>CM062817.1:1470042593-1472442593 GCA_031772625.1 Pinus tabuliformis | reverse complement strand
CCATTACCATTGATATAATGAAGCATCTATGCTCTCCAATAGGTTTGAATCATACACTCCTCCTTTGCAACCTTCTCACCCACACACATACATACATCATCAACAACCACACAACTCACAAGAAAAGAATATAAAACACGTAGGGCGAAATTAAGCTTGGGGCTAGGATCAAAGGTGAAAAAATTGGACCAAATCAATACTACACTAACATCACAACTTGTGCACTAAATGCATTCACATCACGAGAGGACCTATTCAAACCATTTGTGACCTTTTTCACTAATTCTGGAAGCCTCTAGGAATTTTCAAGTTAATTTACTTCCGAATAGTGTGAGGAATGCAAATAAAATCCCATGAAATGTCTTAGTCACACACTTGACACTAGAAAAAATTGACTAGAAGATGCAGTCTCTCCCACAAGCCTCTCTCCATGTGACTAGGATGTTTCAGTCACTCTCATGAGCCTGTAAGGGAGTGGCTGAGGCATATAATAGGTGAAATTATCAATCCTTCCATCCAGAATCTTTGCCACATGTTGGATCATCTTCTCTAGCTCATTAAAAAGCCTCCAAACTTATGAAATAGTCTTTGACACATTTTAAAGTGGATCAAGCATGTCTCCCAAGTGTCACTGCCAAATTGACCTTGAAGGCCAACAAACAAGGTTGGAAAGAGTGCTGACAAGTCCTCCACTCTCTAACATCACATCCACAAGCTGAAACACCTTTGAAAGACCTACAACATACTATATCAAATCTCCATCATCAAACACAAGGCCATCACACTGCAATAAGTCATCTCAATGAGCATAAGCATGAAGACCTAGGTGAAGACCTAGTTGCCAACTCAACTAGTGTGCCAATCCATCATCAACCTCATCATCAACCATGCCAATGCTATCATCTGTCCATCAATATATCACAAGGGTGACATCATGAGTTGACATAAGTGCCAACATAATCATCTCAATGCCAAATCAACTAGATGCAACCATGCTACAATGAATGGCATCCAAACAACAACTAGGCTACAAGGGTTGACATTAATGCTAAGATGAGCTAGTTGCCATCATGAACCAATGCCAACATCATCTAACTGGATCCATCCACACCATAATGCCACAAGGTCTTGGATAGTAATATATCACCATACAATCCATGGGTTCATTATGAAATTATAACTTCAAAAAAACTCAATAAGTGAATATGGGTTACACTTTTTTCCTTTTTTTGGGAAAAAATATCATTTTTAGAAGTTTTTCAACTTTTAGCAAGCCAAAACAATTTTTCTATTTAGAATTTCATTTTGCAATAAAAAGAAAACTTGTCATAAATTTTAATAGCTTTCTATTACTTATTTTTTGGAGCTTTTTTATTCACATTTGATATGTCAACTTAGCAATTGTTTGACCACGTGTTATTTAAAAATCAAGGGATTCATAAAAACCCATGTTTTTTGGCACTAGTGTATTCTTTGTTAACTTGGCGTTTTTGGAAAAAAGAAATGTGTTGCAACAATTTAGACATAATTTACTTCAATACCGTTATATTTACGAAACATCTGATGCAGATCATAATTACTAGAATTTTTTGAATTAAGCTTATATGAAAAAAATGCAGATTTTGAATATATTTAGCATAGCGTCAAGTTTCTCAACATATTAGTTAAAAACTAAAAATCTAAAGAATACCCATTACAGAAGACAGACCAATGTAATGAACCATACAATTTTCATATTTTTTTACAGTGTATTTTTTAAGATACAAAATTTTGATTTCACTGAATCGTAATGACCTTCAGAAAATTTTTGCACACATTTTATTAGAAAATTAATTAAAATTAGAAAATATCTATGAAGTCTTATAAAATTTATAACTACTAAAAGTAGATTCAATTCTGCAAGTGTTGGTATTGGTTTCAAAAGTAAATTCACCAAATTTGATGGAGTTTAACCATTCCAAAGTTGGAGAAAGGTGACCAGAGCCGAGTTGTTGCAGAGTTGCAGGTTAAAGTAGTTCGACCAAACTAAAAACACATTCGACTGAACTTGTGTTTGTCGTTGATGCCCGTTAAAATAAACGAAAAGTAATTCAGCGGAATTAATTTAAAATTTCAACCAAATTCTTTTAAAAGTTTAGCAACAAATTTGTCTATATTTTTTGTCGACCACAAAAATGAAACGATGCGACTCTCCAAAAAAATGTTTCACCCAAATGATATAAATAAATGGAGCCAAAACATTATTTTCACACTCTTTCCTCATTTGGACTGAACTTTTAAACTTAATATTTTGCGCTGAATTTTTAAAGGAAATTTTTTGGGTTGAATTTTTAAAGTGAGTTTTATGGGCTTAATTTTTAAAGTAAGTCTTTTGGGATGCATTTTTAAAGTGAGTTTTTTGGCTGAATTTTTAAAGTGAGTTTTTTTTTTTTTTAAAGTAAATCTTTTTGGTTGAATTTTTAAAGTGAGTTTTTTTTAAAAGTAGGTCTTTTGTGCTAAATTTTTAAAGTAAGTTTTTTGGTTTGAATTTTGAAAGTGAGTTTTTTTTGCAGGATTTTGAAATTGAATTTTTTGGGTTCGATTTTAAAAATCTACATAGATTGAATTATCATGGGAAATAGATTGAATTATCATGGGAAACCAACGAAATTGTGAGAGAAAATATGATTGAATAAGAGACATTGCGGTTTGTAGAGAATACTCGAAAAACTATTACAAAAGAAAGAAGGAAGAACACTTAAATATTGAAAGGGAAAATCAAATTCAACTAGAAGTTGAAGTAGGTATGTAAATATAAATATTATAAATGATATTTAAAATTTAACTAGTGTATTTTGAAATTTATTTTTTATTTGATGAACTAATTTGAAAAATATTTTGCAATGTAAACATAGAGAGATATTCCTCATAGCATTGATGATGAGATTGAAAATGTTGAAAGACAGTGAAAAACATAATGAACCAATGATTGATGATGTTGTTCAATATGTTGAAAGAGATTCAAGTGAAGAATTTGAATTACCATTAGGTATGTATATATATGTCATGTGTATTATTGAAATTATACCTATTTATTAATTTCAAATTCATTCAAACTCTACTTTTTAATTTAAATGATTTAATGAATATTTATACCCATTTACATTTAATTCTCATATGTACATATGAAATCAATATCAATGATGAGATGTTAGAAAATGTTGACACTAACAGATATGGAGATAAAAAAGCTGACAATGTTATACAATATCGTGTTAAGCTCATTATTGATAAGTTATTCAAAGATGAAAATCTGACAATTCAAGCTCAAATTTTGAGAGGTCCCTTAACATCAAAGAAATTAAAAGAAGCTACAACTCTATTGGGTATTGGAAAATCAACGAAAGATAAAAATGTGATTCAAAATATAAATATTTCTTTAAAATCAATTGGAAAATCTAGAAAGAAAAGTAATATAGATGCACGTACAACAATACAAATGGAAATGGTTTCATCAAGTACTAAAGAAAATCGTTTGGTAAAATCTATGGCAAAAGCATTAGGGAACTCACGAAAAACATTGTACAAACATAGGAAATTTTGATTGCAAATAGATGTAAATGATGAGCTCGCTTGTTGGGCAACTATTTGTAGGAAACCATAGAAAGATAGACTTGGAGAAGATGTTAAAAAAACAATATATGAATATTGGATGAAATTCATGTGTTTTACCAAAAGAAAGGGATGTGATGCGACAAAGAATAGCCCGAAATTAGTATGAAGAACATGAAAAACATATATTGGACACTACTCAGATAGAGTTGTTCAATAAGTTCATATAAGAGAATCATGGAATTAACGTGTCAATTAGTACTTTTGAGCAACAAAAACCATGGTATGTTAAACCTATCACTGTACGCGACACTTGTTGTTGTCGTTATCATGTGGAATTTAAATTATATTATGACACCTTCCTTAATCTTGGTACTAAAACATTTTGGAAAAAATCACCTCCTCCCTTCCACTATCCATGATTTCATATCCAAAATTCTATGTGCAAGGGAAAGTCATGAATTATTTTACCAAAAAGAAATGTGTTGGTGGTAAAAAATGTGATTGTTGTGGAAATTTGACTTTATTTCACAACAAATATTTTATTGATATAAATGATCAATCATTGTCTAACCTAAAAGTGAAATGGAAGAGATATGAATATATCCATACATCGATTAGTTCAAATAATAGTACAAGTGTTAAAAGGATTGATTTACAAGAAGAAGAAATTTTTGTGATAGAGTTTATGAAGAAATTGAGACAAATTTTTTTAAGTACACCAAGCATTTGCATAGAGCTCGATGGTAGGACATGCAATTCAAAAAATTATGTGAAATTTTTCCACTAGGGACCATTTTGTCAATAATTGATTTTGCAAACAATTACACATTTGTTGCAAAAAATGAAATACACAATGAATATTATCATTTGACCAAGTCTTTATGCTTGTCCATATTCTATATAAACATGCTGAACAAAATGTTGATAATATAGAAAGCACAAGTTAGAATCAACATGTTATTAAAGACTATCACATTTATATCAACGATGGTCATACACATGATACACATTTTGTACAACATTGTTTTGATAAGGTTTATGACTCATTGAAAGGTCGTAGAATACAATTCAATGAACATTGCATATGGTCAGATGGATGTGCAGGGCAATTCAAATCTTCATGATCATTCTTTTGGTTTAGTTGTCTTCATAAGAAAACCCAAATTAACATTGTTGGAATTTATTTGAGACTGGTCATGGAAAATGATAACATGATGGTGTAGGGGCATGTATAAAATGAGCACTTCAAAGATATCAAATGGAAAACTCTGCTAATTGACTTGTCTCAACTGAACAAGTTGTTCAATGGTGCATTGTTGCACTAATACATAAGACTAACCCATCAAGGGAGGTACGAAGGTATGTACATATATACAAATTAACTTGTATACAGTTTTAATATATAATATTTTTTATTAATTTTATAATTTTAAACATTTATAAATTAATAGGTTAAACAATATCACGATGATTATTTTGAATAACATATTTAGATTCTTTTTTGAATTTACTATAGATTTTTTTGTCATATTGGAGTCCAAGATGTAGATAGATCAATTACATATGAAGCTGAAACAGTAAAAGGGACTCAAAAATTGCATTCAATTAAAACCAAGGATTACCGAAATGTGTTTGCATTTGATAAAAGAAGATATTCTTGTTTTTTTCATGTTTTCATAGAGGACACACAATCCAATAATGTTTGTGAAAACAACATGCACGTAAAAACTTGGCAACATACAAAACTAAATAAAAAGGGGAAAATGTTAGTTGCAAGCTTTGAAGAGATGGAATTAAAGGAGACTACAGTATCATCTGAAGGTGATCGAATTTATGATCTTGATAGAGAAGGTAACATTTCAGTTACTTTCAAAGGATATATATATGTTTTATGTTTTTAAAATCATTACGTATAAGAATCTAGATAATATTTAAATATAGAGATCTAGAAATAGATAATAAAATCAAGCCCATGTTGATAAAATTAATTTCATGTTAATTATGATTTTAATTTACACTTGTTTTATTGTGCAAGAGATGTTTATGTTGTAGTTGCACCCATTAACAACATAGAAAATGTTAAGTATTATTTGATGAGGTGAAATAAATGAAAGATGAAGTTATTCGAAGACTATGATGATAATGATTTTATATATGAAAGGGGGTCTATTATGTTGAAAGGTTATTTTTTCCAAGAAAATCATCAAACTGAGAGTAATGTTTATTTTCAAGGCTATCAACCCGATATCATAAGTTTTCAGTATAGTCATTTGGTGTGTGTAGTGCGCATAAAGTTGATAGAAGTTCAATAAAAAAAAAATTAAAAGTTAAAGCTAACCATGAACAGATCATTGAGGATGGCATTCCATTAGAATTTTTTTAATTGAACTGCCCAACAATTTCTTTTCCTTGGATTCATCTTTGAGAACTTAGAGTTCAAGTACATTGTTAGCCTTTCTTTTTGTGCACTCTTAAGTTGTACATTCTTAAGAATGTGATGATGTGAAAGCGATGCTCATTGGGTCTTGTATTGAGTTACAAAGTTATATGTATACTTCCTATTATGTAGGTGTATTGAGGATTTGATGCTACTAATATTATGTTTGCATGCATGACAAGTAATTTATATGTATACATTCTCTAGTTTTAAATGATTTCATACATGAATGCAAAATGTATTGGCCTTTCTATACACGAATGCAAAATTTACATACCATATTTTATAATGCAATTTTAAGTTATGATTTTTTTAGACATCTAAAACAAATTATAACATTCTTTCAAATGAAAAATGTACCATGTTTTGTAATTTGAAATTGACAAAACAACTTTAAACAAAACCTAAGATTCATCAACTAACATTATAAGGATGATTGAATGCAAAATGTACCAACTAAATGCAAATTTACTTTCATTGCTACATATTTATGAACTTAAATATGTAAGACATGTAAAAGCATCAAACCATGCATCATGCAAATTGTGGGCCAAGTTTTATAATGCAATTTTATCTAGTATGTTTGTGAATTCAAACAAATTTATATTAAAAGTTAACTATTAGCCGACATCCATAGTAGCCTCTCTATACATGAATGCAAAATGTGCATACCACATTTTATAATGCAATTTCTATGATTGTTTTAGACATCTACACCGAATTAAAAGATTCATTCAAATGCAAAATGTACCATGTTTTGTAATTTGCAATTTTAATAGATTCATTTTAAATAAATTGACAAAACAACTTTAAACAAAACCTAAGAATCTTCTACTAACATTATAGGAATGATTGAATGCAAAATGTACCAACTAAAAGCAAATTTATTTTCATTGCTATATTCATGAACTTAAATATGTAAAACCTTTAAGCACCAAACCATGCATCATGCAAATTGTAACATGTTTTATAATGAAATATTATAGTATGTTTCTGCATGAACAACTTTATATTAAAATTTAACTATCAACTGACGTCCATAGTAGCCTTTATATACATGAATACAAAATGTACATACCATATTTTTATAATGCAATTTTTATGATTGCTTTAGACATCTACACCGAATTAAAAGATTCATTCAAATGCAAAATGTACCATATTTTGTAATTTCCAATTTTAATAGATTAATTTTAAATAACTTGACAAAGCAACTTTGAACAAAACCTAAGAATCATCTATTAACATTATAAGAATGATTGAATGAAAAATGTACCAACTAAAACCAAATTTTCTTTCATTGCTACATTCATGAACTTAGATATGTAAAACCTTTAAGCATCAAACCATGCATCATACAAATTGTAAAATGTTTTATAATGCAATTTTATAGTATGTTTGTGCATTCAAACAACTTTATGTTAAAATTTAACTATCAACCGACATCCATATTAGCCTTTCTATACATGAATGCAAAATGTACATGTACCATATTTTATAATGCAATTTTAAGTTATGATTGTTTTAGACATCTACACCAAATGATAAGATTTATTCAAATGAAAAATGTAGCATGTTTTGTAATTTGAAATTTTACTAGATTCATTTTAAATAAATTGACAAAACAACTTTAAACAAAACCTAAGAATCATCTACTAACATTATAAGAATGATCAGGCAAAATATACCAACTAAATGCAATTTTGCTTTCATTTCTACATAATTATGAACTTAAATATGTAAAACATTTAAGCATCAAACCGTGCATCATGCAAATTGTACCACGTTTTATAATGCAATATTATAGTATGTTTGTGCATGAACAAATTTATATTGAAAGTTAACTATCGACTGACATCCATGGTAGCCTTTCTATACATGAATACAAAATGTACATACCATATTTTATAATGAAATTTTTATGATTATTTTAGATATCTACACCAAATTATAAGATTCATTCAAATGAAAAATGTACCATGTTTTTTAATTTGCAATTTTAATCATTTTAAATAACAAGTGACAAAACAACTTTAAACAAAACCTAAGAATCATCTACTAACATTATAACAATGATTATGCAAAATGTACCAACTAAATGCAAATTCACTTTCATTGCTACATACTCATGAACTTAAATATGTAAAATGAAGGTTTAAGCATCAAACCATGCATCATGAAAATTGTAACATGCAAAATGTACATAAACTCCAAAATTAGCATGTATTAAACCATAATAAAGAGTTATATATTTAAAATATGTCCAAAATTTATATCATTATAAAAGTAAATATATAATAAAAAGTTGTCAAATAAAAATGTGTCAATTCATAATAAAGAGTTTTACTTTAAATATGTCCAAAATTTATATCGTGATAAAAGTAAATATAACATAAAATACTATCAAATAAAAAGTTGCATCAATTTAGAGAATCTTGCTGAAATATATGATATATCAATCTCCTCATGCTCTCATCTGAATCATGGGTGGCATTGATGGGGCCAGCCCACGTGATCCCGGCTTTCCGTCTGCTGAGGTGTATCACTCCGTGGCAAGGGGTTATGGTATGTTGGTTGATTGTTTATTTGTGTGAATCAATGCGGAATCGGTACTTGTGGATCTGTTTTTAATGAGGTAGTACCCCAGACTTACCTCCACTCAACAGCTGTCTGCCTCAGAAATTTCGCAAGGGTTTGGGGTTTTAGGGTTCTCGACCCTTCGCGCCTTTTCACTTTCGCTGTTCACGGTTGCTGTCTTCCCTATTTCGCTCTGTGAGCCTGCGACCTCCGGTTGATGTTTGTGGGTTGTAATGCTCTCTGTCCCTGGGTGGTTTGGTCCACTGGTTCGATGCCCAGCTGCCCTTCTAACTGTGGTTGCGGCTATGTGCTTGATATTGCCTGTTCTTCCGGCGTCTTTTACTTGCAAAGGTAAGTTTCGAAATCGTTGCTGCGCGGTCAGATTTTCATCGATTGCTCTGGTTTGCTTTAGTCGTTTCCCTTGGAGCTCTTTAAGGTTTCTGCCTCTATACAATTTGTGAATGCCTGTGAATGATTGGGGTTTGTTTCCTTTCTGTTGTCAATTTGTTCTCTGGAACTTTCGTGCTCCTCTGCAACGGTTTCGGTGACTCCTCTCTGTCCTTGATGGTTCGGTGACGACGTTCTCAGCTGGCAATTCCGCATGCAAACTTGGTAAGTTAGTGTTCCATGCCAGATTTGTTTGTATGCTCCTTTTCCTGTTGCTAATGTCGCGGCTCCTTCGTGGGCAGGTATTTCTTCTGGGTTGGTTGGATGTCCTGGTGCCGTGAACAGGTAAACTCGACTTCGGGTTTTGTGTTCTTGTTTCTTCCTTATATTTTCTTTAACTGTTTATGATTCCGACCTAACCATACTTCTATACCCATTTACTTGCAGGTGGGACTGTGCACGGTTGCCATCATCATGCTCTCGGCAGTCTGCAATCCCGGGTAGCTCTTTTTCTTTGATGTTTGGTAGCTATTTCTTGGGTTTCTTCGACCCTCAATGTCGGACTTGCGTGCAGACCTTAGACTGTTATTTTCTTGAGTCAATCTTTCGTTGTTCTCTGGTTGTAATTATGATAATGAGCCTTGGTGTAAATTTATTCTCGTTCACTGTAGGTTAGCGACCATATCTGTGGTCCTGGGTCGTTTTATTATTTCGGACAGTATATAATGGAAACTTATACAGGGATTTATATGTGTAATGTACTTGTTCGGCTGTATAGCTTATTTATATGAAACTGTGACTTTATGAACGACAAGGCCTGTGTGTTATCTTACATACCTGGGGTTTCGGTTGTGTGAGTTTGGCTGTGATTCTTCCTCCAGCGCGTTATCACTTTTCTTAATGCAACACCTGAAACATGCTCTGCTTGACAGTCTAGTTTAATATATTTGTCTGCACCATTACACAGTTTGAACACAATAAAAAAAATGAATGCACAGAATATCTATTCCTCTGTTATCTCTGCTCTTGTTTGTTTACACGAAGTCGGAACCCCCACAATGGTTCATTCCGCTCCTTTTATAATTCTGTTTACAAAAACAGTTGTTCATTACGTAACTGTTGTTGGTTATATCATTAGTTTCTACAGTCGGTTGCTAACTGACACATTCTGTTTTTCTTTGTATTTTTCCAACCGTAATGTGGTTGTTTCCAAGCACAGAAATGTTACCTAATTTGTTACTGTTCCTAATTAAAAGTAAAATTATCATAGTATTGTTTTTCTTTGGTTCCGGAAATTTTAAAAAAAACACATTACATAGTTAATAATAACGATAGTAAAAGAAAAGAAAATAACCAAGGCAATGTTACTGCCGATCCATCAAACCGTGTCCTCAGTCCTCTTTGGAAACCTTGTATTCCTTTCCTCTGACTTTACCCTGTTGACCAGATGCTCTTGCATCAGGCTTCTGGGGTAAAAGAGAACTCATGGCTCCGTTCCATGAGCTCCTCCACCGAGTAACCAGCCTTTTGAATCTGCGCCGCGTCGAGCCACGAGCTGTCCTCCATTGGACGGTCTCTCCACTTGACGAGGTAATGCAGATACTCCTTTCTGCGCATCTTCTTGGCTACTTGGGTGCTGAGGATCCCTTCAATTTCATGGGTCCGGGCCGAAGGTAACTGCTTCTTCCAAGGACTGCTCTCTAACTGGGTGTCCCGTTCTGGCTGTACCATACTATCATCTTCCGCCTGGGCATGATATGGGAACAGGTCTACCACGTTGAATATAGGTGAAATGCCTATGTTAGGTGGTAGCTGAATTTCATAAGCGTTGGCTGAAAACTTGTGCAGAATCTTACATGGACCAATTTTCTTGTATTTCAACTTGTTATACGTGCCCTTAGGAAACCGTTCCCGGCGCAGGTGCGCAAGGACTTCGTCTCCAACATCAAAATGCACCTCCCGTCGCTTTGTGTCTGCGTGCTGTTTGTATTTCTGCGTGCTGTCCTGCAATTTTAATTTGACTTTCTCATGAAGTTCACTCATTGCTTCAGCAAAATCTTCCCCATCTGCACTTCTCCGTTCTAGCTGTCCCAAATCTCGCAGTTCATGTATTCCCCGAGGATGCATACCATACAAAATCTGAAATGGGCTGAATCCGGTGCTACGATTGGGCGAATCGTTATAAGCGAATTCTGCCTGGGCAAGGGCTCGATCCCATAATCGTGAATTTTCTCCAGTCAAACTTCGTAATAAGTTTCCCAAACTCCTGTTCACCACCTCTGTCTGTCCATCAGTCTGCGGGTGATACGCAGAACTGAAATTTAATTGCGTGCCCAACTTTTTCCACAGGGTGCGCCAAAAATGTCCTGTGAATTTCACATCCCTGTCTGAAACAATAGTCTTGGGTAAGCCATGCAATCTAACAACTTCTGTGAAAAACAGGTGTGCCACATTCGTGGCGTCACTAGTTTTTCGACAAGGAATGAAATGAGCCATCTTTGAGAACCTGTCTACCACCACCATCACTGAATCATATCCCCGCTGCGTTCTAGGCAATCCTAGGACAAAATCAATACTGACTGAATCCCACGGCCTACTTGGAACAGGTAGGGGTGTGTAAAGTCCAGTGTTTTGGCTGTGTCCTTTCGCCAGTTGGCAGATTTTACACCTGGTTACATATCTCTGTACGTCCTGGCTCATTTTAGGCCAATAATAAAAATGTCCGAGCTGCTCCAAGGTTTTGTCGATGCCAAAATGTCCCGCCAGTCCACCACTATGTTTTTCTCTTACTAGATTTTCCCTCATCGAACAGTCCGGAATACATAGCTGCCCACCTCGAAACAACAATCCCTCCTGTAAATTATAATCTAGCCACGGGCTTGTATTCCTCAATACGGGATTTTGGCAAGCTTCAAAAGCTTCCTTGAAGTCCGCATCCATCTGGTACAAATCTTTCAGATGTTCAAATCCCATCACCTGTATGCTACTTTCCTGTAAGAGCAAGGCTCTTCTGCTTAAAGCATCTGCCACTTTGTTGGCTTGCCCACTTATGTGTTTTAACACAAAAGTGAAACTCTGCAAGTATTCCACCCACTTGGCATGCTTGTGGTTCAACTTGTGCTGCTGCGTTATATATTGTAATGCTGAATTATCAGAAAACAAGACGAACTCATTGCCTAGTAGGTAGTGTCTCCAATGTTTTAAAGCTTGGACTACCGCATAGAACTCCTTGTCATATGACGAATACTTCTGCCGACTCTCATTTAGTTTTTCACTAAAAAACGCAACTGGTCTGTCCTCTTGACTGAGCACAGTGCCAATAGCTGTCCCGCTTGCATCACAACGAACCTGAAAAGGTTTACTAAAATCGGGCAGTCTCAAGATCGGCCTCTCCGTTATTTTCCGCTTCAAAAGTTGGAAACTGTTTTCTTCCGCCTTGGTCCAACAAAAAGGTTGTCTAGCCTTTTTGATGGTCTCTAGCATTGGTGCGCAGATTTCACTGAAAATTTTAATGAATTTCCGATAAAAACTTGCTAGACCGTGAAAAATACGTACCTCAAACAAACTCTTTGGTGACGGCCAACTCATGATCGCTGCAATCTTTTCTGGGTCCATCTTTAACTCGTTCTCTGCAACTACAAATCCCAGATAGATCAGCTCCTTCTGTAAGAAAGTGCATTTCTTTAAATTTATCAGCAGTTTGTTCTGCTGCAGCTTCTCGAACACCTTTTGAATAGGCTGAAGATGCTCTCTTTTCGTTCTGCTGAAGATTAAAATATCGTCCAGATAAACTATCACGAACTTGCCAATAAATTCTTTCAACATCTCGTTCATCAGCCTCATAAAAGTACTAGGAGCATTACTCAACCCAAATGGCATGACCAACCATTCATACAGCCCTTCATTGGTTTTGAAGGCTGTTTTCCACTCATCCCCTTCTCTAATTCGGATCTGATGGTACCCACTCTTCAGATCTATTTTTGTAAAATAAGCTGCCCCACTAAGACAGTCCATCATGTCGTCCATTCTGGGTAAGGGAAATCTGTAACGAATCGTAATTTTGTTTATAGCCCGCGAATCCGTACACATTCGCCATTCTCCACCTTTCTTGGGTGCAAGCACCGTTGGTACTGCACAGGGGCTCAGGCTTTCTCTGATTAGTCCCTTATCCAACAACTCCTGCACTTGTTTGCGTACTTCTTCATTGTCCTTCGGACTCATCCTGTACGCTGCCTTGTTTGGCAAGCTTGATCCTGGTATAAAATCAATGTGATGGTTGATACTCCTTTTGGGAGGCAATTTATCAGGTAACTCATCAGCCGCAATGTCTTGGAATTCTTCCAACAGCTCCTGTATTTCTTTAGGCAGTTCTGATTTTTCCAAGTTCAGCAACACTGGCTTCATTCTCCTCACAATTGCAAAATTAACTTCATTTTCTTCAACCTGTTTCACAAACTGTTTTCCTCCAATTAACAGTGCCTTTGTTCCGCTTGGTTCTGCTGTGTCTTCCTCTTTGATGGGTACAAGTGTGTGTTTGACCCCATCCTTTGTAAACTTATAATAATTTGTCTTCCCATCGTGTGTCACCTTCCGGTCATACTGCCATGGTCTTCCAAGCAGTATATGGCACACGTCCATTGGCATAATATCGCAGACCACTGTGTCGTGGTACTTGCCAATGTGAAATTCTACCTCGCATTGTTCATCCACTAATAGCTGGTGGCCTTTCTGTAGCCACGACACCTTGTAAGGTGTGGGGTGCTTTAGCCGCTTCAGTCCCAGCTTTTCCACCATCTCGGTGGCAACTAAGTTGTCCGTACTTCCGCTGTCTATTATCAACTTGCAGCACTTTCCATGCGATTTACAAACTGTCCGGAATAGTGCTTTCCGCTATGTTGGTTCAGCCACCTCCTTGGTTGGTTTTAATAGCACTTTATTCAAAATCAAAGCTTCTCCCGTTTCTGCCATATCTTCCACCTCCCAGGGTTGTGCTTCAGCTTCCTCAGGCTGTGCCATAAGTGTTCCCCTCTGGCCTGCATGTTCAACTTCTGGACATTTGAAGGATCTGTGCCCCCATTTATGGCACCTGTAGCACTGGACATTAGTCCCTCTTCCGCGGCCATTTCCTCGTCCTCGCTGATATGACCGACCTCCTCTGGTGCTTTCTCCTTTCTTTGCTGTCCCTGAAGCTCTGGAACTGCTGCCTTCATCGCTGTTTGCGGCAGTTTTCCCTCTGCCGTAGGACTGTCCTCGTCCTCTGCCATTCCCTCTCCCTCTCCTGTTATTCTGTTTTCTGTTGATTTTCTCTTCAGCCTTCACAGCACTCTGAAAGGCTTCTTCAATATTCCGGGGAGAAAGAATACTGATTTCATCCAATATTTCCATCCTTAAGCCATTTACGTACCTCGCTGTTTTTTCTGGAGTATCATCCGTATAACCAGCACGTAAATTCACTCGGTAAAACTCTTCTGTGTACTCTTTGACAGTCATACCCTTCTGTCTTAAATTCTGTACTCGCCGATATAGTTCAACCTGATAGTCTTTCGGCAGAAATCTGCCCTTCAATTTTGCCACCATCCTTGACCATTTTCGTATCGGCAATTTGTTCATCCGTTTTCTGTCTGCTTGGACACTGTCCCACCACAAGAGGGCGTGTCCCTTTAATTTAGTTGCAGCGAATCTAACTCTTCTATCCTCACTGACCTCCTCATTTTCAAAATACTTATCTAGTTCGCTTATCCAGTCCAACAGGACATCTGCGGACAGACTGCCATCGTAAGTAGAAATCTCTGCTTTGGGTTTGCTGCTGGCTAATAGAACTGATTGCAGCAGTCTCAATTCCGGAGCTTCTTAGTCTGACCCGTCTGTAGCAGTTACTGCTTCCTCCTCACTGTCATCTCCAAGTTCCGGGTCTCTTCGCCTACCCGCCTCCACTGCTTCCAAACGAGCTGTAAGAACTATGATCTGTTCTCTCAATCCTTCATCTGCTCCTCGGCGTACACCTCTTCCACGTCCTCGTCTTGGTGCTTCCATCTTCTTCTATTTCCTCAAAACACTGCTCTGATACCACTTGATGGGGCCAGCCCACGTGATCCCGGCTTTCCGTCTGTTGAGGTGTATCACTCCGTGGCAAGGGGTTATGGTATGTTGGTTGATTGTTTATTTGTGTGAATCAACGCGGAATCGGTACTTGTGGATCTGTTTTTAATGAGGTAGTACCCCAAACTTACCTCCACTCAACAACTGTCTGCCTAGGAAATTTCGCAAGGGTTTGGGGTTTTAGGGTTCTCGACCCTTCGCGCCTTTTCACTTTCGCTGTTCACGGTTGCTGTCTTCCCTATTTCGCTCTGTGAGCCTGCGACCTCCAGTTGGTGTTTGTGGGTTGTAATGCTCTCTGTCCCTGGGTGGTTTGGTCCACTGGTTCGATGCCCAGCTGCCCTTCTAACTGCGGTTGCGGCTATGTGCTTGATATTGCCTGTTCTTCCGGCGTCTTTTACTTGCAAAGGTAAGTTTCAAAATCATTGCTGCACAGTCAGGTTTTCATCGATTGCTCTGGTTTGCTTTAGTCATTTCCCTTGGAGCTCTTTAAGGTTTCTGCCTCTATACAATTTGTGAATGCCTGTGAATGATTGGGGTTTGTTTCCTTTCTGTTGTCAATTTGTTCTCTGGAACTTTCATGCCCCTCTGCAACAGTTTCGGTGACTCCTCTCTGTCCTTGATGGTTTGGTGACGGCGTTCTCAGCTGGCAATTCCGCATGCAAACTTGGTAAGTTAGTGTTCCATGCCAGATTTGTTTGTATGCTCCTTTTCCTGTTGCTAATGTCGCGGCTCCTTCGTGGGTAGGTATTTCTTCTGGGTTGGTTGGATGTCCTGGTGCCGTGAACAGGTAAACTCGACTTCGGGTTTTGTGTTCTTGTTTCTTCCTTATATTTTCTTTAACTGTTTATGATTCCGACCTAACCATACTTCTATACCCATTTACTTGCAGGTGGGACTGTGCACGGTTGCCATCATCATGCTCTCGGCAGTTTGCAATCCTGGGTAGCTCTTTTTCTTTGATGTTTGGTAGCTACTTCTTGGGTTTCTTCGACCCTCAATGTCGGACTTGCGTGCAGACCTTAGACTGTTATTTTCTTGAGTCAATCCTTCGTTGTTCTCTGGTTGTAATTATGATAATGAGCCTTGGTGTAAATTTATTCTTGTTCACTGTAGGTTAGCGACCATATCTGTGGTCCTGGGTCGTTTTATTATTTCGGACAGTATATAATGGAAACTTATACAGGGATTTATATGTGTAATGTACTTGTTCGGCTGTATAGCTTATTTATATGAAACTGTGACTTTATGAACGACAAGGCCTGTGTTTTATCTTACATACCTGGGGTTTCAGTTGTGTGAGTTTGGCTGTGATTCTTCCTCCAGCGCGTTATCACTTTTCTTAATGCAACACCTGAAACATGCTCTGCTTGACAGTCTAGTTTAATATATTTGTCTGCACCATTACACAGTTTGAACACAATAAAAAAAATAAATGCACAAAAGATCTATTCCTCTGTTATCTCTGCTCTTGTTTGTTTACACGAAGTCGGAACCCCCAAAATGGTTCATTCCGCTCCTTTTATAATTATGTTTACAAAAACAGTTTGATCATTACGTAACTGTTGTTGGTTATATCATTAGTTTCTACAGTCGGTTGCTAACTGACACATTCTGTTTTTCTTTGTATTTTTCCAACCGTAATGTGGTTGTTTCCAAGCACAGAAATGTTACCTAATTTGTTACTGTTCCTAATTAAAAGTAAAATTATCACAGTATTGTTTTTCTTTGGTTCCGACAATTTAAAAAAAACACATTACATAGTTAATAATAACGATAGTAAAAGAAAAGAAAATAACCAAGGCAGTGTTACTGCCGATCCATCAAACCGTGTCCTCAGTCCTCTTTGGAAACCTTGTCTGCCTTTCCTCTGACTTTACCTTGTTGACCAGATGCTCCTGCATCAGTCGTACACAACATGTGTAATTGCATATATAAATAAAATTCTGTACTTTAAAATTAAATGAGAATGTAATAATAATAAAAAATTATAAAACATACATATATATATATATAAATTTTAAAATTGCACACGAAAATGCATAAACTAGATCAATATTAAAAAAATCAAGTATCAACTTTTTGAAATTGTTTAGACGATTCAATCCCTATAAACGACTAAAGTTTCAAATTCCATGCAATACCTTGTAGTGTTCCCTCTACATTTCTCCCACCTAGATGCCCTGTACAATACATATATATGTATATATTAAAAATTTAAAATTGCACATGAAAATTCATAAAATCAAAATATTAAAAAAATTGTTATACCACTTTTTCAAATTGTTTAGATGATCCTATACCCATTGTCGACTCCATTGCTAAAGTCCATGGAGAATGGAAATCGTCTCCACAAACCTAAAATTTGAAAATTTTAAAACTGTAAGATAAATATATCTCATTTTTTAATGAAACTTGTACTTCAATTTATAACAAAACATAAGTAAAATATTCAATACTTGTGACAATCAAATATTTGACATATCTCCTAGTATGGAGGAAAACGGTGGCACTATGTCCAAAGCATCAGATGGAATCAAAATTTGTTAACATTTAATTATTTTTTTAAAAAATATGTCCTCACAATACTGATATAATAAAAGTATAATAATAATAATTGTATCAACATGAACTCTTCGAGGAAAACTAACATTTCTCAAAATATCTTGATTGGAACCTAAACCTAGGACAGTGATATTATCAAAATTTTTGTTCAACAAACAAGTTAATTTCACATGGTGAACATATGATACATTTGTGTTAGATTATATATGAAAAATTAACAAAATGTATGTGAATCAACATTAACATATACATTACAAATTACATTAAAATATCCACCCTAACCATTAAGGCATACTGATCCCATGCCCTCTTCCTCATGAGCAATTAGGTCTTGCCAACCATTACGAAAACCTTTTGAATATGCTTTAAGCTCCTCAATATTCATATTATCCATCTCCTCATCTGTTTTATATATGAAATTAACACATGCATTAGCTTGTGCTCTTTGTCGATTTAGACTGATATCAATTCCCGTTAATTCACTTTGGATGTTGTCTATAATGGAATCCCTTCCTTCTCACTACAACAAAACCCTATGGTTAGCATCCCTTTTTGCTTCCTTTTTTGCGTCTAGAGACCATTTTTGGTGCTATTTGTGTCCATTTATCAAATATGGTGCAAAAATTGATGCAAAATTTTCACCGAGTTTTGCACCAAGTCTTACATCAAGTTTAGCACGAGGTATTGTAATAGGTTTTGCACCATATTTTACACCAACTTTTACGCCACATTTTATGCCAAGTTTTGTGCCATCCTTTGCACCATGTTTTGCATCAATTTTGGCACCTAATTTTGTTTCACCACATTTTGCATCCTCTATTGCATCCACTTTTTGTGCCTACACTTGCATCAACTTTTGCATCATCTCTTGCATCCTCTTTTGCATCATTTTTAAAATCATTTTTTGCATCCATTTTTGCATATTTTTTGCATCCCCTTTGTTCCAAGTTTTTCATCAAGGTTTTTGTCTAGTTCTTGCATCTAATTTTGCATCTACTTTTATTGCATTGACTTTTACATCTTGTTTTGCATCCATATTTACATCCTCTTTTTCATCTATTATTGTGTCCACTATTGCATCCATTTTTCTTGTGCCATAATTTGCACCTAGTTTGACACCTCCCTTTGCACCCTTTTTTGTTTCTAAATTTGCATCCACGATTGCATCCTCATATACATCTAGGTTTTCATCGAATTTTACATCTATTTTTAATCCCTTTTTATATCCACTTTTGTGTCAATATTTGCATCAAGTTTTGTGTCTTGTATTGCATCTACTTTTGCATAGAATTTTGTTGCATCAACTTTTGCATCATATTTTACATCCATTGTTGCACCCATGTTTACGCCCACTTTTACATCCCTTTTTGCATCCTATTTTTCATCTTCATTTGCTTCTTTTTTTGTATCTATCATTACATCCACTTTTGTTGTGAAACAATTTGTGCCATGTTTTGTATTTACTATTGTACCCACGTTTTCTTCCAATTTTGCATCCATCTTTGCATCCTCTTTTACATAAAACATTGCATCTATTTTTGCTTCCACTTTTGTGTTGGGTTTTGCATCTCATTTTGTATCTTCTTTTGCATGTACTTCCATTGCATCCATATTTTGCATCCAATTTTGTTTCTCATGTTGCACCCGTGTTTGCATCCACTTTTACATCCTTATATCATCTTTTCTTGCATCTAAGTTTGCATATTTTTTTTGTCTATTATTGCATCCACTTTTTTTTGCTATGATTTGTGCCATATCGTATGCCTATCATTGCAACCCACATTTTCTTCCACTATTGCATCCACATTTGTATCCTCTTTTCTGTCCAAGTTTGCATCAAATATTGTTTATGTTTTTTGCATCCCATTTCGAATCTACTTTTACATCCACTTTTGATTTGTCCAATTTTGCAACTAATTTTGTGTTCACTATTGCACCCATGTTTGGCCCATGTTTACATCCCTTTTTTCATCCAAATTTTCCTCCTTTCCGCATTCAAGTTTGTGTCCTTTTTTTTACATTCATTGTAGTATCCACATTTGTTTCACCACAATTCATGCTAAGTTTTATGCCTACTATTGTGCCCATGTTTTCTTCCACTTTTTCATCCATGTTTGAATCCTATTTTGTGTTCAAGTTTGCATCAACTATTGCATCTAATTTTTCATCCACTTTTGTGTCAAATTTACGTCTATTTTTACCCCCATTTTTTTTTGTTCACTTTTGCATCCTTTTTCCAACACACATCATATTTTTTGCATTGATGATATTTCTTATGACATTGAAAATTATGAACAATTGATGACAATGTCAATAATTATAACTGTTACACAGTAATTTGTCACCATCCCTGTTACTCCTCTTGTCGTACCTTGGAGGACTCATTCCGGGAGTTATAAGAAGTGACAAGGGCTAAAAACACTTGCATTATGTTCCCCTGAGCATGTACTCCATGTTCCCTGAAGACACCTTCTGCAGATCATCCCAAAAAAGTGCTCTTTTTCCATTGGCGCAAGTCCACAGTATCCTACCCGCGCCAATGATGGAGATCCTCAAAAGAGGGCGCGACCATTGGCGCTCTGTCTCAGAGCAACGGTCGCGCCAACCAAATTTAGTCATGCTTTTTGCCTTAATGCACGTCCGACTGTTGTTTCCTTCATTACATGGAGCTTTTCTGAGGATAGAAAATCAGTCTTTTTTCGAGCTTTATCCATCTTTATGGCTTTTGCTAATTCCACAAAAGGTGTCCCGGTTCATCGCATCCTCCTCCCTTCTCCATCTATATAAGCTTGTCATTATGCATTGGACAAGCTAGTGCTAGTGCAAGAGAGGGTGTTGGTGTTAATGTTATGCTAGTGATTTGGTAATTGAGTTATAGTAGTGATGATTATTGGTCATGGAGAGAATGCTAATGAGTGCTAGAGAGGTTATGCTGCCGGAGAGGAGTTGCATGTCAAGACACATATAGTTACTCACCCAGCCAGGAGAAGGGTCGACGTCAGAACAATGGTTGTAACTTTTCCTGTTTATTAATTGATGAGCGACTGCTATTATAGTTCCAATCTCATTATCTGTCATGGTGATATGTTGATTTATTTCCTTTCTGACTTAAATATAGTTGTGCCTTGGTAGTTTCTATGTTGGTATTTGTCTCTTCCTTTGCATGTGCAGGTGTTCGTTTATGATCTGTTGGAGCAAGGGAGCGAGGATATCAACTCTGCTTCAATCATAGCATTGGACTCCAGGTTAGTCTTCTTGATTCACCTTTGATGCATAACTAGGGACTTGCGTAGCAGCGTGGTTTGTTTGTGGCTAGTTCTGTGTTAGGCTAGTGGGATCGCCTCTGTCCGCAGAGGGGATTTACCTTACCAACAAATTAGCGACTCCGCTGGGGAGTAACTCTTTGATTTCTGTCTTGCATGTTAATTTTCTTCTGCTTGATTGAGTGCATGAGCTTCCTGAGTCAGTTTTGAGTTGGTTCCTTACTGTTTGACCCATTTGAGCACTGTCAACCCGACCTGAGGTTGTATCTTTTATCTTTTTAGTTGGCAAGCTTGATTGGCGTGGTTATTTCTCTGACAGTCGCGCCAGTTGGTGCATGTTGCTAAAAAGCAACTCGCGCCAATTCTGTGGTAGCGCAAGTTGCAGGCTGACAGTCGTGCCAGCTCTGTAAATTTTTCCTGTGTGTGGGTAGAAAGCTCATTCAGTCTCTTTATATATCTCTTCCAGCCTCTGGAACTGGCTTGACTGGTCTTAGCCTGTATCCCTCAGCTGTTTGCTTATTTCCAGTGACTTTGCATGTCTAGCCTTCTGTGGGAAGTTTCGGTCTCTTGATCATCCAGTCAGCTTGTTGATTGTTCTACACCCATCCAATGCTTTGTTAAAGCTTGATCTTCTATACTCTGAATACTGCACTTCTAGCCTCTTTGAAGTTCACTAGTTTTTGTGTTTTTCCTTGCTTGCATGGTTCATTTTGTGTTTTAGAGTTGGTTCTATTTCATTGACTGAACTTGGATTGTGCATATCTCTTAGAATTTGTTTACATGCATCATGCCATCTTAAAGGAAAGGAAAACAAAAAATCTTTTGCATTATAGTAGTTAGCATTTATTATTATTTGTTGCTATTGAAAAGAAAAAGACAAAATTTCGTTTCTTGTTATTAGTTGCATTAGGATCTTTGTTCTTTGTTGAAGTGATCATTTCGTTTGTGAAAAAGATCTCAACCCTCCTGTAGATAGAATTCATCGAATCAATTGATTTAATTCCGGCATATAGTTTGCATGTAAGAAGTTTTCGAGATATCACATACGGTAGGACCAAAAAACTGAAACATAATCAAAGATAAACCTTAAAATGAACTCAATGAACATAACAACGCATTGGAACATAACGCAAACACTCTAGAGGTCTAGGTTAGAGACATGTTCCGGCGTCGTTAAACCTGGTAGTTTATCGTCGAGTGGTTGGGTGATTCCTCCACGGTGAAATGGTAGCTGCCAATACGGACTGTGCTCCCACGTACCGTCGAGTATATATTGGGAGACCCCTATAGGAATAAAGCATTTATCCATAGGAAGCCGTGTCAGCCGCCCTACGATTCGCAATGCAGTGAACACAGCATTCACGAAGATCGACCACCCGTACCCTAAAAAGTATTCTGTGGTTTTGTGAAAAGTTTGGCACACCCTCTACCTAGAATTCCAGAGCAGTCGCTTTTGATCCTTTTCGGACTCCCTAAACGAAAAGGTGCCGGTGAGCGTCTTGTCACTTCGTGCTCATTAAATATTCGAAGGAGACTAGAGTCATCTTTTACCCTTTTCTCGACTCTTAAAAAATGAAAAGGTTAAGTTCAGTGTCTTAAAAATTTATTGGCCACGATAACATCTACCCAATTAGCTTTCGTTTGTATTAGCCCGAAGTAGGAGTTATCTCGATAAACTTCTCAAGTTTCATCCTGGCAGAATTACTGGTTTCGTCTTCTACCGAAACACCGGTGGTGAGTCTTCCTGTGGTTTTAAGTATACAACCATTTAGTTCTCGTGCCCCAGGTGACGAGACTTACCAGTATCATTGGAACCCCACGTGGGAACCTTTTGAGGACGGTATCCCTTTTTGGGACTATCCTTCCCCTCGTGGGTCAGTCCCACAAGTTTCATCCGACATGGATGAATTATCCCCTACTACAACCGATGAGTCCGTTGCAACGAGCGGTGAAATTCCCACCTCAACGGACCCTATACATGTTAGTAGTACGCCTACTACTACAAATTTACCACTGGGTTATAAAGCTTTCAGAGATGCTACGCCTTCTGGAACTCCGTTCACAGGTCCCATGTGGTCATCACACACTTTTCCTACTACGAAGCCTTTTACTCCACAAAGTCACGGTCTATCTGTTACCTCCGTCACAACCGTTCCAACGGTATGTGTAGCCCCCTTGACTTCTATTTATAGTCGTCCCTCAGCTTCTCTGTTTGGAGTCTTTGACCCTATGACAAATGTCTCAATGTAGGAGTCATATGATCCATATTTGTCATCTCAACCGATTGTTGAGGTATCGGTCCCATTGTCAATTGATTGGACCTCCACCTCTTTCCATGGTGGTCAAGTTTTATCTGCGCAATCTCCAATACAACCCCCTCAAGACTAACTAAGGCAATCCATTTATGGAAACCCTTTCGTTACTGCTGCTCCTTTTTCCTCTTTGCAACCTTCTGGTAACTCAGGTCAGTCATCTTTTCAACAAGTCCAACCTGGTATCCAGCAAGGTTATCCCGCTGGACAAAGTGGTCAACAAACTGTTAACCCGAACCAATCCAATGTCCAGTATAGTCCAATGTCTGGACAAGGTACTCAACCGTTCGGTCAACCTACTGTCCAGTATTCACAACCCTCTGGGCAGATTGGTCAGCCCCAAACACAGTTGGGCCAACCAACTGCCCAATCTCCTCAACCATCTAGTCTGCTAGGACAACCTTCAACTGCGCAACAACCGTTCCAACAGGTAGGCCAACCTCAGTATCAGCAGGTCCAACCTTCTGGACAGATCGGCCAACCTCACCATCAACAAGGTTTTCCTTCTGGCCAGATAGCCCAACCTACAGGACAGTTCATTGGTACTGCTCAGTCTGGTCCATGGCCCCAAATGGGACCTCAATACTCATCTGGCCTTCAAATGCAGGCTGGGTCTCAATCACAAACTTTTCATCCAACCCAGCCTGGTCCTTCAACTCAATTCGGAGCCCCGCCACTGTATGGATACCAACAACCTCAAGGGCAATTTCCGTTTGCCCCGTACCAGAATTACCAATAACTGCAAGCAAATCCCTCGCAAACTTATCAACAGCAATACGGCACGCCTGCAGCATCATTTGGTAATCCTTATGCTGGGGGGCACTATACAAATCCTTCCGGACAAACTCTATGGGGGCAACCACCACCTGGGTGGAACCCTGGTGCTCCACCCTACCAACAGCCCCAGATGCCTTTCAATCCTCAATTACCATTCTTAGCGACTTTATAGTTACCAGATGTATCCAAATTAACCAATGATCCTATCCTTCATAATCCTTATTGGCCTTCAGTTCCAACTAAAATACCTGGTGACTGTCCAAAATTCGATGGTAAAGCCAATGAAGACCCACAAGCCCATATTATGACCTATCATTTGTGGTGTTCGTCTAATTCATGGCTTGACGATTCAATTCAGCTTCGCCTTTTTCAAAGGACTCTCACTGGCTCTGCCGCTAAGTGGTATATCGAACTTCATCACGGGTCCTTTCAAGATTTCAATTCCTTGGCTATGGCGTTCCTCACTCACTTCCAGTTGCCCATTCGATACGAAATGGGTGCGCACCTCCTTACTTCCTTAAGACAAACAACAGCTACGCATATCTCTGATCATATTCATGAATGGAGACGGCGTAGACATATGATCAAATTTTGGATTCCCGACCAGCTTCTTACCGATTGGTTTACGACTTCGTTCGTGCCTCCAATCGCTCGGGATATAGCCATGGGGGCGTGTGTCATTGAAGAGCAAGCTATCGCTCGAGCTCAATACCTTGACTTGGTTTATTCTCAGTCAGGTACGTTATATGATTATCTGTCTGATGTCCCAAGACAAGGAACATCTAAAACCCCGCCAACACCCACTGTTGACGGTATCATCGGTTCGGTTAATTCACCCTCTAAGAAAAATACGAACTCTGCAAAGCAAAAAACATCTGCTTCGAATGGACAACCTTCCCAGGCATCCTCTGGTTCGAATGTTACTTCTGAGGTTAATGCCATCCAATCTAATACAACAAGCAAGGCTTCAAAAGAGAAGAAAAGAGGGAAAGCAAAAAATAAGATGGAGCAACCTAAGAAGGAAATCCCCAAACCTCAACCTGAGGACGGCACTAAACGCAAACCCAAATATCCTTGTCTTATTTGCGATGAAAATCACTTTACCAGGGATTGCCCGAGGCGGTCCGAAGTTAGTCGTTTATTAAAAGGCACCTCTGGGACTCCTGCGGTGCTCAAGGAGCCCTTTCCCACCCAACATATGCAAAAAACTCAAATGGTAGCTGACCCTACTCAGCCTCCCTCTTCCTTTGGTTCTCAAGTGTTTATGGCTGGTACAATACCCATTAATATCAGTACTCGAACGAAGGATTATTCGTCATCTGCCGGGAAAGAACCTGAGGTTCCCTCAAGTGCTCCCCCGTTCAGTTCCGGTCCACTCCACATTGAGAGACCTGCCACCGAAACGCCTCTTCGACCCCCTCCAAAAGGAGTACTCCGTAAATCCTCGTATAATCCGAATTCTCGTGCTGCACGGCACTACAACATCGTTGAGGACTTAGCACAGACTCCGTCGGCTATGTCCGCTTTAGAGGTTCTCCAGAGATGCCCTTCTCAGAGGAAGTCCATGCTATCTGCCATTGGTGGCATAGACCCGGCCGATTCGGATTTAATAACTTTTGACTTAGACCGCCACACTCTAAGACTACCTCCTCAAATCGCCTTCCTCATACAGGTAATTATTGATTCCAAGACAATTCATCGTACAGTTATTGATGAAGGTGCCTCAACTTGCATCATGTTCGTTGCCTGTTGGAAAGCGATTGGATCTCCGGCGTTGAGCCAATCTCCCACCACCTTGGAAGCTTTTGATGGAAGAGCGTCCCGTCCTTACAGTATACTCCAATGTTTACCAATCTCTTTGGAAGGGAAGACGGTCGAGATGGAAGTTGAAGTTGTTGATGCTACTCTAACCTACAACCTCCTTCTCGGACGTAGCTGGATATACGCAATGCAAGCTGTTGCTTCATCTTTCTTCCGAATTATTCGTTTTCCACATCAAGGGAAGATTGTTACCGTTGACCAGCTATCCTTTTTTTCTTCTTCTTCCGAAGGCACCATCCCGTTCGTGGACCATACTTCCAAATTACCTAAGGCTCTGGGAGCTGGACTTTTCAAAGATCCTGATCTTATGGGTGTTTTTCCACTCCCTCCTATAAATGTCGCCTCTGTCAATATGATCGCTACTGGCTCTGATCCGTGGCTCGTACCCCCTACAGACCAAGTATATTCCTGGGGCGACCAGATGTCTTTGAGTCCTGCCGAGTTTAATTATGTTGAAATCATTGCTGCCTCGGCTCCCTCTTCTGCGCTTACTCCATCCTCAGGACTTCTAGATGAGGCTTCTTCGGATTCTCTAGGAGAAATATTCCTCTCCGACGAAGCTATTATTGAGACCATGTCTCCAGAGGAACCTCCCTGCTACAGTTCTCACCATCGTTCCTCATTTCTCCCTGCCTCGCAGCATTTCCTGACATGCCTCGAGCGGTTCGCTCCTTGTCTCCCATCACAAATCCTTCAAACGCCTATTCAAATTGATCAGGTTTTTTCTGAAGGAAACATGGCAAACATTACACGAACCCAACCTCTCGATATCTCTGTTAAACCCAGGATAATCGAGCATCTTCATATCGGAGTCACTTGTACTCCAGAGGAGATTCAACTTTATTCTGAACTTTTTCGCGAATTTCGTGATGTTTTCGCTTGGTCCTATGAAGAAATGCCTGGCATTGATTCTAGTATAGTGATACATGAAATAATCACGTACCCAGATGCGAAGCCTGTTCGTCAACGTCTACGCCCTGTACATCCTAGGAAAGCTGCGGCAATTAAGGCCGAAGTTGAAAAGCTTCTTAACGCCGGTTTTATTTACCCTATTCCTCTTACGGATTGGGTATCTAATATTTTCCCTGTAACTAAAAAACAAGGTACAATCCGGGTTTGTGTCGATTACCGTGATATAAACAAAGCCTGTACTAAAGATAATTTTCCCACACCATTCATTGATCAGATCATTGACGAGTGTGCCGACAGTGAAATGTATTCTTTTATGGACGGTTTCTCCGGTTATAACCAAATCAATATTGCTCCTATTGATCAACACAAAACGGCCTTTATTTGCCCATGGGGGACTTTTGCCTATAAAAAGCTCCCTTTCGGTCTTAAAAATGCCGGTGCTACCTTCCAGCGCGCAATGTCGTATGCATTTCATGACATTTAGCATATTGTGCAACCTTATCTGGATGATCTTCCTGCTCATTCAGCTAAACGTCAGGACCACCCTAAGCACCTTCGCGAAATCTTTCTTCGCTGTCGGTACTACCGAATCCAGCTAAATCCCCACAAATGTGTCTTCTGCGTTGAATCTGGCAGACTTCTCGGTTTTATCGTTTCTAAAGAAGGCATCCGTTTGGATCCCCTTAAAGTCGAAGCTATCGTCAATCTCCCTCCCCCAAATTCTTTGCATCAGTTACAAAGTTTGCAGGGGAAAGCCAATTTTTTACGCCATTTTGTTCCCAACTATGCCGAAGTAGCTAAAGGTTTTACGCGATTACTGAAACGTGATATCCCTTTCCATTGGGATACCACAACTCAGGAATCTTTTGAACGTCTCAAGAGTTTACTTGTTTCTGCTCCATTGCTTCGTCCTCCGAATTATTATCGCGACTACACCTTGTATTTGGCTGCCGCCGATACCACTATCGGCATGGTTCTTGTCCAAACCGATGATGATAACACTGAACATGTTATTTACAATCTCAGTCGCAACCTGTTAGACATGGAAACTCGATATGCTTATATCGAAAAGTTGGCACTAGCCGCAGTTTGTGCTGTACAACGCTTTCGTCATTATATTCTTCTGCGTACTACTACTGTGATTTCTGATTGCAACCCCATGACGTATATATTATCACGCCAGTTGCTAGGGGGCAAATACTCAAAGTGGATTGTTATCCTCCAAGAGTTTGACTTGGAATTTACCACTGCCAAGTCTAAGAAATCTCTTGTGTTCGCTGAGTTAATTTGTTCTTTGCCATCGTCTTCCTCGACCTCGCCAGCAGAAGACCAAATACCAGATGAAACCCTGTTCCTAATTAGCACCCTCGATCCATGGTACGGAGATATAGTCACATACCTGCAAACATCCTCCTTCCGTCCGGGTGTGTCTAAAGACGCTCGGCGGAGGATTCGTCATCAATCTCAACCCTACCGTATCATCGGAGATACATTATATCGTCTTGGTGCAGACTCCGTTCTTCGCCGTTGTCTTACTCTAGAGGAAGCTGAACGGGTTCTCAATGACTGCCACGCTGGCGCTTGTGGCGGACATATGTCCGGATATGCTACAGCCCAAAAAATCCTTCGTGCTGGCTATTTTTGGCCCTCTATTTTCAAGGATTGCATTCTTGCCGTCCGGTCTTGTCATGAGTGCTAGATATACCAGCGGAAAATGCAAGCGCCTTCTGCTCCGTTGCACCCTGTGGTTTCCGTCGGCCCTTTTGCAAAATGGGGAATTGATTATATGACCTGTAACCCTCGCTCGGCCGGGGGGCATGGGTTTATCATCGTTGCCGTCGATTACTTTACTAAATGGGCCGAGGCGATGCCTACATTAACCGAAGACGGCCACACTGCGGCGCAATTTTTATTCAATCATGTTATTTCACGATTCGGTGTCCCTCAAGCCATTGTCACTGATCACGGAAAGCATTTCCGTAATCATATGATGTCGGAGTTAACAACCCAGCTAGGCTTGCAACACGATAGTTCAACTCCATACTACCCTCAGTCCAATGGTCAAGTTGAAGCTGTCAATAAAATCTTGGTCACAATGCTTCAACGTATCGTTGGTGTGCATAAATCTAACTGGCATTTGATGTTATTCCCTGCCTTATGGGCTTACCAAACTGCCGTGAAGGATGCCACTGGTTTCACTCCATTTCAATTAGTTTATGGACTAGAGGCTACCCTTCCAATTGAATGTGAAATCCCTTCATTGAAATTAGCCATCGAACTGCTTCCCAACACTACCCCGTTAGAAGAACGCCTTCTTTACCTAGAACGGTTAGATGAGACTCGTCGCCTGGCCTCTTTGGCCATCGAAACACAAAAGAAGCGAGTCAAGACTCACTTCGATCAGACCGTCCATCCGCGTTCTTTTGTTGAGGGAGACTTGGTCCTACTCTATGATCAAGCGAAAGATAAGCTAGGCGCAGGAAAACTCGAGTCTATGTGGCTAGGCCCTTATATTGTCAAGAGAGTCCTGCAGAAAGGGGCCTACGAGCTGATTGATTATGAAGGAAACCCTCTTGGGAAACCCCGAAATGGGCTTTACTTGAAAAAGTACTATGCGTGATGCTGGTACATTTTATTATGTACATACATGTACTGTGGTGTGTTGTGTGTCGGTTTTCGAGACATAGCTGCCACTTATTGTGTTTTTCGCTTCTTGTGCAGATGCCGGATGCACCTTATGTTGGTTTCGCTGATGGTGCCTACCGCAGTACCCGCAATTTGTCTTCTGCGGCATGGGTAATCTACGATCCTCATAACGAGCTAATAGATTTCCAGGGTGTGTGTTTAGGCCATACTACTAACAATGTTGCTGAATACTGTGCTGTAATCGAGTTACTTGCTAGAGCAATTAATTTCGGTATTCACGCATTAATAGTAAACCTAGACTCTCAACTTGTTGTCCACCAACTCAACAGGCAATATTCCGTCAGAAACCATCATATACTAAGGTTGTATTTACGTGTGAGGTTGTTGGAAAGACATTTTGATTTTATTACATATCAACATGTTCCGAGACAATTAAACACATTATCTGATGCATTGGCCAATCATGTATTAGATAGACATCTGCATAATTTGTAATTAAAACATTATGTAAGCAAGCACATGAAAACACAATAATGAACCATGAACATATGTATATATATATACGTGAGTGTCAAAATGTTTGCCCCCCGCGCATTACATCATCCAAAAAATAATACATGTCCAAAACTCATACAGCCGTCGGCAACATAAACGTGCAAAAAACGAAACCTAGGCGTCTAATCACGGTGATGCTCATGATAGCATGTCACCGCCCGCACCACACGTCTCAACAGATGATGGATGCGAGTAGACACTCCCACCGTATGCCTCTGGTACAATCTAGGCACGTCCGCCAGTCTGCCATAATCTGGGATCCCTCGAGTAAGTGCCTCGAGGTTCTGTACTAGGTCCTCATTGTCACCCTCTACCTGAGGGTCCGTTGCAGGTTGTACTCTCCGTACGTTGTGAGGTAAGTCGGTTGGTCATTCTGCACCAACGTCTGCATACATATATAGATGTTGTAAGAAACATGCATGAATTATAAAAACTCGAATATGTTAAAACATTGAAAACATAAAAGGTCCTTACCTAGCTCCTCGTCCCAGTCCTCTCCCTCAGGCAACGGGAGGTCTGGATCTCCAGTAAAATCAGTGCCCGCATAGGGCCAGTCCTCCACGACGATCAGCTGGTGTTGGAGCCAAATAAAGAACTCGGGCCTCCAAGACATCTGCTGGCCCCCACCTCCTCTGGGCATAAGTGGTGCCCATCGAGCCAATCTCGGCTCCCGTGGCACTGGATCTGCCACTATACCTCCTGGGATCCGGAATATCGGTAGCCGCTCCAGGAAAAATGATACTATGATGGATCCATATCCAAACTGTTTATTGCCATCACGCTTACACTTGGTAAGCTGCCTCTTTATATTTGTTGTTACTGCTGTGGCCCAATCAAATAATGTAGGGTGTAGGCACTCAGTTGCCAGCAGCAAATGATTCTTGCTGGCCTCGTGGGGTGCCTGTACCCCAGCCGTCCGAGTGATAGTGAATAGTATCACTCGTAGCACCAAATCTGGGATAGTGACAATGTCCACTTTGGCACTATTGGATCCAAAATGGGCCCCAGGACAAACTCTGGCCATTACCTCCCCCATCTTTTCCCCAGAAGGTCTACTACCGGTCAATATGGGCCGTGCACCCCGCCGAGATAGTCCAGTAATAAAATAAACATCAGAGACATCCAACTCCAATGTCTGGTCTTTCAGGCGAAATACCTGATCCTCAATATCCCAGGCATCCACAATAAACCGTAGTAACTCGGGCTGTGCACGTAGATATGAGGTAAGGAAGAATTTTTTCAAACCACAATCTCGCAAAGCATCCATACATGCATCATCTTCCAATGCCAAAGCATCTATGGCCTCATGTTCTCTTTCTCTCCTTTCTATAGCCATTTTGACCAATTCCTGCAACCAAAACACCAAAATGTCATCATAAGATCAATGGTGAAACCACAAATCAAAGAAAATTGCAGGTTCAACGGTCAAAATTATGGGAAAATTGGTTTGCGCGGTTGGCGCGCCTCCTTTAGAGAAAATTGCCCATTGGCGCGGTCCCGTGAGGAGAACTCGCGCCAATGGGCGCAACCCTATTTTTTGCAATACCCCTTACAGAGGATAATTCTGTGGATAGAAAACTGAAAGAATGGAATAAAAATGAAGCTAAGGATGAGGCCTCTTACCTGTTTCAAACGGCGGCTCGAATGGTCTCCTGGATTGGTCGCAGTCAGCAGTTGAAATTTGCACCCAAAACCCTCCAACGGTGAACTCACAAGGTAAAAAGTGAAAAGTAATTTTATTTTTTACTATTTCACTATTTATAACTTCTTTTGGCTTAAAAAACACATTAAAATCATATTTTTGTGAATATTTTTATGTCAAAATAGGATTTTACGCTGTTTTTGTGTGTTGACAGGGATTAGTGCCACTCGAGCAACGTAATGAACTCTTTTTTTTGGTTTTTGAGCTCGATAAAACACGAGAAAAGGTTACTTCAAGGTCCGCTTTTAGCTCTTTTCTGACCATTTAAAGAGGAAAATATTGCCGAATCGCTCCTCTTGACTCGTTAAATGGTGATAAGGGGCGGTCGTTTTAAGTTCTTTTTGTCGACCGTTAAAACATAAAAAGATTACCGGGTTTTTGTCGTTTCAAACTCGTTAGTGGTTACAAAACGACGTGGTTTTGACCGCTTTTTTACTTTTTCAGGTCAAAGTCACTAATTATGAAAAGTACTGCTCGATCGTAATGATCGGGCGGTTCTTTCGGGTATTATTTTATACTTTTTCGGGCCCGAGAGACACAACTTTACGAAAAAGGACATCCCTGGAGTTTCCTTTTCTGCTGTCTTTTCAAACTCTCTAAACAATAAAAGACGCTGAGTTCTTCCTTTGTCAGACTCGTTAAAACTTAATGACATCGGATTTTGTCACAACACAAGCATATGCTATCCCCATCAAGCTTGTTAAAAATAACTGGGGTACTCACCAGAAATGGTGGGGGAAAATAAATTTTTTTGAACCGTAACGGCAGTATGTCGCTCTTGAACATGGCACTTTTTGCTTTCGTGTCCAGGGAGGGGATATTTCATCTCATATCTTTCACTTGCTTCCATGGATTTGGGTACCCTATTTGACCTCTCATTCACTCATTGCCTCATCATAATGACCTTTGATACATTGATATCAAATACTGCCAATTCCGTTAATGTGCCGCCGATATGTTCAAGAGAAGTTGACCTCTGCAAATAAACAACCTCCTTCTGATAGTTCGCACAATCTTGATTCACGACATTATCTCTCTGTCTCGTGTCGATGATGTGGGAAACATTATGGCCCACCTTCGATCAAGGTCACTCCCTGTCGACTTCAGCTCATTATCCAGGAAGTTGACCTAGAGACTCCCTTCCGGTGCCTTGGAGCCTGCATGCCTCAATGGCAGGTTCTTCGTGTTCGACGTGAGGTTTTCATCATTGGCCTCCGATCGAATGATTCTACGGGTGTTTGACTTCAGCTCATTGATTCAAACGCCGTAGATTGTACCTATAGTACCTTGAGGGCCATTGTCATTATTGGTGGTACCTCTTGCGTCTGTTAACAGTCTCCATTATTGACTGGTAATCAGGCGATGTTCATGCATGTTCGACTTCAGCTCGTATATTCACATGCTTGGACTTGTACTCTTGTTCGGGTCGAGATGGAGCGCAAGACCCTGGATTGTGTCTGTTGTAATCCAGGCGTGATTCTTAATACTTGACTCATTCACTGGATGGCTGCGACCATACCTGAGTCAAATCATTGATCCTAACCAGATGGTTGCGTCCATACTATGGATCTAGATTATTTATGTACTCTCTTATGGATGGCTGCGACCATACCACGTACATCTTGTAATTGAACTATCAGTCATGTCTCTTAATACAGCTCCTCGGCAGTAACTATATGTGCTCTTGTGTGCTCTCATGTGCGTTCTGGTAAAGCATTTCACCCCTCTCCACCTCTCAGACTTCATGCTTTAGGGGGCATCTGTTACACAGTAATTTGTCACCATCCCTGTTACTCCTCTTGTCGTACCTTGGAGGACTCATTCCGGGAATTATAAGAAGTGACAAGGGCTAAAAACACTTGCATTATGTTCCCCTGAGTATGTACTCCATGTTCCCTGAAGACACCTTCTGCAGATCATCCCAAAAAAGTGCTCTTTTTCCATTGGCGCAAGTCCACAGTATCCTACCCACGCCAATGATGGAGATCCTCAAAAGAGGGCGCGACCATTGGCGCTCTGTCTCAGAGCAACGGTCGCGCCAACCAAATTTAGTCATGCTTTTTGCCTTAATGCACGTCCGACTGTTGTTTCCTTCATTACATGGAGCTTTTCCGAGGATAGAAAATCAGTCTTTTTTCGAGCTTTATCCATCTTTATGGCTTTTGCTAATTCCACAAAAGGTGTCCCGGTTCATCGCATCCTCCTCCCTTCTCCATCTATATAAGCTTGTCATTATGCATTGGACAAGCTAGTGCTAGTGCAAGAGAGGGTGTTGGTGTTAATGTTATGCTAGTGATTTGGTAATTGAGTTATAGTAGTGATGATTATTGGTCATGGAGAGAATGCTAATGAGTGCTAGAGAGTTTATGCTGCCGGAGAGGAGTTGCATGTCAAGACACATATAGTTACTCACCCAGCCAGGAGAAGGGTCGACGTCAGAACAATGGTTGTAACTTTTCCTGTTTATTAATTGATGAGCGACTGCTATTATAGTTCCAATCTCATTATCTGTCATGGTGATATGTTGATTTATTTCCTTTCTGACTTAAATATAGTTGTGCCTTGGTAGTTTCTATGTTGGTATTTGTCTCTTCCTTTGCATGTGCAGGTGTTCGTTTATGATCTGTTGGAGCAAGGGAGCGAGGATATCAACTCTGCTTCAATCATAGCGTTGGACTCCAGGTTAGTCTTCTTGATTCACCTTTGATGCATAACTAGGGAATTACGTAGCAGCGTGGTTTGTTTGTGGCTAGTTCTGTGTTAGGCTAGTGGGATCGCCTCTGTCCGCAGAGGGGATTTACCTTACCAACAATAACGATGATGATAATGAAGATGATGACGATGACATGAGCTGTGATTTTTATGATAATAGCAATGATGATAAAGACGATGAGAGTTACAATGACAATGATGATGATGATGCTAATGAAGTTGGCCATTCTTCCCAATTTTTAAATGTTGTCATGGTCAAAATCATAATAATTATCTTTGGCGTCATCTTCCAAGTCATCATCATCTGATCATCATTATCATTATTTTCATCTTGGTCATCATCAAGAACAATAATGGCATGAATGATGATTATGATGTTCATGATGAAGATGACAACAATTATGATAAAAATTATATTAGTTGTGATGATGGGGATGATGACAATTATAATGACGATGATAATGGTAGTAATGATGATGATCATTGGTCATCTCTAAAAAATAAAGTTGTTATTTTTCTTGCATATATCATGTGTCCTAACAACCCCTTTCGATCACTCGTAACATTTTTGAGGTTGATGATATTTCTTATGATGCCTATAATTATGAACAATTTATGACAATATCCATAATCATGATGATGATGAAGACATGAATGGTGATTATGACGATAATGAAATGATGACAATAATGATGACATTGATGGTGGTGATGATGGCAATAATGAAGATGATGACCCTCCCTCTAAACTACGGAGGTACTCATAATGAGACAAAAAAGTACTCTCAAGTTGAAATATTCATATAAGAAGGGATCCGGATTGATAAGCATCAATGATGATTTACATCATCATAGCCAACATTGTCAAAATAGTAAGGCCTTGACTAACAAGTTTATCTCTCCATTAGATCAGAGCACAATGTTGGGATGCATAAATTTGGATACCACTGCCTCTATAGGCACTTACCCCACTAGGATGTTCACCAGGTATGTCCTCACATGATCATTTCCTAACCCAATATCATAATATTTGACACCAGGAAATGTCAATCCTCATGACTATTCTTATCTTGGATTAATGTCCTTGAATTATGGCGATTAGTCCTAGTCAAAGTCCAAATTCTCAAAGAATATTGGTCCCAGATGTTTATCCAATCCACCATTCTCCCGACTAGTGTCTTTAATAGGCTTACGATTGTTAGTCCTGGCCATAGTACATGACACATGGATAATATGGTGTCTACCCTCACTCTCTCTCAACCAGAGAGGAGACATCCACAAGCATAAGATTTTCTCAAGAATACCCATCATTTTCATAGAGAATAACATCATTAATTTGTTTTCATCACATGACGCCTTTATGATTAAGCATTCATAGATTTGTGGCAAAATATTTCCCCTTTTGTCATTTGTGATGAAATAAAATCAAAAAGTGAAAGCCAAAATCATTAAAGATACACTATATTGATTTATCTAAGTCTAAACTCTAAGGTTGAAGTGAAAATTCATGTAAATCTTAAATCTACGAGTTGTGCCAAACTTATGAAAACCTTATTCCCTAAGTCCTATATTTAAGAAAATGAAAAATAAAGAAAAATAAGGGCCAATGAATGGTAACTCACGTATTCACTCCCTCTTTGGAAAATATATGAATATATACACTCCTAGTCACACTGATCACATGTTTGTGATGGTTAAATCATGAATTCCTCTTTTCTCCTTGCATTTTCACTTCATCATTTAAGCACCTAATTAAGGATCTAGGGAATGTTTGTTGCCTAAGGCTTTCATGTCTACTCTTGGTTTACTTATGTCATAATACTATCAATTTATGTGACGGAGTGAAATACACAAGTTTGTGGAGTTATTAGAGTGGTGTATTAAGTTAGTCACCACACACACATGTATTACATCTCATTGATCCACATGTGTGGGTTGGAGACTCATTGCTTGACAACTTTAATGGAGACTACTTTATGGCTTTAATGTTATAGCTTACAAAATATCTTGTTAAACATTGCGATTCATCCTTTCTTTTCCTCGAGACACTTGATAATATTGAAGTCACTCCCAATAATCCATGGAGATGGGGAGTATAAATTACTTGTGCTAGAAATAGAATTGAGAAATAGAGGTTTTGCATTTGCGATATTGGAGTCATAGACTTTGGATACATGGTAGTAGTCCTCGATGTCAATTAACTAAAATTGTATTGTCATAATGCGAAAAGAGGTAAACATATTGGTAACCTTGATGTCTTGATCATTTCAAATAATAACCATTCCACCCAAGTATCTCTAAGAATCAATCACTACTACTTGGAAATTCCTCCCCCATTTTCTAATTATATGAGGTAGAACCTCACTTAATATTTTTGCTTCTCATATCAACATTATTGATGGGTGCTTTGCGTACCATTTTACTTTGTTTTCCTTTACTATTGAGGCCCCTCATGTTCCATGAGACTATTTTCATCGAGAATTTACATAGAAAGGAAGTATAATGTGACTAAGAAAAAACATGTCTCAAGATTTAAGTGCTTCGACAATTCCACTTCATGACTCCTATATTTCCTTAACCTAGGACCAAATGGTGAACTTGATGGCCTTAAGGGAAATTGACCAATGAAAATCTAAAAAAGAGGTGACTTTTGACTTTATCACATACAATTTAATATACTAAAAAAAATATCCATAACGATTTCATCAATCAATGAATCATTAAAAAAAAATCCAAAACAATTTCATCAAGCAATGAATCATTGCATTATAAAATACAATCTATAAACATTTTGGGAACATTTTGCTAAAACAAGCTCAAAAACCAACATATTTAACAATAATATGGACAATAACACATTTTGATAAATTAAATAACATATTATCAAGCCTAAAAATGTCACTAACATAAAACTATAAAGCATGCAACTAATGGAAGTGACCACTCAAGGCCACCATAAGACAATTAATCTATTAAGATCAAGATTAATGGGGACAAATATCTACAAAGGACAAAGGCAAACCTATTTTAACTTTATTGTTTTATTAGCCTGGTTCAAGATGAACATTTCAAGATATCATGAAGAACATAATTAGTTTTATTACGTTAAGAAAACCCAAGCACATTCTATAACTTAGCAAGGAAGAGATGTATAACACCCATGTCAACGACACAACACATGGCATTGAGTTACTTTTTTATATATAATTTAAACTCCTATCATAAAATCACATATTTAGCACGAATGGAATGTTTAAAATCTATTTTTATATAAAAAAAAATATAATTTTTCTTATAGAAAAAAATACCAAAAACTAAATATATTTTCTTAGAAAATAAAAAAATACTAAAACTAAATATATATTAAAAAAAAACTAAAACATAAGAAAACTAGAATTTGAATTTGACACTCTTGTTCACTTTCGGAAACTCATAGAGTGGAATGTGATCTCTTTATCCTCATATTTAGCTTTTTCCTAAAAAATAAAAGCATACAAAAGCGGGAAAGAGCCATAAAGCATCGGGAAGCTTTTCCTAAGAACAAAAGCATCTAAAAAGTGGAAAAGGCCATTTTTATATGAGGAAACATTATTCACCCAAAATATTTTTCCCAAATTGAACTAACGAGGAATTTGGGAAATCTTCATAGCCTTCACTTTCCTATATATTGGAGGCTTGGCCATTGAAAAAATGATGGGAATTCTAGTATTGTCATGCTTCTGAGATCTATCTTGAGAGGGAGAGTTTTGGAGCTATGAGTTGGGGGAGGTGTTATTGTAACTACATATGATTGTTGTAACTTTCCTCCAACTCCTTTATTCATATAGATCAGTTGTTCTTCCTTCCATATGTTTCTATTCATTCTTTACTTCTTCTATTTAACTAATGGATGTATGGAATTTTGGTTTGTATTTATTTATTCAATAATATTTATATGTTTCTGATAGTTTCGATTATCAAGATATTATGCTGTGAAGGTTGTTTTATTCTCTCTCTTATGTGTAGGACCAAGCTTTGGAGCTAGCTAGGAGCGCTTCCTAGCTATACTAAAAACTCCAAGAAGTCCTGCATGTGAGGACTCACAAGAATTCATTCTCTTTTTCTTAATCTATACTTTACATCTTGATCTACTAAGAATCCTAAGCCTTAGAACAACCTTTCTCTTAATTGGTTTGTCCTAGGTTTCCGAAGTAAACTGAGAGGGTTTTATTTTCATTTAACCATGCATTAAATCCTACAGCAAAATGATATTTAGAAACTTTAATATATTTCACTATGTAAATGAACTTAGTAAAATGAACCCATAGAGGGGGTCATAAATGGAAATAAAAGTAAAACTCTAAACAAGAAGCCAAAAGTGGATTTAACCATGGATGCAAAATTGGGAGTAGAATTGGATGTTAAACTAGCAATCAAAACAAGATGCAAACAATGACACAAAAAGGGTTTTAAAGTAAAATAAAAAAATGGTGCAACACTAGACACAAAGAAGGGAACAAAATAGGGCATATGAAAGGATACTGAATTGGGCACAAACAAGGATGCAAAAATGGACACCAAAATGAGGATTCAAAGAATGGTGTAAAATTAGGATGAAAAAAGGATGTAAGAAAAGACACAAAACAATATGAAAAATGGGACTAAAAAAGGGTGAAACCAAGGATGTCAAAAATGATGCATAACTAGATGAAAATTCAAACTAAAATCTAGGTGAAAAATGAGATGCAAATGTGGACACAAAATGTGGTAGAAAAAAGGATGCAAATTTAGAAGCCAAAAAGGATGAAAAATTAGATACCAAAAAGGATGCAAATTTGGACATAAAAAATGGTGCAAAATTGGACACAAAAGAAGAAAAATTGGTGCAAAAATGGGCATAAAAATGGCTCAAAGTTGGATGCAAATTGAGATGCAACATTGGATGTAAAATGAGGTGCAATAAATCATACAAAATTTGGTGCAAAAACAAATGCAAAAGTAGACGAAAAAAATGGCTCAAAATTGAACGTAACAATAAACACAAAATGGGATGCAAAGGTGGATGCAACATATGGTTCAACATAGGATGCAAATTTAGATGCTCAAAAGGATGCAAAATTGGATTCAAGAAATGGTGTTAAAAATGATGCTAAATTGGATGAAACAAATGATGCAAAATTAAATGCAAAATATAGTGAAAAATAGGATGCAAGAAAGGGAGATAAATAAAACGCAAAAGTGGATGCAAAAAATGGTGCAAAAATGCATGCAAAATTTGACACTAAATCAGGTTCAACATATGGTGCAAAATTGGATGTAAAAAATGGTGTAAAAAAAGGGAGAAAAACTGGCACAAAAATAGATGTAAAAATAAGTACAAAATTAGAAACAAAAAATGGCATAAGACCAGATGCAAAAATTGGCACAAACTAGATGTAAAAAAAGGCACTAAATCAGATGCCAAAGATGGTGTAAAAATCGATGCAAATTATGACACAAAACTAGAAGCAAAGAATGCCACAAGAGAGGAAGCGAAAAATGATGCAAAAATAGATTCAAAAAATGACACAAAACTAGAAGCAAAACTTGTTGTAAAACCAAACGAAAATCTTGGTGCAAAATATGATGCAAAAAACGATGAAAAATTTGGCATAAAAAAGATGCAAAATTTGGTGCAAAAAAGGACGCTTTAAAAATTGTACAATAGAGCCAGATTTAGCGCCAAGCTGCTCATCCTAATTGAGAAAAAAATGCACTAAAATCTGGTGCTAAATCTGGCGCAAATTGCCTGTTTTGTTGTAGTGTCTCGACCAATTTGAGAAGTGACATCCATCTATGACCGCAAAGTTACCAGATGAGGATGTTGGTGTACTAAAGGTGGCATAGGGCAAGGCAATTCAGTATCACGTAATACACCCTTATGATCACATAACCGATCTCTCCTAGTACCATAATATTTAGATGGAAGGTCATTATAATCAAGTTTCATACCCAAAAAGGATTTCACATATGATAAGTTTTCAAAAGAAATTGGAACCTTGTCATTCCATGGCAGCTTTCCATACACTGCAAGGAACCTATCATACAAATGGTTGGCTATATTAGGGTGCTTGAAATGTCACACCTTGAGCATCTTTATTCTCAACCCTTCTTTGAAATTAAACATAGATTTTTCATTTTCTTTTGTAACCATTTTACTAACCTCAACCCATTTATCGGGACCTATTACTGCTTCATTTCTATGCCTCATCATATATATAAAGCAATCCATGGTTGGCCCAATCTTCTTGTAAATATCAAGAAATGAGCTTAGAGAGTGCACAACTATTTTTAAGCTTTCTCAACTCTCTACAAGGAGATCCAAACTCCCAAGATCTTTCCTCAATTTTGAATAATGACCTTTGCACCTTTGTAATGTACATTGTTGGAGGTTTGTTTCCCAAGAATCTCATCAAGAATATTAGATGGATAAGTGGTAATTGGTGTATTGTCTTCTTCTTGAATTGTCTGGCTTCACTTATGTCTACTTCGAGCAACATTTTCACCCTCTACAACAATATATAAAATTACATAAATATAAAAACATGTGAACAAATGTATTCATACACATTCAAGTTAGACATCTACACACATATGTACATACAATTAATTTACACATACAAATTTGTTTTAACATATGTTTTTTTTAATATAATCTACCAAAATGACGAGGATCATGATGCTTTGATTGAGACTGATGACCACCTGGAGCTGTTTGAGAACCATCATGCCCACCCAGAGATGGTTGAGCACCATCATGATTGTCCAGAGATGGTTGAGCACCATCACGCCCAAGTACATAAACTGATTGAGTTTGTTGACCACCGGGAGAATTATGTAACAACCCTAGTGAAAATTCCATGTAATAAATTTAAAAATAATAACCATGGTTGATGGGACACTTATTCCAAGCTGAATGTTAGGAAAAATCCTAGTTATGGGGATCACTTGTGATTGTTTATGGCTAAGGAAATTGGCAAAGGAAATGGCTAAGTTTTTGGAAAGGAAAAATGGAAATTTTGGCACCTTTATTTATGAAAATAATGGAAACTAGGAGAAAAAGGAGGTGAAAGGTCACATGCTACATGTGAGGAGGAAAATAAAGAAAATAGAGGCCTCATTCATAAAAAGGCTTCTCAGGATTAGTTGATAACATTTTGTTAGTTTATCTTTGGAGCTCTATCATTATTTTCTCTCTCTTTCTCACTCTTGGACACTTAGAGTTTTCTTGGAGCACTTTGGCATTGGATCAAGAAAGGCAAAGAAGGCAAGAGGAAGCAAAGATCAAGTTGGGAAAGCTAGGATCAAGCAACTACAACAAGCTTCATTACAGGTATTAACTTGCATATTTATTTTCCTTGCTAGATTTTGGCATGCATGGGATTGCATGCATTTCTTTTCTGTCATGGCATAGGTTTTTCTAGGTGTGATAATGTTCTTCAGTCTAGCCTTTCCATTGCATTATAGCCTTCATGAGATGGGTTATCATACTTCGGTTTATGTGGGATGGTCGAATGGTTTCGAAGCTAAGTGGGGTGGATCCCCGAAATGAAAAATACATGGCTTAGTGGTCCTTGAACCGGACTGTGGATCACGGTAAAGCCACTGGCCTAGTAACCCCTGAACTAGATTGTGGGTTGCGGTAAAGCCAAGATTATGTGCCTTCGTGGGTCTAGGAATCGTTTTTGGTGAATGACAAGATATACGGTAAATCCAAGAGGTAGATCTCTCTCTGTAGGGCTTAGTAGTCTTGCGATGGGATGTACAATAAATCTTGGAGAGTGTGTCTCGGTGTAGGGCCTAGTGATCCCTAGATCAGACAATGGATTACAGTAAAGTTTGACAGACTAGGAGGCACTCAAATTCCTCATTGTGTAGGTGGAGAACTCTAGTGGAATCCATGCTATTTTGGTGCTTTTGGTGTGTTATATGAGTCCCACATTCACGTCTGGAATATGGCAAGGGGTGATTGGATGAAGAGAGACGTGGCTCAGCCAATCTATGGTTGGGTGGAACGTGGTAGTCCCATATTCGGTTGGCTTATTGCATCATTAATGAAAGATTATTTCTCCTTGTATTTATATGAGTATTTTGATGGATTATATGTGGTCTATATGGATGTAATTTCATGAGTATTTCTATTTTTATTATGCTAGTTATATGTGTGTTTTATGAAAACATCTATGTATGGCTCTCAACATGTTTTTACTTGAAAATGAATGGATAATGTATCTATGGCCTAATAGATGATAATGCAACAAATGACATGAGGGAACAATGGTTCATAGCGATTCTCAGATAAGTATGAGATCCCTACACTTAATTATGTTGATTACACATGTAGGTTACATGTTGCTGATATGTTTGATGAAATGCCTGTCATGGCTAGTAGGGGTCTGATTAAGTTCTCATTTAACTTATTTCTTTTGCATAATTGTTTCCCTGATATTTTATTGATCTTAAGCTATCATTCCATTATGGGCATTGACCTGGCTCTAGGCCTAAAAAAGTGGCTCTAATACCAGGGACACTGGCACAAAACTGGAAAATTGGGTCTGTGGATGCTGGCAGGAAAGCCTGTGAGAACGACTCTGGGTTTCTGGACACTGTCATTCCTATAGAATGAGAGTGGCTGAGGATTAATATGTCCAGAAAATTAGTGGGACCCAAGGACATGATTTTTGAGTGGCTGGCATGTCTCCTGAGGGCTTTGTTGCTGATGTGGATAGGTTGGTTTATGTGTTCCATCGATTCCACTTCCTTAAGGTCAAATAGGAGGTTGAATCCAATCATAGTAGCCTCTTGTCGCATGATTACTGGAGTTGGATGGTTACTTGGGTAGATGTGTGAGGAGTGTGTTAAAGAGTGGTATCAGAGCATGGTTCACCCCTCAGACTCGATGGGTGGCGTGCGTTGGTCATGCATTCATGTCAGTTGCATGTGTGTCTCTCACACTTGCATTCCTTGTGCTTGTTGTATTTCATGATGTTGATTATGGTTGTAGTAAGGTTGTCATGGAGAATTTGATGTTTATTTTGTGGAATGCATTGTCATGAGTATATGACTGGTTGCATATTGTTACATGTCACTTACATGTTGATTTTATGTCACCTACTTACATCCTTGTATGTTAGGCTACATGCTTGTAGGTTTGATTGTGTGTATCAGTCTTGTAAGATGGTTACAAGTATTGGTTTCTTATTCTCAACTACATGTGTTTATGTGTATGTGTGGTTGATTAGGCATTTCTTATGCATGTGGCAGTGTGTACAATGGAGTAATGGTTGTTGTCATGCATGAGGTCATAACATGCATTTTTGATATGGAATTTCATTGATAACTGGACCTTAGCTTGAATGACGGATGCATGTTCCTATGCTTAGATGTTACATTTATATTCATTTTTATGATTATGTTATACATGTATCACACTGATTTGTTGATCTTGTAGATGAGGTAACCTCCCCAAATTATACAAAGGTACATTGATTTATTGTGATTTGGTTTATTTGACATAGTATGCATTGCAGGAAAGAGATAAAATGGCTAGCAAGATGGTTGAATACAAAGACTCTCCCTATGAATCCGAAGAGCGGTATGGTGTTGGGAACTCTTTCGATTTGGTAGTCACATTGAGAAGCTTAAAGGAATAAATAAAGATTTGTAAGGAAGATAATGACCAGATCATACAAGCACAAGAGAAGTAAGCAGAGGTTAATGCAATACTTCTTTAGAGTTTGTCAGAATTGCAGTGACAAGGGCCACTTCATATCAACCATGGATAGGAGGACAAAACTGATGGAGCATATGGAATTAGGTCTCTTGGTAGACATAGGTCAAATAGATCTAATATGGTGAGAGATGGTAGGTTGTTGGAAACTTAAGATAGGAGGGGTGATGAGTACAAGAATGATTCCAGTTTTGGTTCTGACAGACATGATGATGATCATCGTTATTATCCCTATAGGTGTTACACTAAAAAATGTCACCATGGCTATTTACAGTTGGTATGGCTCTATCAACAGTCATACTACCCTCTTAAGCAAGTCTTATGCCTCTGCTATTCATGTCAAACTCCAAGAAAGAGAGAAAGTCTTTATAAATATGTTTATCTCTGGGTACGCAGGTTCTCTCAAACCTTGCCTGCGGGTACGCACCTATTGTTCGTGAGATCTGCGTCCAAGGACGCTCTGTATCTAAAGGGGCAGGTGCATCCCTCTGAAAAGGTTAAAATGCGCAAGTTTTATCTTCAAAAACTTACTTGTGGTCATTTCTAGAGCATTCTAGAAGGTTGTTCGACGTGTATTGAGCGCCTCCGGATGGTTCATGCACTCCTACCAAAGAGGAACTTATCCCATCAATAAGGGAGTGATCCCATCCAAAGAGGGGACTATCCCATTGATGGTGGACCTGATTAACTTCCTCTTGAGCATTATAAATACAGGCATTGGGCCAGAAGGAGGAAGGTTGAAAGCTATAGATTTCTAAGGGTAAATGCTGCAGGAATTAGGACTCCCATTTAGAAGCTTGTGAGGAGAGATTGTCATCTTTACTTGTTCTATTTGGAAGTGGGTGAGCTTTGTCAAAGTAGAGGAAGACTCTTGTGGACCCTGGAAGGAGCTTGCACAACACCAAGGCTCAGGTTGTAATGGTTCCTTTTGATTACCTTTAATGCAAATTGGTCCATTCTTCTCAATAGCTTGTTGTTAATGGGTTATTTCATGTACTCCTTGGTCTATGTGTTGAATATGCTTTGTTTTATGTTATAATCAGGTGCTATTTAATTGTTTGACTGTTGGTGATTGCAGGTTTCCGTTTTGGAGAAAGGGAGGAGCTCATCCGGATCAACAAAGCTTGGACTTCTACAACAGCGTTTGGATAGAGGTAAGAACGAAACACTTGATTTCTCATATCATAATGTATGTTTAGAGAAGGATAGCTCCAGTTTGTTTTGTTTGTCATTAGAATGTCTTAGACTTCTAGGAAGGTCAGCTGTGTCCGCACCCTTGACTGATTCCGTGTGACAAATTGGCGACTCCACTGGGGAAGGTTTCCATTGATGAGAAGAGTCTTTTCTTTTGTTTGAACTTTGCGTTGAGAAAATTGATTTATTTTTCTGGTTTTGGCTCTGTGATCTTGTCTCTGGGTAGGTTAGCTTAGGATTAGTTTTATTTTTGGTTTTCTTGAGTTTTTCAGTAGGATGCACCCTCTGAGTGCTGCACAGTGCGTCCCTGGACGCACTTTTGCTGTGTGCACAGAGCGGGCCCGCACCTGTGCTAACGGGTTGCCTGCGTCCCCTGCCAAAATTTAAGAAAATTCCACTTTTTGCCTTTTTTACTCTTAGATTTTGTTTTTTCTTAGTTTCTTCTGCCCAGATTCATCAGTCCCTTGTCCAAAATCTTCACCTGAACTGGTTTCATTAGCATTAAGTGTTTTAGTGGATTTCGTCGAAGTGTAAGCCCTAGGGTTTGATTTTGAGTAGGTCTTGTAGTGACTTTAGCGGTAGGAATTGTCAAGCCTTAGATCTCTCTGGTTTTGTCAACTTTCTAAGAAGTCAGACCTGTTCTAAAAGTCTACCTGTAGAAGTAACTTACCATCAAGTTGTCTTTTGGGCCATTTTCGAAGTACTTGTTGTTTAAGTCTTGAATTCCATTTTACAAAAAGAACAAAAAGATTTGAGTTTTGTTTTGACTAGTCTTTTGATTCTGCATTAGCTAGTCCTTGATTTGATTTTGATCAAGTAAAACATCCTAGAATCGTCTTTGAGAGCTTTTGCCTTGTTAGGTTTACTTAGAATAATCTCTCTTATGGTTTGCTTGTGAGTCAAATTTTCATAGTTTTGTAGCTTTTGAGATTGTTTTTTTTTGTTAAAGGTAGGTTTACATGCTTTATTAAAAAGAGAAAATACAAAAATATCTCCTTTGAAAAGTTTTGTTTCAAGTAGCTTTGAAAGTTTTTGAAAGAAAAAGAGTTTTTCGTGCAAGTAAAGAGTGGTTCTGTTTGTGTGCTCGAAAAGAAAAAGAGAATTGTTTCTTTGATTGTCTTTTCTAAGGAAGTTGTTTTCTTTAAAAATTGCATTCTCTCAACTCTCTTAGTTAAAGAATTTCATTGAAAAAGCAAAGTAGTATAGATCATCTTAGGTGCATCTTTGTAGTGGTTGGAGTCGAGTCTACACACCATTGGTTTCACTTCCATTACCTTGTGACTTTAAAGAACAACCTTAAAAGTAACGCTTAAAGTAAAATTGAACTAGTAACTTTTATTTTCTAGGGCTCTGAAGCACCAACATAGCTTAGGCTAGTGTCTTGGAGTAGGTGAGTACTTAACTCTCCAAGACAGTAAAACCAAACAAGTAGTCGATCTTGTGATAGAATCAAATCCAATTGTTACATTTACACTCTGGGAAAGCTCCTCTTAAAGGAGAAGCACGAGCTCGTGTCCGAACCAGTGAGGGGATCATTCCCCCCTCATTGGGAACGACGCCAGATAGTACGTATTACAAACGGTAAACCTCGGATTAACCATTGTCGAGGAGCCAGGCGTCACTTATCGGTAAACCTTGGATTACTGTCAAGGAGCCGGTAAGGGGATTGAGCTTGCTACTCTACCCTTGCGTGCTGTCGGAGTTTAGACTATTCCCCCAGGTGTACTTGTGGCCGTTGGTAATCTTAGTGACCATAATCTCTAGGATTCTACCCAAGGTGACGGTGGAGGGAAGGTCCCACTGTACCTGGAGCAGACGTCGGCTATACTCACTTGGATTTTTTGGGGGGTTCACTTCACTCGAGACGGTTAAAGTGGAGGAACTTGGTCCAGTCTATTCATTAAGCAGGTTGTCGGCGTAACTGTTCCACGCGCCATTTCTGTACTGAATCCTGCGAGGTTGGACCTAATCACCAACTAGCGCTTTTGGTCCGGAAGATACTGTTTGTGTTTGGTTTGACGCCCTAGATTCTTTAGGCGTGTGGTTCAAATTTGTTTGGTTCTTTAGAGGCTTTAGGTGGTTTGATTTGAAATTTTATTTTGTTTTCGTGTGTAGTAGTTAAAAGTTTTTAGCTATGGCGGAATTACCGAGACAGTCCCGTAGACTTCGGGGCCAGTCTCCTGAAGTTGTTTCTGTGGCCGAATTGTTGAGAAGATCCCGTAGACTTAGGGGTGAACCTCCTCGAGACGACCCCAGTAATTTAGAAGGTTTAAAGGTCCTTGTAACTCCTCCTAGTGGCAGTAGAGTAGGTTCACCTGAAGAAGGAGAATCTTCCTTGGTAGTCCATCCAGATTACCAAAGTTTAGAGACAGGTTATAATCCCGAAGCTGTTACAGTTTCTGAGCTTGTTGGTAGTTTTTCGTCTGCTAGCGATACAGGCGAAGAACCAGAAATATCCGAACCTGTTACTCCGACTCCTAGTGTTCCTGATTCACCGAGAATAGAAAGAATTATCACCGAAAATCTTCCTGTTGGTTTGATTGCTATAGAAGAACTTGTTCCAGAGGAAGAAATAGGCGTCTCTGATCCTGAAGATCAAATTACCCTTGATCTAAGGGAGCGTGAATCCATCTTTTACAGTCCTCCTAGAAGTACTACTTGGTACCTTTCGTTAACCAATTATTTAGACAACTTTGGGCTAGGTTTTTCTACACCTCGTACTCCTTTTCCACCTGGAGGTATTCATACTCCTGTAAATATGTATGGTCAGTCATCTGTGTTTACACAAAGTCCTGAAATTTTTTTACATGGCGGTCCTTCTGTTCCTACTGGGTATCAATCTCTTTCTGGTACCTTTGCGGGAGCGTCTCCTCAACCCATTGATCATGGGTTATTAGTTGGAAACAGTGGTAATGTACCATTGAGTGTAGGAGACATTTACATGATGTCAGGTTCAGTTCCCGTTACCCAACCTCAAGGTGGCCAATTACCGCCTGGGGGGCAGCCTTCGTTAATGCCTGGGGGGCAACCTCAAGGTACTTCATTCGTGTCTGGGGGCAACCTCAAGGTCAATACGCTCCTATGGGGCAATACATACCTCAAGGTCAACCCCAGCCTCAATATGTACCCCAAGGTCAACCTCAGTATCAATATCAACCTCAAGGATGGAAACCTCAAGGATGGCAACCCCAAGGGTATCAACCCCAAGGGTATCAACCTCAAGGATACCAACCTCAAGGTCAAGGTCAACCCCAGTACCCGTATTTACCTCAAGGTTATCAACCTCAAGGTCAATACTCAGGTCAAGGTTATCAACCACCTCAAGGGCAATCATATGGGACTGCACCTTACAATTATCAACCCTATCCTCAATCCGGCTATGGATCTCAGTATCCTCAACCTGTTATGGGTCAATATCCTGGAATGTTAGTGTGGGATCCTTCACAGGGTCAACAGATGTTGCAACCAAGTATACAGTCGGTACCTCAAGCAGGACAACCTGCAGTTCCTGGTCCACCCCAGCAACCGCAACCTGTCCAGTCAAGTGTTCAGACCCCTGTAACTTCGGTAGTTACTCAGCCGCCAATTGCACCTAGTACTCCATCTCAAATGGCTGCAGCAACTACCGCCACATCTACCATACTTACTTCTGGAGTATCGACGGCTCCGGTTTCTACTGTCCCTGTAACCACTCCTCAGACATCTATACCGTTGTCTGGATCTACGATTCAAACCACAGTCCAGATGCCTGTAGGCCAACCTGGTATAAGTACGGTTGTTACTACACAACCTCAATTTGTTCAACCTCCGTACCAGGGACAGTATCAACCTGGGCAAGTCGTCCAACAACCGGTTTACCAGTATCAACCGTATCCTGGGTACACTTATCAACAACCTCAGCAACCCCAGTACGGTCCGGTTAATCCTAGTTTTCCAGGAGGATATAATATCCCAAATGCGACTCCTGTTCCTAGTTATCCTGGATATCCTCCTCCTGGGGCCGGTATTGTGACCCAGAGTTTTAGAGATCCTAACCGACAGTTACCGTTTATCGCAACTTTGGATTTACCAGACTTGACGCGCCTAACGAACGATCCAATTCAATATCTTTCGTTCTGGCCGCCAATGCCAAATAAGTTGCCCAACGATATACCCAAGTTCGAAGGTAAGTCTGGAGAGGATCCGTCCAATCACATGATGACTTACCACCTCTGGTGTGCTTCAAATTCCATCTCGGATGATTCGATCCGTTTACGTCTTTTCCAGCGTACACTCATTGGTCTCGCGGCCAAGTGGTACATTGAGTTACCACGGGCCTCTTTTTACAATTTTAGCCAGTTAGCCACCTCGTTCTTAACTAATTTTCAGTTACCGGTCAGATACGATAACGGTACGGAGTTATTAACTTCACTAAAACAATCAACCTCCACGTATATTTCAGATCACATTCATGAGTGGAGACGTCGAAGAAGGCTAGTGAAAGTTTTTATCCCGGACCAAATCTTAGCTGAATGGTTTGTTAAATCATTATTACCAAGAATTACTGAAGATGTAGCTAAGGCCAGAGTAGTTACTGAGGAGCAAGTCATTGCTCAGGCACAATACCTTGACTTAGTTTACACGTAGTCGGGTACATTACACGAGAAGATTCCGGATCTTCCAAAGTCGAACCAAATCGCTGCTGCTCCTTCGGGATCTCATGCCGCTGATGGTATGATTGGTATCGTGAATACAAAGAGCAAGAAGAAGTCTTCCAAGGCTTCAACTACTCCTATTATCACTTTGCCCGATTCCCCGACAGGAGAGTCTTCTCCTGAACTTACCGCCGATATTCACGCTGTAGAGTCATCTACGGCCAAATAAAAAAACGGTGGAAAGAAGAAAGGAAAGAAGAAGGTTAAAGCAGACAAGGCTCCAAAGGAGAAAACTGAAAAGTCGGAAACCAATGACGAAAAGCGCAAACCTCGATATCCTTGTCTTATTTGTGAAGAGGATCATTTTACGAGAGATTGCCCTCATCGGGCCGAGGTAGTGAAAATAGTCAAAGGTTCTCCCACTCCTGCTGTGTTAAAAAATCCATTTCCGGAGCAGGAGAATAAGATGATAGGTTCTTCCTCGAATGCCAGTGAAGAACCCATTTTGATGATATCTCATGTGAGGATTGCGACTCGATCGCAAGATTATGGTAGTAAGAATCCTGTTGATGGTAAGGAAGCAGAATCTTCTCACTCTAACCCATCAACCTCAGCTCCTGGTTCCGATCCACTACAGATCGAGAAACCTAACCCAGAATTAGTAATTAAACCGCCCACCAAGGGTGTACTTCGAAGGTCTGCTTTCAATCCACATGCGAGAGCGGCCCAGAATTACAACATTGTTGAGGACTTAGCTGTTTCACCCTCAGCAATGTCGGCGTTAGAAGTGCTGCAATCATGTCCAGCACAACGAAAATTGCTTTTGTCGGCTATAGGAGCTATTGACGTTCAGGATCCAAATCTAATGATCTTCGATCTAGAAAATAGTACACCATGACTCCCCCATCAAATGGCTTTCCAAATTCCAGTGATAGTCAAAAACAGGCCTATTCATCGAACTGTGATTGATGAGGGAGCTTCTATGTGTATTATGTCAATTCAATGTTGGAGATCCCTTGGTTCTCCTTCGTTGAACCAATCCCCCACCATCCTTAAGGCCTTTGATGGCCGTGGGTTCCGTCCGTTTGGTATTCTACAGGAATTGCCTATAGGGGTAGAAGGTAAAACCGTTAGTCTGGATGTGGAAGTGGTTGATGCCCCTCTAGACTACAACCTTCTTTTGGGTCGAAGTTGGTCATATGCTATGACAGCGGTCGTTTCATCGGTCTTCAGAGTAATTAAGTTTCGACATAAAGGTAAGATCGTGACTATTGATCAGTTGACATAATTTTCATCCGACCCAGCCTCTTCAGAGAGTATCCAGCATGTCGGTAAGACGACAGTCCCTTATAGGGACGTTGGTGTAGGTTTAGAGAAGGATAGCTCCAGTTTGTTTTGTTTGTCATTAGAATGTCTTAGACTTCTAGGAAGGTCAGTTGTGTCCGCACCTTTGACTGATTCCGTGTGACAAATTGGCGACTCCGCTGACATTTGCCATTATATTCAACTTCAGTGAATTTTATTAACAATTTAAAACTAAAATTAACAATTCACAATTCACACCTAACGATTAAAATTCACAAATCACACCTATGGTCTCTAAAAGTAAAAACAAACAAATTAACACGCGCTATCAAATCTAGGAGTCAAACCACACACAAACAGTAACCTCTCCGGACCGAAAACACTAGTATTTTTCCTTACTTTGGAAATGTTGGTCCTCCTTACATGGCTACTTTTTCATTACCTGGATTTACAATAGGATTACCGATATGGTTATTTTCAACTTCGTTGGCCCAAAGTACTCCAATTGTTCCACCTCAACCGGATGCTTCACCTCAATAGAGTTCACCATCTCAACATCACCAACCTTCTATTGACCCTTTACCTTCTTCGCCTAATTTTTCTTCCTCCATTTCTTCCTCTTCGCCTGGTAAAAGCCTCGATGTTAGTAACCAGGAGGCTAAGAAGAAGAAGAAAGGGAAGAAGAAGAAGAAGAAACAAGATAAGAAAGAAGTCAACCAACCAACCATGGCTGTAAGTGTTAGTTGTGTTGAGGAAAATTCCGACATACATCGTAAACCCAAATACCCTTGCAAGCTTTGTAAGGGTGACCACTTCCTTGTCAATTGTCCTGGTATTCCAAAGGTCTTGGAAGTATGGTCAGAAAAATCTCATCAACTTTCCGTTGATCCATCAACCAATGATAGTCAGGTTCCTGGGAAAAAGGGTAAAGTTAGGTTTCCTTGTAAGTTATGTAAAGGGAGTCATCAAACTCACATTTGTCCTCACATGGATGAAGCCTCAACATTGTTGGAAAACCTTACTGTTCCATAGCAAGAATTTCCAACTGGTTACCGTAAACTTTCTCCCAACCTACCGTCAACTGACGGAGTAATTGATCTCGTTTCAAGTACCGTCGATCACACTCTTCCATTGGAGAGTGAAACTCATGTCACTCAGGTTGATGATCCGTTAGTTGATCAAGCGGTCGATTCAATTTCACATTCGGTCGATCCCACTTTCCATTTAGAGAGTGAACTTCATACCGCTCAGGTTCTTCTTGTTACATCAGATTCTTCTATGCCCGGGGGCATTTAACCTGTTTCTACAGAACCCCCTCCAAGCACTGAGGTCTTTTCCTTTGATTGGAATAGACTGACAAAACCTCATCTTCCTTCCTCCATCCCTTTCCAAATCATTGTGAAGGCTGGTGGTAGGGACATACATCGTACTCAGGTAGATGAAGGTGCTTCTGTTAGTATTTTATCCTCAACTGTTTGGAAAGCTATGGGTTCCCCTCAGCTTGCGCCTATTACGCAGAATCTGAAAGCTTTTAACAGAACCATTAGTGAACCTTTAGGGATCCTTCCTAATTTTTCCATTACCTTGGAAGGTAAAACTGTCTGTATTGATCTTATGGTAGTTCGAGGTCCCTTGGATTTCAATTTACTCCTTGGACGAGACTATGTTTATGCAATGAAAGCTGTCGTATCGACACTCTTTCGCGTGATGTCTTTCCCTCACAATGGCAGTATTGTGACTGTAGACCAGCTTTCGTTCCCTGGTCTTGTTTCAACTACCAATAATATGACACCCCTAAATGTTCCTGATTCTAAAGTGGTATCTACCCTGCCACGGGTTAATTATGTGGCAACTGGTCCCATGTTTTCAGTTACCAATGTAAGTGAGCCTCTCATTGATTGCTCATCTTCCTTTGATTTAGATCTGGTAATTGACATGGAAAACTCTATGGGATTACTTGAACATGATGTTCTTATCCCTTTTGAGTCCCTTGACATGTGTTCCTTCCAGAGAGCTATTCTTCCTTCTGATGAAGATCTCTTGGAAGCCATGATCAAGGTGTGTCCATTGACATGTCTTTCTTCCAGTTGGAAGCCATGATCAGTGAGTGCGAGGATAGTTCCTTTTACTGTGTCGACCTCGTTAAAAAATGAATCAGTCATGCGAGGACAGTTCCTTTTCCTGTGCCAACCTCGTTAAAAAATGAAACAGGTGTCCGTGAGGATAGTTTCTTCTAGTCTCAACCTCGTTAAAAAATGAAACTGGAAGTCATAAGCATAGTTCCTTGTCTTGTGTCAAGCTCATTAAAAAATGAAACAAGGAGTTACGAGGAAAGTTCCTTTTACCGTGTCAACCTCGTTAAAAAATGAATCAGTGTATACGAGGATAGTTTTTTCCTGTATCAACCTCGTTAAAAAATGAAACAAGCTAGCGGGAGGAAAGTTCCTTTTACTGTGTCAACCTCGTTAAAAAATGAATCAGTGTATACGAGGATAGTTTTTTCCTGTATCAACCTCGTTAAAAAATGAAACAGGCTAGCGGGAGGAAAGTTCCTTTTTACTGTGTCAACCTCGTTAAAAAATGAATCAGTGTATGCGAGGATAGGTTTTTCCTATATCAACCTCGTTAAAAAATGAAACATGCTAGCATGAGGACAGTTCCTTTTACTGAGTCAACCTCATTAAAAAATGAATCAGTTAGATTTTAGGATATGTAGGTAGAATTGTAGAAAGTAGGATTTTGAGGACAGTTCCTGTTACTGAGTCAACCTCGTTAAAAAATGAATCAGGTTTGAGGATAGTTCCTGTTACTGAGTCAACCTCGTTAAAAAATGAATAAGGTATGAGGATAGTTCTTTTCTTGTGTCAACCTCCTTAAAAATGAAACAACTCCCTCGAGTCTTTCTAAGATTTCGAAAGTAAAGCTTCATTCCATCCACCTCATTGAATGCAATGAAGCTTGGGGGGCATGTACCTTGATTTGCGTCATTATGTTGGGGGCACGTGGACTTATAACAAGCATAGTTTTTCGTTTCAAGCTTGCGTAAACATGAAACCGAATCTGAGCATAGTTCTTTTCCTGTGTCAAGCTCGTTAAAAAATGAAACAAATCCTCCTCTACTTGAGTCGAGAGATTGACGAGATCTTATAAATGTTAAGTTTTTAGGTTAGTTATTTCAGTTTTTTGCATAATTTTCTTATAGTTTTAGGTCGAGTCTTTCAAATGATCTCGTAACTCAACCTTCATTTCATCTGGTTGAATAAAATGAAGTTGGGGGGCATGCGCTCTAGCAGTTATGCTTAGGGGGAATCAAGCACAGTTTTCTCTCTGTTTCAAGCTTGCGTAAAAATGAAACTACTTTGAAGCATAGTTTTTATATGTTTCAAGCTTTTGTAAAAATGAAACCTATTTCGAGTCAATTTTAGTTATTTTCAAGACTCGTTAAACTCATGAAAATCCCGAGATTATTTTGCTATTTTTCATTCTCATAAAACAAATGAAAATGCCGAGTTCTTTCCGTCTTTTCCTGCTCGTAAATTAAATTGAAAGTCGGCCATATGAGTACATTTTTATCATTTTTTCGAACTCATTAAAACTTACGAAAAAGTGAAAACCATGAGTACATTTTTATCATTTTTTCGAACTCGTTAAAACTTACGAAAAAGTGAAACCTCAGAGTCATCTTTTAAGCCCTTTTCTGACTCCTAAAATATGAAAAGATTGCCGAGCGTTTCTTTTACACTCGTTAAAACGGAATTAAAAGACGGTCCCCTTATAGCTCTTTTCTGACCGTAAAATCAAGAAAAGATTGCCGTGTTTTTGTCGTTTCAAACTCGATACGGAAATAAAACGACGTGTCCTTGATCGCTTTTTACTTTTCAGGTCAGTGACACAAATTATGAAAATACTCCTTGGTCGCAAGATCAAGCGGTTCCCCCAGGTATTATTTTATACTTTTTCGGGCTTGAGGGACACAAATTTACGAAAAAGTTCAACTTGGAGTTTTCTTAAGTTTTTCAGACTCTCTAAAATTGAAAAACGCCAAGTTTCTCCTATACTGGGCTCGTTAAACATTTCACAGTAAAGGACCTGTTCAATTACAAACAAGAACGAACCATTCCTTCCTAGGGTTCGAATCAAAACTGGGTTGGACTCATCCGAAGGATGAGCTTATAATCAAGCATATGTTATCCTCCTCAAGCTTGTTAAAAATAGAGAGGTACTTGCCAGAAATGGTGGGGGAAAAGAGAGAAGAATGAGCCTATTTGTTACCTTTTGTCTCAGAAGAAACTTTATTACCACTCTTGGACACGACACTTTTCATTCACCTGGGTTGGGAAATCCTTTACCTCACAGTTGATCAAACCACTTTTGAAAGTCTTCAACCGGGTTCCAGGGATTAACTTTGAGTTATTTAGCACCAAACCATCTGTCGTGTCGTTATGTGTCCAAGAGGTCTGCAAACAAAACTTTCATCTGCAAAATACTTGTCATCCATTTGACCATCCCTAAGTCAGTCCTTACAGCAACATTTCTTCAACTTGAACAATGATTTCGTGTTGTGGGCTTGCCTGCAACGGGTCACTTTCTATCAACATCAGCACATTATCTAGAGAGATGACTTAGAAATCGTCGGTGCCTTGAAGTCTGCATGCATCAATGGCAGGTTTCTCGCCTTTGGCGTCAGTTTACATCATTGACTTTCGATCGAAGGATTCCGTGAAATGTTCGACATCAACTCATTCATTCACATCTCATGGATTGTACTGGGTACTTTGAGAACCATTGACATTACTGGTGGTCTCTCTCACGCTTGTTAACAGTTCACATCATCGACTGGTAATCAAGTGGTTTCTACCATGTTCGACATCGACTCATTTATTCGCATGGCTAGAATCGTACCAATTCGAGAAGTAGGAATGAAGACCCTGGATCAAATCTTTACCATCCAGGCTGCGAGGAGTTTTGTATTCATTATCTAAGTAGACTAATCATAAACAGATGGCTGCGCCCATACTGTGTCTACAAAAGTCTATGATTATGATGTACTGCAAAATTATTTCTGTATCAGAGTAGTTAGTCTGTTAGTTAAAATTTTAAATCTGAGTATGGGAATGCCTACCTCAGTGATGATATAATCTTATACATGTATTTTGTGTTGAAAATTGCAGGTTCTGACCAGGTTCTCCACGAGATAATCCTCGAAATGATAAAGCGCTTCACCCTTCCTAGATAATACAAAACCCTAATCTATTCCAGGCTTCGCACTTTAGGGGGCAATCTGTTACACTAAAAAATGTCACCATGGCTATTTACAGTTGGTATGGCTCTATCAACAGTCATACTACCCTCTTAAGCAAGTCTTATGCCTCTGCTATTCATGTCAAACTCCAAGAAAGAGAGAAAGTCTTTATAAATATGTTTATCTCTGGGTACGCAGGTTCTCTCAAACCTTGCTTGCGGGTACGCACCTATTGTTCGTGAGATCTGCGTCCAAGGACGCTCTGTATCTAAAGGGGCAGGTGCGTCCCTATGAAAAGGTTAAAATGCGCAAGTTTTATCTTCAAAAACTTACTTGTGGTCATTTCTAGAGCATTCTAGAAGGTTGTTCGACGTGTATTGAGCGCCTCCGGATGGTTCATGCACTCCTACCAAAGAGGAACTTATCCCATCAATAAGGGAGTGATCCCATCCAAAGAGGGGACTATCCCATTGATGGTGGACCTGATTAACTTCCTCTTGAGCATTATAAATACAGGCATTGGGCCAGAAGGAGGAAGGTTGAAAGCTATAGATTTCTAAGGGTAAATGCTGCAGGAATTAGGACTCCCATTTAGAAGCTTGTGAGGAGAGATTGTCATCTTTACTTGTTCTATTTGGAAGTGGGTGAGCTTTGTCAAAGTAGAGGAAGACTCTTGTGGACCCTGGAAGGAGCTTGCACAACAGGCTCAGGTTGTAATGGTTCCTTTTGATTACCTTTAATGCAAATTGGTCCATTCTTCTCAATAGCTTGTTGTCAATGGGTTATTTCATGTACTCCTTGGTCTATGTGTTGAATATGCTTTGTTTTATGTTATAATCAGGTGCTATTTAATTGTTTGACTGTTGGTGATTGCAGGTTTCCGTTTTGGAGAAAGGGAGGAGCTCATCCGGATCAACAAAGCTGGGACTTCTACAACAGCGTTTGGACAGAGGTAAGAACGAAACACTTGATTTCTCATATCATAATGTATGTTTAGAGAAGGATAGCTCCAGTTTGTTTTGTTTGTCATTAGAATGTCTTAGACTTCTAGGAAGGTCAGCTGTGTCCGCACCCTTGACTGATTCCGTGTGACAATAGGAGGAATGATAGGGGACACTTTCTAGATGAGTTTAAGAAAGAAAAGCAACCTACTTTTGTTGGAGATGTGAAGAAGATAGAAGATGCAAAGGCTTGGATACTTGGGATGAAAAATTATTTGAGTTGCATGAGTACACAGATAACATGCAGGCAAAAATAGATATCTTCAGATTAAAAGATAAAGCAAACATTTGGTGGGAAGATGTTAAGTAGGTTAGAGACATCAAGACGGATGGCTTGAGTTGTCAAGAGTTCAAGAGGATATTTAGGAAGAAGTAATTGTCAGAGAGGTACTACAATAGTAAGGCCAAGGAATTATATGAGCTAAAGATGGAGTCAATGACAGATGAAGAGTACACTACCGACTTTTTGGAGCTATTAAGGTATGTACCATATATTACTGATGAGAAGGCTAAAGTTCAACAATTTGTTAGTTGTTTTCCATTAGTATTTAGAGATCAGAGTGAGTATGATGAGCCTTGGTCACTTGAGGAAGTCATTGGGAAATTGAAGCATTTCTATGAATAGTCAAAGTGAAAGAATCAATCCCATAAAGAATGGAAAGGGAAGGAAAAAGCTAAAGGTAAATGGAAGCCTAAGAGAACAAGGCCTCAAAATGTAGATGGGAAAGAAAATATGGCACCACAAAAGAAGTTTAATGCAGCTAGATAGGGGCATTGGTCACAACAGTAGCAACATAGAGGTGAGGGAACTAGTTACTAGGAGTGTTGGACATGTGGAGAGGAGCACCTTAGGAGATATTGTCCACAACATCAAGGTGGTAGGCCTAAGATATACAATGCACATGAGGTACAGGCTGTTGGGGATGTAGGGTAAAACATTCCTCGTTTTTATGCGGCAATGGACAACAAATAGGAAGAACACCAGGTATTTATCATTGAGATGGAAGGTATTATTTGTGATAAAGTTATTTCTATTTTGATTTACCTTGGATCTAATTATAGCTATGTGTCCTAACTTCGTGGATAAGTGTGGTTCGATTAAGGAATTGCATGCAGAGTCTTGGTTAGTATAGTTGGCTACAAGTACAAAGAAGCAAGTTCATCATTGGGTAAGAGCTTGTACATTTTATTTGAATGGTATGCCTACTGCAACACATCTAAATGTATTCCCATTTGCATCATACAATATGTTTTTGGGCATGGATTTTTTGTATCTTCATAGAACCAAGGTAGAATTTTATGACAGAGATATTGAGTGTGTTGATGAAAATGGGGAACCAAGAGTCTTGTAGGGTAAGAAGAAAGCCTCATCAGTTAGGATGGTGAAAACTATGCAAGAAAAGCATAGCTGTAAGAAAGAGTGTATGTTGTTTGAATACACTTTTCTAGTGACAAGGGTAAGGAGGTGGAGGATGCAAATGTGTTAAGCAAGTACCCAATTTTGCAGCAGTTTCATGATGTATTTCCTGAGGACATCACAAAGTTTCCACCTCACAGGGAGGTATAATTTTCTATTGAGTTAGTTCCATGTGTATCTGCAACATTGAAAGCACCTTACAAGATGAGCACACATGAGTTGGATGAGTTAAAGTTGGAGTTGAAGGAAATGTTGGACAAGGGATACATTAGGCCAAGTGTATCACCTTGGGGTGCACCGATATTGTTCGTGAAAAAGAAAGATGGTACTCTCAGATTATGCATTGACTACATGCAGTTGAATAAAGTGACCATCAAGAATAGGTATCCTTTACCGAGGATTGATGATTTTTTTGATCAGTTGAAGGGAGCAGCAGTGTTCTCAAAGATTTATTTGAGATTTGAATACCATCAAGTATGCATCAATGAGGAGGATATTTACAATATTGTGTTCAAGACCAAGTATGGGCATTATGAGTTTGTTGTAGTTCCATTTATCTTAACTAATGCTCCAACTACATTTATGTGTTTGATGAATAATGTGTTGCATCCGTATTTGGATAAGTTTGTTATTGTGTTCATCGATAACATATTGATATATTCTAAGATCAACAAGTGTAGTTTCTTTCAAAATGAGGTACACTACTTGGGACACGTTGTCTCAAAGGAAGGAATTGTAGTAGATCCAAAGAATATAAGAGCCATCATGGAGTGTGTAGCTGCTAGGAGTGTCGATGAGGTGATACCTTTCATGGGTTTGGTAGGCTACTATAGGAGGTTCATCAAGAATTTATCACAATTTCTTATACTATTACATCATTGCAGAGGAAAGGTAAGAAGTTTGAATGGACAGAGGATTGTGAGGCTATCTTTGAGAAACTTAAGAAGTTATTGACACATGCACTAATGCTACAATTGTAGATCTAGAAAAAGAGTTTGTAGTATGCATAGATGCTTGCAAGAGAGGGCTTGGTGGCAGTGTTGAGGTTGTTGAGGGAGCATCAGTTATATTCTAAGATCAACAAGTGCAGTTTCTTTCAAAATGAGGTACACTACTTGGGACACGTTGTCTCCAAGGAAGGAATTGTAGTAGATCCAAAGAATATAAGAGCCATCATGGAGTGGGTAGTTGCTAGGAGTGTCGATGAGGTGATATCTTTCATGGGTTTGGCAGACTACTATAGGAGGTTCATCAAGAATTTATCACAGAATTCTTATACTATTACATCATTGCAGAGGAAAGGTAAGAAGTTGGAATGGACAGAGGATTGTGAGGCTAGCTTTCATAAACTTAAGAAGTTATTGACACATGCACTAGTGCTACAAATTGTAGATCTAGAAAAAGAGTTTGTAGTATGCATAGATGCTTGCAAGGGAGGACTTGGTGGCGTCCTTATGCCAGATGGACAGGTGGTATGATATGAGTCATGAAAGCCAAATGAGCACGAGAAGAGCTAATCGACACATGATCTTGAGTTAGCATCTATTATACGTGCATTGAAGATGTGGAGGCACTATCTTCTTGGTAGGAGGTTTGTACTGATGAGTGATGATATTGGATTGAGGTATTTGTTTGACTAGCTAAATCTAAATGCTAGGCAGGCTAGATGGTTTCCCATGATAAGTGAGTTTGATTTTGAGATAAGGTACATCATAAGGTGGAATATGCTCTTAGCAGGTGGGTACAAGTAAATCACTTGGCAGGTCTGAGCTCCTATTGGACAGACTTACAGGATAGGATCTTGCAGGCAGGTTAGTGGGATGTCAGGTATATGGAGATTGTGCACAGGTTGCAGTACGATGATGGTACACGTACATGTGGTAGTACAGGTACACATATAGGTCATAGTACAGGTATAGGTACAGATGGAGGTGCATGTACATGAACAGGTACAATTACAAGTGTAGGTGAACAGGGTGTGGATTATTTTCTTACAACAGATGGACTGGTCAGATTCAAAGATGTGATGTATGTGTCGGATAAAAGTGAGCTCAAGAAGGTTATTTGAGGGATTTTCATGCGAAACCATATTCAAGTCACCCAGGATATCAGAAGCCATTGGTTGCAGTAAAGAAATTTTATTATTGGTCAAATTTGAAGAAGGATGTATCAGATTTTTTGGCTAGGTGTTTTGATTGTCAGCAAGTAAAGGTAGAGTGTAAACATCTAGGTGGAATGCTACAACCGATCGTGATTCCAGAGTGGAAATGGGAGGTCATTTCCATGGACTTCATCATAGGGATTTTGAAGACAGTGAGACAACAGGATTCAATCATGGTTGTTGTGGACAGATTGATGAAGATTGAACACTTCATTCCAATGAAGTCTACATTCTCAACTAGTAATGTGGGACAAGTATTCATCAAAGATGTGGTCAAATTGAATGGTGTTCTAAAGAAGATTATATTAGATAGGGATGCGAAGTCCAATTCCAAGTTTTGGAAGGATTTATTTGCATGTTTGGGCATAGAGTTGGCCTTCAATACAACTTATCATTTGTAGATAGATGGACATATAGAGAGTGTCAACAAGATATTGGAGGACATGTTGAGGATGCATGTGATGCATCAACAACATAAGTGGGAAGAACATCTCCCCTTGGTAGGGTTCGCATACAACAATAGTTATTAGGAGTCATTGAGGATGAGTCCCTTTGAGGCATTGTATGGGCGGAGTTGCAATACTCCCATCATTTGGAGTGATATGGTTAACAAGGTATTAATCGGACTAGATATGTTGGAAGACATGGATCAAGAAGAACCTAAAGGCAGCATAGGATAGGCAGAAGAGTTATGCATATAGAAACATGTTGTTCAAGAAGTTCTAGCTTTGGGAACAAGTATACTTGCACATCAAATTGAAGAAGAGCTCCTTGAAAATTGGATCATGTGCCGAGTTGGCACCACAGTTTTTTGGACCCTTCAGTATAATTGAGAGGATTGGGTTAGTAGCCTATCGAACTGAACTACCTCCAATAGTGAAATTCCATGATTTTTTCCATGTATAATTTCTTAAGAAGTATGTTAAGGATGTTGATCATGTGATTTACAGGTCTATATTGTAGAGGGAACCAGATGGAGAATTCCAGTCGAAGCCTCAGTGTATATTGCAAAAAAAGGTTCTCATGCTTTGAAATCGAGCAATTGAGCAAGTTAAAGTGAAATGAAAGCACTTTGGGCTCGATTAAGCTACATGGGAGTTGGCAGATCAGATGTCGGCTATGTATCCTTCCTTTTTTTCCAGTTGAGGCAAACTGTCTTGAGATGGTGTTTTGGTATATGCTTTGATGTGGTGCTTTGGTACATGTTTTAAAATGGTGTTTTGGTATATTCTTTAATATGATGTCTTGGTATATGTTTTGGTGATATTGTTATATGTACATATGTATATGGATGTAAATACTACCATGAGTTATGTTATAAAGCTCCACTAAGCGGTATGGGTGTCATGCCATTATGATTATGTTGTCATGATACTATGCTATCATGTGGTTATGTTATCATGTTGCTATGGTGTCATGTGGGTTGGTACTTAGCAGGGTGACCATTGTAAATATTGCATCGAGCTATGTTATAAATATCCATGAGAAGTATGTCTTCTTTCCAATAGTTTGCTGAGATATATGTGTGATTGAACACCGAGGAAGGTATCCCCCAAGGGGGAGGGTTCTGTAACAACCCTTGTGAAAATTCCATGTAATAAAAGTTAAAAATAATAATAATGGTTGATGGGACACTTATGCCGAGCTGAATGTTGGGAAAAATCCTAGTGATGGGGATCACTTGTGATCGTTTATGGCTAAAGAAATTGGAAAAGGAAAAGACTAAGGCTCTGGAAAGGAAAAATTGCCTTTTTGGCACATTTATGTATGAAAATAATGAAAATTATGAGAAAAAGGAGGTGAAAGGTCATAGGTTGCATGTGAGGAGGAAAATGAAGAAAATAAAGGCCTCATTGATTAAAAATCTTCTGATTATCAGTTGGTAACTGTTTGTCAGTTTAGATTTGGAGCTTTTCATCATTTTGTCTCTCTCTCTCACTCTTGGACACATAGTTTTCTTGGAGCATTTGGTATTGGAGAAAGAAAGACAAAGAAGGCACGAGGAAGCAAAGATAAACCAGGGAAAGGAAGGATCAAGAATCTACAGTTGGCTTCATTGCAGATATCGACTTGCAAGTGTATTTTCCTTGCTAGATTTGGCATGCATGGGATTTCATGTGGTTCTTTTATATCATGGCATGGGGTTTTCCAGGTGTGATAGTGTTCTTCAGCCTAGCCTTGCCATTTTATGATAGCCTTGATGAGATGGGTTCTCATACTTTAGTTTATGTGGGTTGAACTAATGGATTCAAATTTAAGTGGGGTGGATCTGCGAAATGAAAAACACATGGCCTAGTAGTCCCTGAACTAGACTGTGGATCATATAAAGCCAATGGCCTAGTAACCCCTAAAGTAGACTGTGGGTTGCGGTAAAGCCAAGATTGTGTGCCTCGATGGGCCTAGGAATCCTTTCCAGTTGTTATCACAAAATCACTACTGAGGGCTGCAACCAAGCAAGATTTCATGTAACTCTTTCAACCTAACTTTAGATCAAAGATTAGCCTCTTTGATCAGAGAGGGCTCTCTCACAAACTCTTGATAAAAATCCTTCACTACAACAGATGGCTAACTCTTTATTCATTCATGAAAGCGAAAGTTGGTTGGAAACATATCAAACTGGTTCTTATTGGGCTATGGAGTCTCATATACTAAGTAAACAAGAAAAACATAGTCATCTCATGGAAGTCAAGGCTCTTTGCATTACATGTCAAATATACTTCATCAAAACCACAGCTTGCCAAACACACAGGAAGTCAGAGCATAAGATTATGAATTCTGAGTGATTGTGTTACAACAAGGCTATAAAAGAACATAAAATATAAAACACCATCATTATATTTGAACACAATAATCCATCGAGAATCTTGAGAAGAAATCAACACTGTTTTACTATTACTGTCACAAGTCTTACAATGGCCCAAAACAACTCTGTTTTTGTATAAAATGTCCAACCCTTTCTACATCCTAATCTGATCCCTTTATAGGCAAACAAACTTATCCACCTCGAGCTTCCTCCTCCAGCATGAGGGGAGCCTCGAAGGTGGCTATTCACTATCCCTATCTAGTGCATAACTAATTTATTAATTACATAATGGCTAAACTGAAATTACAAATGGTTTTCATTTAATCAAAATCCAAAATCTTTGCTCCTCGTAGCATGATGCTTTTCTGGCTCTTGACATATGTCCTTTTGCTGGTTGGGTTGAGATGGCTGAGCTACAGATACAATGAATACTGACTTTGGATGCTTGAAAGCGCTGATGGCTCATTAATTGACCAAAAGATGTGCTCCTATTTTAACGGTCTCTGTCTCCCATTTTCCTTCATCATTTAAATACCACGCTCCAAACTCTTTAAACCTTTAATGACAACGCATAATCACCATATGCCATATGATCTGGATGCTTCGTGGATCAAACAGGTGTATCAACCGAAAATTCTGGTAACCCTACCAATACCCTAGTAGCTCGGTCATAAAGTGCCTTAAAGATTCGAATCCAAAGAAGTGTGCTTTTATCCTTTAATTACCAGGTTTCCACGTCCATGATGTGCTGGCCATTATTCCACGTGCCTGTGTGATGGCAAAATATTTCAAAAAAGATTTGACGCTTGGTTAATCCTAATTGACCAACTGAACTGTAACATGCAGCTACAGCAGTTTCGTAGCGCGCTACGAAACTGCTGTGTAATCACAAAAACACAGTCTTCTAATGACCACCTGATTAGATAAACCTATCTCTGTTGTCTTCAAGATATTTTTTTTGCTTTCTTTCTGTTGGTTATGACATTCTTTGAGGTGAGGAATACCAGAACAGCTGGAGCCATCTTTTAAAACCTCATCTAGAAACCTTAATCATACAGAAAGTTCACAGACTTCATTTTCCATGAGTCGGTAATGTTCATCAAGCCAACCTCGAATTAGCTCCTCTTCACTTTCAGCAATAATCTCCCGGATACTAAACTTAACAGCATCAGCCTTTAGCAATCCCCTATTTGAATGCTTAGATCTTTATGCTTGAGAAGGTTAATGATTGTTTTTCTTTAGCAGCCATAACTAGTTCCAGGCCTTGGAGCATATCATCAACGACATCCTCTATTGCACATAATTGTAACCAGTCTTCATTTCCGGAATGTACTGATAAGCATTTGTAAATGACTCATTTAACAACCGGAATGATATTTGTTCAATCTCCTTGGGCTTTGGATTCCCCTTCCTGAATGTTCTTTTAAAGGTCTATAAGATGCATTCATCTCTGCAATTATATGTCCAATATGATGGTAACAGCCTCTTGAGAATAATACATCTGCATAACAATGCTGTGAGTATCAACAAAATCCTTTGAATACCTGCCATCCACAATGCAACTTAGAAAACTGGACTTCCCCTGCTTCTGGTATTTTTAGTTTGACAGAGTCATCATGTTGATATGTGATGTCAACAGAGTCTGATGGGTCTAATCTCAAAGGAGATGTAGGAAGAGGTTGAGTAATTGGATCTGGAACCTTGACTTCATGTTTTTCACACCAAATGACAATCAGACCTTTGCTACAGTGAGGCCGCTTCAATGACCTTTTATCCACATTTGTAGATGAACATTTTGTATTACCTCTGCAATCGGATAGAACAGTACAAATACCACAGTTTCCACTCGTCCCCAAACTCATTTCACTAATTCTTTTGACAGGGCGGTCATTTTCGGCATCTGAAGAAATACATATGAATCTCCCTGATCTAAACTTATTTTAACTCACTTTCTTCTTGAGCATTGCTCATTGACCAATGAAACACCCTTCTTAACCTTCTAATCAACAGTTGGGAAACAACTTTATCTCTGCAATACTATGAAAAATGCAAACTTCTGTCAGGAACTGTAAACGGTCATTTAATGAGGACAAATTCGAAAAATCTCCTGAAAATGTATTTGTCGTGCCTCCTCTGCAATTTCCTTTAATTCCTTTCTGATTTCATTATGTCAGTGTAGTATCTCGTCCTTTTTCAAACCAATAGTCCTTCATAAACGCACTTCCTCCCTGTCAACCGGAATGCGGTTATTGGTGTTATCAAAAACTATCTCCACGAATGCTGACAATACTTGATGACCCGCACCTTCATGTAACAATGCTTGCCTATCTTCAGCATGGAGGTTGTGGAATAAGTCACTGAGAACAAACCGTATTGCATGGAAAAAATTTGTCTTTCCTGACCCATTGGCACCAACCACACAATTATGCTTGGGGCTGAATGGCTCTGTCGCAACCTGCTCCTTGTAACTGCGGCAGCAACTTTTGCTCTCTGTCATCGACCAACAAATGAATACATACAGATATCCTAAACTCCATGGACATATGTATAGAAACAGAAAACGGACCAAAGTGAATAGGTATATAAATGCACTTCCTCCGACAAGTACTGGCATAGCAAATGATAACCATTTAACTGATATTGCATTGTTGTAAATATGGATGATCAAATTTTACATATTTTGTCCAGTAAGACCTATATTTGCTCATTGCTATCTCTAACCAAGGCTTCATGTTTCCATTATAGTGACAAACAGCTGAATTTTCAATATCTGAAAACTCGACACTTGGGTTGTATCCTAGGCCCAATACGTGCCAGGAACTATTCAGAGGGAAGGTCAAGTTGTAAAATGTAATCAAACCGGGTGGCGGTGTTCCAAGCTTCCACAATACCCTGTCCTCATTCATGCTTTGCCACTTGTGGTAAATGCCAGTTATATCACGTTTCTTCCATTCTTTCAAGTAAAAAACATTCATCTCATATGCCCAACCACAAGCGTTCGGATCAAAGTTCTGGGCTATGTGAGGATTAGAAAAGTTCAGATATTTGTCAAAGCGATGGAAACTCTCACCACATGTTTCAACTGCACCATTTACTTTTCCTTGGAGGTTGACAGACCAGAGTGCAGTCAAATCTTTCTGTACCACGATATCATCATCCAAAAAGAGGATCCTGTCCAGTTTAGGGTAAACTTGTGGTAAATAAAAGCGAAGATGATTTAGCATAGACAAGTATTTTGGATTTCGATACTTCAAATTGGAAAAACCCGCTGCTAGAGTAGTTGGATGATCTGCCTTAAAATAATATTCTTTCATTGCTACAGATTCAAGCTGCCTTAGAACTGGACAATAGGAAGAATTTAGCCATTTGAAATCATCAACATTTTCAACATGTATTGTAGCTTTGCTTGGAGGATTTTCTAAAAACCACATCTTCATAGCCCCAAAATTCAATCTATCCGTTACAAGATGAAAAACATGCTTTTCAGGTTCCTTGGCATTCAGTATGGTTGAATTAACCACGACAGAGGTAGCCAGCACATTGTCAGAAAATAATGCATAACACCAGAGTTATATCCTTTAGTCAGCATTAGACCTTTAAGCACATCAACCTCATCCACAGCAGTTGTAGCCAGTGTACAATAGGCATGCTAGGATTTGGGCCTCTACTGAAAACTCGAACAAATCCCCAATTCCGTAGCACGCTACGAAACCACTAAAACAGATAGCGCTGCGAAACTGCTAAAAACGAATTTATGCGCTGCGAAACTGCTAAAAGAATTCAGGCGCTGCGAAAACACCCGGTCTTTAAGCTAGGCTAAAAAATTTTGGCAACAACATTTCTAGTGATAACAGTGGCTCCACTTGGGATAGTGTGCCCTTGTGGTGCACTAAGAACCTGCAGTTCCAGTGCCTTATAGAATTTATTTGACAAACAGAAACTTGCTTGACCAGCATGACTGTAGGAGAAAGAAAGCTACATCTACTGAAAAAGAAAAATGCTCATTTAACCTTGAGCTTATTTGCATTTACCTACCTACCTACCCTAACAATTCAAACTTCCCTCAGCTCAATCAATATGAAACTTCCAATGCAGCCAATCATTTGTCTCATCTGATATTTGATTTCTTTGACTGTCCCGGAGTTCAGAGCCAATGTGATAGTGTGATAACCACTGCCACTGAAATTGTCTCTGACTGTATCGAATTTCAGAGCCAATGTGATAGTGTAATGATCGCTGCCACTGAAATTGTCTCTGATCTTCATAGGAAAACTGAAACACTGGAGAGTAAAACTCTTCCATGTAATCAGCTATCAGATCCCAGAACACATGATCAGCTTGTCCTTCCTTGAAACTTTCCAGCTGTGCAAACTGATCTTCAACCACAGTGTTCAATTCCTCAATCGTGAAAGAGAGAGGAACCAGCATAGTCTCCTTGCGTTCTGCCATAAAATATTTCTGAGAATAATAATCATGATCAGGAAAACTGTATGCCTGAATTTGTCCTTCTAAACCTTCAATTTCTTTCTCAATATCTTTGGCAAATTCATCAAAAAATTTCATCTTATCCTCTGACTTGCAGTCAAAGGATTTCAGATATGAGGATAAGGACAAAGAAAAAGATTCATTTGTTTCTTCTTTACTATGATCATTATTCCATTGTTTAAAACCTTCAACTGAGGGAGAGTCTGCCACCACCTCTGTCCTATCTGTCCATTCCTCCAAAAACATAAGCCAAAGGTCTTGAAATGACTTAATGGATTCGGCAGGCAAGCATTCAACCCACTGTTTGCATTTCCCTTGAAGTGAATCATAGAATAACATAATGCAAACATCCTCATGTTTAACTCTAAGAAGCTGTGTAAATTCACAAAAATCTGATATATGATTCAAGGTTAAACTTAAATCCTCTCCATTGAATTTTGGACCATTCCTTAGAAAGTATGCATCCTTGGGAAAATGATTTGGGAAACCATGAATTCCTGAGAAATCTATGCATGCATACCTTGAACAAAGAAGAGTAGCTTCTGGGTCTTTCATAACTCCAGTGGAATCACCATGAATATATAAACCTTGAATTCTTCAACAATGGAGTCGCCAAGGTAGTTTTGCAGCCTTGAAAATCATTTGAACTCCTGCTACCTTCAGAAATTCAATCTTAAGCTCCCGGCAGACGCACCAAAATGTTATCACAAAATCACTACTGAGGGCTGCAACCAAGCAAGATTTCATGTAACTCTTTCAACCTAACTTTAGATCAAAGATTAGCCTCTTTGATCAGAGAGGGCTCTCTCACAAACTCTTGATAAAAATCCTTCACTACAACAGATGGCTAACTCTTTATTCATTCATGAAAGCGAAAGCTGGTTGGAAACATATCAAACTGGTTCTTATTGGGCTATGGAGTCTCATATACTAAGTAAACAAGAAAAACATAGTCATCTCATGGAAGTCAAGGCTCTTTGCATTACATGTCAAATATACTTCATCAAAACCACAGCTTGCCAAACACACAGGAAGTCAGAGCATAAGATTATGAATTCTGAGTGATTGTGTTACAACAAGGCTGTAAAAGAACATAAAATATAAAACACCATCATTATATTTGAACACAATAATCCATCGAGAATCTTGAGAAGAAATCAACACTGTTTTACTATTACTGTCACAAGTCTTACAATGGCCCAAAACAACTCTGTTTTTGTATAAAATGTCCAATCCTTTCTACATCCTAATCTGATCCCTTTATAGGCAAACAAACTTATCCACCTCGAGCTTCCTCCTCCAGCATGAGGGGAGCCTCGAAGGTGGCTATTCACTATCCCTATCTAGTGCATAACTAATTTATTAATTACATAATGGCTAAACTGAAATTACAAATGGTTTTCATTTAATCAAAATCCAAAATCTTTGCTCCTCGTAGCATGATGCTTTTCTGGCTCTTGACATATGTCCTTTTGCTGGTTGGGTTGAGATGGCTGAGCTACAGATACAATGAATACTGACTTTGGATGCTTGAAAGCGCTGATGGCTCATTAATTGACCAAAAGATGTGCTCCTATTTTAACGGTCTCTGTCTCCCATTTTCCTTCATCATTTAAATACCACGCTCCAAACTCTTTAAACCTTTAATGACAACGCATAATCACCATATGCCATATGATCTGGATGCTTCGTGGATCAAACAGGTGTATCAACCGAAAATTATGGTAACCCTACCAATACCCTAGTAGCTCGGTCATAAAGTGCCTTAAAGATTCGAATCCAAAGAAGTGTGCTTTTATCCTTTAATTACCAGGTTTCCACGTCCATGATGTGCTGGCCATTATTCCACGTGCCTGTGTGATGGCAAAATATTTCAAAAAAGATTTAACGCTTGGTTAATCCTAATTGACCAACTGAACTGTAACATGCAGCTACAGCAGTTTCGTAGCGCGCTACGAAACTGCTGTGTAATCACAAAAACACAGTCTTCTAATGACCACCTGATTAGATAAACCTATCTCTGTTGTCTTCAAGATATTTTTTTTGCTTTCTTTCTGTTGGTTATGACATTCTTTGAGGTGAGGAATACCAGAACAGCTGGAGCCATCTTTTAAAACCTCATCTAGAAACCTTAATCATACAGAAAGTTCACAGACTTCATTTTCCATGAGTCGGTAATGTTCATCAAGCCAACCTCGAATTAGCTCCTCTTCACTTTCAGCAATAATCTCCCGGATACTAAACTTAACAGCATCAGCCTTTAGCAATCCCCTATTTGAATGCTTAGATCTTTTTGCTTGAGAAGGTTAATGATTGTTTTTCTTTAGCAGCCATAACTAGTTCCAGGCCTTGGAGCATATCTTCAACGGCATCCTCTATTGCACATAATTGTAACCAGTCTTCATTTCCAGAATGTACTGATAAGCATTTGTAAATGACTCATTTAACAACCGGAATGATATTTGTTCAATCTCCTTGGGCTTTGGATTCCCCTTCCTGAATGTTCTTTTAAAGGTCTATAAGATGCATTCATCTCTGCAATTATATGTCCAATATGATGGTAACAGCCTCTTGAGAATAATACATCTGCATAACAATGCTGTGAGTATCAACAAAATCCTTTGAATACCTGCCATCCACAATGCAACTTAGAAAACTGGACTTCCCCTGCTTCTGGTATTTTTAGTTTGACAGAGTCATCATGTTGATATGTGATGTCAACAGAGTCTGATGGGTCTAATCTCAAAGGAGATGTAGGAAGAGGTTGAGTAATTGGATCTGGAACCTTGACTTCATGTTTTTCACACCAAATGACAATCAGACCTTTGCTACAGTGAGGCCGCTTCAATGACCTTTTATCCACATCTGTAGATGAACATTTTGTATTACCTCTGCAATCGGATAGAACAGTACAAATACCACAGTTTCCACTCGTCCCCAAACTCATTTCACTAATTCTTTTGACAGGGCGGTCATTTTCGGCATCTGAAGAAATACATATGAATCTCCCTGATCTAAACTTATTTTAACTGACTTTCTTCTTGAGCATTGCTCATTGACCAATGAAACACCCTTCTTAACCTTCTAATCAACAGTTGGGAAACAAATTTATCTCTGCAATACTATGAAAAATGCAAACTTCTGTCAGGAACTGTAAACGGTCATTTAATGAGGACAAATTCGAAAAATCTCCTGAAAATGTATTTGTCGTGCCTCCTCTGCAATTTCCTTTAATTCCTTTCTGATTTCATTATGCCAGTGTAGTATCTCGTCCTTTTTCAAACCAATAGTCCTTCACAAACGCACTTCCTCCCTGTCAACCGGAATGCGGTTATTGGTGTTATCAAAAACTATCTCCACGAATGCTGACAATACTTGATGACCCGCACCTTCATGTAACAATGCTTGCCTATCTTCAGCACGGAGGTTGTGGAATAAGTCACTGAGAACAAACCGTATTGCATGGAAAAAATTTGTCTTTCCTGACCCATTGGCACCAACCACACAATTATGCTTGGGGCTGAATGGCTCTGTCGCAACCTGCTCCTTGTAACTGCGGCAGCAACTTTTGCTCTCTGTCATCGACCAACAAATGAATACATACAGATATCCTAAACTCCATGGACATATGTATAGAAACAGAAAACGGACCAAAGTGAATAGGTATATAAATGCACTTCCTCCGACAAGTACTGGCATAGCAAATGATAACCGTTTAACTGATATTGCATTGTTGTAAATATGGATGATCAAATTTTACATATTTTGTCCAGTAAGACCTATATTTGCTCATTGCTATCTCTAACCAAGGCTTCATGTTTCCATTATAGTGACAAACAGCTGAATTTTCAATATCTGAAAACTCGACACTTGGGTTGTATCCTAGGCCCAATACGTGCCAGGAACTATTCAGAGGGAAGGTCAAGTTGTAAAATGTAATCAAACCGGGTGGCGGTGTTCCAAGCTTCCACAATACCCTGTCCTCATTCATGCTTTGCCACTTGTGGTAAATGCCAGTTATATCACGTTTCTTCCATTCTTTCAAGTCAAAAACATTCATCTCATATGCCCAACCACAAGCGTTCGGATCAAAGTTCTGGGCTATGTGAGGATTAGAAAAGTTCAGATATTTGTCAAAGCGATGGAAACTCTCGCCACATGTTTCAACTGCACCATTTACTTTTCCTTGGAGGTTGACAGACCAGAGTGCAGTCAAATCTTTCTGTACCACGATATCATCATCCAAAAAGAGGATCCTGTCCAGTTTAGGGTAAACTTGTGGTAAATAAAAGCGAAGATGATTTAGCATAGACAAGTATTTTGGATTTCGATACTTCAAATTGGAAAAACCCGCTGCTAGAGTAGTTGGATGATCTGCCTTAAAATAATATTCTTTCATTGCTACAGATTCAAGCTGCCTTAGAACTGGACAATAGGAAGAATTTAGCCATTTGAAATCATCAACATTTTCAACATGTATTGTAGCTTTGCTTGGAGGGTTTTCTAAAAACCACATCTTCATAGCCCCAAAATTCAATCTATCCGTTACAAGATGAAAAACATGCTTTTCAGGTTCCTTGGCATTCAGTATGGTTGAATTAACCACGACAGAGGTAGCCAGCACATTGTCAGAAAATAATGCATAACACCAGAGTTATATCCTTTAGTCAGCATTAGACCTTTAAGCACATCAACCTCATCCACAGCAGTTGTAGCCAGTGTACAATAGGCATGCTAGGATTTGGGCCTCTACTGAAAACTCGAACAAATCCCCAATTCCGTAGCACGCTACGAAACCACTAAAACAGATAGCGCTGCGAAACTGCTAAAAACGAATTTATGCGCTGCGAAACTGCTAAAAGAATTCAGGCGCTGCGAAAACACCCGGTCTTTAAGCTAGGCTAAAAAATTTTGGCAACAGCATTTCTAGTGATAACACCAGTGAATGGAAGGATATACAATAAATCCAAGATTTGGATCTCTCTCTGTTGGGCCTAGTAGTCCTGGGATAGGATGTACGATAAAGCCTAGAGATTGGGTCTTGGTGTAGAGCCTATGATACTTGGATCAGACTGTGGATAATGGTAAAGCCTGAGAGACTAGGAGGCAATCAAATTCCTCATGGTGTAGGTGGCGAAATCTGGTGGAATCCATGCTTATTTAGTGTTTTTGGTGTGTTCTATGAGTCTCACATTCATTCCTGGAATATGGCATGGGAGTGACTAGTTGAAGAGAGACTTGGCTCAATCAATCTATGGTTGGGTGCAATGTGGTAGCCCCATTTCTAATTGGCTTATTTCATTATTAATGAAAGGTTATTTCTCCTTGTATTTCTCTGAGTATTTTGATGGATTATATGTGGTCTATATGGATGCACTTTCATGAGTCTTTATGTTGTTATTATGCTGGTTATATGTGTGTTTTATGACATCAACTATGTATGGCTCTCAACTTGTTTTGACTTGTAAATGAATGGATAATGTATCTATGGCATAATAGATGATAATAAAGCAAATGGCCTGAGGGAGAAATGGTTCATATATATTCTTAGATAAGTATGAGATACCTACACTTAATTCTGTTGTTTACACCTGTAGGTTACATGTTGATGATATGTTTGATGAAATGGTTGTCATGGCTAGTAGGGGTCTGATTAAGGTCTTGTTTAAATTATTAGTTTTGCATCATTGTTTCCCTATTATTTGACTATTATTAAGCTATAATTCCATTCTAAGCAGTGACCTAGGCTCTGGGCTTGAAAAAGTGGCTCAAATTCCAAGGACGCTAGCACAGAACTGGAAAATTGGGTCTTTGGACGCTAGTGGGAAAGCCCGTGAGAGAAAATATGGGTTTCTGGATGTTTTCATGCCTATAGCATGAGAGCGACTGAGTCTTAAGATGTCCAGAACATTATCGAGACCCAAGGATATGATGTTTTAGTGACTGACATGTCTCCTGAGGGTCTTGTTGCTGATGTGGATAGGTTGATTGATGTGTTCTGTCAATCCACTTCCTTAAGGTCACATAGGAGGTTGAATCCAATCATAGTAACCTCTCCTCCCATTTTTACCCTGGTTGGTTGGTTACTTAGGTAGATGTGTTAAGAGGGTGTTACAATGTTGACCACCCTCACACGATGACATAGTGAGCGAAGCTTCTAAAAATGAAAAAGAAAATCAATTCAATATATATGTATACATACATATGATTCTACCTATTTATCATTTAAGTAAATGCACATAAACATTTATATATATACCATATCATGATGGTGTGAACGATGGCCCTCTATTGATTGAGTAGATACTTGTTTCGACCTAGTTTGAGATGATCCTATAAAAAATGAAATTTATTATAAATTAATTTAAAGCTAAATTGATAAAAAATAAATTCCATATGTATACATAGATATGATTATATTCAAACATAATTTACAAAATTGCACATAAACATATATATACCATGATGATAATGGACCTCCCCCGATTCATTTGATATTCTCTTTGATCCATGACCTCCCCCTCCAGTGGATGCATGTGACTGGATTGATGCTCACCTCGAAGAATCATTTGGTGTATATATATATATATATATATATATATATATATAAAGTTACCTCACGCATTTAAAAATCTTGAAATTTCTATTTAAAAAGATCAAGAATTCAGAAAATTGATGTAACCCTTGAAGTTACCTCATGGATTTAATTGATGTAACCTTGAAATTATATCATGCATTTTAAGATATTAAAATTGCTATTTAAAAACATTGAAATAATTCAAAAAATTAATGTAACTATTTGAAGCTCTTTATTTAAAATATATTCAAGACTAAAAACACAAATGTTGAAGCACACACATTTTGAAAATTAAATACATTTTTTTCTACAACATGTCAAGTTCACCAAGTTATGCTTACATAGTGGGGGCACACTTGCTATAGAACTGAAAAAACACATGGTCATTAAAAAAACACATTTATAATGATATCTTACAATGTCCATCAATAAATTTTGATGGAGAGCTTCTTAACACTAATTCATCTTTCACACAGAAATCTTGAATTGGCATTGCCCCTTACAATAGATCACTAGGCATTCTATTAACATTTACACAATGTCTTATGCTAAATGATTGAAATTAACTAACAATATTTTTTTTCTTCTCCATGCAGTTGTTTTAACCTCTCCTTTTTAACTTAGTACACACCTTTCATTTGCTTGCATACAAGTTCGGAATTGGTGAAGACTACAATTCCATTGGATCCATACTCCCTAATTGCTCCTAAGCCTTCTATCAATGCAATATAATATGCTTCATTGTTTGTTGTTCTTCTAGGTACATTCCTTTTCCTTTGGAGGACTTTGTTCGTCACAATATTGCATAACACATAAGTAATCACTGCTTGCCCTGGATTGGGATAACAAGAAACTTCTATGCATAATGCCCCGTTTTCAACCATGTTTAACGAGTTGTTTGATCCCCGTAAAAAAAATTCAATAAAATGAATTTAATATATTTATTTATTGAAATGCCTTAGTTTATGGGAGAATGATAATAAATAAATGCATATTGTGATTGAATAATGGAATACTATAAGGAATTATGAATAAAATATCAAGGGAATCTGGTAACCAAATTATCTAGAGATTAAGTGCGATGGTTCTAGTTTTCAATGTTACTTGTTTTATAATTACTTTTCTGTTTTTTGGTATAAAATGAGGGATGTTTGGGACTCTTGAATTAGAGAAATCAAAATGGTAGTAGCTTCATTTTACCTAATAAAATCAAGGATATACATGAAAGAATCCAACCAAAGTTCTTCTTATAGCCTGAGTACTGAATCACATTGTTTCCCATGAGGTCTGTGGTCTTAAGTGGTTAGATTCTAGTGAGAAACTTGCAAGTGGAGGTAATGATAATATCCTTCTCATTTGGGATGTAAAATAAATGTCATCATCATCATCATAGGGTAATCAATATCTCCATCGATGTGACAAGCAGCAAGCTGTTGTAAAAGCTCTTGCATGATGTCCTTTCCAAGCAAATTTACTTGCAAGGTTTAGTTGGGAAAGTAAACAATTCTCACTTTAAGGCTTGAAATCTTAAGGCTTAAGGTAATTCGAAATGGAACTTAGTGCATGGAATAACTATATAATATAGAACAACAATATCATTTTTATTTCACTACTATCAACATATGGAGATGCAAATAGAACTAGGTAAAATGAGTCAGCTGAAACTACTGCTGCTTGTGGATCTGTGGGGTTGAATGCTTCTGATCTAGGTGGATGTTGTTGGCCACCTGCCTATCCCACTTGGACCCCCACATCTGTCTCTTTCATTTTATCAGTTTCCTTAATTGTAGCACAATTTACTATTTTTGGCAGTTTTTTTTGGGTCTTGAACTTCTGGAGCCGTTTTGAAGCCCTAAAAGACGCTTTTTGGGAAAACTACTATGATTAATGTTGCACACTCAAAAGTTGTAGTCCTTGGATAGATATTTCTAACAAGGTATTGTGCATGTAAAATGGAGATCTTATGCCAAAGTTACGACCCCGAGAAGTTGATGTACCAATTTACCCAAACAGGGCCCATAGTTTGGTGCTTCATCTCTTAGGGTTAGGTTTTTGGATGTTTAGGGTTTTCCATTATTTCTCAACAATAAATAGGCCTTAGAGCCTCATTGTAACACAGTTCAGAGGCAAGTAGCTACCACATCTCTCCTCAGAGATAAGCTACCATCGCCCGAGATAGTTTACTTCCATTTTTGTTTGTAAGCATATTTCAGTATTTTACATTAATGAAATGAAGTATTATTTTTGTTGCATCTCTGTATCTATGGTTATATCTATCCTTTTTTGCATTTCTGTTTAAATCCAAATTAATGGTATCAAAGCGGTCTGCTCTTTCTTTGTTTTTCTTTGCATGTCCCCAACGAGGTTGGGATATAAGGAGTTAGGGCTTGAACTGGTCGAACCTTTGCAAGACCAGCCTCGCAAATCCCGACGGCCACCCATGGTGGATGAAAAGAAAAACGAGGGGACAGTAGATCCTATCAAAATCTTGCTTTAAGAATCCCTCGAGTGACAAAGGAATGTGATGATGGACAACTTTTCCCATATCCTTCAGTGGCTACCCAAGGGATACATATCTACTTCCAGCAACTACTCTGGAAGTGCCACACCTTTTAAGGTACAAGTTAACTTTGATATTCTCATATTTGAGGGTCAGATAGATGCAGATGCCATAAATAAATGGTTAAATCTACTAGAAGGGTATTTTTCTGTTCATGATTTTTCTAGCCAGGAGAAGATTACTTTCGCTCTTCTTAAAGCTACCCCCCATGTTAAGGACTGGTAGGAAACCTACTGCGAGAAGAAGGATGAAAATATGGTGTCATAGTTTTTAGCTACACCCACTTGGAATTCATTCCGGGATGCCATCAAGGAGCAGTACTACCCTCTTGAAAGTTGTGAGGATAAATACATAAAGTGGACCACACTGCGGCAGGGAAGGGACCAAGACGTGCTGAAGTTTACCAATATTTTTCATACCCTTCGCACAAAGATGGGTATCAAGGATTTTGAGTGGAATTTGGTACTCAAATGCCACGACTTCCTACACAGGTACGTCCAGGATGAGATGGAGTTCCTAGACATCTCCTCACTTGGCACGACATACCGATATGCTATCAAGATCGAGCAGAAGTTTAAACAAAAGAAGCGAGACTTTGGATTTGTGAATCCAAAGAACAAATGACAAAGCCAAGATGGGGTGACCCAAGACAACCCATCGAAACTAAAAGAAAATAAAAACACCACAAAATCAAAGAAGGACAGAGGAAAGTGGTGTGAGTTCCATAAGAGCCCCACTCATAACACAAGTGAGTGTCGGGCCAAGCAGTTGCTGGTGGCTGAGTTGAAGGCTTCAGAATCAGATGCATGTTCTGACCCTGAGTCAGAACCTGACAAAAGAAATGACAAAGGGAAGAAAATCATTGATGTGGAGCCCAGTGCTACTGTTGCCACCACTAAGATCCATAAAAATGAGCTCGAAGATCCAGAGGAGGGGGAGTGTATTTTCCACTCACAGATGCAGGTGAAGGGTTTGCCACTGCAATTCATTGTTGACAGTGGGAGCCAAAAGAACCTCATTTCAGCAGAGGTTGTGAAGTGGCTGGGACTACCGGTAATACCACATCCACAACCATACAGGATCGGGTGGCTTCACCAAGGACGAGATCTCCGAGTCCGCCAACAGTGCTGCCTTCCCTACAACATCAAGCCCTTCACAGATGAGGTATTGTGTGATGTTGCACCTCTATATGTTTGTGATGTATTATTAGGCCAACCGTACTTGTGAAAGTGACATGTTGTGTATGAGTCAAGGCCTCGTGATGTTATTATTTCTTTGTGTAATAAATTATATAGGATACCAGAGGTAGCCCCACCTATTGCCACTTCTTTGATCTTTGCTAAGAAAAGCAGTAAGATCATCTCCTAGACTAGGAAATTTATTTTCTTTATGGTTCGCTCTCAAAGTAAGGGGAATATCATAACCAAATCCATGGCCCATGGAAAGGGTTCCTCTAAGTAGTAGAAGTAAGTGGATACAGTCATGAAAGGATACAGGGACATCTCCTCTTCACCCACAGGGATACTGCTGCACTTTCATGTCAAACATTCATCCAATTTGACTCCTAGAGCACCTCTACCCAATAGGCCAATATATCGCCACTCCATTTTGGAAAATGCCAAGTACAAGAAGCGACATGATCAACATCGGGTGGCACACAAGTTTCATGTGGGCAACAAAGTCTGGTTGCATCTGCAAAAAGAACGCCTTACAAGAGCTCATCGAAAGCTCAAACCACTCCGATATGGTCCTTACACTATTACCAAGGCTGTGGGAAAAAATTCTTTGGAGCATAACATTCCCCCATTCATTGGCTTGCACCGAGTGTTCAATGTGGACTGCCCTTGACCATGCTTCCCACCATTACTGGACACACCAGAGATTCCAGAGCAGCTCACCAGGGACCAAGTTCAGTAAAAGTTTCCCCATCTCATGGAGGCACTCAATGCAATGGGGACCATTGCTTCCTAATATGGGAGGAATGATCCAGGTGGATGTTGGTGGCCACCTTCCTATCCCACTTGGACCCCCACAACTGTCTCTTTCATTTTTTTAGTTTCCTTAATTGTAGCAGAATTTACTATTTTCGGTAGTTTTTTTCTAGCCCTGAACTTCCGGAGCCGTTTTGAGGCCCTAAACGATGCTTTTTGGGAAAAACAGGAGCAACATGGGCCATAATTTGTTGTTTTTCACTAAAAATTTGTAGTCCTTGGATAGATCTTTCTAATGAGGTATTGTGCGTGTCAAACAAAGATCATATGCTGAAGTTACGACCCCAGGAAGTTGATGTACCAATTTACCCAAACAAGGCCCTTAGTTTGGCACTTCATCTCCTAGGGTTATGTTTTTGGATGTTTATGGTTTTCCATTATTTTTCAACAATAAATAGGCCTTGGGGCCTCATTGTAACACAATTCAGAGGCATGTAGCCACCGCATCTCTCCTCAGAGATAAGCTACCATTGCCTGAGCTAGTTTACTTCCATTTTTGTTTGTAAGAATATTTCAGTATTTTACATTAATGAAATGAAGTATTATTTATGCTGCATCTCTGTATCTATGTTATATATATCATTTGTTGCATTCTAGTTTAAATCCGGATCAACTTTTCGCTTTACCTCTGCATCCCTTACAACTTGAGCACCTATGTATGGTATTGGTGGTACTTAACCCCTTTCTTTCCTCTCACTGGAGATTATTTTCATCATGGAGGAATAGATACATTGTAATATCATGATAAATTTGGACCACTTGGGTCCCTTATGTTGCAATAAAATGTTTGGTGATATATTGGAGGTTCATTTAGTTGTAACTCCTCTCTCAGAAGCTACAATCAAGTAAGAGAGCTAATTAGTCTGTATGTCTTGGTATTGGGGGAGTTATTTTCTGTGTTTGTTGGGAGCACTATTTTTTAAATATGTCGGTTGGAAATATTATATTAATAGTTGTATTAGTAGGTATGGAGAATGTATATGTGCGAGGCTCATAGATAGATGTCTTGATTTCATTCAAGGCAGTTCCACAGAAAGAACATAACATGCATCTCACAAAAGCGCATAAGATGAAGGAAGCCATTACAATAAGACATGCATCCTCCATAAGTAAGAAACAATTGGATATGCTCACATAAAAAGGAAAGTTGACAGATTGAAAGTTAATAATTAAGGCTGAAGGCTTGAAATGGAACTTAGTGAATGGACTAACTATATAATATAGAACAACAATATCATTTCTATTTCAGTATTATCACCATATGGAGATGCAAATAGAACTGGGTAAAATGAGAATTGGGTAAGATGAGTCAACATCGTGGAAATATTTATTCACGTTGCAAGATGGTGTTGGCTTGTAGGTGAGTTTCATTAAAAATATTATTGAATGTTTGATTTATCGATGGATTTACAAAGTTATGGAAACACGTATTTTATATTTTCAAAAGTTGTTTTTTTCCACTTTTTTAAAATTTGGTTGAAATATTTAGTTTTAACGGTATAATATACAAATTCAAATGTTTTGATGAATTTATAGGAATTGATTTATATTTGAATAACTAAATGTATAATTTAAATTTTTGATGATAAAAGATTATGAAATATCCCCAAAAATAAAGTTTACATCTTCATTTTGAAATGACTCAGTGAAAATAGCTAAATATAATCATGGTTGAAATAATGTTCTTGAATTTTTTTATTGATTCTTATAATTACAAGTTTTGAAAATGGCTAAATGTACTATGAAGTGGTTACAATGTAGATGTGTTTATAAATTTACTTGGTAATTTTTTATTAAATAATTTTAGGTTTAAAAAGCACTTTTGGCCAATGCAATGTTTCGCAGTGTCTGTACGTTTTCTTGAAAAGTGAAAGTCTATTTCGTTCATCTACACTTAACATAAATCTACTAAGCACCAAGAAATTGTAAATCCATTCTCTGTTCTTTTGTTTTTGGGGGAATTATTTTGAATATGCAAATATTAGCACTCCAATACTAAGGTGGTCAATATATGGTGGTCGGATGATTGATATACATTTATTAGAGTACTGAATTGATATTAATCCTAAGGTGGTCAATATATGCGTTGAAAGAAACTCCTCCACGTTCATTGTAGTGTTAACCTATCACTATTGATCTTAAGAAATGTCAAATTGCTCTTCTAGACTCCGAAAGACCCCAGGGAGTATAAAACACAAATGAACTATAAATAGGAATTTAATTCCACATTAGCTTTGTATGAAATTTAATTCCACATTAGCTTTGTATGAAAACCTACTTGTGAAAAGCATTTCAGTAGATTTCGCGATGCATTAATAGTGTGTTCGGGCTTTTTCAATTTAGTAAACGTTTGTTATTAAAATCTAATGTTAAAATGGTGTATAACGAACCCTTTGTTTATCACTTTAATTTTATAAACACTTCAATTTTATTTGAAATATTTTCCTAGGAAAATCTTACGTGAATATCTTTTTGATTTTCAAATCATGATTCTCATTTTAAGTGTCAATAAATTTAATTAAGTCTATCAAATTGTGTTAATATATTTTGTTTTACCATCCCTGGTTATTATATTGTGGCATTGAAATGTTGTTTTGCAAACTTTTTGTTTATCACATTATCTTAAATCTCCGGTAGTAGATTTAGTTTGGATATCCCTCATTATTAAACTCTAGCATTGAAATGTTGTGTTCCAAACTTTATGTTTATCACTTTATCTTAAATCTCTGGTAAATTTTCCTATGGATCGTTTATTTTAGTATTAAATCTTGATTCATGTAGTGTTAATAAATTGAATTTTCTTTCCCAAACTGTGTGTTAATAAATTAAATTTATTCATCCCTAGTTCTTCAAACTCCCATATTCAAATATTCTACTACAAACTCTCTGTTACCACTTTCTTTAATTCTATTTCAAATCTCTAGTCAATATTCAAAATGCTCATTTATTTGATTAGTAATCCTAGCAAACCCTCTGCTTGTTAGCTTAAATTCCCTCACTAAAATGATTGAGGTCTCCGCCAGAATTAATAGACGGGCGCTCGAAGTAAATGATAATATCCACTGGGAAGCTGAGGTGGATGCCTTTGCCTCTCAGTGTTCGTTGGAGTATGGACTAAACATAGGCAACCCTTTCCTTCTATTTTACTTAAACATTTTCTTATATCTGTATGAAAACCTACGTTGTCTGCATTATTGCTGATATTTTCAATGTTGTTATATTCTTTATGTTAAAGAAGAAGGCACCTATGCACATGCATTTTTAGTTTGTGAGATTATACTATTATGCCAGTATAAGGAATTTTTTAATACCTTGTTAGTTATTCCAATTTTATCCATATTACGGATTTTTTAATATTTTGTAACTCAATGGATGGATGTAACACCATATTTATGAATAGGAAGACAATGATATTTATTGACCGACAATTTCCTTAAACGAAGCAATGCCAAGGCCATATAAAAGTTTTTATGGTTTCTTGCATACTTGGTCTAGACAAGGAGGAGGCTGATGGGACGAAGAGGATGAGGAGGTTGACGGGAGGAAGAGGACAAGGAGGTTGATAGGAGGAAGAGGAGGCTGCATAATTCCTCTAGCGACTACAACGAATGGCGCCAACCAATCCTACAAAAAACCATTAAAAAATTAAAAACAATAGTAAAAAACCAAAAAATATGAAATAACCTCCATGCCAACACCTACAATTCCAGCAAATCAATTCTTCTAGTGCACTGATAACACAAAAAATTCCTCTGCAGTGAACAAAAAATAACGGTAAACTGAAAACACAAAAAATGTTTATGCGACATTAGGGCCGTGATATATATAAACATTAATTCAGCCGAATTAATAATTGAGTCGAATTATTATTTCAACCTAATTATTATTTCGACAGAATTAATAGTTCAACTGAAAAAATTTATTGCTGTTTTTTCCACCTCCAACGAAAAATCCGTTTAATGGTTAGCATTAATGTAAATGGAAATAATAGTTCCACCAAATTAATTTTACTAATTCGGCTGAAAAAATAAATTGTTCAGCCGAAAAAGTGCAATTATGAATTTTTCAAGGGTGTTTTTCACAAAAGTGTAACCCAACTTCACATGTTTACTGAAAAACCTCTTTGAGTTTTCTTGAAGAGGACGTGCAAGAGATTATTCCATCATACTAATTCCTTTGATATGATCATGCTTCCTTAGTCATCCCCTTTAACATCAATGACATAGATTGTCATTGATGACAACATTATGTGCAACATATGGTGGCTGATGGGCTTAGCAAAAGTTTGCAAGTAAACCAATTAACAACCATAAGTTCTTACAATGTTAACATTAGGGAAAGATAAAAGGAGCCTTGGCATATGATGAACACTTCCAGTATGTACAAGATTTTTTGGAAAAATAAATAGATCGACCTTTGAGTAAAAACTACACACTCATAAATGATGTGACGCTAAAATTTAGAGATTGATGGTATATACCCTACGTGGAAAATTTGAGGAGGCTAATACAGACTGATATTCATGAAACACCATATTCAAGTCACTCGGGTATCAAAAAATTATTATCGCTATTAAGAAGATGTATTGTTGGCCATGTATGAAAAAAGAAGTTGAGGAGTACATTGCCAAGTGTATGGTGTTAGCAAGTGAAGGAAGAATTTAGGAATCCACCTAGATGCTTATAACCAATCCCAATCATGGAGTGGAAGTGAGAAGTCATATCCATGGAATTCATCACAAGAATTAAAAAGACACCAAGTCAAGATAATGCCTTCATGATGGTGGTGGAAAAGTTGAGCAAGGAAGCTCACTTTGTACTAGTGAAGTCTACCCACAAATCCAATGATATTGCAGAGATTTGTATGAAGGAAATAATTAGAATACATGGCATACCTAAGAAGGTAACCTCAGACCGAGATGCTAAATTCACATCCAAATTTTGGAAAGCACTATTCACTAGATTTGGAACTCAGTTGGAATTCATTACAACATACCATCCTTGGACAAATGGGAAACCGAGAGAGTAGACATGGTGTTGGAGGAGATGTTGAGATTGTATGTGATGCACCAACCAAATAAATGGGAGGAATATATTCATTTAGTTTAATTTTCATATAAAAACGACTATTAGGAATAACAAAAGATGAGTCCCTTCAAGGATCTATATGGCAGGAGATGTAATACACCTATTAATTGGGATGGTCCATTAAACAAGCTAACTCTTAGGCTAGATATGTTAAAGAAGATGGAACAAGAAGTTATTAGTATCAGACAAAAGATGAAGGCAAGACAAGACAAAAAAATGTTGAAGGAAACACAGGAGATACATAAGAGATATGCATATAAACAACTAACACATAGGGAATTTCAAGTGGGGGATCATGTATATCTCTAATTTAAACTGAGGAGTTCACTGAAAGTGGGGTTCTGTGCTATGTTGGAACCCATGTTTTGCAGACGTTTTCAGATTTTGGAATGAGTGGGACAAATGGATTATAGATTAGCATTACATCCCACCATAAAAGAACATGATGTATTCCACCTATCATTATTGAAAAATTATGTGCATGATTGTAATCATGTGATTGATTGATATGTGATACAGGTGGATCCCAAGGAAGAATTCCAATCCAAACCTTTATGTAGCATGGACCAAAGGTAGGCCATTCTCTATAACAAAGTGATAGAGCATGTCAACGTGTAATGGAAGTAATTTGGACCCAATGAGGAAACCTATGAGAATGTAAATCAAATGAAATAATTGTATCATTTGTTACTCAATATTTAATGGATGTAAAAGATTTGTTTCCATAAAGATCAAAGTTTTGTTTTATTATATTTCCAGTTTTGTAAGAACAACGAGGATGGTGTTCCTTTAAGGGGGTGGGCATTGTAGCACCCTGAATTAATTATGATCCTTAAACATTTTTTGTAATCGAGCATATTATCCTAATATTTGGTTACTAGCACAAATACTCGATATTAATATAACAAAATTATGACCAATACAATTTTTTTTCTTTCCTGTTCTGATACTGGTATCGAAGGGTATAAATGTGTGTTTAATGTTTATTATGCATTAATGGGTACTAAAAACATAAATTAGATTAATCATGTATTAATTATAAATTAAAGAATCATGCTTTTAATTTATTAATAACAATTGGTTGGTCATAATACTAAATAATTAACTATGGACTAGTTAAAAATAATTAATTAAATTATAATTTTATTAAGGGATTAATTTGATGCAGTGATAATTAGTAATTAACTAATAACTATAATGTTAATATGTTAACATTTATTAATTATATCCTAAGGAGGAATATGCACATGAGTTGGAGTCTGAGTTTAATGCATGGAATTATTGTTTGAGTTTCATTCCCTGGAAGGGTAACTTGTTGGGGAAGGAAATGCAAGGGGGGTAAAGAGTGCCATCTCAGTCATGCTTAGGGGGAAACAAAATGATGTTAAATACAAGAGATGATTAGAGTGAGGGGTTTGAATTTTGGTTTTTAAGAGAATTATCGAGAAGCGTGCATGTGCACGAACAACACACAGAGGGAATTGCACTGAAAAAATAACTTCATCTACATTAGTTTCTTTGCCTAGATATAGTAAAGTTTGAGCATGAATAGAGAATGATCGAACTTACAAATTATTGTTGGGATTGATAAACCATGGTGTTTTCTACAATTGATAAACCATCGTGCTTGACCTTGGATGAGAAACCACTTGCACAATAGATCACTAGTGCTTGCTAGGACTGATAAACCATTGGTGTTGGCTATAGCTAATAAGCCACTATTCTTATATTTTGCTGATAAACCACCGACAAATGACAACACTCCTTCAGCTCAGTTGGTCAATTTTTCTTAGGGAACTCAAGCTCTTATACTCTAGACCTAGCACAAAGGTGGAACATTACAGATAGAGTTTCATGACTACCTATGGTTGGCCTACAATTGGGAGGTTAACATGACACCTCTTCTCCTAGCCAACAAGAATCAATTTAACTAGATAAGTAATCTAACCTCTATTTATGAATTGCGAAAATTTATTATAGTACCTCTATGAGCACTTGTACATGAGACATGCATGCACTTAAAAGCTTCCTCTTCCTATACACTTGATGGTTTACAAGATTGAGGAAATTCTAATACTAGATTGTGATACTCTTGGTTTTTCTGATTTTGTATGTGTTGGATGATTTGATTTTACTTTTTTGTATAATTTTACTGATTATGCCTTTATCCATGTCTCTTGTTTTAGATTTGATTGATGTACTAAAATTCCAAGGGATTATGGGGTGTTTTCTTGGAATCTCTACCATAAGTATATGAGAACATATAAATTAGAAATAAGTAAAATGATACGCTCTTTCCATACCTATATATTTATTCACCAAATTTATGGATTGTGCCCCTATATTTTTCGAGGACATTCTAAGAATTTCCCCACTACTTTTAAAATGTAATGTGTTAATTACAAGTCATTATTTAGAAATGGTGTGAAGCAACTGGAAGTTACTCTTCTTTATTGTGGTATGTAACTTAACGTTGGGACAATGAACATAGTCGAGTCATGAAAGAAAATAATCATATCATAACTAATTTAATTGTATGGTTCTTGGAGTGCATATATTTATATATATATTAGAGTCATGCATTACAAATCAAACCAGACTATCCACGTCCATAAAACTTGCCTAATTGATTTTGTTGATGAAGGGACACACACACACACACATGTAATGAATAACTTGCATAATCAACCTCGAGGATGCCTATATGCCTCAATGATACATGCTCGCAATGATGGTTTCCATACATAATGGTTTTGAGAGTTATTTTGTAGGGTGTGTGTGCAATATTAAGCATTTTTCCTCTGCAACAATGGTTGATATAGGCTTGATTGATATACACTCTCAACGATGGCTGCTTTATGGAGGGGTGTTGAGATATCTTTTGTTGATGTGTGCATAGTATTGAGAGTTTTATTATTATAGTTTTATATTGTGATGTGTATTACATATATTTATGCTTCCCATCTGCCGATAACCCATGTATAATGCCGGAGGTAAAATGCGAAGTGCCCACCCCATATCCCATCAGGTGTTTGAAGTGTGAGCCCTTCTCAAAACAATTGATATACTAATCACACCGACTGTTGGATACTTGGTGTAGTCATGTAACCTCATGCACTGTCAAGTGAAAATCATATTTATAAAACTATGGCCTAAGGCCATTTTAGCCACACACACTTCGTAAATATCACATTGTCATATATATATATATATATATATATATATTAGTTTGATCCAAATTTCACATTTGTTGATGTATATAATTGGTTTGATTCTAGTTGCATAGTAATATATGTGTTGTTTGGATGGGTCCCTTCGCACTACAACAAATCCCTTTGATTATATTTCTCTTTAGCTCCCTTTTTTTCTTCCACTAACTATTTTAGAGTAGTTTTCTCCACCTTTTTTTAAAAAATTGACACTATTTATCAGGATGGTGCTAATTTTACCATTTTTTCTATCGATCACAGGCAATCAACAATATTTAGCACTGCCTAATACACCAAGTTTAGCCTCTTCTTTAGCTCTTGATGTATCTTCATGTATAGGTTCCCATGTAATATCCTATTTTTCTCCTAGTTATGGCATTGTTTTAGGCATCCATTTTAGCTTCCTTCGTAGCTTCCTTTTTAACTTCCTCTATAGTGTCATATTTTTCTCCTCCTTATGGCATTGGATATGAATTTTTCTATTACACATGCCAAGGATGAATTTTGTAATTAAGTTGGGGTAGGAGTGTATGGTATGTATTGTATGATACACTATGATTGTAGCCAAATTTGGTAATTAGAATTTAGTGGATGCATAATAAACTTATCCTAAATCAGTAATTACCCATTATAGTAATCACTCCTACTAGCATTTTTTAAAATCAATGTGACTACTTGGAAATAATTCTTGGTAGTTTTCATTAATGATGAAAATCCTAAACTCATTGAAAGGGTAACCTTAATTATTCTCTATCTATTGCCAAATTTTATTTGACTGATATTATTTACCAAAGTGTTTATATTAATCAAGTTCTTCCATGTAATAGTCTATGAGAAGTTATGAGAAGTAACAGTCTCTGAAAAAACCATGGGAGTAGCAATAGTCCATCATGAACCATACTCCTTTGATTCACTGCTACACTATCCAGAAGCCCTAGCAATATTTAGGAATACAGGGTGGTTAGTCTACTTTGAGAAGCTGTAGGGTTTTAGAAAACATATTTCTTTATAATTCACATAGGATCTGTTGTAGAAGCATTCAAAGGTTAGAGGATTCATAACTTCTATTACAAAGAACATAATTGCGAGTGTGATAGGTTTACCTTAGAAAGGGGCTTACTAGTTTTCTAGGAAAACAATAGTTCTAACAGTTAGGGAAAAAATTTTATAGAAAGGAGAGGAATTAAGGTGCAGGGGGATATTTATAGATAGAACATCCCTTCCTGAACCTTGGGATGATGTGGCTTTCTTTATTCAGAAGTTCATTACTTGTGAGGGACATTTTGGGATAATATTCAACTATAATTTTTAGTTATTGACACATCTTTGTAATGGAAAATTGATAAAATTTCCCTATTATTTGCCAAAATATTTACAACATATGGAAGAGGAAGTGCATATGGAAAAAACATCCAAAGTGTTTCTTAACCAACCATACGATCATCAAGTTATTCATAATTCATTCATTGCAACAACAAAGAAGCACATGTACTAGTTTATTGGTAAAATCACATGCACCAGCCACTGAAACAGAGGGAAGTGAAAGTTAAGAACAAAAGGTAAGTGATGAAATAACACTAGAAGATAGAGAAATTACACCTCCCAGGCAAAGTAGAGCAACTACACTTCCTAGACAAAGAAGAGTGGTTACACCTCCTAGACCCCGTTGAAGAAAGTGTAGGAGATGGAGTTCCATAAGAAAATTTGCCAATACATCTGCCAAAGGAAAAAGAACGTGCACTAAAGAACCTGTGGATATATGATCTGAAAATGTATTAGGTGATTTCTTCCTCTTTTCTAAATCAAATAAAACAAAAGTTAGCACCGTGTCAACGCTTTGCAAAATTAAAAATGGACCTTGAAACAATAAGTTTATTTAATGTCTATTCAAACATGAATTAGTCTTAATATGTAACTAACCATAATGAAGAGCATCAACAAAGTTTTGCTGATGGAGTTCACCCCTCCTGGGCTACATCTCCGGGCTTGTCAACATGACTAGACCACTCATATATTTAGTATCAAAATGAAGTGAATACACATTTGCTGCAAGTAAATAAGTGGATATTACCCCTACAAGGTAATGTTCTCCTACGTATAACTCTCACAACAAAAATGACTCAAAACATCTCCTTCAAAGATGACATACTTATCCTAAAATGAGATAAAAACATCATGTGCATGCTTCAATTCCACATTGAAACTGTTGAGGAGGTAAATCCCCTCTGCGGACACAGGCGATCCCTACTAGCCCAGACCGGGTCTAGCAACAATCAAACAACGCTATCACGTATGTTCCTAATTGCAAATTAAGGGTCAATGATGAGAGCTTACCTGGATTCCAATGCTAGTACTTGTAGAAGAGTCAACGCTCCCGTTCCTTTGCTCCGTTTGGTCACGATCCCCATGATCTTCGTGAATGGACACCTGCACATGCAAAGAACGACACAAACACAAGCATAAAATCCAATAGATGCAACTATATATCAGTTAGAAAAGATAAACTCAATCATCATTACAAAAGACAATAAGAGTGGAACCATAATGATAGTCGTCTATTATTGATAAACAAAGAAGAATACAACCATAGTTCTGACGTCAAATCCTCCTTTAGCTGGGTGATCAACAGCACATGCCTTACAAAGCTTGTTGGGAATTGGGACAAGCTTCTCTCTCTTTGGTCACAAGAATCTCCTTGCTTGGATTTGGCCTTTTGGGAACTAAGAAGGCTCTTGCAGCATCAATCTCTTGGACTTCTGGAACTATCACTATCACTATCACTAGCTTGTCAAAGGCAAAAGGACAAGCTTTTATAGATAGAGGGGAAGGAGTTAGGATCATCCACAATATTCATGGGATTGGATTTATCACTAAGAAGCTTCCATGAGAGGTGGCAAACCACTTCCCTTCTATGGAGATTCGAAGCCAAACCAAACCAACTCAAGATAGATTCAGTTCAGGAGTGGGTTAAGAAGAATCTTCGGATGTTGGTTTGTTAAAAACACTACCCATTTTGGCTGGTGCGAGTGTGACTCTGTGACAGAGCCCCAACTGGTGTGCCCTATTTGGAGGATTTCCCCCATTGGCACGAGGGCTACACTGTGGAACCGCGCCAATGGAAAAAGGGTTGTTTTTATGGGTATTTTGCAGAAGATGTCTTCAGGGCATATGAAGTTCATACTTAGGGGAATACAATGCAAGTGTTTCCAGGTCATGTCACTTCTCACAGGTCCCGGAATGAGTCCTCCAAGGTGTGGGAGAAGGGGTAACAAGGACGGTGACAAATTGCTGTGTAACAGATGCCCCCTAAAGCATGAGGCCTAAGAGAGATAGAGGGGTGAAATGCTTTACAAGAACACGTGCAACTGAACACACTGCCGCCGGAAAACGTGCGTGGAGAAGTACAACTGATATCTCAAATTCATGATATATGTTGTATGGGCGCAGCCATCCATAGCAGAGTACACAATAATCTAGATCTAAGGTATGGGCGCAACCATCCAGTGAGGATTGATAAATAGACTTAGGCATGGTCGCAACCATCCAGTGAATGAGTCATGTAATAATCATAATAATCCACAATGTCGCAGCCTAGACTCTAATAGACAAAATCCAGGGTCTTGCGCTCCATCTCGATCCGAACAAAGTACAAGTTCAAGCATGCGAATATAGGAGTTGAAGTCGAACATGCAGGAACATCATCCGATTACCAGCCAATAGTGGAAGCTATTAACAAACGCGAGAGGTACCAACAATAATGACAATGGCCCTCAAGGTACTATAGGTACAATCTACGGTGTGTGAATCAGTGAGCTAGCATCGAACACCCGTAGAATCATTCGATGGAGGCCAATGATGAAAACCTCACGTCGAACACGAAGAACCTGCTATTGAGACATGCTGGCTCCAAGACACCAGAAGGGAGTCTCTAGATCAACTTCCTGGATAATGAGATGAAGTCGACAGGAAGTGACCTTAATCGAAGGTGGGCCATAGTGTTTCCCACATCATCGACACGAGATAGAGGAAGATGAGGTTGTTGTGAATCAAGATTATGTTAGTGATCAGAGGGAGGTTGTTATTTTGCAGAGGTCAACTTATCTTGAACATATCGGCGGCACGACAGTGGACTTGGCAGTATTTGACATCAAATGATCAAAGGTCATGGTGACAGGGCAAAGAACAGATGAGAGGTCGAACAGGATCACCCAAACCCACAGAGGCAAGTGAAAAATGAGATGAGATGTTCCCACCCAGACACGAATGCAGACAAGTTCCATGTTCAAGAGCGACATACTGCCGACATGACAATGATTGTGGTTCTATTTTCCCCACCATTTCTGGCGAGTACCCCAGTTATTTTTATTAACAAGCTTGACGGGGATAGCATATGCTTGTAAAGCGCGATTTCGACGGAATCCAATGTCATTAAGTTTTAACGAGTCTGACAGAGGAATAACTCGGTGTCTTTTCATGTTTAGAGAGTTTGAAAAGACAGCAGAAAAGTAAACTCCAGGGGTGTCCTTTTTCATAAAGTTGTGTCTCTCGAGCCCGAAAAAGTATAAAATAATGCTTGAAAGAACCGCCCGACTATTACGATCGAGGAGTACTTTTCATGATTAGTGACTTCGACCTGAAAAAGTAAAAAAGCGACCGAAATCACGTCGTTTCGTAACCATTAACTAGCTTGAAATGACAAGGGCTCGACAATCTTTTCGTCTTTACACGGTCGGAAAAGAGTTTAAAGACGACCGCCTCTTATTTACGTTTAACGAGTCAAGAGGACAAACTCGACAATCTTTTCGTCTTTAAAGGGTTGGAAAAGATCTGAAAGCAGACCTCCATTTTTATTCTCTTTAACGAGTCAAAAAGGGAAAAAATACTCGGCAATCTTTTCATCTTTTACGAGTTAGAAAAGAGCTTAAAGGAGACTCATCCTGGAGGAACGAGTGGTATAAAGGGTAGCAACTCGTTCCAACAATGGTGGAACTACTCAAAACATGTAATGGTCAAGAGGTTGGCTAATAAAACCACTCATCGCTGCGGTTCCTCAGGAAAAGATAAACAATCAAGTGAAAGCATATGATCGGCCAAAGAGATGGTGGCGATGGAATGAAACAACCAAGGCTCATCTAACATAATTTAGCGGATAAACAACAATCACGAGATGTAAATCGGGTATGGGTTCATTTTTACACAAGCTTGAACCATGGAGAACTCTGCTTGGATTCAGTTTCATGTTTACAAAAGCTTGAAATGAAAAACTATGCTTGTTATAAGTTCACATGCCCCCAGCATGATAATGCAAATCGAGGTACATGCCCCCCAAGCTTCATTGCATTCAACGAGGTGGATGGAATGAAGGTTCACTTTCGAGATCTTGGAAAGACTCTACTTGGATTTTACGAGATCTTAATCAAAGACTCGATTTGGAAAGGAGGAGTTGTTTCATTTTTTAATGAGGTTGACATAGGAAAAGAACTATCCTCATAACCCTTATTTCATTTTTTAACGAGGTCGACATAAGAAAAGAACTATCCTCAGACACCTTGTTTCGTTTTTTAACGAGGTCAACACAAGATCAAAACTATCCTCGTGACCCTTATTTCATTTTTTAACGAGGTCGACATAAGAAAAGAACTGTCCTCGGAACACCTAGTTTCATTTTTTAAGGAGCTTGACATAGGAAAGCGAACTATGCTCCACCAAGACCTAGTTTCATTTTTAAAGGAGCTTGACATAGGAAGGGAACTATGCTCCGCCCGAACTTCATCATAATGAATAGGAAGTCGGGGCTTCCAAGAGTGCCACTTCCGGTGGAAGGACAACATCTTGGAAGTCAAGGCCCAATTCCCTCAGGACACTATGCACGACGACGACATCACTAGATACAGGGATGGGATAAGTGGCCACATAGTTGATTTGTGGTGGGGCAAATACAACGGGTGGATAAAAACCAGGAGGGGATGACCACTGCGCAGGAGGCACCGGGGGACTAAAGAACTATAATTGATCGATAGTCACGATTCTTCTGTCGTGTGGAAAACAAACCACACTGAAAAGTGAAGAGACAAGGGCCCCCGTGGCATAAACATAGTCACGGCCAAGGAGAAGACTAAAATCTAAAGCACCTTGGGTAACTAGTACATCTATATAGACGGTTTTGCCTCCCAAAGTAATAGGGAACTTCGGGAGGACTCCTAGAGATGGACAGGCTCCTCCGTCGAAGGCCAAAAGATTCTGCGTGACCGGCCCAAGCGGCGGGGAACCCAAAGCGTGCCAAGTAGTGGATGGCATAAGACTGACAGATGCACCTTCATCCAGAACAATGCCAGGTACTGCCTTAGCACAGGCATGTACTGTAATATGGAAAGGCACATTGGATGGAAGGCGGAAGTCAGTCAGGTGGTTCCAGTCGAAGGAAGTGACTGAACTACTTGGTGGGGGAATCGTATGATTGCCCCCTGCTCTAAAGGAACTGAAGAAGGACTCTCGGGATTAGCTGGAACAAGAGAGTCGTTTTCGGACTCTGGAGAATCTGAGGAGACGAGAAGAACATGGGCATGATGCGTTTCTGAAACAGAGTGATCTACAGGAGGTGAACCCGAGTCGGCACTCTTTCCGACCAATGGTTGTTCTAGAACAGGCTTGGCACAGCCAGGTTCGGAAAGAGGAACCTGGACAAGAGAAGAATCTAAGTCAATCTCTTTGTCAACAGGGAGACGATCTGCAGAGAGACGTTGATAACCAATGGGAAGTTGGGGTGAGGAAGCTGTAAGACTTTCCAAAATAGCGGAAGCTTTATCCATGAGCGGACAAAGGTGAAGGGGATGGTTGCCTTCACATAGTCTACAGGGGATTTGAATCTTCCCTTTCTCCTTACCATTTCCAGCTAATAGGGTAGCATCGTCATGAGCTTCAGAGGACGATGAGGGGCGGGCCGGATCGTGAGACCATACTTCTAAGATCCTGGGAATGCCAGGACAATCACGAAGAAGATGGTCATCCTTGCATAACCTACAAGGAAACTTGACCTTCCGCGGAGGAGCAGAAGGTGGCCTGACTTGAGCTGTACTTTTAACCTCTCGCTTAGGAGACTTCTTCTTCTTCGTCTTCTTCTTCTTCTTCTTAGCCACCTGGTTACTGGAATCCAGACTTTCACCAGACGAAGTAGAAGATGAGGATGTAGAAACAGGCGAAGAAGGGGAGATGTCCACCTTAGAATCAACATGATGTTGTTCGGGTGAAGGAACTAATTGACCAACAGTTGAGACGATAGGGACCAGAGAGGTTGAGAACAACCAAACAGGCAACCGAATAGTTAACCCAAGAAGGGACAACATTGCCATGTAAGGAGCACCAACATTTCCAAAAGGAGGGAAATGACCAGGATTTTCGTCAGAGGGGATTCCTGGGTTGGTGAACTCTGGAAAAGTTGCCATCAAAAACCGAAAATCACACACGGGGCTGAAAAAGAGTTAAGACACACAATCAAATGGCCAACAAGCAGAATCTAACAGGCCGTGTGATCGCAGGTGAATAAATTTTAAGACACAAGGACATAACTTGACCTTTTCATTTTTAAAGAGTTGAGAAAAGGACAAAAGATGACTCTAGTCACCTTCGAATGTTTAATGAGCCTGAAGTGACAAGTGCTCAGATGAGCCTTTTCTTTTAGGGAGTCCGAAAAGGATCAAAAGTGACTACTCTAGAGAACTAGGCAAAGGTTTACCAGACAATCCGTAAAACTACATATACACCTTGGCAATCGTATGAAAACCAAGGACTTTCCGTACGGCAGTTAATCTTCCCGAATGCTGTGTTCGGTGCGTTACGGCTTGTAAGGCGGCAGACATGGCTTCCTATGGATAAAGGATGATAACCTAGTGGGGTCTCCCCATATACTTGACGGTACATGGGAGCACAAATCCGTATTAGACCACTATTGAGTCACAGAAGGAGGAATCACCCAACCTCAAGTGAGAACAATAGTGACTAGGTTTAACGACGCCGAAACACGTCTCTAGCCTAGACCTCTAAATGTGTGTGTTATGTTCCAATGCGTTGTTAGATTCATTCAGTTCATTTTAAAGTTTATCTTGGATTATGTTTCAGTTTTCAGGCCTTACCGTATGTAATGTCTCAAAATTTCCAAAATGCAAACTATATGCTACAATACATCATTTCATTCGATGAATGCTAACTACGAGAGAGTTGAGAGCTTTCACACAAAAAAAATGACCATAGAACAATCAACAATATCTCTAATGCAACTAATGGCAATTAACAAACTTTTCTCTAAAGTTACTAATCACTAATAACAATGAAAAGCTCTAATTCACATTAACTAATGAAAAGAAAAAGAGATTGTTTTGTTTTTTTTTCTGATGGCAAGATGCACTAAACAAATTTTGAGAAATGGTAACAAGAGTAAAAAGACAAATTTCACCCAATGCAAACACAATCAGATCCCTGAATACCAAGGTAGTCCTTCAAAACCAAGAAAAATCCCAAAGACCTCAATGAGCTGTGTGATCTAGGCCCAAAATGAAGCCAAGCAGAATCCAAGTGAAAAAGGAGTAAATCACTCAAATAACGCAATAAAGTACTTAACAACCACTGAACGAGTGCAAGGGAGTAGCCAACAAGTCGACTGGATTGATAGAGAACCAAAAACTCCTAAGGAAGGCTCGACGCATAAAGCCACTAGATGCCCTAGGGCTAAAACGTGAAATCGATGGAAAAAAGCAAACACCCAAAGGGTAAAGGCCAAAAAATAGTCAAACAAGACTCTAACACACTCAAGTGATTAAAAGAATGTATCCAAACACAAAAACCAAGCTCAGAAGGCTCCAAACAAGCAAACTCTAAAAGTTCCCAGGTCTGGCGTGACTGTTAGGCTGCAACTAGCGCCTTTCAGGGATTGGCGCGGGTTGTCTGTGAGCAACTTGTGCCAATTGGCGCGATTGTCACGCTAAAAAGGGCGCCAGTCAAGTTTGCTATGCCAAAATAAAAATAAGCAATCCAAGACTAGGCTAACAATACCCAGACAGACCAAGAAGCAAGAGACAGTAGAAGAATTCAACTCAGAAAGCTGACCAAGCAAGAAAAACAATAAAAACAACCAAAGAGGCAAGAACAACTCCCCAGCGGGAGTCGCCAAATTGTTGAGGAGGTAAATCCCCTCTGCAGACAGAGGCGATCCCTACTAGCCCAGACCAGGTCTAGCAACAATCAAACAACGCTATCACGCAGGTTCCTAATTGCAAATTAAAGGTCAATGATGAGAGCCTACCTGGATTCCAACGCTAGTACTTGTAGAAGAGTCGACGCTCCCGTTCCTTTGCTCTGGCTGGTCACGATCCCCATGATCTCCGTGAATGGACACCTGTACATGCAAAGAATGACACAAACACAAGCATAAAATCCAATAGATGCAACTATATATCAGTCAGAAAAGATATAACTCAATCATCATTACAAAAGACAATAAGAGTGGAACCATAATGATAGTCGTCTATTATTGATAAACAAAGAAGAATACAACCATAGTTCTGATGTCAAATCCTCCTTTGGCTGGGTGATCAGCAGCACATTCCTTGCAAAGCTTGTTGGGAATTGGGACAAGCTTCTCTCTCTTTGGTCACAAGAATCTCCTTGCTTGGATTTGGCCTTTTGGGAACTAAGAAGGCTCTTACAACATCAATCTCCAGGACTTCTGGAACTATCACTATCACTATCACTATCACTAGCTTGTCAAAGGAAAAAGGACAAGATTTTATAGATAGAGGGGAAGGAGTTAGGATCATACACAATATTCATGGGATTGGATTTATCACTAGGAAGCTTCCATGAGAGGTGGTAAACCACTTCCCTTCTATGGAGATTTGAAGCCAAACCAAACCAACTCAAGATAGATTCAGTTCAGGAGTGGGTTAAGAAGAATCTTCGGATGTTGGTTTGTTAAAAACACTACCCATTTTGGCTGGTGCGAGTGTGACTCTATGACAAAGCACCAACTGGTGTGCCCTATTTGGAGGATTTCCCCCATTGGCACGAGGGCTACACTGTGGAACCGCGCCAATGGAAAAAGGGCTGTTTTTATGGGTATTTTGCAGAAGATGTCTTCAGGGCATATGAAGTTCATACTTAGGGGAATACAATGCAAGTGTTTCCAGGTCATGTCACTTCTCACAGGTCCCCGAATGAGTCCTTCAAGGTGTGGGAGAAGGGGTAACAGGGACGGTGACAAATTGCCGTGTAACAGAAACACATAATCAAAATTTCATGAGAAGAGAAGTTGAACTTGGGTTGAACCCTATTGGTTACAACTACTGCAATAGCCTTTTGGAAGTGAGAATACCCCTACAAGTTCTTCTCCATGCCCAAATAACACCCAGAACTTCTTCCAAACCTTGACTGATCCATACACCTTCAATATCAAACTTGCAAAAAAAACCCTATAGATGAGTTCAAATTAGAAATTAGAGGTTACCAATGGATCCAAAACATAGAAAAACCCTTAAGCACCCTCTTTCTAAGCTTAATTTGGATAAAAACTCAAGAAGTTATGAGCTTCCAAGCTCTCTCATGAACTCCTTTGTTAACCATCCTACAATTCAACCTAAACTTGGTTTGAGTGTCCCAAACCCGGAATTTATGCACAAAAATGGCCTACAATCATGCCTAGCAGGTGAAATTGTTAGACACTTTAAATTCCTCTAACCCCCAGAATTATGAAAATTGTGGTTGTATGGGGGCCACATGCCCAGGGGTTAGGGCAAAACCACCCGCCCCGTCGGCTGGGCCCCTAATGGAACTGGAGTTGGTTGCATTGTGGCACATTGGAGCACCCAAAACCTAGGTCTAGGGCCTAAAAGTCACGCATGCCACTTTTATGGTGGTCTTGGTCATGTGAGGGCCCATATGCCTAAGGTCTGGCTCCCATTCTTTGGCACCTCGTGCCTAACACTTCATTCCTCCATGCTATGGTCGTATCAAGGCCCAAAGGACCTGGACTGGGGCTTTTATGCTAGAACTTCATTCCTCTGCACCGTGGTTGTATCAAGGCCCAATGGACCTAGACTGGGGCCTCTTCTCTAGCACTTAACCTGAGCGCCTTAAGCTTCTACCAGGGGTGATATGGTGTGGGCTATGTGGCCGGGGCTAAGCCCTTAACCTCCACTGGTTCTATTAGTGCTTGGGGTATGAAAGGCATGTTCTGCTAGCATGGTGTTTAATATGGTGTTGATACCTTGGGCCATGGCTAAGGCCTAGACCTTGGCTCCACCACCTGAAATCCCATGGGCGTGGTGTGGTCGAGGGTTAGGGCTTAGCCTTGGCCCCTTCCCCCAAATGTGAATTGCGCACCATTTTAAATATAAGTCGGGGAATATATGGCTTGAGTCCCAATGTGATGGTAGAGTGGTATGAATCTTGTTTCTTGGTGGGAGGTCTAGTGTTCAACTCTTTCAGAGGCCTGTTCACCCATAACCAAATTTTAGCATGCCACAAGGAGGCCACATGGCAATCATTCATTGGTTAAGGTAGATTCCAACCATTGGAGCCCATACAAACACAATCAACCAATAAAAATATAAAATTTGAAATTTGAACCAAATAGATTCCATAATTTTTTACTAATCTGGCGCGGCCAAGTGGCAGCCTACCATTGGCCCATAAATGTATAGTCAACCTATCACCTGCAATTATTTTACCTGTTTGGGAAAATAGTCAACGAACGATAACTTGAGGTCCTGGTGTCAGATTGAGGTGAAATAAATGTCATTGGATTCAAAATGATGGGAACTTCGATTTGGCATTGGTTTCAACAGGTTCTATGCACTTTCATTTTCAAGCATAAATTTGATCACATGATCACACCTCCCCTACAATACATAGTCATCTTATACAATCTTAAAAATAAAGATTGAATTCACACAAGTTTCAAATTGAATACTTGTATTAGTGATCATATGAAATTTTATAGAGAACTTTGAACGACAATCTTGTACATTCACAAAACTCCTTGAACATGTGGACTTATAACAAGTCAATACATGCACGAACGAAAAATGTCTACTTGTTGAACATAGTGACAATAATGTTGACTTTACAAAAGTACCTAAACAAGTAATGCCAACAAGTATTTACAAAATTTTACAAAACAAATTTACAATAAGTGTACCCAAACTTTTCCTCTCCTAGGCTTATGGGTTATCTTCTTGCATCTTCTTGTCTTGAAGGTTGCTTAGGATTGTGGAGAGTCCTATTTGACACTTTTTTTTCCTTCCATTATGCAACATAATATCTTTACCTTTCTTTGAAGAAAGTTTTTAATGCAACATCCAACATTGTTCAGTTTCATGTCCATGCACTTTGCAATGAGCACAAAAAAACTTCTTCTTGTTTGCTGATATAGAAGTTCTCTGATGCGAAAGAAATTCATTATGCTTGATGCCCAAAATTTTCTTCTTTCATCTAACCATTATCATACGTTTCTCACATACAACCATGCAATGGTCAAAATCATCACAAGATGTACAAGGGTATTGATTCCATGAGTATTCAAAATTTTCATGCATTGGAAAACAATATTAAGAGTTATACCTGTCTCTAGAGTTGCATATTTGATGGTTGTCACAAGGTGGTGACATCTCATGCTAAGATGTTTGATGTAACTCAAGGTTTTTGGAGCATTCTTGAAACTCCTTTCTGTTATATCCAAATCCCTGGTACTTCGGTCTTTCCTCAACCATAATTGGATTGGTAATAACTTGACCATTTTTGCCAAGATATCCACCTTCATATCCCACCTTGGAAAGAAACTTCATACTTATGCCCTTGGTATGTTGCTCGAACGCTGCGAAGGATTTTGTTATGTATGAAAACAGAAGGAGTGGAATTTGAGATACTAAGTACCTCTTTAAACTTGTCATGCATCCTTTTAGCTTTTGATGATGATGATTATGGCCACAACTTGTACATGATTCTAGACACTCACTATTATCCACTGGAATATGGTGTGTTTCTTTAAGATGTTTGCAAAATGTACATGCAACATCTTCCACATATGGTCCAAAACCACTATTTGAACCATGAGCATACACTCACCTCATTTTGTAGGTGTCCCTTACTAGTGCAGGAGTAGATCTTTCTGAAACTTTCTCATCAAGAACTTGTTGCAATATAAAGCACATATGTCTCTTCTCCTGTTTAGCTATCTCCAACATCCTTCTCAATTCTATGTTCTCCATCGAAAGAGCCAAATTCTTCTCCTCTAGCTCTTGGAGATTCTTTTGCTGCCCATCTTGTAACTTGGTCAATTGGTGCTTTGATACCAAAATGATATGATTGGATTAGGTGATTTCTTCCTCTTTTCCAAAATCAGATAAAACAAAACTTAGGACCGTGTAAACACTTTGAAAGATTTAAAATGGATCTTGAAACAACATGTTTATTCAAATTCTCTTCAAACATGAATTAGTCTACATATGTACCTTAACATAATGAACATAACACACATAATCCATGGAGGCATAAATAAAAGAAATACAAAGGTTTGTTGATAGAGTTCACCTCTCCTGGGCTACATCTTCGGGTTCGTCAGCATGAATAGACCACTCATATATTCAAAATCAAAATGAAATACATACACATTTTCTGCAAGTAAATAAGTGGTATTACCCCTCCAAGGTAGTTTTCTCCTACAAATAACTCTCACAAAGAAAACAACTCGAAAATCTCCTTCAAAGATGACATATTTAAGCTGAAATGAACTAAAAACATCATGTGCATGCTTCAATTCTACATTGAAACATATAATCAAAACTTCATGATAAAAGAAGTTGAACCTAGGTTGAATCTTGTTGGTTACAGCTACCATAGTAACCTTATGGAATTGAGAATACCCCTACAAGGTCTTCTCCATGCCAAAATACCTCTTAGAACTGCTTCCAAACCCTAATTGATCCATACAACTTTAGTATCAAACTTGAAAAAATGCCCAATTGATGGGCTCAAATAAGAAATTAGAGGTTACCAATGGATTCAGAACATCCAAAAACCCCTAAGCAGCCTCTTTTTGAGCTCAATTTGGATAAAATATGATAAATTTATGAGCTCAGAAGCTCTCTTATGAACTCCTTTGTTAGCCATCCTACGATTCGACCTAAACCTAGCTTGAATGCCCCAAATCGGAACCGACACGCAAAACTAGCCTACAATCATGCCCGACGGGTGAAATTGTTGGACACTTTAAATGTCCTCTAACCCCCAAAATTTTTAAAATTGTGGTCGTATGGGGGCCATGTGCCCAGGGATTGGGGGATAGCTGTTCACCCGCATCGGCTAGGTCCCCAAAAAAACTGGAGCTGGTCGTATTATGGCACATTGTAGTGCCTAAAACCTAGGGCTAGGACCTAAAAATTGTGCGCTCCATTTTTCTGGTGGTCTCAGTCATGTGAGGGCCCAAATGATCTTTATTCAGGCCTCTCCACTATCACCTTAACCTGAGCGCGTTAAGCTTCTGCAAAGGGTGATATGTTGTGGGATATGTGACAAGGGCTAAGCCCTTAACCTCTGCCGGTTCTGTTAGCGCTTGGGGTATGAAAGGCTTGGTTCAATGGCATGTGGTTTTTTGTGGCACCAATACCTTGGGCCAGGGCTAAGGCATAGCTTTTGGCTCCCCCGCCTGGGGTCCCATGGGTGTGGGGTGGTCGGGGGCTAGGGCTTAGCCCTAACCCCTTCCCCCAAATGTAAATTGTGTACCATTTTAAATATAAGTCAGGGACTATATGGGTTAAGTCCCAATGCGATGGTAGAGTGGTAATGAGTCTTGTTTCTTAGTGGGAGGTCTGCTGTTTGACTTTCTTGGAGGCTTGTTTGCCTATAAATAAATTTTAGCATGTCATGAGGAGGCCACATGGTAGCCATTCATTGGCCCATGTGGCTTCCAACCATTAGAGCCCAGAAAAACATAATTAGCGATTAAAAATAATAATATAAAATTCGAACTAGTCAGATTCCATAATTTTTTATGAATCTTGATTGGCCAAGTGGCAGCCTATCATTGGCCCAGAAATGTATAGTCAGTGTGTCACCTACAACTTTTTCACCTATTTGGGAAAACGGCCAGGGGACGATAACTTGATCTCTCAGTTTCGGATTTAGGTGAAATGAATGTCGTTGGATTCAGAATGACAAAAACTTCGATTTGGCATTAGTTTCAATAAGTTTCAGGCTCTTTCATTTTCAAGCATAAATTTGATCATCTGATCGATATATCTAGTGAATAATATGATGATCGTTAAAATGGATTCCATATTGAGGAAGAAGGGCTTGAGATAGAGACTATCGCAATAGGGGAACCTAGAAAAACGTCAGCTAAAGAAGGGGTTTCTGAAAAGAGGAGTCGAAGGTATTATCTGAAAAATATACTCCTCTATAAATTGTGGTGAAATAGAGGAGATTGAAGAAGCTAGAAAGTGAAGAAGAAGTGGTAAGTGCTGAAAAACACCATAAGATAGAGAAGTTACACCTCCTAGAAAAAGTAGAGCAAATACACTTCCTAGACAAAGAAGAATGGTTGCACTTCCTAGACCTCGTCGTAGAACCCTAAGAGATGGAGTTTCATAATAACAACTATTGGTACATATGCTAAAGGAAAAAGAGAATGCACTCAAGAACTTGTGGATATATCTAGTGGATAATCTAAGGATAATTATCATGGATTCCCTATTGAGGAAGAAGGGCCTGAGGTAGATACTTCTTAAATAAGGGCACTTGGAACAACATCAACTGACACAAGGGTTCCTGAAATATAAATGTTAGGGGAATATAAGAAAGTATCTTAAAAATATACTCATGTACAAATTATGGTGAAAAAGAGGAAATTGAAGAAGCCATTGGGTGGAAAGAATCCTAAGAAGAGAATGTGGGTAATTTTTACACCATCAAATACCCCAATATTTGAGGAGTGTATTGATATAAAAAAACAAAAGGAGTCTCAGGGACATCAAAATGAAGAGAAAGAAGAAGACTTTGTTAAGGAACATACCCTGACACCTAAAGTTCATGTTGTTCCACCTGAATCAAAGGAATATGAGGAACAACAGAGAGAGGACGAGCTAAAAAAGGAACTAGAAGATGTCTCTTTACCAGGTAAGTCTAAATCTGGCCTCCTTATTCAACAAATTAATAAATTGAAGGAGGAAAATGATAATTCAAGGAAATTACTTACCATTTTTGAAGGGAAACTTCAGTCTCGAAAATAAAATGGATTAGAAATCCTAGTAGAAGTGGCCGAAGAAATGTCAGTTAGATTATGTGATGGATGTAAGGAAGTGTTGGAGGAAGTAGATTGTGAAAGGCCAACCACTATTTCGGTTGGAATTCAAGTTGGAGAGAAAGATGAATAATTCCAAACTGTTGTTCCACAAGAACCTGGTGTAAATGCTACTATTACAAAAGAACCATCAGTTGAAAAAGAGTGGTATGTATATGTTAGGAGATGAAATCATGTAGATATGGACATGCAAATACTTAAGTTTGGGGGATATGTTGGGACGTGAAATTGGAATTTTTCACTCATTTTCCTACCTTTTATTTGCATTTTTTTATTCTTGAGACCATACTTTGGCATTGTAAGAACCATTATTAACCTAGGTATGTTGCTTTTTATATGTCATCCTTATGATCCAATTCTACTTGTAATTTGGCATGATAACTAATATTTTATGCTATTTTTCTCGTAAAACTAACAACGGGGCTATTACACAATTTGTGTATGTTGAGATGTTGTTGAAGGATTAAACTTTCTAGTTTTTCCTCACCAGGGATACGACAAGGACTGGTTAAGCATTGTTGATACACATGAAGATTTATTTTGGATGCGCTAACCTCCTTCAGTTAGTTATGAAGATAATTTTGGAAAGAATCCGGTCAACAATTTGTTCCACTAAAAAAGGATAAGTTTATGGACAACATAGTAGAAAAAATTAGGATTTTCTATTGATAATTGTTGTAATTTGAAAAATTTGTTATAACTTTGTCCTAACCTTGGAAATTGTTATCAAATCATTAATTTGTATTCTCAAATTAGATCACATGAGAATCGAGAGATTCTCATCATGATCTTTATCATTACAATATGAAATTATAAAGAGGTGTACTCTTTGATTGTACGAGATAGAAATATAGAAACATATAAATAGTGATGGAGGGGGAGAACACCAACATTGTATGTTTCATTAATGCAATCTCAATAATTGGCAGTGCCATACCTTTATATTGACTAGCTTTTGTGTTGTGTAGTGTACAACCCTTTCTAGGAAGGAAAGGCCCTCCCTCTTAGCAAGGATCACTGGTTAGGAAGGTATTGTAGCTATTTGATTTATTTCCTCTCAATTATAATTCATGTGTGATTATTGTTACTATTATTATTAGTCTTGTTCATGCTTGAATGATTATAGAATTCTAACCTCTATATTTTGTAACAACGTAGTTCTTCGACTGTTCCCTTTATTAGTGTGCAAGTTATTTAATTCAGGTTACAATTTGATGGTGTGTTCATTTCATTTGAATCTTTGTTTCATCATTTGTTGAGAGAATGGCTCTAGGAGTGCTCTTATTTTCTGACTAAGAGTGACACTGTGACAAAGTGGTTGTATTCTACATTATGTGTTTATTTACTGAGAGCGTGAACAAAGCTTTAGTGTAAGAACTAGAGTGTTGAGTTGTTTAGAGTGTGATTACAACAATTGAGTTTGAGATTCATTAGCACTAGGCACAATTTTCCCTTGCATATATTTTGTGTGATAGCCACGTAATAACAAAACCTATCAGGATTGAAAATTAATGTGAAGGGTTGGAGCTATTTCTCTGAATTAAAAGGATAATTGTTCTGCCTAAGAGAAAGCCGAAGAAAAACCTATACACAACTTTCACATAATGCAAGTTGAAGAAAAACTTGGAATGTTGTATGAAACCTGAAGCAGAATTATTTAAGGATCAAAGTAAACATATAATAATTCAAAAGTATGTAAAATAATTAAATAAATAGTCTACTATTTGAATCAATCATATTGGTTAATAAATGAAGTATGGGCGTGCATTTTAGTGAAGAAAATAAATTTTGTCATGTTTCAAAAAGTTCACACGCAACCTTCATTTAATTGAATGATTCAACTTTGAGAGTACTTTTTGACTCATAATTAACATTATTTTTTCATGTAGAAATTTCAATTATGTAAGAATTTCAATTTTAAACAAATATTAAAAGATGAAAACCTAAAACCAATCTCATAAAAACACATAGTACCTCAGAAATAAAAAAAAATCATCATCATGAGCATCAATTTCACAATAATGCTACTCTTCCTCAATAGTAGTGTAATTCCAAACAAGAAAAAAAAAAGGTAAAAGAGAGTGAAATCCTTCCTCTTGTCACCAATGTGTTACAATTTACAAATTATAAGTCTCTTCCTATCTATACATGATGTAAAAGAGCTTTGAAATGTAAGGGGAACATGGCATGAAGTACATCCTCATTAAATTTGGGTCGAGGATAACTCATCCTCATCAAATTTATGTTAATCATGAATACTCCAAATTGAATTGATTTTATAGGGTAAAAGGTAGGGAATGTGTGCCTCAAATAAATGCACACCAGGACTTGTAATTAATTGGAAATTAAAAAATGATCATTCCATCCTAAAGATTCAATCATTTTTTAGAACATATGATACTCATTATCCTAAAAGAAATCTTACTCACTAAAATCCAAGCTGGCCGATGTAGCAGTCATATCTGCTAATGATCAAGTTGGAACAAATGTGCACTCCTGGACCAAACCAATTATACTCTTGGTAATGAAATTTGAAATGGGACATGATTGGACAATACCTAAGCTTATGATATAGACTTGCATAATGTTTGACAAATATCCGACATAACTATGAATCCCACTTATACATAACTTTCACATAAGGCAAGTTGAAGCAAAAATTAGAATGTTGTTAAAATGCAAAAGTGTGTAAAATAATTAAATAAACAATCTACACTTTGAATCAATCAGATTGGCCAATAAATGAAGCTTCATTGTGCATTTTAGTGAAGCAAGGAAATTTTGGCCTACTTCACAAAAATACACGCCCAACCTTCATTTCAAGGCCAAATTGAATGATACAAATTGGAGAGTATTTTTTCACTCATAAGTAATGTTAATATAATTAAATATTTTTATTTTTTCACATATATATTCATGTTTTTAAAAAATACCCCAAATTGCATGGATTTCAAAGGGTAAAAGGCAAGGTTTCCGTGCCTCAAATAAATGCACACAAGGAATATTTGGGAACAAGGTGATGGACTAAAAAAAATCAAACTTGAATTTTAATAGTTGAAACTTGTAGTTTCTTAATTAAAACACTATAATTAAGGCTGAATGACGTTATTTTAGTAGGAAGTAGGTTTGAATGTTGCCAATGGATAGGTAAAGAGATAACAACTAGGGTTTGCAGGGTCTATTTTAGGGTTTTTCTATATTGTACAGATTTTTTAGTGTTTTAAGATTAATGTTGGGTCAAGTGACCAAGCTAGGGCTTGAAGATAAATAGGTAAGGAAAATTGAGACAAATAAGACTAGTTCTTATTTCTTGTTTGGCAATGAAGTCTAAGTAAAAATTTAACAATGAAAAAGTGTGTAAAATAATTAAATAAACAATCTACAATTTGAATAAATTAGATTGGCCAATAAAAGAAGCCCAGGTGTGCATTTTACTGAAGCACGAGAATTTTGGCCTGCTTCACATAAATGTACGCCCAACCTTCATTTCAGGGCTAGGTTGAATGATTCAATTTGGAGAGTATTTTTTCACTCATAGGTAAGATTGACAAAATTAAATAATTTTATTTTTTCACACATATCTTTGTGTTTGTAAAAAATACTCCAAATTTCATGGACTTCAAAGAGTAAAAGACAAGGTTTTTGTGCCTCAAATAAATGCACACCATCAATGTTTGGGAAAAATGTGATGGACTAAGCGCATAAATTCCTCGTAGATTTAAGCTACTTAAGTGATTTTCTAAAACAAAAGACTTGAATCTACTCTACTCATCAGCAGAAAAAATTAAATGATCGCGAAGTCACAACATAAATAGGAGACAATATTCAATCAGATATGCTCAAAGATTTATCTAAGGGGAAATCAACTGCTCAAAACCCCTTGCTATATGTATTTCATTAATCAGAAAATAGAGAAGAAATACAATGGTTGTTGAAGCCAAAGAAGCCTCTGCACTAGCATAATCTATCTCACTGCTTCCTAGACAAGCTCTGGTCAATACTTAACCAAATCCAAGCCTTCCCAAGTCCCTATTTCCTTGCGCTATTCCTCACAGAATTAACCCGTTATCAATTAAGGAAATTCACAATTAGAATTATGCAATCCTTGTAGGCCCCTTCTCTCACTACATGCACCACCTATAAAACTTGGATAATTATACAACTAATAGTACATTGCCCTTGAACTCCAATCTCAATTGGGTAAGTCAAATTTCATGCATGCATGAGTTAATTAAGGATGATTGATTAGTTAACTAGTTGAACACTGAAGCTACACCCCACTGCTATACCTCCTATAATTCCTCCAATAGTTGGAACTCATATAATTGACCTTAACTCAATTTATCTGAATTAAATTGCTACAACTAAAATTAACTCAATCTATGCTCCTAAAATTTAGGAATCACTGCACACAACTCAATTTAAGCCCTCAACTCAAATTAAATAAGCTAACTGAGTGATAACAACTCAATTAACTCATTCAGGTTGTCTTGTGATGTGGAATATCAATTTTCTCCTAATTTAATTCAAGGGAAAATGAAATTAGGAATTTCTTGTTGCATTTTCAACACTCCCTCCCAACAAGAAAGGGTTTATCTATTACCCTGATCCTACCTCTATGGAAGTCAAATTTACATCTTGATAATTCCTTTGTCAAAATATCGGCATCTGGTTTCTCTGTAGGAATGTAATTCAACAACATGATTCTCCTCTACACATAGTCTCCTAGATGGTGATACCAGATGTCAATATGCTTGGACTGATCATGAAAGACTAGATTCTTAGAGAGTTTGATACAACTCTGGTTGTAATAGTAAATCAATGTAGCATCCATCATCTAGCCAAATAATCCAATAAGGATATTTCTCATCCAGATAGCCTCACATGTTATTTCGCTAGTAACCATGTACTCTGCCTCTGTTGAGCTAGGTGCAATAGATCCTTGCTTCCTATTGTACTAAGAAACCGTTATTGACCCAACACTGAAAATTCCTCCTGATGTGCTCTTCCTATATGATAGACTACCCACCTAATATGCATCTGTGAAGCCTTGCAACTTCACTCCCTCTATCTTCCTGTACCAAAGACCAAATTGAGTGGTGCCTCTGAGGTATCTCAACACATGATTTGTTTCCTTCCAATATAGTTTGGTTGGATTAACCATGGCTTGACTAAGCTAGTTAACTCCATAACACATGTCCGGTCGTATGTTAACAAAATACATAAGTGAACCCACATGATGCCTGTAGATGGTAGCCTCCACTAATTCACCTAAAGTAGCATCTTCCTTCCTCCAATTCCCTACTAGAGGAGTTTCCATGGGTTTTCTTCTCTCCATGTGGAACTTACATAATATGTCATTGGAATATTTTCCCTAAGAGATAAATAGTTCTCCATCTCCTTTCCATACTTCCATGCTGAGGAAATAATGCATGAGCTCCAGGTCCTTCATCTCGAATTATCTTGCAAAATCCTCTTTTCAAGACTTGATCAACTTCTCATGAGTGGTTAAAATAAAATCATCAACATATACTACTATAATAAATAATTTACCTTCAACAAAAATATGGTAAAGGTTTGCATCTGCTTCACTTTTGGTGAGGCCCAATACGCTGACATAATTGTCGATCCTGGTGTACCAAGCACGAGGTATTTGTTTCAATCCATACAATTCTCACTTGACTCTACACACATGTGCCTCTATGTCGAAGGTCTCAAATCCTTCTGGGTGTTCAATGTACACCTCCTCCTCAATCACTCCATTGAGGAATGATGTCTTCACATCCATTTGATGTATCTTCCATCCCAACTGTGCTGCAAGAGATGTAATTGATTTGATTGAATGATACCTTGAAATTGGAGAAAAGGTATCCTCATAGTCATTTCCCTCCACCTGATAGAACCCCTTGGCCATAAATATGGTCTTGTGTTTCTCAATGCTTACATCTGCTTCTTACTTCACCTTGTAGATCCACCTGGAACCTACCACTGACTTGTCCTCTGGTCTTGTAGCCACTTCCCAAACAATATTTTTGATAATGGAGTCATACTCTTCTACCATGGCATCAACCCATACTAGTTTTTGCACTGCTTCCTCAAATGACGATGGCTCAGTCTCTGTAAGCCACTCATCAGAGCCATGTAGACAGTGTACCGATCTGGTTACCTCCTCTTCCTGCACTATGATGTGGGTACTCCAACACTCTATCTAACATCATGCAATAACCCATTAGATTCTCTGGTGTGCTTCCTTCCATCTCTAGATGTCTTGTTTGAGTGGAAGTCTTTGCTCTCTCTACCTCTTCTTGTGGCTGCTCCAAAACTTCTTGAGATTCCTCCTTTGGAGCCAAAATATCCTACTCTGACTATAATTGAAGCTCCCTCTCAAGGGAAAACCTCATTTCCTTATCCTCATCAAACTTCACATCTCTTCTAACAACTATCATATTGAGAGATGGAAAGTACACATGATAGTTGTGAGGTGTATCAGTGTACCTTTTAAATATTCCCAACTTAGCTCTAGGTTCTATATTTTTCCTTGCATCCTTGGAAACATGACAGTAAACTGATGATCCAAAGATACTAAAGTGTGACACATCTAGTTTCTTCCCTGAAAAAGCTTCCTCTAGTGTACTCGTGCCAAGAATATTGTGAGGACTCCCATTCTATAAATAAACAATTACGTTGCATGCTTCGGCCAACAAGTGCAACGATAGGCTATGATCATGCAACATGGCCCATGCAACTCCCATAATACTTCTGTTCTTCATCTAAACCACCCCATTTTTTATGGGTTATGAGGTGGTTTCAACTCCATCAAATTCCTTCTTTTTTGCAAAATTTATTAATTTCATTCGACACATATTCTCCACCGTTGTTGCTCCTGAGAATGTTCACTTTCTTTCCAATCCCTTTCTCAACAAGTTCTTTAAATTTAATAAATTTGGAGAATGTCTGGTCTTTCGTCTGCATGAAGAAGATCCAACACTTTTATGAGAAATCATCTATAAATATCACATAATAATTGTTCTTATCTTTGGAGGTTGTTGAGAAAGGTCCACACACATCTGAGTGAACTATTTCAAGGATTTCTTGTGTTTTACTGTCCAACTCATTGAAGGTGTAATTCATGTACTTCCCTAATTTACACCCTTTACATGTATCTCTCGACTTCAGTGCACCTTAGGGAAGTCATGTAGAAATCTGCTACATGATATTGAAGGCTCCATGGTGTAAATAGCTCAATCTTCTATCCCATAATTCACTGATTTCTTCACTCTGCAACTTCTTTACTTTTGTGCTCAATGCTACAAAATATTCTACATCCAATTTGCAGAGTTTCTTCACCTGAACCCTGATTCGCTTCATCTATCCTGTGGCGATGTGTCTAAGGAAATAATTTCCTTTTCTAAATATCACATCGTATTGATGATCTTCCAACATGGAATCTAAAACGAAATTCTTCTTCAGACCCAAAACATACATAACATATTTTAACTTGAGAGGGGAGCTGAAATCCCTTTGAGAAGTAACTGTACCAATAGTAGTATTACTATACCTTCCATCATCTCCCATTTTTTATGTGCATCTGAAAGTCCTTGTCCTCCGAGTCACTAAAGAATTCCTAGTTTCCCATCATATGGAATGAGGCTCCACTATCTAGATACCACACACTATCCATCATGTTGCTCACCATACAAGCGATGAGGTTGAAACCAAGTTTGAATTGTGAAGAAAGAGATTCACCTGATGCTCCTCTTGAGGGCTTCTTACCTACCTTCTTGTGTGGAAACTTTGTGGCATAGTGTCTCAGTTCGTGAAAGTGAAAGAATTTGATCTTAGAAAAGTCTTTCTTCTTTCTGCCTTGACTGGAATCCCCTTTGGATTGGGATATATTCCCTTTCCATTTCTTTTCATTTCCAACCAAGGCACAATTATCCTCATCATCATGCTTGGATGAGGTACCATCTCTGGTGTTGTGCCTTATTTCTTCTTGCACCAAGTTAGACTAGAATTGCTCCCAATTTGGTAGCTTCTCCCTCCCATTTACTGAATCCTGGTAGTTGTGCCAGCTCTTGGGAAGGCCTAGGAGTGTTAGGATTACTATATCATCTTCATCAAATGTAATATAAACACTCCCAAGTTCATCCTAACATTGGGTGAACCTTCTTAGGTATTGTGGTATTGTGTTTCCCTTTTCCATCTTGATCTTCTAAAGCTTGTCCTTCATTGCTAACTTCTTATGGTCATTGTTGTTTTGAAACAAACCTATCAAGGCTTTCCACATTGCATATGGGTTATCATTCCCATGGATATTCAAGACAAAATGATCTCTAACTCCTTGTATTATGATCCTCCTCGTCTTTGCCACACATTTCTTCCACTCTACCATATCTTGAGCATCAATGGTTGGAGCTTGGGAATATCACTGTCTATGAATTCCTTTAGCCCGTTATCTTCCAACACTACTTCCATTCTATCCTTCCAAGAAATATCATTCGAGCTACCCTTTAAGGTCATGCCTAAGTCTTAATCCATAGAATGACATCCTACTGGCTCTGAAGAATGATACTGCAAATTTGATTCACCTGCAAAGATAAACTCGATTTCTTTTATTCTATTGTGATTCCTACTCTGATACCGTGTAGATTCAAACTACTTATGTAATTTCCTAAAACAAAATGCTTGAATATATTGTACTCATAAGAGGAAACAATTAAATGATCGAGAAATGACAACATAAATATGAGACAAGATTCAATCACATATGCTCAGAGATTTATCTAAGGGGAAAGCAACTGCTCAAAACCCCTTCATCTACGTATTGCATTAGTCATAAAATAGAGAAGAAATACAACACTTTCTCAAGCCTGAGCAACCTCTGCACTAGTATAATTTATCTCACTACTTCCTAGACAAGCTCTAGTCAATACTTAACCAAATCCAAGCCTACCCAAGTCCCTATTTGTTAAGTTTAGGTATGTTCTATGCTAGAGAAATTTATTTTAATTTTCACAGTTAGCATTCACATCAGCATTAAGATAAATTGCAGATAAAACATAAATATAAAACGCAGAAGACAATCCAAGACAAGAGGACACAAGATATGGCGCGATCCAGGGTCAAACCCCACAATGTGTGGGGAAACCCTTGATCAATTATTCTTTTATGTTCTTCAAAGTTCAGCAGAGAAAGAGAGATAGAGAGATAATACATTTACAATAGAAGTCAACACTTTGACTTATCTAGATCTGAGCATAGATCATCTCCTATAACAATGAGATCAGTTGAAGACATTCTGCTTCAACTAATTCTTCAAGGTGACGACTTCACCTATCATAGTGCTGCCTTTCGTCCATTTGCTGCACCTTACCGTGTAGCATGTATCATCATGCTACTCATGATCTCATCACCATGATGCCCATACATCATGCTGTACTCCAAGTCACTACTGCATGTCACAGAGATCCATATACTATATCTCTAATCCTCTTTTTCATCGCTGCTGAGATCCTCCTTATTTCAACACCATTGGAGCCATTATTACGAAGATCTTCACTCTAGCTTCATATCAACGTGATCCACTCATTGTGATATCTATGCTTTCATTGATGCACTAAGACAGTCATTATTGAAGTCATCATTATGTGGACTGTTGCAATATATCTTTGTCATCACTGTATATTTGTTGAGACAGTGAGTCTCATTACTGCTTTATTATGTAACCCTTATCACTGTTATGTTGCTGAGACTATTCTTCACTACGATGATGTTATTCATTGTCCTTGGCATTGAGGTTGTGACTGCATCGAAACCCTAGGTGCAGTCAAACCCTACAACATCTCTTCTCTATGTGACTGCGGCTTCTTATCTCCATAACAACGTATACCATACCTGCGTATGACCTACGTAGAGTTGTTGCGTAAAATTTTCTCTTCATGAACTTTATATATAGATCTTTATGAACAACGGTATGTCATGTGGTCAACGAGTATATATTCAACATTGGACAGCGTTGATATATGTTATATGAAACATCGTGTATATATATGAACTGCGTGTTAATTATTCCCAGCGTATAAATGTCATGATCAACATTCCATGACAGTGCATAGGGTCCAGCGTACAAGCTTTTGCATCCTCATAAGCCTGTGGCTTACTACAACTAAGGCTACCAAGAACATCGTATAAATATATTGATTGCGTGATATATATTGACTGTGTATATATATATTCCTGCTTATATGATCTATAATGCCCAACATGTATTCATTGTTATATCATTTCCTGCGTATCCATAATGATGCGTGTAAATATATTGACTGAGTGATAGCGTGTTGCCTGAGTGACTGCGTTCTTCAACCACGTTGCCTTAACTTCCAAGTGCATTTCCCATCCATGTAGTGTTGCTGCGTATATTGCTAGGGCTGTCCACGTAGGATGCGTATCACTGTCTTCATATTACTAGCGTATATGTTTCCATGCCGTGAATAGATCTCCATGATAGGACTATGTTTAGATGTATAAACGAGCGTATATCCTCATTGCTTACCAGCATGTAAATGTCTTCCTTGATCTGTGGCTGAGTGTCTCCATTTCCAGCGTGTAAATATCTCCGAGATCTGTGCATCAATGACCAGCGCATAATGTTTCCTGGACAACGTATTGAGGCCTCTCTTTGACAGCAAATGAGGGCATCCATTGACTGTAATTTAGGGCTCTATTTACTGCGTTTCTTCTTCAAGTCTAGTAGGCCAGCGTATTACTCTTGGTGTCTCACTCCTTCTCCAAAAACCCAAGACGTGGAGAGAAGGAGATCACTCTAGAATATCTACTCAAATGACATCAAATCCTCATCTATTTATACCAAAAACACATAGGCTGAATAGACATGACGTTTGTGGTTCTAGAGCCTACAGAAGAGCTGGTCGGCTTGATCATAATTACATAAACAAAATAAATTCATATCTCCATAAATACTTATCGGAATCGGATGATATTTGGATCAATCCTACACATCTTGATGAGAGGGATCTAATAAAAATATCAGCTACCATAAATAAGCTAACCCACATGGAGTTTGGCCCTAGTTTCCAATTTAACACTATTTCCTCGCACTGTTCCTCAAGGAATCACCCCCCTAATAATTAGGGAAATTCCCAATTAGAATTGCACAATCCATGTAGGCCCCTTCTCTAACTACATGCACCACCTGTACAACTTGGATAATTATACAACTGATAGTACACTGCCCTTGAACTCCAATCTCAATTGGGTAACTCAAATTTCATGCATGCATGAGTTAATTAAGGTTGATTGATCAACTAACTGGTTGAGCACTGACGCTGCACCCCACTGCTAGACCTCCTACTAGTTCCAACTATAACTGACCTTAACTAAGATAACTAAGTGATAACAACCCAGTTAACTCATTCAGGTTGTCTTGTGATGTGGAATTTCGATTTTCTCCTAATTTAATTCAAGGGAAAATTAAATTAGGAATTCCTTGCTGCATTTTCAACACTAAGAAAAATAAAACTTGAATTTTAATAGTTGAAACTTGTAGTTTTTTGGTTAAAACCCTATGACCAGACAACCTTCTGTTAGTAGTAATTAGGTTTAAATGTTTCCAAGTGATAGATAAAGAGATAGATCCTAAGGTTTGTAGGGTTTATTTAGGGTTTTTCTATATTGCACATATTTTTGAGGGTTTAAGTTTAAGATTAGGTCAAGTGACCTAGTTAGGGTTTGAAGATAAATAGGTAATGAGAATGAAGACAAATAGGACTAGTTCTTATTTATTGTTTAGCAATTAAGACTAAATAAGGATATAACAATGCAAAAGTGTGTAAAATCATTAAATAAACAATATACAATTTGAATAAATCATACTGGAAAATAAATTATGCTTGGGCATGCATTTTAGTGAAGCAAGGCAATTTTGGTCACTTCAAAAAAATGCATGCCCAGCCATCATTTCAAGGCCAAATTGAATGATTCAACTTGGAGAGTATTTCACTCATAGGTAACATTAATAAAATCCAATATTTTAAATTTTTCACATATATGTTTGTGTTGTTAAAAAATAATCCAAATTTCATGGATTTCAAAGGGTAAAAGGTAGGGTTTCTATGCGTCAAATAAATGCACACCAGGAAATTTTGGGAACAAGGTGATGGACTAAGAAACATATAACTTGAATTTTAATAGTTGAAACTTGTAGTTTCTTGGTTAAAACCCTATAAGTAAGGCTAGATTACCTTATTTTAGTAGTAGTTAGGTTTAAATGTTTCCAAGGATAGATAAAGAGATAACACCTAGGGTTTGTAGGGTCTATTTTAGGGTTTTTCTATATTGTACATACCTTTTAGGGTTTTAAGTTTAAAATTAGGTGAAGTGAACTAGTTAGGGTCTGAAGATAAATGGGTAAGGAGAATGGAGTCAAATAGGACTAGTTCTTATTTCTTGTTGGGAAATGAAGTCTAAGTAAAGATATAGCAATGAAAACGTGTGTAAAATCATTAAATAAATAATATACGATTTGAATTAATCATATTGGCCAATAAATGAACCATGGGCATCCATTTTAATGAAGCAAAGGAATTTTGGCGTGCTTCACAAAAATGCACACCCAGCCTTCATTTCAAGGCTAAATTGAATGATTCAACTTGGAGAGTATTATTTTACTCATAGGTAACATTAATAAAATTAAATAATTTTATTTTTTCACATATATATTTGTGTTATTAAAAAATACTCCAAATTGCATGGATTTCAAAGGGTAAAAAGAAGGGTTCTTGTGCCTCAAATAAATGCACACCAAGAATGTTTGGGAACAAGGCAATGGGCCAAGAAAAATCAACCTTGAATTTTAATAGTTGAAACTTGTAGTTTCTTGGTTAAAACCCTATATGTAAGGTTGGATGACCTTATTTTAGTAGTAATTAGGTTTAAATGTTTCCAAGAGAAATATAAAGAGATAACACCTAGGGCTTGCAAGGTTTATTTTAGGGTTTTCTACATTATACATATTTTCTAGGGTTTTAAGTTTAAGATTAGGTTAAGTGACCTAGTTAGGGTTGAATATAAATAGGTAAGGAGAATGGATACAAATATGAGAAGTTCTTATTTCTTGTTTGGCAGTGAATTTTAAGTAGACCTTGGCTTTCAATTCCACTCATTGATTGGAAAGCTCCAGATAGGAATTCCCAACACACATGAAAACGATGACTAGAATTCTAGGTTTTATGATAATGAAGGAACTTATGGGATTCACTATTAACTAGGGCCTTTCTACTAGCATTCTATATTTAAGATCCACCGGGGTCCTAACATGCCATGATAATACCTCAAGCAAATACATAGCATTTCATTCTTAAAAAAAACATTAAAAGATGAAAACTTAAAACCAATCTCATAAAAACACATAGTACCTCATAAACCAATAAATTTCATTATCATGAGAATCAATTCCATAGCAATGCTACTCTTCCTCAATAGTAGTATAATTCCAAACATGAAAAGGCAAAAGGTAAAAGAGTGTGAACTCTTTCCTCTTGTCACCAACGTGTTATGATTTACAAATTAGAAGTCTCTTCCTATTTATACATGACATAAGAGACCTTTGAAATGTGTGGGGAACATGAATCCCCACATAGCATGAAGTTCATCCTCTTTAAATTTTTATGGATAATAACTCAACCTCTTTAAATTTTTGTTGTGCATGAATACTCCAAATTGGATTGATTTTATAGGGTAAAAAGCAATGATTGTGTGCCTCAAATAAATGCACACCAAGGCTTGTAATTAACTGGGAGTGAAACAATGATCATTCCATCCTAAAGACACAAACTTTTTCTACAACATATGATACTCATTATACTGATTAAATCTTACTCACTAAAATCCAAGTTTGCCAATGTAGCAATTCATCATATCTATCAATGTTCAAGTCAAAACAAATGTGCACTCCTGAGCCAAACCAATTACACTCATGGTCATGAAATTTGAAATGGTACATCATTGGACAATACCTAACCTTAGGATATAACCTTGCATCATGTCTGACAAATGTCCTATGTAACTACGTTTCCCACTTATACACAACTTTCACATAAGGTAATCGAAGCAAAACTTAGAATGTTGTATTAAATATGAATGTATAAATATTTAAGCTCAAAGTAAAGATATAACAATAAAAATTGTAGAAAATATTTAAATAAACAATATACAACCTTAATCAATTAAATTTTCCAATAAATGAAACCTGGTCATGCATTTAGTGAAGCAAGCAATTTTGGTATGCTTTACAAAAATGCATGGCCAACCTTCATTTCAACGCGAAATTGAATTATTCAACTTGGAGAGTATTTTTACTCATCTATAACATTAATACAATCAAATATTTAAAATTTCACATATATGTTTGTGTTTTTAAAAAATACTCCAAATTGCGTGGATTTCAAAGGGTGAAAGGCAAGGTTTATGTGCCTCAAATAAACACACACCAAGAATGTTTGGGGACAAGGTGATGGAGTAGGAAAAATCAAACTTGAATTTTAATAGTTGAAACTTGTATTTTCTTGGTTAAAAACCTATAATTAAGGCTAGATGACTTTATTTTAGTAGTAATTAGGTTTAAATGTTTCCAAGGGATAGATAAATAGATAGAACCTAGGATTTGTAGGGTCTATTTTAGGGTTTTCCTATATTGTACATTTTTTTTAGGGTTTTAAGTTTAAGATTAGGTCAAGTGACCTAGTTAAGAATTTACTATAAAAAGGTTTAGGTGCCATTTTAATGCAAAAATGACATTTACTATCATTTATGAATAACCCGTTGCATGATGGAAATTTGGTCAATTCTACCCATGAGAAAAAAGTGATGGCCATCTTACATGCCATCAAAATCTCACAGCCCTATTTTTAAAATGTTCTTTTTAATATACTGTACCTTATATCTAAATATTAAATTTGAATTTTTAATTTTCTGTATGAGAAAAAATAGGAGTAAAGGAGCAAAGTTAAAGCACCTTATAAAAAAATTTATTCACTTAATAAAAATTTATTTTCTTTATAAAATTTATTTATAGAAAAATAAATAAATAAGTTACAAAAGAAAATCATTTGCACGTGCATTCGTCACAGTTTATTCAACACACATTCTTGCATTTAATATGCATTCATCACAATTATTCAATGTAAATTCAATGAGCGTGTCTTGAACCTAGGAATGATGACCTAAATTGAAATAGGGGCACCCTCTTCCCCACAAAGAATTGAAACATGAGGTTCCCACGAGAAGTTCACAGTCAAAAGTTTCAAAGAGTGTGTCGATAAATGGAGAGATACAAACAATTGTCCACCAAGTATTCTACATATCCTAAGAAGAGCAGAGGTTTATAAATTTATATTTGGACAATTTGATTTCCAAAATGATGATATAGATGAGGCCATAGAATATTATTATGAAAAACCCATGGAATTAAAAATATTTGGGAAGAGTATTAACATGGACCCTAATCTGGTTGCAAGAGTTCCAAAATTCCACATAGAGGGGGAGAAATATTTAAATCCAATAAAACCCCTAAACTACAAAATATTGGAATGACCAGTAAAATATGTGTGAAAATAGTATATCTTCCAAGGAAGGGATTAGAAATGAAAGATGTTCCCCAAGGAATATACAAATCCTTGATTCAATTTGTCCTTAGGAAAATTATGAAATCATCACAAGTTTGATATTTTTGGTGACTGCATGAGGCTAGTTATTCATTGGGTTGAAGGTACGACCATAGATTTCTGTCATTTGTTGGTTCAAAAATTACATTATGCCATGCAATAAAGTAAAATTAAGAAGGTTAATTTCAGTTTCTCAGGAACATTGCACAAAATTATTGATTTGCATCAACTCACTGTTCAAAAAAGGAATCTTAAAACTTACATTAGAAAATCAAAACTGAAGAAAACCATTGAGGAAGAACTTGAACAAACTCTGGTTGAAGGTGTGTAAAATTTTGTTGATACAAATTTCCATGTTGAAGATATAACTGCTAGTATTCTAGTAGACTTACATGTGTTTGTGGATGAAGATGAAGAGAAAGAAGGTATGGACCATTATATGTAAAAATTTAATGAGGAATTTTCTATAATAGACAAAATTCCTTCCAAATAAGTGGAACCTTAGTATAATTTCCCTTTTATGGGTGATTCAACATCTACATCTCCAAGTTTAAATGTGCATAGTCCAACATACAGTTTTGATAGAAATTTTGTTTTTCTCATTATATGATAGAATGATCCATTAAAAACAATTTGTATTGGAGGATTCTTCCTCTATATACAACTGGAAGGAAAAGTACGAACTCAAGAAGAAGGACATTGTTGAATGGACGAAGAAGATTGTAGCACTAGAATCAACAATTGCAAAGAAAACACAAAAATCAATGAAAGACATAAACACCAAGGATAAAATTATTGATGAATTGCATAATTAGGTAACCAGAATGAGCGACGAAGGTATGAGGGAGATAGATGAAGTACATGCAAAGTTCAAATTTTTTTAGGCTACATATGATGAAAAAATTAGTGAACTTGAAGAGGACTTGAGAAGAAGACCAGGGGTTCTCAATATACCTCCATTGGAAAATTCAGATACTTTTGAAGCTAAATTAGTCAGGTTATTGAATGAAAAAAGATAAATTTATTCAATATTTAAAGGATGAAATTGAAAATAAATCTAAATATCGAGACCAACAAAAGCATGAATCACATGCTGAAGAATAAAAGGAAAGAGTGACTAAGTTGGAGAAAACCTGTCATAGGCAAGATAATAAGTTGAAAGAGAGATATGTTGGAATATCTATATAAAAATAAAATATTTAAGAAATTGAAGAGGAAAAATATTGGTATTTTATAGAAGGTGGTACTGAGAGTGGGGATAAAGGTAAGGGTAAGGGTAAAGGTATAGATCAAGATATAGGAGTAAAAAATATGCCTTCATAGGACTTGGATAAATCTAAGCTAAAAGTGCGAGTGAAGGTTTTAGAGACCACTATCTCAGCAATGAATTTTATGGGTGATCTGTATGTCTCACCACCAATCGTTCAATAATTGAAGGAGATAGTAGATGAGAGAGAAAAAATAATTATAGAGCTACATAATGATCTCATGAGAAATAAAAAATCACAACATTTGGGATGTGACATGGATATACAAAATTTGAAATGCCAAGTTTCTGATTTGCAATAGTAATTATAAAGGGAAAAACAACAACATTAAAAAACAATTGAGGGAAAAATAACTTGAGGATAAAGTACAACAACTCACTAGTGAATTGGCCAAATGTATATATCAACTAAAATCTATAAAGGAAGATCTTGAAATGAAGGAAACTATGCACAAGCAGAATATAAGAAGAATGTGGATTGATATGAGAAATCAATGTTATGGATTTTCTTACGGTGGTGTACCTACCAACATTTAGGTGATCTCCTTAATATGAAGTCCCAACTAGACCTCACATTGTTCTGAGTAGGAGTCCCAATAGTGGGTGGTAATGTTATGCCTTGACTGCGGAAAGACGCAGAGGGAAGTATGATAACTTTGGGTGAGAGCAGGTGTGTGACCTTGTGGAGAGTCAAGTGTGATGCCTGAAGGTTCAAACACATGAAGGGAAGAGGAAGTGCATCAATTGGAAGTTTGTAATAGTATGCAACTTGAAAGGAACACATGAGCAAAATGACATCACAAGCTAAGATTCAGAATGTTCCACAAGTTAAAGTGATGAGTTAGGTGATCTAATTCATTGTATGATCTAACAAACTTCTATTAAGAAATATATAGAGTTCGCAGGTTCTCCAACCCTTGGCCTCCAAGTTCACAAACTATGGGAACACGCTGACCTTGTTTGGGCACTAGGAAATTTATGTGATGTTCTTACTTCGCTAAGGCTCTGGTTAACATCTATCTTTTGAAATACATCAAGTTATTACCATTATCATTAAAAATTATTCTTCAAAAAATATTTCAAGCATTGAATATTTGTATATAACTTGTAAATTATTTTTGTAGAGTAATTTTTGTAAAATAATTTTCTAACCATTGTTTGCAGCTAGGGTTTGGGGTTTATTTTGATTTTTTGTGTATATTGGGGTTTTGGGAACTTGTATTTTCATTTGTGGAGGTGAAATTGAAGAAGATTTGTTGGGTTGAATTTAGATCTAGCTCCTTTGGGGTAAGATCGAGTCTCCAAGGTTTTTTTAGGGACACCATCAAAGGAAATTGGACAAAATTAAGAATCACCATATGCATACAAAATTGTTGACTTTAATTTAATAATAATAAGTGATAGTTCCATTCATACATACACCATTGATGACCACTAGCCCCAATAGTGGAAAATTACAATCAATAACACATTCTCCTCCAAATAAGTATACTTTCTCTATGCTATAGATAATTCAAGGCTCTTAACAATATTTCGAAGCTTTTTCTAATCCTAAGCCTACCCAAACGCTTGGCTCCCAAAATCCCTTTACATGAGTTATGAGTTTCTATTTATAACAAGGGCGCTGACTCTTCAAATCCCCTTTGTGACCTTTGGACTACCCTCATGACTCTTCAACTTCTTTACAAAATGACACATTACATTAGATGATGAATCTTCATATTCCAATATTGGCACTTGGAATTTCACTTAGAACATAATAACAAATAATATTACATTTTACACTTTTACCCATATAAGACAAAATGGGGTAGATACAACTTGACAACCTAACAAGACACAACACTATGATGCTTGATTTTGGGTGAAGTCTAGCTTAGCAACCTCCACTTGTGGCTTCTTGGTCACATATTTGTGGCAATCTTGATACTGTGTGATGATGTACCCAAACTGTGTGATGATGTTTGGATGGAAGAAGACTCTGGCCTCCATGACATATAGGGACACTGTATTGGAACCTGTGTCCAGTTCATTTTGAAGCATGAGCAACATTGTTTTGACTTTGACATGACCACTGATAAATTCTGCATGTTTTGTATGTTCAACTCCAAGTCTTCCATAGTGGAATTTTGTCTCAATTGCTCCAAGTACTCTTCGACCTTCTGTCGAACTTGGTTCTTGGGTTTAGCTTTGGTGAGTGAACCTACTAATGTGATATGGTGTGTTCTCACTAAGACATCCAAACTACTGAACAACCATACATGTGGTGCTTGGATGTTGTTGATGAATGAGGTGATTTGTTTGTTGTTCTGAATCAACATTCAAACCTTCGCTTTCTCCAGCTCTGCATGTGGCTTCATTTTCTTCACTAAGTCAAGCGACGTCCCTTTGTATCACATTGTCCACTCTTGCACATAATCAATGGAAAATTGTATGTTGTTGATAGTTTTCACAAACTATTTTCTTTACTTCTGCGAGACATGCAAATAAACAACTACTTTATGTATAGTGACAAAACCCTCATAGAGCTTATGCATGGTTTCTCCAAGTTTTGATACTTTAGAAAGGATTACTGCTCTCATCTCGTCCAAGTAAACATGTGCAGAAGCTGCATTTTGTGTTGTTGTGCAGAGTTTTTCTGCCTATTGCCTGAAAACTTGAAATTTCTGTGCCAATTTCTCATTCTCGCCATCAAATACTAAATGTTTGATCTTGTTTCTCCTATGTAAGCCAAGTTGGCTTCAGAAATGGAATTTATATTCCTCCTGGTGTTTGACACTATCACCCTTTCTCTAACGCATGCAGGTGATGTGTGATCATCTAGAAAGTGATTTCTCTGTGCTTGTAAAATCCTACTTTGGAACTCATCGAATGATAGATTGTACACATCCATTACCAGATCATCATCAAGTTGAACAACACCCCCTTGCTCACTTGGGGTTGGCTCTACTGCTAGAGGTGGTGGAGACTAAAGGATGATCTGTGGTGTTCCCAACATTAGATCAACATCTTCATTCCATGACTTCTGTTCCATATCCATTTTTGTCACTTCTATTAATTGCTCAATCTACTGAGAAAGCTACTGATCTTGCATCTGTTCATGTTCCTCCCCAGTTGATGGTTGGTCCTATTCCTACTCTTCAACCTATATCGATGTTGTCTCCTCTGTCATTTCACCTTGTCTTTGTTCTTATTCATGCTTCTACTTCTCTTCTCATTCTCTCCTCCTCAACTCATGTTCTTCCTTTAACTCTCACTCTGTCTCCTGCAACTTCAGTTCTTCTTCTTGTAACCTTTGCTTTTATCTCTGTATTCTCTTATTCCTCTTAGATTCTACTACCATATATGATTTGATGTGAATATGATCTTCTTTCATATCGTATCTTTTTTCTCCCTCTAGACTGTCAACAATCCTCCTCTTTCCCTTGTCCTGCATGGGATTGCTACCTTCTGATGTTGTTGCTTCCAGAGTCACTGTTGTCTGTGGATCAGCCTGTGAAGCCCCTGCTAAATTGACCAGCACATGGAGTCTAGAGGCACTGTAGAAGTATCTCCATGGATACTCCTCTAGATAATGGAATGCCCCACTGATCCACGGGAAGTAAACTCTCACCTAGTGGTCTTTACAAATACTACGGGGATCATATGGGTTAAAATCTTGATTGCTGAATTCAAATCTCACTATCTCCTTTTCCTCGACATTCATGAATTTCAAGTTCCTTATATCGAATAATCCAATCTACAAAGGAAGAGTGGACCATGGTGCTTTCTTATTCCTATGCAGCTCTACTGATAACTCCGTGGCAAGATGGCATGAAACTTCTTGCATGACAAGTTTTCAGTGGCATAACTTGGTAAAAGATGCAGAGGCTTCTCTCCACCAAACACTCTAATGAACGTGCCACTTGGTGAGGCATCCCAATATGTGATGTCTATTATCACCTCCATTTCTTCTCATGACATGCAAGGTAGATATTCTTCAAATATAAGCTTGTACAACGAGATGATGAAGTGGTCAATTAGCCATTCCATTACTCCTTGATAATTGCATTCTAAAAGAAACTTGCAATAGATGCTTATGGTAGTTTCTCATGGTGTCCATGTCCAGTTCATGCCAAGGAACTATTGTTGTGCACAAATTGCTTCTAGTAAGTATGCAGATATATAGAGTATTTATTTCTCACCCTTGGGAGTATTTTGAGCATGTGTTACATGGGCTTTCAACTATCGAGCCAACATATTTGACTAGTTGAATGGAATCCCATCATTCACCACTTGGTCTAATAATAATTCCCACCCTTTAGGAAAGGTTTTCGTGCTCTTCTAACCATGAATCCTACAAGTGAAGATAAATAAGAGATGGTAATCCTTATTGAGGGACTTTGTCTTGTACACATGGGTGGGTGTCTATTGAAACTTCGATGGATATTTCACCCAGCCTTTGAAAATGTCTCTTGTGTTCACATGGCTGTGGGTGGTATGGAAAAGTGACTCCATGCGCTCTATTGGCTTAGTCAAGTGATACATTTGTTGAAATGTTTCTAACTGGAAGGTGGGAAACTTCTACCTGCTGACACTGCTCAATGTCATAGTCATCTCAAAAATGTGTGAGACAATCCAGCTTATGAAATATGCACATGGTAAGGCTAGATATCTGCATGTAACCTGGTATAATCCTAACTACGGATGCTAAGATAAACTTGTTGGTCCTCTAAGTCTACCTCAAATTCGTTTGCAAAATCATCTTTAACCTACTGCCATGTCACTAATGATCTTGTTTCTATAAACAGTTGAGTATCTGCATACACTGCAAAATCAACCGATTTTTGCTCAACTTATTCCCCAGTACTGATCTCAGTGGTTTATTTTGAAGAAGCTCTCTTAGGTGCCATGGTAACAATGATTTTTGGAGAGGTGATCAATATTGTTGTACCTGTGAGACATAAAGGACACTCATGGCAAGAAAATGTTAGTATTAAGCAAATATACTTACCAGGAAAGTCCAAGCAGAAAATTGGGCATTTGATGGGGAGGATTGTTGGAAATAATACTGAGAGGGGGGGTGAATCAGTATTATCAAGTCAAATATTCCTTTTTCAAATCCAGATGATATATGCTACTTCAGTTAATTAAAACCGCGTATATACGCAACTACGTAGAAGGAAACCCGCGTATACAATGCAAACTTATTATTTACTTTATCTTTCAGATGTTGATTATTAATCTATGTATCAGAATCAAATAACTAGTAACCAGAAACAGTAAAACAGAGTAGAGGAAAGTCACACACAAGAACACAAGATATAAGGTGGAAACCCAATGTGGGTGAAAACCACCTGCTGCAATTCGTCTCTATCTTATTTTAATTAGAAACTTCCTTTTACAATGTACTGGTGCAGTCCTTTACCAGTACGCAGGCTGCAACCTTCAGAGAGCTACAACCCTCTCTCATTCTCCAGCTTCTCCTAGAAGCGAGCTACAACCCGCTTATCTCTTGTACTAGCCAAGATACTAGTATGTAGGTGCTGGCCTATTGAAGGCTACAACCTTCTCTTTCTCCCAGGGACCACGTTTCATAAATTTTCAAACTGTATCCATGAAAATCAATCAATCATCAAGTATATCTGCATCAAACAATCTCCTTTTCCCAATTAGCACTGAATCAAGTAAACACTTCTCTAACAGTTGTACCCAGAACACAGTAACAGTAACCACACACCAAATTCTGAACCCAGAATACTGCAGCAATAAACAGAGGCAGCTAGATCATAATTTAAAGATATACACTACTTCAACAACCTGAAACCTGCGTGCATATCTATAAAGGATAATTCATTCTTTCAAATATTCAGACACTAGTTAACCCAGATTGTCAGATTTATAGATCAAGCATGCGCCTCATATAACAGATCAAAATCATACAAAGATACTATTATTCAAGCTTAAAGATTATGACCCATCAAGAACTTATCCTTCTTTATGCGCTAAGGCTCCTCCTGCATTCAGATCTAGATCTGCACCATAACCCAATCACAAATATTTCAGATCTAGCACTTATTAGATATTCAATTCATTTGATGATCCTTTGCCAAATGATCTCCTTCCTCTTTTATAGTCTTAGGCCTTCCACAATACCACGGTCCAAAACCATAGGATCAAAAACTGTTGGACTAATACCATGAACCAACCATGAAAGTGCATGAGATCAACACTTTTGGATGCAATACCACGGACCAAAACCATAGGATCAAAAACTGTCGGACTAATACCATGAACCAACCATGAAAGTGTGCGAGATCAACATTTTTGGATGCAATAACACGGACCAAAACCATAGGATCAAAAACTGTCGGACTAATACCATGAGCCAACCATGAAAGTGCGTGAACTTTTCTCTTCATGAAAGGAACTTTTCTCTGCATGAAAGTGCGTGAACTTTTCTTTATATGAAATAAACTTTTCTTTGCATAAAAGTGCGTGAACGTTTCTCTACATGAAATAAAATTTTCTCTGCATAAAAGTGCGTGAACTTTTCTCTACATGAAATAAACTTTTCTCTTCATAAAAGTGCGTGAACTTTTCTCTACATGAAATAAACTTTTCTCTGCATAAAAGTCCGTGAGCTTTTCTCTACATGAAATAAACTTTTATCTTCATGAAAGTGTGTGAACTTTGCTGCACTATAATTTATCATCTGAGATGAGTGGGTTTCCATCAAGTACAACATATGTATCATAATGCCAACAATCTCCCCCCTTTGGACTTGATGGCAACAACAACCAATCACTCTCCCCCTTTGACATCAAGGGCAAAGGGCAAACCAAGATAATCTCTTTCCTAAAGAAACATTCCGCTGCCCATACTCCCCCTAAGCACCTGCTAAAATCTTTGAAAGAGCTCCCCCTTTGTATATGCCAAGGTGTACCACTCTGTCCATGCTTCCTCTGAGTACATGCTGAAGTCTCTTCTCTGTTGAAGTGTGCTGTTCATGCTCCCCCTGACTATAAGCAAGGTCTGCAAAAAGATGTTTTACAAGAAGAACATGACTCTATCATAAATGACCTTCCTATCACCAAGGACTCATACATACATCCATTTCCCAACCAAGTGGGGATACATCAAAAGTTTACACATGATAAAACAAGAACATTACATATTCATCCGAGGCATAGTGGGGAAACCAAGATAGGCTGTTACATGACCTTGACACCATAAAAGAGATACACGACATAGAGACAAAATATCTAGATCAAGACTTATGAAAGTCACCGTTAACTGATAGCAGCAGCATCTGACTATCACCATTCAGATCAAAAACCCTAATTTCCTTCTGTTCTCCCTCTGCACTTGTTCCACCTGAAACCAACAACAGCTGTGAACTAGAACCAAAAGCTTCTAAGATAATGCCAACAATGCATCATTAGAAGTTTATCTGCTCCCCTTGAACCTGTGCCAGATGGTCTTTGTCACACCCATATCAGACTATCTTCAACCAGAGCCTGTCCCTACTGATATCCATCAATCCTCCACATACACGACTGTCTCTGCACAAACCGGTGTATGTACGCGGATCCTCCTTAGGCAACTCTCATACACCCATTTTTCTCTGAAACAAACAAGTTTTAACAGCAAGATGATGCATCAACTACTCCCAGCTTCTGTCTGAGGTATTCAAATGTCTCCCTGGGCAGTTGTTTGGTGAGTATATCAACAACTTATTCCTTAGAGGGAACATATTCCAAATTGACCTTTTGTTCCAACACTTGTTCCCGGAGAAAGTGGTACTTGATCGGTATGTGCTTGGTATTTGAATGCATGACTGGGTTCCTTGAAATGCTGATTGCACTTGTATTATCACATAAGATGGAGATAGGTGGTGTACAAGTGATTTTAAAATCCTGCAAGGTTTGCATCATCCAAAGGAGTTGAGTGCAGTAAGATGCAGCAGCCACATATTCTGCTTTAGCTGTAGATAAAGCAATCGAACTCTATTTCTTACTGAACCAAGACACTAATCTGGAACCCATAAAGAATGCTCCACCACTTGTACTCTTTCTGTCATCCACGCTTCCAGCCTAATCTGAATCTGTATAAGCATGTAGAGTGAGACCTATATCTCTAGGATACCATAAACCATAGTTTTGAGTTCCTTGAAGATACTTGAAAATTCTCTTTACTGCCTGAAGATGGGTTTCTTTAGGATTTGCCTGAAATCTTCCAACTATTCCCACTGCATGCATGATGTTTGGTCGAGTACTTGTCAAATAAAAAAGACTTCCAATCATGGATCTATAGGTTGGTTGATGCACTACTGCAGATTCATCATTTGCACTAAGGTTGCATCCTATAACCATAGGGGTACACACTGGTTTTGAATCTTCCATGCCATATTTCTTCAAGATCTACTTGAGATACTTGGTTTGAGACAAAAAGATACCGCCTTCATTTTGTTGGATTTGCAGTCCAAGAAAATATGTCAGTTCTCCAAGCAAAGACATTTCATTCTTTCTGCATCACCAAGGCAAAGCTTTGACTCATAGCTTCTTCATTGCTACCAAAGATAATATCATCTACATACACAACAAGTATTAGCAATTTTTCATTTTCAATTTTTATATAAAGATTGCTATCTGTTGATCCTTTTGAAAAACCTTGTTGATGAAGATATTTGTCCAAACGGTAGTACCAAGCCCTTGGATACTGTTTGAGACCATAGAGAGCCTTTTTTAGTCTGCATACAAGATTTGGATCATTCCCAAGAATGAAACCATCTGGTTGCTCAATGTACACTTCTTCTTCTAAGTCTCCATTCAGAAAGGCTGATTTCACGTCCATTTGAAATACTTTGAACTTCTGAAAGCTTGAGAGAGCAAGGAACATTGGGATGGCCTCAAGTCTAGCAACATGAGCAAAAGTTTCCTCAAAGTCTATACCTTCTTGTTGAGCATACCCTTTACAAACAAGTCTGGCCTTGTTTCTAATCACTTCCCCATTTTCATTCAACTTGTTTTTAAAAATCCATTTTGTCCCTATGACATTCTTATCTTTTGGTCTAGGAACTAACTCCCAAGTGTTATTCTCTTCGATTTTCTCAAGTTCTTCATCCATTTCCTTGATCCAGCATTCATCTTTGCATGCATCTTTTACATTTTGTGGTTCAGTGGAGGAGAGCAATGCCAAATAGCTTGAGGCTTCTGCAATTGTTCTTCTTGTTTGTATACCTGCCTCTTTCTGCCCCAAAATTTGAGATTCTAGATGATTCTTCTGAACGTACCTGGATGGAGTCTTCTCTTCTATCCTTATCTGTTCCTCTGGTGCCTCTTGAGGTTCTTCTTCATCATCAGTCTGATTTGAAGGGTAGTCTTCATCCTCTTCGATATTTTCATAATTTACTTGCCTAGGAATGTTTCCTTCTTCATCAATCACTACATCAATGCTATCGAAAATTCTTCCAAGTCTTTTATTATAACACTTATATGCTTTGCTGTGGGGGGAATAACCAAGGAGAATGCCTTCATCTGCTCTAGGTTCAAGTTTGCCAAGCTGTTCATCATTGTTCTTAATATAGAATTTACTTCCAAAAGTTTTGAAATGTTTTACTGAAGGAGTCTCACCATACCAGAGCTCATGAGGAGTTTGAGTGCTGTTCACTCAGACATTTGTTTTGTTGAGAATAACAACCGCAACAAATGCAGCTTCACCCCAGAAGGTTGTGGGAGTTCCAGACTCATCAAGCATAGCACGAGCCATTTGTTGAACCATTATGTTCATCCTTTCCACCACTCCATTTTGCTGAGGAGTCCTAGCTGTAGAGAATTCCCTTCTTATTCCATGTTCTTCACAGAAATCGAAAAATTCATTTGAGGTAAACTCCCCATCTCTGTCAGACCTGAGGCACTTAATTTTGTGATCTGAATCGTTTTTAGCCAAGGCTTTGAAAGATTTGAATTTTTCGAATGCTTCGTCTTTGTGCTTCATAAGTCCTACCCAAACCATCATGGAGAAGTCGTCAATGAATAATATAAAGTATTCTTCTCCTCGAGGTGACCTTGTCCTAAATGGACCAAATACATCTGTATGGACTAATTCAAGAGGCCTACTAGCTGATCCTTCCTTCTTAGGGAATTTAGTTATGGTTTGCTTACCAAACTGACATGATTTTCATATTGTATTGTCTGGAATTCTGATGTCTGGAAGACCACGAACTGCCTGGAATTTGCATGCTTTCCTTATCTGTGAAAAACTTAGATGCACCAACCTTTGGTGCCATAACTAGTGTTCATCATTCTTGCTCAAATAGCATTGTTGTTGTCCTTCTTCAAATATGTATAAATTATTTGGATTTCTTATGCCTTTGATCACTATTTTTCTTGTATCAAGATCACGAACACTACATCCATTTGATCGAAATATTACTTCAGTTCCTTGATCGCACATCTGATTGACACTCAGTAGATTACGCTTCAAGCCATTAACATACAAAACATTTCCAGCTTTGACCTTTTCTTTCAACTGAACAATGCCTTTTCCTTTTATGACTGCAGGGGTATCATTTCCAAAAGAAACTTTCTTTCCATTTTCTAAAGCACTATATGATTGAATTTTTTCTTTATCACCTGTCATATGCTTCGAACATACACTGTCGATGTTGTTAGCCTCCTGCTGCAGCAGGTTAATCATCTTTCATGATCGACATTTTTACATGCCAAATATGTCGTACTATGCATGCTGCAAAGCTCCATATTTGCTACAGATGGCCAAAGAAGTGTCCATGAGAGTGTGCTAGTCTAAGTGCCACTGTCGTGTTCCGATTTTGATAAGCAATTCATTTTTGGTTTGAGGAAATTTTTCATTTAGAGGACTTCAAGCGAGGCATGTCTAACTACCCTTCTTCCTCTTTCCCCAAATCACTCACTAACTTCCCCTAAAGAGGTCAAGATCTGCTTGATACCTCTTAGTTTCAACATTCTCCTGTTAAAATTTGCCTTGGTGAAGATCTGCTTCACTCAAGGAATGTCCATACTTCCTCTATGAGTCATTTTCCCCCTTAATAGCCTAAGTTTCACATACTTAGTGCTTTCTTATCACATTTCATATTGACTACTAACTCTATTATGTAGCTCCCTATTTATTTCCCCTTCACCTACTAAAACTATGTATATAACTCCCCTATATACTTATCCCCTCCCCTTGATTGAAAATAACCATAAGTACACTTGGGAATTGCTAAGTTTATCTGAAACTCAGCAAGAACCCTCATTGCCACCCTCAAACCATATTCTAATGCTTTTTGGACTCCCTCCAAGGCATGAAATCTGTCTTCCCAGGCTTTCAGACCCCTTCCGATGCCTTAAAAAAAATTTAAAACACCCAAAAATAATTCTAAGGCCATGAAAACCCTTCATCGAATCAAAAAAGCCCTCCTTCCCATGAAGAAGCCCCCCCTCTGACTTCAAAAACCTCACCTTTAGTGAAGAAGCCTTGCTCTGATTCAAAAAGTTTCCTTTGGGACCCCCCCCTTCGATTCGATATCGCAGTCGGGATGGGGCATCGATCAAATGTTGGCCCATATATATGTTTCCCCGATAGTTTATCTCTGATTGCGACTTCACATCGGTGTATCGCAAAGTGTTGTGCCATGTATATAAGCCCCCAACCTCCCCTCCGATGCGATATCGCTATCGGGAGCCCTCTGCATTGCATTTTCATGTTTCACTGCATATATCAAATGCCGATGCAACCATGACCGTCCATCATTCCGCCCAGATCAACGGTCTAGATCATTTCGGCGATCGCCCATTTCGGTGATCGCACATATGTGTATACTCATGTCTCCGCTGATTTCCGAAATGCCGAAGAAATCATAGTCGCCCATTCGGGCCCGCTCATCCAACGACCTAGATTTAATCCAGTAAAGAGTGATCGCTCTCGCCCCGGTTTTTTACGATTTCTTGCCATTTTGTCATCTCCGAAAAGGGCGCAGAAGGTGAAATCGCAGCAAAGGATGCCCGGAATAAGAAACTGAGGCAGTTTTTGATGCATAATTAGCTAAGAAAAAGGGGTCGAAATGGAAAGCCTCTGTCCAGTGCAGGTTTGCAACAGCTATTTTTGCCCGAAAAGAGCCAAAAAGGAGCGATTTAACAGTTTTGAGTACCAGAGGACAGATAAAGCCAAATTTCATGTCAAAGAGTATCAGGATGCGGCAAAGAGTATCAGTGAGGATTGTTTCAGCGGCTCAAAGCAGATGAACATTAAAGAGCCCCCAACAAAGTCAACAAAATAGCTCTGAGCTATTAAAGACTCTCAAATCACAGTTAATACATTTAAAGCCACATAAGATCAGTGGATCAGAGGTCAAAGCACAGTTATTGCAGAAGCATTGCATTGGGCCACCAAAGGCGCCAAATCAATTCATTTTTGTGTGGCTGTCTCCGGCGCAGCTTAAGTTACTGTCTTGCATTTATTTTCAACACAAGTTTAGGTTAAAAATTTATTTCCCGCGGGCCTGTTTAGGTCAGCTGTAGTAGATATTTTTTTGATATCTTTTCTATAAAAACCACCCGAGTTCATTTTTTTGGGGGTTGTTGGTTGGTTGGTTGTATGCCTCCTCTAGAGTCTCGCTCTGTATCTGATATGTTTTACTTAATCAAAGATTGCTGAAAGCTTGGGGAATGGACTTTTGATGTATTTTTAATGGTTGTAATGAAGTGAATGGTGGAATCCTTGTGCTGCTATATGATCCAATAAGTGCCTCCTACCTATGTTTTCATTGATATATGCTGATATTATACATGTATCACCATCTAAATAGTAGAAAGAAAGATTAGCTTAGAACTTGCTTGAATGCACTCTATGCTCAATGTCTACTGTTTCTTAATGTTTTCCTCTGAATTGGTAATGAATATGGATTCCTTTTTGGCTCATATTTCCCCTGATTCACCATGTTTGACAGTTATCTAGGGATTCTTAATTGCTCCTAGATAGAGCTCATTCACCTTCCCTCTGTTAAGCTGAGTGAGAGATTCTTTGTTGCCTCTCATTCCTTAGCCCTCATTCCATCCTTTTAAACTTCAATGTTGTTTCATGAGCAGCTATCCTGCTCCATATTCCTCTTGTGACCAAGAAAATGCACTAGCAGTCTTACTCCATGCCCAATGGTTTGAAACTTACCACACTATGCATTGCCTCTCTACTTGAAAGCATCCTCCTTCCCACCAAAACATAAACAAAACCCCTTGAACTCAATAACTAGCCTAATATCATCTTCAACAAAGCTAAATCATTAAGAGAGAGCCCTCTATGATTGCAGGTGGGCTAGCACCTGCAGTCCAAAGATTGGTTTGTGGTTACCTCGGTCGTATCCCTTAAGGAGCCAAGGGACAACCTGAGTTATAACATAATGGCGACTCCGCTGGGGACAAATCTTGCTGGCTCCAAAGAGGAAATCTCGTTTTCTGGAGAAAGTGATCCTTTTCTTCACAACTTTTCCACGTTTAGTTCTGATCTTTGATGGTGGACAGAGATCAGGCACACTGAAGGTTAAATCATCCACCTGGCGACTCCACATCATTTTTCAATCAAGACTCCACTGGAGGAACAGACCTGAAAGAAAAAATCTTTAAGTTTCCTCTGAAATAGTTCAACAAAGCTATATTCCAACTCCTTCTGTTATCTCCTCTTCCATCCCATCTGTTCTGTTTCTTCCTGCTGTTTCATTATCCCTGTAAATATGGCTAATAGATATACACCTTTACATTTACCTGCTAATCTTGGGGCAATGCCTCAGGATTATCAAACCAAAATCACATATTTTGATGGTACTGGTCCTTGCACAGCCCTGCAACCTACCAAAAAAATGCAGGACTATTTTGAGATGTATGAAATAGATGATGATGCTATAAGAATGAAGATTTTTGTCCAAAGTTTAAATGGAGATGTAAGGTTGTGGTTTAGAGATATTCCTGCAAATTCCATAGCTGACCCACAGGCCCTTTACCAAACATTCCTTAACAGATGGGAGAAAAAGAGAGATCAACTGCACATATTATCAGAATATGATACTATCAAAAGAGGCCCTCAAGAGGCTGTCTTAGACTATTTGTGCAAGATTTAACAATGTTTACAATGCAATCCCACAGAACCTTAGGCCTCCACCTGATCTTGCTATGTATAAATTCCCTGATGGTTTTGATATCGACATGGCCTATCAATTAAGGGAAAGAGGCCCTCAAACCTTAACAGACATGCAAAATGTAGCTGTCAGTGTGGAGGCAAACCTGATTGCCAAACAAAACAGAGCAAGAGCTAAGAGGAAAACTACTTTCAAAGATGAAGCCTCAGTTTCTGAGCAATATATGGATGAATCTCCCAATCTATTGTACGAATATAATTACTCTTCTTCTTTCAGTTGTATGCCCAAGTATCATCAATATGAAGAGGATTGTGCACCTAATGTCCAAATCAGCCTTGCAGAGGAGTCAGAGCCGCATAAAGCACAGTTCAGGATCAGCAGCCTGAAGTCGATGGCCAGCCCATTCGTTTCAACTATGAAGTAAAGGAGGAAAGCGCATAAAATTTTGATTGTAGCGAAGGAGCTTTGCCATTTTGTTTCGAGTCTTTTCAATGTATTAAGGAGAACTATCATGCAGTTAATAAGCAAGTATCAGCAAGTGTTGATATTGACTGCCTGGAGGATAATCAGATCATTTTTCAAAATGTATTGCCTCTAGCTTTGCAGCCCCAAAAAGCCATCAAGTATCAGAGTGAGGAAGACTTGGAAGCAGCAGTATGTGACCAAATGATCCAAATGGATTCCCAGCCACCCTGTTTTGAGTCTTCTAAGCTATATAAAGAAAAAGAGGAGCAGCCGGTGCAGATTTGTCAGGTTCCAAATGAGCCTGTTTGTAATGAATTGCAAGTGTCGTTCCATGTCTTGTATGATGCATCTGCTGACAAGCTAAGTGATGAAATGAATCAATTCTTTTCTTCATTAGCGGGTTGTGTGCCTCAATATCAAAATGTTGATGGTTTCCAGATTCCAAGGCATAATAGCGATCCTAAGCTTTTGTACAGTTGTTTATTTCAGCTCAACAGTAATGTATATATGTTGCAGGACCCGTTTGTTCAGTTTTTAGATTCGGCAAAAGAGGTTAGCAGTTTCCTGATCTTCTCAAAGATTAACAAAACTATATCTGATGGCAAGATCTCCATTTCAAGCACCAGCACGCACAAGAAACAAAGCTCACTGATGTTCATAATACTTAAGTGGCTGCATTGGCTGTTTCATTTCACCTAACAGCAAAGAAGGTGCTGATTAGGGTAGGTAGGTAGGATTTGTGTTTTATAGTAAGCTTGCTACAGTTGAAGCCCGAAGTGAATGCCCTAAGCTCTTCAAGCATACTGTCATATATATCAATAAGGCAGCCAGCCAAAGGGAATTTTGCAGAGCACAACAACAACTGAATACAAGGCATTCTAACCTACTGTTCTTGGCTTTTCGCAAGGAAAAGCCATCCCCAAGTGGAGCCACTGTTAGCCTCCTGCTGCAGCAGGTTAATCATCTTTCATGATCGACATTTTTACATGCCAAATATGTCGTACTATGCATGCTGCAAAGCTCCATATTTGCTACAGATGGCCAAAGAAGTGTCCATGAGAGTGTGCTAGTCTAAGTGCCACTGCCGTGTTCCGATTTTGATAAGCAATTCATTTTTGGTTTGAAGAAATTTTTCTTTTGGAGGACTTCAAGCGAGGCATGTCTAACTCCCCTTCTTCCTCTTTCCCCAAATCACTCACTAACTTCCCCTAAAGAGGTCAAGATCTGCTTGATACCTCTTAGTTTCAACATTCTCCATTTAAACTTTGCCTTGGTGAAGATCTGCTTCACTCAAGGAATGTCCATACTTCCTCTATGAGTCATTTTCCCCCTTAATAGCCTAAGTTTCACATACTTAGCGCTTTCTTATCACATTTCATATTGACTACTAACTCTATTATGTAGCTCCCTATCTATTTCCCCTTCCCCTACTAAAACTATGTATATAACTCCCCTATATACTTATCCCCTCCCCTTGGTTGAAAATAACCATAAATACACTTGGGAATTGCTAAGTTTATCTGAAACTTAGCAAAAACCCTCATTGCCACCCTCAAACCATATTCTAATGCTTTTTGGACTCCCTCCAAGGCATGAAATCCATCTTCCCAGGCTTTCAGACCCCTTCCGATGCCTTAAAAACAGTTTAAAACACCCAAAAATCATTCTAACGCCATGAAAGCCCTTCGTCGAATCACAAAAGCCCTCCTTCCCATGAAGAAACCCCCCCTTCGACTTCACAAAACTCACCTTTAATGAAGAAGCCTTGCTCCGATTCAAAAAGTTTCCTTTGGGACCCCCCCCCTTCGATTCGATATCGCAGTCGGGATGGGGCATCGATCAAATGTTGGCCCATATATGTGTTTCCCCGATAGTTTATCTCCGATCGTGACTTTGCATCGACATATCGAAAAGTGTTGTGCCATGTATATAAGCCCCCGACCTCCCCTCCAATGCGATATCGCTATCGGGAGCCCTCCGCATCGCGTTTTCATGTTTCACCGCATATATCAAACGCTAATGCAACCATGACCGTCCATCATTCCGCCCAGATCAATGGTCCAGATCGTTTCTGCGATCGCCCATTTCGGCGATCGCACATATGTGTATACTCATGTCTCCACTGATTGTCGAAATTCCGAAGAAATCATAGTCGCCCATTCGGGCCCGCTCATCCAACGGCCCAGATTTAATCCAGTAAAGAGTGATCGCTCCTGCCCCGGTTTTTTACGATTTCTTGCCATTTTGTCATCTCCGAAAAGGGCGCAGAAGGCGAAATCGCAGCAAAGGATGCCTGGAATAAGAAACTGAGGCAGTTTTCGATGCGCGATTAGCGCTGCATCGCTAAGAAAAAGGAGTCGAAATGGAAAGCCTCTGTCCAGAGCAGGTTTGCAGCATCTATTTTTGCTCAAAAAGAGCCAAAAAGGTGCGATTTAACAGTTTTGAGTACCAGAGGACAGATAAAGCCAAATTTCATGTCAGAGAGTATCAGGATGCGACAAAGAGTATCAGTGAGGATTGTTTCAGCGGCTCAAAGCAGATGAACATTAAAGAGCCCCCAGCAAAGTCAACAAAACAACTCTGAGCTATTAAAGACTCTCAAATCACAGTTAATACATTTAAAGCCACATAAGGTCAGTGGATCAGAGCTCAAAGCACAGTTATTGCAGAAGCATTGCATCGGGCCACCAAAGGCGCCAAATCAATTCCTTTTTGCACGGCTGTCTCCGGCGCAGCTTAAGTTACTGTCTTGCATTTATTTTCAACACAAGTTTAGGTTAAAAATTTATTTCCCGCGAGCCTGTTTAGGTCAGCTGTAGTAGATATTTTTTTGATATCTTTTCTATAAAAACCACCCGAGTTCATTGTTTTGGGGGTTGTTGGTTGGTTGGTTGTATCTGATATGTTTTACTTAATCAAAGATTGCTGAAAGCTTGGAGAATGGACTTTTGATGTATTTTTAATGGTTGTAATGAAGTGAATGGTGGAATTCTTGTGCTGCTACATGATCCAATAAGTGCCTCCTACCTATGTTTTCATTGATATATGATGAAATTATACATGTATCACCATCTAAATAGCAGAAAGAAAGATTAGCTTAGAACTTGCTTGAATGCACTTTATGCTCAATGTCTGCTATTTCTTAATGTTTTCCTCTGAATTGGTAATGAATATGGATTCCTTTTTGTCTCATATTTCCCCTGATTCACCATGTTTGACAATTATCTAGGGATTCTTAATTGCTCCTAGATAGAGCTCATTCACCTTCCCTCTGTTAAGCTGAGTGAGAGATTCTTTGTTGCCTCTCATTCCTTAGCCCTCATTCCATCCTTTTAAACTTAAATGTTGTTTCATGAACAACTATCCTGCTCTATATTCCTCTTTTGACCAAGAAAACGCACCAGCAGTCTTACTCCATGACTCCATGCCCAATGGTTTGAAACTTACCACACTATGCATTGCCTCTCTGCTTGAAAGCATCCTCCTTCCCACCAAAACATAAACAAAACCCCTTGAACTCAATAACTAGCCTAATATCATCTTCAACAAAGCTAAATCATAAAGAGAGAGCCCTCTCTGATTGCAGGTGGGCTAGCACCTGCAGTCCAAAGATTGGTTTGTGGTTACCTCGGTCGTATCCCTTAAGGAGCCAAGGGACAACCTGAGTGATAACAGATGTACCATTGATTTTCCTGTCCTTCTGCATAAAAAGCTATCCCACATCTTTCTGGTTGTGGTTCCTTCATTCTCCATGTTCTGGCACTTGAGGCTTGTTCTTTCTGAGTTGTCTACCGAAACCTGCTCCTGCATTCAGAATCTTCATGACCGAAGTTATTGCAAATAGAACATTCAATTTCATTTTCAAGGGTGGATAAATTGTTATAGGTTCTTTTCGTGATCCTAGTCATACTTCTTTGTTTTTGTGCTTCTCTAGTCATGGTTGTCTTATAGGCAACATATTGAGTTGCTTTGTGGCCAAAGTTATGGCAATAGAAACATTGGCCATTGAAGAAACTCCTGCGATTATCAAATCGAGCAGCCAAATGATTGTAGTTTCTATTGTCATCCATTCTTGAGGCAAATTGAGAAGATTTTACCTGTGGCTGGTTGTAGCTTTGGTTCATCCTTAAGGTGGATTGCCCCCGATTTACCTGGTAATCTTTGTTTATTCTTGATGTAAATCGTCCCTATTTTACCTGGTGATCTCCATTGTTCTTTTGCTCATTCCTCCTTGTTGCATCAAGATAACTTTTTGAGGTGGATGGTTTCCGCGCTTGAGATGCTTCTTCATTATATCCTAAACCTGTCTTGATTAGTGGGGAACGCTGCAAATTGATAATATCATCTAGAGTTTCAGATCCTTTAACAAATCTAAGATTAAGAGCTTTAGTTTTCTCAATCTCTTTTCTAAGACCCACAATTTCACATTCCAATTTTTCATGATGTTTTTCCCTTTCAGCCAGTTGACATTGCAGAGAATCAATAATCACATTTTCTCTTCTAAACAAATTTTGAGATTAGAAATCTCTTCATAAAGACCATCTACATCTATAGCATCGATGTAATCATCATCTTCAAAAGCCATTAAAAGTTTATAATTATTACCTCATTCATCTTCGTCACTATTTGATAGTCCATCACTGTCTTCATGAGTGTAGTAACTTTTCTTGGTTACATTCTGTTTCTTGTTCCATCTAACAGGTTCCTTCCCTTTGTCAATATTATCCTTATGAGGACACTTGGTAGCTTAGTGACCAACTCTTCCACAAGAAAAGCATTTGAAAGGTAACTTACCACGGAATCTTCCAACACCCCGTTGAAGGTTTTTGACAAAATTTGATTCTTCCTCTTCTTCTGACACGTGTCCTAGCTCATAGTAGTCTCCTTTGCCTGAAGCCTTGAAGGCAGCTTCTCTTCTGTCTGATGGTCCTCCTTTCCTCATTTCATAAGCAGTTAGAATCCCGTGCAGCTGTGACATGGTAAGGTTTCGTAGATTCCCTTTTTCTTCTATTGCAGAAACTTTAGATTCAAACCTAGGGGACGAAGATCTTAGAACTTTTTCAACCACAACAACCTCTTTTATTTCTTCACCCAAGTTTTTCATACAATTAACAATCTCATCTACACGAAGGAAATAGTTAGCCACACTTTCATCACTGTGCATTCTAAGATTTTCATACTGAATTCTGAGGGTTTGAAGTTTTTCTCGTTTTACCTATTCATCTCCTTCATAGCTCAAAACAATCTTGTCCCATATTTCTTTTGCGGATTTATACTGCATAACCTTGATGAATTCTGATTGAGATAGACATCCTAATAAGGTATTGACTGCCTTTGCATTTGTTTCATATTTCTTCTTCTCAGCCGGATCTGTAGGAGTTGCTGATGGAAAAGAGTACCCTGTATCTATGATATCCCAGACTTATGTACCAAGAGATTGAAGATAGGCAGTAACTCTTACCTTCCAATATACGATGTTTGTCCCATCAAAAATCGGTGGCCTGATGGATGCTTCTCTCTCGTAGTTTCTCATGATGATGGATCTTCCTCCAAGCGATCAAGCTTCTTCAGAAGGACCCGCTCTGATACCAATTGTTGGAAATAATACTGAGAGGGGGGTTGAATCAGTGTTATCAAGTCAAATATTCCTTTTTCAAATCCAGATGATATATGCTACTTCAGTTAATTAAAACCGCTTATATACGCAACTATGTAGAAGGAAACCCGCGTATATAATGCAAACTTATTATTTACTTGATCTTTCAGATGTTGATTATTAATATGTGTATTAGAATCAAATAACCAGTAATTAGAAACAGTAAAATAGAGCAAAGGACAATCACACACAAGAACACAAGATATAAGGTGGAAACCTAATGTGGGTGAAAACCACCTGCTGCAATTCATCTCTATCTTTTTTTAATTAGAAACTTCCTTTTACAATGTACTGGTGCAGTCCTTTACCAGTACGCATGCTGCAACCTACAGAGAGCTACAACCCTCTCTCGTTCTCCAGCTTCTCCTGGAAGGGAGCTACAACCCACTTAGCTCTTGTACTAGCCAAGATACTTGTACGTAGGTGCTGGCCTACTGAAGGCCACAACCTTCTCTTTCTCCCAGAGACCACGTTTCATAAATTTTCAGACTGGATCCATGAACATCAATCAATCATCAAGTATATCTACATCAAACAATCTCCTTTTCCCAATTAGCACTGAATCAAGTAAGCACTTCTCTGATAGCTGTACCCAGAACACAGTAATAGTAACCACACACCAAATTCTGAACCCATAATACTGCAGCAATAAACAGAGGCAGCTAGATCATAATTTAAAGATATACGCTACTTCAACAAACTGAAACCTGCGTGTAGATCTGTAAAGGATAATTCATTCTTTCAAATATTCAGACACTAATTAACCTAGATTGTCCGATTTATAGATCAAGCATGCGCCTCATATAACAGATCAAAATCATACAAAGATACTATTATTCAAGCTTAAAGATTATGACCCATCAAGAACTTATCCTTCTTTATGCGCTAAGGTTCCTCCTTCATTCAGATCCAGATCTGCACCATAACCCAATCAAAGATATTTCAGATCTAGAACTTATTAGATATTCAATTCATTTGATGATCCTTTGCCAAATGATCTCCTTCCTCTTTTATAGTCTTAGGCCTTCCACAATACCACGGTCCAAAACCATAGGATCAAAAAATTGTTGGACTAATACCATGAACCAACCATGAAAGTGCGTGAGATCAACACTTTTGGATGCAATACCACGGACCAAAACCATAGGATCAAAAACTGTCGGACTAATACCATGAACCAACCATGAAAGTGTGTGAGATCAACACTTTTGGATGCAATACCACGGACCAAAACCATAGGATCAAAAACTGTCGGACTAATACCATGAGCTAACCATGAAAGTGCGTGAACTTTTCTCTTCATGAAAGGAACTTTTCTCTGCATGAAAGTGTGTGAACTTTTCTTTATATGAAATAAACTTTTCTCCGCATAAAAGTGCATGAACGTTTCTCTACATGAAATAAACTTTTATATGCATAAAAGTGCGTGAAATTTTCTCTACATGAAATAAACTTTTCTCTGCATAAAAGTGCGTGAGCTTTTCTCTACATGAAAGAAACTTTTATCTTCATGAAAGTGCGTGAACTTTGCTGCACTATAATTTATCATCTGAGATGAGTGGGTTGCCATCAAGTACAACATATATATCATAATGCCAACAAGGATTGCACAATTCTCATTTGCAAGAGGGATTTAATTACTAAGGGAAATGTGCACTCAATAGTCCCAGCAACCAAGGTCAAAGTTTATGGCTTGAAATTATGCAATGTGCAGTTTAGCCTAGGCAGAGGCCTAGGAGAGATGGCTAAGATGACAGGCTGGCTCTTGGCATTACGTAGTGCATAGTTGGAGCCAACTTGGACTATGCACTATGCAATTCCAGAAGCCAAGCATGTGGCTTGAGCCTTAGGATTATGCAGTGCCATCTGGGCAAAGTGAAAATCAACCGAGGGAAGTGTGGAAAATGAGTAGATCTGAGAGATAGCATGAAGTTGAGTGTAGATATGACTAAGTGTGAATAAATTCATGTGAATCAAGTGCAAAAATTAATCAAACAAAAGGAAAATGAAGTATGTGAGGAGAGTCATTGCAACAACAACCATTGCTGCAAAAATAGGAAAACTAATGCGGCACTTGGAAAAGGCAATCTAAAACTTAAAACAACACTTATACAAGTTAGAAAAAGTTAAAATGCTAACAACCATGAAGATAAATAAGTGAAACAACACTCACACAATCCACACGACAAAAAGAAGCAAAAAAGCGGCAAAAGATGTCAAAAGCAAAACTCACCCGAAAAAGTGACGATGATCACACCAAAGGTTTCTTGATCTCCTTAGGAATCCTATAGCTCCAAGATTGAGTGTGAAAATGAGATCTAGAAGCATCTATTACATACATTTGGGTAAATTAAGATTTATTACATGCATGCCTAAAATTAAGGAAAAAGCGACACTTGGCAGAAGTTTCTAAAAATAGCACAAGTGCCTCCCTCGAGATACTAAAAATAGATCCCTATTTTTTAGGAATGTTTTTTTTCTTTTCTATTTTTTCAAGGAAACTTTCCATGCACACTACTGGGAAAGACTGTGTAGTTATGGGGATCTGGACAACTTTCCAGCTCAGTCCACTACACAATTTCTGAGCTTAGTTAGGGTTGCACAGTTTCTGGGATCAGTGATGGGCTTCCTCCCATGACTACACAGTTCCTGAGAACAAGGTTGTCTGCCAATTAGGAATTCGAAATTCCTATCATTAAGGCTACTTTCACTTAAGGATTGTGCAATTTTTGGAGGCAAGACCAGAACTGTTGTGAGACTAAGTTGGGAGATCAACCTGTGACTTAGAAGAACCATCTAAGTGAGAAAAACAAGAAAAAAAGAAAATTTAAGTCTCAGTTAAAGCATGAATAATTGGATCAGTGCAAGATGAGCTCCTGTAGATAAGAAGGGATGCTCCAAAATTGAAGCATAGGCAAAATTTTGGAGGGTGGTTGTAGACACTACAACAAGAATGTACTTTATTTCTATTTGAAATACAAATATGTCTTCTCTCCATAGTAGAACAAATTTAAAATATGCTTAGTGCATCATATTGGAAAACTTACATAGGGTGCCTCAAAAGGCAATCTAGGGGTTGCATGAAATGAAGGTGTAATTTTTTAACCAAAGTGGTAAAAAAATATTGTCTTATGCCTGGGGGATTGACATTGTCTCAACTAATTAGGTAGAAATATGGGTTTCCTTGAAAGGTCTCTGCATTCTTCTCCAACATTGTTTTTTCTATTAATAAGAAAATTGCATAAAACTCAAATGAGATACAAATTTAGTAGCATTAAAACAAAATAACTGCATACTAAGAATTTATATATAAACATCATCAGGAATATAATCCATGTATCCTTTTCTCACTAGAAAAAATATCCTTCTAAGACTGACAAAATAGTACAAAAATAAGGCTTCAAGTCTCAAGAAATTACCAACTCCAGCTCCAACATTCCAAAGTATCAAGAAAAATACATAATGTCTTTAGTTAGTAAATAAACAGTATATAAACCATGTTGGCTAAGAAATGAACCCTCGGCGTGTGTTTTAGTGAAGCAAGGCAATTTTGGCCCGCTTGATAGAAATGCATGCCCAACCTGCATTATAAGGCCAAATTGAATGATTCAACTTGGAGAGTATTTTTTTCCTCTTAAAGAACATTAATACAATTATTTTTTTTTCTAGTTTTTCCCATTAAAAAAGAATTTTTCTTAGGCTTAGAGAAATATTTCAATTTCTTTTATAATATAAATTGATGAACAAACTCTGCATACATGTAGCATAATGTTTTGGATTTACATTGTTTTACATATATGATATATGTAATTATATTTTTTAACAACTGTATATTTAATATATTATTATTCAATAGGATCTTCATCCTAGTTCAATATGAGTCTAACCAATAAGCTGACAACACCTCTAAACCGTTATCAACTAATAAACAAACACTAACCATGATAAATCTTATATAAGTAATCCTAATTTTTTCTTCCAACAATTGATACTAAAGGTTGAAGACTTTTAGGATATTACAATAGGTAATTTGTATCGACACAAATAATACTAAATGATTTCAAAGTTTGCGCCACAAAAATCATCATTTTTTAAACATGGATTACAAATAGTTATGAAAATTTGGAAGTCTTGTTCATTAACATTATTTTATGAAATAATGTCATTCATTGTATCATTGTCAATGTTCATATGTTCTTTCAATTATTTAATATTATGATCCATCTCAGCTTGACTTTCATCATCTTCATCATCATTGAAATTTGACTGCAGACCATCTATATTGTTACTAGATCTATTTGGATCATTATTTTTTATACCATCCATATTGTTGTCTTGTATAACATCAGCTAACTCTCGATTGTTGTCTTATGCTCAATATACACTAATGCATCATCAAATACATGCCTTAATATTGGATCATAATATATGGAAAATACCCATTTTGGTTCCAAACTATCTTGACAGAAAAATACTTGCACATGAATGACATACACATATTTGGCCTATGTTCTAACAATTTTATCATTTAATAAACACACACACACATACACACACATTTGTAATAAACTATGAATTAATAGATTAATGATCATTGTCGCTTCTTGTTTGAGTTAAAGAAATACTTGCTCACAATGAATTGGTAGAACATAAGGCTCCTTATTCTCTGGTAGGAACCTTGAGGAATCTATTGAAGACAACCCTCGATATGTGCCTTTTGTTGGACATATATTTTTAGAGTTTTCATATACCTCTCAAAAAAAGCATCCACCTCATTGATATGACACCTGCCAATTCAATGTCATCAATTAGGTGTATAAGTAAATGTAATTGTATGTACATGAAACTTTTAGGGAGCTCCTTCACAAATACACATGCAATTTTTGCAATTTCTTTCTTCCATTTTGGCACTTCACATTCGTGGATATCCTTGGAGGTCACCCACCTAATATAAGAATAACAAATTAGTATGAACCTTTAGTCAAAAATTAAAAAAACAAAATAATATCTCTGTTTCTCTCACACACAAACATTTCATATGACATACCTTGCAAATGTTGACAATTGACTTATGGCATTTCTTAAGTCAACGATAATACATGAATCCTGCCTAATTTCCAGTGGCATTATATGCTATTAAACAAATTTCTCAATTGTCATTAGTAATTTTTCTCACACGACAGAATATCAAAATATATTTTGTACTTAATCAATGCTACCAGTAAAAGTTAAATGATGATAATACCTTCATGAAATTATGAAAATCACGTGTTTTAAATCTTGTCAGATTTCCATCAATTGTAAAATATTTTTCCATTGATGACCCATAGCCAGTAGGTGTCCTCATTAAACGAATGACCTTTTTTAGTTGGTCTAACTCTTTTTTGTCGAAATCCATGGAGCTTTTGCATATGTTTCATTTTCCTTGTTTGGCCACAAATGTATTCTATCAAATTTGGTATGCGAAAGAGTAATATCTCTCCTTGAAGACAAGGTGTCCATCTCTTTTCCTGATATACGTTTAAATATAGAATTTGGGACATTTTTGAAGACATGGATAGGATCTAATAGGTGAGATATTAATAGATCCTTCTAGTAAGGGATCTCGTAAAATATTGATTTTCTTTTCATTCCCTCTGGCATATTAACTACAACTTGTTCTGGTTCTTCGATTGAATCACCCTAATAAAAAATATCATCCTAGGCTTTCAATTCAACATCTACATACTTCTTAAGCCAATCACCTAGACCCATAATCATTGGAGGGCCTCTATTTTCAAAATTTCCATCAAATTGATTCTTCTCACGATTTCTAAACTTATGATATAGTGGTAGAAAAACCTTGTTGTTTTCATAAATAAAGTTATGTAGATATTTAGAATAACACCCTTGATTTTTTTTTTTTTTTAAACCCTGTTGTTTGCATAAATAAATTTATGTAGATCTTTAGAATAACACCCTTGAAATTGTTTTTCACATCTTGGACATGAAAATATCCCCTTTGTTTTAAGCCATATAATTCAATAAGCAATGTTAATAACATCAAAATAATAGTATAAATGTAAGTATGAAAGTTGGGATGAAAATAAATTATGAGTGTAAATACATAAATATTTTATTTTACCAGAATAAACACCAAGTCCTGGGAAATCATGAATAATCCAACATAACACACCATACAACATGAAAAATATATTTGATCGAGGACGTGATATGTCATACATTCTTATGACTTTCCATAGTAGTTTCATATCATCAATAAAAGGTGCAAGATAAACATCCATTTTTTTTACTTGATGTTTTCCTTGAAAGACAAGAGTTAGCATAATGTGCTCCTTTCTGACACTCATCGATGGGCGTTATTGTATACAATCAATTAGATTGGCCAAACACTATAATTTGAGCTCATGAAAGAGAATGGGCACACTCCATCAATTGCAAGACCAAACCTAATACTACTGGGTTCATCTTTGAATTTTCTTGGCCATTTTTCCTCTGTGTTTCATTGCTTTGGAGTCAGCTAGAATTCACATGAATCCATATTTACTTTTGTTCTTTGCATGCCAGTCCATCAATTGTGTAATTGACTTGCAACCGAACATTCATTGAAGTCTATGTATAATTGGCATGTGGTGTAAGACCTTATTTGGAGTTGTAGGACTTTGTACATCTGTACAAAGTCTCCTCTTTACATACAGGAAATTCTACGTTGTCTTAATGTTCATCTCTATATAAAATGCAATAATTTTTACATAAATGAATTTTCTTGTATTCAATATCCAACTCAACCAACAACTGATGTGATTCTCTGCAAGTTGATAGCAACACATTCTCTTCAGGGAATATTTTAGTTTTTAGTGCCCTGTAAGATTTCCTGAGATTAAATCAATTTAATGTTTAACTTATGATGAACATGTTTGATATTCCAATCTATATTAGGAATATTTATATATACAGTATATGGTTTTAAAATCCCCTTAAATAAATACAAATGAAGTTGATGAATGTTTGTGAATTACGTACACCAATAGAAATGAAAAGTAAGAAATAGATTTCAACTCACTTCAGTAGGGTAGTCAATCCTTTTTATGACCAACCAAATAGCGACTTGATTTCTAATAATATTAATGTGCATGAAATTTTTTAGGTTCTAACTGCACCTGATTTGAACACAGGTGTTTTAGCTTCTGGCTTAATTGAGTCTTTCAGGTTGTTATCATCAAGATTACTTTGGTGGTAATTACCCTTTCTATCATCATTACTGTCAACCATATGATCATTATTGTCATCATTGTTTCTATTAGGTACCTATAGTAATAGTGTATCGACCTTATTGTTATTGTTAGTGTAGACCCCTTATTGTTATTGTTGTTCCCATGTAGCCCCCATATATTATTGTTGTGCCCCAAAGAAGCCCACTATTGTTATTGTTGTGCCCTTACATTATTATTGTTATGTAGGCTCTCATTATATTGTGGCCCCTTAGACTCCTATATATACAAAGGATGTATTTTCATTTGTATCATCCAAGAATTGTTAATTTATGTGATGAAATGGAGGTTTCCGCCTCAAAGAGGCTAATTTTCAAGTCGTTGATCTATATTTTCTTATGTTTGTGATTTGGTTGCATAACATTGGTATAATAGCTTTGGTTCTAGGGTTTCACTACTTCAAATAGGCCATCTTGGAATTTTTGCTATATTTTTTTCTTTCTACGAGGCTTAAGATTATAAAATTTCAAACACATGGAGCATAAATCTTGTTAAACTTCATGTAAAATTTTTACATCTTGATTCACTATATTTTCTGAGATATGATTTGAAGAAGTTAGGATTTTTGCATGCTCCAAAATTCAGTCTCAAACAAGTGACCTAGGGAAAATCATCATAACTTTCTCTTCGAGCATCATATTTGAATTTCGTAAAAAGTGACAAAAATTTCGTAGAGTGTTGTTTCTCTTGTATCAGTTTGAAGGCCGAATGTTGAAACAATAACATGTGGCACTGCACCCGTTTTCTCTACTAAACCAATCCATAATCGGGTCACCATGGGAGATTTGGCATAACTTTATTTTGAAAAATATAATATTGGTTTGATTTGTGGCAATGGAAAGAAGACTTAGATGGATGCCACAAGACAAAATCACAAACCTTAGGAGGCCAAAATTATAGAGATACAACAATTTCAAGATCAAGCTCCTGAAAGCACGAAAAAGGTGAGTATTTTTTTAAATTTTGCACAACTTTTGTTTGGAAAATTAGTTTTAAGTGATTAAAAGGGCATAGTGAAGCATATATATCCTTATTTTATTACAAAATGCCTCGGAACAAAAAAAAAATGATACACCTAGTAAGAAACCATAAATCTCTACTATGACGCATGAAAAAGAGGAAGGAATGCAACATGATATATCAAAATTATGAGACCAAGTGCAACAAATTTCATTCTCGCAAAGAGTAACCAAAAATGAACTAGAAGCTAAGATGGATGGTTTAGAAGAAAATATAAAAGGAAACATGGAAGTTTTTAAGGAAGGTTTGACAAAATCGTTACAAGAAATGCATCCTAGTGGTGACAAGGTGCTCCATGAAAATTAGGATGAGGACAAAAGGAATATGAAATATGATTTTGTAGATTCCAACATTTATTTTAATACCAACCACATTCAAAATATATATATGAGGAAGTTTGATGGCAAGGATTTGGTAACAAGGATACTACAGATAGAGTAATTCTTTGATCTACATGATGTGCCGCACATGAAAAAGGTATGTGTTGGGAGCCAAACTTGCATGTTTTTACTTACCTTCTTATCCTATTTTCCTTCACATTTTCATTCCTAACTAAGTCATTTCATATCCTAAATCACATAGGTATACCTCTAATCATGTCTTTATGAGTTAATTAATCATTGAAGCATAGTCTAGGGGATTATGTCCAAAGCACTTGCTAAACTTCATCTTATGTGCAGATTTCCAGGTCAAATGGCTAAGTTTATACATTGAGCTGGCAGAGGTATTATCAAACCGTAGCTATAACATAAGAACTGATCCAGACTTCCTCTTTCTATCTTTTGCATTCAGTTTTGGGCTTATTACAACCTTCATGTAAATCGCAGGCAACAATTACCTTAATCTCAGGAACTGTTTTTGTATAAGAAAGGATAGAGAGTTTGAAACAGGGGGTTGGAGACAAGAGAATTGAGCTTTGTAATAGAGACTTTTACATTAATGAAATTTATAGATTTTCTTATCTTTCTTTGAGTTTGTGAGTTCATCACAACCCTGATCAAGGAGTTGATCCCACTCTCCTCATTAGGTGTTGCTAAGATAGTGTGTGCTAGTTTCTTTTCCATATATGTATTTCTTTTCCTTACTGTGATGGTTTGATGAATTGTTGTGAATTGAATTGCTGTTACAGTGAATTCTTGCTATCAGTTCCTTTGTTGTTACAATGAACTATTGTTATCATTTCCATTGCTATTATAGTTAATTATTGCTATCAATTTTTTTGTTGTTACATATTAGTTATTGATGACATTTACACTTGTGTTACAATCATTTATTATTCGTTGATGAATTCTCGATCAATTCTAGGTTGTACAATTATTACTTGCATATATTTTGCATGTTAGCCTTGAAATAACCAGTAGATCCTGGATTGATAATAAATGTGGGAAAGGTTTGAATAGTTTTATTCACACTTGGACACCAACAGTATGCATTGCATCGTTATATTTAGAACAAAATCAATCTGTGTGGTGTCGATGGATTTGTTCTCGTAAATCAATTGTCACTTGGATAATTTTTTGCGGAAGAATTGGTAGCACGTTATGAGGATACAAAGAGAAATACCTTCTTTAGCCAATTTATAAATTTGAAATAGAAGGGTTTGATGGTGGAGCACATTGAGGACTTCTAAAGATTGAATATTAAGGTAAATGATATTCCATAGGAGCATAGGATTGATGATTTCATAGGGAATTTAAAGGATGACATCCAACATGAGGTTTGCCTTTGGGAACCTGATTCATTGGAGAAGGCATTTGAGGTGGAAAGAAAAATTGAAATAAAATTATGGAAACAAGGAAGTATACCACTCATAACTATGAATATGGAAGTGTTTTTGTTCCTAGCCTCCCATAACCTAAAAGTTTTACACCACAACAAATGGAGGAATAAATAGAAAAATGGATTTGTTACAGTTGTGATAACAAATACACTGAGGGTCATAAGTGTGAGGAGAAGAAAATTATTTTACATATATTGTGAAAAGGAGGAATAAAAGGACATATAAACATTAAAAGAAGAGGATATTACACCATGAACCAACTCCAGAGAAAGAATAAAATAATATGACCATATCTTGTAATGCATTGGCAAAAATTACCACTCCTCAAACTCTTAAGATAAAAGGATATATAAAGAACAGAAAAGGTAATATTGCTGATCTATTATGGTAGTAACCACAAATTTATTCATTTTAAGATAGCCAAGGAATTGAATTTCTCTCTAGATCCAGTACCATAGTGTCAAGTGATGGTTGCAAATGGAGGAACTAAAAATTACTCAGGGAAGTTTCATAATATTAATCTAACCATGGGGGAATATGTATTAAATATTCCAATGAATTCCATTCTAATGGGTGGTGCTGATGTTGTATTAGGAGTCCAATGATTACAATCTTTGGGGATGATAGCTTTTAATTTTCAACAACCTTCTTGAAACTCTCTAGGGAAGGAAAGGAAATTGAATTAAGGAGCATTGCAGGGAAATTGGGGAAGATAATCAAATCTAATGGAATGAAAAAGATTATGAAGAAAGAACAGTGAGGCATAATTGCATAATTATGCTCTCTATATGTTCACAAATCAAAAACATTTGTTTCTCTAAATCTCTAAATAATCTTGGACAATCATTCCAAGGTATTTGAGACTCTCAAAGGCCTCCCACCTATTCATGATCATGATCATGCTATTCGCTTGATTCCAGGAAGCGTTCCTCCAAACATCAAACCTTACAAATATCCCTATGCCCAAAAGAGTGAAATTGAACGTATGGTTGTAGAAATACTAGGGGAAGGTATAATTCAACATAGCCAAATTTATTTATCTGTTGTAGTAGCATTGGTACATAAGAAGGATGGATCATGGTGAATGTGTTTGGATTATAGGGAGTTAAACAAGCTCACTATTAAAGATAAATTTTCCATTCATGTCATTGATGAATTTTTGTGATGAATTACATGAAGAAATTTAATTCACTAAGTTGAATCTTTGTTCAGGATATCATCAAATTAGAATTAAGACTAAAGACATTCCAAAAATAGTGTTCAAAAAATCATGAAGGTCATTATGAAGTTTTGGTCATGCCTTTTGGCCTTACTAATGCACCTTCCACATTTCAAGGTTTGATGAATTCCATTTTCAAACCCTTCCTTAGAAGATTTGTGTTAGTATTTTTTGATGATATACTAATCTACAACAAGTCTTGGAAGGATCATGTTTAACATGGTGATAGAGTGCTTAAACTATTGGAGGAGAAACAATTGTATGAAAAAACCTCAAAATGTTTCTTTAGGGTACAAGAGGTGGAATATTTGGGTCATTTTGTATCTCATGAGGGTGATATGGTAGATCTTAACAAAATTAAAGCCATCACTTAATGGAAAATAACCACAACCCTAAAGAATATTTGATAATTTCTTGGGTTGACAGGGTATTATTGCAAGTTTGTTAAGAATTATGGGAAAATATAAGCAACACCTCTAACAACATTACTGAATAAAGATGCATTTTTTTGGATTCCAGAAGAAACTAAGTGCTTTGAACATCTTAAAGAGGCAATGTGCCAAGCTCTGGTTTTAGATACTCCATACTTCACAAAAACCTTTGTGGTGGAATGTGATGCCTCAAGAAATGGAATTGGTGTTGTTTTAACACAAGAAGTAAGAACTATTCCTTTTGAAAGTTTTCTAATCAAGGGAAAGTATTTACACAAACCTATTTGTGAGAAGGAAATGTTGGCACTACTACATTCCCTGAAGCAATGAAACCCTTACCTAATGAGAAGACAGTTCAAGGTAAAAATAGATCATGATAGTCTTAAATAATTTTTGGAACAAATATTTTCTTTAGAAGAGAAGCAAAAATGGGTCACTAAAGTCTAATATGTTGGGTTATGAATTTGAAATCATCTACAAAAATGGGAAGCAAAATGTTGTTGCAGATGCAATCTCAAGAAGAGACGAGGATGTGGAAGCATTGACCTATGCCATTTTGATTTTACAGCCTGACTATACAACTAAAGCAAGGGAGGAATGGAAGAATGATGAAGAGGTGTGGACACTCATTCAAAAGTTGCAACAAGATCCCAATACATTGGATACATTTATCTGGAAAAATGACTTATTATGGTACAAATATTGCTTATATTTATGCAAGAATTTTGAACTCAAATAAAATATTCTTTTGGAATTGCACACATCTTCTTTAGGAGGGAACTCAAGATTTCTAAAATCATACCACAGGGTGAAGAAGGAATTTTTTTTGGGATGGCTTTAAATATAAATTCAAAAGTTTATGGCAGAATGTTTGGTTTTCCAACAAAAGAAAGTTAAAACAATTAGGACCCCATGTCTATTACAACCTTTAGCGATTCCAAGTCAGTGTTGGGGGGAGGTACCAATGGATTTTATCACAGGTTTACCCTAGTTCAAAGGAAAGAGTGTTATCATAGTGGTAATTGATACAATTACCAAGTATGCACACTTTTGTGCATTGTCTCATCCTTTAAAGCCAATATAGTTTCTATTGCATTTATGGAAACAATTCAAAAGCTACATGGAAACCAAAGTATTATTGTAAGTGATGGAGATCCCATTTTCACTGGAAATTTTTGGATGAAATTATTTTCTTGTCTTGGTACTCAATTAGCTCATAACTCATCTTATCATCTTCAATCTGATGGGAAAACTAAGATAGTGAACAAATTTTTGGAAGGATATCTTCGTTGCTTTGTATCTAATAAACAAACACAATAGGTCAAGTGTTTATCTCTGGTTAAATGTTGGTATAACACTTCCATCCATACTGTTGCAGTGGAATATTATCGAGCAGTGTAAGATTACATTGAGCATCAACAACATGTTCTCCAACTATTAAAGGATAACCTCACTCTGATATTATCGAGCAGTGTAAGATTACATTGAGCATCAACAACATGTTCTCCAACTATTAAAGGATAACCTCACTCTGACACAAAATCAAATGAAATGATAGGAAGATCAACATCACAGTGAAATAAGTTTTGACATAGGCGATTGGGTATTTTATGACTACAACCATACAAACAAATTTCCATCAAGCAAGCGAAGAAGGATAATAAATTATCACCCAAGTACTATGGTCTTTACAAGGTGTTACAAAATATTAGTACTATGGCATACAAATTGGAGTTGTTTTCATCTTCTCAATTACACCCAGTTTTCCATGTTTCATTCTAAAGAAGGTTATCAGTGACAAGCTCCCAGTTCATACAATATTTCTAGGACTTGACGACGAAGGAAAAATCATATTGGACCCTAAAGTAGTCACAGAAAAAGCACTTGATAGCTACCAAAAAAATCACTTTCAGAGTGTCTCATTAAGTGGAAGAACTTACCCATTGAATATTCCACATGGGGGGATGAATTTTTTACATAAGCATCCATAACTACTCAAGCGTTGAGGAAAACACTTTTTTGAAGGAGAGTGGCATGTTAAATCCCTATAGTACTAATGTATCTCCCTTATTATTATTGTCATTGTGGTGCCCATGTAGCCCCAATATTATTATTGTTCCCTTACATTATTATTGTTATGTAGGCTATGATTATATTGTGATGCCTCAAACTCCTATATATAACAAGGAGGTATTTTCATTTGTATCAGCCAAGAATTGTTGATTTATGCGATGTAAAGAAGGTTTCTCCTCAAAGAGGATAATTTTCAAGTAATTGATCTATCTTTTCTTTTGTTTGTGATCTGGTTTCATAAGAATTTCCATCCCTAAAGAAACCTGTAAGAATTTCATTCAATCCTTCTTCGTGCATTGCATTTTCACTATCATCATCATCATTAAGGCTAGGTGGAATGTCATCAATGTATGTTAATCTCATCATCTCTTCAAATTTCTCAGTTGGTATTGTTCTCATCAATATTGCTCTTCTCACCCTGGTATGGTTTAAAGGAATATATATATATATATATATATATATATATCTATATCAATTAAAGAATGGAACATTGTTTTATAAACAACTCTTTTTATACAATAATTTAAAATAAAACACAATTTTGACAACATAGTTTATAAAACATCAGTCCACACTCATTGATTTTTCTTTGGTTTTCTACCCTTAAGAACATCCTTAGGGAGACCTTGTTCTCCCCTTTTTTCATGCATGAGTGTGTGTTTTAATAAGGGGTAATTAATCAATAACTCATCCTCAATGTTAAGGTCCAAATAGCCTCAACCATTATCAATCTATCAACCTCTCTTTCCATATCTCCATATTTATAGTTTATAACCTCAACAAATTGATAATTCAACCTTACAGTAGGGCCCCTTCCCCTACAACTATTTGTAAATCTTGCAATATTTTTGTGTGTGTATGCACATCCATCTATATACATAAGATGACCTCTATTAATTTATTTTCCACTTTTCGATTGGGGATGATGTCTATACATATTCAAATTTAGACCATATGTTGACACACTATGTTTATATTTTGCTAACCTTCTCCATTCACCACTGTAATACGATGTGCCATAATATGGCATTAATCTCCTAGTGGTTTGCTGTGAATTGTTTCTATGTTTAGATCCCGTATGGACATTTTGGATAGTAAATAGACCTATATTCACTCCATGAATATTGGAGAGTCATATCATGTAGTTGTATCCCTAAAATTGAAACACCTCATACACTCTAGGTAGTTATTCATCACTGGGCCAAGCATAATAGAGTCAATGATCAAATGTATCTTTATAAATGGATCTCAAACTCAAGGGAAATTCATCATATCTATCACATTCATTCTCATAGGGTATGTAGTCCACCTCCCCCTTGTATTTAAGAAAATATGCATCTTTAAATGTGTTCTTGTTCTGTTACTTGTTTTCATCAATTCTTCATATTCTGAGCTGGTATTTTTGCACATATTTTTTTTAGATGTATCATCAAATAAATGATCATCAACCTCTAGGATGGAATTCGGTGCTCTAGGAAAATTTAAACGAAGATTTTTATCCTGCAAGTAATCATTAAGAAAAAAATTATTTATTTAAATAATATAAAACAATGTTTAAAAGAAGAACACATATTATTTAAATCAAATTGGAAAATTCCTTACCACAATTCCTATTGGATTCAAATTAATTGTAGGAGGCATACTTCCCACTAGAAGGTCATCAAATATGTAATGTATTTGTACAATTGCTCGTGTGAATTATTTCTTTCCACGACATACAAAACATCCACAAACAACAATTTTCTCAAAGTTTTCATCCCATGTACTATAGTCCTGACCAACCTATTATTCAGTTCAATCATTTGTTGCATCTTTAAGATCCATTGCCATATCCTCTTCCACCCACTATCTTCTACATGATTTAAAAATTTTAGTTCCATGTTCATGTGCATATATTTTTCTTTTGCCAGTTGAAGGTTCAGACTCTGCATTTTCTTCAATCTCCTTAAAAAATAATCAACAACATGCATTAATTTCTGTCAAGATTGGGTAATACACTATAAATTTTAACAAATCGTGAAAAAATATGGGCGTATCACAAAATGTCATTATATCAATTTTTCCGAAGTTGAGTCAAAATTTGAGTACCTAATGTCCTACATCATCCATTGTACCCTCATTTGATATGACATGATCTATTGTCATGGCCTCATCTAGCTCCTATAATATACAACATAGTCAATAATTTTTAGTACACCAATTATATCATTTCAATGAATATACTATCCAAAACATAAATTCACTTTAGTCATATATTTGACATATTGATATCACGCTAATTTGGAGTTGAATTTTTTTATTTTTATTTTTTATGAACCTAGGTATATACATCGAGCCAAAATTTCGACAAGAAAAGTATCCAACATCCCTATTCCACATGTCCATCCTAATTTTCAAACATTTCTCTTGATAAAAGAATCACATTTATTGACCATACTTGTGCATTTTCAACCAATAATTTTGACGTGAAAAGCCTCATGGAAAAAAAATTGACTTTCTCTCCTCTATCCAAGTATGCTAATGTAGCAATTCATCATGTCTCTCAATGTTCAAGCTGGAACAAATATGCACTCCCAGGCCAAAAAAATTATACTCTTGGAAATGAAATTTTAAATAGTACATGATTGGAAAATATCTAACCTTAAGATATAATCTTGCATCATGTTTGAAAAATACCCTACATAGTTATGTTTCCCACTTATACATGACTTAAAGATAAGGCAAGTCGAAGCAAATATTAGAATGTTGTATGAAATATGAAGTATAAATATTTAATCTCAAAATAAAGATACAAGAATGAAAAAGTATGTAAAATAATGAAATAAATAATCTATAATTTGAATCAATCATATTGGCCAATAAATGAAGCTTAGGCGTGAATTTTAGTGAAGTAAAGCAATTTTGTCTTACATCACAAAAATGCACACCCAACCCTCGTTTCAAGGCCAAATTGAACGATTCAACTTGGAGAGTATTTTTTTACTCATAACTACATTAGTTGAATTAAATATATATTTTTTCAAATATATATTTATGTTGTTCAAGAATACTCCAAATTTCATGGATTTCATAGGGTAAAAAACAAGGTTTGCGTGCCTTAAATAAATGCACACTAGGACTTGTAATTAACTGGAAGTGATATAATGATCATTCCATCCTATGTGTCTACGAAATTGTACCTTAGTCTTGTGGTGTAACAACACCCTAATGGGCCTCAACCTTGTGGTGTAACAAAACCCTAATGGGACTTAGTCTTGTGGTGTAACAACATCCTAAAGGGCTCCAATTCTTGGGTATGACAATAATCTCTTTGGGTCTTCGTATTTGTAATATGAGAAAAGATAATGACAAATATATGAAGGAGATATGTTGAGCCCTATGATAAAGATATCATGACATACCTATGATTATTTCGTTGCATTGTTATTGCTAATATTCTCTCTACATAATTGCTTATGATGATATGGGGTGAATGCAATGTGAATATGTTTTAAAATGCAATTATCTACAACGGAGACTTCTATCCCTGAGAAAATTAGCAATGTTACTAGATTCTACTAGTTAGTAAATATATAACAATGTAAAAGTGTTTAAAACAATAAAATAAATAATCTACAGTTTGAATAAATTAGATTGGCAAATAAATAAAGCATGGGCATGAATTTTAGTGAAGGAATTTTTTTCCTGCTTCAAAAAATGCATGCCCAACCCTCGTTTCAAGGCCAAATTGAATGATTCAACTTAGAGACTATTTTTCTACTCAAAAGTAACATAATTCAATAAAATTAAATATTTTTAATGTTTCACATATATATTTTTGTTATTCAAGAATTCTCCAAATTGCATGGATTTCACAGGGTAAACGAAAGGGTTTGTGTTCCTCAAATAAATGCACACGAGGACCTGCAATTAATGACAGTAATATAATCATCATTACATCCTACGGGTCTGCGAACTTGTACCTCAATCTTGTGATATAAAAATTCCCTAATGGACCTCGGTCTTGTGGTGTAACAACACCCTAATGGGCCTCATTCTTATGGTGTAACAATTCCCTAATGGGCCTCAATATTGTGGTGTAACAACGATCTAATGGGCCTCAATTATTAGGTATGATAGTAGCCTCTTTGGGCCTTCTTATTTGTGATATGAGAAAATATTATGATAGAGATATGAAGGAGATATGTTGAGCCCTATGATAGAGATATCATAACATACCTATCACAGAGATATCATGACAAACCTATGATTGTTCCATTACATTTTTATTCATATTGTTGTCTCTACATAATTGCATGATGATATGGGGTGAATGCAATGTGAAAATGTTTTAAAATGCAATTATCTATAGTAGAGGCTTCTAGCGCTAAGAAAATTAAGACTATTATTACTCTATTGGTTAGTAAAGATATAATAATGTAAAAGTGCTTAAAATAATAAAATAAACAGTCTACAATTTGAATTAATTATATTGGCCAATAAATGAAGCTTGGGCGTATATTTTAGTGAAGCAATGATATTTTGGCCTGCTTCACAAAAATGTATGCATAAATTTCAAGGCTAAATTGAATGATTCAACTTAAAGAGTATTTTTTTACTCATAGGTGACACCGATGCAATTAAATATTTTTATTTTTCACATATTTATTTCTTTTGTTCAAGAATACTCCAAATTACATGGATTTCATAGGGTAAAAGGAATGGTTTGTGTGCCTCAAGATTTCTTTCAAGATTGAATAATAACTATAAATTTTAATAATATCATGAAAAAAGATGGACATATCACAAAATGCCATTATATCAATTTTCCCCAAGTTAATTCAAATTTAAGTACTTGATGTCCCACATCATCCATTATGTCCTCATTTCATATGACACAATTTGTTTCCATGGCTTTGTCTAGCTCAAGTAATACCCAACATATTCAATAACGTTTAGTACACTAATTATATCATTTCAATGAATATGTTTTCCAACGCAAAACTTCACTTTAGTCATATATTTTGGAACAACCCATAATTTAAATATATAGGATCAATTATGCAATTTATAATCAACACAAAACTATTCCATTAATTAACATAGAATTTTCAAAAACACGAGCATAGACGAATTGCATGTGGCGATGATATTCCTTACTTGTGATTTCGGATTTGAATGCTATTGGAATCTCGCTAATCGCAAAAACAAAATTGGGACAACTCTCCACCCAACCGTAGGGTCAGTTGCACATAATCTTTCTACAATTGGCTACCCCCAAGCCCTCAATGAACGTACTACTGTCAGGGAATCCTTTGTCTCATAACACTTTTCTCCCCAAAGAACAGAGGAAGGAATGATGAATATAATCTTCCTTATCGTCTATCAAATATACCAAACAATGGAAATGGGGTAGTATGCACACATTCGATGTGTCAACATGCAACTTTTATTATTTGTTTTAAGTTTTACTTAATTTAATATCTCTCTTAATTTAATTCTTTATTATTTTATTCCCTTTTACTTTTTGATAACTTTACTTATTTTTACTTTTATTATAGTTATCTTAGTTTAACTCTTTTTTATTTTATTTTAATTTTTGTTAACTTTACTTATTTTTACTATTTTTATAGTTTACTTTTATACATATTTATTTAGAACTCTAATATTGTTATTTACTATTTATTTTATTTATTATTATTATATTTTCTTCATTATTTATTATTTATTATTATTATTATTATTATATTTTCTTTATTGTTTATCATTTATTTGATTATATTTTAATATTATATTATATTAGTTATTATTTATTATTTTTATTATTATTATTATTAGGGGACATTACATATTTGACATATTGATATCATGTTAATTTGTAGTTGAAAAACAAAAATAATTTTATGACCCTAGGTATATACATCGAGCCAAAATTTTGAAAAGGGATGATGGCCACCCTACTTTTCAAACATTTCCCTTTATCACAGGATCACATTTGATCACCATTCTTGTGCATTTTCAACCAATAATTTTGACCAAAAAGGCCTCACGAAAAAATAAATAAATAAATACATAACAAAAAAAAAATAATACACGCACACACATACACATATCTATATATTGACATTTTCTCCTCTATGGTGTAGTATTTGTGAATTCATAAAGACCTTCCTCCTTTGGTTGAGCTTGCTTTGTCTTCTTACCTATATTGTATCTGGAGATTCCATTGTCATATATTCTTTGGCCCACTTTACTCTCTATGATTTAGTAGTTCTACGGCATCCATGTTGTGTATCCATGGCCCCATCTAGATCATGTAATACACAATAATGACAATAACTTTTAGCACACCAATCAAATCCAATTATCAACAATGAAAACAATAAGTATGGGGGGAATTATTGATAGGCTATATTTTCAATGTAGTATAATTTGTCCTTACAACATAAATATTAATTGAGATTGGCATTTCCCCCATGTAACACACCTTACCACTAGTTTGCATATAAATTTTGTTTCATTCCTCATTTATAACTTAGTTTATGCAAACATTTTAGAGCTAATTAAATTACTCTATAGTGAATGTAATGGATTAATGAAATTATGGTTATTCTACTGAATGTATTCTACTAACTTCTGATTTTATTTGAGGATAGTGTTATATTATTGTAACATTTCTATGTCTAATTTTTTTATGGAAAAAAATAACTTGATGGTGCAAGAATGGGCACCATTTGCGCCGAATTTGACATCCCAACATGATCACATTATTTGACCTCATTTGTTGCTAAAGTTGGCACTTATATAATCAAAATATTCAGTGATGGGCGAGTTGAAATTTTAAAATTCCCCGAGGGCCAAAACTTCAAAATTAAATACCCACCAACTATTGAACTGAAAAAATAAAAATAAAAAAAATCAAACGCTTTCTTTCTCCTCTGCGAATTTTTGTCATTGTTGATAGGCACTATTAACCTCACTCTCATATGTTAAAACAATTCTAAGTCCAAATAATTAAATTAATTAAAATCATGAAAGCTAGAATTTAATCCTACCTTTCTAGATTGAGTTTGTTCCTCATGGGTAGGAGTCAATTTAGGCTTAGTTGGTTGAGAGATTCTCTCCAACTAGTTAGGCTCCTAGATTAGTGTGTTGTTGAGATATTCTCTCAACCATAGTGTCCAAGATAGACTTACAATCTTGAGACAAATTTTCTCATGTATTTATTTGTACTATTATCATTTTTTGCATGTTACATTTGAGAGTGCGAGGAATATAATATAGTGAAGCTCACAGGCCTTTTTGACCATGTCTGATTTGTGTATATGTCTGTTGTTTATTTTATTAATGTTTTATTAGTTGATTTAATTCCCTTCATGTGGTATCATAGCAGTAGCTTGTTGATAAGTTGATTGTGTATTCAAACACTGTGGTTTCTTTGTATTTTTCTGAGTAAGCATAATTAGTTTTGGATTTGCGAATTTTTGGTTTATGGCTGATTGGTAGAAACCTCGAAATACACGAGGGACTATTAAGGATTTCAGAGCTTCATCTTGGATCTCTCTATGCTCCATTTGTTCTTCTCCATTAGAACTGGATTTGACAAAATACTCCGTTGCAACCTCCATCTGCGGAATGTTTGAATGTGGAGAATTTGTATTTTCTTGGTCAGAGGAACCTTTCCCAATTTGAAAGGTAATGTTAATCCCATAAATTGGTTCCTTGAATTCATTAAATTTTCTTGAGCTTTCCTCCTGATACATGCCAACATTTCTTCATTCTACTGCTTCAGGGATATTTAAATTTGGACGATCTGTGTATTCCTCGTTAGAGGCCATGTTCTCATAATGTGAAGCAACAAAACTTCCAAACACTTGTTTCCTACACTCATTACAATTGCTCAATCTTTCTTCCATCATAAACATTTGAGCCTCTGTCTGAGATTGCTCTCTCCCTGAATCATGGAAATCCTCCAATGACAATTTTTGAGAATCAAAACCCTGTGTCACATCCTCAGTTCCCATTCCCTCTGACAATAAGTGTCCACAGAGAGAAATTTCAATACCAGAGTTAGGTTGCACACTTGCAATCGCAACTTCTATTGCATTAAATGTTAGAGGAAATCGAATGATTAATTCAATGATTGCATAAGAAATGTCGTGTGAATTGGTTGGGATATAGAGACAAAAATTTGAGATATCGCTGATCCAACCACCTGATCAGGACATTTCCACGGTATAGAGAAATAAGTCACATATTCATTTTCTGCATTGCGTCTCTGGAATTTCTTTCCATTGCAATCCTTGTCAAATCACAATCGATCTAAGTGGGCTTACCGTAAAGACACAATTTACGATGTGCTAGTGTCCACGGTAGGCTCGAAAGGCTAGAGCATTGGAACGTTGGAGCAATGATTTAGAGGTTTCTTGCCTAGCCAGAGAAATACCAATTTTGCGAGTACACAATATATTGTAATGAGCCATCTCTGTGAAGTAACCTCATTCACGAGATCACAAGCGAGCTAATTTTAAATAGTCTCATGGTTGATTTCATCCCAATTATTGGTTAAGGCCTCATTAGCTTGAAAGTAGAAGATACGAAAAAGATGATTGAATAAGCGAATCCCCAAGGAGACATTTACATTGATATGCAAGAATTTAAAAATCACAGAAAATGATGAAAACTATGTCGGCTGTAATGGAGGAACTAGTGAAAAGGAAGAGTCCACTTTGTAAAGCGGTGGAGGAGCCAACAAAACCGTCTTTCCACTCACAGGTCAACGAAATGATTAATTCCCTTTACTTACTTTTCAAATCACTTAAATGAAATCTTCACGTTACTTTTTATAAATCACTTTTGTACAGTGATTTGAAAGTTTTATTAAATTGTTTTGTAAAGGTTTTTTAATGTGGTCATAATGTTAATAAAAGGATAATGTATGTAATATATACTTTTTGGGAGTGATAAGTGAGTGGGGTAATAAGTGATTTTTTTTGGGGAGAAATAACATAATTTTTAAGAGAGGTACATTTTTTTTTTTCTTTTTTCTTTTTGGAGAGATAAAGTGTGATTTTGTGGAGTGATAAGGTGAAATTATTTTTTGTAATTTTGGAGGGATAAGTGTTTTGTAATATTTGGAGTGATAAGTGAATTTTAAGGGAAGATAATTGTTATAGTGTTTGGAGAGTGAATGAGTAGAAATTAAAGTTGAATTTCAATAGTCATTGAAGTGAATTTGTTGTTTGAAAAAAGGTCCAAACAAACAAAATATTGTAATTGAAAAGTTGTTCTTGGGTGTAAGAGTTGGTTGTAACCTGTATAATAAAAAGGCATATTTTTTGTGGTGTTGAAGTGTCCTAGATCCACCCGAAATTGAATAAGGGGATCTGAGGTACACTGTGAGCACGATTGTGATGGTGCATGATTATTGGTGTTGCTTATTTTTTGTCTAGTTTTGACACTATCCTTTTAATATGGTACACACAAAATACACAACAAATTAAGGCAATGCATGCACATAAACAATTCCATTCAAATCAAGCAAACTAAAAGCAATCAAGAAGCAACAATACATAATCAAGTTGTCAAAGATGATTCTACATCAACATCTAATCAAGTTAATGAAGTTGTCATCTACATCAACAACAATTGGATCAATTCAAAAGAATTTTTTTTGGAAAATTCACTTGCACCATTTTTTTAAAAATAAGCTCAATACAAAACTATAACTTGCAAATCATAATTTGTAAGTTGGTCGGTAATCAAAGTCAAATTAAGTTGAATTGTAAGGGTGCATTCTTGGTTGAAACCGACACCCAAGCTTTGAATTTATAGGGAACCAATTAAACCATGTGAATCCATTGTTTTTTAATTGAGTCATTCAAATCATTGTAAATGTTTCTCTTGGGTGCATTTTCGATAGTATTCGACACCTTTTTTTTTTTAATCAATCAAGTGACTCAGTTTAAGCAAGTGCAAATCTCACAACATCAAGTGAGCCTAAAACTAATTGAAGCAAGTATCAAGCGAGCGTGAAAGCAAGCAAGTGTAAGTTCAAACAATCAATTGTTAACACAAGTTCAAGTGAGCATGCAACAATCAACCAAACATCAAGCAAGCGAGCTCTAAAAATCTAGTAAGTATTAAAAGAAAGCAAGTGTGAGTTCCAGCAAAGCAGCTCTTGCTGATATTTCAATTAATATACAACAAGCACATGAAACAATTGAGTTCCTTCAGCTAGAGTTGCAACTAAAAAGAGATAAGTTGCAACAAAAGAGTGATGCTTCCAAGTCTTTCAACCACACAGATGAAGATAAAGTTGTTGATTCCAAGTCATTGATCCAAACAACTTCAAGTGTAAAAGTTGTCCATGATCAACTTGAACTTGCTTCTTCCAAACCAATCATCAAGCCATGGGAAGAACTCCAAAGTAACAAAAATCGACGAGGATTAGGATATGACAAAGTTGAAAACAACTTTGATATCCCCGATTATAGTAAGTCGATCAAGTTCATCGGTGCAGGATTTCTTGATCAAATAACATCAACAAGCCATGAGAAAGTTGAAGACAAACCCACATGCAAACATTGTCAAAGAAAAGGTCACATGGAAGATCATTGTTTTGATCTCCATCCTTGTCACCATTGTGGCAAGCAGAATCACTCATTAGAGAAACGCTGTAAACAAGACCAACCTTCTAGATTAAATATCAATTATGCATGGATTGTTCATTGGGAATGGTCGTCAACAGTAAAATGATTGTATAAGTTTTACAACAGAATTCAATCTCACCTATTGTAGCCAACAGTCAATTGAAGATGGTACTCTCATGCACCTGAAAGCGGGAGTACAACAGTGAAACTCTCCTACACCTGAAGGGGGGGAGTTCAGAATTCAAAAATCAAATGCAGATGATTATCTCTCCTTTCAGCTAACAAAGGGGGTAATTACGGGTGGTTGTCAGACTAAAAGTCTCAACAATATCATCAAAAGCAGCTAGTGGTCATCTTCAAATTAGCGAGTGGGCATCATCAACAAATCAGCCAGTGGGCATCGTCAAAGAAGCCAGTGGGTGTTCATCAACATGAAAGTAGCTACTGGATGTTCTCAATATTTTGTCAGTGGAAAAAGGATGTTGATTGAAAGAAAAGGACATATGGATCCTTTTGCAGCTTAGCACATGATGGAGTCATCAAGAAAAATTCAGAGATGACTCAGACTTGCAGCTGACTCATGTTCTCTTCTGATTGGAGTTTTTTCAACATCCAGCTTTGGCAGTTTTTCAGGTAGTGTTTTTTGAGGATCAACAGTTTTAGGATGGGGACTTGGAGATCGTACTAGGTTCTTATTTTGGACTTATCATTGAGGGGGGGAATGTTAGCCTCACTCTCATATGTTAAAACAATTCTAATCCCAAATAATTAAATTAATTAAAATCATGAAAGTTAGGATTTAATCCTACCTTTCTAGACTGAGTTTGTTCCTCATGGGTAGGAGTCAGTTTAGGCCTAGTTGGTTGAGAGATTCTCTCCAACTAGTTAGGCTCCTAGATTAGTGTGTTGTTGAGATATTCTCTCAACCATAGTGTCCAAGATAGACGTACTATCTTGAGACAAACTTCCTCATGTATTTATTTGTACTATTATCATTCTTTTCATATTACATTTGAGAGTGTGAGGAATATAATACAGTGAAGCTCTTAGGCCTTTTCAGCCATGTTTGATTTGTGTATATGTATGTTGTTTATTTTATTAATGTTTTATTAGTTGATTTAATTCCCTTCATGTGGTATTCAGGCACAGAACCAGGAAATAAAAGAATAGGCTCCTCTGCCCCCACCTGGGTCTCGATCCAGGAGCTTCGAAGTCCACCCATTCTATTGGGGATGGACAATTTCAAGATTTCCTTCTTTTGCTTGGATTTGTGGCAGTAATTCGAATATTGCAAAACAAATTGATGGATTTTGATGATCTTTGGTTGATTTTAAAGGATCTTAAGGATTCATATCGAGCTTACATGAGATTTTTATTTTTCTCCCTTTTTGGTCCAGAAATAGGAGCCATAGAGTAATCTTAAGGATTCAGATGAATCTTACACGAGATTTTTATTTTTCTTTCTTTTTGGTCTAGAAAATGAAGCTGTAAAGTAAAAAATTGTTGGTTTCGTGAACAAATGGTGGATTTAGGGTTAAAATGCAAGATATTTGTTCATGTATTGGTGGATAATGGTTTGATTATCATAAAAGTTTGCTGAAAATTTAGGTAGATTGTGTGTATGTGATGGCCGAATTTATTACCTAGGCTCGAATTGCTGCCCTTCATGCATTGAGATCTCCTTCCTTGCACACTATTTTCCTTGGATCACCTCCATAGGCAAGATTTGCTAGCCTAGCCTCAAAATGTCAAATAGAGGGAATGGAGTAGATAGTGGAAAGAACGAGGAAGTCATTTTGAATTTATAGATATGTAATTGTTTAAATGATTTCTTTGATTTTTTTTTAATTCCAAAATTTAAAAATAAAATTTATTTCATATATCTAGGGACATGAGACTAACAAGGAGAAAGAGGCCTTGGCTTCGATATTGGGGATGGAGGTAGTTAATAAACTTGACGGTGTGGAATTGAAAACGCTTTCTAGATACATAGAAAAATGATCAACTAAAACCACTGAAACATTGCAAGCACATCAATTGACTCAAATGGAATCAATTGATTCCACAACCACTCCTGGATCAAGCAGAAGATCAAGGTGGAAATAATTAAGCACAACCACTAAGAATTTGGATCAAGAAACAAAGAATTCTAATTCCCAATCCATTATTGGGACACAAATATCTTCTTCCACCACGCCACATCATGAATCTTGCATTGGTAGATATGATACAAGGACATAATAAAACGTGGTTTTAGGTGAAATTCGTAGATTAGATGTTAGGAATTTTTTTGTGAATTGGTTGAGGGAGTCATGCCCTCAATAGTAAACCATCTCCATTTTCCATTGTCAAAGATACCATTGCACCTATATAAAGTAATAATTCACGACATTGAGAATGAAATTGGCATAGGTTGGTCGTAAAAAAGGTTAAACTACAAATTTCTTCAGAATTGTAAGAAATTTAGGTGCAATCAAACAAACAATATCAAAAGAATCCCAGCTGAGCAAAGGCTCAAAATAAGGCTAGTTGATGTAAATATAAAAGTATGAAAAGAACCTGTAAAAATGTATGAGAAGTTGGATGAATGGAAGGAGTCTGGTGAGTAGAGTATCTAGGTATTTGAATTTTCTAATACTATATTAAATTTCTTAAATGATTTTTATATTTTATTTGTGCAGAGTTAAATTCAATTAGTATATGTTTTAGGACAAGGCCTTTAATATTAAGCTTGAAAAATGATGTGCCACACATCACAGTGGCTAGAAAGGTCTATAGGCCTTGATTTGTACCTTTGTAAGTATATTTAATATGTGAAATTATATTTTTTCATTTCCAAGAAAAAGTAAATGATTTCATATTAATTAGTTTAACTATTCCATGTGCCATGTTTTGATAGGAGGACAAATATGGTCATCATCCAACAAACATAAAAAATGACTTGTTACAAAACAAAACTGGTTTGACTTTGTTAACTGGAAGGAGAATGAGGTATTAATAGCTCACTTTCAATAAGTTAGTTGGATATTGTTCTATTTATATGTCAATTTTCATTTCTTACAACATATAGTAGAGGCAACATACCCTTATTTTCCATATTTAGCCAATGAAAAATGTTGTACATTCTAATTGTAAAAATGGTTGGAAGATTGTTGGAATATAATAGGATAAATGACATCCTCCTAGGGTAATATATTGGTGGAATGTTTCCCACCATATCAATGAAATATTTCTTATTAGCACACAATCGAGCAGGGCCCTAAGGAAGGGAAAACCTAAGGGATAACTATTAGACTAAGTGACAACAATGGGAAAATAATCCACTGTCACTTTAGTAAAGTTCCCCTAATATTTACGGACTTTGACTGATGGGAGGATTCTGAGGACCACACTACAAAAATTGGGGTTTTCCAAGTAGTGCCCTTCCTGAAGCTATAAGCCATTAGGGGAGATCCAACAAGAATAGGATTGAGGACTAACCCACTATTTAAGGTGAGGGAAGAAGACTATGGTTAAAATCATTCCTTCTTCCAAGTCACCCAATAATCCATGCCCAAAGTTCCCAAGGACAAACAACCATAATAACCCAATTACACAAATAAAAACACACCTTTAGGATTGGAATGCCCACCTTCAAACACATGCTCTCCACAGATGGGTGAGGGGACATATGACTGACTCAGGGAGCTAGGATAAAATGGAAGACATCGGCTATACTAGTGGCTTTTAGGGATTGTTGGCTACCAACTGAAGACAAATATGGGAGAAAAATTCTACTATGGGGTCACCTACTTTTAGTGGGTAACATTTCCCACCATACCTTGTGTTGTCACCCTAGAGATAGTTGCAACAATGCCCCTTATGCCATACCTTGAGTAAGAGGTGGTCACTATGCAAACCCAATCTTCAAGGTATTGTTATGAAAATGGGGTATAAAATTTTTGACTTTTCCAAACTCCTTTAAAGTTAGAATAACCATCACAATTGTATTTGGCTAGCCGAGATGAATCTGGTGATATAAAATTTTCCGTCAATTTGATCTTACCCTACCATGTTGTAACGACCTCCTCCCGCATCTACCTGATAACCATGCAAACTCGGTAAACATGTGATGAGAGGCTACTATGATTGGATACGACCTCCTATGTGACCTTAAGGAAGTGGAATCGACAGAACACATCAACCAATCATCCACATTAGAAACAGAACCCTCAGGAGACATGTCATCCACTCAGACATCTTGTCCCTAGGTCCCAATGATGTTCTAGACATCTTAGGTCTCAGTCACTCTCATAGGCTTGCCTGCCATCTTAGGCAAGAGAGTGTCTAAAAACCCAAAGTCGCTCTCATAGGCTTGCCTACCATTGATCAGAGACTAAAATGTTCAGTGTTATGCCAGTGACCCTGATATTTGAGCCACTTTTTTTGGCCCAGGGCCTAGGTTACTTCCGAGAATGGAATGACAGCTTAAGATCAGTTAAAGAAAAAGGAAACAATGATGAAAAAGAAATACGTTAAACAAAACCTTAATCAGACCCCTACTAGCCATGATAGGCATTTCGTCAAACATATCATCAACATGTAACCTACAAGTGTAAATGAAAAAATTAAGCGTAGGGATTTCATACGTAGCTGAGAATCGCTATGAACCATTGTTTCCTCATGTCATTTATTACATTATCATCTATTAGGACATAGATGAATTATTCATTTATTTAAAAGTAAAAACATGCTGAGAGACATACATAGCTATTGTCATAAAGCACATATATAACCAACATAATAACAACAAAAATTCTCATGAAAGTACAACCATATAGACCACATATAATCCATCAAAATACTATTATAAATACAAGGAGAAATAACCTTCCATTAATGATGCAATAAGCCAACCAAAGATGGGACTGCCACATTCCACCTATTAATATTCCTAATGGAATATTTCAGTGATAACAAAGACAAACCATAACATTCACAATGAAATTTTATTCACTAAGGAACATGTAAACAAAAATTTCTCATAAACACCCAAATGACAAAATTTTATTAATCAAATATTCCAGAGTACAAGAAGTTGGATGAGGTGCAACTGGGCTTGCACAAGGTAACCTACAAGTCTCACGTGGATGATACAAAAGTGCCCAACTGTTGTGATTTATGTTGCTCCCAGAATGTTGCGTTGTCCCCTCAAAACTACATTGTTGGCTGAAATCGGCCGCTAATTTACCCTCTCAAAACAACCTAGGAATTTCTGCAAATTTGGGGATGTACTCCTCTACAAAAACCCAGAATAACCTAGAAAGGGTTTTGTCTAGTTTTGACTTGCCAATTTCGACCCCTTGGGGATTGGCCCTCCTCCAACATTGGAACTCAATACCTGTAACTAAAAACTTCTGTAACCTGCTGCTACAAATTTGGAAACCTCCCCAAATTAGTATCCCAACAATCTCTCAACAACCTAGCTCCCCAATCCTACGGTTAATCCTTCAACCAAGTGATCCTCCTCTAGTGACTGCACAGTCCTGAGTGAGGATGACGCAGACTCTTCGACTAGAAGCTCTAAGTGGGTGTTTGACTGTATTTCCTACTACAAATTCTCCTCTACAAAGTGGAAACTTGATATGGATCAAGGAATCCCTCCTAGGGTGGCACTCAAAGTCCACCGAAGAGAGGGATGAGCTTCACTCCTTGGGAAGCTCTTGTGTTGAACAACACTTGTAGCTTAGCTAAAAAACCAAAGGAAAAATGAAATTATCAAATGATCAAAGGCCCAAAATTCTACTCACTTCCTCCTATTTATGCTTTCTCCCTTGGGCCCCATGTGGGTCCCATCAAATATTTTGATCCCCACTTAGGAAAATCGAATTGCCTTCATGTGGTGCATATTTTTGGGTGGGTGAGTGGCCCCCACAATCCACTAAAAGCACATCGACCCCCTTTATCCTAAGTTCTCCCATCAAATTTTCTTATAGCTAAAAATAACAAAATTTCCAAAAAATGATTTTCTCCTCACCTTGGGAAAATTATTAGGAAGGGACATTACAATCCTCCCCTCCCAGATGTTGCTTATCCCTAAGCAACTACAAAATTGGATGCTGCAAGATTTGTTCACTTTCCCACATGGAATCCTCTCCTGGAAAATCCTTCCATTTGACCAGGTACTCCCTGATCACCTTATTCCTCAACTTCTTGTCCCGGGTCTCCAATATTATCTCAGGTGTCAAGACCAAGTTCCCCTCATCATCCAAGGGAGGCAACTCAACCGCTGTTGTAATATGATGCCCAATTTTTTTTTCACGAATTAAACGTGGAACACATTGTGAATCTGGCTCTCCTTAGGTAGCTCTAATTTGTAGGCCACCTCTCCCACCTTCTGGACCACCTTATATGGCAGATAAAACCATTGGCGAAGCTTCTCTACTCCTTTCTACTTGAGCAAAGATTGCCTGTACGGATGTAGGCGTAAGTAGACCATGTTCCCTACCTCAAGGTGCCTCTCCACCCTATGTTTATCAACATATACCTTTTACTAATTCTGGGCCACCTACAAGATGTTCTTGTGAGCTTGGAGAATCTCCTAGCTCTCTTGAACCCAATCCTTTGCCCCTAGGGCCCTGCTGTCTCCAAACACCATGTCAGAAAAAGAAAGTGCAGCATACCCATAAAGTGCTTGGAAAGGGGTCATACCGATGGACATGTGATAAGTTGTGTTGTAGAAAAACTCCCTGAGGTGTATCCAGTTGACCCATGCTCTTTGTTGTCCAGTCACGTAGTTGTGTAGGTACCCTTCCAGCCACTTGTTCACGATTTATGTCTACCCGTCAGCCTGGGGATGATAGCTAGTGTTGGGTATAAGTTTCATACCCACTAACTGGAACAAATCCTTCCAAAAATCCCCTATAAATTTGTTGTTCGTATCACTCACGATGGTCTTGGGGATACCATGCAACCAGAAAACCTCTTGAAAGAACAACTCGGCCACCTGGGAAGTTGAAGATCTCGATGAAATAGAAAATAAGTGGGCGAATTTGGTCAGTGTATTGACCACCACATAGATGCAGTCTCGCCCATGTGTTGTCATAAGTCCCATGATAAAACTCATGGATATGATCTCCCATTTCCTCTCTGGAATGGGGAGTGGTTATAGCAAACCATCCAGGTGACTCAACTCCACCTTTTTCCTTTGTAAATCCATGCACTCCCTTGCATGTTTCATCACATCCCCTTTAAGTCCCTAGCAGGAGAACCTCTCCCTGACAACATGGTATGTCTTGAGGAAACCTGGGTTTCTTGCTAGTAGAGAATCATGGGATGCCTGCATGATCCTCTCCTTCAGTTGAGATCCCGACACTAAATAAATTTGATCCTTGTAGTAGATCACATTGTTCATCACCTAGAATCAGTCATCTCGGTGCATGCCATCAAAAATATCACAGGCTTGCCTATCCTTGGAGTACTCAACCAATAGTTGAGCCTTCCAATCTTGTGTGACATCCATCATACATAGAGTTGCTGGTCTCCTAGAGAGGGCATCAGCTACCACATTATGTTTTCCCTGCACATACTCTATCTCAAAGTCATAAGCATGGAGCTTACTCATCCATTTCTGTTGCCTCTCCTCTAAGGAATGTTGCTCAAGGAGGAAGCGAAGACTATTGTGATCCGTCTTCACTTTGAATCAGTTGCCCACTAAATATTTTATGAATCTGGTTAGCACATGCATCACTGCAAACATCTCCTTGTCATACACAGAGTATAACCACTCGTGAGGCTACAATTTCCTTCTTTCAAATGCAATAGGATGCCCCCCCATGTCAAAATGGCCCAAATCTCTTCACTAGATGCATCACATTCCAACAGAAATGGTCGTTTGAAATCCAGCAAGGCTAATACCGGACAACTGCTCATGACCCCCTTGAGGCGCGTGAAGGCCTCCTCTATTACCTGCGTCCACACAAAAGCTCCCTTCTTTGTCAAATCCGTAAGAGGTGTTGCAAGCTGTGAGAACCCTCTCAAAAATCTCTGGTAGTATGTACAAATGCCCAGGAAACCCCTTAGCTCCGTCATGTTCCTAGGTGTGGGCCAATCTAGAATTGCCCGAATCTTCTCCTGATGCACCTTCACTCCATCGTCCCCAATCACATGCCCTAAGTACAACATCTATGTTAGCCCAAAATCACATTTGGACAACTTTGCATATAGTTGCTGCTCCTCAAGTATGTGGAGCACCTCGTCCAAATGCTGAAGATGATCCTCCCATGTTCTACTATAAATGAGTATGTTGTCGAAGAAGACAAGAACAAAATGCCTCAATTGTCTACAGAACACGTGATTCATACAGGACTGGAATGTGGCTGGAGCATTGGTTAGCCCAAAGGGCATCACCAAGGACTCAAAGTGTCCGTGTAGCAAAAAGCAGTCTTTGGGATACCCTGCTCCCTCATGCGAATCTGGTGGTACCCTGAGTGCAGATATATCTTAGAGAAGTATTTAGCTCCCCTAAGCTCATCCATCAACTCATCTATGCACAGAATGGGGTACCTGTTCTTTAGGTTATTTTTATTGAGAGCCTAGTAGTCTATGTACATGTGCAACATCCCATCTTTCTTCTTCACCAGCACCATGAAAGAAGCAAATGGACTCGAGCTAGGCTTGATGTGCCCCAACCTCAACAACTCTTGAATGGCCCGCTCTATCTCATCCTTATAGGCCTTTGGGTGCCTATAAGGGGTGGTGATGACTACGTTCACCCCCTCCTCTAGCTCAGTGGTGTGCTCAAATTCACGGTCTGGAAGTCTACCTGGTGGGACATCCCCAAAAACCCCCTGGTACTTCTCCAAAAGGGCTAGTATATTTGGATGTATGATCTGTGTCTTTGTCCCCAACTCTGAAATTCATAGCTCAACTTCCCACTCCACATCTCCATGGTACAGATCTGCCTCCATCCAGTGGGCTGAAACTATCTGAGGGGGATAAGAGTGCATTCCCCTCAGTATTATTAGCTTCCCATCTGGACCCTGGAACTCCATCTCAAGCTTCTTTCAATTAGTTGTGACCTTCCCTAATGTTAGAAAATTATATATTACGGAGCAATGTAACACATAAAATATTGCAGAAATATAAACATAGAAAACGCATAAAACAAGAGAGACACAGATATACATGGTTCACCCAATTTGGGCTACATCCATGGAGAAATTGCTAGTCCTTCTTTTATTATATTATCCAATAAACTGAACATATACAACCTACAGCAGATCCACTGTAACACCCTCTTCGCTCTCAATCTCCTCTCTCTTCCTCACTCAGAATACAGATATAATATAGACGCAATACAATTCCCTCATATATAGTGAGGGGTTTCCTTCTAGGGCAAAAAACCCTAAATTAAACATAACTTCTACTGTCAGATCATTCGCCTAATGAAAGGCCTAGATTGAATAGAAATTACTAGACTTTTACAAGGAAATTTTACATCTATTTTTAGATTCGGGGGCGCTGCCCCCAAACCCTCGTCGAGGGACCGCTGGCCCTTGGACCCCCCAATCAAGGGGGATTTACCCCCCTGGACCCTCGCGGGGGGGACAAGTCCCCACCACACCCCCTCGCGTGGAGGGTTGTACAGTCTTCCTGGGGTATACATCCGACTGAAACCTTTGAATACAGAAGATAATCAGGCTCCACACCCAATAATCTCCCACTTGGAGACTGATTATAGCAACTCCACCGCTGCTTCATTTGCTAGACAATGACTCCACTTTGGACCTGGCTGTTTCTCATCTTCTTCATCATAACTGAAGACCAATTGAAACTGAGCAGATTCTCAGTTTCTCCCTGGTTACAACTTTTGTTAGCATATCTACAGGATTCTGTCTAGTGTGTATCGTTTCCAGCTTCAACTGTCCATCTTCCAATGCTGACCATATGAAATGGTACTTGAGCTATATATGTTTAATCTTGGAATGAAATGCAGAATTCTTTGCAAGATGTATGGCACTCTGGCTTTCATTGTATAACCTGCCCAACTCCTGCTTCTTACCCAATTCATCCAGAAACCTTTGTAACCAAATCATTTCTTTACTAGCCTCAGTAGCAGCAACATACTCTACTTCTGTTGTTGAAAGTGAAACAACAATTTGCATTTTTGAAACCCAACTGGCAGCTGTTCTACCTACCATAAATACATATCCTTCAGTGCTCCTCCTGTTATCTCTGTCACCTGCCTGCCATATTTGCACCAACATATCCCTGTACAGCGATGTTTGAACCACCAAAGCATAATGCTTGATTTGTGGTACCTCTCAAATACCTGAGAATCCACTTCACGGCCATCCAATGTTATTTTCTTGGATTGTTCATGTACCTACTTACAACTCCCACTGCAAGTGCAATATCAGGCCTTGTGCAGACCATTGCATACATTAAGCTTCCAACTACTGATGTATATGGAACTTTAGACACGTGAGCCATTTCTTCCTGAGTCTTGGGACATGCCTCCTTACTTAATTTGAAATGGCTAGCCAAAGGTATACTAATTGGTTTTGCATTCTGCATATTAAACCTTTTCAACACCTTTTCTATGTACTCACTTTGAGACAATGTTAATTTGTGATTCTTCCTGTCTCTAGTTATTCTTATACCAAGGATTTGTTTTGTAGCACCCAAATCCTTCATTGCAAATGATTTTGCCAATTTCCTTTTGAGCACATTTATTTCCTGCATGTTAGAACCTACAACAAGCATGTCATCTACATACAATAACAATATAATATAGCTGCCATCATTTTGCCTTTTGAAATAATCACAATGATCAGCGTGACATCTAGTATAACCTTGTTCAAACATAAACTTGTCAAATTTTAGATACCACTGCCTTGGAGCCTGTTTTAAGCTATACAAGCTCTTTTCCAACCTGCACACTAGTTTCTCCTTCCCTTTTACCTCATATCCTTGTGGCTACTGCATATATATCTCTTCCCCCAAATCCCCATGGAGAAAGGCTATCTTTACATCTAACTGCTCAAGTTGCAAATCTTCAGCTGCTACTAGACTTAGAATAGTTCTGATTGAAGTCATTTTCACAACAGGAGAAAATATCTCATCAACGTCAATACCTTTCTTCTATGCAAACCCCTTCACTACAAGTCTAGCTTTGTACATCCGTTTTCCTCCATATTCTTCCTTCAGCCTATAAACCCATTTATTCTGCAATGCTGTTTTACCTACAGGCAACCTGAATAAGTCCCAAGTCTGGTTATGTGCTAAGGAGCCCATCTCTTCCTTCATGGCTTGCTCCCACTTCTTCCTGGTTTCTACCTACACTGCTTCTTCATAACACTTTGGTTCACCAGAATCAGTCAACAATACATAATATAATGAAGGAGAGTATCGTTCAGGGGGTCTACTTATCTTGGTAGATCTTCTAACACCACTTTCAGGAGTTTGAAGTGCTTTTTGCTGTTGTGGTTGTTGTTTTGGCTGTTGATCATTATGATTTTCAGGCACCGTCACTTTTCTTGTGATATTGTCAAGCACTTTGTATTCTCTGTTTTCTTTTTCTTGTTTCTTTTCCTAAAACTGATTCTTATACAAGATCTTTTCATTGAATATTACATCTCTGATCCTCATGATTTTGTGATTTTCATAATCATATAAGCGATAACTAAAATCATTAACACCATATCAAATAAAGGTACATTTCTTTGATTTTGCCTCAAGCTTTGTTCTATTTTCTTTGTTAATGTGGACAAAAGCTTCACAACCAAAAGTATTTAAAAATGAGTAGTTTACCTTTTTACTTGTCCATGCCTCCTCTGGAATACCACCATCCAAGGAACTTGAAGGCCCTTTTTTTATTAGATAAATAGTAGTATCTACAACATCTGCCCAAAATTGTAAAGGAAATCCTGCATGCAACCTCATGCACCTTGCACGCTCCATGATTGTCCTATTCATCCTTTCTGACACACCATTTTCTTGTGGTGTTCCTGAACTGTCTTCTCTCTATGAATTCCATTCTCTGAACAGTACCTATCAAACTCTTTGCTGCAATATTCACCTCCATTATCTGATCTGAGACACTTCAACCTTTTCCCTGTCTCATTCTCAACCAAATCTTTCCATTTCTTGAAAGTATCAAATACATAAGATTTATTTCGAATACAATAAATCCAGGTTTTTTTGATTGCATCATCAATAAAAGTAACATAATAATGAGATCCACCAAGAGATGATACCTGAGCAGGTCCCCATACATCTGTATGCAGAAGCTCTAATTTTTCACACTTCTTTTCTTTCCCAACTCTAAGGAATCTGGCTCTCTTCTATTTTCCATAAACGCAATTCTCACAGAATTTTAAATCAACATGCTTCAAACCCAACAAAAAATTCCTTGAGTGAAGAATCTTCATCCCCTTCTCATTCATGTGTCGAGCCTATGATGCCACAATGCCATATCTTCTCCAGTAGAGGTTAAAGCATTAACAGAATTAGAAATACCATTTCATAAATACAATGTATCAACTTTTTCTCCCTTCGCTATTACCAGGGATCCTTTAGTGACCTTCCAGGTTTTATCTGTGAAAGTACTTACGCAACCTTCACCTCCCAATTGCCCTGTTGAAATCAGATTTTTCTTTAGATCTGGAACATGCCTTACATTCTTCAATAGCCATTGATTTCCATTTTGCTGTTTTATGAAAACTATACCCATTCCAATGATTTTATAGGGTTTATCATCACCGAATCGAACTTGTCCAAAATCTTCTTAAACATAATCATGAAAATATTTCTTATCAGGTGTGGCATGGAATGAGGCCCCTGAATCTACCACCCAGGCATCAATAATATTTTCTAGTGAAAGAATCAAAGCATCTTGCAACACATCACCTATTACATTCGCTTCATGATTAGTTTCTTGCTGCGCATCTCCTTCTTTTCCCTTCCGAGACTTGCAGTCTTTCTTTAGGTGTCCTTTCTTCCCACATTTCCAGCACACTATCCCCGATCTGGACTTGGATCTACCTTTTCTTGACTTACTACGATATCCTGGATTCTTTCCTCTTTCCATTTTTCTTCCCCTAGTCTCTGCAATCAAAGCATTACTTGATGTCTCACCAGAGCTTTTCCGTCGCATTTCCTCGCTAAGGATTGCACCGACAACATCATCAAACTTTAAAGTACTAGATCCAGAGATAGAGTTACTAATGGCCATAACTAAGCCATTCCAACTTTCTGGCAATGAGCATAGAAATAACAGAGCCCCAACTTCATCACCAAAATTTACCCCTACAGAAATTAACTGACTTGTAACTGTATTAAAATCATTTAAATGGTCTGCAACAGATCCACCTTCTGACATCTTCATATTAAATAAACACTTCATAAGAAATACCTTATTTGAGGCCGAGGGTTTTTCATATAGTTTGGCCAATGCCGACATTAAACCCTGTTTTGTCGTTTCCTTTGAAATATTAAATGCTACCGACGCCGCTAGGCATAGCCGTATTGTTCCAAGTTTCTTTCTGTCAAGAATATCCCATTATGTGTCTATCATACTTGTCGGCTTCTTTGTCTTTCCACTCAATGATAGGTGCAAATATCTCTGATACAGATAATCTTCCATCTGCATCTTCCACAGCTAGTAGTTTTGGCCATTGAATTTTTCGACCCTAAACCTACCATCTTTCGCCATTGCTCCCACTCGAACCAGGAACCCTTCTCTCCTGCGAGTTTATCAACCAAATAGACCTTCGACTCTGATACCAGTTGTTAGAAAATTATATATTACGGAGCAATGTAACACATAAAATACTGCAAAAATATAAACATAGAAAATGCATAAAACAAGAGAGACACAAATATACGTGGTTCACCCAATTTGGGCTACATCCACGGAGAAACAGCCAGTCCTTCTTTTATTATATTATCCAGCAAACTGAAGAGATACAACCTACAACAGATCCGTTGTAACACCCTCTTCGCTCTCAATCTCCACTCTCTTCCTCACTCGGAATACAGCTATAATATAGACGCAATACAATTCCCTCATATATAGTGAGGAGTTGCCTTCTAGGGCAAAAAACCCTAAATTAAACATAACTTCTACCGTCAGATCATCCGTCTAATAAATGGCCCAGATTGATTAGAAATTACTAGACTTCTACAAGGAAATTTTACATCTATTTTTAGCTTCAGGGGCGCTGCCCCCAAACCCCTGCCAGGGGACCGCTAGCCCCTAGACCCCCCAGCTAGGGGGGATTTAGCCCCACCCCGCACCCCCTTTGCGTGGAGGGGTGTACAGTCTTCCTGGGGTATACATCCGGCTGAAACCTTTGAATACAGAAGATAATCAGGCTCCACACCCAATACCCAATGCATATAACCATTGGACACCCAACACCACATTGGTGTCTGGGACATCAACCAAGAATAAATGGTCAGTGAGTGAGTAGTACCCCATATTTAAGGTCAACCCGAGTACGTACTTGGTACACTGCATGGTCCGGTCTCTGGGTACCAAAACTGAGAACCCCTCAAATTTGGTTGTCTGAATACGCTCCACCATTTGGGCATCAATGAAATTGTGGGTGGCCCTAATGTCAACCAGGATTGACACAGGTTGTCCCTGTACAGTCCCCCTGCTCCCGAGTGTCAAATACTTCGGCACATCTTGAAGAGAAGTGAGGACTCCGCCAGTTGGGGCAAATGACCCTCCTCTAGGTGGTGTTGGTGGTGGCCCTCCTGATGATGGTCCCCTCTCATCTCCCGGCTCCTCTCCTACCTCGGCCTCCTCCTTCTCAGGCTTACTATATGAGAACAACTCGATGAAATGGGCTTTGCCCTTGGTGCACTTATGCCCTGGTGCCCAAGGCTCCTGACATGTGGAGCACAACCTCCTCCTCTTGAGGTCCCTCCGAGTGTCATCATCGAACTGGCTACATCCTCCATCTCTCTGTTGTGGCCTCACATCTCTGTTCCCCAATGGGGCTGTGGGTCTTGCGGGAAAAAAATTTTTGGTCCTTGGGCACCACATCAATCATATCATGGGTTCTAGAAATGACATCATGTAGTGATGTGGGCTTGTAAGCCCTCACCCAACCACACAGAGGCTCAACAAGCCCCTCCACAAACAACATGATCAGTTGTGCCTTTGTAATATCATCCACCATCATTGCAAGTATTTGGAACTCTGTAATGTAGATCTCTACGCTGTCAGTCTGTCTCAAGTGGGACAACTTTCAAAAGTATAGCTCCAGATCCTTCCTTTCAAACCTCTCCAACAATCTCATGGTGAACTCCATATAAGTGGTGATGTGAAGGTGCCCCAATGTGATCAGCCCATGATACCACCACACCTGGGCATCACCCTCCAAGTGAAGGGTGGAAAAGTGTATGGCATCAGTGTCTCACATGGGATTCAGGTGAAAGTATATATCAAGTTTTTGTATCCACACCTTAGCTGTGCTCTTTGCCGACCCATCGAAATTTGGGAGTGTAACCTTCCCCAATAGTTTTTGTGCATCTTTGTTGGATGCTCCTCCCCTATAGTGGCCTCCACCGCCATTAGCTCGCCTCTCCTTAAGGTGGATGTACTCTCTAAAAGACATCACCCTCTTGATCCAACCATCCATCCCCTCATACTAAACAATGCTTGATGTGACAGAATGTACCAAATCTGCAACTGGGTCTGGTTCTCTCTCTGGTTTAGCCTCCTCCATGAAATGAGGCATTGTGGGGTGGTTATCTTGCCCACGTTGTGGGTGTGTGGAAGCTGATAGGTACAAATTCCTCCTCCCACTCTGTAATCCCGTTCACCTTGAGGTTCTCCCTTTGGCTTTCCACCCATCTGCAGGTCCATCACCTATTACATCATGTTCATCATCAACTGTCCTTGCCTCATCATTTGTTGGTTGGTCTTCAACAACTCCTCTATCTAGGCTGCTCATTCTTTTCCTGGTTCTCCATCCAGCCTTTGATGTTATCCACTTCAGTTTCTCAAAATGGGTCTGGCCCCTCTCCTCTACCTTGACCCCTACCTCTTCCTCTACCATGGCCTCTCTGGAAAACTTGTCCTTGGTATATCGATGGCATCACCGACTCTTGTTCCCCACTCTAGCCAAGAACATGCTCTGATACCACAGTAATATTCCTAATGGAATATTTCAGTGACAACAAAGACAAACCATAACATCCAGGATGAAATTTTATTCAGTAAGGAACATGTAAACAAAAATTTCTCATAAACACCCAAATGGCCAAATTTTATTAATCAAATATGCTAGAGTACAAGAATTTCGATGAGGTGCACCTAATCTTGCACAAGGCAAGCTATAACCCTTAGGTGGATGATACAAAAGTGCCCAGTGGTTATAATTTTTTCTACTCCCAAAATGTTGTGCTTTCCCCTTAAAACTACATTGTTGGTTGAATTCGGCCCTTGATTTAACCCCTCAAAACAACCTAGGAATTTCTGCAACTTTGGGGATGTAATCCTCTCCGAAAACCCAGAAAAACCAGAAAGTGTTTTGCCTGGTTTTGACCTGCCAATTTTGGCTCCTTGGGGATTGGCCCTCCTCCAACATTGGAACTCAATGCCTGTAACTGAAAAGTATTGTAACTTTCTGCCACAATGTTGGAAAATCAGTCTCCCAACAATCTCTCCACAACCCAACTCCCTAATCCTCTAGTTAATCCTCCAACCAAGTGATTCCCCTCTAGTGACTACGTAGTCCTAAGTGAGGATGACACAGGCGCTTCGACCAAAAGCTCGAAGTGGGTGTTTGAATTTCTTTCCTGCAACAAATTATCCTCTACAAAGTGGCAACTCGATATGGATCGAGGAAGCCCTCCTAGGGTGGCACTCAGAGTCCACTGAAGAGAGGGATGAGCTTCACTCCTTGGAAAGATCTTGTGTTGAACAACACTTGTAGCTTAACTAAATAGCCAAAGCAACAATGAAATTCTCAAATGATCAAAGGCCCCAAATTCTACTCACTTCCTCCTATTTATGCTTTCTCCCTTGGGCCCCACATGGGTCCCATCAAATATTTCGATCCCCACTTAGGAAAATCGAATTTCCTTCATGGGGTGCATATTTTTGGGTGGGTGAGTGGCCCCCACAATCCACTAAAATCATAATCGACCCCATTTCTCCTAATTTCTCTAATCAGTTTTCTTATAGCTAAAAATAAAAAAATTGCCAAAAATTGATTTTCTCCTCACCTTGGGAAAATTATTAGGAAGGGACATTGCACACCTAACCATAGATTGGGTGAGCCAAGTATCTCTTCAACCCATCACCCTCATGCCATATTCCAACCATGAATGTGGGACTCATAGAAAAAACCAAAAAACACCAAATAATCATGGATGCCACTGGAGTTCTCCACCTACACCGTGAGGAATTTGAGTGCCTCTTAGTCTCTTAGGCTTTACCATAATCCATAGTCTGATCTAGGGATCACTAGGCCCTACACTGAGACACACTCTCCAGGATTTACTGTACATCCCATCTTGGGGCTATTAGGCCCAATGGAGAGATATCCAGCTCTTGGCTTCACCTTATATCCCACCATTCACCCGCAAGGATTCCTAGGCCCATTGAGGAACACAATCCTGGATTTACTGCAACCCATAGATTATTTCAGGGGTTACTAGGCCAGTGGCTTTATCGTGATCCATATTCTGGTTCAAGGACCACTAGGCCATGTATTTTTCATTTTTGAGATTGACCCCACTCAGCTTCGAATCCATCTGGACATCCCACATACGCTGAATATGAGAACCCATCTCATCAAAACTATTAGGAAATGGAAAGGATATGCTAAACAACACTGTCACACCTGGAAAAACCCATGCCATGATAAAAAAGAACCACATGAAATCCCATGCATGCCAAATCTAGCAAGGAAACTACACATGCAAGTTGATACCTACAATGAAGGCTATTGTAGCTGCTTTATCCTGCCTTTCCCTGCTTGATCTTTGGCCTTCCTCTTGTCTTCTTTTCCTTTCTTGATTTAATGCCAAAGTGCTCCAAGAAAACTCTGTGCCCAAGAGTGAGAGAGAGAATAATGAGAGAGTTATAAATGTGAAATGACAAAAGGTTACCAATTGATCCTCAGAGGCTTTTTTATGAATGAGGCCTCTATTTTTTTCATTTTCCATTATTTTTCTTCAATTTCCTCTTCAAATGCAACCTGTGACCTTTCACCCCCCTTTTCTCCTAACTTCCATTATTTTCATAAATAAATGTGCCAAAATGCCATTTTTTACTTTCCAAAGCCTTAGCCATTTCCTTTTCCAATTTCCTTAGCCGTAAAAAACCAAATGAACACCCCCTAGGATGTCTTGCCCAACAATCAACTTGAAATAAGCGTCCCATCAACAATGGTTATTATTTTTAACTTTTATTACATGGAATTTTCGATAGGGTTGTTACAGAACTCTCCCCCTTGTGGGACACCATCCTCAGTGTTCAATCACACATATACCTTAGCAAACCACTCGAAAGAAGACATACTGCTCATGGAGATTTATAACATAGCTTGATGCAGTATTTACAATGATCACCCACAATGATCACCCCACTGAGTACCAATCCACATGACATCGCAGAAACATGATAACATAACCACATGATAGCATAGTAACATGACAACATAATCATAATGACATGACACCCATACTGCTTAGTGGAGATTTATAATATAGCTTATGGTAATATTTACATCCATATCATATGTACATATAACAATATCACTAAAACATATACCAAAACATATACCAAGACATCATAGCAAAACATGTATCAAAACACCATATCAAAGCATATACCAAAACACTATCTCAAAGCGTATTTGCTTCAACTGGAAAACAAGGAAAGATACATAGCCCACATCTGATTTTCCACCTCCCATGTAGCTTCATTGGGCCCAAAGTGCTTCCATTGCACTTTAACTTGCTCGATTGCTTAGTTCTGGAGCATGAGCACCTTTTTCTGCAATATATATTAAAGGTCCTATTGGAATTCTCCATCTGGTTCCACCTGCAATATAGACCAGCTGATCACATGATCAACATATTTAATATACTTCTTAAGCAATGACAAATGGAAAATATCATGGAATTTCACTGTCAGAGGCAGTGTAAGTCGATAGGCTACTGGTACAATCCTCTCAATGATACTGAAGGGTCAACAAAACCGTGGTGCCATCTTGGCACAAGATCCAATCTGCAAGGAGATCTTCTTCACTTTGATGCGTAAGTACACTTGTTCCCCAGCCTGGAACTCCTTGAACAACCTGTTCCAATATGCATAACTCTTCTTCCTACCCTGTTGTTGGGTCTTGAAATTGTCATTCACTTCCATTACACTTTCACTATCATGTCCATTATATCACCTCCATTTCACCTTCATTTCACTACCATGTCACTACATTCATCTCACTTTCATCATTATTGGGTCACATTTATGTTTTTCCAAACTTTATTAATTCTTAGCATTTTTAAGTGAATTTGTGGTTAAAAATTAGAAAATAATGTGCATATGCTTATACCTAACAAGTGGAATGAGATTGTTGACATGTGTAGGCAAAATGAGGCTTCTAGAAGACCTTTATGTGGCATCCTAAGGCCAAATTCGAATTTGAGTGGAGAGGATCATGGGATCATGAGGATATGTGTCACATTTCCTATTTGTATTGAAACTCTAAGAAGACATGTGTCTTATCATTTCCTATTTTGATTATAACTCTAGAGGTATAGGGAGAGATTCATGGACTCTCATTAATGAGATGACTTCTCATCTTTTTGTATAAATAGGAGATCTCTCTCCTTTATTTGGGAGCTTTGTAAACTTTTGCTAGCTCAACTTGTTGTACTTTGTAATTTTGAAGAATTTGAATAAGGCTTTGAAGTTCCCAACATGGAAGGAGATGTGAAGTAAGAGATGTCATGGAACATATTAGAATTTAAGGTAGAGTAGATTTTATTTTGTAGTTTTGCTTTGATTTCATTCAAGTATGTCATTTTATTTTTATGATTGTTTTCAAGTTTAATAGTTTAGATTTTCCATTCATGCAAGTTTAATTCATGTAAGTGTGTTCAACCGATTGATTTTAGATTTATCTAACTGTGTAATCTATGCTTGACAAAATAGTCCAAGAAAGTAGTCCTCCTATTCTTCAATTGGTGCTTGGAGCATTAGAGCACACAATAGATTTGATGTTAGTTTAATAACTCATGTTGTAAGTGAATATTTCCAAAAGCCCTTTCAGCTGATGGTTCATCTTAAAACCAAGTGGCGAAGTATTTCATTTATGAATGAGTCTTTCTATGCATTTTTATGTTTATTTTTTCTTAGAAAAATGAAGTATTGGATCCCTCCAAATGCTATCACAAGGAGGTAGTTCTCCCAAAATTGTATAGCATAGTGATAAAACACTTCATTTAGCTATTATAGTAGATTAGTTGCAATTTCACTTTCAGTCTTCGTCTTTCATTTAAATTTCATTTTCAATTTTAGAACAATGAAGCATTGGATCCCTCCAAATGCTATCACAAGGAGGTAGTTCTCTCAAAATTGTATAGTAGAGTGATAAACCACTTCATTCAGTTGTTATAGTAGATTAGTTGCAATTTCACTTTCAGTCTTAGTCTTTCATTTTTCATTTTCAGTTTTAGAACAATGAAGTATGGAGTCCCTCAAAATGCTATCATAAGGAGGTAGCTCTCCCAAAATTGTATAGCAGAGTGATAAAACATTTCATTTAGCTGTTATCATTTTTGCTTTCATTTTATAGACATTTTGCTGGCTTATATTAATATAACTATTCAAAGTTTTGATTTGTTCATTTCCTTTTCTCCCTTCTTTAGAAATTAGATTTTAACATTTAAAGTCATTAGATTTAGTTGTCCATTAACATTTAGAAATTTCATTTAGAAGCATAACATTTTTTCTTTTAGATTAATTTCCTTAAGCATGAGAAACAAAACCCCAAAAACAATATAAACTATAAAACAAAGAAGTAAGAGAAGGGTTAACTAAGCACATATAGTGCACTATCTTCATCAATTTACGATACTCAGATTGATAATTTATGTAGAACAATTTAGGACACTAAATTGACTAAACATTTTGGCATCATTGCCAGGGAAGTGTAATTAGGAGACCTTATTTCTTACATCTAAAAAAAAATTAATAATTTCTCGAGTATGCTCTCCTCCTACACTTTGTGTGATCTGGAGGATCAGAAAAAGAATTTTTATGTTAAAAAAAAATAAAAATTATCATTTCATTTGATTCAATGAAAATTTTAATTTCAATAAATTGCTTTGTTTAATAAAATATATATGTATATTTTTAAATTTTTGAATATATATATATATATATATATTTTAATAACAAATCATTTAAAAAAAAATAAAAATAAAAATTTATTGTTTTGTTTAATGAAATATATATGGATATTTTTAATTTTTTTTGAAAGTATAACATATAATTTTATTAACAAATCAATTAAAAAATACATAAAAAAAATACCAATGAATAATACATAACCCATAAAGAGCTGAGAGAATGCAAATAAAACATAACCAACAAATAACATATAACCTATGTTTTAAAAAATGCACTGTATATGCGAAAAAACCAAGGGTTCAAATGTTAAACGACTAGGTCACAACGAGGAGGTGAATGCAAATTTGTAGGTCCACGCTAACTCCATTGAGGGGGCCTCGACATTTTTTTTCAACCTGAAAATGAACTCGACGAGTTACGAGTTCAATGCGGTTATTATTTCCACCGCCTGCAAAAAAAATAAAACCTGCAATGTAAACAATCTGAGCTGCGAGCTTCAGCAAAATTATTAAATTGTTGTTTTAAATATCCAAGGTACAAATTTGGATTAAAAACAACAACTATAGCAATTTTCTAGCAACCCATTGGGTAGTGTATCATTAGACCATGTGCTTGCCATATTCGCTCGTCATCACCATTTCCAGAAAACGCAAGTGTTTAGATCACCTAGAACCTTACTTGTAGAGGCTATATCACTGAGAACACACCATTGGATAGTTCATATGCTGGTGCTATTGTCTGTGCTGTGATTGCATATGAAGAAAATTCGAAATTGATTTTTTTTTTTTACAGAAGCCGTAATTGACAGAAAACACAAAACTAAAAAACGTTAAATTTTAAATGCAAATTATGTTCAAATGAAAAAGAATTTAGGAAAACCATAACATGGGTTTTTTTGGGAATAGGGTCAATTAGATAACCCATTTGGCATGCTATGTGAGGAAAAAACGAATTTCATTAAATGAATAGAGCACTGTTTGAACACAGCACGTTCTAGGAAGAAAATTTCAAATTAAAGACTAATCATGCTATGGCATTCAATCCATATGGTGAATCTAAGAGTCCAATTCGATTTAGACTGATTACACCACACCTTCCATCTTCAATGCCAAACGGTTTAATGATGCAATCTCTGTTTTCAACTTGTGCTTAACTAGACTTCTCCCGCAAACCTGTCAAACGCTTTTTCATGCATACTATCACTCTATTTTCATCCAAGTGCACCAGATGCCAGAGAATCCAGCATTCCAGCTGGCCCGTCGCCAGTTGACAATATTTATGCTGGGCAAGCTCATGTTTTGAATGATATCCATCTTGCGAAGGTAGATTCCATACTAGCTTTAGCTAGATCAAATGGGTGGTCTTGGACTTTCTTCCGGGTACTTAGCTGCATAAAATTTCTTTTCCAATAACTTAAATTAGAAAGCTGATCTCTTGGTTGTCTTTTAGCTATGGAACACAACCACATTCTACAACTAATCGGCTGTTCCGCAACGACTTTCACGCTTTTGTAAGTTCAAGGTGTCAAGAGGGAAAAATGACTACATGGGTAGCTTGGAAAACATCAGGAAAGGAATTTTGAGGCGTGTGTTATCACTATGTCGCCGCATGTTCTTCCTGACTTCAGGGAGCAAAATGAAAAACAAAACAAAAGGTTCATAGGTAATTAAAAAAAAAAAAAAAAAATTGAATTAATGAAATAAGAAGATTATTTGCTCACTTTTCTGGAAGGTATTGATTAATTTTGGATTGATGATGAAAAATGAATAGCTAACTTTCTGTTCAAGATTTTTAGCTACAGAAATTGTGTACGTTCTACAACTAGAAAGTCATTCCACAGCTAAACATCAATTCTGCAACTGAAAAACCTCACTGTTCAAATCAGTCTAACTTTCTCATACGAAATCGGATTTCAACGATTCAAGTGTCATTGGAAAGATATCGACGAGATCTACACAATGAGAAATCCATCATTAGAGTTTGAAACAATAAAGAATGAAGAAATTGCTCAAAATATATAACAGTTAACTTGAGGCACTAATTTCGAAGCAAGTATAAATTCTTTTGGTTTTCCTTTGTGAACTTGTTTCATTAGTATGAATTCTTAGTTTTGTGTGTAAATATCATAACTAGAGAGATTGATCACCTCTCTCTTTTGATAGTCTTACATTCCATTGCATAAGAAGTATTAGTTTTTTTTGCAAGTTCCAGGGGGAAGGACAAATGACTACAAGTGAATAGTGTCTCTCTTAGAGATCAATTTGTTTCATAAGAGGATGATCAGAAACAAAGAAGAAACATCAAAGTATGAGCGCATGCTAATGCAAAATCAGATCCAAGCACTTGAAAAACTTTCAGATAATATTGTCTCCATTACATCCATACTTCATAATAAACCATTCACCTCATTTCCCTTCATATTTTCCATTTACATTCACATACACTTTCCATTACTTTTTGTCCACTCCTAACCCACAAATAAAAGCAAGAGGCTCAGTTACATGCTTATTGCCCATTGCCATTATTACTTTCCATTGCCATCTTCCATTTTCATTTTCTCTTTCCTATCATTTTCATTTCGCAAATAAACCCTGCTTCAATGCAAATTATTTAGCCTATTATGTTTTAAGTCTACCTCAGGTTGAGAAAGACAGGTCCAGGATAACATCAAACCACGCTTAACCTGGTAGCTAGCCCTACCAGGTTGGGAGAGGGCTCTCTCCTTGTCAATCTTAGGAAAATATGGCAAATAATGCTAGAGATGACTGATGTAAGTACTAATTTTAGGCTAGGTATATGCTCAGAGGAGTTTGATTGAGTTTAAATTTGGTTTGTTGGATCATATGAGGAAGGCAGTTTGGGTCTAGGGAATGAACTCAGATTTGCAGAGGTTTATGTGGGGTGAGGTAGGAAAGTGTTTTAGTACTTCAAATTAGGTGTAATGATGAGTCTAAAAATTGGTGAGGAGTTGGAGATGGCATGCAAGTTTCATGAGTCCTCTTCAAATAGTAGAAAACATGTAAAACTAAATAAACCCCAAGGCAAAGCACTGAAACATCAATGAATTCTACTTTTACACTTGATCCATTTAGTTATGCAGAGAAAAAGAGAGATAATGGCATACATAAACATATGATAAACTGAATCACATAGGAGAAAACAATACTAATTCACCTTGTCACAAGAATCCCACAAAATTCTGTAAAACCCTGGTCTATTTCCTTGCCAAACTGCAAAAGTGTTGTACAATAGTGCTCAAAGCATCCACAAGAGTCCAACCTTGACAAATGACTGAAAAAACACATGATATTGACATCCAAACCACCTGTGCTATCCATCAGGGGTCAAATTCATGAGAAAAGGGGTGGTTTCAACCATATCTAAACTAGGAACATAAAATTAGGCAGTGGAACAGCTTGCCTCTAAAACTTAGGAAACCAATTCATTGCAGCTCAAAACCACCTACAACTGATGTATCTACCTCCTTAAGTAAATTTTCATCATTTTTACATCATAGTACATCAATTTACATCATATTACATCATGATTTTTACTATGAGAGAGAAAAAGTCAAACTGGAAGAAAACTAGGCGAAATTCTATGCAAACAGGCAAAATTGGCAATTTTTCATCCTATGCATAGCTCCATTTTTTCTGTGCGTAGCACTTTTTTCAAGCCACTTTTGGAAGGCTTCCAGAAGTCCAAATCAGGTGCAGGATAGCTCATTGGAAAGCGTGGTGAGTCTACCTTTTTGGACAACTTGAATTTTTTTATTTGGAGTCCATTTGCCCCTCAAAAAATGCAATCTCCCAAGACTGCTTCCTATGTGGCCAAAAAGTGGTAGAGAGGGCATTTTTAGGTGTTTTTGGCCCTTTTGGAGGCCAAAAACTTGTCAAAACTTCACAACCATTTCTGAGCAAGCATATTTTTTCATGCTAATTCCAAATATGTAAGCCATTTTGCAAATGGATGCCCCCATCAAAAGCATAGCGCTGGTGGCGCTACGCACCTGCCAGAAAAACCTGTTTTTTGCCTGAAAAATTCAAAAATACCAAAAATTTCACCAAATTTCTTGAAATTTGGCATGAGTGATCTGTGTTAGGTGTTATACTGGGCTAATGAAGCTTCATCCAAGATTTTGAGCTTATCTTGTTCTTTCTTGCTCCTCAAAGCTCTCTTTAACTTGGCTTTTAGGCTTCTTATCATTATCTTACAAATTTTGTTCGGGGCCAAATAGTGATAAGCCATGTGGCACAACATTTTCTTCTCTTTGTAAGATTTCTCAAGCAGCTTCTCCAAGTGCATATTCACCTTTTCCAACAAATATTCCCGGTCATTGTCTTTTTGTTCAATGGATGTCAACTTTCCCTTTGCCCTCTTGGACTTTTGCCGGTTTTCTTTGATGATCTGCAGCTCCAGGAGTTCTTGTTTGTCAGTAAGCTATTTTTTTTCTTGCTCAAGTAAGTTGATAATCCACTTAGCCCTCTCAAGGTCAAGTGATAAGACATGGATGTCAGCTTCTTTCTCTTTGATGACCTCCTTGAGTTTTGAGCTTTGGGAGCCCAAATCAATGTCCTCTTCCTGAATCAAAACAAAGTCTCTCTCTTGACCTTCAGAAGACCCTACATCATGCAAAGGTTGCTTTCCTTTATCCTGTATCTGTACCGCTGAAGAAGAAGGCAAAGCCCCTTTCACCCCAAGTGAAGATAGCATTTTCCTGTGGTCTGGTGAAGGAAATGAGACCCCTTCCACCCCTGGTGGAGATAATACTCATTTAGCAGCTGCAAATAGTCTCCTTGTGCCTTTTTCATAAGTGAAAAACACTAGCACACCTGTTTTTTTAGTCTCATGACCCTCTGGCTGATTTGAAGGCCCTCCTTCCTCTTGAAGCACTGATGGGGTCACCTGAGGGCTTTTGAAAACCTCATGTGAAATGAAGGTATCCCATGAAATATTCAGCAAGCTTAGCTGATGTAAAACAACAATCTTAATCAATGAAAAATGGTAAATGCTACTGAATTGCTGAGGAATAGGTTTCCTTTGCACATATGTAGCCATCTTCTCAATATTTCTACATATGAAATAGGGGAGGTTCATCATCCTCACTCTAGTAAAATGCATCAACAATCTAACATGGTCAGTATACAAATGAGGAAACCTCCCTTCACAGGTGAAATACTTGATAATGAGTTTCATAAGTCGAGCATAAGTGTCTTGTAGGTATCTGAAAAGAAAGACCCTACTGATTTGCCTTTGATAACTAGCCTTGATGTAAGGCTCATAATGCTCTCTGCCCACATGCTGCCCCTTATTCCACTGTTCTCCCACATTAGGAATGCCTGTTGCTACTACAATAGTTTCAGGTGTCAAAGTGAAAGAGACACCAGCTAGGTTCACTTGACCATTGTGAAGATGAAGAACAAATAACCTAGCAAGCTCATGGTGATATTTCACCCTCTCCACCATCTCATAAAACTGGTAACAAGACTGATGTTTAAAGCATGTTACTGCAAGAGGGCAAGCTAGTAACTCTGTGAGAGTGGTGGGCTCCTCCCGGATGTGTTTTCCTCTTTTATGTGGTTCTTTTGGTGCATGAGCCTCTTGGGAAGAATCACTGACAATTTCATCATCCCTTTCATATGCTGAATCTGTTTCCATACTTGCAAATGTGGAGTGAAGAATGATGAGTATGAAGAGATTTTCTCAAGTATAGGGTGACTTCTGTTTTCTTTTTTGGAATTGAGAGGATTGACTGATAATAGAACTGTGAATGAGGGTTTTAATGATGGTAGTAGGGTTTTAGGGAATGTATAGGCTTTAGGAAATGTGAATTAGTGTTTTGAGAATGATAGGAATTATGTATAGGGCTTAGGGTTTGGTACTAGGGGGTAAGGTGAGAGCCAATGGGAGAGGGAAAGAGGAAGGGAATTAGAAAAATTTAGTGTAGGGGCATGGAATATAGGAAAATAATAACAAGGGAGTTAAAACAACAAAACCTTAGACAATTTTGGCAAGACAATTTGGAGGCAGCTAGGGTTTCATTTTTCAACACTCAAATCATCATCATGGATGAAAAAATCTCTTGCTAGGGCAGATGAGAGGATGTACTTTCTTGTTTGAGAGGTTAATGGTCAAATTGGAGGTTTGTGAAATCAATGCAATGTGTTTTGGAGCTTATCCAGCAGATGCGCTGCGCCAACGCCCAGGTGCGTAGTGCACTTTCTGTGCATAGCATACGTTCAAATCCTAGTTCAAAACCTGCATCTAGTGCGTAGCGCCAAGTAGGGCTTCGCGCCAGGCAGGGCGTCGTGCCAGTGCCCAGGTGCGTAACGCCAGTGAAAACTTGAAGTTTTGCTGCAAATTTCACTTCTTTCTCTTCAAACCCGATTTTCTCCCTCTTGCTCTCTCTTTTGCACAAAATGAAATCTTCCAAACACAAGGAGAACTTTATATCCATCTTGACTTTAATTTTTTCCTTTACAAACCCACTTTCCTAAAGTTCTTTTCACTTTGCTTTAAAAAAAACTCTGTTTTTTGCAATTTGGCTCTTTTTATCATTTGATGAACTGATGCTTGGATGTTTTTGTTTCTTGTAGTGGCTAGAGTTGGCAAGGTGACCAAGGGCTGTAGCTGAAGCTTATTACATATGAAAACATTAAAATTACATAAAATTTGTACATGAAATAGGAAAACTCAGTTTTCACCTCAAAATAGAGTTTTGAGGTAAAAACCCTTTATGAAGCAAATTATCAGTGAAATTTGTGATTTTATGAATTTATTAGACATCTTCATGTGCCTGCTGACCTCTTATTGAGTTTTTGAAGACCATGGTGGCAAACCCTAGATCTAATGAGACCTAAAAACCCTAAAATGACTTTTGCAAATGGAATGAAATAAAAATGACAGCAAATGACTTGTACATGCGAAAATAGGCCAGCAAATAAATGGCATGAGGGAAATTGACAAAGAACCACTACCATTAGTTGATCTATGACTTAATGGAATGCAGCTGATTAGATGAGACACCTAATATGCATGCAAAAAGAGAAATTTGATCACTGATGGAGGGATGAAGATACCGACACTAACATAGCCCATAGTCCTTTGAGTCTAAATTCCTTGCAAAAACACCTTGAGACTTCCATGCCTTAATGGAAAGTCCTCATGCTGACAAACAATGGGAATACATTAATGTCCCTTGTTCATTGGATTTTCTAGGTGACTCGACATCGGAAAATTTATTCATACCTAGCAAGATGTGTTTGGGCATCTTGACTCTCATTGTCATCAATGGTGAGAGTTCCTGTGTTGACTAGTGGCATCCATTAATGGCCACTAAGTCAACAATTTCTTGCTATGTTTGACATCAGAACATCTATTCACATAGTAGGAATTGTGCCAATGAGTTTTGAAGACATGAATACTATTATTTTCACCATTTTGGAGCAGATATAAAATAGATCAACACTATTCAGCAACAGATTCAACAAGTTTTAGTAGAAGCAATAAAAAGTCATCTTGTTATCCATGACTCTTTTTGTCTAGCCACTTGAAAAAGATTATGATCAGAATTTTGTAGCCACCACACATACAACTCATCCATTTCTAAAGGGTAAGTTAAGGTACGTCATTTTATAACTTTTTTCCATAGAATTCCATAAAAATCTAGAATGATAATTGTTGGAAAAACATTTCTCCTCCTCATTTCATAAAATTGCCAATACAATCAGTTGGTGGGGGGATACATTCATATTCATATCTTTCCATGTTCATATCATATTCAGAAGCCCACATACTTCCAAAATATATTAACTATTACATTATTATTATGAGCATACAATGGATTTTCAAAAGTGCTTAAAGGATAATTGGATACAAACACAATCATGGTTGTCACACAAAAACCAACCATGATGCAATCCAATAAAGATATACTTTGCAACAATAATCAAATTATCATTATGCAAAGTTCAAAGATCAAAATTGAATGCAACAACAAAATATGGTTGTAACACAAGAACCAACCATGTTGCAATTCAAGTAAAACACTTTGCAGAAGTATGAAGTTATCAAATGATATCATGCAAAGTTAAGCCAAAGCTCAAGGATCAAAAGAATTAATGTAATATATATTGCATGAGGACATGCAATAGCTTTAGTTGGGGGGTATGTTGGGTCTTAAAATTGTCATTCACTTCCATTACACTTTCACTATCATGTCCATTATATCACCTCCATTTCACCTTCATTTCACTACCATGTCACTACATTTATATCACTTTCATCATTATTGGGTCACATTTATGTTTTTCCAAATTTTATTAATTCTTAGCATTTTTAAGTGAATTTGTGGTTAAAAATTAGAAAATAATGTGCAGATGCTTATACCTAACAAGTGGGATGAGATTGTTAACATGTGTAGGTCAAAAGGAAGCTTCTAGAAGACCTTTATGTGGCATCCTAAGGCCAAATTCGAATTTGAGCGGAGAGGATCATGGGATCCTGAGGATATGTGTCATATTTCCTATTTGTATTGAAACTTTAAGAAGATGTGTCTTATCATTTTCTATTTTGATTATAACTCTAGAGGTATCGGGAGAGATTCATGGATTCTCATTAATGAGATGAATTCTCATCTTCTTGTATAAATAGGAGATTTCTCTCCTTTATTTGGGAGCTTTGTAAACTTTTGTTATCTCAACTTATTGTACTTTTTAATTTTGAAGAATTTGAATAAAGCTTTGAAATTCCCAACATGGAAGGAGATGTGAAGTAGGAGATGTCATGGAGCATATTAGAATGTAAGGTAGAGTAGATTTTATTTTGTAGTTTTGCTTTGATTTCATTCAAGTATGTCATTTTATTTTTATGATTGTTTTCAAGTTTAATAGTTTAGATTTTCCATTCATGCAAGTTTAATTCATGCAAGTGTGTTCAACCAGTTGATTGTAGATTTATCTAACTGTGTAATCTATGCTTGACAAAATAGTCCAAGAAAGTAGTCCTCCTATTTTCCAATTGGTGCTTGGAGCATTAGAGCACACAGTAGATTTGATGTTAGTTTAATAACTCATGTTGTAAGTGAATATTTCCGAAAGCCCTTTCAGTTGATGGTTCATCTTAAAACTAAGTGGTGAAGTATTTCATTTATGAATGAGTCTTTCTCTGCATTTTTATGTTTACTTTTTCTTAGAACAATGAAGTATTGGATCCCTCCAAATGCTATCACAAGGAGGTAGTTCTCCCAAAATTGTATAGCAGAGTGATAAAACACTTCATTTAGCTGTTATAGTAGATTAGTTGCAATTTCACTTTCAATCTTAGTCTTTCATTTAAATTTCATTTTCAGTTTTAGAAAAATGAAGTATTGGATCCCTCCAAATGCTATCACAAGGAGGTAGTTCTCCCAAAATTGTATAGCAAAGTGATAAAACAATTCATTCAGTTGTTATAGTGTAATTTCACTTTCAGTCTTACTCTTTCATTTAAATTTCATTTTTAGTTTTAGAACAATGAAGTATGGAGTCCCTCAAAATAATATCACAAGGAGGTAGTTCTCCCAAAATTGTATAGCAGAGTGATAAAAAAATTCATTTAGCTGTTATCATTTTTGCTTTCATTTTATAGACATTTTTCCAGCTTAGATTAATCTAACTATTCAAAGTTTTGATTTGTTCATTTCCTTTTCTCCCTTCTTTAGAAATTAGATTTTAACATTAAAAGTCATTAGATTTAGTTGTCCATTAACATTTAGAGATTTCATTTAGAAGCATAACTTTTCTTCTTTTAGATTAATTTCCTTAAGCATGAGAAAAAAAACCCCAAAAACAACATAGATTATAAAACAACGAAGTAAGAGAAAGGTTAACTAAGCAAATATAGTGCACTACACTTCATCAGTTTACAATACATGGGTTGATAATCTATGTAGAGCAATTTAGGACACTAAATTGACTAGACACCTGTGATACCTTTAAATTTTTCTTGATCACATGCATTTCCTATTTCATGTTTGGCAACATATTTGGTCTAATAAGTACCATGTTTATCGAATCACTCCAACTGATAGGAATGTTACATCTCCTCCCATACAATGCCTCAAAAGGACTCATCCTCAATGACTCGTGATAACCATTGTTTTATGCGAACACTACCAAGTGTTGATACTCTTCCCACTTATACTGGTGATGCATCACATACATCCACAATATGTCCTCCAATATCATGTTGACCCTCTATGTCTGTCCATATGTCTGCATATGATAAGTTGTGTTGAAGGCCAACTTTGTGCCCAAACTTGCAAGTAAATCCTTCCAAAACTTGGAAGTGAACTTCGCATCCCTATCCAACACATTATTCATTGGAACACCATGCAATCTAACCACATCTCTGATGAATACCTTTGCCACATTTCTAGCTGAGAATGTAGACTTCACTAGAATGAAGTGTGCAACCTTTGGCAACTTGTCCACCACAATCATGTTGGAATCATTTTGTCTCACTGTCTTTGGAAACCCTATGATGAAGTCCATGGAAATGACCTCCCATTTCCACTCTGGAATCACGATCAACTGTAGTAGTCCACCTGGATGTTTGCACTGCCTTCACTCATTGACAATCAAAACACCTAGCCACAAACTCTGCTACATCCCTCTTCAGATTCAACCAAGAATAAAATTTCTTCACTACCGTCAATGTCTTCTGGTAACCCGGGTGACTTGAATAAGGTTTTGCATGAAACTCTCTCAAGATCACCTTATTGAGCTCGCTACTATCTGGCACATATATCTTGTCTTTGAATCTAACCAATCCATATGTTTTAAGACAATAATCCATACCCTGTGCACCTACACCTATACCTGTACTTCCACCCGTACCTGTACTACCACCTGTACCTATACCTGTACCACTACATGTACATGTACCTTCACTTATACCTATACCTGTAATATCACATGTACCTGTACCAGCAACCTTCTGCAACCTGTGAACAATCTCCATATACCTGTCATATTGTTGACTTACCTGCAAGATCCTATCCTGTAAGTTTGTCCCATAGGAGCTCATAACTTCCAAATGATTTTCTTGTACCTATCTATTGAGAGAATCTTCCACCCTATTCTCTTTACCTTTGATGTACCTAATCTCGAAATCAATCTAATTGATTTAGTCAACCATATAACTTGCTTAGCATTCAAATTCGGCTAGTCAAACAAATATCTCAACCCAATATGATCACTCATAAGTACAAACCTCCAGCCAAGAAGATAGTGTCTCCACATCTTCAATGCATGTATGATCGTTGCTAAATCAAGATCATGTGTTAGGTAGTTCTGCTCATGCTCGTTTAGTTTCTAGGACTCATTGCATACCACCTATCCATCCTGCATAATGACTCCACCAAGTCCTCTCTTTCAAGCATATGTACATACTACAAACTCCTTATCTGGATCTGCAATCTGTAGCACTGGTGCATGTGTCAACAACTGCTTAAGCTACTCAAAGCTAGCCTCACACTCCCCTGTCCACTCAAACTTCTTACCTTTCCTCTACAATGATGTAACAGGATAAGAAATTTGTGAGAATTCCTTGATGAAAATATTATAATAGTCTTCCAAACCCATGAAATATCTCACCTCATCCACACTCTTAGGAGCTACTCATTCCATGATGGCTCTTATCTTTTTTGCATCTACTACAATGCCCTCCTTGGAGACAACATGCCCCAAGTAGTGTACCTCAGTCTAAAAGAAGCTGCACTTGCTGAGATTAGTGTACAACTGATTCTCTCTCAACAACCTCAACGCTGCTGCTAAATTCTCAACATGCTCTTCCTCATTTTTTAGAATATACCAATATATCATCAATGAACACAATAAAAAACTTATACAAATATAGATGTAACACACTATTCGTCAAGCACATAAACATAGCTAGAGCATTAGTTAATCCAAATAGAATTACAACAAACTCATAATGCCCATACCTGGTCCTGAAAGTTGTCTTGTATATTTCCTCCTCTTTGATGCGTACCTGATGGTATTCAGATCTCAAATAAATCTTCGAGAACTCTGCTACTTTCTTCAGCTGATTGAACAAGTCATCAATCCTTGGTAACCTATATCTATTCTTGATGGTCACTTTGTTCAATTTCTTGTAGTCAATGCATAATCTGAGAGTTCCATCTTTCTTCTTCACAAACAATATCGATGCTCCCCAAGGTGATACACTTGGCCTAATGCATCCCTTGTCCAACATTTCTTTCAAATTCAATTTTAAATCGACCAACTTAGGTGTGCTCATAGTATAAGGTGCTTTTGATTTTGGAGTTGTCCCTGGAACTAACTCAATCGAAAATTCTACCTCCTTGTGAGGTGGAAACTTTATAATGTCCTCTAGAAATACATCTTGAGACTGTTGCAAATCTAGGTACCTGCTTAACACATTTGCATCCTCAACTTCCTTGCCCTTATCACTAGAAATGTGCACTACAATTAACACACACCCTTTCCTTCAGACATGCTTTTCTTACATAGTTGTCACCATCCTAACTGATGTGGTTTTCTTCTTACCCTGCAAGACTCTTGGTTCCCCATTTTTGTCAACACACTCAATGGATTTGTGAAAATAGTCTACCTTGGTTTTATGAAGATACAACCAATCCATGCCCAACAATGTACTGTATGATCCCAATGGTAATACATTTAGATGTGCTATGGTAGGCATACTATTCAAATCAAATGCATAAGCTCTTACCCAATGATGAAATCATTTTTTTTGTACCTGTAGTCAACTACACTAACCAAGACTCTACATGAAATTCCTTACTCAAACCACACGTATCCACCAAGTCAAGACTAACATAGTTATAATTAGATCCAGAGTCAGTCAAAATAGAAATAACTTTATCACAAAGCTTACCTTCCATCTCAATGATAAATACCTAGTGTTTTGTTTGTATGTTGTCCATTGCCGCATAAATACGAGGAATGTTCTACCTTACATCCCCAACATTCTGTGCCTCTTGTGCATTGTATATCTAAGGCCTACCACCTTGATGTTGTGGACAATCTCTCCTAAGGTGCTCCTCCCACATGTCCAACACTCCAACTTACTAGTTCCCTCACCTTTATACTGCTACTGTTCTGACCCATCTCCCTGTCTAACTGCATTAAACTTCTTTTGTGGTGCCATATTTTCCTTCCCATCTGCATTTTGAGGCCTTGTTCTCTTAGGCTTCCATTTACCTTTACCTTTTTCCTTCCCTTTCCATCCTTGCTGAGATTCATTCTTATGCTTTGACTATTCATAGCAATGCTTCATTTTCCCAATGACTTCCTCAAGTAACTGAGGCTCATCATACTCAATCAGATCTCTAAACGCTAATGGTAAACCATTGAAAAATATTTGAACTTTAGCCTTCTCATCTGTAAGATATAATACATACCTTAATAGCTCCAGAAACTTGGTCCTGTACTCTTCATCTATCATTGACCCCATCTTTATCTCATTGAAATCTTTGGCATTACTGTTGTAGTATCTCTCTGACAACTACTTCTTCCTGAAAATCCTCTTGAACTCCCACCAACTCAAGTCATCTATCTTGATGTCTCTGACCTACTTAACATCCTCCCACCATATGTCTACTTTACCTTTCAAGTTGAAGATAGCTATTATGTCCTTCATGTTATCTGTGTACTCATGCAACTCAAATAATTTGTTCATCCCAAGTATCCAAAATTTTGCATCTTCTGACTTCTTCTCATCTGTATCAAAAGTAGGTGGATTTTCTTTCTTGAATTCATCTGGGAAGTATCCTTTATCATTCCTATTGTAAGGATGATAGCGATCATGATCATGATGTCTATCGAAACCAGAACTAGAATAATACCTGTGCTCCTCACCCCTTCTATTCGGAGTGTCCAAAAACTTGCCATCTCCTACCATATCAGATATATCCAACCTGCATCTACCAAGAGACCTACTACCATATGGCCGATTAGTTCTATCCTCATGTCCATGGCTGATCTAAAGTGGCCTTTGTCGCTGTAGTTCTGACAAAATCTGAAGAAGTATTGCATTAATCTCTTCTTGTTTCTCTTGTGCTTGTATGATCCGGCAATTATTTATCTTACAAATCCTTATCTCTTCCTTCAAGCTTCTTAATGTATCTTCCAAATCAGAAGAGTGCCCCACACCATGCTTCTCATCTAGTGCATAGGGAGATTCTGTGTATTCTACCACCTTGCTAGCCATTTGATCTCTTTCCTGCAATGCATAATATGTTAGATAAACCAAATCACAATAAATCAACATACCTTAGTATAATTTGGGGAGGTTACCTCATCTGCAAGATCAACAAATCAGCATGATACATGTATAAAACAATCATATTAATAACATATAAAAATATAACAACTAAGTGCATCAACGCATAATCATCATTCTAGGTAGGGTCTAGTCATCAATGCAAGGCCATATCAACAATGCATTTTATGATCTCATGCATGACAACAACCATTACTCCATTGTACACATTTCCATATGCAACCATCGACATGCATAAGCAATGCCAAATTGACTACACATACACATAGACACATTTAATCGAGCATAAGCGATCAATTATTGTAATCAACCTATAAGACTAATACATGTAATCAAACCTACAATAATGTAACCTAACATTCAAGGATGTAAGTAGGCAACATAAAACCAGCATGTAAGTGACATGTAACAATATGTAGCCAAGAGTGAGTGAGAGAGAGAGAATAATGAGAGAGCTCCAAAACTATACTAAAAAAAGGTTACTACCTGACCCTCAGAAACATTTTTATGAATGAGGACTCTATTTTATTCATTTTCCATTATTTTCCTTCAATTGCCTCTTCACATGCAACATGTGACTTTCACCTCCCTTTTCTCCTAATTTCCTTTATGTTCATGAGTAAATGTGCCAAAATTCTATTTCTCCTTTCCAAAGCCTTAGCCATTGCCTTTTCCAATTTCCTTACATATAAACTACCAAATGAAAACCCCATAGGATGTCTTGCCCAAAATTTAGCTTGAAATAAGTGTCCCATTTGTAGGTTTTAACCCTGTATAGAAATTACCTGCACACCAATTCTAAAACATAGAAAATAAACAATGCGAGAGCATAACACATAAAACACATATACATAGAGATTTTCCCCTAGATCCCAAAACTGGGATTACCAGCTTGATTTTTCATTATGTTCCTTTCAATGTTACAATACATATTTATACATGCTGAAGCATCCAATACCATGGACCGAAAACCATCACGTCCAAAACCATGGACCAAAAACCATCGCGTCCAAAACCATGTGCGAAAATCATGCACAAAACCATAGGTAGGTCCTCCCAACCTAATATAGGGTCCAAGAAACAAAATTTTCTAGGGCGCTGCCCCAGACCCCATAGAGGGAGGTTACTTGCACCCCTAAAACCCCCTGTGACCCCCGTGCTACACAATTGGCGCGACGAAGGGGGGGCTCCGCCCCCTGTCTAACCCCCCAGTTAACTACGTGGGCTAGTCGTGGAAAGAATATAACACAACCCAACATTCTCCCACTTGTTGTTTTCTTTCCATTGGGGGCCACAAGAGAGCTTAGTCATTTATCTAGCCTTGCAATGCCCATTGTTTCTCTACACCAAGAGAAATTCTCAGAGCTCACAGATTTTGTCCATACACCTGCAATATTCTTCAAAGTGTCCACCTTTACTAGCAACACCTTTTTGTATTCTATCATATCCTTCACAAAGTGATACTGAACATCAATGTGCTTTGTCTTTGAATGATATATAGAGTTCTTTGCCAAGAAAATTTCACTTTGGTTGTCATAGTCTATCCTTATATCTCCTTGTACTAACCCCATACTTGAACACAATCTCTGCAACCAAACGGCTTCCTTGCTTACATGAGTCGTTACCATGTATTTTTCCTTTGTAGTTGATAGTGCCACTACAGATTGTTTCTTACTCATCCAACTGGCTACACCTCCAAATAGGTTAAACACATACCCACTTGTATATCTTATCTAATCCAGATCTTTAGCCCAGTCTACATCAACAAAGCCACGAATATCCAACACTCTGTCCAATCCTGTCTTCCTTGGTAGCACAAACCACAATCACTAGTGCCATGCACATACCTGAAAACCCACTTCACTATTTTCCAGTGCTCCTTCCTTGGTTTTGACATAAACCTTCTTAATACTCCCACTTCATGTGCAATGTATGGTCTAGTACAGACCATTGCATATATCAGGCTACCAACTGCACTTGCATATGGAACATGGGACATGTCCTCTTCCTCTTCTTGTGTCTTGGGATACTGTTTAGAAGATAACCTCACACCTACAGGAATAGAAACCTTCACCGGTTTACTACCCTGCATATTAAACCTCTGTAGTATTGTCTTGACATACTTCCTTTGGTTTAAACAGAGCTTCCTCTTTGCCTGGTCTTTTTTAATTTCCATGCCCAAAATATAGTTTGCAGCACCAAGATCTTTCATGTCAAATTTGGAGGACAATTGGGTCTTCAAATCTTGGATAATTTCTGTCATTTCCAACCAGCAACATATCATCCACATACAATACCAGATAAATAGCATGGTCACCAATTAATTTAAAATATACACAATGATCTACTTTGCTTCTGGTGAAGCCAAGTCCCCGTATAAATGTATCAAATTTCTGATACCACATCCTTGGTGACTGTTTTAACCCATATAAAGACCTCTTTAACTTGCACACCATTTCTTTCTTACCCTTCACAGCAAAGCCTTCAGGTTGCTTCATGTGTATTTCCTCTTCCAGATCCCTATGAAGAAATGTTGTCTTCGCATCCATCTGTTCTACCTCAAAATCAAAAGTAGCAACAATAGATAAAAGTAATCTAATAGAAGTTACCTTGGCAACAAGAGAAAAAATATCCCCAAAATCAATTCCCGGCACCTGGGAATAACCTTTTGCTACCAACCTAGCTTTGTATTTCTCCACCTTTCCTTTTGCATTTGTCTTCTTCTTGAACACCCATTTGCTGCCAATGGGTTTCCTTCCAGCCGAAAACTCCACTAGATCCAAAGCTTCATTTTTATGCAAAGATGCCATTTCATCAACCATGGCCTCTTTCCAGAGTTTGTCATCCTCTGAATCTACTGCTTCCTTCACAGTTCTGGGATCATCATTAGTAACATATAAAGCAGAATTTGAACATAAAGCAGATGGACTATATCTTTCTGGCTGCCTTCTTTCTCGAACTGATCTTCTCACACATGGAGTTTGTGACTCTTCATCTTCTGATTCCTCCTCTTTTGTATAGTTTGAATCTTCCTCCTTGAGCTCAAACTTTATCTTCTCAGGTTTCTTTGGTTGGACTTCATGTTTAATAACATCTTTCACCTCTTTGAACACCACATCTCGATTGTACACAACCTTCTTTGTTACTGGGTTCTAAAGCTTATAACCCTTTAAACCATCCTTATACCCAATAAAGATGCACATTTTATATTTTCTATCCAACTTGGTTCTTTTCTCCTTTGAAACATGTAGATATGCATCACATCCAAATACCCTTAGATGTGAAAGAGAGGGTTTCTTACCAGTCCATACCTCTTGTGGAGCCTTATCCTCCAACATTGATGAAGGTGATCTGTTAACTAGGAAACATGCTGTCTCCACCGCCTCTGCCCAGAATTCCTGTCCTAACCCGGCACCACTGAGCATGCTTCTTGCCCTTTCCATCAATGTCATGTTCATTCTTTCTGCAACTCCATTTTGCTCAGGTGTGCATGGAGTAGTCTTCTATTGTGCTATACCACACTTTCAAAATTATTCAAATTCCTTGCAGCAAAACTCTCCACCGTTATCTGACCTCAACATCTTTATCTTCTTTTTTGTCTAGTTTTCCACCAAAGCCTTAAATTCTTTAAACCTGTTAGAGACTTTAGATTTCTTCTTAAGGAAATATATCCATGTATTCCTTGAGAAGTCATCTACAGATGATACATAGTACACAGACTTACCCAGTGATGGAACCTTCACAGGTCCAAACACATCACTATGCGCAAGCTCTAATATTTGTTTCGCCCTCTTACTACCATAGGGGAAACTCACCCGATTCTGCTTCCCATATACACAATTTTCACAAAAATCAAAATCCAAAGAGCTATTACTCATATCTTCTACCACACCTTTACCATGAAGTATTCGAAGGCTCTTCTCTCCAATATGTCCAAGCCTTTAATGCCACAGCATGGTCTTCTCTCCAGAGACCACTATATTTTCTACTCCACTTTCGGGAACCACAAAACTATTGCACCCATCAACAATAGTGCTACCTTGCAGCTTGTACAGAGTTCCAATCCGAACTCCCCACATCAATATCAGTGCTCGCCGAACCATCTTGTAGGTATCCTTCTCGAACACTGTTTTTACACCTGCATCATCCAGCTTGCTTACGGAAATCATATTTCTTGCCAATGCAAGAAAATGCAGAACACTTGGAAGTGTTCTAACCCTTCCACCTTGCAACTTCAACTTTACTTTTCCACGACCAACAATTCTAGCCTTCTTGTCATCCCCCAAGGAGACATCACCACCATCATATTTCTCATACTTGTAGAACCACTCTCTATGGGGAGTGAAGTGAAAGGATGCACTTGAGTCAATCAACCATGCCTCATGATCTACATGTGTACTTACAGAAGCCAAGTACACATCCCCACTTTCATCTAAGGTGGTTTTTGCCTCTACAGAAGGAGCATCATCAGATCCCTTTCCTTTATCAGGAGCTTTAGATTTACATTCCCTTTTGCAGTGCCCTTCCTTTTCGCATTTCTAGAACACCACCTTTAAAGGTTTTTCTGGAGATTTAGATCTCCCTCCAGATTTAGACCTCCCACTTGATGACTTATTTTTGTTTCTGTTCTCAGACCGTCCTCATACAGACAAGGCATCACTATTTTGGCTCTCCATATTTTTCTGTCTCATCTCCTCCATTAGCAAGGATGAGACTATTTCATCAAACTGCAAGGCAGTTGCATTGCTACCTATTGCAATAACCAGACTATCCCACGAATCTAGTAGAGAACAAAACAAATTGATGCACTTATCTTCATCTGAAATTTTAATATCAACAGATAATAACTGACTTACCATAGTATTAAATTCGTTCCGATGCTTTGTCACCAAGTCTCCATATTTCATCCTCAGGTTATATAGCTTTTTCCGTAGGAACAGTTTATTCAGCAGAGACTTAGATTGGTATAAAGTCCCTAACTTGTCCCACAAATACTTCACCGTAGCTTCTCCTGATACATTCAGCAATACTGAATTTGAGACACATAACCATATTGTGCTCTTTGCCTTTCGATCCAACTTCTTCCATTCTTCATCGGACACTCCTGTTGGTTTAGTAATTGGATCTACCACAATTGATTGATCTTTATCCCCCAACAGATCCTCCATCTTGAGTTTCCATAACTCAAAACTCTAACCATTAAATTTCTCGATCTCTATCTTTCCATTGCTCGACAACTTCATTCACCATCAGAATCGATCTCACAGATCTCCCACTGAACAAGGTCTACCATAGGCCCGAGCGAAACCCCTCAGCAACAAAGGCGTCCCCTTGAAGCCAAAATAGCTTTGATACCAAATGTAGTTTTTAACCCTGTACATAAATGACCTACATATGAATTCTAAAACACAGAAAATAAACAATGCGAAAGCATAACACATAAAACACATATACATAGAGATTTTCCCCTGGATCCCAAAACTGGGACTACTAGCTTGATTTTTCATTATGTTCCCTTCAATGTTACAATACATATTTATACATGTTGAAGCATCCAATACCATGAATAAAAAACCATCGCATCTAAAACCATGGACCGAAAACCATCGCGTCCAAAACCATCTGCGAAAATCATGCACAAAACCATAGGTAGGTCCGCCCAACCTAATATAGGGTCCAAAAAACAAAATGTCTTGGGGGTTTACCTACACCCCTCAAACCCTCTATGACCCCCTCAATATGCAATCGATGCAATGACGGGGAGGCTCCACCCCCCCTCTAATCCTCCGGTTAACTATGTGGGCTAGTCGTGGAAAGAATATAACACAACCCAACACCATCACAACACGTGCATATATCCTTGTAGAAATTTGTTGTGTAGATCTAAAACTGATCATGTAATTTACTGAAACGAATGACTCAAGTCTACTCTACTTAATTGCAGAAGTTAATTCACAATCGAGATGCACAAATATTTATCACACATACACATAGCTTTATCTTAGGGAAAGCAACTACTCAAAACCCCTTCCTATCTGTATTTCATTAATCAAAGCATAAGAGAAGAAATATAGTGATTTCTTAAGCCTAATCACACTCTACAACTGCATATTCTATCCCTTTGCCTGACTAATTGAATCTGGCCAATACTTAGCCAATTTTCTTGTGCTACAAGCTCCTATTTCCCTGTGTTGTTCCTTGAGGAATTAGGCACTTATTAATTAGGAAATTTGTCAATAGGAATTTCACAATCCATTAAGCTCATCCTTTGACTGCATGCACCACCTATAAAACTTGGATTACTCTACAACTGATAGTACACTTCCCCTGAACCTCTATCCCAACTGTGTAACTTGATTTCTATGCATTCAATAATTATTATGGGTTGATTGATCAGTTAATTGAATGATCTTTGAAAATGACTGAAGTCACACCCCACTACTGGACCCTCCACTAGTTCCTCTAAAATTTGGAACTGGTTTAATTGCAATAGCTCAATTTAACTGAATTAAATTTCTAAAAATTAGGAATAAATCATACTGTACTAAACTCAAGCTTCTCCAACTCAAATTCATTGAGTTAACTGAGTGACAAATTCCATGTCACCTTAGTTAAACTTCCTCCAATATTTTTGCTGAAATAGAAATTTGAATTCTCTCTAGTTTGACCAAGGCAAAGTCAAACTGAGAATTTCTTGCTACATTTTCAACAATTCCTTTCAGCAAGAAAGGGATTATCAGTTACCCTGATCCTGTCTTTATGGAACTCAAATTTTCATCTTGACAAATCCTTTGTCAAAATATCTACATCTTATTTGTTTGTAGGAATGTATTCCAACAACATGATCCGCCTTTGCACACAATCCCATAGATGGTGATACCAGATATCGATATGCTTGGATCGATCATGAAATATAGGATTTTCAGGGAGTTTGATACAACTCTAATTATCACAGTAAATCACAGTAGGATCCATCATCTGACTAAATAACCCAACAAGAAACTTTTTCATCCAGATTGCCTCACATGTTTCTAATATAGGGTCCAAAAAAAATTTTCCCGGGTTAGTCGTGGAAAGAATATAACACAACCCAACAATCTCCCACTTGTTGTTTTCTTTCCACAGGGGGCCACAGGAGAGCTTAGTCATTTTTCCAGCCCTGAAACACCCATTGTTTCTCTACACCAAGAGAACTTCTCAGAGCTCATAGATTTTGTCAATGCATCTGCAGTATTCTTCAAAGTGATACTGAACACCTTTTTGTCTTCTATCATATCCCTCACAAAGTGATACTGAACATCAATGTGCTTTGTCTTTGAATGATAAGCAGGGTTCTTTGCCAAGAAAATTGCACTTTGGCTGTCAAAGTCTATTCTTATAGCTCCCTGTACTAACCCCATACTTGAACACAATCTCTGCAACCAAACTGCTTCCTTGCTTGCATGAGTGGCTGCCATGTATTCTGCCTCTATAGTTGATAGTGCCACTATAGATTGTTTCTTACTCATCCAACTGACTGCACCTCCAAATAGGTTAAACACATACCCACTTGTAGATCTTCTCTGATCCAGATCTCCAGCCCAGTCTACATCAACAAAACCATGAATATCCAACACTCTGTCCAATCCTGGTCTTCCTTGGTAGCACAAACCATAATCACTAGTGCCACGCAAATACCTGAAAACCCGCTTCACTGCTGTCCAGTGCTCCTTCCCAGGTTTTGACATAAACCTGCTCAATACTCCCACTGCATGTGCAATGTCTGGTCTAGTACAGACCATTGCATACATCAGGCTACCGACTGCACTTGCATATGGAACACGGGACATGTCCTCTTCCTCTTCTTGTGTCTTGGGACACTGTTCAACAGATAACCTCACACCTACAGGAATAGGAACCTTCACCAGTTTACTATCCTGCATATTAAACCTCTGCAGTATTGTCTCGACATACTTCCTCTGGTTTAACCAGAGCTTCCTCTTTGCCCGATCTCTTTTAATTTTCATGCCCAAAATATAGTTTGCAGCACCAAGATCTTTCATGTCAAATTTGGAGGACAATTGGGTCTTCAAATCCTGGATAATTTCTTTGTCACTTCCAACCAGCAACATATCATCCACATACAAGACCAGATAAATAACACGGTCACCAATTAATTTAAAATACACACAATGATCTGCTTTGCTTCTGGTGAAGCCAAGTCCCCGTATAAATGTATCAAATTTTTGATACCACATCCTTGGTGACTATTTTAACCCATACAGAGACTTCTTTAACTTGCATTCCAGTTCTTTCTTACCCTTCACTGCAAAGCCTTCAGGTTGCCTCATGTAGATTTCCTCTTCCAAATCCCCGTGAAGAAATGCTGTCTTCACATCCATCTGTTCTACCTCAAAATCAAAAGCAGCAGCAACAGATAAAAGTAATCTAATAGAAGCTACCTTGGCAACAGGAGAAAAAATATCACCAAAATCAATTCCTGGCACCTGGGAATAACCTTTTGCTACCAACCGAGCTTTGTATTTCTCCACCTTTCCTTCTGCATTAGTCTTCTTCTTGAACACCCATTTGCTGCCAATGGGTTTCCTTCCAGCCAGCAACTCTACCAGATCCCAAGCCTCATTTTTGTGCAAAGATGCCATTTCATCAACCATGGCCTCTTTCCAGAGTTTTCCATCCTCTGAATCCACTACTTCCTTCACAGTTCTGGGATCATCATCAGTAACAGACAAAGCAAAATTTGAACTGAAAGTAGATGGACTATACCTTTATGGCTGCCTTCTTTCTCGACCTGATCTTCTCACAGCCGGAGTTTGTGGCTCTTCATCTTCTGATTCCTCCTCTGCTGCAGAGTCTGATTCTTCCTCCTTTGGGTCAAACTCTATCTTCTCAGGTTCCTTTGGTTGGACTTCAGATTGAATAACATCTTTTACCTCTATGAACACCACATCTCGGTTGTACACAACCTTCCGTGTGACTGGGTTCCAAAGCTTATAACCCTTTAAACCATCCTTATACCCAATAAAGATGCACTTTTCAGATTTACTATCCAACTTGGTTCGTTTCTCCTTTGGAACATGTACATATGCATCACATCCAAATACCCTCAGATGTGAAAGAGAGGGTTTCTTACCAGTCCATACTTCTTGTGGAGTCTTATCCTCCAACGCTGATGAGGGTGATCTGTTAATCAGGTAACGTGCAGTATCCACCGCCTCTGCCCAGAATTCCTGTCCTAACCCGACACCACTGAGCATGCTTCTTGCCCTTTCCATCAATGTCTTGTTCATTCTTTCTGCGACTCCATTTTGCTGAGGTGTATATGGAGTAGTCTTCTGCCATGCTATACCACACTTCTTACAAAATTATTCCAATTCCTTGCTGCAAAATTCTCCACCATTATCTGTTCTCAGCACCTTTATCTTCTTCTCTGTCTGATTTTCCACCAGAGCCTTAAATTCTTTAAACCTGTCAAAGACTTCAGATTTCTTCTTAAGGAAATATATCCATGTATTCCTTGAGAAGTCATCTATGAATGATACATAGTACACAGACTTACCCAGTGATGGAACCTTCACAGGTCCAAACACATCACTGTGCACAAGCTCTAATATCTATTTCGTCCTCTTACCACCAGAAGGGAAACTCACTCGATTCTGCTTCCCATACACACAATTTTCACAGAAATCAAAATCCAGAGAGCTATCATTCATACCTTCTACCATACCTTTACCATGAAGTATTCGAAGGCCCTTCTCTCCAATATGTCCAAGCCTTTGATGCCACAACATGGTCTTCTCTCCAGAGACCACTAGATTTTCTACTCCATTTTCAGGAACCATAGAACTATTGCACCCATCAACAACAGTGCTACCTTGCAGCTTGTACAGAGTTCCAATCCGAACTCCCCACATCAATATCAGTGCTCCTCGAACCATCTTGCAGGTATCTTTCTTGAACACCGTCTTTACGCCTGCATCATCCAACTTGCTTACAGAAATCAGATTTCTGGCCAATGCAGGAATATGTAGAACACCTGGAAGTGTTCTAACCCTTCCACCTTGCAACTTCAACTTTACTTTTCCCCGACCAATGATTCTAGCCTTCCTATCATCTCCTAAGAAGACATCACCACCATCGTATTTCTCATACTCGCAGAGCCACTCTCTATGGGGAGTGAAGTGAAAGGATGCACCTGAGTCAATCAACCATGCCTCATGATCTACATGTGTACTTGAAGAAGCCAAGTACACATCCCCACCTTCATCTGAGGTGGTTTTCGCCTCTGCAGAAGGAGCATCATCAAATCCCTTTCCTTTATCAAGAGCTTTAGATTTACAATCCCTTCTGAAGTGCCCTTCTTTTCCGCATTTCCAGCACACCACCTTTGTAGGTTTTCCTGGAGATTTAGATCTCCCTCTAGATTTAGATCTCCCACTCGATGAATTATTTTTGTTTCTGTTCTGGGACCGTCCTCGTACAGACAAGGCATCACCATTCTGGTTGTCCATATTCTTCCGTCTCATCTCCTCCGTCAGCAAGGCTGAGACTATTTCATCAAACTGCAAAGCAGTTGCATTTCTACCTATTGCAATGACCAGACTATCCCACGAATCTGGTAGAGAACACAATAGACTGATGCACTTATCTTCATCTGAAATTTTAATATCAACAGATAATAATTGACTTACCACAGTATTAAACGCATTCAGATGCTCTGTCACCGAGTCTCCATCTTTCATCCTCAGGTTATACAACTTTTTCCGCAGGAACAGTTTATTCACCAGAGACTTAGATTGGCACAAAGTCCCTAACTTGACCCATAAAGCCTTTGCCGTAGCTTCCCCTGATACATTCAGCAATACTGAATCTGAGACACACAATCGTATTGTGCTCTTTGCCTTCCGATCCAATTTCTTCCATTCTTCATCGGTCACTCCCGATGGTTTAGTACCCGGATCTACTGCGATCCACTGATCTTTATCGACCAACAGATCCTCCATCTTGAGTTTCCACAACTCAAAACTCTGACCATTGAACTTCTCAATCTCGATCTTTCCACTGCTCGCCATCTTCTTTCACCACCAGAATCGATCTCGCAGATCTCCCACTGAACAGGGTCTACCACAGGCCCGAGCGAAACCCCTCAGCAACAAAGGCGTCCCCTTGAAGCCAAAACAGCTCTGATACCATATGTAGGTTTTAACCCTGTACAGAAATTACCTGCATACGAATTCTTAAACAAAGAAAATAAACAATGCGAGAGCATAACCCATAAAACACATATGCACAGAGATTTTTCCCTGGATCCCAAAACCGGGACTACCAGCTTGATTTTTCATTATGTTCCTTTCAATGTTACAATACATATTTATACATGCCGAAGCATCCAATACCATGGACCGAAAAACCATCGCGTCCAATACCATGTGCGAAAATCATGCACAAAACCATAGGTAGGTTCGCCCAACCTAATATAGGGTCCAAAAATATTTTTCCTGGGGCGCTGCCCCGGACCCCGTAGAGGGGGGCTACCCGGCCCCCGCTGCGCAATCGACGCAACGAAGGGGGGCTTCCGCCCCCCTCTAACCCCCCGTTTAACTACGTGGGTTAGTCGTGGAAAGAATATAACACAACCCAACACAATGGAATTGCCACTAGGCCTATGTGTTAGCTAACTCATCCTGACTAACATCATCCAAGTCAATCCTTTTGTTGCAAAATACAAACTTTGAGGGTATTAATTTTGGGCCACATAACCATCCTTCATCCAATCGGAGTAAGAGAAATATGAGTGTGGAAATAACAACTTTCCATGACTAGGGTTCTGCCTGATGAGGGGATAAGGGTTAGCCAATCACACTATAAGGCTAGGTCTCCACCCTCTTCTACCACAACATTGCTCACACTCAAAAATTTCCATGGTACGACCAAGGGAACCTTTTCAAGCCTTTTGGGATGTGCCCGATTTGGATTTTGATGTGTCATAAGATCTTGTTCCACCTCTCCATTGAGCACCTTTCACTGGTCATTTTGGTTGTGATTATTCCACAATGGTTCTGTAATCATCAATATCGACGTCAATGCTTTGCGATGGAATTGGTGGCTTAATAAAACATTTTATAGTGTTACCCCTCTTGATCTTGAGCTACAATCACTCTAATGAGTTCCTGGTCCTTAGAAATTCCCCATATCGAAATATGGGAATTCTAGGCATGTGGGCATAGGCACTCCTACTGCCACTCTTGTAGGTTTTAACCCCGTACAGAAATTACCTGCATATGAATTCTAAAACATAGAAAATAAAGAATGCGAGGGCATAACACATAAAACACATATACACAAAGATTTTCCCTTGGATCCCAAAACCAGGACTACCAGCTTGATTTTTCATTTATGTTCCTTTCAATGTTACAATACATATTTATATATGCCGAAGCATCCAATACCATGGACCAAAAACCATCACATCCAAACCATGTGAAAAAATCATACACAAAACGATAAGTAGGTCCGCCCAACCTGTTATAGGGTCCAAAAAAAATTTCCTAGGTCATTGCCTCTGACCCCGTAGAGGGGGGCTGCCCACCCCCCTAAAACCCCTTGGACAAGGGGGGCTACTGCCGCCCCCCCCCCCCCCAACCCAACTGCGCAACGAAGGGGGGGCTCCACCCCCCCTCTAACCCCCCAATTCACTACGTGGGCTAGTCGTGGAAAGAATAACACAACCCAACATTCTCCCACTTGTTGTTTTCTTTCAATAGGGGGCCACAAGAGAGCTTAGTCATTTATCCAGCCCTATAACACCCATTGTTTCTCTACACCAAGAGAACTTCTTAGAGCTCATAGATTTTTTCAATGCATATGCAATATTCTTTAAAGTGTCCACCTTTACCAGCAACACCTTTTTGTCTTCTATCATATCCCTCACAAATTGATACTGAACATCAATGTTCTTTGTCTTCGAATGGTAAGCAGGGTTCCTTGCCAAGAAAATTGCACTTTGGCTATCACAGTCTATCCTTATAGCTCCCTGTACTAACCCCATACTTGAACACAATCTTTGCAACCAAACTACTTCCTTGCTTGCATGAGTGGCTTCCATGTATTCTGCCTCTGTAGTTGATAGTACCACTACAGATTGTTTCTTACTCATCCAACTGATTGCACCTCCAAATAGGTTAAACAAATACCCACTTGTAGATCTTCTGATCCAGATTTCCAGCTCAATCTGCATCAACAAAGCCACAGATATGCAAAAATTTGTCCAATCCTGGTCTTCCTTGGTAGCACAAACCATAATCAGTAGTGCCACGCAAATACCTGACGACCCACTTCATTGCTGTCCAATGCTCTTTCCCTGGTTTTGACATAAACCTGCTCAATACTCCCATTGCATGTGCAATGTCTAGTCTAGTACATACCATCACATACATCAGGCTACCGCTGCACTTGCATATGGAACACGGGACATATCCTCTTCCTCTTCTTGTATCTTGGGACATTTTTCAACAGATAAATTTACACTTATAGGAATAGGAACCTTCACCGATTTACTATCCTGAATATTAAACCTCTACAATATTGTCTTGACATACTTCCTCTAGTTTAACCAGAGCTTCCTCTTTTCCCGATCTCTTTTAATTTCCATGCCCAAAATATAGTTTGCAGCACCAAGATCTTTCATGTCAAATTTGGACGACAATTGGGTCTTCAAATCCTGGATAATTTCTTTGTCATTTCCAACCATCAACATATCATCCACATTAACATGGTCACCAATTAATTTAAAATACCTACATTGATTTTCTTTGCTTCTGGTGAAGCCAAATTCCTGTATAAATGTATCAAATTTCTAATGCCACATCCTTGGTGACTTGTTTAACCCATACAGAGACTTCTTTAACTTGCATACCAGTTCTTTCTTACCCTTCACTGCAAAGCCTTTAGGTTGCTTCATGTAGATCTCCTCTTCTAGAAACCCGTGAAGAAATGTTGTCTTCACATCCATCTGTTCTACCTCAAAATCAAAAGCAACAACAACAGATAAAAGTAATCTAATAGAAGCTACCTTGGAAACAGGAGAAAAAATGTCACCAAAATCAATTCCTGACACCTGGGAATAACCTTTTGCTACCAACTGAGCTTTGTATTTCTCCACCTTTCCTTCTGCATTTGTCTTCTTCTTGAACACCCATTTACAACCAATGGGTTTCCTTCCAGCCGGCAACTCCACCAGATCGCAAGCCTCATTTTTGTGCAAAGATGCCATTTCATCAACCTTGTCCTCTTTCCAGAGTTTTCCATCCTCTAAATCTACTTCTTCCTTCACAGTTCTGGGATCATCATCAGTAATAGATAAAGCAAAATTTGAACAGAAAGCAGATGGACTATACCTCTCTGGCTACCTTATTTCTCGAACTGATCTCCTCACACCCGAAGTTTGTGGCTCTTCATCTTCTGATTCATCCTCTGTTGTAGGGTCTGATTCTTCCTCCTTTACCTCAAACTCTATCTTCTCAAGTTCCTTTGGTTGGACTTCATGTTTAATAACATCTTTCACATCTCTGAACACCACATCTCGGCTGTACACAACCTTCCTTGTTACTGGGTTCCAAAGCTTATAATCCTTTAAACCATCCTTATACCCAATAAAGATGCACCTTTCAGATTTACTATCCAACTTGGCTCGTTTCTCCTTTGGAACATGTACATATCCATCACATCCAAAGAACCTCAGATCTAAAAGAGAGGGTTTCTTAGCAGTCCATACCTCTTGTGGAGTCTTATCCTCCAACGTTGATGAAGGTGATCTGTTGACCAGGTAACATGCTGTCTCCACCGCCTCTACCCAGAATTCCTGTCCTAACCAGGCACCACTGAGCATGCTTCTTTCCCTTTCCATCAACGTTTTGTTCATTCTTTTTGAAACTCCATTTTACTGAGGTGCATATGGAGTAGTATTCTGCTGTGCTAAACCACACTTCTTATAGAATTCTTCAAATTCCTTACTACAAAACTCTCCACCATTATCTATCCTCAACACCTTTATCTTCTTCTCTGTCTAGTTTTCCACTAGAGCCTTAAATTCTTTAAACCTGTCAAAGACTTCAAATTTCTTCTTAAGGAAATATATCCATGTATTCCTTGAGAAGTCATCTATAAATATACATAGTACATAGACTTACCCAGTGATGGAACCTTCATAGGTCCAAACACATCAATGTCCACAATTTCTAATATTTGTTTCACCCTCTTACCATTAGAGGGGAAACTCACCCGATTTTGCTTCCCATATACACAATTTTCACAGAAATCAAAATCCAGAGAGCTATTACTCACACCTTCTACCATACCTTTACCATGAAGTATTCGAATTCCCTTCTCTCCAATATGTCCAAACCTTTGATGCCACAACATGGTCTTCTCTCCAGAGACCACTATATTTTCTACTCCACTTTCAGGAACCACGGAACTGTTGCACCCATCAACAACAGTACTACCTTGTAGCTTGTACAGAGTTCCAATTTGAACTCCCCACATCAATACTGGTTCCCCCAAAACCATCTTGCATGTATCCTTTTCGAACACTATTTTTACACCTACATCATCCAACTTGCTTATAGAAATTAGATTTCTGGCTAATGCAGGAATATGCAGAACACTCGGAAGTTTTCTAACCCTTCCACCTTGCAACTTCAACTTTATTTTTCCATGACCAACGATTCTAGCCTTCCTATCATCCCCCAACAAGACATCACCACCATCATATTTCTCATACTCGCAGAACCACTCTCTATGGGGAGTGAAGTGAAAGGATGCACCTGAGTCAATCAACCATGCCTCATGATCTACATGTGTACTTGAAGAAGCCAAGTACACATCCCACCCTTCATCTGAGGTGGTTTTCACCTCTGCAAAAGGAGCATCATCAGATCTCTTTCCTTTATAAGGAGCTTTAGATTTACAGTCCCTTTTGTAGTGCCCTTCCTTTTTGCATTTCCAACACACCATCTTTACAGGTTTTCTTGGAGATTTAGATCTCCCTCTAGATTTAGATCTCCCACTCATTGACTTATTTTTGTTTCTGTTCTGGGACCGTCCTCGTACAGACAAGGCATCACCATTCTAGCTCTCCATATTTTTCCATCTCATCTCCTCCGTCAGCAAGGATGAGACTATTTCATCAAGCTACAAGGCAATTGCATTGCTACCTATTGCAATAACCAGACTATCCCACGAATCTGGTAGAGAACACAACAAACTAATGCACTTATCTTCATCTGAAATTTTGATATAAATAGACAATGACTGACTTACCATAGTATTAAATGCATTCAAATGCTCTGTCACCAAGTCTCCATCTTTCATCCTGAGGTTATATAGCTTTTTCCGTAGGAACAATTTATCTACCAGAGACTTAGATTGGTACAAAGTCCCTAACTTGTCCCACAAAGCCTTCACTGTAGCTTCCCCTGATACATTTAGCAATACTGAATCTGAGACACATAATCGTATTGTGCTCTTTGCATTCTGATCCAAATTCTTCCATTCTTCATCAGACACTCCTGTTGGTTTAGTACCCAGATATACCACGATCCACTGATCTTTGTCCACCAACAGATCCTCCATCTTGAGTTTCCACAACTTAAAACTGTGACCATTAAATTTCGTGTTCTCTATCTTTCCACTTCTCGCCATCATCTTTCATCACTAGAATTGATCTCGTAGATCTCCCACTAAATAGGGTTTACCACAGGCCCAAGCGAAACCCCTCAGCAGAAAAGGCATCCCCTTGCAGCCAAAATGGCTCCGATACCAAATGTAGGCTTTAACCCTGTACAGAAATTACCTGCATACGAATTCTAAAACACAGAAAATAAAGAATGCAGAGAATAGCACATAAAACACATATACACAAAGATTTTCCCCTTGATCCCAAAACTAAGACTACCAGCTTGATTTTTCATTTATGTTCCTTTGAATGTTACAATACATATTTATACATGCTGAAGCATCCAATACCATGGACTGAAAACCATCCCGTTCAAAACCATGGACTAAAAACCACCACGTCCAAAACCATGTGCGAAAATCACACACAAAACCATAGGTAGGTCCATCCAACCTAATATAGGGTCCAAAAAAAAAAATTCTCGGGGCACCGCCCCAGACCTCGTAGAGGGGGGCCACCTGCTCCCCTAAAACCCCCTAGACAGAGGGGGCTTTCGCCCCCCCTGACTGCATAATCAGAGAAACAAAGGGTGGGCTCCGTGCCCCCTCTAACCCCCCCATTCACCACTTTGGCTAGTCATGGAAAGAATAACACAACCCAACAACTCTCTACTGAGGACCTGTAGTGAAATCCTAAAGGGATCCACCTCTCCTACCACCTACCGTGGGATTCACAACTTTAAGCAGTCCTACAAGTAGCTATATGGTGCTATGCAAGGGCTTTCAGGGCCTAACTAGCAATGATAGGAATCCTTTTGAACACCTCTAGGCTACTAGGTATACAAGGCTATATGAGCCTTCATGCAAGGGGCTCAAGCCATCATTGGACTTAAAAGAGAGTAAATATTTTAGCATTAACACAACTCCACCTGTATAGATTCACAGGCTTGTAAATAAGTGAATGATTATGTATGTGTATAGAAAGACCTTGTTAAGAAAATATTCTCTTACTTAACCACTTCATATCAATACAAGGGATCTTTATGTCTAATGTTTCCATGTTTTAATCTAGATACTTATGGATCCTACCACTAACTATAGCATTTCATAATGCCTTTGTGTTATGTACATATATGTTGTTAACAACGCATATAAGCATTTCATACAAGACATGATTCTAGTTTAGGGATATAGGATAATCCTTGTCATCATGTAAATCATTACACATTTTTTTGCACATTATATATTATGAACAACACCAACAAGAATTTGACACAACACTTCATTCCAATCTAGAAGCACACACTTTCTCAATATTTTTGTCAACATCATTTATTTCATAGATTCGACACACACACACACACAAATATATATATTCATCACAACTATTAGTGCCATTTCCACGCATAACCACATACACATTAAATTAATAGCATTGTTACAGTCCAAAAATACAGTTCCATTTCAAACTAGAAATGCATCATAAATTAATTATGCTTTAAACAAGTAAAAAAATGACACTTATCTTTAAATTTGTAGGGCAACTGATTATGGGAAAAGGACTCTCCACCCAACCATAGAAAAATACAATCAATCTCACTTGCAGTTTCACCTTCGATCTATATTCCAGAGACAAGGGGGCTTGCTTTTGGGATCGAAACACCAACTGCTAGCTGAAACAAGGAATCTATAGGCCAATTTCCTCCACCCTCAAACTACCTAATGGTAGCCAATCATTGCATATAGGGAATCTAGAGGTTCACAACCTCCACCCAAGCACATAGGGAATCCAAAGATTCTTTTCCACCAAAATACACACAAGGAATCTAGAGACTCTCTGCCTCCATCCTAAGAATTTCAAGGGAATTTAGAGAATAAATTTCCACCTTAACACAGTGGCTCCACCCACTTACGATAATCCATAACCCAATACAACAACAAGAGGTTTCAGAGGCTCTCCCTCCAAAAATCTAAGGACACAATCCTCCACCCACACCACTAGGAAAATCTAGAGAAAACCACATCCACCCTATGGATTTACAGGGACTCTAGAGGCATTGTTCCTCACTAAGGAGAGACCATTTATCCACTGAAATTTTCAACCATAAATTAATTCAAAGTCTTCTGTCTTCTATTCTCTTTTTCATATTTATTTCTTCTGTTAGCTCTCTTCCTACTCAATTCCTACCTCTAGTCAAGCTCTCTCTCTGCCTTCTCTAACTATTGCTAGCATGAATGAGAATTCCATTTATTTCCTATTTGTTGTATACTTTTCATACACCTACCTTGAATTCATTTATGGGATTGCGTTTACTACCTCTTCCTTATTGCCTTGTGAATGACCTCCCAAGAAACATGGTCCATCGTACCTCTTCTCACATCCCATTTAATTATGATAAAAACGAGTTCATTAAACACACATGCCATCTTTTAACGGCTAACCAAACAATTCAAATTTCTCTGCACAAGTAACCTCAACATCCCCAACAAGAAACTCCCTCCTTAGCTATGGAATCATTTCCCCTTTGATTCAGTCCAAATTTTCAAATTTTATTTATGTAAAAGTATTTATAATGCATTTTTATGAGAGAACAATGGGTGGGGTTGTCACAAACCCCTCCCCCTTGAGGGAACACCACCCTTGGTGTTATTTTTCTTATATGAAACACCATAATTAAAATACAAACATATACTATGTTATGGAGCTTTATATACACAACTCTATACAATATTTACAATCATATACACATTTTCCTTAACCAACAAACAAAAATGGATAATTAGATTTCATGGCATCAACCATTTCCCAAGTTGCCTCCTCTGGCCCAAAGTTCTTCCACTACACTTTGACTTGCTCCATGGCTTGATTTCAGAGCATGAGACTCCTCTTGTTTAGAATGAAAAATGGCTTTGTCTCAAACTCTCCCTCTGGTTCCACATGTAGCATAGACTAATTAATCACATGATTAGAATCCTGCACATATCTTTTAAGCAAAGAGACATGGAAAACATCATGAACTCTAATTGGCGAAGGTAATCCATCCTATATTTCACTGGTCCAATCCTCTCAAGGATATCAAAAAGCCCACAATATTGTGGTGCCAACTTGGCATATGTCCCAATATTTAGGGAACTCTTCTTGGGTTTAATTCTTAGATAAACATGCTCCCTAAGTTGGAACTCTTTGTGCACCCTGTTTTGATCTGCATAGCTCTTTTGCATATCCTGTGCCACTTTCAAATTTTGTTTTATGATTGGACTTGTTTTTGGCATTATGATATAGGTGTTGTCCTTGATGGCAACTCACTCAGATGGAAGAATCACAGATCAGACTACAAAGAAGAAGAAAGAGAGGTATACACAGGTTCACCTTGACCAAGCTGCGTATACACGTGGGTTCACTGAACACAAATAGAGTATACGTACGCATGCACTTTCACAGAAGGAAAAGCGCCTATATGTTGGAAAACTAAGATTTTGGTCCGTGGTATTTGGTCCATGGTATTTTGATCCATGGTATTAGTCCAAGGTATTTGGTCCGAGGTATTGACCCTAGGTATTTGGTCGAAGGTATTGGCCCTAAGTGGTTTTGGTCCATGGTATTGAGAAAGGCCTAAAACTATATAAGGAGGAGAAGATCATTAGGCCATGTGAGCAAGTATTGAATATATGATGAAGTGTGAGATCTAGTATGCAGGTTATCAGCTGATGGTGCTTTGCTTGATCTAAACCAAGGATGAACTTTAGCGGTTGATGAGGGATAAGATCTAATGATGGATCGAGATGTTAATGCTTGAAATGAATTATCATTATGTGATTTGATCATGTACAGTATATATTTGAATACTGACGCATGTGTTGTTCTGTAAATGTTATGATCTGGGTATAATTGAAGTCTGAAATCGCTGCAAAATTATGAATTAATATTTGCATATGTATACGCTAGTTGGCTTTCATAAAATCACGTATACATGCTGGTTCAATTCATCAGAGTAGTGTATACATTATGAGATATGATATTTGAGGTTGCAGTTGGATCTGGCTGTTGTTGCAGAATTCTAGGTTCTGCTCTGTGTTTTGGTGACTGTGTTTTTGATGAAAGTATACTAAATTTTTAGATTGATTAGTTGATTTTGATTTGCTTCAGTGATGATGGGACTTCAGTGATTCAGTTGTGGGTGATTCAAAGATTGATGATTGAGTTTCAATGATTGGTTAATGTAGATGTATTTGATGGTTGTATTGTAGTGGTGATTGACTTTGAGCTTCAATGTTATTGATGGATCCAATATGAAAATTTGATGAAACGTGGCCTTCATATTATGGTGTTGTGTTCCAGGAGTATCCAGTCTGAAAATTTATGAAACATGGTCCCTGGAGGAAGAGAGAAGGTCATAGCCTTCTGTAGGCTAGTGCCTACATACTGGTAAACATATCGGTCAGTACAAGAGCTAGGGGGTTGGAGCTCCCTTCCAGTAGTATCTGGAAAATGAGTGAAGGTTGGAGCCTTCAGTAGGCCAGCGCCTACATACTAGTAAACAATCGGCTAGTACAAGAGCTAGGGGGTTGTAGCTCCCTTCTAGTAGAAGCTAGAGAATGAGAGAAGGTTGTAGCCTTCTATAGGTGGGTGCCTGCGTACTGGTATGGGTCTGCACCAGTAAAATATTGTAAATGGGTTTTTCTTATATTAAAAAGAAGACAACAGCAGGTGGTTTTTGTCCCACATTGGGTTTCCACCTTAAATCTTGGTGTTCATGTGTGTTTCTCATGTGTGATGGTTTTTTCTGATATTACTGCACATGGGTACTGTTTATATGGTTAATGAAGTACTGATGCACTGATTAAAGATCAACATATGATGAATTAACTGAATCATAAGTTTGTTGGATATACGTTGGTTGCCTTAAACACAGTTGTGTGTACACGCGAGTTACCTTCACTGAAGTAGCATATATGAATTTGAGTATTAAAAGAAAAAGATTATTGATTTTACTAACACTGGTTCACCCCCCCCCCCCCTCCCCCCTCAGTATTATTTCCAACAATTAGTATCAGAGTAGGTCCTTTGGTAGAAGCTTGATCACTTGAAGGAGATTCGTAGAACAATGGGAAAGAAAGACATTTGTCGATGCATTTCGAACCAACCAGTGTGGTTCATCATCAGGACAAGTTGAAGAAACAGATCCAGCTTTGCATGCTAAATAGTCTGAGCAGAGCCTCCAACGGCTATCTTGACCAACGGCTAATTTTGACTTAGGGACCGCAGTCAAAAAGTCAAATTGATAATTTAATGGGAGTTAGTTATCATACCTTAGATTATATAAAAGAAATAATTATAGATGTTGTTTACGTTATTAGTTTATTAAAAATTGTAACTTATATGGGAATTAGTTAGATCAAGGACCTAACTTCTATATATATATATAAATATATAAAAATATAAATATATGTAAGGTAATTTTAGGATGATAGTTAGTTATAATAACCATATATTACTAGAAAGATAAAAATATATATATATATATATATATATATATATATATATAATAGAAGTTAGTTGAAAGGTATAATTTAAAAAGTAAATTAAGAGGGAATTAGTTATATTAAAGACCAATATATAAATAAAAAAATATATAAGGTAGGTTAGTTAGTTATAATTACTAGAAACTTAAAAATATGAAATAATTTTATAAGGTGATTACGTTATTAGCCGGTTAAAAGGTATAATAAAAATTGTAAATTCAATGGAAATTAGTTAGATAAAAGACCTTACTTTCATATATAAATATATTTATATATATAAGGTAATTTTAGGGTGATATTTGGTTATAGTAATTATATATTACTAATAAGTTAAAATAAGATGGATAGATAACTAAAAGATACATACAAATAAAAATGAATAAAATCCAATTAAGAACGAATAAATAAATAAATAAAAAAATAAAAATTAATAGACCTTACAGAAGAAAAAAAAAAATAAAAAAAATTTAATAATAATAATATATAATAGTTACGATTATATTCATTAATATCTATCAGGAAGAAATAAATAGAAAGAGCGCCTAACATAAAAAGAAGGAGAAGGACCGGAAAAAGTCCAAAACAAGAAGGACAAACCCTAATGAAAGCAAAGAACATGAAAAGGGGGGGGGGGTTGCTAGGCCCCTATACTACTAGTGTAACCCCTTATTGTTATTAGTACAACCCACTTATTATATTGATGTACCCCAGTAGTGCCCATATTGTTACTATTGTGCCACATAGAAGCCCACTATTGTTATTGTTGTGCCCTACAATATTATTGTTATGTAGGCTTTGATTGTATTGGGACCACTTAGACTCCTATATATAGAAATGAGGTATTTTCATTTGTATCATCGAAGAATTGTTCATTTATGTAATGTAAAGGAGGTTTCCCCCTCGAAGAGGCTGAATTCTAAGGCGTTGATCTATCTTTTCTATCTTTTCTTGAGCTGGTTTCATAACATTTGGTATCAGAGCTTTGGATTCTAGGGTTTCGCTGCTCCAAACAGGTCATCGTGGCATTTTCGCTATAAATTTTTTTCTGTGATGTTTCAGAAGTCGCAAAAAAAACCCATTTGAGAAGACATCGCGCTGAACGGTGGGTCCAAATTTCAGAGCTTTTCGCGTGATATTTTTGGAGATATGATCTGAGGAAGTTGGTCCTTTTGCAGACTCCTAAATTACATTCCAAACAGGTGACCTGGGGAGAATCGTCATAACTTTCTCTCTGGGGATTGGATTGAAATTTCATAAGAAGGTAAAGAAAGAGGACGGACTGTAGTTTTTTTATATATCTTTTTCAGATCCAAAGGTTGAAACAGTGACATGTGGCACTTCATACAAGTTCGCTCTTCTGGAAAGGTCTATAATCAGGTCATCTTGGGAGATTGTGCATAACTCTCTCTTAGAGAATCTAATTTGGATCAGACTGGTGGAATTGGAAAGAGGACACAGAGGGCTACTATAGATCTCAATTTTAGAACTTAAAGATCTAAAAGTACATAGTTACAGTCGTTTCAAGGTCGAGCTCCTAAAATCAAGAAAAAGCAAGATGAGGAAGTTTGATGGCAAGGATCTGGTAAATTGGATACTTCAGATGGAGAAATATTTTGATCTACATGGTGTACAACTGTTACAAAAGGTATGTATTGCATATTCATATTTAGAAGCAGATCAATTTTTATGGTACAAAGGGCTTTGTTCTCGTAAACAGCTTGTTACGTGGTCAATTTTCAAGGAGGAAATGATAGCACATTATGAGGATACAAAGAGCAACACCTTCTTTAGAGCAACACCACAACAATTGGAAAGAGTAAAAGGGCTTTGTGACATAGTGGAAAGAAAAATTATGGAAACCAGGAAGCGTACCCCTCACAACTATAAAGATGGAAGTGTTGTTTCTCCTAGCCTTCCACAACCTACAAGGGTTACACCACAACAATTGGAAGAAAAAAGAGAAAAAAGGCTTTGTTACAATTGTGATAGAAAATGCACTAAAGGTCATAAGTGTGCCGAGAAGAAATTATTTTACATAGAATATGAAGAGGAGGAAGAAAAGGATCAAGAAACATCAATAGAAGAAGATATACGCCAGGACCTCACCGCAGAGAAAGAAGAAATGAATTAGACCATATCTTGTAAAGCATTGGCAAGAATTACCACTCCTCAAACTCTCAAGATAGAAAGACATATAAAGAAGAAAAATGTGCAAGAAGTGAAATATCACATCGAGAAAGAAGAAATGAATCCAACCATATCTTGTAATTCATTGTTCGAAATTACCACTCCTCAAACTATCAAGATAGAAGGACATATCAAGAAGAAAAATGTTCAAGAAGTGAAAGATCACATCGAGCATCAAGAAATGAATCCGACCATATCTTGTAAAGGATTGGAAGAAATTACCACTCCTCAAGCTCTAGAGATAGAAGGACATATCAAGAAGAAAAAGGTTCAAGCAGTGAAATATCACATCGAGCATCAACAACAAGTTCTCCAACTTTTAAAGGATAACGCCACTTCGGTGCAAAATCAAACGAAACAACAGGTAGATAAACATCGTAGTGAAAAATGTTTTGATGTAGGTGATTGGGTATTTTTATTGCTACATCTCAAGCAAGCTATTTATGAGAAGGAAATGTTGGCAATACTAGCACTTAAAAAATGGCGACCTTACCGAATGGGAAGACTCTTCAAGGATGAGGATGTGGAAGCATTCTTTTGTGCTATTTATATTATCCAACCATATTGGATAAACAAAGCAAGGGATGAATGGAAGAAGGACGAAGAAGTATGGCCATCTATTCAAAAGTTGCAAAAGATCCCAATTCAAACAATATTGCCAGAAATTGAAGAAGAAGGAAAAATCATATTGGAACTTGGAGCAGTCATAGAAACAAGAACCCAACAGCTACGAAATCAATCAATTTTATAGTATCTCATCAAGTGGAAGAACTTACCCGCTGAATATTCCACATGGGAGGACAAGAATTTTATACAGAAGCATCAAGAACTACTCAAGCGTTGAGGACAACGCTTTTTGAAGGAGAGGGGCATGTTAGGCCCCTATACTACTAGTGTAACCCCTTATTGTTATTAGTACAACCCACTTATTATATTGATGTACCCATGTAGTGCCCATATTGTTACTATTGTGCCACATAGAAGCCCACTATTGTTATTGTTGTGCCCTACAATATTATTGTTATGTAGGCTTTGATTGTATTGGGACCACTTAGACTCCTATATATAGAAAGGAGGTATTTTCATTTGTATCATCGAAGAATTGTTCATTTATGTAATGTAAAGGAAGTTTCCCCCTTGAAGAGGCTGAATTCTAAGGCGTTGATCTATCTTTTCTTGAGCTGGTTTCATAACAGGGGGGGAGGGAGGAAGAGAAAGACTAGGATGAAAGGGCAGGGATCCAACATCTACTGATCTTCCAGCCGTCATCTCTATTGAGATTGTTTGGCCTTCTTTCAATCTCAATAGCTTCCTTGAATTTACGATGATGGAACTGAGCAACTTTGGCAACAACCTTGGCCTCCTCTATACACACCTGATGCTTGGTCTTTTCTACATACTCCGCCAATGCTGAAGACTTGGATCTCCCATGTCTTAGGTCAGCTGCATGTTCACTGATCCTCTGATGGATGGAGCGCCCTGTTTCCCCAATATAGGGGGTCCCACAAGAACAAGGGATCAAGTAGACACCCTTCATGTCCTTAGGGTTAATGGGATCTTTCACCGATCGGAGGGAATTGCAAATGGTGTTGAGGGGCCTAAAGGTTGAGGGAATCTCATACCTCTTAAGGATCCGAGCAATCTTGTCCGTGGTTCCTTGGACATAGGGAAGATGGACACCTAGACGACTCTCTTTTGGCTCTTTCTTAATTAACGCATTTTTAGAGACTTTACGGAAAGCCTTCTAACCTAGGCGCCTACTATATCCATTCTCCACAAAGACATCAAGGAGATGGGATCTCTCCTTATCAAAGCTCTCACTATCAGAAATCCTAAGGGCACAAGTAGCGAGGGTGTTAAGAACACCCATCTTCTGAGCAGGGAAATGATGGGAATCGGCATGAAGATACTGCTCAGTATGTGTTTTCTTTCGGAACACAGAGTGGGAGAGATAGCCATCCTTATTCCTAGATATAAGAATATCCAGGAAAGGGAGGCAACCATTGACCTCTTTTTCCATGGTGAACTTAATAGCAGAGGACTGGCTGTTGAGGTGATTAAAGAAGTGATCCAACTCCTCTGGGCCATGGGGCCAGATGACATTAGTGTCAAATACATACATTTTCCAAAGCTTGGGAAGGAGACGAGCCAAGGCTAAAGCTTTGGCTTCGAAATCTTCCATAAAAAGATTCACAACAATAGGGGAAAGAGGGGAACCCATGGCAACACCACAAGTCTGTTCAAAGAACTCACCCTCGAAACAGAAGAAAGTGGAAGTGAGACAGATCTCCACCAGATGCACGGTATCAGGATCTGTTAGGTGAAAGATCACTTCCAAGGCCTCCTTTATAGGGATGAAAGTATAAATGGAGACCACATCAAAGCTGACGAGAATGTCCTCAGGGATAAGCTTAATATCCTTAAGCTCCTTAATGAAGGATGCAGAGTCTTTCACGAAGGACTCAGTGCGGCCAACCAGGGGCTTAAGTTTAAGGGCAAGGAACTTAGCCAGAAGATAGGTCGGACCACCAAGGATATTAAGCTTAGCCCTGAGGAAATTCTCATTAGCTTTGATGTGGTCTCCCTCTATACTTGCATCCCTATAAAGGAGGCCTTGGAAGTGATCTTTTGCCTAACAGATCCCAATACCGTGCATCTGGTGGAGATATGTCTCACTTCCACTTTCTTATGTTTCGAGGGTGATTTCTTTGAATAGACTTGTGGTGTTGCCATGGGTTCCCCTCTTTCCCCTATTGTTGCGAATCTTTTTATGGAAGATTTCAAAGCCAAAGCTTTAGCCTCGACTCGTTCCTTCCCAAGCTTTGGAAAAGGTATGTAGATGACACTAATGTCATCTGGCCCCATGGCCCAGAGGAGCTGGATCACTTCTTTAATCACTTCAACAACCAGTCCTCTGCCATTAAGTTCACCATGGAAAAAGAGGTCAATGGTTGCCTCCCTTTCCTAGATATTCTTATATCTAGGAATAAGGATGGATATCTCTCCCACTCTGTGTTCCGAAAGAAAACGCATACTGAGCAGTATCTTCATGCCGATTCCCATCATTTCCCTGCTCAGAAGATGGGTGTTCTTAACACCCTCGCTACTCATGCCCTTAGGATTTCTGATAGTGAGAGCTTTGATAAGGAGAGATCCCATCTCCTTGATGTCTTTGTGGAGAATGGATATAGTAGGCGCCTAGGTTAGAAGGCTTTCCGTAAAGCCTCTAAAAATGCGTTAATTAAGAAAGAGCCAAAAGAGCGTCATCTAGGTGTCCATCTTCCCTATGTCCAAGGAACCACGGACAAGATTGCTCGGATCCTTAAGAGGTATGAGATTCCCTCAACCTTTAGGCCCCTCAACACCATTCGCAATTCCCTCCGATCGGTGAAAGATCCCATTAACCCTAAGGACATGAAGGGTGTCTACTTGATCCCTTGTTCTTGTGGGACCCCCTATATTGGGGAAATAGGGCGCTCCATCCATCAGAGGATCAGCGAACATGCAACCGACCTAAGACATGGGAGATCCAAGTCTTCAGCATTGGCGGAGCATGTAGAAAAGACCAAGCATCAGGTGTGTATAGAGGAGGCCAAGGTTGTTTCCAAAGTTACTCAGTTCCATCATCGTAAATTCAGGGAAGCTATTGAGATTGAAAGAAGGCCAAACAATCTCAATAGAGATGACGGCTGGAAGATCAGTATATGTTGGATCCCTGCCCTTTCATCCTAGTCTTTCTCTTCCTCCCTCCCCCCCCCCCCTCTTTTCATCTTCGTTGCTTTCGTTAGGGTTTGTCCTTCTTGTTTTGGACTTTTTCTGGTCCTTCTCCTTCTTTTTATGTTAGGTGCTCTTTCTATTTATTTCTTCCTGATAGATATTAATGAATATAATCGTAACTATTATATATTATTATTATTAATTAATTTTTTTTTTTTTGGTAAGGTCTATTAATTTTTATTTATTTATTCTACGTTCTTAATTGGATTTTATTCATTTTTATTTTTATGTATCTTTTAGTTATCTATCCATCTTATTTTAACTTATTAGTAATATATAATTACTATAACCAAATATAACCCTAAAATTACCTTATATATATAAATATATTTATATATAAAAGTAAGGTCTTTTATCTAACTAATTTCCATTGAATTTACAATTTTTATTATACCTTTTAACCGGCTAATAACGTAATCACCTTATAAAATTATTTCATATTTTTAAGTTTCTAGTAGTTATAACTAACTAACCTACCTTATATATATTTTTATTTATATATTGGTCTTTAATATAACTAATTCCCTCTTAATTTACTTTTTAAATTATACCTTTCAACTAACTTCTTATTATATATATATATATATATATATATATATATATATATATATATATATATATATATATATATATATATATATATATATATATATATATATATATATATATATATATATATATATATATTTATCTATTTAATTTTATCTTTCTAGTAATATATAGTTATTATAACTAACTATCATCCTAAAATTACCTTACATATATATATATATATATATATATATATATATATATATATATATATATATATATATATAGAAGTTAGGTCCTTGATCTAACTAATTCGCATATAAGTCACAATTTTTAATTAACTAATAACATAATCAACATCTATAATTATTTCTTTTATATAATCTAAGGTATGATAACTAACTCCCATTAAATTATCATTTTGACTTTTTGACTGCAGTCCCTAAGTCAAAATTAGCCATTGGTCAAGATAGCCGTTGGAGGCTCTGCTCAGACTATTTAGCATGCAAAGCTGGATCTGTTTCTTCAAATTGTCCTGGCGATGAACCACACTGGTTGGTTTGAAACACATCGACAAATGTCTCTCTTTATGTGACTTACGCCGAAGTTCTACTTATAACTATTATGGATCATAGAAGCCTCAATTCAATAATGGGAAAGAAGCTAAAGAGGAAAGCCCCTCAAAAGAAGAAGACAACTCAAAGGAACAACGACAACAAGAGAGACAATTGGATGTTAGGTGGAAGCAAGTATTCAGATTTTGAATCACCTCAGATTGAATATGGACAAGCAAATGAAGCATCAGGTACAAATTTTTGGTCTTCTAGTGATACTTTTATTTGTTCATGCAAATTTGGAGATATTGGAAGTGATCATGAAAGAAACATAGAGACAGAAGTTAAAAGACTTGTAGATAAAATCAAAGATCAACAAGATTTATTTAACAAAAGGGAGTGTGCCTTCCAAGAAGAAGTTACCAGATTAAAAGCTCAGCTAGAGGAAGGAAACAAAGTAAGGAATCAGTACAGGGAAAAGGAAGATCAATGCCAAAAGCTACAGGATGAAGTGACATCATTAAGAAATGAAATAAATGATCAGAGTATAATGATCAAGAGACTTCAAGACAGATCCAGTTACTATATAAATCTTGAAGCTGAGATCCTCTCACTAAAAGAAGATCTAAAAAACAAGCAGAATGAAGAACTACCTCAAGCAGATGAAGAACAAGAAAATGAGATTCTCAAATTAAGGCAACAAGTGGAAGAAGGAAGAAAGGCTAGAGAAATATTGAAGAAGCAATATCTGGAAAAGGAAGAGAAATATCGAGGTAAATATATTAAAAGCTAAATTAGAAGAAAAGGATAAACTGTTATGATTTCAAGATAGTACTAAGATTTTGGATAATATTCTTAGTAGTCAAAGGTCTCCTACCATCAAAACTGGTCTTGGATTTCATGAATATGTTGAAGGTGAATCTAACTCACAAGGTGAGGCATGGAACTCTAATGCAAAATTTGAAATGGTCAACAAGGAGATGAGAGGTCAACCCCATCAACAACCAAGGAAAGAAAGTCTTCAAAGAAAATATTTTACTCCTAACTGTGAAAGTGATAGTCGATTATTTTCTCCAATGAATAATTTTGAATGTTTAATATGTCATAACTTTGGACATGTTGTAGCCAGATGCAGAAGTAGAATGGTTCAAGACTGTCACACAGAAATATCATCACGTTCTAGGTTCTTTAAGGGATATTGTTTTGCTTGCAATATGTTTGGTCACAAAGCCATTGATTGTTATAGAAGGAATATGAAACATGTAAGATGTTATGCATGTAACAAGTTTGGGCATATAGCAAAGAAATTCATGAGAAAATTTCGACCACCATACCAAAGGGAGAAAACATCGCCACACTTGAAGATATGGAAGAAAAAGGAAGCACAATAAAAAAGATGTGGCATAGCAGAGTATACTGACATAACAGACTCAAAGGGAGCTGAAAGTGTGAAACCTCAATGTTCTAACTCTCATACGCAAGTTCTGTAAATACAATTTGCATATATATGCGAGTTAGAAGTTGCACAGTCGTGTATATGTGGTTTGAAGAAAAATGAAGTGGGACAGACTCAGAAAAACTAATTTGATATGTTTCAGACAATTATCAGTTATATTTTCTGTCGTAATGATAGATGACTACAGTCCGTGGATGTTATTTAGAAGTTCTTTTGACCCTCATAACTTGATGTATATCTGATTGATGATGATGCCTTGATACTTCTTACTGACATATGCAATGATCAGATCTAACAGTGAACAGGTGGAACAGGTTCAGGGGGAGAACATGCTATGCTTCTAATAAAGCATTGTTGGCATTATGTTTAGAAGTCTTTGGTACCTAATCAATGATGATGAGTTCTTACTTTATGATGATAGGTTGATACTCACATATGTTGATTATCATGGTTGATGATATGGGATGTTCCCTAGTGATGATATAATGAAGGTTCTTGTGGAAAGATCATGTAGTTCTTGATAATGATGTCTATGGTGTTTTCACATACATATGATATGATGTGAATGATTTTGTGCCACCACTTGGAGATATGACATATGCTTAGTTGATTCATGGAAGGTTATGATAAGGCTCTTTCTACTAAGGAAAGGAAGCAAGTTGATCTTGATGAGATCAAGAGGATGAGTTGATATATGCAGACATACTTTAACACAGGTTGATGATATTTTTGGGAACTAATGATGGACATATATAGGTTGTTGGTTTCGATGCTGTTGACAGATGTTGTTGATGGTGCAGATCATATGATAGTTGCTAATGACTATCATGGTCTTGTTTAGATATTTTGTCTTTGTTATAAATGTCATGTATATCATTCGATGTAAAGGGCATATAAAGATCCATCATGTAATAATTTGTCTTTGTCTGTTGTAATCCTTTTTGATCATATGATGTAATTTATATCCCCACTTTGCATGGGAAGGATGATGTAATAACTGCTACATTTTAGTCATGTATAAATTGGTATATACCCACTTGGTTGGGAGGATGAGTCAAATTTGGTATATCCCAACTTGGTTGGGAGATGGATGTATGTATGAGTCATTTGTGATAGGAAAGTCATACTCACTTAGTTGAGTTATAAAGTCATGTTATTCTTTTAGAAAATATTTTTGCAAACTCTGCATATGCTCCTGGGGAGCACGGATGATATAGTGCATCTCAGCATGTATAAAGGGGGAGCTCAATCAAATAATTAAGAATGTACTTAGGAGGAGCATGGACAACATAATCTATATCAAAAGGGGATAATATCTTGGTCCGCCCTTTGCCCTTGATGTCAAAGGGGGAGAGTGACTTGGTGTTGTTGTTGCCATCAAGTCCAAAGGGGGAGATTGTTGGCATTATGATACAGGTGTTGTCCTTGTTGGCAACTCACTCAGATGGAAGAATCACAGATCAAACTGCAAAGAAGAAGAAAGAGAGGTATACGCAGGTTCACTGAACAAAAATAGCGTATACGTATACACGCACTTTCACAGAAGGAAAAGCACATAAATGTTGGAAAACTAAGCTTTGGGTCCGTGGTATTTGGTCCATGGTATTTTGATCCATGGTATTAGTCCAAGGTATTTGGTCTGAGGTATTGACACTAGGTTTTTGGTCCAAGGTATTGGTCCTAAGTGGGTTTGGTACATGGTATTGAGAAAGGCCTAAAACTATATAAGGAGGAGAAGATTATTAGGCCAAGTGAGCAAGTATTGAATATCTGATGAAGTGTGAGATCTAGTATGCAGGTTATCAGCTGATGGTGCTTTGCTTGATTTGAACCAAGGATGAACTTTAGTGGTTGATGAGGGATAATATCTAATGATGGATTGGGATCTTAAGGCTTGAAACGAATTATCATTATGTGATTTGATCATGTATAGTCTAGATCTGAATACTGATGCATGTTTTGTTCTGTAAATGTTATGATCTGGGTATAACTAAAGCTGAAATAGCTGCAAAAATTATGAATTAATATTTGCAGATGTATACGCTGGTTGGCTTTGTTAAAAGTGCGTATACATGCTGGTTCGTTTCATCAGAGTAGCGTATACATTATGAGATATGATATTTGAGGTTGCAGTTGGATCTAGTTGTTGTTGTAGAATTTTGGGTTCTGCTCTATGTTCTGGGGACTTTGTTTTTTATGACAGTATACTAAATGTTCAGATTGATTAGTTGATTGTGATTTTCTTCAATGATGATGGGACTTCAGTGATTCAGTTGTGGGTGATTCAGAGATTGATGATTGAGTTTCAATGATTGGTTAATGCAGATGTATTTGACAGTTGTATTGCAGTGGTGATTGACTTTGAGCTTCAATGTTGTTGATGGGTCCAGTATGAAAATTTGATGAAACATGGCCTTCATATTATGGTGTTGTGTTCCAGGAGTATCCAATCTAAAAATTTATGAAATATGGTCCTTGGAGGAAGAGACAAGGTCATAGCCTTCTGTAGGCTGGCACCTACATACTGGTAAACATATCAGCCAATACAAGATCCAAGGGGTTGGAGCTCCCAAACGAGTGAAGGTTGGAGCCTTCAGTAGGCTAGCGCATATGTACTAGTAAACAGATCAGCTAGTGCAAGAGCTAGGGGGTTGTAGCTCCCTTCCAGTAGAAGCTGGAGAACGAGAGAAGGTTGTAGCCTTCTACAGGTGGTTGGCTACGTACTGGTATGGGTTTGCACCAGTACAAGATTGTAAACAGTTTTTTCTTATATTAAAAAGAAGACAACAACAGGTGGTTTTTGTCTAGAATTGGGTTTCCACCTTAAATCTTGGTGTTCATGTGTGTTTCTTATGTGTGATGTTTTTTTCTAATATTATTGCACATGGGTACTATTTATATGGTTAATGAAGTACTGATTCACTGATTAATGATCAGCATATGATGAATTAACTAAATCATAAGTTTTCTTGATATACGCAGGTTTTCTTAAACACAGTTGCGTGTACACACAAGTTACCTTCACTGAAGTAGCGTATATGAATTTGAGTATGAAAAGAAAAAGATTATTGATTTGACTAATACTGATTCAACCCCCCCCACCCACCCTCTCAGTATTATTTCCAACACTTGTTGCTCCATTTCCTTAAGCATATCACATCCAACAAGGACCATGTTAACCTGATAACTTCAACTAATAAGAGTGTCACAACTCTTGCCATAAAGCACTTCAAATGAGCTCGTCCTTATGTACTCTTGGTATCCATTAATGTAGGAAAACTACAAAAGTGGAAGATATTCTTCCCAATTCTTAGGATGATGCATTACATACATTCTTAACATGTCGTCAAGGATTCTGTTAGTCCTCTTTGTTTTCACATATGTTTGTGGATGATATGTTGTACTAAATGCCAATTATGGTCCCAAACATGAAAACAATTCCTTCAAAAACCTTGAATCGAACCTAGCATCTTTGTCTGACACAATTCTCTTGGGGATACCATGTAGCCTCACAATCTCCTTTACAAAGACTTTGTGCCATGTCATTAGCAAAGTTAGTGGAATTGACTGCTACAAAATGAGCTATTTTGTTCAACTTATCAACCACTCCCATGATTTCATCATGCTACTTAGATGTTCTAGGAAATCTTGTAATGAAATCCATAGAAATTACCTCCCATTTCCGTTTTAGAATGGGGATAGGTTGCACAAACTTGCTATATTCTTGCACTCTTCCTTTACTTGCTGACATTCTATTTATTTTTCCACAAAAACAATGACTTCATTCTTCAATTTTGACCAGTAATAATATCTTTTAATGGTGGTAAGGGTATTTTGATACCCTGGATGGCTTGAATAAGGATTAACCTGGAACTCTTTCATTATCAACCTTTTTATTTCATCATTGTTAGGCACATAAATTCTATTTTTAAACCTGATTAAGTCATCCTCAGTGAGGTGATATTCTTCATCCTCACCACCTTGCAATACTTTTTCTTTCACTTGCTGATATTTTTCATCTTGTTCCCAACACTTTTGATCCTTTCTACCAGGTTTTTGCTGTAAGAACTTACAACTGCCAAGTGATTCACTTGGATTCTTCTGCTAAGAGCATCAACAACCATATGACTTTTATGTACTTAATTTCAAAGTCAAATGAATTGAGCATGGCCAACCATCTTTCTTGCGTAGCATTTAAAATGAGTTTCCCAAATAGATACTTGATCCCACTGGTTGTCATGAGTGTAAATTTCTACCAAGGAGGTAATTCCTCCACATTTTTATGGCGTGAATGATAGAAGCCAACTCTAAATCATGATTTACATCATTCACCTCATGTTCATTTAACTTCCTGGACTCATAACATACTATCTTCCCTTCCATCATTAAGATTGCACTGAGCCCTTCCTTGCAGGCATATGTGCACACCACAAAATCCTTGTCAGGATCTACAATTCTCAACATTGGTGTGTTGGAGAGAAACTTCTTTAGCTACTAAAATCTTTCAACACATTGAGTAGTCCACTCAAATCCCTTTCCTTTTCTCTGCAAAGCTATGATGGGATGGCCTATCTTGGAGAAATTTATGATAAATATCCCATAATGTCCTCCCAATCCCATGAATGATATAACCTCATCCAAATTATTTGGATTTGGTCACTTTATTATGGCCTTGATGCTTTCAGGATCAATTGAGATCCCTTCCTTAAAGACAATATTCCCCAAATAATGTATTTGTGATAGGAAGAAATCACATTTAGTTTTTCATAAAGCTTGTGCTACCTCAATAATTGTAGCTCTGAAACCATATGATTCTCATGCTCTTCTTTAGTTGTCGGATACACTAATATGTCATCAATAAAAATAATGATGAACTTGTCCAAATAAGGACGCAACATGTTGTTCATCAGGCACATGAATGTGGCAGGTGCATTCATAAGCCCAAAGGATACCACTATGAACTAATAGTTCCCATATCTTGTCCTAAATGCAGTATTATGAATGTCCTCTTCCTTGATTCTTACTTGATGATAACTGAACCTCAAGTCATTCTTAGAGAAAATTGTTGCTCCCCTCAACTGATCAAAGAGATCATCAATCCTTGGTAGTGAGTACCTATTCCTTATGGTTACCTTAATTAACTCCCTATAATCAATGCATAATTGAATGGTTCCATCTTTCTTCTCTACAAACAACATAGGTGCTCCCCATGGAGACACAGTTGGCCTTATGTAGCCTTCTCAAGCATTTATTTTAGTTGCAACTTTAGTTCCACAAACTCTAGGGTGATCATCCTATATGGTGCCTTGAATGTTGGTGCTACTCTAGGTACCAACTCAATAGAGAAATATATCTCTTTGTGAGGAGGTAATCAAGGAACCTTCACTTGAAAGACATCTGCATACTACTGCAAAACATGGTACCTCTTTAGCAGCTCAACTTCCTCATCTTCAACTTCATTGTTAGCTTTCTCATCCTTAGAAATTTGCGCTTCAAACAGTGTGCATCATTTTCTATTGTTGTAGTTAGCGTGTATAACAGTGATCAACCTTACTGAGGTAGGATTCCTTTTTCCCTTTAGAACCTTGTTTTATCCTTGCTCATCTAAGAATTGAATTTCATTTATAAATCAATCTACCTTGGTTCTATGTAAGTACAACCAATCCATGTCCAATATTATGCCATACACACCCAATGGAAATACATTCAAATGTGTTGTTGTGGGCATGCCACTAACATCAAATGCATAAGACCCTACCCACCATGCAAGCCTCTTGAGCAATGTAAGTCTTTGGTATGAAATTTTTCTAATGTGGACAATTCCTTTTCCTGTGGTTTTCAACACAAGTCCAACACTTGAGTGGCCCTTGGCACTAAAACTCAGGTTGCCTTGCTTCTAGATATTATGCATTTTTCTTAACAATGATGTTAGGTTTCTACTAAGGTCGATGTACAAGGGGAGAGTGCTTACCTTCCCTCTTTTCTGAGCTCTTGTTAGGCCAATTATTCTTATTCCCAATGCTGCTCTTTTCTTTCCAATTACCTTTGATATCTAGCTTATGTTTTGCTTACTCATAGACATGCTCTAGTTTCTTGATGTCATCTTTTAGAGTTTGAGGTTATAGCAAGTCAATTTTATCTCTGAATGCCATATGAAATCTGCCAATGAATCTCTGAATTTTGGATTTTCCATCCTTTAGATAGGGAACATACCTCAATAGTTCTAAGAACTTGGTGACATATTCGCCATCGGTTATTGAGTTCATAGAACTCTTTTGCCTTGCTATCATAATAGCATTAAGACAAGTACTTCTTTTTGAAGATATTTTCAAACTCATCTCAGGGCAATTATTTCTTAATAATGCATCCAACATTCTTCAAATATTCCCACCATATATCTACTTTTCCTTTTAGGTTATAGGTGGCGATTCTAACATTCATATTTTCAGAATAGTCATGTATTCTAAAAAAAACTTGTTCATACTTAACAACCAAGCTTTTGCATCCTCTAGTTTCTTCATATCCCCATAAAATGTGGGTAGCTTAGCTTTCTTAAACTCCTCAGTCATGTGATCCTTTCCCTTGATTCATGTATGATGATGATTATAATGATGAGTGTGAAGGTGGTGCCTACTGGTGGCAGAGTTGGATGGTATGCTAGAATGATGCACATGTGTTATAGGTCCTCCTCTTGGGGTGCTCAAAGGTACATCTCCTGACACAATTTCCTCACTTTCTTTCCTATGCCTTTTTTTGGACCTAACACCATCTGCCCCATTGGTGTTTTCTTCTAACTCATGAAGTCTCTTCTTGTCTCTATGACTAGCCCTCATCTCAAATTTCCTTTGCCTCTACCAATCTGATAGACTTTGCAAGATAACTGCATTGATCCCAACTTTCCTTTCTTGAGATCTTACTAACTTCTCATTATCTACTTTGAAACTTCTCGCTTCATCCCTTAGGCTTCCAAAATATCTAAACAATATGGAGAGTGATTCCCTTCCCCTTGGTCAATTGATCTATCTTCTTCATTAACTCTAACCCATTCACTTCCATGTTGTGATTGATCAAAATTGTACTCAGGCATTCCGGTCCTCATTGTTGTATTATCCATGCCTTATGCTACTTGTGGTATGTTTTCAATCACACACACCATTAGAATTTTTTGTAATAATTAACAAACATAATTATGATCTTGAAGTTGCACTCATGATGCTACCATGGTGATCCTGCCATAACAAAACCACCACATTCACTTGCTTGTGATATTTAAATAATTCATATGAATCATTTAAAATTCAAGCCATCTAAATTCTTAGTGCACCATCAATAAAATAAATAACCAATTAACACAGGGCCCTGTCCTTACAATGATTTCCATAACAATATGCTTGTAATACAATGACCAGGTTAGCACATAACTACAACAAAACAACAATTTACCCTCTGTAACCTGTAACCTAGAAAAGTATTAATTTATTATAGTTGATACCACCTGTTCCCACCAAATAATTTAAATCCCCACACATATATTCCTTTTCCATGAATCTCAATTGGTAGTCCCCACCTCCCACCATAAGAACTGACAATCTAGATCTATCGGGGAAAATCTACAACTTGCGCAAGGGGTCATACCCGCATTGACATCACTAAGGAGGGGGCGTGAGAAAATCTATATCATTGATCACAATAAGTTGATCAACGGTTTGCATGAGGAGTCCCCTCTTCACTAACATCACCCCCGGGGGGGGTGCTCACACCATAGGATCAACAACAACAATCCAACTGTTTAAATTTATGTTGTTTTCTAGTAGATCAAGATGTGAGATGCCAATTAGACCTGAAAGTAATTTATTTAAACTAGATTTTAACACCTAAAGGACAATTTAATTAATTTTATTAAAAGCATCGCTCCATGATGGAGCCCATATAGTGAGACTTCTAGGGTGATTTTAGGTGATGTTGTCTTTCACTTGTATTCTCGATGCTTCCACCCAAGGGCCTTGTCCATTTTTCTTTAACCTCTGGGATGTGGGATACCTTACTATGGATTACCACTTCCAGTTGGCCCAAATGGTTGTAGCACCATGTCATCCTAACTCTTTTATCTTGGCTCTATCATTAAGATACACTCTTTAACCAACCGAGTATGACCCTCCGGGATATGTCATCCTAATCCCTTCACCCCGCTCTCTTCCACCCACACACTTGAGAATTCTCCAGGGTAAACCTTCTAGGTTGGACTATCAAGTGGGTCCAATCCCCATCTAATAGCACAACTCCTGGGCTGGTGTGTTAATTTTCCAGACCCAACTATCACATGACCTATCTCCTTACCAATGACATTTCCACCAAGCCCGTGTCAGCGAACTCATCCTAGCTTACATCATCTCAATCAATCCTTTTGCTATACAATACACACTTATGGGGTATTAATTCTAGGCCACGTTTGCATCTTTCGTCCAATTGCAGTAAGGGAAACATATGCATTCCAATAGAAACTTTTCACGACTAGGGTTCTGCCTGATGAGGGGATAAGGTTTATCCAATCACGCTTGAAGGATAGGTCTTGGACCTCTTCTACCACAAAATTTCTCACACGTGACCTATACCATGGCCTGAACAGGAAAACCTAGGCGAGGCCTTATACAATGTGCATGCTTTTCATTTTGATGTGTGTCATGAGAGCTTGCTTCAACTCTACATCAGGCACCTTTCGTTAGTCATTTTGGCCATGACTCTGCCACAAAGGTTATGCAATATTCAAGATTGGAATCAACGCTTAGCGATGAAATTTTTGGCTTACTAAAAAATGTTATGGTGCGACCCCTCTTGAGCTTGAGCGACAACCACTCCAAATCATTCCTAGCCCTCAGACATTCCCTGTATTAGAATAGGGGAATTCCAAGCATGAATACATAGGATCTCCTGCAACCACTCTCTTATAACATACCTGGTGAAAATTCCATGTAAATAAAAGTTAATAAAGGAAAAATAATAACCATGGTCATGGGACACTTATTCCAAGCTGAATGTTGGGGAAAACATCCTAGTGTGGTTGTTCATTTGGTTTATTATGGCTAAGGAAATTGGAAAAAGCAATGGAAAAGGATTTGGAAATGCATGAGGCATTAATTAGCATTTTATTTATGAAAATAATGGAAAATAGGAGAAAAGGAAGGTGAAATATCACAGGTTGCATGTGAGGAGGAAAATGAATGAAAATAATGGAAAATTGAAGAAAATAGAGGCCTAATTAATAAAAAATCTTATGAGGATCAATTGGTAACTTTTGCTAGTTTAACATTTTTGTCAGTTCAGTTTTGGAGCTCTCTCTCTATTCTATCTCTCACACTCTTAGACACTTAGAGTTTTCTTAGAGCACTTCAGCACTGGATCAAGAAAAGAAAAGGAAGGACAAAAAAGGCAAAGGGAAGCAAAGATTAAGCAAGGAAGAGCAATATCAAGTGATTACAGTGGGATTATTTGCAGGTATCGAGTTGCATGTATGATTTCCTTACTAGTTTTGGCATGCATGGTTATGCATGTGTGCTATTGGTTCTCTTATTGTCACTGGCATGGGTTTTTCTAGGTGTGACAATGTTCTTTAGCCTTGCCTTTCCATTTCTAGATATCCATGGTGTGATGGGGTTCTCATGTTTTGGTTGAGTTGGATTGTCGAATGGGTTCGAAACTAAGTGAGGTGGTCTCTAAAATAAATAACACCTCGCATAGTGATCCCTAAATCAGACTGTGGATTGTAGTAAAGCCTTGGCCTAGTAACCCATGAACCAGACTGTGAGTTGTAGTAAATTCAAATTTTTTGTTATGTCGGTGGGCCTGGGAATCCTTGGATGGTGAATGGCAGGATATATGGTAAACCCTAGAGGGTGGAGTCTCAATTAGGCTTAGGGTGTTGGAAATAATACTAAGAGGGGGGGGGGTGAATCAATATTATCACATCAATAAAACTTTTTCATTTCCATATTCAGATTCATATATGCTACTTCCACAACTTCTTATGATTAAGTTAGTTGATCCTTAATGAGTGCATTAGAACATTATCAACCATATTAACAGTAAACAGGTGCAGTAAAATAGAACAAATCATCACACATAAGCCACACACATGAACACCATGATATAAGGTGGAAACCCAATGTGGGAGAAAACCACCTGCTGCAAGTCATCTCAATCTTCTTCTTAATAAGAAAATCCTTTTACAATATTTATGTACTGGTGCAGTCTTATACCAGTACGTAGGCTTCTACCTGCAGAGAGCTGCAACCCCCATAGTTCTTGTACTAGCCGATCCATTTACTAGTATGCATGCTGCTACCTGCTACAATGCTCCAAAGTTTTCAACTGCTACTGGAAGGGAGTTGCCACCCCCGTAGCTCTTGTACTAGCTAAGATACTAGTACGTAGGCGCCGACCTACAATCTTCTCTCCTCTGGGTACCACGTTTCATACATTTTCAGACTGGATACACCTGAAGCACAACACATAATCTGAAAGGCCACGTTTCATCCAATTTTCATACGGACCCATAAATATCATTGAAGCACATAATCAATCAATCTTCTGAATCACCCAATCACCAGATCAATACATATACAAGGATAACATGAGTGTTAGCAACCCGATCTAGTCCATTAGATCCATTACTAGATCTCATCCATCAACACAATAAATCAAACTGAATATGTAGAATACTGACACCATTAAACAGTCATCAGAACACATCAACAACCTGAACCACCTGTAACATTAAACATCATAGCTCAAATGGTATATGCTACTACAATGAACCAAACCTGCGTACATATGTGCTTTCACCAAAGCCAACCCGCGTACAGATCTATAAATATTCAATCATGACTTGCAGCGATTTCAAACTTAAGTTATACCTAGTTCAGATCATTACAAGCGTTAGTATACAGATCTAGAATAAGCATAATCAACTATATAGAGATAGTTCATTTCAAACCATTTGATCCCGATCTATCCTTAGATCTTGTTCTCCATCAACCGGTGATATCCCTCTTTAGCTCAGATCCAGATCTGCACCATAACCCAATCACAGTATTCCAGATCTAGATATTCAATAATTCAGATGATGCTTTGCCAAATGATCTCCTTCCTCTTTTATAGCCTTAGTCCTTTCTCAATACCACGGTCCAAAACCATAGGATAAAAAAAAACTGTTGGACTAATACCATGAACCAACCATGAAAGTGCGTGAGATCAACACTTTTGGATGCAATACCACAGACCAAAACCATAGGATCAAAAACTGTCAGACTAATACCATGAACCAACCATGAAAGTGCGTGAGATCAACACTTTTGGATGCAATACCACGGGCCAAAACCATAGGATCAAAAAGTGTCGGACTAATACCATGAACCAACCATGAAAGTGCGTGAACTTTTCTCTTGCATGAAGGGAACTTTTCTCTGCATGAAAGTGCGTAAACTTTTCTCTACATGAAATAAACTTTTTTCTGCATAAAAGTGCGTGAACATTTCTCTACATGAAATAAACTCTTCTCTGCATAAAAGTGCGTGAACTTTTCTCTACATGAAATAAAAATTTTCTCTGCATAAAAGTGCGTGAACTTTTCTCTACATGGAATAAACTTTTCTCTGCATAAAAGTGCGTGAACTTTTCTCTACATGGAATAAACTTTTCTCTGCATAAAAGTGCGTGAACTTTTCTCTACATGGAATAAACTTTTCTCTGCATAAAAGTGCGTGAAATTTTCTCTACATGAAAGGAAACTTTGTTGCACTATAATTTGTCAAATAAATTTGCTGCACTATAATTTATCATTTGTGTGATTTGCCATCAAGGACAACACTTGTCTCATAATGCCAACAATCTCCCCCTTTGGACTTGTCATACTGAGAATTGTCATCTGATATCTCTTCCGTAGATTCATCTAGATATATATAAGTGAGTTGATCTTCTATGAGTTGTTTGCCATCAAGTACAACACATGCATCATAATGCCAACAATCTCCCCCTTTGGACTTGATGGCAACAATACCAAATCACTCTCCCCCTTTGACATCAAGGGCAAAGGACGAACCAAGATATTCTCTTTCCTAGAAAGGCATTCTGCTGTTCATACTCCCCCTGAGTACCCGTTGAAATCTCTGAATGGGCTCCCCCTTTGTATATGCCATGGTGCACCAATCTGTCCATGCTTTTTCTGAGAACATGCTGAAATCTCTGCTCTGCTGAAATATGCTTGTTCATGCTCCCCCTGACTGTTAAGCAAGGTCTGCAAAAAGATGTTCTACAAGAAGTACATGACTCTATACATCATAAATGACCTTCCTATCACCAAAGACTCATACATACATCTATCTCCCATCACAATGGTGATATACCAAAAGTTTACAGATAACATAAGAGAATAACATCATTCATCCCAGGCATAGTGGGGAAACCAACATAGGTCGTTACATGACCTGAAGAGATCTCATCAAATGACTACAAAAGATAGAGACACACTATTACATCATGAGTCTTGATATGACCTTTACATCGAATGATATACATGACATTTATATAGAGACCAAACACCTAAATAAGATCATGATAAACATCAGCAACGACACTGTATGATCTGCTCCATAGTATCTGTCAACAGCAACTAGACCAGCAACTTGTATTAGTGCATGAATCATCAAGGTATGCCTGTATCAGCTAACAGAATTCTGTATATATAGAAACATTCACATTCTATCATATGAGAGAAACACCATAGCCATCCAGATCTGCATGAACCAAGTATCATCAATTGGGAATATAACAACCTATCATCATATAGGTAAGAACTCATCATCATCATGTCTCCAACAATGCAACATTGAATAATCATCCATGTATCCAGCCAACAATCCTCATCCATATATGTGCCAAGAACAATAGGAATCCTGCATCATAACTGTAATATATGATCTTTATGCATATGACGACAACAGCATATGAGTGACTCATCATCAAGTAAAGAAGATGTGAATTCAAGCTATGTACTTCTCCTTATCCTTATGAAGATCACCATGTAAGCACCATTAGAGAATCAACCACAAATCTGATCTAAATATCAACTATGTAACCCCAAGAATCATCTGAACAACTCATAACCATATCATAGCAAGATGAATCATTTATCCATATAAGCATCATCACCAAGGACTATTAACCATAATGCCAACAATGCATTAAGAGCATATGCTCCCCCTAAACCTGTGCCATCTGTCAGATTTGATCATGCATATTAATAAGAAGTATCAACAATATCAAGTTAGAACCAAAATACTTCTAACCATCATATCCACACATCATTAGCAAAATGCAACCATTATCAATTAGAGAAAAATTGATCCTTTTCTTGAATCTGTCCCTACTGCCTTTCTTCAAACAATCATATACGCGACTGTGCAGTAACAAATTCGCGTATATATGCAACTTCCCTTTATCAAGCTTGCGTAGGATATTGAAGTTTTACACTTCCGGCTCCCTCTGTTATGTCTGTATAATGTGTTGTGCCGCCACTTTCTGACTGAACTTCCTTTTTCTTCCATATCTTCAAGTGTGATGATTTTTTCTCCTTTTGGTGTGATGTCCATGCTTTGTTCCTGCATTCCTTTGCTATATGTCCAAGCTTGTTACATGCATAAAATCTTACATGTTTCATATTCCTTTTGTAGCAATCAGCAGCTTTGTGACCAAACATATTGCAAGCAAATCAATATCCATTAAAGTACCTTGACTGAGATGATCTGTTTGTTTGATGATCTTGAACCCTTCTTCTTCTACATCTGGCTGCAACATGTCCAAGGTTATGACATACATAACATTCAACATTATTCATAGGAGGAGTAAAAGATTTTCTTTGAAGAATTTCTTTCCTTGGTTGATGATGAGATTGACCTTTCATCTCTCTTATCTCCTTATTGATCATTTTAGATTTCTCTTTAGAGTTCCTTGCCTCACCTTGTGAACTAGATTCACCTTCAACAGATTCATGAAAGATAAGACCAGTTTTGATAGCAGGAGATCTTTGACTATTAAGAATATCATCCAAGACTTTAGTACTATCTTGAAAACGTAAGAGCTTATCCTTTTCTTCTAATTTACTTTTCAAGATATTTACCTCAACCTAAAGTTGTTCTTCTTTTTCTAGATATTGCTTCTTCATGTCTTCTTCAGCTTTCCTTTCTTCTTCCAACTGATGCTTTAGCTTGAGAATCTCATTTTCTTGTTCTTCATTCAGATCTTGTTGCATTTGATGAATTCTGAAGGCACATTCTATCTGAGATTTTAAGCTGATAACTTCGTTTCCCTGTTTTTCAATATCTTGGGCTAGATCTTTATTCTGCTTCTTTGATTCTTCAAGGTCTTCCTTTAGAGAGCGGATCGTGGCTTCAAGACTTTCATAGTAACTGGATCTATCTCTGAGTTTCTTGATGGTTGTGTTCTTTTCATTGACTTCATTTCTTAGAGATGTTGCTTCAACCTGCAACTTTTGATATTTCTCCTTGAATAACTCTCGTTGAGCCTTTTGTCTAGTAACAGCTTCTTTGAGGGCACCACTCTTTATGTTCAGAAGTCTTTCTTGTTCACTATTTGTCAACCTGTTAAATTCTGCTTCTATTTGATATCCTTCTTCCTCACCCATAAGAGCACATTCAGTTGTTTCGTTATCACTTCCATCTTTTCCAAATGGATAGATAGCTGGAACATCAGAGGATAGCAAATTCATACTTGATAGTTCATCTTCATTCTGAAATGATTCCGAATCTGAATCTAAATCTGAAGAGCTTCTTATACCTAATCCCCAATCGATTCTCCCACTGTCATATTTCTACTGAGATGTCTTCTTCTTCTTATGAGATTTCTTCTTAAGCTTCTTTCCCATTGTTCCACGGATCTCCTTCAAGCGATCAAGCTTCTATCAAAGGACCTGCTCTGATACCAATTGTTGGAAATAATACTGAGAGGGGGGGGTGAATCAGTATTATCACATCAATAAAAATTTTTCATTTCCATATTCAGATTCATATATGCTACTTCCACAACTTCTTATGATTCAGTTAGTTGATCCTTAATGAGTGCATTAGAACATTATCAACCATATTAATAGTAAACAGGTGCAGTAAAATAGAACAAATCATCACACATAAGCCACACACATGAACACCATGATATAAGGTGGAAACCCAATGTGGGAGAAAACCACCTGCTGCAAGTCATCTCAATCTTCTTCTTAATAAGAAAATCCTTTTACAATATTTCTGTATTGGTGCAGTCTTATACCAGTACGCAGGCTTCTACCTGCAGAGAGCTACAACCCCCATAGTTCTTGTACTAGCCGATCCATTTCCTAGTACGCAGGCTGCTACCTGCTACAATGCTCCAAAGTTTTCAACTGCTACTGGAAGGGAGCTACCACCCCCGTAGCTCTTGTACTAGCTAAGATACTAGTACGTAGGCGCCGGCCTACAATCTTCTCTCCTCCGGGTACCATGTTTCATACATTTTCAGACTAGATACACCTGAAGCACAACACATAATCTGAAAGGCCACGTTTCATCCAATTTTCATACTGGACCCATAAATATCATTGAAGCACATAATCAATCAATCTTCTGAATCACCCAATCACTAGATCAATACATATACAAGGATAATATTAGTGTTAGAAACCTGATCTAGTCCATTAGATCCATTACTAGATCTCATCCTTCAACACAATCAATCAAACTGAATATGTAGAATACTAACACCATTAAACAGTCATCAGAACACATCAACAACCTGAACCACCTGTAACATTAAACATCATAGCTCAAATGGTATATGCTACTACAATGAACCAAACCTGCTTACATACGTGCTTTCACCAAAGACAACCCGCGTATAGATCTATAAATATTCAATCATGACTTGCAACGATTTCAAACTTAAGTTATACCCAGTTCAGATCATTACAAGCGTCAGTATACAGATCTAGAATAAGCATAGTCAACTATATAGAGATAGTTCATTTCAAACCATTTGATCCCGATCTATCCTTAGATCTTGTTCTCCATCAACCGGTGAGATCCCTCTTTAGCTCAGATCCAAATCTGCACCATAACCCAATCACAGTATTCCAGATCTAGATATTCAATAATTCAGATGATGCTTTGCCAAATGATCTCCTTCCTCTTTTATAGCCTTAGTCCTTTCTCAATACCACGGTCCAAAACCATAGGATAAAAAAAAACTGTTGGACTAATACCATGAACCAACCATGAAAGTGCGTGAGATCAACACTTTTGGATGCAATACCACAGACCAAAACCATAGGATCAAAAACTGTCAGACTAATACCATGAACCAACCATGAAAGTGCATGAGATCAACACTTTTGGATGCAATACCATGGGCCAAAACCATAGGATCAAAAACTGTCGGACTAATACCATGAACCAACCATGAAAGTGCGTGAACTTTTCTCTTGCATGAAGGGAACTTTTCTCTGCATGAAAGTGTGTAAACTTTTCTCTACATGAAATAAACTTTTTTCTGCATAAAAGTGTGTGAACATTTCTCTACATGAAATAAACTCTTCTCTGCATAAAAGTGTGTGAACTTTTCTCTACATGTAATAAACTTTTCTCTGCATAAAAGTGCGTGAACTTTTCTCTACATGGAATAAACTTTTCTTTGCATAAAAGTGCATGAACGTTTCTCTACATGGAATAAACTTTTCTCTGCATAAAAGTGCATGACCTTTTCTCTACATGGAATAAACTTTTGTCTGCATAAAAGTGCGTGAACGTTTCTCTACATGAAAGGAAACTTTGTTGCACTATAATTTATCAAATAAATTTGCTGCACTATAATTTATCATTTGTGTGATTTTCCATCAAGGACAACACTTGTCTCATAATGCCAACAATCTCCCCCTTTGGACTTGTCATACTGAGAATTGTCATCTGATATCTCTTCCGTAGATTCATCTAGATATATATAAGTGAGTTGATCTTCTATGAGTTGTTTGCCATCAAGTACAACACATGCATCATAATGCCAACATAGGGATACTCAACCGTTGTATGGAAGGATGTATGGTAATTCTTAGAGACTAGGAGATAGGAAAATTCCTCACGGTGTAGGTGGAGAAATCGGGTGGCATCCATGCTTGTTTAGGGCCTAGTGATATGGTGGAGATTATGGTAAAGCCTGGTTCTATTGATAAGGGTGAGGTGGTTTAGCCTTGGAATGCCCTGGTTGATTTCTGGTTATGAGTCCCACATTCATGCTTGGAATATGGCACAAGGGTGATTGGCTTAAAGAAAAATTTGGTTCAGCGAATCTATGTTCGGGTGGTTCATGGAAGTCCCATACTTGGTTGGCTTTTTCACTCGTTAATAGGAGCTATTTTCCTTGGTATTCCATGTGTAAATGTACTTGCTTATATTTGGATTGTTGTTGTATCCTTGCTATTTCTATCATTATATGTTGATTGTGAGTATGCTTTATGATAGCGATGATGTATGGCTCTCATCATGTTTTGATTTGTAAATGAATGAAAAATGAATATATGACCTAATTGATGATAATGTAGCTAATGTGATAAGGCATCAATGCTTCTTAGCAATTCTCAAATCCATTGAAACCTCCTCCCAACGTTGGCTTGGAATGGATAAAGGTTGTAATAGACCCGATGTCTTAATTGTTTCAACTTTATTTTGTTGGCAAACCAAACATTCCGCCACAAACTTTTGAATATTTGATTTAAGGCCATCCCAAAAAAATTTCTTCTTAACCCTGTGGTAAGTTTTTAAAAATCCTGAGTGTCCTCTTAAGGGAGAAGTGTGCAATTCCATAAGAATCTTTTGTTTTAGTTGGGAATTCTTACAGAGGTATAAGCGATCTTTGTACCATAACGAATAATTTTTCCAGCTAAATGTATCAAACGTACTGGAATCTTGTTGTAACTTTTGAATAAGTGCCCACACTTCTTCGTCATTCTTCCATTCCTCCCTTGCTTCGTTTATCCAATCTGGTTGGATAATAGAAATGACACACAATAATGCTTCCACATCCTCATCCTTTCTTGAGAGTGCATCTGCCACCACTTTTTTCTTCCCTTTTTTGTAGATGATTTCAAAGTCATAACCCAACATCTTTGTGACCCACTTTTGTTGCTCATCAGAGGATAATTGTTGTTCTAAAAAGAATTTAAGGCTATCATGATCCGTTTTTACCTTGAAGTGTCTCCCCATTTTGCCATTTCTTAAGTGCATGGAGTATTGCCAACATTTCCTTCTCATAAATAGCTTTGTGTAAAAACTTTCCCTTGATTGGATGACTTTCAAAAGCAATGGGTCTTTCATCTTGCATTAAAACAACACCAATTCCATTTCCTGAAGCATCACATTCCACAATAAAGGTTTTTGTGAAGTCCGGTGTAGCTAAGACCGGTGCTTGGCACATTGCCTCTTTAAGATGTTCGAAGGCCTTTGTTGCTTCCGGAGTCCATGAAAATGCATCTTTCTTCAATAATGTTGTTAGAGGTGTTGCTATTCTCCCATAATTCTTAACAAACTTGCGATAATACCCTGTCAACCTGAGAAATCCTTGCAGTTGCTTTATGGATGTGGGGGTTTTCCATTCCTTAATGGCTTTAATTTTGCTAGGGTCTACCTTAACTCCTTCATGAGATACAATATGACCCAGATATTCCACCTCCTATACTCCAAAGAAACATTTGGATATTTTTGCATATAATTGTTTCTCCTCCAATAGTTGTAGCACCCTGTCAACATGTTCAACATGATCCTTCCAAGACTTGTTGTAGATTAGTATATCATCAAGAAATACTAACACAAATTTTCTAGGGAATGGTTTGAAAATGGAATTCATCAAACTTTGAAATGTTAAAGGTGCATTGGTAAGGCCAAAAGGCATGACCAAAAATTCATAATGACCCTCATGAGTTCTAAAAGTTGTTTTCGGAATGTCTTCAGTCTTCATTCTGATTTGATGATATCCTGAACGAAGATCCAACTTGGTGAAGTAAATTGATCCATGCAATTCATCTAGTAATTCATCAATGACAGGAATGGGAAACTTATCTTTAATAGTGGGCTTGTTGATCTCCCTATAATCCGGACACATGCACCATGATCCATCCTTCTTGTGCACCAATACTACTGGAGCAAAGAAAGAACTTTGACTCGGTTGAGTTATACCAGCCTCTAGCATTTTTGCAACCATACGTTCAATTTCACTCTTTTGGGTATAGGGATATTTGTACGGCCTGATGTTTGGAGGAACACTTCCTGGAATCAGATGAATAGCATGATCATGATCACGAATAGGTGGGAGACCTTTGGGAGCCTCAAATACCTTGGAATGATTGTCCAAGATTTTTTGGAGATCTAAAGAAATAGATGGTTCCAATGTGGAAACATCTAGCGCACATAATTGTGCAATTACACCTCTATGTTCCTTTTTTAGAAGATTTGTCATACCATTAGAGCTAATTATCTTTCCCGATTTCCCTACAATACCCCTTAATTCCACTTCCTTTCCTTCCACAGAAAATTTCATGAAAAGTTCTTGAAAATTAAAAGCTATTGTACCCAAGGATTGTAGCCATTGGACTCCTAGTACAACATCAGCAACTCCCATTGGAATGGAAAGCAATGGGCTAGTTAATACATATTCTCCCATGGATAGCTTGATATTATGGCACTTTCCTGAGCAATTTATTGTTCCTCCGTTTGAAATCATCACTTGACACTCTGGTGCTAGATATAAGAAGCAATTCAATTCTTTTGCTACCTTACAATGAATAAAATTTTGGGTACTTCCTGAATCAATCAACACTATTACCTTTTTCTTCTTGATTTGTCCTTCTATCTTGATGGTTTGAGGAGTGGTAATTCCTGCCAATGCATTACAAGATATGGTTGAATTCATTTCTTCTTTATCTAGGCTTTATTCCTGGAGTATATCCTCTTCTTTTAACCTTTCTTGCTCCTTTTCTTCTTCCTCTTCATAATCTATGTAGAATAATTTCTTCTCAGCACACTTATGACCTTTAGTGTATTTGCTATCACAACTGTAACAAAGCCCTTTTGCTCTTTTTTCTTCCAATTGTTGTGGTGTCAACCTTATAGGTTGTGGAAGACTAGGGGAAGCAACACTTCCATCTTTATAGTTGTGAGTGGTATGCTTCCTGGTTGCCATAATTTTGCTTTCCATTTTTCTTGCTAACCCAAATGCCTTCTTTAATGAATCAGGTTCCCAAAGGCAAACATCATGTTGGATATTATCCTTTAAAGTCCCTATGAACACATCAATCCTATGCTCCTCTGGAATATTTTTTACCCTTATGTTCAATTTTTGGAACTCCTCAATCTGCTCCATTATTGAACCCTTTTGTTTGAGACTTATCAATTGGCTAAAAAAAGTGTTGCTTTTTGTATCCTCATAATGTGTTGTCAATTCTTCCATAAAAATTGCCCAAGTGATAATTTGTTTACAAGAGCAAAGCCATTGATACCATACAAACTGATTTGGTTCCAAATATAAAGTTGCAATACATACCTTTTGTGTGTTTTGCACATTATTGAGATCGAAAAATTGCTCCATTTGTAATATCCATGTTGCAGGATCCTTGCCATCAAACTTTCTCATAACGATTTTTGGAATGTGGTGGGTCTTCGATCCCACATTAGAGTCTATGAAATCATGATTAACATTTCTTTTGTTCGCATCATGAGTTTCCTTTACTACCTTTTCACCATTAGTAAGTATTTCTTGTAGAAAATTTGTCAAATCTGTCTTCAAATCTGCCATGTTTGTATTGAAATCTTTCTTCAAATCTATCTTCAAATAATCCATCTTATCTTCCATGCCTTTTATCTTAGATTCCATGCCATTTATCTTAGCTTCTGTTAGCTTTTGTGAGAGTGACATTTGTTGCACTTGGTCTTGTAATTTTGATATATCATGTAGTATTTCTTCCTCTTCTTCATGAGTCATGCTAGAGCTTTCAGGTTGCTTACTAGGTGTTTGCATTTTATTTCCTCAGGGCATCAGTTACCGATAATAATTCTCTACTATGCCCTTTGAATTCCTTCAAAATAATTTTTTCAAACCAAGCTTAAGCAAAAATTTAAAAAAATCTACACACCTTTTTTCACTTTGTAGGAGCTTGATATTTCCTCTGATGTATCTCTGTACTTTCCAATCATCTAGTTCTGAAATTGCGACCTGCAGTAGCCCACTGTGTCCTCTTTCCAATGCCACTAGTCTAATCCAAATTGGATTCTCCCAGGAAGAGTTATGCGAAATCTCCCACAGTGACTTGATTATAGACTAGTTCGGTAGGGCGAACTTGTACGACGTGCCACGAGTCACTGTTTCTACCTTTGGCTCTGAAAAATATATACAAGAAACTAAAATCCATCCTATTTCTGTACCTTGTTATGAAATTTCAATCCGATGCTCAGAGAGAAAGTTATGATGATTTTCCCCAGGTCACCTGTTTGGAATGTAATTCAAGAATCTGCAAAAAGACCAACTTCCTCAGATCATATCTCCACAAATATAGCACGAAAAGCTCTAAAAATTGGACCCAAGGTTAAGAAAGATGTATTCTCAAATGGTTTTTTGTTTTATCTTTTGAAACATCGCAGGAAAAAATTTATAGTGAAAATTCCACGATGACCTATTTGGAGCAGCAAAACCCTAGAATCCAAAGCTCTGATACCAAATGTTATGAAACCAGCTCACAAAAAGATAGAAAAGATAGATCAACGCCTTATAATTTAGCCTCTTCGAGGAGGAAACCTCCTTTACATTACATAAATTAAAAATTCTTGGATGATTCAAATGACAAAACCTCCTTTCTATATATAGGAGTCTAAGGAGTACAATATAACCCAGCCGACCTAACAATAATAATATAAAGCCACAAAAATAACAATAGAGGGATTCTATGGGGCACAGTAATAACAATATGGGGACAATAGGGGCACAACAATATTAATAAGGGATACAACTACAATAGTAATGGGGTAATCACTAGTATTATAGGGACCCAACACCTATGCTCAGATCTGTTGTTGTGCCCTGTAGAATGCATATTTGTGACATGTTTGACGAAATGCTTATCATGGATAGTAGGGGTACAGTCAAGTCATTGATAAAGTATTTGAATTAATATCATGGTTTTGATGGTATCTTTCATTTTTGGAAGTTTCATGAAGTTTTGGGCAGTGGCCTGAGACCTAGACCTAAAAAAGTGGCACAAGATCGAGAGTTGTTGGGTTAGAACTAGCTGAAAAAGTCCCCAGTTTCTAGCATGCCCTTTTTGTGGGAGCGACAAGAGGGTTCTAGCTACATGCATGCCCATGTGATGGGAGTGACTAAGGCTCTAGGTTAGTAAAATGTTAAGTTACCTTAGGGGTTGGTCACTTGGAAAGGTTGGCTGGCCCCTGAAGGTTTTGTAACATGTGTATGAGGTCAGATTGATTGTGTGTTGTCGGATCCACTTCCTTAATTGTTCATGGGGAGTTGAATCATATCATAATATCCTCTCATCATATGTTTACACCAATGGACTGGGCAACTTGGGTAAATGTGGGAGGAGGGTGTTACAGAGTGGTATCAGAGCATGGTTCACCCCTTGGACTGGATGGGTGGTGCGTTTGGCTCATGCATTCATGTCAGTTGCATATGTGTTCTTTATGCTTGTGGTCTATGTATTTGTTCTATATGCATGATGGTGGCCATGATTGTAGTGGTGTCGCCATGTGAAATTTGATGATGTTGATGTTGGATGTGTTTGTCATGAGTATAGGTCGGTTATGCACTAGTTATGCATGTCAGTGTTTGTATGTATCTTGTATGTATGTTTTTCGTACATATGTTGATTATGCATATTGATATGGGTGCAGTTGTCATCCCTAGGGTCATGGTATGTGGTTGGTATGGTTAGGCATTGATAACTAGATAGTTGTGAAACTGATGTTAAATGTTCATGTCATTATGATTATACATGTATCGTGCTAATATGGTTGATCTTGCAGATGAGATATCCTCCCCTGAACTGTACTGAGCTATGTTGATTATGTTATGATTTTGTTTTAGCTGACATGGTGTACTTACAGGAAAGAGATCAAACATGACTAGCAAGATGGTAGAATACAGTTCATGAGACTCTCCCTATGGATCTGATGTACAACGTGGTGTTGGGAACTCTTTTGACTTAGAAAACACATTGAGAAGCTTGAAGGAAGAAATAAGAAGTTGAAAAGTAGATAATGACAGAATGATGTAGGCACATGAGAAACAAGAAGAAGTTAATGCAGTAATCCTTTAGAGTTTTCTAAAATTGTAGAGACAGGGACCACTTCGTATCAGCCATGGGCAGGAGGATAGGACTAATGGGGCATATGGAAGTATATATCACAGTGGGCACATGTTAGATAGGTATGGCATGGTTAAATATGGCAGGGTCATAGATACTCTAGATAGGAGAGGAGATGGACACAAGTACTATTCTAGTTTTAGTTCTGACAGGCACTATGATTGTCATCGTTATCATCCTTATAGGAGGAGTGACATGGGATATTTTCTTGATGAGTTTAATAAATCTAAGCCACCTACCTTTTATGGATATTTGAAGAAGCCGAAGGATGCAGAGGCTTGGTTACTTGGGATGAAGTTCTTTGAGTTGCATGAGTACACAGAGAATATGAAGATCAAAATAGCTATCTTCAGCCTCAAAAGGAAAGCAAACATGTAGTGGGAAGATGTAAAATGGGTTAGAGACATTAGGACAAAAGAGTTGAGTTGGCATGAATTCAAAATAATTTTCAAGAAGAATTACATGTCAGAGAGGTACTATGACAACAAAGCCAAGGAGTATTATGAACTAAATATGGGATCGATGACAAATGAAGAGTATACAACCAAGTTCCTGGAATTATTGAGGTATGTAACGTATCTTAAGTATGAGAAAATTAAATTTCAAATATTTTTCAGTGGATTACTGTTAGCATTTAGAGATTGGATTGAGTATGATGAGCCTCGGTCACTTGAAGAAGTTATTGGGAAATTGAAGCATTGTTATGAAAATTCAAAGTGTAAGACATAATCTCAACAAGGATGGAAAGGGAAAAATAAAGGTAAAGGTAAATGGAAGCAAAAAATAACAAGGCCTCAGAATTTAAAAGAGAAAGAAAATGTTGTACCATACAAGAATTTCAACATAGGTAGATAGAGACATGGGTCACAACAATAGAATAAAGGTGATGGTAAAGGATGCTTGGAGTGTTGGACATGTGATAAGGAACATCTTAAGAGGGATTTTCTGCATAATCAAGGTGGTAGGCCTTAGATCTATAGTGTATAGGAGGTGCAGACTATTGGGGATGCTGGGAAGAAAATTCCTCGTACCTATGCAATATTGGATAATAGGCAAGCAGATTGCCATGCATCTATCAATGAGATGGAAGATAAGATTTTTGATCAAGTTGTTTCTATTTTGATTGACCTTGGATCTAATTATAGTTATTTTAGTACTCACTTGGTGGATAAGTTTGGTTTGAATAAAGAAGTGCATGTAGAATCATGGTTAGTGTAGTTGGCTACAAGTATAAAGAAGAGAGTGTATCACTGGGTAAGAGATTGTTCATTTGAGCTGAATGGTATGCCTACCTCAGCACATTTGAATGTATTTCCATTGGGATCATATAGTAAGCTTTTGGGTATGAACTAGTTGTATCTTCAGAGGACTAAAGTGGATTATTATGACAAGGCCATTGAGTGCTTAGATGATAATGGAGAACAAAGGATCTTAGAGGGTAAGAAGAAGGCAACATCAGTTTGAATGGTGACAACTATGTAGGAAAAGCGCATTCACAGAAAAGGGTGTGTGTTATTTAAAGTGAATATTTCTATTGATAAAGGTAAGGATGTTGAGGATGCAAAGGTATTGAGCAGGTGCCCAATTTCAGGATGTGTTTTGAGTAGAGATTTCAGAGTTGTTGTCTCACAGGGAAGTAGACTTTTCCATTGATTTGGTACCAAGGGAAATGCCAACATCAAAGTCACTATATAGAATGAGAACTCCAAAGTTAGTAGCACTGAAGTTAAAATTGAAGGAAATGCATGACAAGGGATACATTAGGCCAAGTGTATCGCCTTGGGGTGCACCGGTATTTTTTGTGAAGAAGAAGGATGGTACTCTCAGGCTGTTCATTGATTACAAGCAGTTGAACAAGGCAACCATTAAGATAGGTATTCGTTGCTGAGGATTGAAGACTTGTTTGATTAGTTTAAGGGAGAAACAATGTTCTGAAATATTAATTTGAGATCAGGTTATCATCAAGCACACATTAAAGAAGAGGACATCTACAAGAAAACTTTTCAAACTAGGTACAGGCATTATGAGTTTGTTGTAGTTCCATTTGGTTTGACTAATGCTCCAGCTACCTTTATGTGCTTGATGAATAATGCATTACGTCCTTGTCTAGACAATTTTGTTATTATATTAATTGATGACATCTTGATATATTCTAAGAATGAGGAAGAACATGCCAATAATTTAACAACAATGTTGAGATTTCTAAGACATCATTAGTTGTATTCTAAGCTTAGAAAATGTATTTCATTTTAGACAAAGTTACATTACATAGGGCATGTGGTCTCCAAGGAAGGTATAGCAGTTGATGGAGGGAAAAGTTCCCCTAGGGCTTTTTGGGTTGAAACCCTAGCAGACTGAAAGTTATCTATTCAAAGAAACATGCATTCATACAACCATTATGCTATTATAAGCAAATTCTATGTTAAGGGTACGTACCTTTGGTCCTACGTTTGAGAAGGCCCTTAGGGTCCAAACCCTTCTTGGAGTTCCCTTCTTCTCTTTTGTCCTGCAAAACAACCAATCCAAAGAACACAGCAGTATATGGACAAAAACTTATAAAGAAACCATCTTCATGTTATAAAGAAAGGTAGTTAGTTATGAAATCCAAACAACCATTTACATATGAATTCAAACATGAATATCATTAACATAAAGAAGATTCATTTCGGGGACCAAGACATGTGTTTCTTTTATTATAGACAAATAAAGTACATAAAAAGGAATATTTTCACCTGAGTCACCTTCAGCAGGCTCCAAGCAAAGCTTCCTTCCGGATCTGTTCCAGCCTCAAGCCTTTAACAAACTCCTTCCATGACTCTCTCCATGATGTCATAAATGGTGGGTAAGCATCAACACACAAGGAAACAAAGGTTTCCTGTACAAAATGGGGGAAGTGCAGAAGGCACAAGGGACTTCAGACCTGGTCAAGGGAAAAATCTCAGCATAATAACCTTTCTCTCTCCTCTCTCCTCCCTTTTGAGGTCTTTTTATACCTTCTCCAAAGTTGTTTTTTAGTTAGGAGTTGGTTGGGAACAGTTGGGCCACAGGCACTATCAGGTGATCAGCAGGTAAAACCCATGATCTCCACCCAAAAATAAGGAGTTTTATATTTTTTTAAGTGTTTTAATACATACACGCGGGTTGGCTATACACATACCCGCGTATACACAAGTTTAACTCAGGGCAATGTCGCGTATAAGGGATAAAACATTGTTTTTTAAATTTTAGGACCAGGTCTGGAAGGAGGGGTTGCCCTAGGCCATGAGTATAGCATCACAAACCATAAGAGTGAGATTTGGAGCTATAACAGATGCCCCCTAATATATGAGGTCAGAAGGGGTACATGATGGCCGAAATATATTATGCAAGTACATGGAAAGGAAGTCTGTCAAAAACCGCGGAGGACTTCACCAGAATTCAGCCTGCCAAGCCACCAAAGGAGATCAGAAAGTAACACTATATGAGGCGGGCATACCCATGCTCAGAAAAAGTAAAGCATGTCCGCATATCAAGTACAAGCGGATCCACTAAGTATACAAGTATAAATGACTGAAATTTACATAATGGATCATCTGATCATAATGAACAAGTACATGTCTGAATATCACATATAAGACTATCAATGATGCTGAAAGATGCAACGGATCACTGATATCAAAGACTGATCCCAAAAAGATACCAACTGAACATGATGGAATAGGATGGTACTACACTGCAAACTCAGGTGCCAGCATATAGAATGTCGCCATGACTGACTGCAACATATAAAGTGGAGTGGTATCAACTAGCAGCAACAGGAGCAACTGTCAAGTGAACCAATGAATGCTGATACAACCTGAGGTCTTCACCGACCGCTGTGGTACATTTCTACACCATGGGAATAAATAATCTGAAGTCGACCATGTGAGAAATCGTTTGATTACTGGTCATTGATGTATACCGTTAAAAAACGCGAGACTACTCATCGATAATGATAATGAGCGTCAAGGTACCCAGTACAATCTAACAAGTGTGAATAGATGAGCTGGAGTCGAACACCTGTAAGAATCTATCGATCAGGAGACAATGATGGTTTCCCACTGTCGATAGCGAAGGATCTGCCACTAATGATTGCAAACCCCAAGGTACTGCCAAATGGACTCTAGATCTTTGCCCCAGAGCAATGAGTCGGAGTCGATAGGGAAAGATCTGCTAGAAGGAAGGCATTAAGGCATCCTTCATCAATCTAGTGCGAGTGTAACCCATAGGCCAATAATGTGGAAGGAATCGGACGAAAAAGATGTAGTAACCCAACCGAAGTACGTTTTCGGCGTACACAAGATGTGGCTAACGCACGGCAGAAACCCTATGAACCAACCAATAATGAAAGCTGACATAGAGGCGAGGTATCCACCAATAGGGTCAAATGGAAACCAAGGTATTGCACGAATCCCAATGTGTGATAATGTAAGCTGACGTCGAACACAAGGGAAACCACTCAGTCAAAGACCCATGATACTGATCGATGCTGAGCACAAGGTGACCTATCAATAATGAAAATAGGGCCAGGGTGCGGCTCTAGGCCTGTCCTCAGAGCAAGATGTCGTCGTCGATAAGGACAAGACCCGCCAGCAAGAAGTCAATGGGGACCTTCTCAAACCAGCACGAGTAAAGGACTAATATAACTGATGTGATGATAGACATGACACTGACAACCAGGGATGGCCGACTGAAAAATGAGTCAAGAGACACCGCAGAGAGGCCGACTCAGGCTAACTTCCTTTGAACAAAAGCACGACTCAATGTGACTATGTGGCAGCATATGATGACTCTGTATAAGTTCGCCATGCAAGAGGCACGAACGAACCCTCCATATGATTGGAAGAGATAACCAATCAGGGGAGAACTGACTCAATAACAAGGTTATGGCGTACCTAAGTCAAACTAAATCCCACCCACACGGAGGAGACTTTGTTTTGAGTGCTTTGTTCAAGGGCGACATGACTGACTCTAGCTGCCAACAATAAATGGAAATACTGTCCCGTTCCCACTCTTTTTGGAATATTTAATTTTTTTGTCTTTTTCTGATAAGCTGGAAAAAGAATAAAAGAATGCTATGGTACAGTGGAAAGAACGAGTGTCGGTGAAACAGATGATCTAGTTCCTGGGAAAGGAACGTTCCTATGCTCAATGCAGGGAGGTGAAAACTGGTCAGTGACACTCAAAGGCACGTTCCTTCCACGGGTCAAGGTGTGTCAAGCTGCAGAAGTCAAAGGTATGCAAGGTTGATTTTCCAGACGTCATGGTCAAAAGTTGGCTTAAACACGAGTCCAAGTGAAGCTGGCTCTAGGCCAAAAGGTGCAAATGGTCAACATGCAATGCAGTAGTACAACTCAACACAAAGAAGCCTCTAGGGTATAAGGCCAGAACAAAGCAGAGAACCTAAGAGGAATGAGTCTTCAACGCATAAGTCATGGTGGGACTACAGAGGACTCCCGAGCCTACTCAAATCGGAGCAGCATGGGCAACAAATGTCAGTGAGGTGCTAACTACGATGCCCATGTAAAGGATGGCTCTATCATCGTGTCATGATTTAAAGAATCAGCGAGTGAAGATGGCTTACGAACCATAACACGATGGGGTCGACCCTATGGCAGATGTATCGGTCAAATGGAGGCTAGTATGCATAATGCAACAGAAAAATGGTGTCGCTAACCTATATGCCAGTGAGAACACGATACCTGTCATGATAGGTCAGCAGTCATGGAACCGTCTCGAAACTAAAAAACATCCAAAATGTCTTGAAAAACAAACCATTCTCGACATTCCAAGCTCCCAAGTTAAAAGTCACATGAGGCCAAACAAAATAAAATTTTGAAAAAATTTTGCATTTTCAAAACTTATAAAAAGAATTTTGGACTCACCATTTTTACCATTTGAGTTTGAGAGCAAAGGATTTGGAGCAAAAGGAGCAAACTTCCCACAGCCAGATTCAACCATTCAAATTCGTCAAAAACCTCCAGGTAACTCTTATACTTAGCTTGCAATTGATTGTGACAGGTTTTAAGATTTTTGATTGATGTTTCACCGTTGAACTTTTGTCAAAAATTTCCCCGCGGCGTATACGCAGGTTGGTAATATTGAACCCGCGTACACGCGGGCCCTATACGCGACTGTGTGCACAGGGACCCGCGTATATGCCGCGAACCATTTTTAAACAAAAACTAACGGTTTTAAATCAATTTTTTCTCAGGATGCCTGTCATGTGGCGTGAAAGAGAGCACGCAGTGGTAGATAATGAAGTTATGAACAGTCCAGAAGCATTAGATGCCCTACGGGGATGCAGTTTGCTTAAATTTTTCAAATTGCCAAATATGAAAGCGAACACGCGTCTGCTTGAGATGCTCATTGATTATTGGGACATCGATGAGGAAGCCTTTGTGATCGATCAGATGCCGCTCAGGGTAGAAGTGGAGGATATCCATTTTATCACGGGCCTTTCCCGAAGGGGAGAGGTAGTACATTCCAGGGCAGGACACGGAGTAGCCTCACCATAGAGGACTATGTACAGATATACTGCCCGGAACATCCCAAGAAGGTTGGGAGCCAGATTTCCATTACACATGTGGCGAGTTTATCACTTAGGATAATCCTGTTTACCATAGCTCGAGTGAACGGATCATCCTCTCTGCATCAGGCGTCACGGCTAAACATGAGCGTGGCAGTTGAATGTCTCACTACTGTGTTCGACTGGTGTACTCCTCTCCTAGCCAACATGAAGAGCCAACTCACTTCTATCAGGAGGGGACATACCAAGAAATTTGGATATGGGACTATCCTGTGCACTTTCTTTTTTGAGAAGGTTCCCGCACTCTGCCCCAGGGTAGCAGTTTCCATCAGCACCCCACGCGATCCACGCATGGGCCGGTGGGCTGATCTGATGAAACGTCTGGGGGGTGGGGAGGTCCCAAGGACTGCCTTCGACGATGATTTCTTCATCTGGTGGGATCAGCAGATCATCATCGTGGATGACTACCCCTATGCTGGGCTAGATTTTCGAGGAGATCATGATCTAGCATTACCACCGAACGCAGCATGGGGCGATATTGGTAAGAATTTTTTTTGATTTTATGATTTTTTTTTTTATTTTTCAAATATAATGATGAATTTTGAAAAATATTTTTGATGAGATTCAAATGAATGATATGATGATCACGTTCCAGACATTGGGCAGGTACGAACAGATGGGTTTCCGCGGCATGGACGACGCGGTCGAGGAGCCGAAGAGGCGGCTGCTGATACAGAACGGACTCTAAACAACGTCCAACGACACTTGGCGAGACTGAGCTGCCGAGTACTGATGGCCGCCATAGAGGACCTTCCTGAGGATATGCAACGTCATGTGGTTGGCATGCCACGTGACTGGGTTTGCACTTTTCGACGTGTGGCCAATGCTATAGTTGCATACTTAGACGCTCATCCTGAGCTGAGGCATTAGATATGCCGGACATGATTATGGGCATTTAAGTCCCAATTTTTGTATATTTTTGGACACACATATGTACACTTGAGACGCTTTATGATATATATATATATATATATACATACATATATCTATATATATATATATATATATGTATATATATACAGTTTGACTTTTTGATGCTTGATTTTATTGTGATGAATGATTAATGTGCCAGTCTAATGCCTGATTAGCGATAGAATCAGCTAACCAATTATGAGATCTTGGAATATGCAAATAATTAATATAAATAAATGATCTTTGCAACAACCTCACCCTTAAATACTGGCGATATAATGATGGATCCCTTACCCGATAAATGTTATTTAATTGAGACACTATCAATTGAGAATCAAGATACACTACCAACGAGTCGATCCCATGAGAGATTGCCTTGGATAATAAATTAATAACAACAGTATACTCGGCCATATTATTTGAAGCAGAACCGATACACACACCTCTTGATGCCATCAATTGACCAGTTGGATAATAGAGTACCCAAGCTGTGGAATCGAGATTCCAAGTGTGCCGACTAGCACCATCGACGAACCCAAAATAGACCAAATCATCCATCAACACCTGCCACAGCAGTCCAAAAAGTGCTGATATCAGAAAACTCTCGACGATATATGTACAAATATACATAAAGTACAAAGAAGCCATTGCCTGGCCAAAACTAAGCAAAGTACTTCTTTAGGTAGAGCCCATTTCGGCGCTCTGCTAGCTTGTTTCCTTCAAAGTCGATTAACTCATACGACCCTTTTTCTAAAACTCGTTTAATAATGAAAGGACCGTACCACATAGGCTTAAATTTGTCTGCCCCCAAGGTGTCTTTATCTTGGTCATAGACCAAGACAAGGTCACCTTCAGAAAAGACTCGAGGACGGACAGACTTATCATACTGCGCTTTAACCCTTTTCTTATGAGCCTCATTCATCGTGGCGGCGTCTCGACACTGCTCATCGAGATGTTCCAAGTGAACTAGGCGCTCTTCGAGACTCGAAGTCTCAGGAAGGAGCTCAACAGCTAACTTAAGAGATGGAATTTCACATTCAACCGAAAAGATAGATTCCATCCCATAAACCAACTGAAAAGGTGTAAAACCAGTAGCCGTTTTGACGGAGGTTCGGTATGCCCAAAGAGCCGAATACAACATAATGTGCCAATTGGACCGATTTTTATCGATTGTCCGTTGGAGTATCGTCTTAAGAGTTTTATTGACTACCTCGACCTATTCATTGGCCTGAGGATAATAAGGGGACGAATGCTCCTGGCGGAAGCCTAATTTAAGAGCCAATTCGGACATCAGTTGATTCTGGAAATGACTGCCATGGTCAGTGACAATCTCTCTTGGGATACCGAATCTTGAGATAACCTGATTGAAAAGAAACAATGCTGCCGTGTCACTATCATTCTTATAAGTAGGCATGGCCTCAGCCCACTTCGTAAAGTAGTCTACAACCACGATAATGTACTTGTGATTCGCCACTGAAGGCGGATTACAAGTTGTAAAATCAATACCCCACTTAGTAAAGGGACCGACGGTGACAACGGGAAAAAGAGGAGCTGGATGCGCGCGCATCTTCCGAGTAAAAATTTGACACGGGTGACAGCGTTTGACCACTTCCACACAGTCTTTAAAGAGTGAAGGCCAAAAATAGCCGGCACGTAAGATGCGCTGGGTTGTAGCAAGCCCTGATAGATGACCACCACAAGCTCCACTGTGGCAGTCATTGAGCACTGAATCTGCTTCCTCTAAGGTTAAACAATGCCGAAGGATTGAATCAACCCCTTGACAGTATAAGGTGTCACCAATGATAACATAGTTTTTAGCTAGGTGACGTAATTTTCGATGTTCATCCTTGGAGAAAGTAGAGGGAAAATTCGAAGTCTGGAGATAGACAATGATATCTCCATACCAAGGGTCGAGTGAAGAGATGAGGAATAAATGTTCGTCGGGAAAACTTTCCTCATAAACAATATCCTCTCCACAAGGTAGCTCAGAAATTAGCTTCGCGAAAACCATGGATTTCTTAGACTTGGCAGACAAGAACTCGAGATCGAATTCTTGCAAAATGACTATCCATCTGTTATATTTTCCCCCAATCACTCGCCTACTGAGGACAAATTGAAATGGATTGACCGCCTCTAAGACAAAAGTTTTGCGTAGCAGGATATAATGACGGAGCCGCTGGACAACGTGGACAGCTGCCAAGGCCAACTTCTCAACCGGAGAATAGCGAAGTTCAGGACCTATTAAGCCTCGACTCAAATAATAAATCACATGCTCAGTGAGAGCATCGTCCTCCTGAACGAGAACCATACCAATGGTTGATTCTACTGCAGCGAGATATAAAAGGAAGTCTCTACCATAATTCGGTGGACTCAAAAGCGGAGCAGATACTAATGCCTTTTTCAAAGCATCAAACGAGTCCACTGCGCAAAGTCGTCCCACACAAATGGAACTCCTTTCCGTAGCAAATGCATGAACCCTTTAGTGATCTCGGCATAGTTTGCTATAAACTGTCTTAAGAAATTATCCTTCCCTTGAAGACTTTGAAGTTGTCGAATTGAGGACGGGGGAGGCAACTGAACTATTACCTCAACCTTGAAGGGATAAACCCGAATCCCTTCATTGGACACGATGAACCCTAACAGCCGACCGGACGTAACCGCGAAAACGCACTTGTTGGGATTCAACTGGATTTTATAAAAATGACATCGCTCAAAGACCAATCGAAGATGACTAGGGTGATCAGTTCTCTTTCGAGAACGAGCAGCGAGATCATCTAAGTATGCCTCGATGACATGTTTGATGTTGTGGAAAGCATATGACATGGCCCGCTGAAAAGTGGCTCTAGCATTTTTAAGACCAAAAGGCATCTTTCTATATGCAAAGGTACCCCAGGGACATATAAAGGCTGTCTTATGTTGATCTTTAGGACGGATAGAAATTTGATTATAACCCGAAAAACCATCCATGAAGGAAAAAATCTCATTACCCGCACACTCGTCGATGATCTGATCAATGAATGGTGTGGGGTAATTATCTTTCGGACAAGCCTTGTTTAGGTCCCTAAAATCGATGCATACTCAGATTGTTCCTTGCTTTTTATCCACAGGGACTGGATTAGAAACCCAATCAGTAAGAGGAACAGGGTATATGAAACCCGCCCTTAGCAGCTTCTCAACCTCAGCTTTGATAGCTGTTGCTTTCCTAGGGTTAATCGGCCGAAGCCTTTGATGAACCGGTTTGGCATTTTCATACGTCTTGATCTCATGTTGAACTATAGAAGGATCAATGCTAGGCATTTCCTCATAAGACCAAGCAAATACATCACGAAATTCCTTGAACAGGCCGGTGTAAATTTGAATTTCTTCAGGGGAACACTCAATTCTGATGAAGAGATTCTCGATGACGTTAGGGTCCCTAGAGATGTTTATAGGTATCGTTTTTGAAATTACCGACATATTACCTTCGGCATGAATGTGTGCTGGAGCCAAAGGATTTGACACTGTACAAACATCACTAGTAAAGAGCTCGGAGAATCTAGATTCTACTTCCTGCAATGGAGGAAGAAAGTACGAACGATGGTGTAAGTCTTCCCAAGGTCGATCTATACCCATCATTACTTCAAGGATTGCCTCTTTAGAAGGTAAAACCGAATCTAAGTAGTCCAAGGCAGAGGTAGAATCAAGGCTCCAGGCCAGGGCCACATGACCATCTAACTCCTCTTCGGAAAAAGGAGTAGAGTGGTTGTCTACAGAGTCTATAATAGACTGATATCTAAGCTCAGTTGCAGATATAGGGAATTCCATTCCATTTACTTGTCCTTCAACTAATGTGGTCGTAGGTGAAGGCAAGGTCCAAGGGTCTGAAAAATAACGAGTTCGGAAGAACTCTTCTCGAGGAGACTCTTGAGATGATGAAATAGCATTGATTTTAGCGAAAGGAGAGGGAAGATCAAATGTACCCATCAATGAGGAATACATCCCTACTCCTAAATTCTTAGTCGGCGGGCGAGGGTTATCCACTAAAGGAACAGTAGAGTCAGAGCTTACTTGAGGATCGACTGGAAAATAGTCCAATTGATCAACCTTAACGATTTTCCCCTCATGAGGAAAGCAAATGACACGAAACAGAGTCGAAATGACGGCATCCATTTCATATACCCAGTTCCTTCCTAATAGGAGATTATAGTCTAGGTTAGCATCTATGACTTCGACTTCGATATTGACGACCTTCCCTCCAACACATATAGGAAAGGCCGGGATAATCCCATGCGGCTTATGAGAATGACCATCAAATGCAGTCAAGACGGTGGGTGAAGGAACAGCCGAAGGCAATCCAATAGCCTTCCAGCATGACATCAACATGACGCACGTGGAAGCTCCTTCATCTATAATGGTACGAAAAATATTGATTTTCCGGTATGTAGACTTTATTTGGAAAGCCATATGATGAGGGAGTCGCTTTTTGACATTTAACATGTCAAAAGTGAGCATTAAAGAGTTAGCTGGATCGACTGCTCCAATCGCGGAAAGTAAAGCACTTCTCTGAGCTGGACACGACTGGAGAACCTCTAAAGCAGACATGGTGCACGGACTCTGAGCCAGATCGTCCATAATGGAGTAATTCTGGGCGGCCCTAGCATTAGGATTAAATGTCGCGGGTTTAGCGGAACCTTTCGGTATCTGTGGTATAGTCTCGACAGGGGGTCACTCAATATGAAGGTTAGTACTTTCGGGAATAGTCTTGTCCTTGGAAGTTTCGGCTTCACCATAATCACATGACCGAGTAGCCACATGGACGTTAGAACCCATCATGAAAACATTTGATGATTTTTCCCCTTCCTGGTTGCCCCCTGCGGAGGTTCCAGGGTTTGAACTCGCGCCAGCAAGAAGTTGCTGCCCTTGGGGAAACGGGTTGGTTAACACAGCTTGAGAACTAGAAGTCCCTTGCTGTCCTAACAAGCGCTGAGCGTCTTCAATCTTAGGGCAGAGATGAGTTAGATGGTCTCCACTACACAACTTGCATGGAAACTTGACTTTATTTCTCGACTCATTTCTACCACCACCAGCATTGTTGCCGGATTTATTTGCATCAAGCTTCCCATCCTGGTTCTTTTTCTTACCTTGTCCTTTCTTTTTCCCATTGGAATTTTGATTTCCTTTGGGGTTATTAGATTGGACGGCATTAATTGAAGAAGTTTGGGAAGCGAGGGGATTAGAAGATGTGACTTGGTTGTTAGAAGCAGTTTGCAAGGACAACTGCTGCAATTGATTCAACAAGTTCACGGTAGTTGTGTCTACTGACCCAACGATACCATCCACGTGCAGACCTGGATTCGACTTAGCTACGTCAACCTTAGATCCAAGAGCATCTGGCAAGTATTTTTGTAGGATCCCAGACTGAGAGTAGATCAATTCTAATTGTTGGGCCCTAAAAATGGCTTGCTCCTCAGAATAGACCCCAGACATGGAGACATCCTTGGAGATCTCAGGTTGCAAAGATTTCAAAAACCACTCGAGACGGTACTCCGGAGGGATTTCAGCTTTAATGAGCCTCTTTCTCCATCTCCATTCCTGAATATGGTCAAAAATGTGAGTTTCCTTATCCTGACGAAAGGTGGCTAGAAGTTCAGTTCCAGCATCATAGCGGACAGGCAACTGGAAGTGATTTAAGAAAATATTGGCTAAGTCAGCGAAAGATGTAAAGCTGCCCCTTGGCAACTCTATATACCATTTAGCCGCATTACCAGTCAAGGTGCGCTGAAAGAGTCTCAACCTAATCGAGTCATCAATAAGGGAGTTAGATGAGCACCACAAATGGAATGTGGTTACATGGTCGCTTGGGTCTTCACCACTCTTCCCTTCGAATTTTGGAATGTCCGAAGGGAGTTTGGTTGGCACCGGAGGCTAGGCCGGATTGTACTTGATTGGGTCATTTGTTAACTTAGTGAGATCTGGCAAGTTCAACGTTGCCAGAAACGGAAGCCTAGGAGGACCTTGGGGATTCCACCCAGACTGGGCAGAACTCCCAAAGTTCTGAAAAGATTGTCCTAGAATTTGGGAGGCACCAGGCTGCCTGAAGTAACCAGTAGAACTGGCTAAACCAAAAGGCAAGCCTTATGATCCAGCAAAATTTGGAGTTTGACCAACTCTGGCTGTATAGCCTCCATAACCAGCAACGTTTCCTCCTAAAGGATTGTAAGGAGTTGATAACCCTTGATACGGATTCCAAGCTGAAGCTAGGGGAGGAATACTTTGAAACGAACTAACCGTGGAGTACGGCCTATTCCCTTGTTGGCCGATAAACGGATTCCCAGTTCCCGCGCTACTAACCCCAGGGTTAGTCCAACCTTGGAAAGGATTACTGCTTTGTCCTATAGAAGAAAAAGGCATGGATCCTACTGTCGGGTTGGAATGTGGTAAATGACCACTTCCGAAAGGAAAACCCTGGAATGAAGTTGATCCACCCATCATGGACGTAGCGGCACTAAATGGAACTGATGGAATACCCTGTGAGTGGGTGCCAAATGGGAAGAATCCAGTACCAAAAGCATTGGTTTGGGCATTTCCACTCGTGGACGGAATGGAGGTAGACCCAACTAAAGATGTGCTAGCAAAATATCCGAACAAGGAAGCAGAGGAGATGGAAATGGTTCCTCCCCCTTGCACCGATGTTGGGGTTTGCATAGTCGTAGCACTTGTAGAAGCCATGCTTCCAGTAGTGGTCATCGATGGTAAGCGCGTAGCGTAACCCGGACTTGACGGTCTATGTGTCGGAGTCCCAACGTATTGCAATACGTCTGGATGACTAGATGGTAGTGGAGAATTCGGAGCCGCTAACGACTCTGAGAGTTCTTCTACCTCTATGTTATTCTCCGCTTGAAAGAGAACTTGAGAAAGGACTGGAGTATCCCTCTCTTGTTCAGAAGTGCCAGGCCTTGCTTGGCCGCTAATGCCCCCGAGAGGAGGATCAATCCCCGATGTGTTAACTGCTGTGGGACAAAACCCACCAGTAGTATTACCTCTGCGCCTTCTAGGAGAAGGCTCTAAACTTGGTGGCGAAAGACCACGAAGTCTTCGAGACCGTCTGGGAGATCGGTCAACCACTTTGAATTTTTTGTTATGATCTAACTAAAGACTCAAAAAATTGGAAGCTAGGCCAACTAAGAGCACAGAGCACACACTATAAAGTCCCTAAAGATACAGCCAGTCAAACAACTTCCAAGTATTTCCGCTCCGGGTGATTAAGACCGGACACCAAAATACGAGAAAGTGAATTAAGGGGCCTTCCGAAGATAGTTTGGGATGATGAGGGCCCAGTCCTATCAGCGAAGGTATCAGAGGAAGTTATGCTAACCTCCTAACAACAGCCTGCGCCGGTGCAAGCCCCCAAGCTTCGCAAGGGTGCCCTCCAGTAGTACTGTTGAGAGTGATGCAACGTCAACCTCAGGTGCCACGGGATTCCCCTCCACAGCCACCTGTGTAGATCCCTAGGAGTAGCAACTATGGATACCAACTCGTCGCAGAAGCCATGCGGAACAGTCGTGAGGTAAGTGCGGATAAGTAGGAGAGGGGGTATCTCTCTTCCCTGTCTTCACAGACCCTCGTGCTTAACTCCCAGATCTGGAGCTTTCCTGGTCTTCCTAACGCTATTGGATTTTCTCTCGTTATTCAGAATCCTACGTTTGACGTTTATATGGCCTTGGAGAGTTAACTCTCCACTCGCCTAATCCAAGGCCCTAAAATCCTAAACTTGTTGGTGTAACTGACTAAAACAAAAAGTTCTAGTGAATTTTAGTTAGCGCTTGATTTTAAATTAGGCTGTTCTTTAAGTCACAAGGTAACGAAAGTGAAACTAGTGGTGTTTTTTGACGCAAAAGAAATTAATAAAAACTTAACTACATGCACATGCACTTTTTTGTTTTTCGATGAAGAGCAATTTCTATAGGGTTCAGAGGTACTTCTAATAAAACAAAATTTTCTTTTCTTTTCGTTAATTCACGCTTCACACTCACAAAAGCTAACAAAGCTATGTATGCCTAAAATTGGGATGCAAATCTATCCTAATGCAACAAATATATGCGGATGCAAGATTTAAAACTACTCTAAAAACAAAAATGAAAGTTGCTTGCTTATCAATCTTTATCTTGCCACTTACAATGTCTAGATGGAATATGAGATGCTACCATTCATTTCGTCTAAACACTAAAAACAAGTTCTAAGACAAACATAAAGCACTTTCACTTCACTAAAAGGAAACCAAATGAAAAGCAAGCTCAAGAAAGCAAAACTAAGATTTTCAAAAGATTTTCTTCAAAGCAACAAACAAAAGAGTCTTTTCAAAAAATGCTCTCAACAACACTGAAACTTGTGATTGAAGAATAGGAAATTAAACACTTTTGCGAATCGACACCACTCAATGGATGAAAACTCAACAAAAATAAATGTGTTTGAAATCGTTCTTAACAATCAAAAGCAGCAATGAAAGCTTTGGCAATGAAAACCAAAAAGATCAAAAAGACAAATTCCAAGAAAGTGTCAAACAACAACTTTCATGAAACAAAGAAATGGATGGTCACAAAAAGCGATTTTGTCAAGCAAACAAAAAGTCACCAAAAGAAAGATTAACACAAAGATTGCGATCAATCTTCCTACCCTGATAAATCAGAGCAGCCAAGATTCCTAGCAAGAAATCTTGCGTTCTTTAGCAAAAAATGATGACGCTTGCAATCAACAAAAAGCAAGACCAATACTCCTTATAATCAGAGAGAATTCAGAACAAGATGCTCGCTGTAAAAAGAATAACTGATACTGGAAAATTACTGTTTCAGACTAACTCAAACCACCAGACAAACCTTCAGAGACTAAAAGATTTCTAAATCTTGAAAATTGCAATATATACGCAACTGTACTGATGTACAGATTACGTGTATACGCTACTGTAACTTAGGAAACCTGCGTATACGCGGGTTCACTAATTGAAACAAGCATATATACGCCTCTGTAACTAAGAAAAACAACGTATATGAACTGTTTCAAGAAAAATAAAAAAAAAACTGAAGAAACTGGCAAAACTTAAAGTTCAAAAACAGACCAGACAGTAACAGCAAGTAGACAAGGCAGCTGAGCCCTGATTGGCTTGAAAAACACCCAAACTAGGAACAAGAAGAGTGTTGTCCCCAGTGGAGTCGCCAATTCTGATGGAGGGAAAAGTTCCCCTAGGGATTTTTGGGTTGAAACCCTAGTAGACTGAAAGTTATCTATTCAAAGAAACATGCATTCATACAACCATTATGCTATTATAAGCAAATTCTATGTTAAGGGTACGTACCTTTGGTCCTACGTTTGAGAAGGCCCTTAGGGTCCAAACCCTTCTTGGAGTTCCCTTCTTCTCTTTTGTCCTGCAAAACAACCAATCCAAAGAACACAACAATATATGGACAAAAACTTATAAAGAAACCATCTTCATGTTATAAAGAAAGGTAGTTAGTTATGAAATCCAAACAACCATTTACATATGAATTCAAACATGAATATCATTAACATAAAGAAGATTCATTTCGGGAACCAAGACATGTGTTTATTTTATTATAGACAAATAAAGTACATAAAAAGGAATATTTTCACCTAAGTCACCTTCAGCAGGCTCCAAGCAAAGCTTCCTTCCGGATCCGTTCCAGCCTCAAGCCTTTAACAAACTCCTTCCATGACTCTCTCCGTGATGTCATAAATGTTGGATAAGCATCAACACACAAGGAAACAAAGGTTTCCTGTACAAAACGAGGGAAGTGCAGAAGGCACAAGGGACTTTAGACCTGGTCAAGGGAAAAATCTCAGCATAATAACCTTTCTCTCTCTTCTCTCCTCCCTTAGGCCTTCCCTTTGAGGTCTTTTTATACCTTCTCCAAAGTAGTTTTTTAGTTAGGAGTTGGTTGGGAACAGTTGGGCCACGGGCACTAACAGGTGATCAGCAGGTAAAACCCGTGATCTCCGCCCGAAAATAAGGAGTTTTATATTTTTTTAAGTGTTTTAATATATACACGCGGGTTGGCTATACACATACCCACGTATACACGCGTTTAACTCAGGGCAATGTCGCGTATAAGGGATAAAACACTGTTTTTTAAATTTTAGGACCAGGTCTGGAAGGAGGGGTTGCCCTAGGCCATGAGTACAGCATCACAAACCATAAGAGTGAGATTTGGAGCTATAACAGCAATGGATCCAGAGAAGATAAGGGCTATCATGGGGTGGGCATCTCCAAGAAATGTGGATGAGGTAGATCATTCATGGGGCTAGTAGGCTATTCTAGGACGTTCATCAGGAACTTCTGTTGGATTGCGTATCCTATTACGTCATTGCAGAGGCAAGGTAATAATTTTGAATCAACAGGGGAATGTGCAACAAGTTTTGAGAAGCTAAAGTAGTTGTTGAAAAATTCTCCAGTGTTAAATATTTCAGATCTAGACAAGGAGTTTGTGGCGTGTACATATGCTTGCAACAAAGGACTTGGTGGAGTATTTATGTAGGAAGGATAGGTTGTATGCTATGCTCACAAAAATTGATGAGCATGAGCATAATTATCTGACACATGATATTTATCTAGAAACGATCATCCATGCTTTGAATATGTGGATGCACTGTCTTCTTGGTAGGAGATTTGCACTGATGAGAAATCATAATGGGTTGAGATACCTATTTGATCAACCAAATATGAATGTCAGTCAAGCTAGATGGTTGGCCACGATCAATGCGTTCAAATTTGAGATCAGGTACATCAAGGGTAAGGAGAATAGGGTTGAAAATGATCTTAGTAGGAGAGTACAAGTGAATCACATAGCAATTATGAGTGTAACAACCTTGGTTAAAAGTTCATGTAAAATATATAAATACCATGGATGATGGTGTTAGTTTCAGTCTTTCCAGCCTTCCTCCAGTGATCAAATATGCTCTTACAAAGTGGTCTCAGAGTGTCAAGGTCAAATTTTGTCATTTCAGTGAGTCTTCAAGCAAAATCTGGTCACTAGGCATTAGGTCTAGGGTTTGCTTTCACTCCTTTCAAAATTGCCCAAATGTCAGTCTATTTCACTATTCAGCTGAGTCTATCATCTTTCATAGGGTTGTCATCATCATGTCAAGTTCCATAGGGTCATTTTACAGCTTATTCATGCTTCAGTTGCGTCTAGGTAAGTTCATTTCCCTCTCCTAGGGTTTTGAAGGCAATTTCTCTTGAATGGCCAAATCATCAGAAAAACTTACATCCTGATGTTCATACACCTTCCCCTATCCTTAAAGTACCTTATCAAACACTTCCCATCACTGAGATTCCCCAAATTCCTCATTTTTCCACAAACCCTAGTTTCTTGCTACAACCTGGCAATTTTCTAGGTTGGGCCTGTGTTTTACCCTTTTGGACCCCTTCCCCTCACTTGATCTCTAAGATTCCACTTTCCCCTACTTCTTAACATCCCTCCCTACTCCCCAAAATTTCCTCAAGAATTTAGAAGCCTCCTATCCCCTTCATTTCGCTTCATTTCGACAAAGTTCCTTGTTTCACACATCGGGATAAGGTTCACTTAAAAGATGTTTCAGAGCAATCAAAGATGAATTTTGGAAAACTGAGAGAGGTTTTATCCACAACATGCCAAAGACGAAAAACCTCCACTTTTTACAAAGGTGTCATGGTTTTAGAGCAATGTCAAAAATATCGTTGCCTCAGGAGAATTGAATGCACCTCTGAAGTGACCTTGGGAAAATCAAGTTTTCTCCTATCTTGGTTGTCCAAATGACTTTCTGGATGAGTAAAATGATAACTAGACACAAATATCTTTCCAATGAGCTATCATGAGCTCAATTTGGAGTTGAGGAAGGCATTCAAAAGTTGACTGTAATAGCACTCTGCCTTGAGGCAGCCTCATTTGGCACATTTTGACCAGTCTTGGGAGATTTGATTTTTGACAGGAAAAATGAACTCCAAATTCAAAACTTCCAGTTGTTTTGGAAAGTAGACTCAAATACCTTTCCCACGAGCTATCCTGCGCCCAATTTTGACACCGAGAAGGCCTCAAAAAATCATCTGAACGTCGCGCTACGCGTAGGGCTCAAGCGCGCTACGCGTCAGGGTTTTGGCTCAACGCGTAGCGCGCCGCGCGCTACCCTTAAGTTGGGGAGGTCCATTTCACAAAAAATCAGCATTTTTGGATTTTTCATGAAAAAATACACTTTTTCAGCCACTTCCAAGAAGTTTCATGGAGATTTGAGCCCCCAAAAGGTCAAAAAACAAGCAAAAAATGACCTTCTGCCACTTTTTGGACACACGGGAAGTAGTCTTGGGAGATTGCAATTTTGGAGGGGAAAATGGCCACCAAATTGAGAAATTCCACTTGGGCTGGAGATTAGACATCCAAAACGTTCCAACAAGCCCACTTGTGCCTCATTTGGATGCTGGTAAGTGCCTCAAAAGTGGCCTGAAAGGCGCGCTACGCGTTGAGGAATGGCGCGCTACGCGTTGGGAAAATTTGCCAGTTTTGCACCTTCAGCTCAGGAATTCGCCCAACTTTGACCGGTTTTGACTTGTGATGGGATTTTTCACCCTCCTTGATGTAATTAATGTAATTTTCATGATGACGTGACACTTTTTACCTATTCTAGAAGATTCATTCATAAAATAGCAAACATTTAATGAATGAATTGGTTTTCTAGCTTATAGAGGCAAGTTGTTTTGACTACCTAGATTGTAGTGCTTTGTTTAGAATTGGTTGAAACAGCTCCTAGGATGATGAGCTCGACCCCTAGAGGCTAGGTAATGGGTTGGCATGGTCTATATTATGTATTTTCTAAATCATTTTCATGGTTGGAGAGGTTGGACTCTTGAGGGATAAGCTTAGACTGTATTACTCTTTGTATCTCTGCAATTTTGGCAAAGGAAAGACCAGGGTTTTGCAGCACTATTTGGGATTCCTGTGGTGATTTGTGTTGATGGTGTGTTTCTCTCATGTACTTGTAAGTTTTTTATGTGTACCATTTTCCTACTCTTCTCTTCTGCAAATTAAGTAAATGAAGTGTTAAGGTAGAATTCATGGTTTCTATGCTCTGCCTTTAAGTTTGCTTAATATCTATGTTTTCATTTGTTTAAGGAGAAATCTCGATGGTTTCTTGCTCTCCTTAACTCCTCACCGGTCATATCTATCCATTCACTTATTTCAAAGGCATCAAGACAATCTCCTACCTTGCCCCAAAAAGACCTCTGCAAAAACTGTGTCTCATCGCCGCACCCAAAATTGCCGTGCTCAGTTTTCCAACAAAACCCTTAAAATTTGGAATCAAGCTTTCCCTATCAGTTTACTAGCCTAAAATCAGTGTTCTTTATTGGTCATCTCAGCCCTTTGAAGACCTTTTTCCGAGATAGACCTGGAGAGAGCCCTCTCCTGTCCTCGTAGGGCTAGCTACAAGGCTAAGTGGTTTGATGTTGCCTTGGATTTTGCCTTCTTCATCCTGAGGCCAAATTCGAGCGCTAACATATTGGCGACCATACTGGGGAAGAACAAATGGTTTGCTTGTTGATGTCATTTGTTTTATAAGCTACAGACGGAGCCTGAAGTTATGCCAGGTAGCCTTCGAAACGCTTTTGCTTTGCATTAGCGAAAGTAGATAAACGCTGCTTCAGTCAATCTCCGGTCTAGCTTGTAATCGTGACATCTAACTTGTTAATTACCCCAGTACATGTATCAAGTTCAGATCTGATTGTTGATGGCGGACAACGATCAGACGCTGGCAAGGCTGAAATCATTCACCTGGCGACTCTAAATCAGTTTCGAGATCAGATCCAAAGAATCCACTGGAGGATGATCCCGACCAGCAGAAACATGAAAGGACAATATGAACATATGAGGTATTCAAGTTGGAATTTCATCCTAGACATTTTGTTCTTTGTCATAAATTATTTCTTCTCTTTTCCCAAGAATGTCAAGAAGGCTTTGCAAAGTATACTATGCTTGAGAAAAGATCCTCGGCCTGCAGTTGATTCTTTCCCTTTGAAGATCGTGAATACCAAAGATTTGCATGCCTTTGAGCTTGATCAAGACATTTCTTCTAAATTTTGTGATGACCATCTTCAAATTGATGAATCTCAAGAGACCAAGACTGATTCTATACCTGCTGTACATATCCCTACACCTTGTAAAATTCCAGATCGGTATAAACCTCTTGTTTTGCCTTCTTTCCTTCATGCTTTCCCCAAAAACTATGATCTATACTTGCCGAGGTTTGATGGTGAATGTAAGAATGTCAACGCTGAGCAACATGTGCAAAATTTTGAGTCTTTTCTAGACCTTTTTGAAGTTGATAGCAAAGATGTTAGTATAAGGCTTTTTGGTCTTTCTTTGCAAGCCAAAGTGAAGAGTTGGTTCAAAGCCCTGCCTGATGCAAGCATTTCAGATTTCCAGTAGTTTGTCAAAGTTTTTCTCGACAGGTGGATGATCGGGCAGAACCTTTTCTTGATTGTAGAAGAGTATAACCAGCTGAAAATACTACTAGGGGAGACAGTACAACAGTTTTCGGCCAGATTTAACCAAGTTTATTATTCAATGCCAGTTGAGATAAGGCCTACTCCTAGATCTGCTCTCTTGCACTATCCGAGTGCCTTTGATCCGGAGATGGAGTTTCAGCTGAGAGAAAGGGATATTGCAACGCTTCATGAGATGCAAAACAATGCAGTGAATGTAGAGTCTCATCTGCTGATCCGAAGGGCAAGGTTGAAGGAAGAAGAAATGAAAAACATAGATCCGGAAAAATCGACATCTCTAGAGGTAAAGCTTGACATTTTGGTCAGTGCAGTAGAAGAGATAATGCAGAAGGTCACCACAAGGAATGATTATGATGTTCAAGTCCATGGCTCGCTGATTGAAGAAGAACAAGTTGCTGATCCAAAACATTTTGTTTCTTATCCTAGTTGTCATAGATTTGATATTGATTGTTTTTAGATCACCTTGGCGAAGAAAGCACCGTTGATATGACATGTATGCTTGATGATGTCTTTTATACTGATGATTTGCCTCAGTTTGATCAGTATAATGATGATTATGTTCTCCAAAAAGAAGCTAATCTTGCAGATGAATCAGCAGCTAGTTGGTGGGAGGAAGAAGTTCATTTTCAGCAGCTTGAATACAATGTTCAGCCCTCACATACTAGCTATCACAGTGACGAGGAAAGTGCAGCAAAGTTTGAAGTAAGTGAAGGATCTTTGCCTTTTTGTTTTGATTCGTTTCAGTTCATCAGAGATAACTACCATGCAATCAGAAATCAAATGTCAACAAGTCTTGATTTGAATCATCTTGAGAGCAATGAAAATTTTGTTCAAGACTTCTCATATTCAGATTTGCAACCCCCGAAAGCCATTGATTGTCAAGTTGCAGCTGAAGACTTGGAAGTGGATACACATGATTTAATGATTCAAGGTGACTCCATACCATTCTGTTTTGAATCATTTCAGTTTTTGAAGGGTAGATTGCATAGTAAATCTTCAAATGAACAACCTATAACAAATCAACAATCTCTTAGTGTTAATGTTGAGGATGAGACAGATAACAAAATTCTTGAGCAACCTGTAGCATCAGATTTGCAGCCACCAAATGAAATTGAAGGGCAGATTACAGATGAAGCTGTGGAAGACGAAATACATGATTTGATGATGCAGGAAGATTCTATACCCTTTTGTTTCGAAGCATTTCAGTTTATAAGGCAGAATCTTCATAAAATCTCTCAAGAAAAAGATGAACAGCTAGAAGGATGTCATACATTGCAACAGTCTTTTCAAGTTTTTTATGATCCAATAGCTGATTTTTTGGATGAGGTTTGTAGTCAAAGTCTTTCTCCATTAACTACATGTGAGTTTGAAACATGTGTTGATATGAACTTGATCTGACAGCTGGTTTCTTTTTCATTTTCAGCAGGTGTCTCGTCACAAGGCTCAGATCAAAGTTTGCATTCATGGTATGAGGAAAAGAGAAGTAATCCATTAGATGAGCTAGGTTCCAGTGTGCTTGAATTTCAAGATCCTTATGCAGTGTTTTTGGAGGTGGAGAGAAAATTCATATCATTCAACGGATCCACTTCTAAGTTATCATGGGAGTTGCCTTTCATTAGTTCTCTCTTGTTGGTCATAAGTGAGCACTTGCGGAGAATTCGAACAGCAGATGGGATACTTACTTGGTTGCACTGGTTGTTTCATTTCACTTGATCAGGTGATGAATGAAACTATTAGAGTAGGTTTTGATGAATAAGCTCCCCTTTGAGCATCATTTCCAGTTTTTCGGTTGTGTTTAAGTATTGAGTCAGTTTTTAGTTGAGTGAGAATCAATTTGTGTCATCCGAGTCATCAATTTTCAGTCATGCATTTTAGTTTGAGTTTTTGACTCCATTGCCCAATGGATAAGGCGCTGGTCTGCTCTCCCAAGGATCTGCCGTTCTTTGCACCTCCAAGGAGCTACCATCCCCATTGGAGCCAATGTTAGTGTCAGTCTTTTCAGCCTTCCTCCAGTGATCAAATATGCTCTTACAAAGTGGTCTCAGAGTGTCAAGGTCAAATTTTGTCATTTCAGTGAGTCTTCAAGCAAAATCTTGTCACTAGGCATTAGGTCTAGGGTTTGCTTTCACTCCTTTCAAAATTTCCCAAATGTCAATCTATTTCACTATTCATCTGAGTCTATCATCATTCATAGGGTTGTCATCATCATGTCAAGTTCCATAGGGTCATTTTACAGCTTATTCATGCTTCAGTTGCGTCTAGGTAAGTTCATTTCCCTCTCCTAGGGTTTTGAAGGCAATTTCCCTTGAATGGCCAAATCATCAGACAAACTTGCATCCTGATGTTCATACACCTTCCCCTATCCTTAAATTACCTTATCAAACACTTCCCATCACTGAGATTCCCCAAATTCCTCATTTTTCCACAAACCCTAGTTTCTTGCTACAACTTGGCAATTTTCTAGGTTGGGCCTGTGTTTTACCCTTTTGGACCCCTTCCCCTCACTTGATCTCTGAGATTCCACTTTCCCCTACTTCCTAATATCCCTCCCTAATCCCCAAAATTTCCTCAAGAATTTAGAAGCCTCCTATCCCCTTCATTTCGCTTCATTTCGACAAAGTTCCTTGTTTCACACATCGGGATAAGGTTCACTTAAAAGATGTTTCAGAGAAATAAAAGATGAATTTTGGAAAAATGAGAGAGGTTTTTGTCCAAAACATTCCAAAGAAGAAAAAAATCCTTCACTTTTTACACAGGTGTCATGGTTTTAGAGAAATATCAAAAATATCGTTGCCTCAGGAGAATTGAATGCACCTCTAAAGTGACCTTGGGAAAATCAAGTTTTCTCCTAGCTTGGTTGGACAAATGACTTTCTTGATGAGTAAAATGATAACTAGACACAAATAAATTTCCAATGAGCTATCATGAGGTCAATTTGGAGTTGAGGAAGGCATTCAAAAGTTGACTGCAACAACACTCTGCCTTGAGGCAGCCTCATTTGGCACATTTTGACCAGTCTTGGGAGATTTGGATTTTTACAGGGAAAATAAACTAAAAATTAAAAAGTTATAGTTGTGTTGGAAAGTAGACTCAAATACCTTTCCCACGAGCTATCCTGTGCCCAATTTTGACACCGGGAAGGCCTCCAAAAAGCATCTGAAAGTTGCCCTACGCGTAGGGCTCAGGCGCGCTACGCATCAGGGTTTTGGCTCAATGCGTAGCGCGCCGCGCGCTACCCTTAAGTTGGGGAGGTCCATTTCACAAAAACTCAGAATTTTTGGATTTTTCATGACAAAATACACTTGCTCAACCACTTCCAAGAAGTTTCATGGAGATTTGAGCCCCCAAAAGGTCAAAAAACAAGCAAAAAATGACCTTCTGCCACTTTTTGGACACACAGGAAGCAGTCTTGGGAGATTGCAATTTTGGAGGGGAAAATGGCCACCACATTGAGAAATTCCACTTGGGCTGGAGAGTAGACATCCAAAAATTACCAACAAGCCCACTTCTGCCTCATTTGGATGTCGGGAAGTGCCTCAAAAGTGGCCTCAAAGGCGCACTACGCGTTCGGAAAATTTGCCAGTTTTGCACCTTCAGCTCAGGAATTCGCCCAGCTTTGACCAGTTTTGAATTGTGATGGGATTTGTCACCCTCCTTGATGTAATTAATGTAATTTTCATGATGACATGACACTTTTTACCTATTCTAGAAGATTCATTCATAAAATAGCAAACATTTAATGAATGAATTGGTTTCCTAGCTTATAGAGGCAAGTTGTTTTGACTGCCTAGATTGTAGTGCTTTATTTAGAATTGGTTGAAACAACTCCTAGGATGATGAGCTCGACCCCTAGAGGCTAGGGAATGGGTTGGCATGGTCTATATTATGTATTTTCTAAATCATTTACATGGTTGGAGAGGTTGGACTCTTGAGGGATAAGCTTAGACTGTATTACTCTTTGTATCTCTGCAATTTTGGCAAAGGAAAGACTAGGGTTTTGCAACACTATTTGGGATTCCTGTGGTGATTTGTGTTGATGGTGTGTTTCTCTCATGTACTTGTAAGTTTGTTATGTGTACCATTTTCCTACTCTTCTCGTCTGCAAATTAATTAAATGAAGTGTTAAGGTAGAATTCATGGTTTCTATGCTCTGCCTTTAATTTTTCTTAATATCTATGTTTTCATCTGTTTAAGGAGAACTCTCGATGGTTTCTTGCTCTCCTTAACTCCTCACCGGTCATATCTATCCATTCACTTATTTCAAAGGCATCAAGACAATCTCCTACCTTGCCCCAAAAAGACCTCTGCAAAAACTGTGTCTCATCCCCGCACCCAAAATTGCCGTGCTCAGTTTTCCAACAAAACCCTTAAAATTTGGAATCAAACTTTCCCTATCAGTTTACTAGCCTAAAATCAGTGTTCTTTATTGGTCATCTCAGCCCTTTGAAGACCTTTTGCCGAGATAGACCCAGAGAGAGCCCTCTCCTGTCCTCGTAGGGCTAGCTACGAGGCTAAGTGGTTTGATGTTGCCTTGGATTTTGCCTTCTTCAGCCTGAGGCCAAATTTGAGTGCTAACAGATGGGACACATATCCCAAGAATGGTCAGGGAAACATCCTAATGGGTGTTAATTTGATTTATTATGGCTAAGGAAATTGGCAAAGGCAATGGCTAAGTCTTTGGAAAGGAAAAATGACATTTTTGGCACATTTATTTATGAAAATAAATGAAATTAGTAGAAAAGGAAGGTGAAAGGTCATAGGTTTCATGTGAGGAGGAAAACGAAGAAACATAATGGAAAATAAGGAAAATAGAGGCCTCATTAATAAAAAGGCTTCTGAGGATTAGTTGGGAAGCTCTTGGCTCAGACTTGGTTAGTTTAATGTTGTATCTCTCTCTCATTATTCTCTCTCTCATACTCTTGGAGACTTAGATTTTTCTTGGAGCACTCTTGGTGGGTGTGGCATACTTGGATTCTTGGAGCAAGAACACAAAGGAAGAGCAGGAAAGTGTAAGAAGGCATTAGAATCAATAGCTACATCAAATTTTCTTCCAGATATCGAGTTTCATGTATGTTTCCTTAACTAGTTTCGGCATGCATGTGGATTCTTGGTCATGATCTGTCATTGGCATGGAGGATTGCCTAGATTGATAGTGGATTTCCTAGCCTTTCCATTTCCTGGATAGCCATGGTGATTGTGGGTTTACTTTCATTATTTTTTTTGGTTGGTTCTCATGTTTCCTTAGGTTGGGTTGAGTTATTAGTTCCTAGATCCTTGGTTGGACAAATGCTCTAGAAGCCTTGTAATGACTTGGGTTGAGTTACTAGTCTTTGAAGCCTTGGTTGGACAAATTCTCTGGAAGCCCTATAATAACTTGGGTTGAGTTACCAGTCTTGGAAGCCTTGGTTGAAAAAAAACTCTCGAGCCCTCGGTGGGTTGAGTTACTAGTCTTGGAAGCCTTGGTTAGACAAATTCTCTAGAGCCTCGCAACAGTTGTGGGTTGAGTTACTAGTCTTGGAAGCCTTGGTTGGACAAATTCTTTGGAGCCTAGCAGCATCCGTAGGTTGAGTTATTAGTCCTGGAAGTTAGGTTGGAACAAACACTCTAGAAGCCCTAGATGGCTAAGATGAAGACCAATTTGATGATGGTTTTGTGATGTCTGACTGTGAGGTTGAATCACTATTTGATAGGTTGAGGTGGATGGCCTCTGAAAGCCTTGGATGAGTTTTGATTTATGTGTTCTATGAGATGCCACATTCATGCTTGGAATATGGCATGAGGGTGAATGATTGAAGAGATATTTGGTTCAGCCATTCTACGATAAGGTGGAACATGGAAGTCCCATCTCGGGTTGGATTTTTCATCATCAATAAGAGTTTATTTCTCCTTGTATTTCTATGAGCATTATACTGGATTATATGAGGTTTATATGGCAGTGAGTTCATTGGTATTTATGTCCCTATTACATTGGTTATGTATATATTTTATGAAAACAACTATGTATGGCTCTCATCATGTTTTTACTTGTAATTGAATGATCAATGTATCTATGAACTAATGGATGGAATGGAAGTTAATGTGTTGAGGCATCAATGCTTCATGGCGAATCTCAGATAAGTATGAGACCCCTATGCTCAAATCTGTTCTTTACACCTATAGATTACATATTCATGATATGTTTGATGAAATGCATGTCATGGCTAGTAGGGGTCCAGTCAGGGTCTTAAACAAGTATTTGCTTTAGTACTATCATTTCCATGTTATTTTACTATTTTGCAGGTATCATGAAATTTTGGGCAGTGACCTGGGCTCTAGGTCTAAAAAAGTGGCTAAAATCTTAGGGATGTTGGCATAATGTTGACTAAATGAGTCTTTGGACACTGGCAAACAAGCCTGTGAGAGAAACTATGGGTTTATAGATGTTGTCATGCCTATAACATGAGAGCAACTTGGGCTTAATTTGTCCAAAATTTCAGTGGGACCCAAGGGCAAGCTGTCTGAAGTGTTGGATTAGTTCTTGAGGGTCCTAAAGTTGATGTTGAATGTCTATATGGCGTGTTTCCATTGGTTCCACTTCCTTAACGTGACTTAGGAGGTCAAATCATATCATATTGGCCTCTCGTTGTATGTTTTCCCCCACTAGATGGTTTCTTTGGTAGATGTGGGAGGAGGGTGTTACAATGAGATCCTATGGGATAGACTTATAGGATCAGATCTTACAGGAAGGACAATAGGATGATAGGTACAAGGAGCTTATGCACAGGCTACAACATGGTACATGTGGTAAAGATGTAGACTATCATCTTACAACAGATGGATTGATTAGATTTAGGGACAAGATATATGTTCCAGACAATAGTGAGCTCAAGAAGACTATCTTGAGAGAGTTTCATGAAAAAAAGTATTCAGGTCACCTAGGATATCAGAAGACATTGACAACAATGAAGAAGTTTTATCATTGGATGAATTTGAAGAAGGATTTGGTGGATATTTTGGCTAGATGTTTGGACTATTAGTAGGTGAAGGAAAAATGTAAGCATCCAGGTGGATTACTACAGCTGATTCTGATTCCAGAGTGGAAGTGGGAGGTCATTTCCATGGATTTCATCACAGTTTTGTTGAGGACATCTAGACAACATGATTCCATCATGGTTGTGGTAGAAAAGTTGACAAAGGTAGAACACTTTATTTCAATGAATACGTATTCAACTAATGATGTGGCACAATTATTCATCAAATATGTGGTGATGTTGCATGATGTTCCAAGGAAGATTGTGTCAGACAGGGATGCTAAGTTCACTTCCATGTTTTGGAAGGAGTTGTTTACAGGTTTGGGGACATAGTTTGCCTTCAACACAACTTATCATATGTAGACATATGGGCATACAAAGAGGGTCAATAGGATATTGGAGGACATGTTGAGGATGTATTTGATGCATCAATAGGAGATGGGAGGAGTACCTTCTGTTGGTTGAGTTTTCTTATAATGATTGTTATCAAGAGTCACTCAGGATGATTCTGTTTAAGGAACTATATGGGTGGAGTTGTAATATTTCCATTAGTTGGAGTGATCTAGTGAATAGAGTATTGATAGGATCAAACATGTTGGTAGAGATGGAACAAGAAATGCAGGTAATCGAGAAGAATCTAAAAACAACACAGAACAAGAAAAAAAAATTATGCAGATCAGAACACGATGTTTAAGGAGTTTCAGGTTGGGGAACAAGTGTACATGTGCAACAAGCCGAAGAAGAGCTCCTTGAGGATTGGATTGTGTGCCAAGTTGGCACCTTGGTTTTGTGGACCTTTTAAGATTCTTGAAAGGATTGGACCTGTAGCCTATTGATTTGCACTGACTCTGACAATGAAAGTCCATGATGTTTTCCATGTGTTATTTCTTAAGAAGCATGTTAAAAAGCCTGTTCATGTGATTGAATAGTTTGTATTGTAGGTGGAGCTAGTTGGAGAATTCAAGCCAGAACCTTAGTGAATATTATAGAGAAAGATTCTCATGCTTCGAAACCAAGCAATCGAGTAGGTTAAAGTGCAGTGGAAGCACTTTGGGCCTGATGAAGCTACATGGGATATGGCGGATCAGATGCAGGTTATGTATTCTTCTATATTCATTAGTTGAGTGAATTTTTTTGGCATATGTTTCAGTATGGTGTTTTGGTATATGTATATATGTATATGGATGTAAATACCACCATGAGCTATGTTATAAAGCTCCAATAAGCAATATGGGTGTTATGTTGTTATGGTTATTATGTTGTTATGTGTCATGTTGGTTTGCTTCTCAACAAGTTGATCATTGTAAATACTACATCGAGCTAAGTTATAAAGGTCCATGGGAAGTATGTTTTTCTTATGATAGTCTTGTTGGTTGTAGGAATCACTAAACACCGAGGATGGTGTTCCCCCAAGGGGGAGGGTTCTGTAACAACCCTAGTGAAAAATCCATGTAAATAAAAGTTAATAAAGACAAAATAATAACCACGGTTATGGGACACTTATTCCAAGCTGAATGTTGGGCAAAACATCCTACTGTGGGTGTTCATTTGGTTTATTATGGCTAAGGAAATTGGAAAAGACAATAGAAAAGGATTTGGAAAGGCATGAGACATTAATTAACATTTTTTCTATGAAAATAAGGGAAATTAAGAGAAAAGGAAGGTTGCATGTGAGGAGGAAAATGAAGGAAATTAATGGAAAATTGAAGAAAATAAAGGTCTCATTAATAAAAAGGCTTTTGACGATCAGTTGGTAACTTTTGTCAGTTCAGTTTTGGAGCTTTCTCTCTATTCTCTCTCACACACTCTTGGACACTTAGAGTTTTCTTGGAGCACTTCAGTATTGGATCAAGAAAAGCAAAGGAAGGACAAAGAAGGAAAAAGGAAAAAAAAATCAAGTAAGGAAGATCTATATCAAGTGGCTACAATGAGATTATTTGCAGGTATCAAGTTTCATGTACGATTTCCTTGCTAGATTTTGGATGCATGGTTATGCATGTGTGTTTTTGGTTATCTTGTTGTCATTGGCATGGATTTTGCTAGGTGTGACAATGTTATTCAACCTTTCCTTTCCATTTTCGGATAGCTATAGTGTGATGGGGTTCTCATGTTTTGATTGATCTAGATTGTTAGATGGATTTGAAACTAAGTGAGGCGGTCTAAGAAAGAAAGAACATATGGCCTAGTGATCCCTGAATCCAACTATGGATTGTGGTAAATACTTGGCCTAGTAACCCATGAATAGGACAATGGCTTGCGGTAAAGCCAAATTTTGTGTTACCTCGGTGGGCCTAGGAATCATCAACCAGTGAATCACGGGATATACGATAGAGCCTAGAGGTGGGTTCCCTTGATTAGGCCTAGGAATCCTTAGCCAGTGAACGATAGGATATATGGTAAAGTTGAGTCTCGATTAAGCCTAGGGATCCTCAACCATTGTATGGCAGGATGTATGATAAAGCCTAAAGACTAGGAGATAGGAAAATTCCTCACGACGTAGGTGGAGAAATTTGGTGGCATCAATGCTTGTTTAGGGCCTAGTGATACAATGAGGATTGCGGTAAAACCTAGTTCTATTGATGAGGATAAGGTGGTTTAGCCTCGAAAATCCCTGTTTGATTTCTGGTTATGAGTCCCACATTCATGCTTGGAATATGGCATGGGGGTGATTAGCTGAAAGAATGATTTGGTTCAATCAATCTATGGATAGGTGGTTCAAGGAAGTCCCATACCTGGTTGGATTTTTCACCCATTAATAAGAGATCTTTTCCTTGGTATGTCATGTGTAAATGTATTGGCTTAAATGTGGATTTTATGGTTGTTTTATCCTTGTTATTTATGTTGTTTATATGTTGGTTGTGAGTATGTTTTATGATAGTGATGATGTATGGCTCTCATCATGTTTTGATTTCTAAATAAATGAACAATGAATATATGACGTAATAGATTATAACGCAACTAATGTGATAAGCATCAATGCTTCTCAGAAATTCTCATATAAGTATGAGACCCCTAATAATGCTCAGATCTGTTGTTGTGCCCTGCAAAATGCATATTTGTGACATGTTTGACGAAATACTTGTCATGGATGGTAGGGGTCCAATCAAGTCATTGATCAAGTATTTGAATTAAGATCATGGTTTTGATGTTATCTTTCATTTATGGAAGTTTCATGAAGTTTTGGGCAGTGGCCTGAGACCTAGCCTTGAAAAAGTGGCACAAGATCCACGGTCGTTGGGTTAGAACTAGCTAAAAAACCCCTCAATTATTGGCATACCCTTGCGGTGGGAGTGACTGGAGGGTCCCAATCACATGAATTCTCATGTCATGGGAGAGAATAAGGCTCTAGTTCAGTAAATTGTCAAGTTACCTCAGGGGTTGATCACTTGGAATGGTTGGTTGGCTCCTTAAGGTTCTGTAACATGTGTAGAAGGTCAGATTGATTGCGTGTTGTTGGTTCCACTTCATTAACTGTACATGAGGAGTTAAATCGGATCATAGTAGCCTCTCGTCACATGTTTACCCCACTGGACCAATTAACTTGGATAAATGTGGGAGGAGGGTGTTACATCTCTGCTAAGGACCTGCAGTGAACTCTTGAAGGGCTCCACCTCTCCAACCACATGCCAAGAGATTCACATCTTTAAGCAGGTATGCAAGAAACTATATGGTGCTATGTAGGGGCTTCCAGGTCCTATCCAGAAACACTGGGAAGCTTGTTGAAGACCTCCATGCTGTTGATAATGAAAATATGTCTAAGCCTTCATGTAAGGGTTTCAGGCTATCCTTGGACATAAAATAGAGAATAACTCTTTCAGCGTAAATGCAATGCCACCCGTATAGATTCAAAGGCTTGTAACTAAGTGAATGATTATGTATGTGTATATACAAACCTTTCTAATCAATAAGTCTCTTATGTAACCACTTCATATCAATATAAGGGTTCTTTATGTCCAATGTTTCTAGGTTTTAATCCAAATCCTTATGCATCCTTCCACTACCTGTAGCATTTAATAATGCCTTTGTGTTATGTACATATATGATTTTAAAATCATTTCATATATAACATGATTCTAGTTTAGGGATATAGCATAATCCTTTTCGTCATGTAAATCATTACAAATTTTGTTGCACATTATATATTATGAACAACTCCAACAAGCATTCAACACAACACTTCATTCCAATCAAGAAGCACACACTTGGTCAATCTGTTTATTAACATCATTTGTTTCAAAGTTGTGACATATATAGATATATATATATATTCATCATAAGTATATGTGCCATTTCCCCACAAAGGTGTAACCACATACACATTAAATTAATAGCACTGTTACAGTCCAAAAATCCAGAGCATAATAAATTCATTAACCTTTAAAAAAATACAAAAGGATACCTATCTTCAAAATTTGCAGGGAAATTAAGTCTGAGACAAAGACTCTCCACTGAACTATAGACAGTTGCAACCAAGATTACTTACAGTTGTCACCCTCGAATTAGATTCCATAGACTGAGGGGGCTTCCTTTAGGGATCGAAACACGAGCTGCCATAGGACCTCATTCCTCCACTCACCAGCCACTCAACATTACAATAACATACAAGGAATCCGGATGGAAATTTTCTCCACCCTCCAGCTACCTAATGGCAGCCAATCAGTGCATACAGGATATCCAGAGGTTCACAACCTCCACTCAAGCAATCAAGGAATCCAGAGACTACTTCTCCACCAAATTTCACATAGGGAATCTACATACTGACTTCCTCCACCCCAAGAATATCAAGGGAATCCAAAGAAGAAGTCTCTACCCTAACATAGTGGTTCCACCCAGTTAGGAGAAACCATAACCCGTTGCAACAACAAGTAGGTTTCAGAGGCTCTCCTTCCAGGAATCCAAGGTCACAAATCCTCCACCCACACCACTAAGGGAATCCAGATAAAACCATATCCACCCTCTAGCTTTAAAAGGAATCCAGAGGCATTGTTCCTCACCAAGGGGAGACCATATGTCCATCCGACTTACCAACCAGAAATTAGTTCACAATATTCTATCTTCTCTTTTATTTTTCATATTTCTTTCTTATGTTCTTCTTCCTCTTACTCAAGATCTTTGTATTCTCAATGCCTTTCTTCAGTCAAGCTCTCTCTCTATTTTCTCTAATTACTACCAACATGAACGTGAATGCCCTCTCTTTCCTACTTGCTATCTACTTTTCCTACACCTTCCTTGACTTCATTTCTAGGCTTGCATTTACTACCTCATCCTTAATGCTTTGTGAGTGACCTCCCAAGCAACATGGGATATCATACCTCTTCTTGTAGCTAATTTAATTATGATAAAAACCAGTTCATTAAACACTCCAACTAACTTTTAATGGCTATCCAAACAATTCATATTTTTCTGCACAAGAAACCTCAACATCCCAAGAAATAAACCTCCTCCTTATATCTGGAATATTTTTCCCTTTGACTCAGCCCCCTTTTTTAAATTTTATTTCTGTAAAATAATTTACAATGCATCTTTATGAGAGAACCATGGATTAGGTTGTCACAGTAGTTCCTAGATGAAAGGGAACCAATGCCTAGGACATCCACATAATTGTTTCAAAACTTTTAAAAGATTGTTAAAAAATTATTAAAATGTGCCTAGAGGTGATATATTCCCTTGTGTAACAGAAATTAATCTTGGAGATGAATCTTTATGCCCAAATTGGTCTTATATTAGCAAGACTTTAATTATTTTTTTGGAAAGGAGAATTGATAAGAGGATAGGGTTTATAACTTGGGCCCTTAAATATAATCTAAATTTAAAACTCTAAGATGAAAATTTGAATGATTTATATTAAGAATGGAAGTGCAGAAGAAATGGAGAGCCTATTAAGATGCCTTTAACAAAACTTATAGGTATTTACTATAACTATTAAAGATACATAAAACAAATTCTAACTTTCTCAATTAAATATGCTATGATCATACATGTGCGTTAAATAAGGGAAATGAATATGGAAAACACATAAGAGAAACAACACATACTGCAATGTACAAATACATACTCGAATCAACTTGGTGACTTTTATTACTATCTCCAAGGAAGCCAAAATGATTACACAAGTAGTAAAAATGAAAAAAATCTGGACTCTTTTCCAGTGGTTCTCATGTATTTTAAATATTACATCAAAATAAATTACAAAGGTAGCTATCAAAACATCTATAACTACTTAACTATCCATAGCTAAAAATTCTTTTACAACATTACTATATGAAATTTTCTCATTTTTGAGAAATATGATGACTAGTGGAACATTGACTTTTAGGATTGGTACTTGGTTCCACCATTTGAACTTCTCTTTCAATAGTAGTAATCAACTTTTCACACTTATCCAAAGTGATTCATCTGGGAGCTTACACTGGATCATTTTCTGGAATGCAACTTTCAAATTTGAAAGCTTTGTCAATCATGTTTTGCAACAAATAATGTCTTCATCATCCAAAGAAGTTGGAAGTCCCTCTACAAATAATTCACTATAGTACTTCCCTTTATAATTGCAGTCTTTTCATGTGTTGTATTTGATCTACTTTTAGCAACCACTAGTTCCTTTTCATGTAGTTCCTAAGAAAGCATATTTGCTTGTTGGTACCAACAACTAGGTAGACCATATCTAGTCCTTTAGTCAAATTTGGAATCAAACAAAGATGCTAACTTGTGAACCTACTTTAATATATTCTCAGCTTGAATACCAAGTAGCTTTTTTTGATTTCTATAATTACTCTATCTATGTCTATGATTTCTAATGCCCTTAGTTCAATTGAATATTTTCCATTTAAATATTTGATCATCACTTTAGCCTTCATTGCTTCTTTTTGTAGAGTTTTCTTGTATGCATCAATGTTTAATTGAGACCCATTCATCATAATATTATGTTGAGAAATTATATGAATATACTCCCATATAGAACGAACCTCCTGGATGATATCATCCCAAACAATTTGTCTAGCTTCAATTAGAGAGATATTTCCCTTCAATTTGGTTTTTAACTCCTTGATCTCATATTGTGCTACCTTGTTCATGGTGGTAAACTGATCATTATTTTCTTTTTCTATATTTAGTTGCCTCTCCTTGATATCAAGTTGTTCCTTTACCTAAGTTAGGTTTCCTGAATTTTCTTTATTTCAACCTCTAAAATTATTAGTTCTCCCAGAATTTTGTAAGCTTCTCTAAGGGTTCATTTATTCAATTGGGGCTTTAATAGTGCAAACATGGATTTTGATTGATTGTTGTAATCCCTGCACTTGTTCCTATAAAATGAAAATTTCTTTGTTTCTATCCACTAACACTCTCGCCAACACTTCCTTCTCTTTCTCAACCTAAGCTAGTTCATTTGTTTGAGCATGTTCAGTCCTAAGAATTTTTAACTTCTTCCTTAATGACTACATCTCAGATTATGTGTTTTGCAACATGGTTTTGATAGATTCCCTGTTTTCTAGGTATATTCACAATTTAACAACTAGATCCTTATAGTCCTCATTTTCAATATGCAGTGCTCTAGATTTTTTCTTTTCTTACTTGAGCTGATTTGAAACTTTTTCCAAAATATTTTCTGCTTTACTGTCTATCAAAGAGAATTTTCTTACAAGGTCACTATAGAGAATTTCCCCTGCTTTTCTATGCAAATTAATATTGTTAGGTAGAGGGATGTCAACTACATTTATGAATATATATAATTTTTTAAAATCAAGTCTTGAAGGAAGTGACTGAACCACTAGATGCATGAGGGATAATTTAAATTGGTTCCTTTCTAAATCCATAACAAATAGTAGTCTTGTTTGATAAGTTGGAGTTGTTTGTTGTTCTAGCTAAGTTGCCATGTTTATTCTCACCTTATGACTTCTTTGATCAATTCGTTGATAATTCCTCTATAACACTTTTTGTGGTGGTGGGAGTTTCTCCAATTGATAATGCTGCTAAATCAGTGGAAACAAAGGAGGTAGAGCACTCTAGGTTTCCCACTTGCATTTGAAAACATGGTTTCTTTGAGGGTCCCTCTGTTAATTTAACTTACATGTATGTTTCTTCCTCTCTTTTAACCTTTGCTTTCTTTTGTAATTATGAGTCTTCTATCTCAACATAAAAATGTTTAGGAATATTTCTCTTCAAGCTTTCTCCCTCACTACAAGGGTTTGAACATTTATTCTTTGTTGCTTGGCCATGTTTCTTGATTAGCCATTTTCTCAAGTTCTGGCTTGATTTCCTGAATATAAGTTGCATCACTGATATCCCCTCTTTTATTTGAAATTATATGATTAGGGTCATATTTCCACTTCTCTCATTGATCAAAGCCAAACTCCTTCATCATTTCTTCAACTTGTAGGAGGGATTGTTTATTATTCACAATGAATGGACCAACAATTCTTTCAAACTTAAAAATATACCCTTTGTGTGCAGGAAAAAAATGAACTTGGTCAACATTTAGACTCTGCCTTATACATTCAAGAGAAAATGTCCCCATAAGAAAAAAGATTAGCAAACGATATGGTGGTACTTCAACCCCATACAACCTTATCTCAATATAAGCTTCAAAAATATACTAGTTGTTATGCAACCAACTCACAAAAAGATAGATCAACAACTTAAAAAATATCTTCTTTGAAGGGGAAACCTCCTTTACATTACATAAATGAACAATTCTTGGATGGTACAAATGAAAAGAACTCCTTTCTATATATAGGAGTCTAAGGGGTCACAATATAATCATAGCCTACAAAACAATAATAATGTAAGGGCATAACAATAACAATAGTGGGCTTCTATGAGTCACAATAATAACAATATGGGGAATACATGGGCACACAAATAATAATAAGAGGGCTACACTAACAATAACAATAAGGGGCTACACTAATATTATAGGGACTTAACATGTCGCTCTCCTTCAAAAAAGTGTTGTCCTCAACGCTTGAGTATTTATGGATGCTTCTGTATAAAATTATCATCCTCCCATGTGGAATATTCAATGGGTAAGTTCTTCCACTTGATGAGATACTCTAAAATTGATCAATTTTGTAGCTTTTAGGTTGTTATTTTCGTGATTTCTTCAGGTTCTAATATGATTTTTCCTTCCTCGTCAAGTTTTGGAAATATTGTTTGAATTGGGAGCTTGTCACCTATAACCTTCTTTAAGCATGAAACATTCAAAGGTTCTAGAAGCTAAAAGTTGGACCATAGTGAGGGGAAATGTTGGTGATCCTTTAGTCCAATATTTAAATATTGGGTTGCAAAATTTTATGAAATATGATTAAAGGAAGTTGGGCTTCCTGAATGCATATTTAAATAGGTAATCTTGGAATTTCTGCTATAACTTTTCTTTTAGGAGGTTTCATTAGTTGAAATTTGGAACACAATAAAGGAAAATATTGTTGATAATTTATTCCAAATTTCATATCTTAGGTCATAATATTTTATGAGATATGATTAGATGAAGTCAAGTTCCCTGGATGATCCTAAAATCATGGATCAAATATGTCATGTTGCAATTTATGCTATAATTTTTTTCTGGGAGGTTCCACAAGCTTGCTGGCATTATGGCACTGATTTAGAGCTATGGCACAAGTGTTGTCCTTGATGGCAACTCTCTTTGGTAACAGATCTCAGTTCAGGCTTTCAGAATGAAGGAAAAGACATATACGCAGGTTTATCTAGACGAAGACGCGTATACACGCGGTTTAGACGTTACAAAGATGCGTATGCATATACATGCACTTTCACGCAACGAAAACCGCGTATATGTTGGAGAACTTACCTTTGGTCCGTGGTAGTTAGTCCTTGGTATTTGAACCTATGGTTTTGGACCATGGCATCTCGTCAGAAGTATTGATCCCAAGTATTTGGTCCATGGTACTGTGTTGTTATGGTTTTGGACCATGGTATTGTGAAAGGCCTAAGGCTATAAAAGAGGAAGGAGATCATTTGGCAAAGGATCATCTGAATTATTATTGAATATCTAATATGCGCTAGATCTGAAATATTGGTGATTGAGGTTATGGTGCAGATCTGGATCTGAATGAAGGAGGAACCTTAGCGCAAAGAGAAGGATAAGTTCTATTGATGGGTCATAATCTTAAGGCTTGAATGATAGTATCTTTGTATGACTTTGATTTGTTATATGTGGCGCATACTTGATATATAAATCTGATAATTTGGGTTAATTAGTGTCTAAATATTTGAAAGAGTGAATTATCCTTTGTAGATCTGTACGCAGGTTCAGTGAAGCGAAGGTGCGTATACACGCTGGTTCAGTGAATGAAAACAACGTATACACAGGTTGTTCCAAACACAGAAGCGTATGCACACAAGTTTCAGGCTATTAAAGTAGCATATATCTTTTGAGTTGTGATCTTGCTGCTTCTGTTTATTGCTGCAGTGTTCTGGTTTCAGAATTTGGTGTGTAGTTACTGTTACTGTGATTTGGGTACAGCTGTCAAAGAAGTGTCTACTTGATTCAGTGCTAATTGGTGAAAAGGAGATTGTTTGATGCAGAAATTTTTGATGATTGATTGATGTTCATGGATCCAGTCTGAAAATTTATGAAACGTGGTCCCTGGAAGAAAGAGAAGGTTGTAGCCTTCTGTAGACCAGCACCTACGTACTAGTATCTTGGCTAGTGCAAGAGCTAAGGGGGTTGTAGCTCCCTTCCAGGAGAAGCTGGAGAATGAGAGAGGGTTGTAGCTCTCTGCAGGTTGCAGCCTGCGTACTGGTAAAGGACTGCACCAATACTTTGTAAAAAGAAGTTTCTAATTAAAAGAAGATAGAGACGAATTGTAGTAGGTGGTTTTCACGCACATTGGGTTTCCACCTTATATCTTATGTTCTTGTGTGTGATTGTCTTCTGCTCTGTTTTACTGTTTCTGGTTACTGGTTATTTGATTCTGATACTCAGATTAACAATCAACATCTGAAAGATAAAGTAAATTATAAGTTTGCATAGTATATGCTGGTTTCCTTCTACATAGTTGCGTATATATGCGGGTTTAATTAACTAAAGTAGCATATATCATTTGGATTTGAAAATGGAATATTTGACTTGATAATACTGATTCACCCCCCCTCTCAGTATTATTTCCAACAAGTGGTATCAGAACAGGTCCTTCTGAAGAAGCTTGATCGCTTGAAGGAAGATCCATCATCATGAGCAACTATGAGAGAGAAGCATTGATTAGGCCACCGATTTTTGATGGGACAAACTTCGTATATTGGAAGGTAAGAGTTACTGCCTATCTTCAATCTCTTGGTACATAAGTCTGGGATATCATAGATACAGGGTACTCTTTTCCATCAGCAACTCCTATAGATTCGGCTTAGAAGAAGAAATATGAAACAAATGCAAAGGCTGTCAACACTCTATTAGGATGTCTATCTCAATCAGAATTCATCAAGGTTATGTAGTATAAATCCGCAAAAGAAATATGGGACAAGATTGTTTTGAGCTATGAAGGAGATGATCAGGTAAAACGAGCAAAACTTCAAACCCTTAGAATTCAGTATGAAAATCTCAGAATGCACAATGATGAAAGTGTGGCTAACTATTTCCTTCGTGTAGATGAGATTGTTAATTGTATGAAAAACTTGGGTGAAGAAATAAAAGAGGCTGTTGTAGTTGAAAAAGTTCTAAGATCTTTGTCCCCTAGGTTTGAATCTAAAGTTTCTGCAATAGAAGAAAAAGAGAATCTACGAAACCTTACCATGTCACAGCTGCACGGAATTCTAACTGCTTATGAAATGAGGAAAGGAGGACCATCAGACAGGAGAGAAGCTGCCTTCAAGGCTTCAGGCAAAGGAGACTACTATGAGTCAGGACACATGTCAGAAGAAGAAGAAGAATCAAATTTTGTTAAGAACCTTCAACGAGGTGCTGGAAGATTCCGAGGTAAGTTACCTTTCAAATGCTTTGCTTGTGGAAGATTCGGTCACTATGCTGCCAAATGTCCTCATAAGGATAAGATTGACAAGGGGAAGGAACCTGTTAGATGGAACAAGAAACATAATGCAAATAAGAAAAGCTATTACACTCATGAAGATAGTGATGGACTTTCAAATAGTGATGAAGATGAACGAGGTAATAATTATAAACTTTTAATGGATTTTGAAGATGATGACTACGTGGATGCTATAGATGAAGAAGGTTTTTATGAAGAAATTTCTAAACTCAAAGTCTGTTTAGAAGAGAAAAATGTGATTATTGATTCTCTGCAATGTCAACTGGCTGAAAGGGAAAAACATCATGAAAAATTGGAATGTGAAATTGTTGGTCTTAGAAAAGAGATTGAGAAAACAAAAGCTCTTAATCTTAAATTTGTTAAAGGATCTGAAACTCTAGATGAGATTATCAATGTGCAGTGTTCTCCACTAATCAAGACAGGTCTGGGATATAATGGAGAAGCATCACAAGAATCCACTTCCAAAAGCTATCTTGATGTAGCAAGGAGGAGAGAGCAAAGGCCTAATAGAAATCATTAGGTAAATCAGGGACAGTTTACCTCTAGAATGAACAAAGACTATCAGGAAAATCGGGGACAATCTACTTTAAGGACAAATAGAAGCTACAACCAGCCACAGGTAAAACCTTCTCAATTTACCTCAAGAATGAATGCCAATAGGAACTAGAATCATTTGGCTGGTAGATTTGATAATCACAGGAGTTTCTTCAATGGCCAATGTTTCTCTTGCCATAACTTTGGCCACAAAGCAGCTCAATGTGTTTCCTATAAGACAATCATGACTAGAGAAGCTCAAAAATAAAGAAGTATGACTGGAATCACGAAAAGGACCTATAACAACTTTTCGGCCCTTGAAAATGAAATTGAATGTTCTATTTGTAATAACTTCGGTCATGAAGATTTTGAATGCAGGAGCAGGTTTCGAAAGACAACTCAGAAGGAAAAAACCTCAAGTGCCAGAACATGGAGAATGAAGGAACCACAACGAGAAAGATGTGGGATAGCCTTATATGCAGAAGGAAAGGAAAATCAATGGTACATCGACAGTGGATGTTCAAAGCATATGACAGGTGATAAATAAAAACTTCAATCATATAGTGCTTTAGAAAAGGGAAAGAAAGTTTCATTTGGAAATGATACCCCTGCAGTCATAAAAGGAAAAGGCACTGTTCAGTTGAAAGAAAGAGTCAAAGTTGGAAATGTTTTATATGTTGATGGCTTGAAGCATAATCTACTGAGTGTCAGTCAGATGTGTGACCAAGGAACTGAGGTAATATTTCGATCAAATGGATGTAGCGTTCGTGATCTTGATACAGGAAAAACAATGATCAAAGGCATAAGAACTCCAAATAATTTATACATATTTGAAGAAGGACAACAACAATGCTTTTTGAGCAAGAATGATGAACACTGGTTATGGCACCGGAGGTTGGGGCATCTAAGCTTTACACAGATAAGGAAAGCATGCAAATACCAGGCAGTTCGTGGTCTTCCAGACATCAAAATTCCAGACAACACAATATGCAAATCATGTCAGTTTGGTAAGCAAACCAGAACTAACTTCCCTGAGAAGGAAGGATCAGCTAGCAGGCCTCTTGAACTAGTCCATATAGATGTATGTGGTCCATCTAGGAAAAGGTCACCCCGAGGAGAAGAATACTTTATACTATTCATTGACGACTTCTCCAGGATGGTTTGGATAGGACTTATGAAGCACAAAGACGAAGCCTTCAAAAAATTCAAATCTTTCAAAGCCTTGGTTGAAAATGAATCAGATCACAAAATTAAGTGCCTCATGTCTGATAGAGGTGGAGAATTTACCTCAAATGAATTTTTCGATTTTTGTGAAGAACATGGAATAAGAAGGGAATTCTCTATAGCTAGGACTCCTCAGCAAAATGGAGTAGTGGAAAGGATGAACAAAACGGTTCAAAAAATGGATTGTGCTATGCTTGATGAGTCTAGAACTCCCGCAACCTTCTGGGGTGAAGCTGCATTTGCTGCTGTTGTTATTCTCAACAAAACAAATGTCCGGGTGAACAACACTCAAACTCCTCATGAGCTCTGGTATGGTGAGACTCCTTCGGTAAAACATTTCAAAATTTTTGGAAGCAAATGCTATATTAAGAATAATGATGAACATCTTGGCAAGTTTGAACCTAGAGCAGGTGAAGGCATTCTCCTTGGTTATTCTCCCCATAGCAAAGCATATAAGTGTTACAATAAAAGACTTGGAAGAATTGTTGACAGCATTGATGCAGTGGTTGATGAAGAAGGAAACATTCCTAGGCAAGTAAATTATGAAAATATCGAAGAAGATGAAGACCATCCTTCAAATCAGACTGATGATGAAGAAGAAGAACCTCAAGAGGCACCAGAGGAACATATAAGGATAGAAGAGAAGATTCCATCTAGGTATGTTCAGAAGAATCATCCATAATCTCAAATTTTGGGGCAGAAAGAGGCAGGTATACAAACAAGAAGAACAATTGCAGAAGCCTCAAGCTATTTGGCATTGCTCTCCTCCACTGAACCACAAAATGTAAAAGAGGCATGCAAAGATGAATGCTGGGTCAAGGCAATGGATGAAGAACTTGAGTAGATCGAAAAGAACAACACTTGGGGGTTGGTCCCTAGACCAAAAGATAAGAATGTCATAGGAACAAAATGGATCTTCAAGAACAAGTTAAATGAAAATGGGGAAGTTATTAGAAACAAGGCTAGACTTGTTTGTAAAGGGTATGCTCAACAAGAAGGAATAGACTTTGAAGAAACTTTTGCTCCCGTTGCTAGACTTGAGGCCATCCGAATGTTCCTTGCTCTCTCAAGCTTTCAGAAGTTCAAAGTATTTCAAATGGACGTGAAATCAACCTTTCTGAATGGAGACTTAGAAGAAGAAGTGTACATTGAGCAACCAGATGGTTTCATTCTTGGGAATGATCCAAATCTTGTATGTAGACTAAAAAAGGCTCTCTATGGTCTTAAACAAGCTCCAAGGGCTTGGTACTATCGTTTGGACAAATACCTTCATCAACAAGGTTTTACAAAAGGATCAGTAGATAACAATCTTTATATAAAAATTGAAAATGAAAAATTGCTAATACTTGTTGTGTATGTAGATGATATTATCTTTGGCAGCAATGAAGAAGCTATCAGTCAAAACTTTGCCTTGGTGATGCAGAAAGAATTCGAAATGTCATTACTTGGAGAGCTGACATATTTTCTTGGTTTACAAATCCAAACAAAATGAAGGCGGTATTTTCTTGTCTCAAACCAAGTACCTCAAGCAGATTCTGAAGAAGTATGGCATGGAAGATTCGAAACCAGTATGTACCCCTATGGTTACAAGAAGTAGTCTCAGTGCAAATGATGAATCAGCAGCAGTGCATCAACCAACCTATAGATCCATGATTGGAAGTCTACTTTATTTGACAGGTACCTGACCAGACATCATGCATGTAGTGGGAATAGTTGGAAGATTTCAGGCAAATCCTAAGGAAACCCATCTTAAGGTAGTAAAGAGAATTTTCAAGTATCTTCAAGGAACTCAAAACTATGGCTTATGGTATCCAAGAGATACAGATCTCACTCTTCATGCTTATATAGATGCAGATTGGGCTGGAAGCGTGGATGATAGAAAAAGCACAAGTGGTGGTGCATTCTTTATGGGTTCCAGATTAGTATCTTGGTTCAGCAAGAAACAAAGTTTGATTGCTCTATCTACAGCTGAAGCAGAATATGTGGCTGCTGCATCTTGTTGCACACAGCTCCTTTGGATGATGCAAACTTTGCAGGACTTTCAAATCACTTGTACTCCACCTATCTCCATCTTATCTAATAATACAAGTGCAATCAGCATTTCAAAGAACCCAGTCATGCATTCAAAGACCAAGCACATATCGATCAAGTATCACTTTCTCCGGGAACAAGTGTTGGAACAAAAGGTCAAATTGGAGTATGTTCCCTCTAAGGAACAAGTTGTTGATATACTCACCAAGCCACTTCCCAGGGACACTTTTGAATACCTTAGACAGAAGCTGGGAGTAGTTGATGCATCATCTTGCTGTTAAACTTGTCTGTTTCAGAGAAAAAGTGGTGTACGCGAGTTGCCTGAGGAGGATCTACGTACATACGCTGGTTTGTGCAGAGACAGTCGCATATATGGAGGTTTGATGGATATCTGTAGGGACAGGCTCTGGTTGAAGTTAGTCTGATTTGGGTCTAACAGAGACCATCTGGCACAGGTTCAGGGGGAGCAGATAAACTTCTAATGATGCATTGTTGGCATTATCTTAGAATATTATCGTTCTAGTTCACAGCTGTTGTTGGTTTCAGGTGGAACAATTGCAGAGGGAGAACAGAAGGAAATCATGGTTGCTGATCTAAATGGTGATTGATAGATGCTGCTGCTATCAATTATTGGTGACTTTCATAAGTCTTGCTATTTCGTCTCTATGTCATGTATCTCTTTTATAGTGTCAAGGTCATGTAACGGCCTATTTTGGTTTCCCCACTATGCCTGGGATGAAGATGTAATGTATTTGGTTGTCATATGTAAATTTCTGATGTATCCCCACTTGGTTGGGTGGTTGATCCCCACTTGGTTGGGTGATGGATGTATGTATTGAGTCTTTTGGTGATAGGAAGGTCTTTTATGATGTAGAAGTCATCGTTCTTCTTGAAGAACATCTTTTTGCAGATCTTGTCTATAGTTAGGGGGAGCATGGGCAGCGTAGCAGGGCAGAGATTTCAGCATATACTCAGGGGGAGCACAACCCTTTGCCCTTGATGACAAAGGGGGAGAATGAATTTGAGGATCTTGGGGTTGCCATCAAGTCCAAAGGGGGAGATTTTTGGCATTATGGCACTGATTTAGAGCTATGGCACAGGTGTTGTCCTTGATGGCAACTCTCTTTGGTAACAGATCTCAGTTCAGGCTTTCAGAATGAAGGAAAAGACATATATGCAAGTTCATCTAGACGAAGACGCGTATACATGCGGTTTAGATGTTACAAAGATGCGTATGCGTATACACACACTTTCACGAAAGGAAAAACGCGTATATGTTGGAGAACTTACCTTTGGTCCATGGTAGTTAGTCCTTGGTATTTGAACCTATGGTTTTGGACCATGGCATCTCGTCAGAAATGTTGATCCCAAGTATTGGGTCCATGGTATTGTGTTGTTATGGTTTTGGACCATGGTATTGTGAAAGGCCTAAGGCTATAAAAGAGGAAGGAGATCATTTGGCAAAGGATCATCTGAATTATTATTGAATATCTAATATGCGCTAGATCTGAAATATTGGTGATTGAGGTTATGGTGCAGATCTGGATCTGAATGAAGGAGGAACCTTAGCGCAAAGAGAAGGATAATTTCTATTGATGGGTCATAATCTTAAGGCTTGAATGATAGTATCTTTGTATGACTTTGATCTGTTATATGTGGCACATACTTGATCTATAAATCTGATAATCTGGGTTAATTAGTGTCTGAATATTTGAAAGAGTGAATTATCCTTTATAGATTTGTATGCAGGTTCAGTGAAGCGAAGGCGCGTATACACGCTGGTTCAGTGAATGAAAATAGCGTATACGCAGGTTGTTCCAAACATAGAAGCGTATGCACTCAAGTTTCAGGCTATTAAAGTAGCGTATATCTTTTGAGTTGTGATCTTGCTGCTTCTGTTTATTGCTGCAGTGTTCTGGGTTTAGAATTTGGTGTGTAGTTACTGTTACTGTGATTTGGGTACAACTGTCAGAGAAATGTCTACTTGATTCAATGCTAATTGGTGAAAATGATATTGTTTGATGCAGAAATTCTTGATGATTGATTGATGTTCATGGATCCAGTCTGAAAATTTATGAAACGTGGTCCCTGGAAGAAAGAGAAGGTTGTAGCCTTCTGTAGGCCAGCACCTACATACTAGTATCTTGGCTAGTGCAAGAGCTAAGGGGGTTGTAGCTCCCTTCCAGGAGAAGCTGGAGAACGAGAGAGGGTTGTAGCTCTCTGCAGGTTGCAGCCTGCGTACTGGTAAAGGACTGCACCAGTACTTTGTAAAAAGAAGTTTCTAATTAAAAGAAGATAGAGACGAATTGTAGCAAGTGGTTTTCACCCACATTGGGTTTCCACGTTATATCTTGTGTTCTTGTGTGTGATTGTCTTCTGCTCTGTTTTACTATTTCTGGTTACTGGTTATTTGATTCTGATACTCAGATTAACAATCAACATCTGAATGATAAAGTAAATTATAAGTTTGCATAGTATACGCGGGTTTCCTTCTACATAGTTGTGTATATACGCGGGTTTAATTAACTGAAGTAGCATATATCATTTGGATTTGAAACAGGAATATTTGACTTGATAATACTTATTCACCCCCCCTCTCAGTATTATTTCCAACAAAGCTTAAATTGGATCATAGTGAGGGAAAATATTATTGATCATCTAGTACAAATTTTATATCTTGGGTGGAAATATTTTAGGAGATATTATTAGAGAAATTTGAGCTTCTTGGATGCTCCTAAAATCATGCATCAAACAAGCCATGTTGGCATTTCCACTATAACTTTTCATTTGGGAGGTTTCAGAGACTGAAACTTGGACCATAGTGAGGGGAAATCCCAATAATTACCTAGTTTGTTTTCAAAACTTGGACTCATCTAATTTAGGAGATATGCCTTGAGGAAGTTGCTATATTAGTTTGCATGCAAAATGTTTGAAGAAATGCTTAAATGTTTTAATGATTCATTGCATATAAACTATTTGATGAAATTCCCTAATGAAAATGTTATTTTGTGGATGGAAATAATATTGTTGTATGTTAGCATTTTCATATGATAGTACTGTTGAAGTTGATATATGCCTATTTGCATGCAAAACATTTGAAGAAATGTGTTAAAAGTGTTTTATTACAATTTGCATGCAAAGTATTTGATAAAATACCTCAAAGACAAAAATCAAAAGTTGCATGATTGAGTGGTATATTTCAATTAGTATGTTACAACTGGAATCAAAGTAATGCTTCTTATTTGATTTCATATAAAATGTTTGGAAAAATGTCTACAATAAAAAGACTACTAAATTTGCTATATACAAAGTATTTGAAGAAATGTTTACATGTAAAATGTTCAACAAAATTAATGAGAGACAAAAATCAAGTTTTTGCAAGTGTGGTTGGGATAAATTTAGTAGGGGTTTGTGAAAAAGTGGTAGCAAATCTTATTGTCAAGCTAGTAAAAAAAAGAAAATTATTGGTACCTTGTAACCTTTGTAAGTCATTGAGGGAATTGGGTATCTGATAGAAAGCATTGACAAGGTGGCTAGAAATAATATACCAAACATAGCATAACAAATACCAACATAAAATGAGTGAGAACCATGACAACAAGAAATAATATACCTGCAACAAAGTAATCCAATTGTGGCTAGGGAAGGAAGTAGCAACACCAACTTCAGAGATTTTCCATAGCCTTCGAGTTCCCCTCGAATTTTGATGATTGAGGAGAGGAATGTGACCAAGCTTGAGGATAACAAACAAAGAGAAGAAGGAAGCAGGCCAGGAGGGCCTAATCCTTCCTTTTTTTGAGCACAAACAAGGAGGTGGAAAATTTACCTTGAGAATTGAAAGGTCCCAGAATATCTTTGTGATTTACCATTTTCTCCATCATAAAGAAATGGAAGGAATTTGAGCATTCCACTTTGAGCAATATAGCTTGCGTGATAATATTTGGGACTAGCATTTCCATCAATGGCAACCTCCCTATCATTAAATACATTGATTGCACAATAAATTTGTAAGGGCTTGTATTTGGGTAGGTAAGATCTCACTCAAAACCAATTCAATGCTTATGGTAGATAGTCCATGTAGGAGGGTGTTCGGAGACACGTTACAGATTAGGCTTCTAGGGGGTACAGATGGTTACCGCACCTGTCCATCAAACTCTCTTCCCTAGTCACTCCCAATGAGGAATTACGATCTTGTTATAGGAGGTTCCGTGAAACCTGATGAAGTTGGCAAAAAAAATTTTGCCACACACACACACACACACATAAACTGAACATAGATTGAATTTACACATCTCCTTCATACTAGACCTTAATATCAATATTAGTTGTATATGTCACCTAGAGACTCCATATTGAGTAGTGAAGGAATTAGACATCTCCGTTGTAGTAAAAAGTAAAAAGCAATTATAAATGAAGTTAGAATTTTTTTACTTTCTATTACTCAATCTTTTACTTGGAAATTGAAGTATTTTATTTATGACCTACAGTGAAGGTTTTTTTGTTATTGCTATTTTTTAATTTGTTAATTTAAGTATTAATTTATTATTTTTAAATGTAACGCTACGGGACAACATCTCCTCCACTAGGTTGTAAAGCACTTCTCAACATAATATCATTAGTCTCTTCGTGGGACAAATGAGTGATTGGCACAATTGGATGTTATCCCCTCCACCTAGTTTCAAATCCCATGAGGGGTCATCTTTGGCTCATTGTGAAAAGACTCAAGGAGTAGGCTCTCCCACCCTCGTAGAGTCTCGAGTCTTGCTAAGTCATAAATTACAGGTATATATGTCTTATAGAGTATCAAATATACTCTTGGTGTCTATTGAATATACACTTGGTGTTATAACAATAGTGGTTAGATTTAATCTTAGGCCGCACCTTAATTACTATAACAAATTACCAATTTACCATAATTAGAAAAAACAATACATATAATAACATAAATAGATAAACCACACCATTAACAATGAACCACACTAAATGATTCAAAACGTATCGACTTAACTCTTAAGATGTAATTTTCACTAATTTTTTATTATTATTTAATTTATAGATCACAAAAACTTTAATTCAAATAAAATAATCCATTTTTCATTTATATTAACTTTATAATTCAATATTTTTTTTTCATCCATTCAACATCATCCTATGCACTTTAATAATTATAATTATTTTTCTTTCAAATTTTATGTTCTATAAATCTAACATCATTTTTATGACTTTGAATATTTTCTCAAAAATTTAATGTAAAATATATTTAAGACAAAATGACAAATACATTAGTTCAAGAGATGCGGCACTTTTCTTGTGATTGGTTGCGAAGTATTTAATAGTAATGACTATGAAAAATAGCTTTCGAGGGATGAACCACCGATGGGTAGGTAATATGTACGATTAACAATACCTTGATAAGCATTGAAATGATTCATGTACTCAATTACATCTGGAAAAAGTCCACTTATCCTTACAGAGTAAATCATTAGTGTTTGAGACAACATCTAGCTTATACCACACACCAAATTTTTACATGAAGGTACCTCTCATTTTCAATTAAATTAAAGATATGATTTTTCATTCTTTTAAGATCTGTTTTGTTTGCTAATTTTTGTTTGTCTTCTAAAGAGGTAACAATGTGAATGATTGAGGGTTAAGTTCTGTTTTTTTTAAATTTACTTCAATTTTTTATTTAAATTTTGTAAAATATCGGTTTTTATTTTAATTAAAAATAAATATTTTTATTAGAATATTTTAATATTCAATTAAAATTTTAATATTCAATTGTAAATTATTATATTTAATATAATAATAATTATTGAATTCGGGTTTCTATGATCTTTATTTTTTATGAAAAAAAAATTGACAATAATTATATAGGAGAAAATATTGTCGACATGTTTCAAACCAATTAGTGTGATTCATCCTTTTCGAATTTAGGCTTCGGTGATCTATAATTTTATGAAAATGAATCTTTTCATAATCATCCTAAATCGAATCAACTAGTATGGTTCATCTTGTCCTGAAGATGAACTTTCTAAACACGTTAATGATATTTTCTCCTATGTAAGTATCATCGAAAGATTTATTTTCATAATGATAACTACTTATAATTGAATTATGATGAACCTAGGTCTATCTTAATTCTAGATTTATCAAGCACCAAAGAGATTAAATCTTTTTCCATTGTAAAAAAGATTTACACCTCAAATTCAATTCCTCTTAATACTTAATAAATCCAAAATTAAAATTAATTTAAGCTAATTTAATTATTAATAATAATTTATAATTTATTTTAATATTATTTAATTAAATCAAAATGTTTACTTCATAAAATAAAATAACATCTCTGCTGTATTAAACTAAAAACAACTCTTCTTAACGCAATAAATTTGCTAACTATATTAAGAACCCCTTGTTTTGAAGTATCATTCATCTCACAAATCCAAATCTATTTAGATATTCCTTGAGCCACTTTTTGCTCATTTCAAGCTCAATATGTGGGCCTTTGGTGAAAAGAAATATTAGTGTGTATCATATCTAATAATTTTATGGGACCTTTTTTCAGCATTTTATTAGTGTTTTATTTTCGTTAATCACTAGTTTTTGGTGGACCCAGATTTCCCAAATCTTTTGTACTTGTATTATTATATTTTGGGAGAAATGATTAAATTATTTTATTATCATATTGTGGGAGAAAGGATTAAATTATTCCCTATAACATATTACAACATCTAAGATTTATATGTTGTTGTAATTTAAAGATCGATTCTTTCAAACATGATGGAAACAATGTTGGAACTTGATCTTCATATCGTTTGTAATATTTTATTTGTCCATGTTCGGTATTGTATCTTTAAAATTATTCTTTAAAACATGATAGAAACAATACGGTAACTTGACTTTCATCTCTAGTGGTCTATTCTTTTCTAATATTTTATTGTCCATATCTCTCTTTTGTTTGGAGTTTTTATTTTTATAATGGGTCATGAATAAACAAATAAACACAATTAATGGTTTTTTTCAAATTCAAAATACCCTATTGATACTAAACTTTCCTATTTGTTCTTTATTTATAGCTTAAAGGGGTTTTTATGAAATTGTTTCGGTTTTTTTAGCTTAGTTATTAATGATTTATTAACTAGCTTAGATATATATTAACTCTGGATTTATTAAGCGTCGAGAGGGATCAAATCCTTTGAGGTGGAAATCTCTTTTTTAGTATAAAACTTGAGGAAAGGTTTGCACCTCTAGAGATTTGTTCCCTTTCGGTGCTTGATAGATCCGGAGTTAAGATGGATCTAGGTTGGTTTCAGCCATATGCGGCTAAAGAAAATCTAACGAACATATGATTAATTTTATTAATAATATGTAAATTCATCTATTATTAATATAATCATTTTAAATATGCTAACAAATAGTTTTCATTGTGATTAATCGCAAACTCTTTTCTTCTACTATTCTTATTGTCACCATTGTTACTTTTGTAATTTTTTCATATCGTTTGTCATCTTTCCATATCGATTATATGAAAAGGACAAGTTAAGTCGTAAACTGTTTAAATCTTTAGCTCGAGCTATTATAGTAAATATCATACCTTGTCTCTATTTCTCTCCAATATTAATAGGTTGAATTACTATAACACAAAAATCAGTGTACACTGTCAATAAGTTTTTGTGCTTACACTGAAATCGTTGCACAATGTTAATCCAATCACTTCAAAATTAATGTACCATCATACATCCAATTACATCAAATCAGAAATCAACATCTACGCTGAAATCGATGCATCTAATGCAAGTAATCAAATAAGATTAGAAAATAACATTTACACTGAAATCAATGCATCTAATGCAAGTAGCCAAATAAGATTAGAAATCAACATTTACACTCAAATCAATGCATCTAGTGCAAGTAAGAAAATAGGATTATAAACCAACATCTACACTGAAATCAATGCATCTAGTGCAAGTAATCAAATGAGATTATAAGCCAACATCTATAGTGAAATTAATGCATCTAGTGCAAGCAATCAAATAGGATTAGAAATCACAATCTACACTAAAATTAATGCATTTAGAGCAAGCAATCAAATAGGATTAGAAATCATCTACATTGAAATCAATGAATATAATGCAAACAATCAAATATTATTAGAAATCAACATATACATTAAAATCAATGCATCTAGTGCACGAAATCAAATAGGATTAGAAATCACTATCTACACTAAAATCAATGCATTTAGTGAAAGCAATCAAATAGGATTAGAAATCATCTACATTGAAATCAATGCATCTAAATTGCCAAAGTGTGCCAAGTGCTAATGTTTGTCAATGCAATATTATGCCAAGGTGTTCAAGGGCATGCTAGGGACTACATGGCATGCCAACACATGATAGGGGAGTGCTATGCTATGCTAGGGCATGCCAACGTGTTCTTGGGCATCCTACTCATGGAAAGATGTTCTAGGTACAAAGATGTTCCAAGACATGCGAGGTGCTAACGAATGTTAGCATACTTTTCCGAAGCATGTTAAGGTGTGCCATGAGTGTTGAGGAGTGCTAGGTGTCTCTCATTAATAGAATTGATAGAGCTTGATTATGTATTAAATAATATAGTTCCTAAACACACTCGTGGAACTTTATTGAAAGGAAATTTGCTAGATAATAAACCTAATAGAGATGAATCATGTGTTGAATCATAGGAAAACTATATTCTTATGACTTGAGGGAAATGCTACATACTAATTACTTCTTAACAGATTGACTGACTATTATAACCACTATGACCTTGGACACATAATGAAAAAGACTCCACAACGATGATCTTAAATTGTTATCTTTTGACAAAAAATATAGTAACAGGTAAATAGCGTCATCAAAACACATTGAAATGATCAATGATGATGAACATTTTTTGACCATCACCAAAAGTAACCAAAAAGAGCATTGGTGAGGTTCAATAAAAGATCGCCACTAGAAGTGTCAGCAAAGAGAGAATTAGTGATGGGCCTTTAATGACCCTCACCAAAAGTGTCACCAAAGAGAGAATTAGTGACAGGCCTTTAACGACCCTCACCAAAGTGTCATTGAAAATGGCTTTGGTGATAAACCTTAAAGGACCATCATTATATACAGTTACAACAACGATTTTTTAAAGACTGTCACCATATGCGACATTGGTAACGGACCTTAAAGGTCTATCACACGCATGAAGCGTCATCAAAAACTCATTGGAATGATCAATGATGATGAAAATTTATTGACCATCACCAAAAGTAACCAAAAATATCATTGGTGACGGTCAATAAAAGATCGCCACTAGAAGTGTCACCAAAGAGAGAATTAGTGATGGGCATTTAACAACCCTCACCAAAAGTGTCACCAAAGAGAGAATTAGTGGCTGGCCTTTAACGACCCTCACGAAAAGTGTCATTGAAAATGGCTTTGGTGAAAAACCTTAAAGGACCATCACTATATAAACTTATAACAACACTTTTTTAAAGACCGTCATCATATGCGACAATGGTGACGGACCTTTAATTACCCTCACCAATGACCTTTTTTCTTGTAGTGAAAATAAATTTAATTGGCCGCAGATAACATCTTCCATGCTCACTCCTTAGTTGATCTTAGGTTGAGACATATGGTGACAAATTGAGAGTCCACCGATCAAGGAATTCCTTTTGATGGGAATCTTAGTCCTTTTCCTCCTTTCAGAAATATTGGTGCTCCTTATATGACTACATTGTCCCTTCCGAGACTTACCATTGGCTTGCCAGTATGGTTGTTTTCAACCTCCTTGGTTCAAAATGTCGTGATTTCTCTGCAATCAAGTACTCCTCCAACTGGACAAAATCAACCTCCAGTTGATCCTAAAGTTGACCCTTTTCCTTCTTCCTCGGTTGTTTCTTCCTCCCCTTCTTCCTCTTCGCCTGGTGAAAGTATTGGTACTAGTAACCAGGTGGATAAGAAGAAGAGGAAGGGAAGAAGAAGAGAAGAAGAAAACTCAGCAGGAGGCATCCAAGAAACCATTTCTTTTAATGCAACTTTTGATGACAAACTATTTGATAAGCCTCACAAAGTTCGATATCCATGGAAACTTTGTACATGAGATGATCTTTTTCAAAATTGTCCTGATATTCCTCAGATCTTAGAAGAATGGTCTTCTCGTTCACACCATCCTGTGTCATCAAATTCTAGAGATCATGCTGGTGACATACCATCAACTAGTGGTAGTAAAGTTCAAGGAAAGAAGGGTAAAGTTAAGTTTCCATGTAGGTTATGTGAAGGGAATCACCCCATTCACCTTTTTCCCTATTTGGATGAAGCTAAAAAAGTGTTGGATAATCATCCTGCTTCACCGCAACGACTTCCATCTAGTTACAGGAGACTATCCCTTAATCCTTCACTAGTTGATAAAGTGACTGACCCAAATCAACCATCGGTCAGACCCACTCTCTCTGAATGTGAATCCCATGAGTCTATACCTGACCCATCATAGGTCAAGAAAACAATTGACCCGATTTCACCTTCAGTTAATCGTACCTTTCCCAAAGAGAGTGAATATGATACCACTCATGTTCTTTTTGTTTCTTTAGATTCCAATGAGCTTTGGGGCAATCCTCCTGTTCCATCAAGACAGGAGGAAAATCCTCCCGCTTTTGTAACTAAAGGGGTTAATTCTCCCATTCGTATGGTACCCCCTCCAAGTAGTCTGGTCACTTCCTTTGATTAGAATCGACTATTAGGATCCTGTCTTCCTTCTTATGTGCCTTTTGAGATCATAGTAGAGGTTTGTAATATGGTCGTACCTGGCACTATTATTGATGAAGGTGCATCAGTGAGTATCCATTCCTCCACTGCTTGGAAAGTGCTCAGTTCGCTACCACTTGTGCCTGCTACCTAGAATCTGTTGGCTTTTAACAGAGGAACCAATCAACCATTAGGGATCCTTCCTCAGTTGCCTATTACCTTGGGAGGAAAAATTGTTTATCTCAATGTGATGGTAGTCCCAGGCCCTTTAGATTACAATTTACTTCTTGGGCGCAACTATGTTTACGACATGGGAGATATTGTTTCAACACTCTTTTGAGTGATGTGTTTCCCACATGAAGACAGAATTGTCAACGTTAACCAGCTTTCATTTCCCGGTCCAAATATGGCTTCCAGTCAACAATCATACCTAAATGGTAATTTTGTCCCAATGGTATCTTCCCCGCCATGGTTCAATTATGTGGTAACCTGTTCCATGCCTACATCAACTGGCGATCAATTCTGTCATGTTGTACATTATATACTGGAGGCATTGGAACCAGATCTCTCTAATGAATTCCTTGTTACGAATCCCTTCCAGAGAATTGTTCTCCCATCTAATGAGAACCTCTTGGAAGTCATGACCTTTTATGGGTCGTGAACAAGGAATATGAGGATAGTTCTTTTACTGTGTCAACCTCATTTAAAAATGAAACAGGTCACATGAGGATAGTTCCTGGTCTTGTGTCAACCTCGTTAAAAAATGAAACAAGGAATATGAGGATAGTTCCTGGTCTTGTGTTAACCTTGTTAAAAAATGAAACAAATAATATGAGTATAGTTCCTCATCTTGTGTCAAGCTCGTTAAAAAGTGAAACAAGGAATTTGAGGATAGTTCTTTTATTGTGTCAACCTCATTAAAAAATGAAACAGATATATGAGCATAGTTCCTTGTCTTGTGTCAAGCTCGTTAAAAAATGAAATAAGGAATCTGAGCAGAGTTCCTTGTCTTGTGTCAAGCTCATTAAAAAATGAAACGAGGTCCCTTGGAGCAAAGTTCCAATTCGAGTCTTTGATTAGATCTCATAAAATCCAAGTCGAGTCTTTCACTTGATCTCATATACGAACCTTCATTCCATCCACCTGATAGCCACGGGTAGTCTATTTAGGTGAATGCAATGAAGCTTAGGGGGCATGTACCTAGAATCGACTTATCACGCTAGGGGCATGTAAACCAATCTCAAGAAGAGTTTTTTGTTTCAAGCTTGTGTAAAAATGAAACTGAATCCAAGCACAGATTTTCATTTCAAGCTTGTGTAAACATGAAACTGAATCCAAGCATAGTTCCCTATGGTTCAAGCTTGTGTAAAAAATGAACCCATCTCCATTTTGACCCTCATGATTTCCATTCTATCAGCCTCTTTCGTAAGATGAGCCTTGGTTTTTCTCCTTCCATCGTCACTATCTGCTTGGTCGATCATATGCTTTCACTTGGTTGTTTTATCGTTCTTGAGGAACAATTGCAATGAGTGGTCTTATTAACTAGCCTCTTCACATAAATCAACATGTTTTGAGAATTTGCAACATCACCAGAACCAGTCACTATCCTAGACACCACTCATTCCTCAACATGGAGTCCTATTTAAGCTCTTTTCAGACTCTTGAAATATGAAAAGATTACCAAGCGCTTGTCCTTTTCATCTTATTAATGGATTGGAAATGACATCTACTCAGTATAAGTTTAACCCTTCTCTAGATTGAGATAGATTACTTATGAAAAAGGAATACATTGATCGAACATGGTCAATAGGTTCTCTCTTGTATTGTTTTACGCTTTTTCAGACTTGAGAGACAAATCTATGAAAATAACTTGTGGAGTTTTCTTTTTGTCCCTTTTCAAACTCTCTAAACATGAAAAGGACCAAGTTATCATTGTCGTTAAACTCGTTAAAACATCACAAAGTGACGGATTCACTCGAAGGGTGGAATTATACAAAAAGAATATGTTATCCTCCTCAAGTTTGATAAAAAATAAAGAGGTACTTGTCAGCAATGACTGGGGAAAATAGGAAAAGGGGTAAACCACTTTACGGCAGTAAGTCGCTCTTGAACATGACACTTTTACTTCATGGGTTGGGTTATCTGCTTGATGGTCATCATAACTTAGCCTATCATACCATCCATTACTTTTGTTTTGGGTCAATGCTTCCAATTCATTTAGTGTCGCCAACATGTTCAAGAGAAGTCACTTACTTAAAATTCATCTTTTTCAATACTCATAAACCTTCATTTTCATGACCGCATTCCTGAACCTTGTGTCGTTAGTCAAATTCTGTCTCCAAAATCATTACACTCATTTCGTGTCGTTAATGTGGGATACATCAAGGCCCTCCTGCGATGAGTCGCTTCTTGTCAACATCAACACATTATCCAAGAAGTTGACATAGAAACACCCTTCTAGTACCTTGAGGCTTGCATACATCAATGGCAGGTTTCTCGCTTCCTGCGATAGGTTGACATCATTGGCCTTTGACCGAAAGACTTTGTATGGTGTTCGACATCAAAACATCCATTCACACCATGTAGAATGTACTGCAATACCTTGAGGATCATTATCATTATTGGTGATTTCTCTCGTGTCTGTTAACAACTTAGATCATTGGCTGGTAATCATACGCTGTCTTCCCATGTTCAACTTCAGATCACATATTCGCATGGTTAGACTCATACTTGAGCGAATGATTGAATGAGATAGAGGACCCCAGATCTAGTTTCATCCATCTGGGCTACGATTTCAGGAGTACTAAATCATATGTACGATGGCTTTACACTGATGGTCATCCTTTCATGGGTCTATATTTGTAGGCAATATCTATGTACATGTAATGAAAAGTTTATACGCTGAGCATGGGTATGCCTTCCCTTAGCGATTCATGAAAAATCCAAAATATCATTATATTATGTATTGTAATTGATGCAGGTCACCATCCACTTCAGAACCTCCTCATCACATCGTAAAGCATATCACTCGACATTAACATTTTCGACTTCATGCTTTAGGGGGCAGCTGTTACAGATCCATTTTGGCACATCACTCCCATCATATAGATCAATACTCTTAGGGCTCATCAAACCCTAATTGAGATGCTACATTCCCTAGACAAGTCAACACTTTGGATGCCTCCTTCCCTGACATTTTCTTGGCTTGAAGACATCCTGAAATGACTCCTTGAAGGACCAGTGCAGGTAGGCCCATGCAATGGTGCTCTCCAGAGCACTTAGTCCCATGCAAGGGTGCTCTATAGAGCACTTAGGCCCACTTTGACCTATGCTGGGCGAGATTGAGTGAATTCAACATAGGGTTCTGGGAATATTCTTATCTACTGGAGCCATCTAGAATATTCCCACACTTATCATCTCCTATGAGCTCAAAATTAGATAGGGAATGAGTTAAGTAACCTCCTATCCTCTCATCCCTTCCTCCATGGAAACTAAATCTAAGTTTGGAAGGCCATTAAATATCCTCATTTATGACCAAACCTTCTTCATTTTCCTATAAATTGAGCACTCATCTAAGTGATCAGGGGCTGGACTTTGAGAATTTGTAAGGAGATATTGTTGGTGTGAGGATTGAGATTATAAGCAAGTATTGTTATACTGACAGAGTGTTGTTCTATTGATGTGATTTTGGCTGGAACCCAAGCTGGAAGAGTGACAATTGATCGGACTTCATGGTTATAATTCTTCCTTCTACTTAATAAAGCTATTTACACCTTTTTCCATATTCTTATCTTGATATATGATGTTTATATATGTGAATGTATCTAATTCGATTTACTTATGGTTGATAGGTCTCTTGCTTTGATTGGTTCTCTATCTTTTGTTTATGCTTGCAGGTACTTTTTGAGCGAGTTAAGTTCGGGAAGGAGCGACGGGAGCCATACAAAGGAGACAAAAGGAAAGCGAAAGAACAAGTAGGTTCTTTGATTCCCTTGTCTTATTTATCGTCTATAGAAAAAGGATAAGCGCTTTAAATCTGTTGTTCTCGGTATATCTACCTACCTAGGGAATTACTATTTATCTGTAGATGCAAAATTCTTCATAACAAGGGCTGCCCAAGGCCATATCAAAGCATTAGAACTATAGGAGTGCTAAATGATGCTATAATACTCCCCTTTAATGTGACTACTTTGTCTCAAAAATCCTCCTACTGCTTCAACGCCTAATTCCTCTCCCCCTTTGAAATTAATGGCAAGGGGACATGTTGATGATGGTCACTTACTAATGCTACAAGACTATTCCTGAAGCTTCCTGTGGACCTGATTCTTTTGTGAATGAAATTTTCCCCTAGTAATATGCTCCCTATCATGTGAATTTTCTCCTATCGATAACTTACAAAGAATTCCTGCTATGTACATATTCGTCTTGTCAAAGGTCGGAGGAAAACCCTCTAATCCTTAGCTAAAATCAGTGAGTCATTTCTTCCTATGAGGAAGAAACCATTCCTATCTTTTGTCTAAGATATTCAAAACATTCTCTTGGAAATGGCTTAGAAAATATATATAAAATCTATTCTTTGGTTTGAATGTATATAGTCCAAATCTCTGATCTACAGTTTATTCTCAAAGAAAGTGATACTTGATGAGAATATGCTTCAATTTATATTACATGACAAGTTATTTTGAGATATTAATTTCACTAGTATTATCACACATGACAGAAATAGTTTGATCACTACTTTCTTAAATATATTTCAATTTTTTCTTCATCCACATAACTTGAGTGCAACAAGAGGCTACCACAATATAATCTTCTTCAATGGTGGATAGAGAGATTAAAGATAATTTTTTTCTAAGCCAAGAAACTAGATATTCTCCTAGAAGAAATTCTCCTCCACCAGTTCTCTTTCTTTCATCAACATTTCCATCCCAATATACATCATTATAGGCCTTAAGATTAAGGTATATTTCCCTTGGATACCATAAGCCATAATCCGTGGTGCCCTCTAAATATCTAAATATTATTTTAACAACATTCACATGAGATGCCTTTGGACATGATTTAAACTTTCCCACCAGTCCTACTTCTTTCATGATGTCTAGTATTGACATTTCTATATAAATTAGGTTGTCTTCATTGACATGTACATAGTTTGGTTTATTTCTGGAGACTCATCATCCTTACTAATTTTGCAACTTGTAACCCTATAAAGAAGGATAATTATCCTAGCATGGAACCCTCAATTTTTTTTTGCATATTAGTTGCAAATCTATTCATCATGGAATCATCATCACTACCAAATATAATGTCATATATATTGACAACAATGATCAACATGTTACCTTTTTCTATCTTAATGTAAATATTTCTATCAATGGTACCTCTTTCAAAACCCTACCATTGAATATATCTATCCAATTTGGACTACCATGCCTTGGGTGCTTGTTTCAATCCATACAATTCTCTTTAATTTGTGTACATAATATTTGTATTATACTAGTTGAAAACCCTCCATCTACTCAACATAAAATTCTTCTTTGAGCTCCCCATTCAAGAATGTTGATTTCACATCAATTTGATAAACCTTGAATCCTTTGAAACAAGCAAAGACTAAAAAATTTAGATAGCTTCAAGTCGAGATAATGGAGCAAATGTTTCATCAAAGTCCATGCCTTAAACTTTCACATATGAAAATGAGTCTTTCCTTATTCCTTACAACCTATCTGTCCTCATTAATTTTGTTTCTATAGACTGATTTGGTTACAATCACATTTTTACCTTCTAGTCTTGGAACATATTCCCAAGTATCATTTTTCTCAATTTGATCCAGCTCCTCAGTCATAGCTTTAATGCAATTCTCATCTTGGCTAGTTTGAGAAAAGTTTTGGGGATCCATGAGTGATAAGAAGGTTATATTTTCTTGATTTGATGCATTGATGAGCTTTCTTTTGGTTTGAACTCGTAAATTTTTTTCTCCCAAAATTTGATCATCTGGATGATTCTTTTGTACATATCTAGATGGATATTTTATGTCCAAGGGCTCATCTTCTTCTCTTAGATTTTATTCATACTCTTCATCCTCAAGTTAATTTGATGCTAATTCTTGGTATATGGCAGGATTGAGTTGGGCTTGGGGAAGTACTTCATTATGGGGTAGCGCTTCATCTACTTTCACATCAATTCATTCAATGACTTCTTAATTTATTTTATTATAACACCTATACCCCTTTCTTTGATAGGCATATCCTAAGAAGATTCTTTCATCATATATAGATTCAAATTTCCATATAGTTTCTTCATTCACTTTGATGTAGCATTTTCTTCCAAAAAATTTAAAATGTTTGACTTTTGTCAGCCCTCCTTTCCTTAATTCATAAGGATCTTTGGTGATATTTTCATTGGTTTGATCTCTATTCAAGATATATATTGTCATATTTATTGCTTCTCTCAAAAATTGATCTAGTAGTTGGGCTTCAAAGAGAATACATCTTTCCATATCTTGAACTATTACGATCTTTCTTTCAGCCACATCATTCTACTAAGGATTTCTTGCAATAGTGAAATTTCTTATGATTCCACGATGTTTACAAAAATCACTGAAATTCATGGGAGGTGAATTCTCATCCTCTATCAGTTCATAGACATTCAATCTTTAAGTTTATTTCATTTTCAACAAGGGCCTTGAAAGCCTTAAATTTTTCAAAGACCTCTGGTTTCTCTTTAAGAAAACTAACCCAAGTCATTCTTGTGAATTCCTACACAAACAAGATGAAATACATTTCTCACTTCAAAGTTCTTGTTCTAGCTCATCCACATAGGTTTATCTGAATGGTTTCCAATAGATTAGATGTTGAATATTATTTAGAAGAAGACTTTAGTTTGCTTCCCAAACTGACATACTTTGCAAAAGGCATTGTAAGGCTTTAATATTCTGGGCATGTCCCTGTCAAATTATGTTGTATATTTTACCAAATTATTAAAATTTATATGCCCCAACATTTTGTGCCACAACCAATTTTCATCTATCCATCCAATGCAACACTTTCAATTTCAAGTCCATCAAGAATGTATACATTTCCTTGAGTTCTTGTAACACCCTTGGTATAGCCCCCCTAATTTTTGTAATGTAATTGTACTCTAATTATAAATTATTATAAATTTATTTGAATGGCCCAAAGAGTGGGACTACAAATCCATGATGTCAAGGGGGAAGAAATAATAACTTGAGTGGTGTTAGTTGGCATAACTACTTAATCAAATGTGCAACTAGAAAGAAATATATTGAAGAATGTTCCATGAGGAACAAGAAGAAACACACAAGAAAAATGATAAAAAGGAATTTGAATAACAAAAAATGGCTCTCCCTCGAGGGATGAGCGAAATGGGATGAAAGACATAATTGGATTTTTGGGTTAAAAAATCACCCATAAAGGTGAATTCCTGCAGTGCTTGCCCCAACTGATAAACCACTTGTAAAAAATATAAATTCCCATACTATGTTAAGCAATATTTCAATTTGAGTTTTCTCAAAAATCCCCTTGGATCGTGAGTTTAATTGGGGGTGACTAATACAATATATTACAAGCTGCAACTAGTCTATGGTTGGGTGGAAAATTGAAGTTCCACCTTTAGTTTCAACCATTGTTATATTTTTAGAATTATTATTAACTATGAGTTGTGAATATGATGATTAATTCTTTATTGAATTGATGCATAACTCAGTGATAATATTGCATGGTTGTAGTAAACTATTACATGGAATCAATAGGAAAATTCCTGGACAATTTTTTGGATTATATGTTGGAAACTTCACTATACTGAGAGGGGGGGTGAATCAGTACAATGCATTCATGGACATCAAATTTTTTCTTACTTTATTTTCAATATTTATCTGAACTATTAAATGACTAGCAAAACAACATATGAATAGGATATTAATATGTAAACAACATATAAATCATATTATAATAGACGCATATAAAAGAAACACATGTGGACACAAGATATAAACGGAAACCCATAAGGGGGAAAACCACGACTTCGATGTTGTTTTGATGCAAAGGAAAGCTCCTACTTCCTCTATTACATCAGTTGTTGGAGGCTTCAACCTCTTTGATATTTTTCAAGATACAAATTTTTGGGAAGCTCCTACTCCCTCTTTTACATTATTTTTTTGTAGGCTTTTACCTACATGAGGTTCCTACCTAAATTTATTTCTACAAGCTACTACTTGCTAGGAAGCTTCTACTCCTTCTTCAACAAGCTCCAACCTGCCCTTTATCAGGCTGCTGCCTGAAAGGAGAGAACAATCCCCTAGTAGATAAGAATTCTAATATGTAGGCTTACCAGTGTTTAACTTTGCATAGCTCCATCTCTTTGTCTCTTCCTACTTTTCCTCAGTTCTACTTCATATCAAATCCTCTTCTTATTTCTCTTTGTTCTAAGTAACTCACAAAAAATCCTTCATCTCTCTCACATTATCTAACTTTTCATCCTTCTAAAAGCACATATTTTTATAAACATGGTTTTCCAATTATTATTATTTTGATGTAAGAATCTGAAATAAAAATATTGCCTCTTTATATTCCACCTATTTGTTTCATACTTATTCATGTTTTGAATATCAAAGTAGAATTAATACTCCACCAAATATTATTTCAAAGAGTAACATCAACCAACTATAATGATTACATAAACCAACATAATGTCAAGACCATGTAATTTTATTGGGATAACATGATATTTTCCTTATCCATGTTATAGAACATAGAAACCAGTTACCCACTACAAATATGGGTTGTGAAAGTTGCTAGTCCATTGTCAATTCGAGCTGCAGACGTTGGTATCCAAACTCTAATCTACACCCATCCCCTAAATTAGGGAAAAATAAAAAATTGTGCACCTAGTCTTATAACCATTAGCATCACAATTTCTTCAAGCATCTTTGCAACTCTAACCTCTACAATATACCTCTATCAACATCACCAGATCAACAACATATCCCCTCATCTTTGATACTAGCAATATATTAAGAACCTTAACATCACAACATCTGCCAATAATGGTGGCCATACCTCTGATAAACAACACATTCTTAGCTACTTCAAATACCCTTTTCCATCGATGAAAATGTTTCCAACAATATCCCCCTTTGTTGTTGATGGCCCAACACATTGGTCCTCCCCCTTTTATCCTAAGAAATATTTTCTCCTTATTTCTCCTAACCTCTACTTACCTCCCCCTTTGACATCAATGGCAAAGTGGTCTATTTTACAATGAAAATCAACAAGAGGATATCCCTCTAGTGATTGCATAAATACCAGATGAATGAAAGAAAAACCTCAATATAATAGTTCTTTAGTATGGATGTAATTTTTTTTTTATCAAACTCACTGAGGTTCTCATGCACTATCAAAGAACAAGCTCACCATCATCCTGATCATACCATGTTCATCATCCACTTTATAACATACCATTGTAAAATTCATGGTTCACATTTTATGGTTTAAATTTCATGGTTCATATTCCTTGGAAAGCTCCATGTTTCCAATTATGACAACATTGTGACAACCAATAAATGTCGCACCATTGGATGGGTCTTTGCACGCTGACGAACCCTTGTTTCTCATGGAAATAATACTCTAAATAAGGGAGGATAGATAGATGGCCAGCATCATACTCTTTTGTCAATTCATGATTTTTAAAAATTGGCATTACAATGTAGCCATAATATATAGCCTATTCAATGACCTTCTTGTACTTCTTATTGATATGCCATTTATGGAGATGACATAACATGAACTATAGGAGAAATAAAAATCATTTCCACTTTAAAATCAAACGTAATACTTTTATATATTGGTAAGCCTCTTTCCCTTTTCCATTCCAAGAAAGTGATTGAGAGTTTGAGTAGTAAAAGTTTTTCGTGTTCATGCTCCACAATCACCAACATATGTGCCAAGAAAACTACCATGTTGTCAAACCAATGGAACCAATCTTGATCCTTATCATTTGTATAAGTATTAAACATTTAAAAATCACAAGAGAAAATGGGATAACAAAGTTGCATTCAATTAGGTCATTGAAAAATTCCATGAGATAAATTGAAAGTTTTGTGCTACATACACTTTCTTGTTTTACATTTTGGGTTCATTTTGTAAATGATATCTTAAAGGTTGTCACAAGTTCTTCAATGAAACCAATAGTTGTCTCAATAATTTTCATCATCCTCTGCATTTCTTAGTAGTATTATTCTTCCACCAAAGTTCAACATGGGATTTTATGACCTTAATCAAAAAACTTAATTTGGTAACATCACCCTAGCTGAGCAAGTTATCCAACATCTTCACTAGTTATAGTTTTCCAGAAAATATTTCAAAATTGTTTCCTAGAAACATCCATAGACCTTTAAACTTGCATGACATGTATTTGAAAATCATTAAAGTTCCAAAATGTTTCTTGTTAAAGCTTTGATTCCATCTTCATTTAAAAGACATAACAACTTTACATTTAATAGATGACCTCCATTACTCCCAAAAGTAGTTTAGACTTGAATGTAGAATAAGTTATGACAAATTATTTTCCATAGTCTTTCTCCATGTTTATTGACTTAACAACTCAAGACCAAACACCAACATTGATGAGTTCCATAGAGAAATAATTTGCATATTCCATTGAAGTATTGGGTATCCATTTCTTAATACATCCCAATGGTGATGGAGATCGCAATGAATTTTTCTTATTTTGAGAAAAAATCATCAATCCAATCTTATTCTCTGTTAACTATTCTTCCAATCTTCTAACATTTCTGGCATACACAGTCTAAATAATTTCCATTGATCCGAATTTATGTTGATACCTTAGGCCTCTGGAATTCCTTACTTGTAATTTTGTATTTAATACCATTCTCTGTATGTAACACATATTGATATGTGCATCTTTTATGCCAACGAATATGTCATTTTCCACCTCAAGTTTGTCAACACACCATATAATGTGTTAAGTCCCTATAATACTAGTGTAGCCTCCTTATTGTTATCATTAGTGTAGCCCACTTATTTTTAATGTTGTGCCCATGTATCCCCCATATTGTTATTGTTGTACCCCATAGAAGCCCACTATTTTTGTTGTTGCACCCTTACATTATTATTGTTATGTAGTATCTGATTATATTGTGACCCCTTCGAATCCTATATATACCAAGGAGGTCTTGTCATTTGTATAATCCAAGAATTGTTGATTTATGTGATGTAAAGGAGTTTTCCCTCTCAAAGAGGCTAATTTTCAAGTCATTGATCTATCTTTTCTTTTGTTTTGTGATCTAGTTGCATAACATTTGGTACTAGAGCTTTGGATTCTAGGGTTTCACTACTTCAAACAAGTCATCTTAGATTTTTTTCTATAACCATTTTCTATGAGGATGTAGAAGCTAAAATTTTGACCATGTGGAGCTGAAATCTTGGTGAAAGTTTTGTAAAAAATCCAGATCTTGGTTCGCTATATTTTCAGATATATGATTAGAAGAATTTAGGGTTTCTGCATGCTCCATAATTCAGTCTCAAACAGGTGACGGAGGGAAAATAATCATGAATTTCTTTCTAGACATCAAATTTGACTTCCATAAAAAGTGACCAAAAGAGCACAAAATTTAGTTTCTTGTGTATCAATTTTAGGGATGAAGGTTTAAATAGTGACATGTGGCATCGCATACATGTTCGCTTTACTGAACCAGTCCATATTCAGGCCATCATGGGAGATTTGGCATAACATTACCTTGAAGAATACAATATTGGTATGATTTGTGGCATTCGAAAGAAGACTCAGAGGGATACTGTAGGATGGAATATCAGATCTTGGGAGGCCGAAATTACAAAGATACAATAGTTTCAATATCAAGCTCCAAAAAGAAAGAAAGAAAAAAGGTGTGTATTTTTAAAAATTTGTATGAGTTTTATTTGAAAAATCAGTTTGAAGTAATTCAAATGGAATAATAAAGAATATGTATCATTATTTGGTTCCAACATGCCTCAAATAAAAAAAAATGGATACTCCCAGTAAGCAACTAGAAAGCTCTACTTTGACAGATGAAGAAGAGGAAGAAATGCAACATGATATATCAAAAGTATGGGGACCAAGTGCAAAAAAAAATTCTTTCACAAAGAGTAACCAAAAATGAATCGGACGTTATGATGAATGTTAATATGGATGGTTTAGAATAAAAAATAAAAGTAGATATGGAAGTTTTGAATGATGGTTTAAAAGTAGATATGGAAGGTTTGAAGGAACGTTTGACAAATTTGCTACAAGAAATGCTTCCTAATGGTGACAAGGTATTCCATGAAACTCATGATGACAAAAAAATGAATGTTAATCATGATTTTAGAGTCTCTAACTTTGGGTTGAAGACCAGTCACATTCTAAAGATTGATGTGAGGAAGTTTTATGGCAAGGATCCAGTAACATGGATACTACATATGGATCAATATTTTGATCTACTTGATGTGAAACACACACAAAAGGTATGCATTGCATCTTTATATTTAGAACTCAATTAGTTTGTATGGTATCAATTGCTTTGTTCTCATAAACCACTTGTCACTTGGTCAATTTTTACAGAGGAAATGATAGCACATTATGAGGATAAAAAGAGAAACACCTTCTTTATCCAATTGATAAATCTCAAATGAAAGGGTTCAATGGTGGAGCACATTGAGGAATTCCAAAAATTGAATATCAGGGTAACTAATATTCCAGAGGTGCATAGGATTGATGTATTCATAGGTAATTTAAAGGATAACATCCAATATGAGGTTCACATTTTGGAACCTAATTCATTGGAGACGACATTCATGGTAGAAAGAAACATTGAAAGAAAAGTTATGACAAAAAGGAAGTCTACAACTCACAACCATAAAGATGGAAGTGTTGTTTCTCCTAGCCTCTCACAACCTACAAGGTTGTCACCAAAGGAACTAGAGGAAAAAATAGCAAAAGGGCTTTGTTACAATTGTGATAGAAAATACACTAAAGGTCATAAGTGTGCTAAGAATAAATTATTTTACATATATTTTGAAGAGGAGGAAGAAAAGGAACAAGAAACATCAAAAGAAGAGGATATGCACCAAGAACCAACCCCAGAGAAAGAAGAAATGAATCAAACCATATGTTGTAATGCATTGGTGGTAATTACAACTCCTCAAACTCTCAAGATAGAAGGATATATCAAGAAGAAAAAGGTAATAATGTTGATTGATTTAGGTAATACCCATAATTTTATTCATTGTAAGATAGCCAAGGAATTAAATTGCTTTCTATATCCAGCACTAGAGTGTCAAGTGATGGTTTCAAATGGAGGAACTATAAATTTCTCTAGAAAGTGCCATAATATCAAGCTAACCATGGGGGAATATGTATTGAATAGTCCAATTATTTTCATTCCAATGGGTGGTGTTGATGTTGTACTAGGAGTCCAATGGTTACAATCTTTATGGACAATAGCTTTTAATTTTCAAGAAATTTTCTTGAATTTGTTTTGGGAAGGAAAGGAAATTGAATTAAGGGGTATCGCAGGGAAAACATGGAAGATAATGATCTCTAATGGCATGAAAAAGATTTTGAAGAAAGAAAAATGATGCATAATTTCACAATTATGCTCACTAGAGGTTCAAACATCAAAATAAACCATTTCTCCAAATCTCCAAAAAGTCTTGGGCAATCATTCCAAGGTATTTGAGACTCCCAAAGGCCTCCCACCTATTCATGATTATGATCATGCTATTCAATTGATTCCAGGAAGTGTTCCTCCAAACATCAGGCCTTACAAATATTCCTATTACCAAAAGAGTGAAATTGAACGCATGGTTGCAAAAATGCTAGAGGCCAGTATAATTCATCCTAGAAAAATTTCTTTCTCTACTCCAGTATTGTTGGCACTCAAGAAGAATGAATCATGAAATATGTGTCTGGATTATAGGGAGATCAACAAGATCACTATTACAGATAAATTTCTCATTCCTATCATTGATGAATTGTTGGATGAATTACATGGAGCAATTTACTTCACCAAGCTGGATTTTAGTTCATGATATCATCAAATTAGAATGAACACTGAAGATATTCGACTAAAAACAACATTCATACCTCATGAAGTTCATTACCAATTTTCGGCGATGCCTTTTGGCTTTACTAATGCACTTTCCACATTTCAAGGTTTTATGAATTCCAGTTTCAAACCCTTAGAAAATTTGTGTTAGTATTTTTTGATTATTTACTAATCTACAACAAGCCTTGTAAGGATCATGTTCAACATGTTGACAAGGTGCTCAAACTATTGGAGGAGAAACAATTATATGAAAAAACTCCAAATGTTTATTTGGAGTACAGGTGGTGGAATATTTAGGTCATATTGTATCTCATGAGGGTGTTAAGGTAGACCATAAAAATGTTAAATCCATTAAGAAATTAAAATTACCCACAACCCTAAAGAATTTTTGAGGATTTCTCGGTTTAATAAGATATTATCATAAGTTTGTTAATAATTATGGGATAATAGTAGCACCTCTAACAACATTACTAAAGAAAGATGAATTTTCTTGTAATTCAGAAGAAACTAAGGCCTTTGAGCATCTTAAAGAGGCAATTTTCCAAGCACCAACCTTATCTACACCGAACTTCACAAAAACCTTTATTGTGGAATGTGATGCCTTAGGAAATGGAATTCGTGTTGTTTTAATGCAATAAGGAAGACACATTTCTTTTGAAAGTCATCTAATCAAGGGAAACTATTTACAAAAACCTATTTATGAGAAGTTTTATCACTCCGTAAATCCCTTTAGGCTGAAGAAAGGGTCACAAAGGTAACCACAAACCACGTGCTGAATTGGAAACTAGCCCTTCCAACCCCATAGAGGGCTCTCTCATTTAACTCAGCAACAAAAGATTGGATTAAATAAAGAATAGTGGCTAGATCTTGGGCAAAGGATGAGTTTTTGATTAAAGTTTTGTGTTGGTAGGGTTTCATAAGGAGTACCATTGGGAAATGGATTCAAACTTTGAGTTCTTATGATCAAACTAGTGACTGGTAAATTTGTCTTGGAAGCAGAGGTGAAATGAATAGTGCATATCAGTGAAAAAGATGATTATTTAAGGTGTATGGGAAGAATAAGACCAACATTCCATTATACCAAAGGAATCTAATGGAGGATAGGTCTTTGATATAACTTTAGAAGAAAAAATGAAATGAGGATTATGATGAATAGAGCATTTATCTTGGAAAGAATTATGAACATATAATCATAACGAAATGAAATAATACTTAAATTGTATGTGATGGAGCACCTCACAATGGATGAATTCCAAGCAATACAATTTAGACATTCAGAAGATTTCAGAGATAATATGATAAACAAAGAAATAATACACATTCACATAAGAAGAGGGACATACATCAAAGCACCATGTATTCGAATCTCTGGTAAAAACATATTTGTACTTCTGCAACTGGATTTGTATTAATATTCTAAAAAAACTACAGAAAATGCCAATAGTCTTCTCTCCAAAATACAATTACTAACCAACCCCTTCTTCCTTGTCCATTACCATCTTAAATACATTTCACATCATAAAGATATCATGACTAGGTTCAATGTATGATCTATCCATTCAGAATGGATTGAAACATACATAATTAGCAACCCACTATTTTTTGATTAAAAATTACATAAAGCAATCATATACAACATCTTTATCTTTCTAATAGAAAAAACATAAAAGCTACTTTATATATATCCCTTTAACTTATCTAGATAACAAAATTATCTCACAAGATCCTATCCTAACATTAAAAGCTCAGAATGATGATGAAAATAGAAAAGGTAGCTTAGACTGTGTGACACAGCAGTTGTGCAACAGTTCCATGTTGGCATGCTTTTTGTGTGCTGGAGGACAACCTGGCTGGTGGTTGGGTGTTGAGTAGGCCTCTAAGTAGGCAATGAATTTTTCCACAACCTTTTGACACTTGGAACCTTCAAAACATTCCATTTTCCCTGTGTGCAGCACATGCACAACAGTTGTGCAGCAGGTACGCAACATTTGTGTAGCAGAAATTTAAAAATGTTGTTGCACTATACATTCTCGCTCAAATTAAACAAAAATTGTTATAGACCATAATTTGAATTTTTGGCATATACTAACAACTTTTAAAATGCAAAATATCTCCATACTACCTCCGCAATTTCAAACCAAAATCCAAAAATTTCATTGTTCTATCAACAAAAACTGTGAAAATGGGCCACCAAATGACGCGTGTAACTCTCCAACGGTAGAATCTGTGTAAAATATAAGATATATTTTTGTATATAATATTTTTGTGAAGCAAAACCTCTCTCCTATTCTTCAAAATATTCCCCACATCCTCAGAAACTGTTCCGCAAAATCATGACTAAAACTGGAAAATACACAGTTTGAAAAATAGGCCTTAAAGAGGCATTCGAAACTCATGATATATGACACCTATGCATAAAATAGAAGAAGTTATTGTGCTTAGTTTTGTTATTGAGAAAAAAATATTTCAATATTTTGAAATTCAGCTCCATGTGGTTGGAATCAATGTTTCAAATGGATGACTAAAATAGGGTATTTTGTGCAGCACTGTGCAACGAATAGTTTGAGTAGCACTCCATGCTTTGTATGGTTTCATACATCCTTTGAAAAAATGGATCAAACGGGTAGGTTTTAAATGGTTGTGTGATTTTGTAAACTCTTTAAGTAGGCTTTCAAACTCTTGAAAACCTCCTAAATGGTTGATACCCACCTGCGTAGCGATTGCGTAGCGACCATGACTCCCATTAACTTGACACTCCTTCATGATTTTCATGAAATCCTTTATGAAAAAAAAAATTCAATGTCGGAAAGTTACCTTTGAGACTATGAAAACAACAGTGGTCATAGAATCAACCTATTTAAAAATTGAAAATCAATGGACAAGGAAAATGAAATTAACGATGAAAACTAATGACCCTTACAAGAAGGAAATGTTGGCAATACTACATGAACTAAAGCAATGGCGGCCTTACCTAATGGGAAGACACTACAAGGTAAAATCAAATCATGATAGTCTTAAATGCTTTCTGGAACAAATATTATCTTTAGAAGAGCAACAAAAATGGGTCACAAAGATGTTGTGTTATGACTTTGAAACCATGTACAAAAAAGGAAAGCAAAATGTTGTTACAAATGCACTCTCAAGAAAGGATGAGGATGTGGAAGCATTGCTCTGTTCCATTTATATTATCCATCTTAATTGGATAACTGAATCAAGGGATGAATGGAAGAATGATGAAGAATTTTGGACACTCATTTAAAACTTGTAGAAAGATCCCAGTACATATGATACATTTATCTAGAAAAATGATTCATTATGGAACAAAGATCGCTTATATCCTTGTAAGAATTCCCAACTCAAACAAAAGATTATTTTGGAATTATACACTTGCCACTTAGGAGGACACTCAATTATTTTTAAGAACTTACCATAGGGTCAAGAAGGAATTTTTTTGGGATGGATGTTGGGTAGCAGAAGCCTCGCGTAACAGTCATGGGGTACAAAGCCCAAAATTTTGGGTAAAGATAGGGTAAAGACTCTGCAGATGCGTGGAGCACAATTTGTAATAAGTTGAGTAAAAGGGTATTCCACCCGAAAATAATGTAAAAAATTGTAAATTGAGTCAGCCCGCCCATGGTTCACGGACCATGGAAAGGTATAAATAGAGTGAGGCTCTATGGTTAGGGGCAGTTAGTGTTTTGGATGATGAATGATTTGAATGGTAATGGGTGCATGAGCTAAGGAGTTTTGGAGTGTCTGTGAGTCCGAGTCTAGGGTATTAGGTAGTAGATAGAGGCTTTGTAGATGTGTGCGCAGAGGCCTGGTAGAGTTCGCAGCTATGTGCACGGACCCCTGCAGCTAAGTGCGTAGGGTAGATCTAGATGTATCGGTGATAAAGTGGAAATAAAGATAAGTTGATGTTAGAAACTCTACGTTAATCTGACCTATTGCAGATCTGGTTAATTTATGATTGGTATTTCTATTGATTCTTTATGCACATGCTTATGTTTTGGGTTAATGCCAATCTGTATCTCTATTAAATGTGTGCACTGGTTATCTTGCTTAAATGTTTTCTTAAAGACCCTCATAAGTAGATCTGATCTATAACAAATCATTAAGTAATTAGTATTGAGAAGTAGCCCTGTTACGGATTTGCGTAGAAGTAGAGTAGTGCGAGGTTGCAAAACGATGCACGAAGCCTCCAGACCACATCTAGACATCCCAAGGGTGTGGAAACCTAGTTCCAGCACCCTCCCCTACTACCTCGGGTGAGACCTCAGTCTGTGCTCCATGGGTTGTTGTCGAAAGGGCTAGTAGTTGCGGCATTTGTTTAGCTACATAACTCTTTCGAACCTGGGTCAGGCCCATATAAGCCAACAAATGGTTCCATTGCTGGGACCAGGATCTGCCTAAGGGGCATCTGATGTATGAACACTGGAACTCTATAGAGAAATAATTTAAGGATCGAAAGGATCAGGAACAGTAGTAGTTCAGAGCACATCGATGCGCAAATCAGAGGTTAAAAATGTTGAGCACGATCCAGCTACCGATATTCAAAGGAGCAGGAAGTGAAGATCCAGAACAATTTTGGTTCGTGGTGACATCGGTATGGGACGCACACAGAATTACAGATGATAATATCAGAAAGGATACTTTAGTTAGCGTGATGCAGGACCGAGCGCTGACATGGTATATAAAGTACTCAAGTGATCACCCGAATGCAGGGACAGTAGAGATCTAGACCAAATTGAAGAAAGAATTTGGCTGGCCAAAGTCAAAAACACAATCGATCATAGGGTTCAAGGAGATCGTGATGATACCTGGTGAAACCCCGTGGGATCTGGATCAAATACTGAAAAGTACCATCTGTGAAGCGAACATGACACTATCGGATGCACAACACTACACTTGGTTTGTGGCGTCATTGACACCGCATCTGAGGATGACTTTGTCACAAAAAAAGATCTCAACCTAGGCTGAAGCATTGGAGACAGCGATGAGGTTGTATGAAACTCCGTTACAAGAGTCGAGGTTGGGAGCACAGCAAATCCAAGCACAGATACAAACCCTGTGTTTAAAAATGAAGAATTTAAAACAGGAACATGCACCTTGCCTAAAAGCTCGGGAGGAAGTATGGTGTGTAAAGTGTAGAGGCCAAGGTCACGATAAAGATCACTGTCCAGTCTTTGTGAACTATGTGGCAGCGGGGGGACCAACTCCATTGCGACCAGAGGTATAGGCAGGGCTAAGCATGCCGCCCGTACTTTGGTGTGCGATATGTCAGGAGGGAGGAAAGCATGCCATGGAAAACTGCCATTTATTACAGAACATGAGACACCCCCTCCCCAGCGGCTATTTTGCAACTTTTGTAGATTAGTGGGCCATGAGGAACGAGACTATCGTATTTATCAATTATTGATGGACCAGTCACCGACCTATAGAATGCAGACTGAGGCGCGAGGTCACGATCCAGCCGCGGTGCTCACGCATAGTGGGTTCTAAGGACGTGGACGAGGATGAGGCAGAATGGGGCTAGGAAGGGGTTGCGGGTAGCTAATCTATTACAACTGCGGAGGACCAGGACATTTTGCGCGTGAATTGTACCAACCCAACTAGAATATCATGCACGTACTGTGAGAAATTTGATCATGAGCTGATAGATTGCCCCACACTGATAGCACATATTCGTGAAAATGGGCTACCCAACCTACGACGACCCAAAACATGTAGATGATGAGGTCCGAACTCCGCGATGAAGACCCCCAGGTAAACATGGTACTAAGAAGTGGCATGGCCATAAGAGAGGATAAAAGGAACTTAAATAAGGAAGACACAAGGGTTGGCAAGAAGACATATCTGGAAGCTAGGGAGAGCTTCGCAGAGGTCGTTTCCCTAGGTAGCAGGGATCAACCTGAGCAAGACAAGGATCCCTCGATGATAGCTACCTTTTTAGAGACATGCATAAAATTGTTGCACGACAATAGGGCGGTTAAAGGCTTGCAAGAATTAATACATAGGTGCACGGGGACGCAGGAACCTAGCATGGTCCATAAACTAGGAAAACACGCAACACAGACGGGGCAAGAGATGCGATTAATGAAACAAATTGGCGACTATGAGATGGATCATATCATTTTGGATTTGGGCTTGGATGCAAATGTACTACCTAAACAAACCTGGGATCACATGGGTAGGCCTACACTACAATGGTCTCCTATTCAATTGCAGATGGTGAACCAACAGAAGATATTTCCCATGGGAAGGTTGCAGGGAATTATGGTAGATATAGAAGGCGCGAGCACCAAAACAAACTTTGAAGTAATTGAAATCGTGGATGAAAGTATGAATTATCCTGCGTTGTTAGGAATAGATTAGGCCACCGACATGAATGGGGTTATTAATTTAAAGAATTGAACAATGATATTTGAAACAAAGTCGCTCCGTGTAGTCGTTCTGCTAGATTCGGCTGAAGGACCGCGCTACATTGAACCCATGTGCAACGAAGAATGTGACAACGAATTAGACCGTGTCTACAATATTTCTGCACAAAGGCAAGAATGGGTCAAGTCAACGGAGGATAGAAGAATATCGTGGGGCTATGTAGAGTCCTGAACCACCGATTCATATGGAGAAGATGAGCAATTGCATAACCGGTTGAACGGAGTAACCATGCTACACTGCAATATGGTGACTAAATCTTTGTACTGCGTGCAGGCGCGGGATCGCAAATTGCCGATGTATGATGGGCTGACAATAATAGATGAATTTTTGACCAAATTTGAAATCACGGTACCAGAGCACCAACGGTTTGATGCGTTGAGATGGGCATTGCGTGTGACACCTGCACGATGGTGGGGCACACATGAAGGGACTTTCGAAGATTGGTGCAGCTGCAAGCACATGATGCAGATCAGATTTGGGAAGCCAGAACTATGAATAACAGAGAAATACGATGGACGTGATGATCCGTGCATGCACCTTACTAGATGGATCAAAGCCTATAGACAGGAGCCTCAACCAGAGTGGGTGCACTTATTTTATCATACCTTGGATGTCATCCCAAGGAATTGGTATACTGAAACAGAGCTTCGACATGGCACCGACGAGTGGGATATCTTGTGCGAAGGGTTTCTATCGACATTCCTCTTTGAAGACCAATGGATGGATACCGTGGATGATGCGTTACAGCTGGTGAAGGCTGCCATTTTCAAAACGCCACTAGAACCAGAAGAAATCGTGCAGCCAGACTAGTCATGACAGCTGAGCCAGGCCCTGGAATGTTACAATGTATAGGTAGAAGATGATGAGGATGACCCGTGAAACATCAATATTCTGGAATCAGAGGGGAGCCATGAGGTGTGCAGACCCGAAATTGAAGATCCAAATATCACGGTGCCGTTGAAATGAAACAAGTAAATATCGGAACAGAAGAAGAGATGAAGTATGCAATGCTTAGGGATTATTGGGACGACGCCATAGTGGAAAAGGTCGTCGAGTTTCTTTGGGAATATTGAGATTAATTCCCAACAAAAATCACGAATCTAAAAGGGATACTAGGAGACCTGGGAGTGATGACTATAATGTTGAAGCTGGACGTGAAGCCATTTAAGTAGCGACCCTACTGATTGAATCCAAAATACAAAGAAAAGGTTTGTGAAGAATTGGACAAGATATTGGCAGCAGGAATCATTGAACCAATTGAGGAGTCTAACTGGGAAGCCCTATGGTGGTGCAGGAGAAGAAATAGAAGGGTGAGATTCGCATCTACGTGGATCTCATAAAGCTCAATGATTCCTGTGTTAATGATTCGTTCCCAATGCCCTTTATAGATGAAGTGCTGGAAAATGAGGGGGGGTAGGAATCCTACTCCTTCACAGATGGGTTCTCCGAGTACCACCAGATCAAGATCGCGCCAAAGGACAGGAGTAAAACAATGTTCACCACTAAATGGGGTTGTTTTCAGTGTACAGTGATGCCCTTTGGACTAAAGAATGCGCCAGTGATATTTTCTGTGGTAGTTGCATTCAAGGAATTTATACACAAGGTCTTAGAGGTCTACCTTGATGACTAGACCGTATTCAGACTGGTCAAGAAACATACTGCAAGCTTACAGTTAATGCTGGATACTTGCTGACGACACCAGATTGCGCTAAACCTAAAGAAGTGTACTTTTCGCGTCCCCTTCGGGAACTTTCTTGGCCATGTGGTTTGTAAGCAAGGTCTAATGGTGGATTTGGCAAAGATCATTGTCATACTCAATCTACAAGCATCGCGGAGTGTCAAACAACTACGCGCCACATTGGAACACACAGGCTACTATCGGAAGTTCATAAAAAGCTACACCCAGATCACGGCTCCAATGGAACAGATGCTGAAGAAGGATGCTACTTATTACTGGAATGAGGAGTGCAACAAAAGTATGGAAATGTTGAAGGAAAAGATGGCATCCACCCCTATATTAGTCTTTCCAAAATGGGACATCGAATTTCATGTGCATGTCGACGTGTCATGTATTGCGTTGGGGGCAATACTTACTCAACTAGGAGCGGAGGGAATTGACCACTTGGTTGCATTCGCAAGTCACCGGTTGTCAAAAGCGGAGAAGAATTACTCCACTACTGAGTGAGAGGGATTAGCGATGGTATACACACTTCAAAAATACCACCACTATCTGCTCGGAGGCCACTTTAAGATGTATACTGATCACTCAGCGCTAAAGTACCTAGTGAATAAGCTTGTGTTGGGGGGGTGCATCTGTAGGTGGTTACTGTCATTCCAAGAATATGAATTTGAGGTCGTCGTAAATCCGGGACGTCTAAATGCAAACCCGAATCACCTGTCCCAAACAGGGAAAATTTTAAGAACCCCCCCTAAATTTGTAAATATAATAAATGGGCGAATCTCCATGGTATATAGGAAAAATGGAAGGCGATTTTATCAATAATATAATATGTATATATAATTTTTTGGCGAATCTCTCACCAGGCATGGCGAATATTTTACTCAATTATAAAATCTTGTAAGATCTTGGCGAGTCTTTCACTAAATAATAAAACTTTGTAAATTCCTAGTGAATCTTAGCATAGGCTACATGCTGGTTTAATTCCCCCATTTAAATAGGCTACATTACCATGGGTCAATACCATGTGCCATTTTTATTTTTATTAGAATATTTTACTCAATTATAAAATCTTGTAAGATCTTGGCGAGTCTTTCACTAAATAATAAAAATTGTAAAGTCCTAGTGATTCTTAGCATAGGCTACATGCTGGTTTAATTCCCCCATTTAAATAGGCTACATTCCAGGTGAATACCATGGGTCAATACCATGTGCCATTTTGGTGAATACCATGGGTCAATACCATGTGCCATTTTTATTCTTATTAATTCTAATATTAGGGTTAATAATGGTTTTTTGCATGGTATTAATAACAATCTAGTCCATGGTATTTGTCCCATAGTATTTTGGCCATAGGTTTCACCTAAATATAACCCATTTTTTGGGTGTTCGTAAATATAAGGTGACTTATGGAGTAAATATAAAAAAATGTTTTACCTCTCGTTTATTTATATTTTTATTAATTTACCATACCTCTTTTACAAATATGGTATTTGGCCCATAGGATTCACTTAAATAAAACCTCTTTCTTGAGCCTTCATAAATAGAACGAGGGTTATGGACTAAATGTAAAAAGAGGTTTTATTTATTTATGATACGTCTAGTTTATTTATATTTTTATTTATTTAGCATACCTTTTGAGTAAGTATAAAAAGACGTTTTATTTATTTACCATACCTCCACTTTACTTATATTTTTATTTGTTTACACCCTTACATGTATATAAGGTGACTTATGGAGTAAATATAAAAAATGTTTTATTTATTTACCATACCTCTCATTTATTTATATTTTTATTAATTTACCATACCTCTTTTATAAATATGGTATTTGGCCCATAGGATTCACTTAAATAAAACCTATTCTTGAAAATGGGCGAATGGATTCACTTAAATAAAACCTATTCTTGAAAATGGGCGAATGGAAGGTTGTAAGTCCTAATTTCAAGGGCTAAATTTACTTTTTTTACCCTCTCCCTTAAAATAAGGTGGGCTATTTGAGGTGATTTGTAAAAATGTACTATGATACAAAATATTCGCCCACTAAAAATTTAAAACCCCTTAATTTCCCCAAAGGGCGAACATTCGCCCCTAAAATTATCCTTGGTCCCAAATTAAGACCGACGAAGAGCCCACAAGTTTAGAGGATGGACTCCTGAATGCACAGCTGTATGCAGTGTGGGTAGTAGATGGCCACTTTGAGGATATAATCCATTTCTTAACTACAAGAACCACGCTGCAGGGATATTCTATTCAGTAGAGGAAGGAATTAGTGATACGCGCAACAGACTTTACTGTGATTGCAGGGCACCTCTACAAAATGGGCAATGACGAAATATTACGCAGGTATGTCCCAGAGTTTGAGCAAGGACAGATCCTAGCTGAAGCACATGGGGGGGGGGGGGGGGGGGGGGGTTCTGGCAGACATTATGCGAGTTGCGCCACAGCCCAAAAGATTCTTTGCGTAGGATTATGGTGGCCCACTCTGCATCAATATTCGAAAGCATACTATCGAGCTTGTGACGTATGTCAATGGATTGGGAAACCATTGCAGAGGGATGAAATGCTGCTCTAGCCACAGATGATGCTACAACCATTCGAGAAGTGGGCAATCGACTTCATGGGACCTATCGTGTCATGTGGGAAGATGGGCGCGCGCTATATCATCACCGCGACAGAATATTTGACTCAATGGGTAGAGGCATAGTCAGTCAAGGACTGCATGGTTGCGACAATTGTGAATTTTTTGTTCGAGAATGTGCTGACAAGGTTTGGATGTCCCAAAATTCTCATGAGCGATCAGGGAACGCACTTTCTAAATGAAACAATCAATGCACTCACTAAGGAATTCTAGATATATCATCAACATAGTACGCCTTATCACCCGCAAGTGAATGGGACCGTTGAAGCATTCAACAAAATTCTGGAGGCTGCGTTGACAAAGTTCTGTAATGCACAGTGAAATGACTGGGACTTGCACATCCCTACTGTACTATGGTCATACCGAACCACGTGCAAGAATTTGACGGGCCAGACACCTTTCTGGTTAGTCTATGGCAAGGAGGCCATTATGCCTATGGAATACATTGTGCCTAGTCTGCGGATAGTGGCAATAACAGGTGTGGCAGACTGCAGGGCTTTGGAGGAACGGCTTGCGCAGTTCGAAGAACTGGAGGAGGAAAGGTTTTTGGTTGGATTCCATCAGCAAGTACAGAAATAGCAAGAGAAAGCATGGCATGATCACCATATCAAGGTATGCACTTTCAAGGAGAATGATCTAGTATTATTATATGATAGCAAGTTTGAGAAATTCCCTGGAAAACTCCGAATGCATTGGTTGGCACCCTATGTTGTCAAAGGAGTTACCGATGGGGGCATGGTTCAGCTTGCCAAACTCAATGGAGACCCCTTCCTGGGAAGAGTGAATGTGTTGGCTTATAGGGGCCTGACCCAAGTTTGGAAGAGTTATTTAGCCAAATAAATCCCGTAGCTACTGGCCCTTTCGGAAATAGCCCGTGAAGCGCGGACTGAGGTATCACCTGAGGTAGTAGGGGAGGGTGTTGGAACCAGGTTTCCACACCCTAGGGATGTCTTGGTGTGGTTTGGAAGTTTCGCGCACTAGTTTACAACTCCGCGCTGTTCGGTACTCGCATAGATCCAGAGTGATTATATTTTTCTTATTAATGCGTTATTCTACTTGAAGGAAGCGGTTATGATTCAGAACTATTTGACAGGGTCTTTAAGCAAACATTTAACCAACATAATCGATTCGTGCACAGAATGAACCCAGATTCACATACACTTATCACATTTGCATTAACCAAATATAGAAAGGTAAACCATAAAGACAGATGAGCGATAACACAGAATTACAGAAGCAAACTTATCTTTATTATTATTCTCCACCAATACATCTAGATCTACCCTATGCACCCAGCTGCAGGGGTCCACGCACACAACTAAGGACTTTCTAGGCCTCTGCACACACAGCTTCAGAGCCTCTACCTACTACCCAACCCTTGACTCGGACTTATAGACCCTTTCAGACTTTCTTCTTCAAGAACCCATTATATTTCATCACTCAAAAGAACTACCTTTCCCTCATAGAGCTGCGCTCTATTTATACCCTTTCCTAGCCCACGATCCCTACGTAGGCCGACTGTATTCCCATTAATTTTTATTATTTTCTAGTGGACTACCCTTTGACTCAATCTATTACACTTCACTCTCCGTATACTTCGGAGTTTTTACAATATCTTAATCCTACTTCTTGGGCTTTCTGCCCCAAAACCGTTACGTGGGACCTCCGCTACCCAACAGTCCCCCAACACAATCATCGTGACTTGTCCCTAGTCACTCGTTGGCTCGGCTAGGTGCTCTGCCTTGGCTTCATATTTTGCCTCCCTCTGAGTGGTGCTCGTCATCCTACTGCTCCTTCCTTGTCTCCTGCAACTCTTCAGCCGTCTCCTGCTTCAGTGTTTTTACCACATCCCACAACCGATGATGCTCATTCTGCTCTGCTCGGTTAACACAGAACACCTCCTTCGAGGATTCTAGCATGAGCAGGGGAGTCACCTACAGGATGTCCTGGTACCACCATAACTACTTCTGACCTTCGTATCTGCCCTTCGCACTGTCCACTGCAGCTTGTGTTGCAATTTTGCAAGACCCTACCTACTGTTCACAAGATCCCAATCTTTGAGGGACATCAGAGATGACTTATTAACTGCATATCTACCCGTGGTCGCCATCTGTTCATCCTTTCATTGTTCTGTTGTAATGTGCTAACCTGCCCCTGGGCGAGGCGACAGCCTTCAGACCAATTCTACTTCGTGTTCTCTCATTTCCGGTACATCTCCTATTGGTGATGTTGCAGCCTGCAAGATGCCCGTAGCTATCACTTGGATACTCCTTAGAGAGTCCTGCCTCTCCATCGTCCAGATTAATACCTTCGGGCACATACCTTGTGCATAGAGAATGAACAGCTCCATCTGTGTTTCCGAAATGTAGGCCACCCAGTGGAATTTGTGGCCATTCTTTCCATATCTGACTCATACTATTTCTCTTAATTTCCCGCCACCCTCTCCCTTTTTCCATGATGCAGACATCTTGTCATGCCTAGTGATATCAACAATCATCATTCCTTTTATCAGCGCATCCATGTGAGCCTTCTCATGTGACTGTGACCCTTGCATGTGGTCAAATGTATGCGTACCGTAGTACTCACGCATTCATCCCCCATACTGCTTTATCATCCCCCGCTCTCTTGCAACTGGGTGAAGTGGTGAGACTATCTTTGGAACGACTAGTCAGGCAGTCGGCCCACCCATTTAGAGTTTAGGAGACTGTCATTCACTCTTCCTGGAAAGGGGTCTCCATTGAGTTTAGCCAGCTGAATCGTGCCTCCATCGGTAACTTCGTTGACGACATAGGGTCCCAACCAATGCATGTGGATTTTTCCCAGGAATTTTTTGAACTTACTGTCATATAACAAGACTAGATCATTCTCCTTGAAGGTGCACACCTTGATATGGCAATCATGCCATGCTTTCTCGCATTGTTTCTATCCCTGCTGATGGAATCCAGCCAGAAACCATTCCTCCCCCAATTCTTCTAGTTGTGCGAGCCTCTCTTCCAATGCCCCGAGGTCTGCCATACCAGTGATTTCCGCGATCCGCAGACTAGGTACAATATATTCCATAGGCATAACGGCCTCCTGGTCATAAACTAACCGAAACGGTGTCTGGCCTGTTAGCTTCTTGCATGTAGTTCTATATGCCCATAGCACGACAGGAATGCGCAAGTCCCAGTCATTTCGCCGCGCATTGCAGACCTTCGTTAGCGCAGTCTCCAGAATTTTGTTGAATGCCTCAACGGTCCCATTCACTTGCAGATGGTAGGGCGTGCTCTATTGGTGATAGATCTGGAATTCCTCAGTGAGTGCGCTGATCGTCTCATTCAAAAAATGTGTTCCCCTATCACTCGTAGTTCGATAGGCCCGACGAAGTCAATCGAACATTTCTCAAATGGCTGTAGCATCATCTGTGGCTAAAGTGGCATTTCGTCCCTCCGCAATGGTTCGCCCATCCGTTGACATACATCACAGGCCCGACAGTATGCCTTCGAATCTTGATGTAGAGTGGGCCACCATAACCCGGCACAAAGAATCGTCTGGGTTGTGGCATGGCTCGCATAATGTCTGCCAGCAACCCCTCCATGTGCTTCAGCCAAGATCTATCTATGCTCGAATTTGGGTACATATCTGTGCAATATTTCATTGTTGCCCATTTTGTAGGGGTGGCCTGCAATTACGGTAAAATCGGCTGCACATATCACCAATTCCTTCCTTTGCTAGACAAAATACCCCTGTGGCACAGTGCCCATAGTTAAAAAGTGGATTATATCTTCAAAGTGGCCATCTGCAATACGCATGACATATAATTGAGTGTCTGGGAGTCCCTCCTCTAGATTTGTTGGTTCTTCGCTAGTCTTAATTCAGGACAGATGATTCGGTCTTGCATTTAGGTGTCCTGGCTTTACAACAACCTCAAAATCATATTCTTGAAACAATAACAACCACCGACAAATTCGCCCCCCCAACACAGGCTTATTCACTAGGTACTTGAGCACAGAGTGATCCGTGTACCTCTTAAAATGTCCTCCGAGTAGATAGTGATGGAACTTTTGGAGCGTGTATACCATCGCTAATCCCTCTCACTCAGTAATAGAGCAATTATTCTCTGCTTTGGACAACCTGCGACTTGTGAATGCAATCGGATGTTCTAGTCCCTTCGCTCCTGGTTGAGTGAGTACCACTCCTAGCGTGATACAGGACACGTCCACATGCACATGAAACTCAACGTCCCATTTTGGAAAGACCAATACAGGAGCTAAAGCCATTTTCTCCTTAAGTGTCTCTAGGCTTCTGCTGCATTCCTCGTTCTAGCAATAAGTAGCATCCTTTTTCAGTAATTGCTCCATTGGAGTCGTAATCTAGGCGTAGCTTTTGATGAACTCCCGACAGTAGCCTGTGTGTCCTAATGTAGCACGTAGTTGCTTTACACTATGTGGCGCTTGCAGATTCAATATGATAGTGACCATAGGACTTACCCAATTAGACTCCTCAACTGGTTCAATAATTCCTGCTGCCAACATCTTATCGAATTCTTCGCAGACCTTTGCTTTGTATTTTGGGTTCAATTGATAGGGTTTTTTCTTCACTAGCTTCACATCTGGCTTCAAAGTTATCTTCATCATCCCTAGGTCTCCTAGAATCCCCTTCAGCTCCGTCATTTTTGTAGGGAATAAATCGTAGTATTCTCGGAACAACTCGACTACCTTTTCCATCGTGGCGTCATCCTAGTAGTCCCCAAGCATAGCATACTTCGGCTCTTCCTCTGTTCCAATATTCACTTGTTTTGTTTTCAGCGGCGCCGTGATATCTGGATCTTCTATATTAGGGCCGCGCACCTCATGACTCCCTTCAGATTCTAGTATATTGATGTTACGTGGGTCATCCTCATCATCTTCTGCTTATACATTGTAACATGCTAAGGCCTAGCTCAATTGTCGTGACCAATCTGATGGCACGATTTCTTCTGGTTCCAGCGGTGTTCTGAATATGGTGGCCTTTACTAACTGTAATGCGTCATCCACAGTATCCATCCATTGATCTTCAAAAATAAATGTCGACAAAAACCCTTCGGGCAGTATATCCCACTTGCCAGTTCCATGCCGGAGTTTTGTTTCCATATACCAGTTCCTTGGAATGACATCCAGGGTATGATAAAATAAGTGCACCCATTTTGGTTGAGGCTCCCACCCATAAGCTTGGGTCTTGTTGGTCAGGTGCATGTGCAGATCATCTCATCCATTGTATTTCTCCGTTATTCGTAGCTCAGGCTTCCCAAATCTTATATGCATCATGCCTCTATAGCTTCACCAATATTCGAAGATTCCTTCATGGGTATCCCACCATCACGTTGGTGTCACGCACAATGCCCATTTGAGTGCATTGAACCATTGGTACTATGGTACCACACTTTTGAATTTAACCAGGAATTCCTCTACTACTGTTAGCCCATCATACATCGGCAGTTCGCGGTTCTAAACTTTAACGCAATACAGGGATTTTGTCATCATATTACAGTGCAATGTGGTTGCCTCACTTACCCTATTGTGCTATTGCTCATCCTCCTCATTTGAATCACTGGCGTAGCCCTGCGAGAATATCCACTCCTCCTTTGCAGCAATTTTGTAGATACTATCCAATACATCGCCCCTCTCTTCACTATGCACAGGTTCTGTGTAGCGTAATCCATCTGTTGGATCCAGTGGAACAATGACTCGGAGTGACCTTTTCTCGAATATCATCTTCCTCTGTTTGAGGTTACTAACCCCATTCATATCAATGGCCTAGTCTATCCCTAGCAATTCAGGGTACGGACTATTGTTGTCCATGATTTCAATAACTTCGAAATCCATCCAGGTACTTACGCCATCAAAATCTACTGTAATCCCTTGTAGCCGTCCCATGGGCAAGGTCTTTTGCTGGTTGGCCATCTACAATTAGATAGGAGACCATTGTAGTGTAGGCTTACCCATGCACTCCCAAGTCTATTTAGGCAATACGTTTGCATCAGAACCCAGGTCCAGAATGACCCGATCCATTTTGTAGTCGCCAATTTTCGCTATTAGCCGCATTTCCTAACCCGTCTGCAATGCATGTCTTCCTACTTTCTGGACTGTGCGAGGTTCACCCCACCCTGCGCATCTATTAATCACTTCCTATAACCCTCTAACTGCCTGGTTATTGCGAAACAGTTTTATGCATGTCTCTAAGAAGGTAGTCATCATCGAGGGATCCCTAGTTGGCTCAAGCAGATCCTTACTACCTCGAGTAGAGATGCTTGTGAAGCTTTCCCTAGCTTCCATATTAGTCTTCCCATCGACCTCTCCTGTGGCTATGCTACGTCGCAATATCATGTTGACCATGGCTTCGTTGTTGCGGGGTTCGGATCTCATCATCTGCACGTTTTGCATTTTTGTAGGAGGCGCTGCCTTCTTTTTGAGAATCTATGATATCAGCATGAGGAAATCTAACAGCTCATGATCAAATTGCTCACAATAAGGACATGATACTTGGGTTGGATTGGTACAATCTTGTGCGTAATGTCCTGGTCCTCCACAGTTGTAACAGATTAGCTGCTCGCAGCCCCTTCCTGGTCTCATTTCGACCCGTCCTCGACCACGTCCCAGGAACCCACCTCGCACCTCAGTCTACATTATAGGCCGGTGTCTGGTCCATCAACATTCGATAACTACGACAATCTCTTTCTTCGTGACCCACCGATCTACAAAAGTTGCAAAAGAGCTGTTGGGGGGTCTGGTTGTATTTTGGCAATAAATGACAATTATCTGTGTTGTGATTTCCTCCTACCTAACAGATTGTGCACTAGAGTAGGGTGATCATGATCAACCCTGTCTATGCCTCTAGTCACAATGGTGTCGGTCCCCCTGTGACCACAAAATTAATCGAGACCGGACAATGATCTTTATCATGTCACTGGCTCCTGCGCTTTATACACCATACTTCCTCCTGGATTTTGAAATGCGACATTTGGTCTTGCTTTAACTTTTGTATCTCCAAACACAAATTTTGGACCTGTGCCTAGATTTGTTGAACTCCCAACCCTAGGTCTTATACCAAGGTTTTGTGCAGCTGCATTGCTGCTTCCAGCGCTTCCGCTTGGGTTGAAATCTTCTAGTGTGACAAAGCTAACTTCAGATATGGCGTTAATGATGCGACAAACCAAGCGCAGTGCTGTGCATCCATCAGGGTCATGTTGGCCTTGCAAATGGTGCCTTTCAACCTCTGATCTAGATCCCATGGGGTTTCGCCAAGCATCATCGTGATCTCTTTGAATCCTATGACCGACTACGCTTCTGTCTTTGGCCAGCTAAAGTCCCTTTTTAATTCAGTATAGATGTTTGCTATCCCTGCCATTGGGTTGATGCTTGAATACTTCATGTACCATGTTAGCACTCGGTCTTATAGTGCGTTGACTAAGATGGCTTTCTTGATGTCATCATCCGCGACATGCTGTGCGTTCCATACTGATGTTAGCACAAACCAAAATTGTTCCGGGTCTTCACCTCCGGCGCCCTTAAATACTGGTAACTGAATTGTGTTTGCCATCGTTACCCTTAATCTATTACCGTCCCTGATCCTCTTCAATTTTCAACGTTCTTTCTCTATAGGGTCCCTGCGTCCCACACCTAAGCACCCGTTAGGCAGATCTCGATCCCGATAACAGAACCATTTGTTGGCTTATATGGGCCTGACCCAAGTTTGGAAGAGTTATTTAGCCAAACAAATCTCGCAACTACCGGCCCTTTCAGCAATAGCCCACAGAGCGTGGACTGAGGTCTCACCCAAGGTAGCAGGTGAGGGTGTTGGAACCAGGTTTCTGCACCCTAGGGATGTCTTGGTTTTGTCTGGAACTTTCGTGCACTGGTTTACAGCTCCGCACTGTTCAATACTCGCACAGATCTAGAGTGATTATATTTTTCTTATTAATGCATTATTCTACTTGAAGGAAGCGGTTATGGTTCAGAACTATTCAACAGGGTCTTTAAGCAAAAATTTAACCAACATAATTGATTCACACACAGAATGAATCCAGATTCGCATACACTTATCACATTTGCATTAACCAAATATAGAAAGGTAAACCATAAAGAGAGATGAACAATAACACAGAATTACATAAGAAAACTTATCTTTATTATTATTCTCCACCAATACATCCAGATCTACCCTGCGCGCCCAGCTACAGGTGTTCACGGACACAGATATGGACTTTCCAGGCCTATGTGCACATAGCTGCAGAGCCTCTACCTACTACCCAACCCTCGACTCAAACTTACAAATGCTTTCAGACTCTCTTCTTTAGGGACCCATTATATTTCATCAATCAAAAGAACTACCTTTCCCTCACAGAGCCGCGCTCTATTTATACCCTTCCCTGGCCCGCAATCCCTGCGCAGGACGACTCTATTTCCAATACTTTTATTATTTTCAGGCGGACTACCCTTTGACTCAATCTATTACACTTCACGCTCTTCATACTTCAGAGTTTTTACAATATTTTAATCCTACTTCTTGGGATTTCTGCCCCAAAACTGTTACGCGAGACCTCCACTACCCAACAGAATGGCAATCGCCTAAAGCTTTGCACGGGTGGGCTGACCGCCTGATTAACTGTCTGAAGGATAGTCTCACTACTCTAGCCAGTTGAAAGAGAGCACGGGATGATAAAGTAGTCTGGGGGAAGGATGCGCGATTGCCAGTGTCTGCATAGATTTGGCCAATTACAAGGGCCACGGTTGCATGGAAAGGATGGCGCTGTTGCATTGATAAGAGGAGAAGTGACTATTGTTGTCACTATTCATGACAAGATGTCCACATTATGGCAAAAGGAAGTAGGCGAAGGGCAATTAAGAGAAAGGGTACGAGCCAACTATGGAATGATCTGCCACAGGTTTAACATGAGGGCACCAGAACAGGCAGGAGACAGTGAATTTCAAATTCGAAATTCTTATAAATCACAGGGGGGCTTCCATCGGGCGAACTACACTTCTGAAAAACACAAGCTAGTTACTGATATGGAATTTTTCATTATCTTTACAGAAGGAGTAAGCCCGAGGGGTGGTGATTTGGCGGATGGAAAGTCAGGGCTCTCTGAGGAACATGGTGTTGACCGTTGAGGGCACCACGTAAAGTTCAGCATCAACAGGAGGGGATGTATCAGAAAATGGAAGACACAAAGCAAAATTGGTTTGGATGTCACCGCCTCACCGGGGGGAAGGCTGGCGAAGTACAACAGAAAAGCGAAAGGCTGGAAAGATAGAGACCGCTGGTAGAAATGAAGTTAATAACTTGTCCCTGATGTACCTTGAGGATTTGGATCTCACAGAAAGCAGCAAGGGTCTTGCAAAATTGCAACACAAGCTGTAACAGACATTGTGGAGAGACGATACGAAGGAAGAAAGTGGCTACGGTGGTACAAGGAGGTATTGTATGCGGCTCCCCCGCTAGAGCTAAAATCCTATGAGGGGGTGTTCTGTGTTAACCGAGCAAAGCAAAATGAGCATTATCGGTTGTGAGAATTGGTAATAACAATGAAGCAGGAGCTAGACGGAGCGTTGCAGGAGACAACAACGGAGCAGCAGGACGAAGAGTGTCACTCGAAGAGGAGGTGAACCGCGAAGCCAAGGCAATGCGTCTCGTTGCACCAATGAGTGAATCAGGATGAGTCATGATGGTTGTGTTGGGGGACTATTGGGTAGCAGAAGCCCCACATAATGGTCATGGGGTACAAAGCCAGAAATTTTGGGTAAAGATAGGGTAAGGACTTTGCGGATGCGTGGAGCGCGATTTGTAATAAGTTGAGTCAAAGGGTAGTCTGCCTGAAAATAATGTAAAGAAATGTAAATTGAGTCGACTCGCCCATGGTAGGCAGACCATGGAAACGTATAAATAGATTGAGGCTCTATGGTTAGGGGCAGTTAGTGTTTTGGATGATGAATGATTTGAATGGTAATGGGTGCATGAGCTAAGGAGTTTTGGAGCTTCTATAAGTTCGAGTCGAGGGTATTGGGTAGTAGATAAAGGCTCTCTAGCTGTGTGTGTAGAGGCCTGGTAGAGTCTGCAGCTGTGTGCACGGACCCCTGCAGCTGAGTGCATAGGGTAGATCTGAATGTATCGGTGATAAAGTGGAAATAAAGATAAGTTGATGTTGGAAACTCTGCGTTAGTCTGAGCTATTGCAGATCTGGTTAATTTATGATTGGTATTTCTATTGATTCTTTATACGCATGCTTATGTTTTGGGTTAATGAAAATCTATATCTCTGTTAAATGCGCACACTGGTTATCTTAATTAAATGTTTGCTTAAAGACCCTCATAAGTAGATTTGATATATAAAAAATCATTAAGTAATTAGTATTGAGAAGTAGCCCTGTTATGGATCTGCGTGGAAGCAGAGCAGCACAAGGCTGTAGAATGGTGCACGAAGCCTCTAGACCACATCTAGACATCCCAAGGGTGTAGAAACGTAGTTCTAGCACCCTCCCCTGCTACCTTGTGTGAGACCTCAGTCCGCACTCCGTGGGCTATTGCCGAAAGGGCCAATAGATGCGGGATTTGTTTGGCTACATAACTCTTCCGAACCTCGGTCAGGCCCATATAAGCCAACAATGGACTTAAATTTGATATTTAGAATTTTGTGGCAAAATGTTTGGTTTTTCCAAAAAAATAAAGTTGATACAATTAAGACCCTGAGTTTATTACAACCTTAGCCATTCCAAGTCAGTGTTGTGAGGAGGTCTTAATGGATTTTATCACAGGTTCATCAAAGTTTGAAGGAAAGAGTGTCATAATGGTGGTAGTTGATAGACTTACCAAGTATGCACACTTTTTTGCATATTCTCATCCTTTTAAAGCTAGTACAATTGCTATTGCATTTATGGAAATAATTCAAAACCTGCATGGAAACCCAAAGATTATTGTAAGTGACGAAGATCCCATTTTCACTCGAAATTTTTGGACGGAATTATTTTCTTGTCTTGGTATTCAATTATCTCATATCTCATCTTATCATCCTTAATCTGACAGGAAAATTGAGATAGTGAACAAATATTTGGAAGGTTACCTTTGTTTCTTTATATATGATAAACAAACAAAATGGGTCAAGTGGTTACCTCTGGCAGAATGGTGGTATAACACTTCCTTCCATACTGTAGCAAAAATTACCCCATTTATGGCACATTATGGATATCATCAATCATCTTTAAGAGAAATTTCTAAGGTTCAATAAGTGGAAGATCACATCAAGCATAATTTTTTTTTTTTCCAAATTTTAAAGGATAACCCCACTCAGGCACAAAATCAAATGAAACAATAGGCAGATCAACATCGCAATGAAAAACGTTTTGACATAGGCAACTTGGTATTTTTACAAATACAACCATACAAACAAATGTCCCTCAAGAAAGCTAAGAAGGATAATAAATTATCACCTAAGTAATATGGTCCTTATAAGGTGTTGCAAAAGATTGGTGATGTGGAATACAAATTGGAGTTGCATGAATCTTCCTGAGTATAGCTAGTTTTCCATGTTTCATGCTTAAAGAAGGTTATCGATGACAAGCTCCTAGTTTTAACAATATTTCCAGAACTTGAAGAAGAAGGAAAATTCATATTGGATCCTGAAGCATTCACAAAAAAAAGAACCCAACAACTACATAATCGATCAATTTCAGAGTATCTCATTAAGTGGAAGAACTTACCCAGTGAAGATTCCACATGAGAGGATGAGAATTTTATACAGAAACATCTAGAACTACTCAAGCATTGAGGACAACACATTTTTTGAAGGAGAGGGGCATGTTAGGTCTCTATAATACTAGTGTAGCCTCCTTATTGTTATCGTTAGTGTAGCTCCCTTATCGTTATTTTCTTGTAGAAATTCCTTGTAGATTCAAACTGATAATTTTAATATGCTAAAACAATAAACTTGAATATACTCTACTCATCACTAAAAACAATTAAACGATCATGAAATCACGAAGCATACAAGAGAAATAATTCAATCAACACATTACATAATGATTTCCTGAGGAAAGACATAAATAAAAACCCTTGCTATATGAATATTGTATATTCATAAAATATGAGAAGATTACAATGATTTGCTCAAGCCCGAGAAACCTCTACACTATCTCTATCTGCCTCAATGCTTCTTATACAAGCTAAGGCGAATACTTAACCAATTTTCTACTTGCCCAAGTCCCTATTTCTTTGTGTTATTTCCTTGGTAATTAACCCCCTATTAATTATGGAAATTTCTCAAATGGAATCATTGCAACCCTCATAGGCCTTCCTTTGACTTCATGCACCACCTATACAATTCAGATGAATATACAACTAATAGTACATTGTCCCTGAATTCCAATCTCAACTGGGTAACTCTCATATATGACATGCATGAGTTATTTATGAGTGAATCACCTGTTTACTGGTTGATCACTACATACACCACCACACTACACTACAGGCAACACCACACTACTAGACCTTCCACTATTTCCTCTAATAGTTGGAACTAGTTTAATTGACTTTAACTCAGATAAACTGAATTAATTAATTACAAGTCAAAATAAGCTCAACCGGGGCTCCTATACTATAGGAGACACTCTACATGACTCAAGTTAGACCCTCAAATCAACTTAATTGAGCCAACTAATTCAAATTAACTTAGTTAACTAATAAAAGTTGTCATGAGATGTGGAATTACACTTTATTCCCAATTTAATTCAAGGATATAATTAAATTAGGATTTTCTTGTTGCATTTTCAACACTCCCTCTCAACAAGAAAGGGATTATTTGCTACCCCGATTCTACCTCTATGAAACCCAAATTTGCATCTTGAGAATGCCTTTGTCAAAATATCTACATATTGTTCCTTGGTAGGAATGTACTCTAGCAACATGATTCTCCTCTGCACACAATCTCGTAGATGGTGATACCAGATATAGATATTCTTGGACTGATCATGAAAAACTGAATTCTCATAGAGTTTGATACAACTATGATTGTCACAGTAAATCACTGTAGGATCCATTTGCTGACCAAATAACCTAACAAGGATCTTCCTCATCCAGATAGCCTCACAAGATGCTTAACTAGCAGCCATGTACTCTACTTCTTCCGAACTAAGTGCAACTAATCTTTGTTTCTTGAAGTAATAAGAAACTATTGCTGACCCAATATTGAAGATTCCCTCTGATGTGATCTTCTTGTCGGATGGACTCTTTGCCCAATCTACATTTGTTAATCCTTGAAGCTTCACTCCCTTTGATCGTTTGTACCAAAGACTAAACTGAGTGGTTCCTTTGAGGTATCTCAACACATGTTTAGCTGCCTTCCAATAGAATTTGGTTGACTTAACCATTTCTTGATTAAGTTGGTTAACTGCAAAACATATGTCTGTTCGTGTGTTCACCAAATACATAAGTGAACCCACAAGCTGTCTGTAAATAGTAGCCTCCACCACTTCACCTGAAGTAGCATCTTCCTTCCTCCAATTTCCTGCTAGAGGAGTCTCCATGGGTTTTGTTATCACTTAGAACTAAAATTGATACATGTAACTTTTTATCCTAGCCCGATGACAAAGGTCATTGCTAGTTTAATTTTGTTTTAATTTTTTCCCTTAGAATCTGGAGTTTTGAAGAGTTTTTGAGTCAAGTTATTCTCAGCTCCCATTGATTCCCCTCCATCTACCATTGTTCTATAGCCACCTGTTATCTTATGTCAGTCACCGTGCCTTTTTGCAATTTCGCAGCGCATCATGATTAGGCAGTTTCGCAGCGCATCATTAAAACTTAAAACTAACAGCGCTGCGAAATCATGGATTCATACATTTCGCAGCGAGTCTTTCCCGAAATATCAAGTCCGTTAGGTAACTCATAGGCCGTGTCTTCTCATGTCAGCTCATGTACCTCTCTTATCACATTTTACCACTCATTGCCACTATCACCACCACTAGATCTGTTGATACGCACGAATTATCATTCCTAAGAAAGACAACCGTGCATAAATCTTAATGATGGCCGTAAGTCTTGCATGAATGACAAATCTGCAAGATTACATCTTGAAAGATTTTAAATGGAAAAATTTAAAACTCAAGCGAGGCTGATAATCAAGCGAGGCTGAATTCAAATAGAAGCTGAAACACAATTCCAACCGGAGCTGGTAGTTATTGTTTGCGAAGATTTGGAAGAATCAATGGAGAAAAAGGAGCACATATCCGGCAAATGTCTAATGACTGAGCCTGAAGGCCTGGATATAACGCTAAGAAATGAAGAGGTGAAGAAAGCATTTAAAAAGGCCGGGTGCTGGAAGTTTTGCAAAAAGTTACAAGGAGGACAAGCACAGGTAACTAAAGAATTTGCACTTAACTTCACAGGCTTGAATTCAAAAGTAGCCATGTTAGAATTGCAGGTTTTGCCAGAAGTGATATCTACTGTGACAGAGATCCCACGAAGACAAGAGGAATGGTTTAAAAACTTCAAATTTGACATGAATCCTTGTAAGGAGTTTTTGAAGGATGAATTTGTAAATGAAGATCTAAGTAAGGCAGTGCCCAGGAATTATGTCAAAGAATATTATTCTCACTTACTCACCTGCATATAGAAATATCTGACTTGTGAAGGAAGGTATAACAAGGTTTACTCTTACCATTTTAAACTCCTTTTGCATTTCACCGGGAAGGTCTCCATAGACTTACCTTTTTATCTGTTCCGTAGTTTGAGTAAGATGTGTGATAAGGTACAGCTGAGGAAAGAGGATTTTGAAACCTCTTTGTTTCATCATGGTTTGATCAAACTACTGGTTTTAGATGGACTCCAAAAGATAGACAGAGATTGGAATTCATTCATTTTTATGGCTGGCTTCAAAAGCCAGACTGGCCCCACTCCTCCACCTGCTAGAGATTTTACAATAGCTGAGCTCCAAACAGAAGTAAGAGCTAAAAGAGTTCCAAAGTCACAAGTAAGAAAACAAGTGAAGCCACTCGTCATCCAAGATCAACCTCAGCAATCAACTAAGGAAAAAGCTCATGGTAAAAAGACTGTACCTGAAACAAGCACATCTGAAGTAGTCTCAAGGATAAGAACAAGAAGCCAGATGAATAAGGAAAAAGGTAAAGCTATAGCAATCGAAGAAAGTCCAGTGTCCAAGGCAAGTTTAAATGACTTATTACAGGCTATTAAATTTGAGCAGTCTCTACCAGTTCAAATCGAGTTAATACAGTGAGAACAAGAAAGCACCAAGAAATCCAAGGCCTCAAAAAGGCTTAAATTTGATGAGCCAGCTAAAGAGTTCGTTTTTAAACCTAGAAGACCTATGACAAGAAGATTCCAGCAAGTACAGGAAGTACTGCCAAGAACAGAGGAAACAGAGGAAGAGACATAGAAAAACGCAGGCAAAACGGTTATTACACCTAAAGAAAATAATATAGCAGTCCTGAAGAGCCAATTAGAATCAGCTAAGTATGAGATTGCCAAATTGAAGAAAGCCGTTAGAAGACATGCAGTCATACACGCAAAGTATTATAAAACTCTATGGGAATGGAATGCAACTGTAGAAGCCCAGCTGAATTCAGTGGTTGATGGCCATTCACAATTTCACACCTGGACAGTACCAACAATCAAAGAAGCCAAGTACATCAGAAGGATCAATATGTAACTGAGAGCTGGGAATAAGGCTATGAAGAAACAAATTGAAGATCTGAAGGCACAACTAAGCCAGCTTAAAAGACCTGCTAAATGAGTTTTCATTTCAAGTAAGATTCTGTTTCAAAATTTTGACAAGTTGGCTTGATCTTATCTTTCTGAAGAAATATAAATTCCTATTCGACCTGTGGAAAGTCTAAAGAAGTTTTTGGAAATCAAGCACTCGGCTAATAAAGGTCTCAGGTTAAAAACAAGCTGTTTTAAATAACTCAGTAGTTTCGTAGCACGCTACGAAACTGCTGAAAGTGATGATTTCAACGTAAATCAAGTAGTTTTGAATTATAAGCGGGAATTTTGAAAGGGAAACGTCTAAAAGGCATACAAGGCATCATCTGAAGCTATCAACAGTCAACCAGGTCAAGACAGGTGGAGAAAATATATGTTCAAATCCAACTTTAAATTTTTGCCGTAAAGTGAGCACATTTACCACAGTTCAGGATATATCAAACAGTTTACAAGAAACTTTTGCCTGCACACATGTACATGGGAAAAAGCTTACAACGCATCAAGGACGTGGTAGTCTGCTCCATTTTGGGTAATTAAAGGATAAAGGACATGCTTATTTGCGTTCGAATATTTTGGGGAAAGCTAAAGACCAGTAAACAGGGGTAGTTTCCTATCTTTCAGGGCATTGGAAAACATGTGTCATTGAAGACAACCATGGAGCCTTGAAGATCATCACAACTAAACTAGAAGGGAACCAGATGTCAAAGAACGAGGAATCATCTTAATTAAAGCCATCATGCATGTAATATGGAGTTAGAGTCATAGTTGATTTAGATCTCTAAAAAAAACTCCAGTCAACACTTTGTTGTATTTATTAGTTAGTTAAAGGGTTAATAGGTGTCATTAGAAGTAGTTTTCGAATTCCCCTCATGCTGGAGGAGGAATCTCGATCAGTTAGAATAAGAGCTCTATATATAGCTGAAATAGAAATGTAATCAGGGTTGGAAAACTTTATAACAAAGCTTGTATTTGGCTTATGTAAGACTCATTTTCAGTAATATAATTTTGACTTTACTTCTCAGGATTCATGAAGGATTTCTTATGTTCAGAATATGTGATGTTGTCCTTTTCTTAATTCTTATAGTGGTATAGATGTATAATCACTCAGAATTCACTGAATGTGCTTTGATTTCCTGTATACATTTATAAACTGTGTGGTCCCATATGAGTTGATGTTCTGAATGTCTAAATGTTGAATGCCCTGACTTCCTTGTAAGGTTAAGTTCACTGTTATATTGAGGTGTTGTTGACTCCATAAGCCCAATGGATAGTTGTTTAATGTGTTTCCAGCATTCATATTTTTCACAGTTGTTCTATAAGAGTTAGCCATCTTATCTTTAATCAAATCATTAATCCATCAAGAGAGAGCCCTCTCAGGTTGAGGAGGCTAGGCCTCAGCCTAAAGTAGGTTTGAAATAGTTACTTAGAGTCAACCTGACCAGCAGCCTATCAGGGTCTGATTTTGAGATAACAGGTTTGCTTCTCTCCATGTGGAACTTCTTTAGTATCTCATTGGCATACTTGCCTTGAGAGACAAACAATTCCTCATCTCCTTTCCATACTTCCATACCAAGGAAATAATGCATGAGCCCCATGTCCTTCATCTAGAATTCTATTACAAGATCCTCTTTGAAATATTTTACCAGCTTCTCATCACTTATTAGAATTAAACCATCAGCATATAATACTATAATAAAAAAATTTCCTTCAACCATAATATGGTAAAGGTTTACATATGTTTCAATTTTTGTGAAACCCAAACTAGTGAAATAGTTGTCAATCCTGGTGTACCAAGTACAAGGTGCTCGTTTCAATCCATACAATGCTCTCTTGATTCTTCACACATGTGACTGTCTATTGAAGGTATAAAATCCTTTTGGTTGCTCAATGTACACCTCTTCTTCAATCACACTGTTGAGGAATGATATCTACACATCCATCTAATGTATCTTCCATCCCATCTAAGTTGAAAGTGCTAGAATAGATATGACTTAAGAGTACCTTGCTACTAGAGAAAAGGTCTCCTCATAATCAATTCCCTCCACCTGAGAGAACCCTCTCGCCACAAATATGGCCTTGTGTTTCTCCACACTCCCATCTGCTTCTTGCGTTACCTTGTAAAGCCATTTGGAACTCACCACTAACTTGTCTGTTGGTCTTGGGATCACTTCCCAAACATTATTTATGATAATGGATTCATACTCCTCAACCATGGCATTAACCCATACTAGTTTCTGCACTACTTCCTTGAATGAGGATGGTTGAAACTCTATACTCTCGCTCATCAAATCCATGTAGCCACTGTACCAATCTGGTGACCTCCTCTTCCTACGTTGTGACGTGGATGCTTCCACATTCTCTCTAACATCATGCATCAATATGTCATCCTCTTTGGTGTGCTTCCTTCCATCTCTGGAGGTCTCTACATGAGTGGGTGCTTTGACTCTCTGCTCCTCTACATGTGGTTGCTCCTTATCATCCTGAGGTTCTTCCTTTGGAGCTAAAAGCTCCTCTTCTCCATGCAACAAAATTTCCATCTCAAGGGAACATCTCATGGCCTTCTCTTCATCAAAATTCACATCTCTATGAACCATTTCCATCCTTTGATATGGAAGGTACACTCGATAGTTGTAAGGTGTATCAGTGTACCCCAAAAATATGCCCAACTCAGATCTTGGTTCTAGATTTTTCCTTGCATCCTTGGTAACATGATAGTAGAATGATGAACCAAAGATCCTGAAGTTTGCCACATTTGGTTTCTTACTTGAAAAATATTCTTTTGGTGTACTCATCCTAAGAATCTGATGAGGACTCCTGTTCTGCACATATACAATTGTGTTGCATGCTTCAGCCCACAAGTGCAACAATAGGCCCTGATCATGTAACATATCCCATGCATCTCCCACAATACTTTGTTCTTCCTTTCAGCCACCCCATTCTGTTGTGGGTCATGGGGTGTTATTAACTCCCGTTGAATGCCTTCTGATGTAGAGAAGTTATTGAATTCATTCGTCACATATTCTCCACTGTTATCTCTCCTAAGATCTTTAGCTTTCCTGCAAGTGTCTTTCTCAATAAGTGCTTTAGATTCACAAAATTAATCAAACATCTAATGTTTCTTCTGCATGAATAAAATCCAACACTAAAGAGAAACATCATCTACAAATATTACATAATACATGTGTTTGGTCATGGAGGTTGTTGAGAATGGTCCACACACCTTTGAGTGAACTCTTTCAAGTATCTCTTATACTTGACTATCCTTATCATGAAAGGTAACTTTGGTGTACTTCCCCAATGTACACCCTTTGCATATGTCTCTTTTCTCTAGTGTACCCTTGGGAGTTCCTATATAAATATGCCACATTATCTTCAAATCTCTATGGTGCAAGTGACCCAATATTCTATGCCACAACTCACTGATGTCTTGGCTCTGCACGTTCTCTGCTTTTGTGCTCAAAGAAACACAGTCTTATACATCTAATTCATAGAGGTTCTTCACCTGAACCCTGAGCTGCTTCACTTTTCCTGAGGCTATGTGACGAAGGAAATCCTTTCCATTTCTAAATATCACATCATAGCCATGGTCCTCCAACATGGCAACTGAAACCAAATTCTTCTTCAAACCTGGAACATACATGACATCTTTTAATGTGAGAGGAGAACCAGATTCCCTCTGAAAGGTAACATTATCAACGTCGGTCGCACTATACCTCCCATCATTTCCCATTTTGATTTGTATATGGAGGTCCTTCTCCTCCAAGTCACTGAAGAATTCTTTGTTTTCATTCATATGGAATGAGGCTCCACTATCCAGATACCACACACTACCCATGACCAATATAAGCATGCAACCAATGAGGGTGAAATATAGCTAGAATTGTGAAGCAAGAGCTGCACCTGTAACTTTCTGAGGGATTATTGTCGGCCTTCTTGTGCGAACACTTTGTGGCATAGTGTCCCATCTTGTGACAATGAAAAAATTTAATCTTCTACATGTCCTTCTTCTTGCTGCCATGATTGGAATCTGATTTGGAATGGGATGACTTCCCTTTCCCTTTCTTCTCCTTTCCAGCTAAGGCACAATTCTCCTCATCATCATGCCTAGATGATGTTCCATATTTGGTGTTCCAGAAAATCTCTTCTTGCACCAATTCATGCCACAAATGCTCCCACTCTGGTAGCTTCTCCCTCCCATTACTAAGTCCTGGTAGCTATGCCAGCTCTTGGGAAGGCCTAGAAGTGCTAGGCTGACTAGATCATCTTAAGAAATGGTAACACCAACACTTCCAAGCTCATACCGACATTGGGTGAACTTGGTCAAGTACTTTGGTATTGTGTCACCCTTCTCCATCTTGGTTTTCCTGAGCTTTTCCTTCATTTCCATCTTCCTTTGGTCACTGTTGTTTTGAGATAGTCTTTCAAGTCCTTCCACATTGAATATGGAGTCTCCTTACCATGGAGGTTCAAGAAAATATGATCTCTAACTCATTTTAGGATAATCCATCTCGCCATTGCAACATGTTTTATCTACTCTGCCATATCTTAAGCATCAACTACTAGAGACTTAGGAATATTTTTGTCTATGAATTCCTTAAGCCCGTTGTATTCCAACACTGCCTCCATCCTATCTTTCCATGAAATATAGTTCGAACTCCCCTCAAGGTCATATTCAAGTCTCAATCCATAGAATGACATTCTATTGGCTCTGAAGTATGATGCTGCAAATTTGATTTCACCTGCAAAAAAAAAATCGTATTCTCCTATTCTATTGTGATTTCAACTCTGATATCATGTAAAAATTCCTTGTAGATTCAAACTACTAATTGTAATATGTTAAAACAATAGACTTAAATATACTCTACACATCAGAGGAAACAATTAAACGATCATGAGATCACAAAGCATACAAGAGAAAGAATTCAATCAACACATTACACAATGATTTCCTGATTAGTCAAAAAATATGCGAAGATTACAATGCTTTTCTCAAGCCCGAGTAACCTCTACACTATCTCTATCTATCTCACTGCTTCTTATAGAAGACCATGCCAATACTTAACCAATTTTATGCTTGCCCAAGTCCTTATCTACTTGTGCCATTTCCTTGGGAATTAACTCCCTATTAATTAAGGAAATTCCTCAATTGGAATTGTGCAATCCTCATAGGCATTCTTTTGACTGCATGCACCACTTTTACAATTCATATGATTATACAACTGATAGTACACTTTCCCTGAAATCCAATCTCAACAAGGTAACTCTCAGATCTGAGATGAATCAGTTATTTATGAGTGAATCATTAGTTTACTAGTTGATCACTGTAGCCAACACCACACTACACTGCAAGCAACATCGCACTACTAGACCTCCCACTAGTTCCTCCAATAGTTGGAACTAGTTTAACTAACTTTAACTCAGTTAAACTAAATTAATTAATTACAACTCAAAATAAACTCAGTCAAGGATCCTATAATGTAGGATAGACTCTACATGACTCAAGTTAGACCCTCAACTCGAATTAACTGAGCCAACTAAGTCAAATTAACATAGTTAACTAATACAAGTTGTCATTGTAGAAATTCTGCAAATTCTCTACAAATCTCGCTCTGAGACCTATGTAGAAAATCTTCCTATAGGTTAACCCGATAATGTAATATAGATCAAAGAAAAATACTATAACCTACTTCTACTATCAATTTTTGGAAGCTTAAAGATCGAGCTGAACACATATAACTAGAAGAAGAAGAATCAATGAACCATACACATGAAAATACTTTGGGGAAAGCCTTAGCTACAAACCCCACTATCTGTATTATCATACAAGGTGGAAATACATAGGAATTATACAAAGCCTTAGCTCTCATAGCTAGCCAGCTCTTAGTGCAATCCTCACAGATGCTCATAGGCAATCCTAGCTTTTCTCAAGCCTTTTCCTCTTCCCTCCAAGCTCCTATTTCCTTGCGTTGTTCCTCTGGGATGATCTCCTTCAACCAAGAGGAAAAGCTCAATTTACCAAGTGGATGATCTCCTGATCTCACACACTGTCAAAACTGCACAATCCTTAAGGAATGATTCCTTCTACATGCATGAGTTTTCTTTATAAGAAAACACATGCAACTGATAGTACACTGTCCTTGCCTTTAATCTCAACTGGGTCTTTCTCAAAATAGACATGCATGAGTTTCTAATGAGGGAATCTTCAGCTAACTGGAGTACACTAGTTGAGTGCATGCATGCATCAACAGACTGATAACTCTCTATTAGTTCCTCAAACAATTTGGAACTAATTTAACTAGACTTAACTCAGTAAACTGAGTTAACTAATTACAACTCAAATATAACTCAATATTATCTCCTTAATTTAAGGCTTATCTCCTTAATTTAAGGGATAACTCTTGCATGACTTCAGAAAGACTTCTAATTTGAATTCCTCCAACTAATTAAGTCAAAATAACTTAATTAATTATTTCCAAGTAGCTGTTAAGACTAAATTCAATTTTAATTCACAATTTAATTGAAGGAAAAATTAAATTGGAATATTCTTGTTGCCACATTTCAACACTCCCTCTCAACAAGAAAGGGATTATCTGCCACCCCGATCCTGTCTCTATGGAACTCGAATTTAGACTTTGACAATTCCTTTGTCAAAATGTCAACATCTTTCTCCTCTGTTGAAATATACTACAATAACATGATCCTCGTCACTACACAGTTTCTGAGATGATGATACCAGATGTCGATGTGCTTGGACCTATCATGAAATACTAGATTCTCAAAGAGTTTGATACAACTTTGATTATCATAGTAGATCACAATTGGATCCATCCTCCAATCAAACAAACCAACTAGGATTTTCTGCATCCAGATGGCCTCACATGCTTCCTGACTTGTAGCCATGTATTTTGCCTCTACCGAGTTGAATGCAACTGACCTCTGCTTCCTGTTGTACCAAGAAATTGTCGTTGACCCAAGGTTGAAAATCCCTCATGATGTGCTCTTCCAATCTGATGGACTCCCTGCCCAATCTGCATCAGTGAAGCCCTATAACTTCACTCTGTTAGGGTCCCACCCTAACCCCCTTATTTATGTCATGGGATCATGTCATAGTCAAGAGTCAATAAAGCCCATATTAATATTTGTAAGTGGTTAACCCGCAATTAATGACGGGACCACAGTTAGTTGCAAATGGGCGGTAGTATTAGATAGATGGTAAATGGGCGGTAGTATTAGATAGATGGTATTAATAAAACCCACGATATTGGCCCGTGGTATTGCATGTATGAGTCATATATAAAGGATAGAGACTCCCTTCGAGGAGTATCGTGTCTTGTTTTGTAATCGAGCTCTACTCTATTGGAGGTTGCCCCCTTGAAGAGGCCTGTGAACATTTCTCTCTGAATAATAAAATCATTGCTATTCTATGCTCTGGGTATATTTCTTCGCATATTCTGTGTTCTCGGTATCTTTTCTTCGCAAATTCTATGTTTGGGTATTACTTTGCAGGTTAAGAGCATAACAAGTGGTATCAGAGCACTTTCCAGGGCTCGGTGGGATCTCCAAATTTTAGCAATTTTTTTTTTGGCTAGAGACGTGTTCCGGCGTCTTTAAACCACGGGATCTGTCGTTAAGCGCATAAACCTGCGGATTTGGGGAGGCATGCATGCAGGAAATACAAGAGGTGGTCACGTCTATTGGACTTCCTTGTAACCCCTGTGGGTACCCCTTCGAGTAGTAGCGCATTAGACAGAACCGCGCACGGACTGTCTTCCACGTACCCTCTGGGTATATAGGAAGCCCCCTAGCTCCCTTGAAACCTCGCCATAGATAAACCTTCGGCCGTCTTGTGGCTACAGTACACCAAGAACAGCACTTGGAGAGATTACTCGCCCGTACGATAGGGTAGTCGGGTTGTACGACTAAGGGTATGGTCGATCCTCCTTAGTTAGAGCCCTGAAACATTGGGCCGAGTACTACTGTCAGACCCTTATGTATATTGCGATTTGTAGCACCTGACACTCCTCAAGACCATAGTTCCCTTTCTATCGGGGGATCACACATCACCTATTCTAGATCAGAAAGTGCAGCAGCAGCCGACATCAGTCCCGCAGCTCCATCAGATCAGCAGCAGCAGTGGTTCCACCATTCAGATCTCTCAGATCCACCAGATCGGAGTAGTTGTGAAGGGTTCCTGTCCCTGGATATAATTTTCGCAGGACTTTTGGCGGCATTGACATTCTGAGGATTTGGCGACTGCAGTATTGATCAGGAAGGAGTAAAAATCCGTTAGGAGTTTTCCAAAAAAAAAAAAAAAGTCTGAGATCTTCCGGGGCGCTTATTGGTGACCTAGCCCATCAGAATCAGGACGACGAGCTGAGCAAGGTGGCACCATTCAATTTCTTAGTAAAATTTTTTTAGGCGGTCCCAATTTTTTCCTCAGGTTGGTGTATGGTAGAAACTCGCGCTCAAGCGATGGCCAATGAAAGGATCGACAAAATTGAAGGCCATGTGCACTCCCTCCAAACTGTGGTGAAGAATATCGAACTTGAGCTTAAAGGAATAAGTAACCAGATACATGATGCACTCCCAAAGGGCAAGGAGCCAGCCCATGAGGAGGCGTATAATGGCCATGAATACCATGAGGGTGAGTCTAGCCACTCTCAGCACGTCTGGCACACCCATCCACCACCTAGTCAGCGACCTCCCAAGTTGGATATGCATAAATTTGACGGTTCTCACACGTCCGCATGGCTAGCACAAATGGAGCAGTATTTCCAATTGAATCATATCATAGATGAGGGGACTAAGCTTATGGTGGGCACCATGTACTTGGACAATGAATGATGGCAATGGAAGGAATGGCATCAGCGTTGCAATGGACATTTTCAGAATTGGGCCCAATTTGCCAAAACTCTTCGCAGTCGCTTTGAACAGGAAGACTCTTTTTTGGGGCGTCTCACTAAGCTCCGACAGATGGGTACAGTGGAGGAATATATTACTGCTTTTGAAGCCTTAGCCTTCCGCACTAGGGGTCTCACAGATGAGTTCTACATGGAATGCTTTATCAGCGGTCTTAAAGAAGCCATCAAAGCTCAGGTTCTACTCCACCACCCTCCCACATGGACAGAGGCTTGCCAGGTAGCCCGTAAGGTGGAACGTGCATTAACAGCCCAATCCAGTGGCCCCAACTTCCCCGCTAAAGGTCGTCCCTCACAGGCTCCCAATATGACTCAGACACTTAAGATTCAAAAGGTGTCACCTGCGAAAATGGCCGAAAGAAGGAAGCAAGGACTATGTTACTACTGTGATGAAAAATATTCCCCGGGTCATAAATGCAAAGAGCACAAGTTTTTTCAAATAGATGCCACTGATTACAGCTCCACCGAGGAAGATCCACCACTTGAGGAACCAGAGGAGATCGAAGAAGATAACCAAAAGGAAATTGTATCTGATGAACCAATTATTTCGCTAAATGCATTGGCAGGAATTTCTTCCCCTCAAACTCTCAAAATCAGGGGTTTTCTTAAACATCGCCCAGTAGTAGTCTTGATTGATAGTGGAAGTACCCATAATTTCATCCATCAAAAGATCGCTAAAGCAGCACATTGTTTCGTCCGGGCAGTTTCTAACTTCCAAGTCCAGATTGCAGATGGGGGCACAATGAAATGTGAAGGTCGCTGTGAAAATGTCAAAATTCAAATGGGGGATTATCAATTGAAAACCCACATGTTTGCAATACACATGGGGGGTTGCGACATTGTCCTAGGTGCGGAATGGCTCCGCACTCTTGGGCCAATCACAATGGATTTCCAGGAGTTATATATGAGTTTTAAGCAGAACAACTCCACACATACCCTCCGTGGACTACAGGCGGGAGCTCCCTCTATCATCAGCTTGCATAGGATGGAAAAATTGTTAAAAAAGGGCCATCATGGAGTGGTAGCTCAATTCAATGCCATCTAGGTAGTAGACACCATGTCTCCGCCAATTCATCCTGAGATGCAACAGATTTTAAATAAACATCGGACGGTCTTTGACAAGCCTCATGAGCTTCCACCCTCGCGAGGGGAACATGATCATAGCATCACATTGGTTCCAGGGGCCCAACCCCCAAATGTGCGGCCATACAGATATCCGTTCACCCAAAAGAATGAAATAAAAAAATCATCAAGGAATTGTTGGAAGCAGGTGTCATTCGTCCCAGCATTAGTCCTTATTCATCCCCAGTGGTCATGGTCCTCAAGAAAGATGGGGAGTGGCGGATGTGTCCCGACTTCAGGGCCCTCAATAAGTTAACAGTCAAAGATAAATTTCCCATCCCAGTGGTTGACGATTTGCTGGACGAACTCAATGGGGCTCAATTCTTCACTAAGTTGGATCTTCGCTCAGGCTACCACCATATTCGCATGAAGGAAGTCGACATTCCCAAGACAACTTTCAGAACTCATGAAGGCCATTATGAGTTCCTGGTCATGCCATTTGGTCTCTGTAATGCCCCCTCTACTTTTCAGAGCCTTATGAATCACCTCCTCAAACCATATCTCAGAAAATTTGTCCTTGTCTTCTTCGATGACATCCTCATCTATAGTGGCACTTGGGCGGCACATCTTCAGCATGTAGATCCACTCTTGCAACTGCTCCGCACGCATAAATTATTTGTCAAGATGTCTAAGTGTTCGTTTGGCATGGAAGAAGTTGAGTATTTGGGCCACATTGTGGGGCATGAAGGTGTCAAGGTGGACCCCAAAAAGATCCAGGCAATGCAAGAATGGCCTCAACCTAAGACCTTGAAAAGCTTGAGAGGATTTTTGGGTCTCACAGGCTATTATCGTAAATTTGTCCGCAACTATGGCCGCATAGTGAAGCCCCTAACGTAACTCCTAAAGAAAATTCCTTCTTCTGGAACGAGGAAGCACAACAGGCATTTACCGCTCTCAAAACTGCCATGTGTTCCACTCCTATCTTAGCACTACCGGACTTCACCAAATCATTTGTCATTGAATGTGATGCTTCGGGAACAGGTATTGGAGCGGTCTTAATGCAGGAAGGGCGACCATTGGCCTTCACCAGCCAACAACTAAGTGGGAGGAATCTGGGCCAATCTACCTACGAGAAGGAAATGATGGCCATCTTACATGCAGTCGAGACCTGGCGACCTTACCTGTTGGGGCGGCGTTTCCAAATCCATACAGATCATCACAGTCTTAAATATTTTTTGGAGCAACGCCTATCTTCCCCACAACAAAATAAATGGTTAGCCAAAATGCTGGGATATGATTATGAGATCATTTACAAGAAAGGGAAAGACAACAGGGTGGCAGATGCATTGTCACGCCAATTTGAGGAGGAAAGTACTCTGCTCGCAATTTCCCCCCCCATTCCCGACTGGATTGAAGAGGCTCGCAGGGAATGGTTTTCACATCCCGGGCTCTCCCAACTCATTTCTCAATTGCAGGTAGATCCTAATTCCAGCAAGGGCTACTCGTGGCAGAATGATATTCTTCGCTACAAGGACAGAGTCGTAATATCGCCAACATCCACCCTCAAAATTCGAATTTTGGCAGAATTGCACTCATCTCCCATTGCAGGACATTCGGGCTTTCAGAAGACGTACACTCGCACCAGAAGATCATTTTTTTGGGCCGGCATGAAACAGGACATCCTTACTTTCGTAGCAGAATGTGACGTCTGTCAACGCCACAAAGGGGAAACCGTCAACACACCAGGCACATTACAACCATTGCCCATTCCAGCGTCAATTTGGACGGAGGTGTCCATGGATTTCATTACAGGTCTTCCAAATTCTGGGAACAAGTCAGTCATCATGGTGGTTGTGGACCGACTGTCGAAGTATGCTCATTTCTGCGCCCTACCCCAACCATTTACACCAACTTTGGTTGCTCAAAATTTCATGGATCAGATCTTCAAATTGCATGGCATGCCCACTTCTATTGTGTCCGACCGCGACCCAATCTTCACCAGTAATTTTTGGTAGGAGCTCTTCAGAATACAAGGCACTCAACTCAAACTCAGTACTTCATATCATCCGCAAGCAAATGGTCAAACAGAAGCCGTCAACAAATGTCTAGAAACCTACCTTAGGTGTTTCACTTCAGAAAAGCAACACCTTTGGGTACAGTGGTTACCTCTGGTGGAGTGGTGGTATAACACCAACTATCATGCCACCACCAAAATGACTCCCTATGAAGCAGTCTATGGATAACTTCTGCCTTCCCCTACTTCTTATCTCACGGGGTGCTCCAAAGTACAAGCCGTGGATCAACTCATACAACACCGCGCAACCATGCTTGCCCATCTGCACGAGAATCTTCATCAAGCTCAGAACCGTAAGAAGCAACAGGCTGACCAACATCGCTCAGAGCGCCAATTTCAAGAAGGGGATCAGGTCTTTTTGAGGCTGCAACCATATAAGCAAACATCACTCAAAGACAAGGGTTGTCAAAAGCTCTCTCCAAAATTCTACGGACCATAACAAGTACTTCAGCGCATTGGAGAAGTGGCTTACAAGTTGGCTTTGCCACCTACAGCAAAAATCCACCCAGTTTTCCATGTATCGTGCCTCAAGAAAGTGATTGGGAACAATTGTCGAGTTCAAACCAGTCTACCTGAATTGGACGAAGAAGGGTCAATCTGGCTTCAACCTGAACAGGTTCTAGACACACGAGACAAGCACCTGCGCAGCCGCATGATTAAGGAGGTCCTCGTCAAATGGAAAGACACCTCTCCGGAAGATGCAACTTGGGAACCAGCCACTATTCTTCAGCAGTTTCCGCAGCTTCAGCCTTGAGGACAAGGCTAGTCTTAAGGGGGAGGGCATGTTAGGGTCCCACCCTAACCCCCTTATTTATGTCATGGGATCACGTCATAGTCAAGAGTCAATAAGGCCCATATTAATATTTGTAAGTGGTTAACCCGCAATTAATGACGGGACCACAATTAGTTGCAAATGGGCGGTAGTATTAGATAGATGGTATTAATAAAACCCACGATATTGGCCCGTGGTATTGCATGTATGAGTCATATATAAAGGATAGAGACTCCCTACAAGGAGTATCGTGTCTTGTTTTGTAATCGAGCTCTACTCTATTGGAGGTTGCCCCCTCGAAGAGGCCTGTGAACATTTCTCTCTGAATAATAAAATCATTGCTATTCTGTGCTCTGGGTATATTTCTTCGCATATTCTGTGTTCTCGGTATCTTTTCTTCGCAAATTCTATGTTTGGGTATTACTTTGCAGGTTAAGAGCATAACACACTCCCTCTATCCATTTGTACCATAATCCATACTGATATGTGCCTTTGAGGTATCTCAATACATGATTTCTTGCCTTCCAAAAAATCTTGGTAGGTTGAACCATCGCTTGAATCAGCTGGTTCACTGCATAGCAAAAATATGATCATGTGTTCACTAAGTACATCAGTGAAACCACAAGCTACCTGTGCACAGTAGCCTCTACCACTTCTCTTGAAGTACCATCCTCAAGCCTCCAGTTACCTGCTATAATAGTTTGCATGGGCTTGCACTTTTCCATGTGGAATCTCCTGAGTATCTCATTGGCATACTTGCCCTGAGATACAAATAAGTCCCCATCCTTCTGCCACACTTCCATGCCAAGGAAGTAATGCATGAGACCCGTGTCTTTCATCTCAAATTCTCTTGCAAGGTCCACCTTGCAAGATACGATCAACTAATCATCACCAGTCAATATGAGATCATCAATATAAAGAATGATGATCAACATCTTGCCTTCCACCACGATGTGGTACAGGTTCGCATCTACTTCACTCTTTGTGAAGCCCAACCTAGTGAAGTAGTTTTCTATCCTAGTGTACCAAGCACGAAGTGCTTGCTTCAGCCCGTACAATGCTCTCTTGAGTCGGTACACATGCAACTCACAATCGAAGGTCTCAAAAACCTCCGGTTGCTCTATGTATGCCTCTTCCTCAGCCGTGCCATTGAGGAATGCAGTCTTCACATCCATCTGATGGATCTTCCAACCCATCTGTGTTGATAGTGCCAACTTAGATTTGATAGATGAGTACCTTGGGACAGGAGAAAAAATCTCATCATAGTCAATCCCCTCGACCTATGAAAAGCCACGGGCAACAAATCTTGCCTTATGCTTCTCCACACTACCATTAACAGCTTGCTTTACCTTGTAAAGCCAATGGGAACTCACAACGCCTTATTTTCCGGTCTTGGAACCACATCCCAAACACTGTTATGAACTATGGAGTCATACTCCTCCACCATAGCATCAACCCAAATCAGCTGATGCACTGCTTCCTCAAAGGAAGACGGCTCGATCTCAACACATTCCCCAGTAAGGGCCATGTATCCAGTGTACCTCTCAAGTGACCCCCTTTGTCTGTGCTGAGAAAATGGTGCTCCCACATTCTCTCTCGCATCCTGCAACAATCTGTCAACTTCTCTTATGCGCTTTCATCCATCTCTGGAAGACTCTGCTTGAGTGGATGTCTCCACTCCTGGAACCTCTGCATGTGGATACTCCACATCAGTCTGAGGCTCCTCCTCCTTACGAACCAATAGCTCCTCCACAACTTGTAGTTGGAGCTCCCTCTCAAGGGAAGCTCACATGGCCTTCTGCTCATCAAAATTGAGATCTCTGCGAACCACTCTCCTCTGACTGGTAGGAAAGAACACTCGATAGTTGTGAGGTGTATCAGTGTACCCCACAAGTATGCCCAACTCTACTGTCGGCTCAAGCTTCTTCCGTGCATCATTTGTCCCATGGAAATATACCGATGAGCCAAATATCTTGAAGTGACCCACATTTGGTCTTTTACTAGAGAAAGCTTCCTCTGGTGTCTTCATCCCAAGTATGGGATGTGGGCTTCTATTTTGCAAATAGACCATTGTGTTGCATGCCTCAACCCACAAGTGAAGGGGTAGGCCTTGGTCATGCAGCATTACCTGTGTCGCCCCTACAATAGTTCTATTCTTCCTCTCAACCACCCCATTTTGCTATGGGTTATGAGGTGCCGTCAACTCTCATTTAATTCCTTCCACTGCACAAAAGTCCTTAAACTCTTGAGAGGCATATTCTCCACCATTGTCGCTTCTCAAGGCCTTGATCTTACTCCCTGACTCTTTCTCAACCAAAGCTTTGAACTCACAAAACTTTGTGAAGGTTTGGTCCTCCTTCTGCATGAAATAAATCCAACATTTACGAGAATAGCCATCAATGAAAATCAAAAAATACCTTTTCTTTACTGTGGATGTCGTCGAGAATGGTCCACACACATCAGTATGAACTCGCTCTAAGATAGCCTTTGCTTGACTATCTTGATCATGAAAGGAAGACTTGGTGTACTTTCCCAAGGTAAAACCTTTGCATATGTCAACTTGCTCAAGTTTACCTTTGCGAAGTCTTGTAGATATCTATTGCATTATCTTCAAAGCCTTATGATGCAAATGTCCCAACTACCTGTGCCACAACTCACCAATTTCTTGGCTTTGCACCAATTTTGCTTTCATACTCAATGCTGCACAATCATCTACCTCTAGTTTATAAAGATTCTTCACCCGAATCCCTATCGTCTTGGTTTGACCCGTGGCTATGTGTCATAGGAACACCTTTCCTTTACTGAAGACAACATCGTAGCCTTTGTCCTCAACCATCGCCACAGATACCAAGTTATTCTTCAGTCCAGGCACATACATCACATCTGTCAAGGTGAGAGGAGCTCCATGCTCCCCTTGAAAAGCAACCGTGCCCACTCCTGAAACACTATACCTTCCGTTGTCACCCATCTCTATGCGCATCTTGAGGTCTTTCTCCTCCAAGGCACTGAATAAACTTTTATCACCGGTCATGTGGAATGAGGCTCCACTGTCAATATACCATACACAACCCATCATCAATGACACCATGCATGCGATGAGGGTAAAGTCCATTTCGAACTGAGAGGCTAAAGCCTCACCTTCTGATCCTTCCGAGGATCCCTTCTTGGACTTCTTTGATGGGCAATTAGTCGCATAAGGTCCCATCTCAATTGAAGTATGATATGGATTCAATTTTCACCTACAACCCTGAACTTCAAACTTCGAATTCTCTTCTTTGTATACTGTTCACAACTTCGTTAAACTTAGCTCCGATACCATGTAGAAATTCTACAAATTCTCTACAAATCTCGCTCTGAGACCTATGTAGAAAATCTACATGTAGGTTAACCCAATAATGCAATATAGATCAAAGAAAAACACTATAGCCTACTTCAACTATCAATTTGCGGAAGCTTAAATATTGAGCTGAACACATATAACCAAAAGAAGAAGAATCAATGAACCATACACATGAAAATACTTTAGGGAAAGCCTCAGCTAAAAACCCCACTATCTGTATTATCATACAAGGTGGAAATACATAGGAATTATACAAAGCCTTAGCTCTCACAGCTAGCCATCTCTAAGTATAATCCTCACAGATGCTCACAGGTAATCCTGGCTTCTCTCAAGCCTTCTCTTCTACCATCCAAGCTCCTATTTCCTTGCGCTATTCCTCTGGGATGATCTCCTTCAACCAAGTGGAAAAACTTGATTTACCAAGTGGATGATCTCCTAATCTCACACACTGTCTGAACTGCGCAATCCTCAAGGAATGATTCCTTCTGCATACATGATTTTTCTTAATAAGAAAACACATGCAACTGATAGTACACTGTCCTTGTCTTTAATCTCAACTGGGTCTTTCTCAGAATAGACATGCATGAGTTTCTGATGAGGGAATCTTTAGTTAACTGGAGTACACTAGTTGAGTGCATGCATGCATCAACGGAGTGATAACTCTCTATTAGTTCCTCAAACAATTTGGAACTAATTTAAATAGACTTAACTCAGTAAACTGAGTTAACTAATTACAAATCAAATATAACTCAATCTTATCTCCTTAATTTAAGGCTTATCTCCTTAATTTAAGGGATAACTCTTGCATGACTTTAGAAAGACTTCTAACTTGAATTTCTCCAACTAATTAAGTCAAAAAAGCTTAATTAATTATTTCCAAGTAGCTGTTAAGACTAAATTCGATTTTAATTCACAATTTAATTCAAGGACAAATTAAATTGGAATATTCTTGTTGCCACATTTCAACAGTCATGAAATGTAGAATTACAATTTTATTCCCAATTTAATTCAAGGACAAAATTAAATTAGGATTTTCTTGTTGCATTTTCAATAGTTCTACCCATGTAATCCCATATTGTTATTGTTGTTCCCCATAGAAACCCATTATTGTTATTGTTGTGCCATTACATTATTATTGTTTATGTAGGTTTTGATTATATTGTGACCGCTTAGATTCCTATATATACCAAGGATGTCATGTCATTTGTATCATCCAAGAATTTTCCATTTATGCGATGTAAAGGAGGTTTCCCGATCGAAGAGGCTAATTTTCAAGTTGTTGATCTATCTTTTCTTCTGTTTTGTGATTTTGTTGCATAACATAATGCATGGGTTTACAAATGATAACAACTTTTGCATCTATGCATCTCTAGTAATCCACCTAGCTACTAGATCATTATATTTTAGATTCTCTGTCATCATTGAAGCTTCAGGTTTGTTATAGGTGTAACACATATGAACCTTAGAATTCCTATGCTCTCACTATCATCTTCCATTATATATTTCTATGTCATTGTTCAACATTTTGCTGCATATCTTTCTGTCCCAGGTCCAGTAGAATACCTTTGCATCGTTGATTAGAATTTTTAACTCCTCTATCCACCTCACCACATGATTGTTACACTTCTAGTTCTCTTCAATTCACTCCATGTTGCCTAGGTCTCAATCCAATTCAAATATCCATGCTACTTGTCTTTGAGGTCTCATTAGGTTTTTCTATCCTTGATAGAGCACTAACAATATTAATATTTTCTCAACCAATTGTTTATTTTGATTTCTCTAGCCATCTTCAAGAAAGAATAATTGTGGTTAATCATGAGTTGTAGACTTGGTTCCAACTCTCCCATGTGATCCATATATATGGTGTTGCGCATAGAAACCATCTTTGATCACTGTGTTATACTATCTTTGTGTTGTTCATATAGTCTCTATTAGATCATCTCTAATAATTGTTCTATACACATTTATACACTATACAATGTTTGTGTTGTTCATGTATCCTCTTTGGGTTTTTCATTTCTGTCTCTACATATATATGGACACCATGTGTATTCATATTAGGCAATGAATACATAGGTAAGTCACAACCACTTGGGTTAAAATAACACACACTTTTATCTAGTTCTTCAAACTCTATAATTTGGGATATTCTTAGCATTTTCATGCTTTTTTCCTATATTGGTATAAAAATGCATCATTTCAACAACAAAATTAGTCATTTTGCTTGTATTTATCACATAAATAGGATTCTATAACTCTACAAGTGCTCTTGAGTTGGCTCTACTCTGAGCTGGTGAATCGAGTCAAAACTCTTGGTCAAAATCATTTAGAAAATTGTACATGTGTAATTAGAACTAGAAAATAAAGTATGATTTATATGTTTATCTATATTGTAGGATTTTACAAGATTCAGTACACCATTGCGATGTTGTGGACAAGGCCTTCTTGGGTCCTATTCATTCTCTCACTGCATCAGCTCTTCCTTGAATCTAGTTTTCTTACTCTTCTCTACAAATTCTATACTTAATGCCTAACAACAAACTTCTCTCCCTCTGTCATGGACAAGGATATCAACACTTCATCTATTCGGTCTCAGAACATGTTGTCATCATCAGACCCGAAGTCATTTCTTGTGTCTTCTTCGATAGCATCCTCCAAAAGGAATTATTCAATGGTTTACAAAACCCACTTAGTTGTCTCCTTCTCTATACTCTTTAATAAGAGCTTTTGTATCAAGACCAAGGGACATGGAGCAAGTGAACACTACTGCCCTTGGATATCTATCTCTACCTTCTAGTAAAATAACTTGAGCTCACTCCTGATACTCATCTGTACATGATTTTGTTTCATTTTTAGAGAAAAGACCAACACCCCAGTCTTACAACAAAGTGATTGACTTAATGATAATTGTGACCTCAAAATGAGAACTCTAGCAAAAAAAAACCTCGAAAAAAATGAAAAACAACCTGAAAATGAAAAGTTTTGTTGTTATAACAACGTTTTTTTTCTTTTTCTTTTGGGGTTGGTGGGGGGGGGGGGGGGTGTTAAATCTTCAACATTTTTTAAGTCAAAATCATTTTTCCTTCCGCAAAAAACATGAAAAAACACTCTGAAAATGCAAAGTGCTGATGTTGGAGCAACACTTTTTTTGGCTGGTAAATTTTCAACATTTTTTAGCAATGACGTTAAAGATAACACATCATGACTCTGAAGACCTTAAAATTCCAACAATTTTTAGGCATGACATTAAAGATAAAATATCATGTCTCCGAAAAACCTTAAAATTATAACAATTTTCAGCCATGGCATTAAAGATAAAATAGCATGACTCCGAAAAACATTAATATTCCAACAATTTCTAGGCATGGCGTTAAAGATAAAATGTCATGTCTTTGAAAAACTTTAAAATCCAACAATTTTCATCCATAGTGTTAAAGATAAAATAGTTATAATTATTTTCAACCACAACATTAACGATAAAATATCATGACTTAGAAAACCTTAAAATTTTGAAAGATTTTCAACCACGGAATTAAAACCAAATATCATGGCTACAAAAATCCTTAATTTTTCAACATATTTTAACCATAGCCTTATGAAAAAATCACATGACAAAGAAAGATTAAAAATGAACACCCAAATGAAAGATTCATAATAGCAAGGCTAATTTCTTTTTAAAATGTTGAAACTATAGCTATTTTAAAATCTCAACCTAAGACAACTTGACATATTGTAATAAAACATTAAAAAAAACCATCAAATTGACATGCATTGGATGTGAACTCAACCCATTACAATGAAAACTTAAAAACCAACCATGAAATTGACACACTATGGGGGGCAAACTTGATCCATTATAACGAAATCTTTAATCAACTATCAATTTGACACATAATGGGGTCGGGTTGCTAGTCGATGATTGACATAGGCCCTACAGAAAAAATAAAATAAAACAAAATAACAAATATATAGATAAATAAATAAAAATGAAAAATACAAATCAAAACGAAAATTAAAAGATTGAAAAAAATTAAAACTAAAATTAAAAGCCAAAACAAGTGTAATATGCAACGTTTCTGCTTAGTACCTTCCTCTTATGCAAAAAGTATTTGATAACTAAATTAAACTAAAACAAATAAGGTGGAAAGGTTTTCTTTATTAAAATCACTATTCAAATATCATAATTCCAATAATTGAAACTATGTGAGAGAACTAAAATTGGATTTGAATCATGATAAGTTTTAAGCTCTACATTATTTGAAGGAGTAATATAGTGATTAATTTATATTTTTTTTGTTTTCAACTTTTGTTATTTGAAATATTGATTTTAATTTTATTGTATTTATATTTAAGTGAAATAGTTTTATTTATGATTTCAAAACTTTAATAAACTTCAAAGAATTTGTTTAAAATTTTCAATACTAATTCAAAGTCATTTTTTTTTACCAAAATAAAAAACAATATAACCTGAGTTATGGCAGGTATAAAAATGAGAATCCTACTGTAGTGAATGTGATCATATAACTTAGTTATATTAAGTGCATGATTTAAGCACCACAACCTTGGTGAAGGGGAATCAAATTGCTAATAATCTATTGGTACATGATAACATATTGTATGAAAAAAGGGTCAACAACAATTAAATAATTAAACTATCCAAAGATATTATGACTAATAAAATATATTAATGGGAAAAAGTGAAAAAACATTGTTATTAGGAAAAAAATATTGCTATTAAAAATAATATAACAATTAATAGAATAAAAACAATGAAGGGTTATAAGTTAATAAATACTATTGTTAAATATAAGTATGATAATGAATGGAAATAAAATATTATGTATGGAAAAAATATTGTACATATTTAATTATATTTCATAGTCCTCCGTGTTTTATTGAGATAACAAAGGGAAAGTCTCAAATATTTCCAAATATTGTGTGAGAAAATGAAAGATATTTTTAAACAATTTTCAATTCTAACAAATTGTTTTTAAACCACATAAAATTAGACATTCACGAATAAAAAATTAGAAATTCAAATTTTAAAAATTCAAAAAATAATTTTCAATTTCTAAAAAATAGATTTAATATTTAATTTTACAAAAACTTTAATAAAATTTGCAAGTTAATTAAGAGTCAAAGAATTTTGACCCGAACTATTAAGTTTAAAAAGATTAATAACATGTAAATAAAAAAATATATATTAAAACATAAAAAAAAAAACCGATTTAAAAAAAAATTTATAAAAAATATATCAAACATAAAAAAATATATGTATAAAAAACACACCAAAAACTATAAGCATAAAAAAAACCATAATTAACTCATAAAAGATAAAAATTTAAACAAATAAAAAATAAATGAAAAAACAAAAACTATTTCTTAATAAACACAATTTAAGAAATAAATTTAGAAATTTGACACCAAAAAACAAAATAAATAAATAAAAGAATTGGATGATTAAAAAATAAACAAATAAAAAAACAAACAAATTAAAAATAATTAAAAAAATATTTAAATCATAATAAATATTAAGTTAAAAAAAATTAAAAAAACCTATAGGTTGTAGAATAGACTGCGATGGGGTGTATTGTTAAGTCACTTCGTGATGTGAAGGTCACCGGTTCAAAACTTTGCGGGAAAAAATCCAACCATGTTAAGGGTTGGTGTGGCTCAGGAAGGGTGCAATCTCAGGTAATTTTCGTGGCTTAAACGTCCATGGGTCGCAGTTTCTCAAGCCACAAGTCAAGCATGATGTAATTTTTTGAGAACTTAGACCACTTGACAAACCAAAAAAAAAAAATTGTATATATATATATATATATATATATATATATATATATATATATATATACGGATTTAACAAAAATAAAAACATGTTTTAATTACACACACACATATATATGATTAAAATATGTTTTTATTTTTGTTAAATTCGTATATATATATATATATATAGAAAAAATAAAATTAAAAAAAAAAAAGTGTTCTCACTAGGAGTGGCTGAAAGACCACCGCACGACCAATGGAGCAACATTGATCACTGCTCCGTTGTCCCTACGATGACCTTTCAACTCCCGGTTGATGGAGGGTCGATTCCTGCCCACGATTGGCGAGAACAATTTTTTTTTCTAATATATATATATTTTAAATTTTAACTTGTTTTAATGTTTTTTATTTTTTATTTTTTATCTAAATATTTTTTATTGTTTTTTTAATTGTGTGTTTTATTTTTTTTAACAGTTTGTTTTTGTTATTTTTACTTAAAGCTTTATGTGAATCATTTTTTTTGTTAAAAACACTTCAAATGTCATATCTAAATATAAAAATCATAAAAAATTCATAAAATTTGCTATTTTCCCAACTCTTTTATCCTTATTTTTTACATTAAAATATATTATTAAACATGTCATTTTTAGCGAAAGGGTCCTGAAATACGTATTTTTTAATTATATCTATATGCATAATGTGTATTTTTTGTTGAGTGTTTAAAATTATTGTTTTTTAGTGACAATTATTTTATGTGTATTGAATTACTAATTAATGATATATAAATATATAAAAAACTTAACTTCAAATTATTAATTTTATCATTAATTTTTAAACTTTAAATATATATATATATTTATATATATATCTATATATATATATATATATATATATATATATATATATATTATAAAAAAGGATTGCAAAGAAAAACAGAAAACACAAGTTTGGAAAACCTTTAAAAAACAAACATCGTAGGACGAAGAACAAGAAGAAGAATAAGACAACTTGAAAAATGGTTAAATAAGCAACATTTTTGTTACACTAAAAAATGTCACCATGGCTATTTACAGTTAGTATGGCTCTATCAACGGTCATGCTATCCTCCTGGGCAAGTCTTATGCCTTTGCTCTCCATGTCAAACTCCAAAATGAGAGAAAGTCTTTGTAAATGTGTTTATCTCTGGGTACGCAGATTCTCTCGACCTTACCTGCGTATACGCACCTGATGTTCACAAAAACTGCGTACTTGTACGCTCTGTATGTAAAGGGGCAGGTGCGTACCCCTGTAAAGGTCAAAAAGCACAAGTTTCACTCCAAAAAAGTTACTTGTGGTCATTTCTAGAGGCTTCTAGAAGTATGTTTGACGTGTATGAAGCGCCTCCAGATGGTTCATGTATCCCTACCAAAGAGGAACTTATCCCATCAATAAGGGAGCTATCCCATCCAAAGAGGGGATTATCCCATTGATGGTGGACCTGATTAACTTCCTCTTGAGCACTATAAATATAGGCATTGGGCCAGAAGGAGGGGAGGTTGAAAGCTAAACTTTTCTAAGGGTAGATGCTGCTGGAATTAGGACTCCCATTTAGAAGCTTGTGAGGAGATATTACCATCTTTGCTTGTTCTATTTGGAAGTGGGTGAGCTTTGTCAAAGTAAAGGAGAACTCTTGATGGACCCTGGGAGGGACTTGCACAACACCAAGGCTCAGGTTGTAATTGTTCATTTTGTTTCCTATTAATGCAAATGAGTCCATTCTTCTCAATAACTTGTTATTTATGAGTTGTTTCATGTACTCCTTGGTCTATATGTTAAATATGTTTTATTTTATGAGATTATCAAGTGCTATTTAATCGTTTGATTGTTAGTGAATGCAGGTTTCGAAGTGAAGGAGGAGCTCATCCGGATCGGCGAGGCTGGACTACTACAATAGCGTTGGACTACAGGTAGGATCTAAACACTTGATTTCTTGTATGGTAAATGCATGTTTAGAGAAGGATTGCTCTTGTTTGTCTTGTTTGTCACTAGAGAGTCTTAGGCTCCTAGGGAGGTTGGTTTTGTCCGCACTATCGTCTCTTTCTGCCTGACAAAATGGCGACTCCACTGGGGAATCCATTGATGAGAAAGTTTTTTCCTTTGTATGCAACTTTGATCTGAGAAAAGACATTTATTTTCTAGTTTTTGGCTCTGTGACTTTGTATTTGGGTGGGTTAGCTTAGGGTTAGATCGAATTTAGTTTTTCTTGGTTTTGCCAGTAGTACGCACCCTCTGAGTATTGCACAGTGCGTACCTGTACGCACTGTTGCTGTGTGCACAGAGCGGGCCCGCACCTGTCTTAACAGGTTGCCTGTGTACCCTGCTAAAAATTAAGAAATTTCCATTTTTTACATTTTTCCTCTTAGATTTTGCTTTTTCTTAGTTTTTACTGCCCAGATCCATTAGTCTCTTGTCAAAGATTTTCACCTGAACTTGTTTCGATAGCATTGAGTGTTTTAGTGGATTTCATAGAAGTTTAAGCCCTAGGGTTTGATTTTTGAGTAGGTCCTATAGTGACTTTGGCGGTAGAAGTTGTCAAGCCTTAGATCTCTCTGGTTTTGTCAGCCTTCTTAGGAGTCGGACCTGTCATAAAGTCTACCTATGAGAGCAACTTACCTTTGAGTTGTCTCTTTGGCAAATTTCGAAGTGCTTGTTGATTAAGTATTGAATTCCATTTTACAAAAAGAACAAAAAGATTTGAGTTTTGTTTTGACTGGTCTTTTGATTCTGCCTTAGCTGGTCCTTGGCTTGATTGTGGTCAAGTAAAACAACCTAGAATCATCCTTGTAGGCTTTTGCCTCGTTAGGTTTGCTTTAGAGTAAATTTCTTTTTGATTTGCTTGTGAGTCAATTTTTTCATTGCTTTTATAGATTTTGAGATTGATTTTCGTTAAAATAGATTTTTATGCTTTATTAAATAAGAAAAATACAAAAACATCTCCTTTGAAAAGTTTTGTTTCGAGTAGCTTTGGGGTATTTTGAAAGAAAAAGAAATTTTCGTGCACGTAAGGGGTGGTCATGTTTGTATGCTTGGAAAGATAAAGAGAATTGTTTCTTTGATTGTCTTTACTAAGAAAGTTGTTTTCTATAAAATTTGCATTTTCCAACTCTCTTAGTTAGGAGTTTCATTGAAAGAGAAAAGTAGCGTAAATCATCTTAGGTGCATCTTTGTAGTGGTTTGAGTCGAGTCTACACACCATTGGTTTCATTTCCACTACCTTTTGTCTTTAAGAAAAACCATAAAATTAACGCTTAAAGTAAAATCAACGTAGTAACTTTTATTTACTAGGGCTCTGAAACACCAATTTAGATCAGGCTAGTGTCTTGGAGTAGGAGAGTAATTAACTCTCCAAGACAACAAAACCAAACAAGTAGCTTATCTTGTGATAGAATAAATCCAATTGTCTCATTTGTACTCTGGGAAAGCTCCTCTTAAAGGAGAAGCACGAGCTCGTGTCCGAACCAGTGAAGGGATCAATCCTCCCTCGTTGGGAACGACGCCAGACATGCACGTATTACAAATGGTAAACCTCGGATTAACCATTGTCGAGGAGCCAGGGGTCACTTGTCGGTAAACCTTGGATTATTGTTAAGGAATCGGCAAGGGGATTGAGCTTGATACTCTGCCCTTGCGTGCTGTCGGAGTGTAGACTGTTCCCCCAGGTGCATTTGTTGCGGTTGGTAACCTTAGTGACCAGTATCTTTAGGATTCTACCGAGGTGACGGTGGAGGGAAGATCCCACTGTACCTGGAGCAGACGTCGGCTAGACTCACTTGGATTTTCCGGGGGGTTCACTTCACTCGAGACGGTTAAAGTGGAGGAACTTGTGCCGGTCTATTCATTAAGCAGGTTGCCAGGGTAACTGTTCCACCCGCCACTTCTATACTGAATCCGGCGATGTTGGGTTTCATCTCCAACTAGCGTTTTCGGTCTGGAAGGCTACTGTTTGTGCTTGGTTTGACGCCCTAGATTCTTTAGGCGTGTGATTCAAATTTTTTTGGTTCTTTAGTGACTTTAGGTGGTTTGATTTGAGATTTTACTTTGTTTTCGTGTGTAGTAGTTAAAAGTTTTTAGCTGTGGCGGAATTACCGAGACAGTCCCGTAGACTTCGGGGCAAGTCACCTGAGATTGTTACCAGAACAGATTTGTTGAGGAAACTCCGTAGATCGCGGGGTGGATCTCCTGAAGACGTCCCGGGTCAGTACGAAGGATTGAAGTTCCTTGTAACTCCTCCTAGTGGCAGTAGAGTAGGTTCACCTGAAGAAGGAGAATCTTCCTTGGTAGTCCATCCAGATTACCAAAGTCTAGAGACAGGTTATAATGCCGAAGCTGTTACAGTTTTCGAGCTTGCTGGTAGTTTTTCATCTACTAGTGATATAGGCGAAGAACCTAAAATATCTGAACCTGTTACTCCAACTTCTAGTGTTCCAGATTCACCAAGAGTAGAACGAGTTATCACCGAAAATCTTCCTACTGGTTTGATTGCTATTGAAGAACTTGCTCCAGAGGAAGAAATAGGCGTCTCTAACCTTGAAGATCAACTTACTATTGAGCTCAGGGAGCGTGAATCTATCTTTTACAGTCCTCCTAGAAGTACTACTTGGTACCTTTCGTTAACCAATTATTTAGACAACTCAGGGATAGGTTTTTCTACACCTCGTACTCCTTTTCCACCTGGAGGTATTTATACTCCTGTAAATATGTCTGGTCAGTCATCCGTGTTCACTCAATCTCCTGAATCTTTCTTACATGGCGGTCCTTCTGTTCCCACCGGGTATCAGTCATTTTCTGGTATCTTTGCGGGGGCATCTCCTCAACCCGTCGATCATGGGTTATTAGCTGGAAACAATGGTAATAAACCATTGGGTGTAGGGGACATTTACATGATGTCAGGTTCAGTTCCCGTTTCTCAACCTCAAGGTGGTCAATTACCGCCTGGGGGGCAGCCTCAGTTAACGCCTGGGGGGCAACCTCAAGGTACACAAATTGTGTCTGGGGGGCAGCCTCAAAGTCAGTATGTACCTATGGTGCAATACATGCCTCAAGGTCAACCCCAGCCTCAATATGTACCCCAGGGTCAACCTCAGTATCAATATTTACCTCAAGGGTATCAACCCCAAGGGTATCAACCTCAAGGGTATCAACCCCAAGGTCAAGGTCAACCCCAGTATCCGTATTTACCCCAAGGTTATCAACCTCAAGGTCAATACTCGAGTCAAGGTTATTAACCACCTCAAGGTCAGTCATATGTTCCAGGTATGGGAACTGTGCCTTTCAGTTATCAATCCTATCCTCAATCCGGTTATGGATCCCAGTATCGTCAACCTATTACGGGTCAATACCCTGGAATGATAGTGTGGGATCCGTCACAGGGTCAACAGGTGTTGCAACCAAGTATACAGTTGGTACCTCAAACTGGACAACCCGTAGTTTCTGGTCCACCCCAGCAACCGTAACCTGTCCAGTCAAATGTTCAAACTTCTGTAACTTCAGTAGTTACTCAGCCGCTAATTGCTCCTAGTACTCCATCTCAAACGGCTGCTGCAACTACCGCAACATCTGCCGCATTTACTTCTGGAGTATCGACAACTCCAGTTTCTACTGTCTTTGCAACCACTCCTCAGACATCTTTACCATTGTCTGGATCTACGATTCAAACCACGGTCCAGATGCCTATAGGTCAGCCTGGTATAAGTATGGTTGTCACTACTCAACCTCAATTTGTTCATCAACCATACCAGGGACAGTACCAATATGGGCAAGCTATCCAGCAGCCGGTTTACCAGTATCAACCGTATCCTGGGTACACTTATCAACAACCTCAACAACCCCAGTACGGTCCGGTTAATCCTGGTTTTCCAGGAGGATATAATATCCCTAATGCGATTCCTGTTCCTAGTTATCCTGGATATCCTCCTCCTGGGACTGGTCTTGTGACCCAGAGTTTTAGAGATCCTAACCGGCAATTACCGTTTATCGCAACTTTGGATTTACCAGACTTGACGCGCCTAACGAATGATCCAATTCAATATCTTCCGTTCTGGCCGCCAATGCCAAATAAGTTGCCCAGTGATATACCCAAGTTCGAAGGTAAGTCTGGAGAGGATCCGTCCAATCATGTGATGACTTACCACCTCTGGTGTGCTTCAAATTCTATCTCGGATGATTCGATCTGCTTACGTCTTTTCCAGCGTACACTCATTGGTCTCGCGGCCAAGTGGTAGATTGAGTTACCATGGGCCTCTTTTTACAATTTTAGCCAGTTAGCTACCTCATTCTTAACTCACTTTCAGTTGCCGGTCAGATACGATAACGGCACGGAGTTATTAACTTCACTAAAACAATCGACGTCCACGTATATTTCTGATCACATTCATGAGTGGAGACGTCGAAGAAGGTTAGTGAAAGTTTTTATTCCGGACCAAATCTTAGCTGAATGGTTTGTTAAATCATTATTACCGAAGATTACTGAAGATGTAGCTAAGGCCGGAGTATTTGCTGAGGAGAAAGTCATTGCTCAGGCGCAGTACCTTGACTTAGTTTATACTCAGTCAGGTACGTTACACGAGAAGATCCCAGATCTTCCAAAATCAAATCAAATCGCTGCTGCTCCTTCGGGATCTCATGCCGCTGATGGTATGATTGGTACGGTGAACACAAAGAGCAAGAAGAAGTCTTCCAAGAATTCTACTACTCCTATAATCACCTTGCCTGATTCCCCGACAGGAGAGTATTCTCCTGAACTTTCCGCCGATATTCACGATGTAGAGTCATCTACGGCCAAATCAAAAAACGGTGGAAAGAAGAAAGGAAAGAAGAAGGCTAAAGAAGACAAGGCTCCGAAGGAGAAAACAAAAAATTCGGAAACCAATGACGAAAAGCGCAAACCTCGATATCCTTGTCTTATTTGTGAAGAGGATCATTTTACGAGAGATTGCCCTCATCGGGCCGAGGTTGTGAAAATAGTCAAAGGTTCTCCCACTCCTGCTGTGTTGAAAGATCCATTTCCGAAGCAGGAGAGTAAGATGATAGGTTCTTCCTCGACTGCCAGTGAAGAACCCATTTTGATGATGTCTCATGTGAGGATTGCGACTCGGTCACAAGATTATGGTAGTAAGAATCATGTTGATGGTAAGGAAGCAGAATCTTCTCATTCTAATCCATCAACCTCAGCTCCTGGTTCCGATCCACTACAGATCGAAAAACCTAACCCGGACTTAGTAATTAAACCGCCCGCCAAGGGTGTACTTCGAAGGTCTGCTTTCAATCCACATGCGAGAGTGGCCCAGAATTACAACATTGTTGAGGACTTAGCTGTTTCACCCTCAGCAATGTCGGCTTTAGAAGTGCTGCAATCATGTCCAGCACAACGAAAATTACTTTTGTCGGCTATCGGAGCTGTTGATGTTCAGGACCCGAATCTGATAATCTTCGATCTAGAAAATAGTACACCGCGCCTTCCCCATCAAATGGCTTTCCAGATTCCAGTGATAGTCAAAAACAGGCCTATTCATCGGACTGTAATTGATGAGGGAGCTTCCACGTGTATTATGTCGATTCAGTGTTGGAGATCGCTTGGTTCTCCTTCGCTGAACCAATCCCCGACCATCCTTAAGGCCTTTGATGGCCGTGGGTTCCGTCCGTTTGGTATTCTACAGGAATTGCCTATAGGGGTAGAAGGGAAAACTGTTAGTCTGGATGTGGAGGTGGTTGATGCCCCTCTAGACTACAACCTTCTTTTGGGTCGAAGTTGGTCATATGCTATGACAACGGTCGTTTCATCGGTCTTCAGAGTAATAAAGTTTCCACATAACGGCAAGATCGTGACAATTGATCAGCTGACATACTTTTCATCCGACCCAGCCTCTTCAGAGAGTATCCAGCATGTCGGTAAGACGACAATCCCTTACAGGGACGTTGGCGTAGGTTTAGTTAAATATTCCGGTTTACTGGGAACTTTTCCTTTCCCTCCAATCAACGCAGACCCTTCATTTGCGTCAATTCATATGATTACATCAGACACCATTATTTATGACGATCCTTGGATTGTCCCATCTGAATCTGAGATAGACTCATTCGGTGATGCTATGCCTTTGAGTCCATATGAAATTGCTTATGAAGCCGTCATGTCTTTTACCGACTCGCGTTCAACCCAAATCGACCAAATGAATGTGGTCAGTGAGGAATCACTTTTCACATCAACCTCAGAACGGATAGCGTTTCCCGAAGTCGTGTCATCTGACGAGCAACTTCGCGAAATCCTAAGTGTAGACGATCTACCATGGGAAGATCTCCATCATAGATCTTCGTTTTTACCTGAGGATGATGCTTTTGAAAATGATTTTTCAACTATTTTTACCGCTGAATATGTCAAAAACGCTCAGAATCCAACGAAACATTCTGATTCAAAGTTGAATTTAGGGAATATTTCTCGCACTATTCCCATTGACATTTCAGTGAAGCCCGGAATTGAGGAAAACATTCATATAGGTGCCTCATGTACAAAAGATGAAATTCAAACTTACAAGGCCCTATTCCAAGAATTCCGCGATGTGTTTGCCTGGTCTTACGAGGAAATGCCAGGAATCGATCCTGCCATTGTTGTTCATGAAATAAAGACCTACCCGGACGCTAAACCCGTCCGGCAACGGTTGCGTCAGATTCACCCTAGAAAAGCGGCTGCGATTAAAGCAGAAGTCGAGAAGCTGTTGAAAGCAAGTTTCATTTATCCAATCCCGTTAACAGATTGGGTATCGAATATTGTTCCGGTTAACAAGAAACAAGGAACAATAAGAATCTGTATCGACTATAGGGATATAAATCGAGCTTGTCCAAAAGACAACTATCCAACGCCTTATATCGATCAAATCATTGATGATTGTGCCGGAAGTGAAATGTTTTCCTTTATGGATGGTTTTTCGGGCTATAATCAAATCAATATTCTACCTGCCGATCAACCAAAAACGGCATTCATTTGTCCTTGGGGGACATTTGCTTACTGCAAATTACCTTTTGGGCTTAAGAATGTCGGAGCCACTTTTCAACGGGCGATGTCTTACGCATTTCATGACATCAAGCACATTGTGCAACCGTACCTCGATGATTTGCCTGCTCATTCTTTACATCGAGCTGATCACCTTGTCCACTTACGAGCAATCTTTATGAGGTGTAGGCATTATCGTATTCAGTTGAATCCCCACAAGTGTGTCTTCTGTATAGAAACGAGTCGATTGCTGGGATTTGTTGTTTCAAAGGCTGGCATTCGCGTCGATCCCTCGAAGGTCGAAGCTATCATCAAATTGCCTCCTCCTTCGAGTTTGCGCCAACTCCAAAGTTTGCAAGGGAAAGCGAACTTTTTACGCCGATTCATTCCAAACTACGCCGAGGTCACTAAAGGTTTTACACGGTTGTTGAAACAGAACGTTCAATTCTTTTGGGACGAGATTGCCCAACAATCTTTTGATGCACTTAAGCACGCGTTGACCCATGCACCGTTGTTGCATCCTCCCAACTACAACCAGGACTACTTCTTATACCTCGCAGCTTCGCATTCCACTATTGGAATGGTGTTAGTCCAAGCAGATGAATTCGGAACGGAACATGTGATATATTATCTTAGTAGGACATTAAACCCCACTGAGCTAAAATATTCGCATGTGGAGAAATTGGCCCTGGCAGCCGTTCAAGCTGTCCAGCGTTTTCGTCACTACATTCTTCTCCGTAAAACTACAGTTATTTCGGATTGCAACCCTATGATTTATATTTTGACTAGACAACTGCTAGGGGGCAAGTACTCTAAATGGATCGTTATCCTGCAAGAGTTCGACTTGGAGTTCGAGAAGTCCAAGTCTAAGAAATCCTTAGTTTTTGCGGAATTAATGTGTGATTTCCCGCATGCTGACACAGAAACTGTGGCAGAGGAGTCCATTGCGGACGAATCTTTGTTTCTTATCAGTACTTTAGATCCGTGGTACGGGGATATAATCATCTATCTCCAAACCCAAACCTTTCGGCCTGAAGCTTCAAAGTCGGAACGTCGAAAAATTCGGTTTCAATCCCAGCAATACAGAATTATTGGAGATACACTTTATCACTGGGGGGCAGACTTAGTTTTTCGACGTTGTTTAAATCACGAAGAGGTTGAGAGGGTTTTGAATGATTGTCACTCTGGAGCATGTGGCGGTCATATGTCTGGGTATGCCACAGCTCAGAAGGTGTTGCGCGTTGGCTATTTCTGGCCGTCCATGTTTAAAGATTGTATCATTGCGGTCCGAAAGTGCCACAACTGTCAAGTGTTTGATCGCAAGATGCACGCACCACCTGCTCCTCTCCATCCTATAATTGCCGTTGGTCCTTTCGCCAAATGGGGTATCGATTTTATTACTTGTAAACCTCACTCGGCCGGGGGGCATGCGTATATCATCCTCGCGGTTGATTATTTTACTAAATGGGCCGAGGCGATGCCTACATTCGACGCAAGCGGCAAAACAGCTGTAGTTTTCGTATTCAATCACATTATAACTAGGTTTGGTGTCCCGCAAGCAATCATCACTGACCATGGGAGCCATTTTCGAAACATCATGATGACTGAGCTTACAAGCCAGCTTGGTTTGCGCCACGATAGCTCTACTCCTTATTATCCGCAAGCCAACGGTTTGGTTGAGTCTATCAACAAAGTTCTGGTTATCATGATCCGACGAATCATTGGTATTCGTCGGTCGAATTGGCACAACATGTTATTTTCAGCGCTATGGGCATACCGAACTTCAGTGAAAACTTCAACAGGGTTCACTCCTTTCCAGCTAGTTTATGGCTTGGAAGCTGTGTTACCCATTGAATGCGAAATCCCATCACTTCAAATGGCTGTCGAATTACTCCCAGCTACTTCCGAAGAGGAGAAACGTTTATTATACTTAGCTCAATTAGATGAGACTCGACGTGACGCTGCATTGGCAATCGAGACTCACGCGAAGCGAATGAAAGCTCAGTATGATAGAAATGTGACCCCTCGAAGTTTTTCGGAGGGAGACCTAGTGCTATTATATGATCAAGCTAACGATAAGCTAGGTGCTGGAAAATTCGTTCCTATGTGGCATGGACCCTACATTGTAAAGCGAAAGCTAGCAAAAGGGGCCTATGAGCTGGTAGATTTTGATGGGGACTCTTTGGGTAAACCCAGAAATGGACTTTACCTAAAGAGGTATTATGCTTAAATGGTGGGTATGGAGAATTTTTGTTAGGTTAGGTTTTCTTTCTAGCTAGTATGTTTGTTAGTTTAGATAGTGTGCTTAGATTAGAAAGTGTGTTTTTCGTCGTTATTCTGGCTTATCTTGGTTTTACTCTTGATATTGCAGATGTCGACGCCTCTCCAAACGTACATTGGATTTGCCGATGATGCTTGTCGTAGTACATGGAATATCTCTTCCGCAGCTTGGGTTATCTATTCGCCCTCTGACGAGTTAGTTTCTATGCATGGGGTGAGCCTCGGTCAAACGACGAACAACATTGCAGAATACAGTGAAGTGGTTGAATTATTGTCTGAATCTGTTTCATTTGGAATTCGACGTTTGATAGTGAGGTTAGATTCTGAACTCGTTGTATTACAGCTTAATAGAGTATATGCCATTAGAAATCCTGTGTTATTAAGGTTGTTTTTGAGAGTGCGCCTCTTGGAACATGAATTTGATTACATTGAATATCAGCATATTCCAAGGTCTTTAAATACATTAGCAGATGCAATTGCTTCTCGAATGTTGGACAGACATTTATGATAATCATGCAAGTAAATTTAAAAAACATTTCATCACATATGTTAAACAAGATGAGCCGGTAATAATGATATATATATATATAGATAGGAGTGTGTCAAAAATATACATCGTCTACGATCATAGGTTGAAAAACACCTTATGATTGGCAAAAATGATAAGTACAAAAAAACCAAAAATGTCATATGTGTCTACAAAAGTGACTAGCCAATCACTGGTGGTGCTCTCTATACGAGACCACTGCTCGCGCTACCCTACACAGGAACCTCCTAAAAGGTCCTGGGACTGCGACCACATAGCGCTGAAGTCGAATGGGAATGTCATCTATGGTGGTCTCTGGTATACTCGCCGTCAGACGCTCTAGATCCTGTTCCAGCTCGGCTAAGGTCTCTGCGGCCGCATCCTGTGGGGCTAGTGCTCATACAGTTGGTACTCTCCTCTCAAAAGCCTGGAGGTTGGCCGGACGCCGTGGACCTACATCTGCATTTTGAAAATTCGTGCTGTCAGTTTTGAGGCGATATATAAAAACAAAAAAAATACATAATTTAAAAACTTGTGAAAAATGAAATACCTCTGTCGTCCCACTGTTCTCCCTGTGGAAGAACCATGTCCGGATCATTCCGAAAATCCATTCTGGCATAAGGAAAGTCCTGAATAGCAAAGACCTGGCTCTCTAGCCAGCGAAAGTAACCATCAGGAAATCGAACAACTGCTGCTCCCTCGTCAGGATGCCGGGCCATTACCGCAACCCATCTCATCAACTTAGGCTCCCGAGGAGCCCCAACTGGAACTGTAAGATGCTGGGAGATCAGCATTGGAACTCTCTCTAGGGCAAAGCTCACGACTAAAGGCCCATATCCAAAGGTCTTCAGTTGTCCTCTCTTTGCCCTGGTTAGTTGGCCCTTCATATTGGCCAACACAGCATCGCACCAGTTGAAAATGGTGCCTTGGAAGCAATCTATAGCCATCCACATTTGGGACCCGGTGGCATGGTGCAAAGCGGCCGCGCCGCAAAGTCTGGTAATAGTAAAGGCTATCACCATAAGTTCAGGTCGGGATATGTACTTAATTTCTATCCCCTTCTCCTGGTTTTGATTGTTGCACCACTCTAGCCGGAGACTAGCAAGGGATTGGCCACCCGGCCTAGTCCCGAATAGAGAGAGTTGCTCACCCCTGTTAGGCAAGCCAGTGAGAAAATATATGTCGGAGGGCTCTATCTCGAGCTGGTGCTCTCCGATGTAGAAACATTTCTCCTGAATGTTCCACCTTTCAACCAGCCACTCAAGGAATGGCACCTGGCCCCTCATGCCAGGTATGGCCCAGTATTTTGTACAGTCCGCATGCTTTTAACGCATCAATGGAAGGTTGATGACCTATTGCGGCCAAATCAACGTCCTCGTGTTCTCTTTCTACCAATCAAGCATGGTGTGCACCCTACACATCATAAAACATATGTTAGAGTCCATTAAATTTTAAAATTTTGGTTCATTTTGGAGAAATGAGGGTTTCAAAATGCGTTTTGCGGGGTACGCACCCCGGCTTTTAGGAACAGAGCGTCTGGACGCAGCTTCCCTTAAGGCCGGGTGCATACACCTGGTATTTTCCCCATTGAGAAAATATCGGGGTACGCAGGTCAACAGTGCATGACTTGCGTACCCCGAAGGGCGCATCTTGAAACCCCAAGACCCCCAAAAAATCAAATAAAAACTTAAAAATGAATTTTAAACAGATGGAAAGCAAGAGAAGGATGTTTTAGAATACCTAATGAGACGGCATTCGGTTCTGACGGTCGGATTCTCCGCAATATCCACAGGAAGTTTCTTGTCAAAAGCCTTTTTCTCAACCTCAACAGTAAAATGGTAAAAATGACATGGTAAAAGGTCTTTTTATAGGTTTTTTGGATGAATGAATGCTAAGTTTGTTTATTTTTCACCATGAAAGGACATTTTTCAATGTATTTTTACCCATCTTAAACAGGTATGAGTAATGTGTCGTTTTTGTGCAGGACAAAAGGACTTTAGAGTAAAAACATCATTTTTCATGAACCAAAACATCAAAGTCATCTTTTAAGCTCTTTTCTGACTCCTAAAACATGAAAAGATTGCCGAGCGCTTCTTTTACACTCGTTAAAAAGGAATTAAAAGACGGTCCCCTTATAGCTCTTTTCTGACCGTAAAAACAGGAAAAGATTGCCGGGTTTTTGTCGTTTCAAACTCGATATGGAAATAAAACGACGTGTCCTTGATCGCTTTTTACTTTTCAGGTCAGAGGCACTAATCATGAAAGTACTCCTTGGTCACAAGATCAAGCGGTTCTCCCAGGTATTATTTTATACTTTTTCGGGCTTGGGGGACACAAATTTACGAAAACGTTCAACCTGGAGTCTTCTTAAGTTTTTCAGACTCTCTAAAATTGAAAAACGCCGAGTTTCTCCTATACTGGGCTCGTTAAAATTTCACAGTAAAGGACCTGTTCAATTACAAACAGGAACGAACCACTCCTTCCTAGGGCTCGAATCAAAACTAGGTTGGACTCATCCGAAGGATGAGCTTATAATCAAGCATATGTTATCCTCCTCAAGCTTGTAAAAAATAAATAGGTACTTGCCAGAAATGGTGGGGGAAAAGAGAGAAGAATGAACCTATTTGTTATCCTTTGTTACAGAAGAACCTTATCACCACTCTTGAACACGACACTTTCCGTTCACCTGGGTTGGGAAATCCTTTGCCTTAAAAGTTGATCAAACCACTTTGAAAGTCTTCAACTGTTTCCGGGTATTAACTTTGGGTCAAATCGTAACCAAACCATCTGTCGTGTCGTTATGTGTTCAAGAGGTCTCTGCAAATAAACTTTCATCTGCAAAATACTTGTCGTCCATTTGACCATCCCTGAGTCAGTCCTTACAGCAAAATTTATTCAACTTGAACAATGATTTCGTGTTGTGGGCTTGCCTGCAACGGGTTGCTTTCTATCCACATCAGCACATTATCTAGAGAGATGACTTAGAAATCGTCAGTACCTTGAATTCTGCATGCATCAATGGCAGGCTTCTCGCCTTTGACGTTAGTTTACATCATTGACTTTCGATCGAAGGATTCCGTGAAATGTTCGACATCAACTCATTCATTCACATCTCATGGATTGTACTGGGTACTTTGAGAACCATTGACATTACTAGTGGTTTCTCTCACACTTGTTAACGGTTTACATCATCGACTGGTAATCAAGTGGTTTCTACCATGTTTGACATCAACTCATTTATTCGCATGGATAGAATCGTACCAATTCAGGAAGTAGAGATGAAGACCCTGGATCTAGTTTCCACCATCCAGGCTGCGAGGAGTTTTGTATTCATTATATAGTAGACCAATTATAAACAGATGGCTGCGTCCATACTGTGTCCACGCAAGTCTATGATTATGATGTACTGCAAGATCATTCCTGTATCAGAGTAGTTAGTCTGTTAGTTAAAGTTTTGATCTGAGTATGGGAATGCCTACCTCAGCGATGATATAATCTTATACATGTATTTTGTGTTGAAAATTGCAGGTTCTGACCAGGCTCTCCACGAGATAATCCTTGAAATGATAAAGCGCTTCACCCTTCCTAGATAATACAAAACCCTAATCTACTACAGGCTTCGCACTTTAGGGGGCAATCTGTTACACTAAAAAATGTCACCATGGCTATTTACAGTTAGTATGGCTCTATCAACGGTCATGCTATCCTCCTGGGCAAGTCTTATGCCTCTACTCTCCATGTCAAACTCCAAAAGGAGAGAAAGTCTTTGTAAATGTGTTTATCTCTGGGTACGCAGATTCTCTCGGCCTTACCTGCGTATACGCACCTGATGTTCACAAAAACTGCGTACTTGTACGCTCTGTATGTAAAGGGGCAGGTGCGTACCCCTGTAAAGGTCAAAAAGCGCAAGTTTCACTCCAAAAAAGTTACTTGTGGTCATTTCTAGAGGCTTCTAGAAGTATGTTTGACGTGTATGAAGCGCCTCCAGATGGTTCATGTATCCCTACCAAAGAGGAACTTATCCCATCAATAAGGGAGCTATCCCATCCAAAGAGGGGATTATCCCATTGATGGTGGACCTGATTAACTTCCTCTTGAGCACTATAAATACAGGCATTGGGCCAGAAGGAGGGGAGGTTGAAAGCTAAAATTTTCTAAGGGTAGATGCTGCTGGAATTAGGACTCCCATTTAGAAGCTTGTGAGGAGAGATTACCATCTTTGCTTGTTCTATTTGGAAGTGGGTGAGCTTTGTCAAAGTAAAGGAGAACTCTTGATGGACCCTGGGAGGGACTTGCACAACACCAAGGCTCAGGTTGTAATTGTTCCTTTTGTTTCCTTTTAATGCAAATGAGTCCATTCTTCTCAATAACTTGTTATTTATGAGTTGTTTCATGTACTCCTTGGTCTATATGTTAAATATGTTTTATTTTATGAGATTATCAAGTGCTATTTAATCGTTTGATTGTTAGTGAATGCAGGTTTCGAAGTGAAGGAGGAGCTCATCCGGATCGGCGAGGCTGGACTACTACAATAGCGTTGGACTACAGGTAGGATCTAAACACTTGATTTCTTGTATGGTAAATGCATGTTTAGAGAAGGATTGCTCTTGTTTGTCTTGTTTGTCACTAGAGAGTCTTAGGCTCCTAGGGAGGTTGGTTGTGTCCGCACTATCGACTCTTTCCGCCTGACAATTTTAAAAAAAACGTGCATACTTAGGACATACAAAAATTTAAAGTGTCATAAATATGCTTCCCAAAACAAAGTTGATGTTGTAATGATGCTTTTCAAAATCCGCATGGAATTCACCAATGTTTAAATTTTTTTTATCCATACTTAATATATCAAAAAATTTAAAGTGTCAAAAATAAGCTCAAAAAAAGGGTTTGATGTTGCATAAACACTTTTCAAAATTGGCATGAAAATCACTAACATTTAAAAAAAATGTGCATATTTAATACATAAGAAAATTTAAAGTGTCAAAAATATGCTCTAATAAAAAAGGTGTATTCTGAATCAACACTTCAAAATTGAATGATTTTTTGCAACATCCAAAAATGTGAGAACTCGATACAGTTCTTATTTCATTGGTAACTGTGTTTTACTTGCATTCATACTCATTGCTACTTCTTTGCATAACAATTCCAGTGCATTCCAAACTTATATATTTGCAAACGAAGTATTCCAAAGCCCTGTACTCAATCCCTTATCTCATGTTTAACATTTCCAATTCTTAGATACTCTCCCTTGAGATTTGACATCAAGAAACCCATGAACTTCAAATTCTATCAAGATAATGGTATATTAGCACGTTTAATAGGCTTTCATCTTTCGGATCTATACATGTTTATTTCCCAGCACATCCACATGTATGCAATACTTATTCTTTATGGTGCAATTCAATTCAGCTAATCATCTTACTCACAATGACATCCTACTCACAATCCACATGACCTCTTAATCACATCTATTGGCTTGTCATGTCTTCAAAGAAACATTGTTGGGGTTTATCTCTCCCTAATATGTTGCTACTCTAATCCTAACATATTCCTCTTTTCTCATGCTCACTTTCAATTCCTTGAGCAGCTCCCCCTGAGGCCATGCTAACTTCAATTTTGCATTGAAGTCACATGCTACTCTTTCTTCCTTTTCAAAAATTTTCTGGGTTTACTTTTGTTATGTGCCTTTCCTTCTAACTTATTGTGTATGATTTGCTTTGAGTGACTTCTTTCTTATGTCTATATTTATTTAAGGTACATGAAGCTTGTAATATTTGGCCATGTGGCCAAGGTTGTCACATAAATAACACCTTATGTGACTTAAAAAGGGAGGAAAGTACTTATGTATTCTTATGTTATTATCCACATATGCATTCCTACTTTTCTTTATATGGGATTTGCAATCAACAAATTTATGTCCAAAAGCATTGCACAAATAATAGTAGCTATAGAAGGAGTTTGTGTACCTAGTGGTTGATGATCTTCTTGTAGGAAATGATCTCCTTTGATTTCTTGCTTGTGGAAACTTCATTATATGTTGCATCTTCGATTGATGAAACTTTATTTGATTACTGCTATAGTCTGATGCTACATGACCAAGTTTATGGCAATGGAAGCATGTGACATTGTCCAATAGGGTAGCAAAGTTGTTGTTATTCCTCTTTTGAGAATTTTCAAGATTTCTAAACTCATCTCTAGGAGTAGATTGCATTGTTGCAAAATATACTTCCTTTGTCTCATTCCTTTGTTGTTGATTTTGTTGCTTGTTATTATGTGTTCCCTTACTAATCATGCTATTGATATCTTCTCCAACATGCCTTTTTGCAGCTTCTTTATTATCTTCAGTGGCTGTCTTTGAACTACTATTCTTTTTTGAATTCTTTCTCATAAAGACGACCTCATCTTCTAAAGTTTCATATTGTATATTCTTTTTGTCTATCTCATTTATTTCTGAAGTGATCTCAACTTCTAACCTTTCACATTATTCTTCTCTTTCCTTCAGTCAATTATTGATCACCTCTTCAACTCTCCTTACTTCTTCCAATTGTGTCCTCGAACTAATGATTTCTTCTTTGAACTCATTCTCTTTCTCATCACATATCTACAACAATTTCTTTTGATCTCTATTTTCATTTGCAAGTCTTTCTATTTCAACCAAGGCTGAGTCAGGCTTAGCTTTTTTTTTTATCTTTCTTCTCCTCAAAAAAATTAAGTACTTCCACACTAGCGTAACATGTCTCATTCGACTAAACATTTTATTTTTTAGAGGAATTTTTCTTCTTCCTCTTTTTATTTTCTTTTTCTCTACTACTACTACTGGTTTCTCCTTCATGCATGAACTACAATCTATCCCATAATTATTTTGCAAATTTTAGATCTAATACCTTATCAAGATCCATATTGTGAATATTATTGTAAATTGCACCTTTAGCCTAAGAATTCCATTTTTTAGGTGGGATCTTTATTGTACCCATCGCATACTAGATTCCAAACATTTGTTCGATAACCTATCAATTCATATTTTACCTTCTCTCTCCATTCCTATAATTTTTCTATGCTAAGCACAAGTACACATTGAGAATCCATGATTCAACTAGGTCTACCTTCCAACTGTTAGGCTAATATAGAAGGAGCCAACTTTGATACCAAGTATTGGAATCTTGACTATACTAAGAGGGGGGGGCGAATCAGTATAGTGTATTCATGGACATCAAAATTTTATTTACTTTCTTTTAAATATTTATCTAAACTATTAAATGACCAGAAAAACATTGTATGAATAGCATATTTAATATGTAAACAACATTTAAATCATAGCATAAGTGATACACATAAAAGAAATACATGTGGACACCAGATATAAGTGGAAACCCATAAAGGGAAAAACCGTGACATCGTTGTTGTTGTGATGCAAAGGCAAGCTCCTACTTCCTCTATTACATCAACTTTTGGAGGCTCCAACCTCTCTGCTATTTTGTAAGATAAAACTTGATAGGAAGCTTCTATTCCCCCTTTTACATTAATTTTCTGTAGGCTTCTACCTAAAGGAAACTCCTACCTTAATTTAATTTTACAAGCTACTACATTCTAGGAATATCCTACTCCCTCTTCAACGCACTCCAAACTGCTCTTTTTTAGGCTACTAATTGAAAGGAAACAACAATCCCCTGGTAGATAAAATTTTTAACATGCTGGCTTACCTAGTGTTTAACTTTGCATACCTCCACCTCTTTGTCTCTATCTTATTTTCCTCTATTCCACTTCATATCAACTCGTCTTTGTCTTTATCTTTGTGCCAGACAACTCACAACGACTCTTTCATCTCTCTCACATTCTCTAACTTTTCATCCTTCCAAAAGCACATATTTTTATAAGCATAGTTTGTTGATTGTTAGTATTCCAGTGAAGGAATTTGAAATGAAAAGAGTTCCTTTTTGTATTCCACCCATTAATTTCATACTTTTCCATATTTCAAACATCAAAGAAAAATTAATACTCCACCAAATATTATTTCAAATAGTAACATCAACCAACTTTAATGATTACATAAACCAACATAATGTCAATGCCATGTAATTTTATTAGGAGAACATGATATTTTCCTTATCCATGCTACAAAACATGGATGTTGGTTATCCACTACAAATATGGGTTGTAGAGGTTGGTATTCCACTATTAGTATGGGTTGTAGACACTAGTATCCAAACTCTAATATGTGTTCCGTCGAGCAGTAAAAAGGGTCTTTTTCACCTCTATTTACCCTACAATAATTGTCAATCTAGGAACGATTTGTTATCTCAAAGAGTGTACTCAGTTTGAGACAGTCATTTGTTAGAGTAATGCTTAGTAGTATAGTGCTCTCAATACAAGAGTAAACGGATGCAAAAAGAAACCTAAGATTCAAATCATGCATTCAGAAAGGCTACAACTATTTATCAGTCAAGGGTACAGTAACAGTAACTCTTCCCTCTGTAAACTGATGCAATAAAAAAGGCACTCAAAGGAAGGATCATCAAACCGGGAACTAGACAACGTATGTCAATGTTCACTATAGTCTCAGACCTTTTGCACACCAAAGCAATGATAATCTTCAAATTCTAAGAAATGGAACAACAACTATCTCTACAAATAGGAATGAACAACAAAACCTTAATCTACAGAAATGAGTGCAGTAATCATTATAATCTATCGGAATTAAGTAACAACTTTCAAATTGAACAGCAAACAAAAATGGAACAGTAGATTATCATAAATAAAGTATAGAACAACAACTTAAATCTGAATGTAAAGTAACCCATGTTAAACATGCGATACACCTAGCATTAACAGGAACAATAATATGAGCTTCGATACAATACACATGAATCACAGTTATAAAGTAATAGAAATTATAACGGAAGAGCAATCCTGAATGAACAACAGTCACAATTTAGGAATGAATCACACAGTAGTACCGATTTAGAACCATATAACGCAGTTAAATTATAATCAAATGGCAATATGTAATGAACAACAATGTTACATCAATTGTCAAAAGGAACAACAATGCGATACAAAGTTAGAATGATAACATAGCATTCCAGTTGCAGATAACAATAGTATTTAGCTAAGTATATATAACAGAGTTGATATGTAAGACAGTAAAGCACCACAGATTACTGAACAGAGTAAATGGAAGAAATCAAACCACACATAAATCAGAAGTATGATACAGGAGCAAGTGATCCACCAGGGACGGGCCCTTAGCCTCCAGGGACTCACTGCTTCAGGCTACTCCATAATCAATGATAGAACAACAACCAGGTTTTTATATTGAAATATGAAATAGAGTTATAAGGATTCGCTCTTCAAATAAATTTGATGATCAAAGTTCAAGTACCAAAGAAAATTTCATAAAAATAATAATAGTGCTCCCTCTCCCCCAAGCTAACATTGCTACCCCTTTTTATAACAGCCGAACGGTGATATCAACAATGTAGAGGATTGTTAAGATAGCAATCCCTTAGGATCAAAGGATCCTGAGGGATTTGCCAAGCTGTTAATTTGTAGTTATCCTCTTGTTCTTTTGCACTGATTGGAGATCTCCTTTTCCTCTTTCTGGCTGTTACACTCCAATTTGGATCACCTTGTTTGAACGTGGTTCCCTGCCAAAGGGACAACAGTTAACTTGGTCTCATTCTTTCCTTTTGGATGAAAGTCTTCCATTTTCTCCTCTTTCTGCATAGAAAAAGGGTACTTATTAGTTATTTTGTATTACATATAAATCTTCTAGATCCTATTATATTCTTTCATCATATGCCTAGCTCATGATGTGAAATGGTTGTAAGTTTTGAAGAAAAGATAACAAAGTAAATGAGAATAACATACCTTCTCCAATGCCCAACACACCCCCCTACTTATCCTTTTTCATGCCCTCATGAAAACATTATAGTTGACATGCAAGGCGGTGAGAGAGTAGGCTGGAGACGGGATCTCATGAGGAGGTCTATAGCCATGATGCCTAGCTAGGTGCTCAAAAGGATGTCCTGTCTGGCCCTCAAGCATTTCATATAAGGCTTGGTATCCTAGTGCAGGATTTCAACTGACCAGACTTCAGAATCTACAACCTAACCAAGATGGCCCTTCCCTCAAAATAACATCACCATAGAGGCCCAAGCGATTAGCAACTAATTTAAAGTTCTCATAATTAAATGGTTCCCTGAGTTGGATATTCGGATTAGAAGTCTGATATCAAAATTTAGCAGCTGCAATGGCAAGGTCTTTGATGGTGAAAAAGTATTCTATCCCTTTCTGATTGATTGCTGTGTGAATGGGTCCTAATGCTTCAATTACACCTAGAGTCCTCATGAGGTTCCTATCTTTATTCCATAACTGCAATGGATCTCTAGGCTCAGCTCTTACCCATAAGTCTAATCTATTTTCTTGTCATTGGAAGGCATTATAGGCTTTAAGCCATTTTATTTGATTAACTCCAAACAAAATAAATGTCTACAGTTGGATATCCCCAACGAAAGGGCTGGGTTCTACTCTGTTTCTTGATCTAACACAAGGTTGTACAAATAGAACTCACATAATAATCTTTGAACCTTTACCCCATAGTGCTTACAACAATTTATGAAATCGTCAATATTGTTAATTTGTATAGGGGCTCCTGCTTTGACAACCTTTATTTTCAATTGCAAATATCTTTCCATTAAAAACAAAGCATAATTCTTAGCAAGTGCTCTACATGCTAGGACGTCAGTGTACAAAGAGAATAAGGCATCCATTTGTTTGATAACTACATCTAGCCTATGAGTTACCTTTGTGACTCTTTCTTCTTCGTTTCACCAGCCTTCAAAAGCCTAAATTTCGGATAAATTGACATTCCTTAGCTGCTGTTGTAATTCTTCATACTTTTCTCGAGAGACAGTTTGTTCTGTAAGTTTTTCTACTGCTTGCGAGCTTGCATCAAACCCTCTTGTAGGGTTACTGTCCTTGGGTCACTATCCCACATAGTAGTTGTAAGCGGGAGGTTCACTTGAATCTTCTTATTGCGTCTCCGTAGTTATGGTTCGAATTTCCTCAGAGGACTGTGCCTCAGTCTGAATTTATTTGTCATAGGCCGTTATGTCATCTGTTTGAATTTCAACATGGGTAACAGCTGAATGCTGTTCCTTTTGATTTTGAACAGCAGGCTTGACCTGAGTCCTCTTAACCTTTTTCCTAAGGGGTTTCGCTAGAGTGGTTGCATGCCTTACCACCAACGTTCTTTTTGATCTTTCCCCATCTTCAGAATCTTGATTTTTTGTTGAAGTCGCACAATTATATTAAGTAGTCTTTGTTGTTCCTTTCGTAATCTTTTGATTTCTTTCATTTTATTGGAAGGAACAACCATTCTCGTACTCGGGCCTGGACTTTCTCCTTGACCAATTTCTTGATTTTTATCTTGGGGTGCTTCCTCATTATTCTGCTGATGGGGTTGTTTGAGGGTAGAAACCCTAGCTTGTTCTGCAATTTCCTGGGTAACTTCTTCTTCTCCCCTCTCTTCCTCATCAAATTATTCTGGTGTATTCTGGCTTGGAACAAATTGTTCCTCTTCTTCATCTTCATCATTTTTCTCCCCAGATGCACTTTCATCATGGCTGGAGTGATTCTCTTCTTCTTTTTCCTCATCGCATAACTCCTCGGATGTACTCTTATCATGGACAGAGTGTTCTTGTGGCTCTTCTTCAGTGTGGAGGTTTAGTGGGCTGAGAGGTTGAGTATACTCTCCCATGTTGGCCAGAATTTGGGCCAATTCATTCTCTCGCAGTGGATTTTGCAATGGGTTTTCCTCACGTTGCTTTGTTTCTTCTTCAGCCTTACCAGATTGTTCGATCTCTTCCTATATTTCTCCCTCATCGTTCAATTCTCTTTCATTATCTTCTCCTTACAATTGCGGGGATTTCTCGTCCCCCTAAATCAACTATTTCCACTGGTTGACTGGTGTTCCGTTGGGGATTTTCTAGCCTCTCTCTGATCCATGCCAATCTGACGGATTTCCTTCGTTTCAATGGTATATTTGATGTACTTGCAGTATGCTTTCGTTTGGGGGTTGGAAAATCCAGTCCCCCTCTATTGTAAAAATTAGTTCTTCCCAACTACTCTGTTTCTAAGCAAGACTGTAGCTAACTATCAATCATATCAACCCGTGATGACTTACTACCGATTCTACGTGGCGAGATTTCTTCATGCTTTGGGCAACATCATGTAGTAAAGAATTTAAAAACGCAGGCAAATTCACAGTGCATCTTTGTTTTAATATAGCGAAAAGCTTAATGTGGCATGGTCTTACCACGTCTTTTCTGCCTTCATAGGTAATGTAATTCTAAATGATCTTTGCCGATTCTACCCACGATTCTCCCAAGGCTACTGGTAGAACTCCCTTTCCACTACGAGTCAGGTTCTGACCTTCATCTTGGAAGATTTTGATGACGTCTCACAGTCTTAATTTCTTCAGAGTCCACACAAATCCAGTGGTTGGTAGCCCCGATACCTCTGTGATTATGTCGTCGGTGACTGCTATCTATCTCCCTCTTACCATAGAGTGATATTCTTGCAGGATCTGCGAAAATTCAAATGCCACAGTCTCGTTGGACTGTTGCAGACGATCGAGATAAACTATCTGTCCTGCCCTTGTTAGGATTTCTCATGCAGCATCAGAGGCTATCAACACTTGTGGTTCTCTATGAATTGATCTCCCTCCCATGCTTAGAAAACTGCAAAAACACAGAGACGACAATGGAACATCAGGTTGTTCAAGCTGTTAGCAACCATAGAGAAAATGCCAGAACAGCAGGCTTGTTTAGAGTTCAAATTACTGCTAATTGTTGCAGAGCATAGCACGAAAATAATGTTGAAACAGCAAGCCATGCAAATTGGAAAATGATATACTGTTAAGCCTTGCTATTCCCAAGTAAAAGTTCTCCGAATGAAAAACTGACACGTATGCCAGTGAATTATGAGGTTACTTTCTCCCCCCTGCATTGTGATAGGCCGTCCTCGGTTGTCAAATGAGGGAGCGACATGCTGGACTGACATGATACAGAGTCAGAAAGGAGCAGCGTATACCGAAATTCCATGTTTAAAAGAACGAGTGGATTACTAAAATTGAGGTATATCATATAATCGCTTAATAAATAAGAGAATGTTGTGATATGATACGAGATTTGGAGGATAGGACAACTAACATGCAAAAAAATTTCAGTGCAGTCACGATCAACTTTTTCTGTCATGATTGATTATAATAGATTTCATGTATTAGAGGTTCGAAATAATTATGTTCACAATCTTATTTTACCCATTACAAAGGTAGAAGAAGGGATTCATAAGTGATATCAGTGTGTAAGGAATGTGACCTCAATACCATCAACAAAGCTATGTTGCCCACAGGTGTCCATAACCTTGACAGAGTTGTTTATTTCACCCATGGAACCATGATCCTTTGTGTATGCTTAGGAAAGTGCTGTGGAATGTTAGAATGGAGGCAATGATGCTGGCTTGGTAACCAGATAAACCATAATGCCATTCACTAGGAAGGAGTGAAATGTGGGCAGGCCGACTCGTGATGAGACCTCCTGTTACAAGGACTTTTTATTTTTTCTGATGTGCCTCTTGGATCATATCCCTGGTGTGGTGGCCATAATGGGAATGCCACTTCACTTTCTTCCTTATGATCATGGTAGGCCAGCTCCCAATGAGACCCCCTATCCTTCATTGACAAACCATGTTAGCAAATTGTATGAACATTTTTATTTTTATAAAGTACTTTTCCTTATTTATACAGTAAGGGTGGTTCAACACTCCTTAAGAATAGGGATGGTGGAAGAAGTCTTAACATCTCAATAGAAAAATATGCCCTTCATTCCTATTCCTTAATAATGATCAAAGAGGATTCTGAGGTTTTAGAAGGAACCATCATGATAAATATAACCAACCATATCGGTATTAGTAGAATAGTGATAGCAAGATAATCAATAGTTGTGTCCTTTCCTCTTCTCTCTTATCAATTTAGAACAAATTCTTGTAAAGATAGCGACTTTTTATATAACTTGCTAATTTGAGCATCTTCTAGTTCTTATATCCATTGCATAAGTGTACAGCTATGTTTCAGAAGTGATCTGAATGATAGAACACACAAAAAATAAAAAAAGATAAAACAAGTGCTATGTGCAAAATCGTAAGCAAAAAGAAAGAAAAATTCGAAATTGTTGTACACTAAGAAGAATATCAGCAAAAAAAAAACAAACGCAAGCGAAATAATGCAAAAGTGTTGTATTTTTCTGAAAAGGAACAACGGAAAAGGAAAATGTTGTTCCTTTGCAAAAAGGAACAGCAAAAAATGCAAGTGTTGTTCCTCCACAAAAAGGAACAGTAGAAAACAAAAATGCGTCGTGTAGAACAAAAATGTTGTTCCTTCGGAAAAAGGAACAACAGAAAACAAGAATGTTGTTCCTTCGGAAAACAGAACAGCAAAAATGAAAATGTGTCATTCCTTCAGAAAAAGGAACAACAAAAACAAAAATGTGTCATTCCTTCGGAAAAAGGAACAACAAAAAACGTAAGTGTTGTTCCACCACAAAAAGGAACAACAGAAAACGAGAATGCTGTTCCTTCGGAAAAAGGAACAACAAAACGAAAATGCGTCATTCCTTCGGAAAAAGGAACAACAAAAACAAAAAAATGTTGTTCCTTCGGAAAAAGGAACAACAGAAAATGAGAAATGTTGTTCCTTTGGGAAAAGGAACAACAAAACACAAAAATGTTGTTCCTTCAGAAAAAGGAATAGTAGGAATTGAGAAAATGTTGTTCCTTTGGGAAAAGGAAAAACAAAAAATGCGAGTGTTGTTCCTTCTGAAGAGGAAAAGAAAAATGGTGGAAATGCTATTCCTTTTAAAAGGAATAGAAAAATGGTGAAAATGTTGTTCCTTTCGAAAGGAACAACAAAGTGCAAAAGTGTCATTCCTTGAAAAGGAACAATAGAATGGTGAAAGTGTTGTTCCTTGCGAAAGGAACATAAAAGTGCAAATGTCATACAACTGCAAAAATATATACAAAACAAAAGATTATGTAAAGTTTATAAGAGTAATGGAATTACTTAATGAACCAAAGGTGAGGAAGATTTCTCTTCCTTAACCAGAATCTGCATGTCAGAGTCTTCGCGGAGTTGCTGGTAGAAGGATTTCCGAGTAAGTGGTTTGTGGTATAATCAAACTCGGTGGCCATTTTCCTTAAAGGTATGTCCGGATCCATTGATGGTAGTTAAAGTAATGTTACCATTATCATGTACTTTCTGGATTTCGTATGGCCCTAGCCAGCAAGTCTAAAGTTTCTCAGGAAAATCCTAGAACCTAGAGTCGTATAGGATTGCCCAATCTCCTTCACGAAAGACTTTCTTTTTAATGAGGGCGTCGTGCCATTTGGCTCACTGTTGTTGGATTAACGTTGTATGTTTAAGGGCAGAGAGCCTGATTTCATCTAGCTCATTGATATGTTATAATCTATTAATATGAGCCTCGTCTAAATCTAAACTGACCTCTTGTGTTGTTCGTAATGTCTGTATTTCAAATTCTATTGGAAAGATGGGTTCCTTTCCAAATACTAGCTGGTAAGGTGAATAACTGGTAGTACTTCTCCATGTTGTTCTGTATGCCCATAATGCTTTTGGTAGTCTTGCAGCCTAATCGCGTCTATGTGATGCAATGGTTTTTATCAGTATTGTTTCTATTATTTTGTTTATGCTTTCTACTTGACCATTTGCCTGTGGGTGGTATGGAGTAGTAATTTATGCTGAATATGATAGTTTTCTTAGTGTGGAAGCAATTTTATTACCAGCAAACTGAGGTCCTCCATCCTTAATTATGTCTCTTGGGAGGCCATATCGCACAAATATGTGGAACAGGAACTGTATGACAGAATCCTCTATAGCTCTCGGTAATACCTATGCTTCAACCCATTTGGTGACATATTCTGTTTCTACCAAAATGTATGCTTTATGATTTGATGATGGGTTAATTGGACCAACAAAATCAAGCGCCCATCGTTCAAATGGTTCAATAACTAGCTGTGGGTTCAGGGGCATTTCATCAGCCTGTCCAGGGTGTCCTTCTCTTTGGTAGTTGTCACAAGCTTGAACGAATTTCTTTGCATCTTTGAAGATCGTGGGCCAATAATACCTTGTTTGTAGCACCTTGTGACCAGTTCTTCGATCTGCGAAGTGTCCACCACATGGTTTATCGTGACAAGCTTTCAAGATGTCAAAAATTTCATCTTCACGGACGCATCTCCTGATGTGCATATCTTCCATTATATGAAACAGGTAGCCCCCAATCCATGAAAATCGAGTACTACACTGGACAATTTGCTTTTGTTCATTGGGGCTCAGATGTTTTGGTAATTTTCCTACTGCTAAATAATTTGCAACATCAACATACCAGGGTGTTTTAATAGTAACAACAAACAAATGTTCATCTGGAAATTGATCTTCGACCACTGCTGCATCCACTAGTTTTGGCATTCATGAGAGAAAATTTGCTACTGGATTTTCTTTTCCTGGTCAAACATTTATTGTGATATCGAATTCCTGCAATAACATCAACCATCTGGTTACTCTACTGCTTGTGATTGGTTTATTTGCTAAATATTTTATGGCAGAGTGATCTATGTATAAAATAACAGGATATCCAGTGATATAATGCCTAAATTTATTAACAGCATGTATTACAGCTAAAAATTCCTTTTCAGTCAGAGTATAGTTCAATTGAGCAGGAGACAAATTTTTGCTAATATAATAAATTGCATATGGTTTTTTATCTTCCTCCTTCCCAAGGACTTCTCCAATAGCTGTGTTTGAAGCATTTGATGAAATTTGAAATGACAGGTTCCAGTTTGGTCCTCAGAGTATTGGGGCTGTTGAAACAAGTTTTTTTCAGATTCTCAAAAGCGTGATCACATTTTTCTGTCCAAACAAAGTCAACATTCCCTATTAGTGCATATAAAGGTGCAGCAATATGAGAAAAATGTTCTATAAATCTTCTATAATAACTAGAAAATCCAAGAAAAATACGTACCTTTGTCTGAGTGGCGGGAGTGGTATTAACAAAATTATTTGAATTCTGGCCGGATCTACCTGTATTCCAGCTGCTGAAATACAATGGCCTAGAATAAGTTCTGCAGTAATCATCATATAGCATTTTTCATGGCTCAGACAAAGCCTGGTGGCAATGCATCGCTGCAACACTTTTTCTAGTTTGTCCAATGCTAGGTAGAAATCATCTCCGTATGGTGTAAAATCATCCATATATACTTCAAGCCCTTCATTTATTAAATCTTAAAAGATGTTGAGGATAGCCCTTTGAAATGTAGTAGGGGCATTGCATAAGCCAAAAGGTAGAAATCTGTAGGCAAATGTTCCCTAAGGACAAGTAAAAGTAGTTTTGTCTTGGTCTTCAGGGGCAATCTGAATATGATTGTATCCACTGAAGCCATCCAAGAAAGAAAAGAATTTCTTTCCTGCTAATGTATCTAATACCTGGTTAATGAATGGAAGGGGAAAGTGGTCTTTTTGTGTTGCTTTATTTAGTTCTCTATAATCTACACAAATCCTCCACTTTCCATTCTTCTTTGGTACCACTACAAGCGGAGAGACCGATTTGCTATCGGAGATAGGGTAAATAAAGTTCACATCTAAATTTTTTGAATTTCAGCTTTTACAATGTCTTTTAGGTGAGGGTTAAGTCTCCTTTGTGGTTAGAAAACAAGTCTTGCATCCTTTTCTATGTAAATGTGGTGTGTACATAACTGGGGATCAATTCCTTTTATGTTAGGATAATCCCATGCAAATGCTTCTTTGTATTTTCTCAGTAGCTGGATTAGCTTGTGTTCTTGTTCTGGAGTCAGGTTGCCATTAATGTTCAAAGTTTTTCTTGGCTCAATTTCTATAGTTTTGATATTTGATACAGAGGTAGTAGGTATTGTTTGATCATGAGTGTCTTTGAGAGGATCTTCTTCTAATTCATTATCAAATGCTGCTTCTATCATATGACATTGCATATGGGATCTAGATTTAGTCTAGCTAAGAAAGTTGTTAATGACATCATCCTCTGTTTGATCTTTTAAATCAAGGGCGTCTTCTATGGTTAATGGGTATCTAATATTTTCGGTGAGGTATAATACATGATGTTTGTTAGTTTTCATTATTGTGACACTTGGCTGGGCTGGAGGATACAAGGCTAGATTCTTGATATTAGCCCCTCTAGTTATGGTCATACTGCCTTGTCGGCAACTAATATAAGTGTCAGCGGTTGCAAGCCAAGGTCTGCCTAAAATCAATGGATGTCCATCAAGTCGGTTTTTGGTGTTTATTATCAGAAAGTCGACAACATACTCCCAAGAATCAATGGATACCATGGCATCATATAGTGTGCCTTCTGGCCTAACCACAGATCAGTCAACCAGTTCTAATAAAGTGGAGGTTGGCTCTACTAATGTAATGCCCAGTTTTTGACAGGTGGTGGATGTTAGGATATTAATTGCAGCCCCTAAATCAACTAAGGCATTTGCAAAAGTTCGCCCATTAATTTCTACTATTACTATTGGATTTCCTGGGTCTTCATATTTAATGAGTGTTTCTTTTCTTGATAATAGGTTGGATAGGGTGCCAACTACTTGGACTGTTGGGTTATTTTTTATTCTCCTCCTTGGATTTTTTATACATAGCTCTTTGATAGTCTTAGCATATATTGGGATGTCTTGAATGCTTGGAGGAGTGGAATTTTTATATACAGATTTTTAAGTTCTCCCAGAATGTCAAAATCAGGATGTTGTATCGGTCGACGTATAGTTAATCCATCTGGGAATGGAGGAGAAGATGTGATTACTTGATTACGAGTTTGTTGTTTGATCACATCCTCTTCTTCCAGTGGTTGTTCTATAGGTAACTGATTTTCAACTTGAGCGGTTTTATCTCCCTCTGTTTTAATAATGCGCCCAGATCTCAGTTGAAGGTCATTACACTCCCTTAGATTGGTTCCTATCTCTGGTGTTTCAATTATTTGAATAGATTGTATCGGTCTATTATTTGGATTAGGGTTGGGTTGGGCTGGGAGTTGTGGTCTTAAATTAGACTGGGGGTTTTGTTGTAATGCTGGCAGTGTAGGTTGAGGGAGCGGGATGGTTCCTATTCGCTGATTCATCGGTCTTTGCCAGTTTGTCTGCCGGGCTTGACTCTGTGAAGTAGGAGGGGGCCATTGTGGTGGACATACATTGTTCTGCCAATATGGCGGGGTATAGGGAAAATTTGGCCAATTGGGTTGACTTGTTGGATTCGGCCATGATGATGATGAAGGAAATGATTGTTGTGACCAATTTGAGAATGGAGGTTGATTTTGCCACATAGTATTATATTGCTGAGCATGATATTGTGGAGGCTGAAAAGAAGAAGCTGGATCAGAGAACATACTTGATTGTCATGGCTGCCATTGATGGTGCTAATTAAGTAGGTACACTGGTTCTGGATCTTCTTCCGCTTCCTTGTAGACTTCTTTCAATCCCAGAAGTGAGGGACAACTCTCTGTAGAATGATATTTTGTACAGATGGCGCAAACTTGAATCACATCTAACAGACATTCTTTGTGGCTGTGTTTCTTTCTGCACCTGGGACAGAAGATTGCCAAATTTTGTTTCACCTCTGCTTGTTTCTGCTTGGCCTGCATGATGTCAAGTTGCGTTGTCAGAGTCCCCAATATGTCGGTTTTGAAATTTTCTAATAAATTTTCAATTTCTGCACGAGTTACTCCTTCTATAGAAATTCTGTTATCTCTTACAAACCGATCATGTTCTGCTGGTTTTAGTCTTGTGCTGCCTCTTGAACTCCTGATACATAAATTGATAATGTTAACAAAATTTTCCTGATAAATATCTCCTTTTCCCATAATATTTAGTGTTTCAATCCATTGTTCATTCATTCCTCTAATTAATGTTGTTTTTAATACATTATCAGGTAAGGGAAATGATGCATAAGGATATCTTTGAAGATTATACTGAAAACGCTCAACATATTCTTCTAATGTTTCATTTGGTCTAGCTACCATCTGAAATATTTCATCTTTTAACTCTCTAGACCTGCAATAATCCAGATATTTTTTTAGAAAAGACTCTTTCATTTGATCCCAGTTATTTATAACACCACCACCTAACCCCATAAACCATATTAAAGCAGCCCCTTTTAATGTAGAAGGAAATAATTTCAGTTTCTGGGGATCGGTGGTATAGTCATAAACTCTACACAGGACATCAAATTCAAACAAGAATGCATCCAGATCTTCTGATGTAAGGCCATGAAATGTAGGGATATGCTGGAGAGGAATTGCTTTCATAAGAGCATTAGCTGCAGTGTCCACAATGGGATATTGTAGTGTAGAAGTTTGGGTGTTTGGTTGGTTTTGGGCCATTTGGTCAAATATGTGCCAATAATCTTCTGGGATGTCTAGGAGAGTATTCCTAGGCTGACAAGGGGGATTCGCTTTAACATGAATGGCCTTAACAACCCTTCCTTTATTCGGGATGATGAGAGTTCCTAATGTCTAGGGGGACTTTGGCTCTTGAGGTTCTTCAACTTCATTATGGATGATTTTTGCATCACTTCCCTTATCTGGGCTGCGTAATGGCTTAATTATCCCAAGAGGAGATCTTGGTTCTTCAGTTTCCCCGGTTTCTCCTCTTCCTTCATAGAGGTTGCTAAGGTTCCCTTCTTGCAATGATTTTGGGCCAGAATTCTCAATTTCTTGAAAATCTTGCTCTTCGGTGTGACTATGCACCTCAGCAAAGGCTACAAATGGTGATCCTATGGCCTGAAGGGAACTAATAGGTTGTCTAGAAATGACTTTTCTAGGCCCTACTTGTTACACAAAATATCGTCACCATGATTATTTACAGTCAGTATGGGTCTATCATCACTTGTATTGTCCTCCTAAGCAAGTCTCAGACCTCAGCTCTTCAAATCAAGCTTTGGAAATGAGAGAAAGACATTAAAATTCAATGTAACTTTGGTTCCGCACTTTCTCTCATGGTCACCTGCGGTCCCGCACCTTCTGTATACAAAAATTACGGACCTACCTGCTCTGTCCCTAATGGTGTAGGTGCGGACCCCTGTGAAAGTCAAAAGGCGCAAGTTTTATCTTAAAAAACTCACTTTGGGTTACTTCTAGAGGTTTCTAGAAGGAATTTTGATGTGTATTGTTCGCTCTGAGGTGGTTCATGCATCCCAAAAGAGAAGGAGCTAATCCCTTGATGAGAGGAGCTATCCCTTTGAAGGATGGCTTTATCCCTTTGAAGGAGGACCTAGTAACCTCCCTCCATTGCACTATAAATACAGGCATTGGGCTGGTTGCAGGAGAGGTTAGAAGCTGAACATTTTTGAGGGTAAATGCTGGTGAAATCAAGACTTCCTAGTCGAGCTTAAGAGGAGAGATCACACATCTTTTTGGCTTCATTGGGGAGTGAGTGAAACTTGTCAAAGTAGAGGACACTTCTTGCTAGACCCTGGGAGGAGCTTGTACAACGTCAAGGCAAAGGTTGTAAAGTTCTTCTTCTTTTGAATTAATACAATCAAACTCATTTTTCTCAACAAGTATCTCATGTTATTTGTTTCATGGACTCCTTGACTTTCATGTTAAATATGTTTTATGCAATTGGCTATTCAGGTGCTATTTAATTTGTTTGCCTTTTTGTGTTTGTAGATTCGCGAAACGGAGCTCATTGGGATAAAAGGAGTGAGGGCATCCACAAGCTTGCGTTGGACCTAAGGTAGGCCCTAAAAACACTTGTTTGCTATTGTTCATCAAAGCATATTTAGAGAAAGATAGTGTCTGGTTGGTTTGCTTGTCATTAGGTCTTCTTTAGATTCTAGGAAGGTCTATCTTGTTCGCAAGATCGACTTATTCCATGTGACAAAATGGCGACTCCACTGGGGACTTGATTGTTTTCCTTGTTTTACTTTGACCTGAGAAACTCTATTTTTGTTTCTGTTTTTGGCTTGTTGTGTGTAAAATCGGGTAGAGTTTGTAGATCTAGGGTCATTTTTCATTTTTCATAGCTTTGGGAGAGGACCGCACCCTAGCCGTTTGACACAGTGTGTACCCACCCACAGCTTGGCTTTTAGCATAGAGCGGGACCGCACCTGTGCCAACTATGGGCCTGCGGACCCTGTCAAAATTTTGAAAACCCTAAGATTTCCTCTGTTAGTCAGCTTAGTTTGTGTTTAGAAATTGTTATCCACTGCCCAGACCTGCATATAACTTGTCAGAATCTTTCCTTGGATTGATTTCGTTAGTGTTAGGGTTTTAGGTGAAATTCCTAGGAGTTTTGCTTGTTGGGTTTGTTTTTTCATTGTGGTTGTGTAGTGGCTCTGAGCTTAGAAGCTGTAGGGACTTCAGATCACCTTAGTGTCTACCAGCCTTCTTATGAGTCTGACCATTGATGAAATCTCCCCTTGTTTGAGGAATCCGCTTTGAGTTTTCTCTTTACAAAACTTCGAAAAGCTTGTGTTTAAGAGTTTGGATTTTCATTTTAAAAAAGAAAACGAAATTGGTTGTTCTTGACTGATTTGTGATTTTGCATAAATTAGTCCTTAGCTTGCATCTAGCTGAGTAAAACATCCCTAAAAAAGACTTTTAGTAGGCTTTGATTTCAAATAGGTTTTTATAGTTTGTAGATCTCAAAGTTAGTCGTTTGCATTAGTTTTGAGTGTTTTATTAAAAAATATAAAAATCTCTTTTGGAAAAAGTTTGTTTTTATAGTGATTGAGTGCTTTGAAACGAAAAAGGGAAATTTTTGTGAAATAACTAGTTGTCTCGTTTTTTGAGTTCTTTGGAAAGGAAAAGCTCTTCTTTTAATTTGTTTAATTGAGAAATAATTGTGTTTACAAAGTATTTGCATTCTCAAAATCTTTCTTAGTTTAGAAGTTCATCGAAGAGAAAAAGATTGTTTAGATCATCTTAGGTGCATTTTTAGTGATTTTGAGTCAAGTCTTCATACCACGAGTTTCATCTCCGCACCTTTGGACTTAAACAAAAACCACTAAAATTAACGCTTAAAGTAAAATTCACCTAGTAACATTTTTATTTCTAGGGCTCTGATACACCAACTTAGCTTAGGCTAGTGTCTTGGAGTAGGAGAGTAATTAACTCTCCAAGACAGTAAAAACAAACAAGTAGTTGTATCTTGTGGTAGGGAAGAAATCCAATTGTTGCATTTATGCTCTGGGAAAGCTCCTCTTAAAGGAGAAGCACGAGATCGTGTCCGAACCAGTGTGGGAATCAATCCTTCCTCATTGGGAACGACGCCAGATATTCACATATTAAAAATGGTAAACCTCGGATTAACCATTGTCGAGGAGCCTGGGGTCACTTGTTGGTAAACCTTGGATTATGTCAAGGAGCCTTCAAGGGGATTGAGCTTCCTACTCTGCCCTTGTGTGCGTATCAGATCGTAGACTGTTCACCCAAGTATATTTGTCTCAATTGGTAACCTTAGTGGCCATATTCTTTAGGACTCTTCCTGAGGTGACAGTGGTGGGAAGATCCCACTGTACCTGGAGCAGACGTCGGCTAGACTCACTTGGATTTTCTGGGGGGTTCTCTTCACTCGAGACGGTTAAGTGGAGGAACTTGTGCCAGTTTATTCATTAAGCAGGTTGCCGGGGTAACTGTTCCAACTTCCATTTCTGTATTGAACTCTGCGATGTTAGATTTCATCACCAACTAGTGTTTTTAGTCCGGAAAGTTACTGTTTGTGTGTGTTTGATCTCCTAGATTCTTTAGGCGTGTGATTCAAATTTGTTTGGTTCTTTAGAGACTTTAGGTGCTTTTCATTGATATTTTACTTTGTTTGCGTGTGAAGTAGTTAAAAGTCTTTAACTGTGGCTAAATTACCTAGACAGTCCCGTAGACTTCGGGGCAAGTCTCCTGAGTTTGTAAACGTGGCTGAGTTACTGAGGAAGTCCCGTAGACTTCGGGGCCAACCTCTTGAGGAAGTACCGAGTCAACTTGAAGGCTTGAAAGTCCTCGTAACTCCTAGAGACAGTAGAGTTGGGTCACCTGAGGAAGGAGAATCTTCTTTGATAGTACATCCTGATTTTCAACCATTAGTAGCAAATTATAATCCACAGTCAGTGTCTGTCTCCGAAATCGCTGGTAGCTTTTCATCTACTAGTGATATAGGTGAAGAACCTGAAATATCCGAGCCTGAAAGTGAATTTGCTGCTACTCCGACATCAGGGTTTGTTTCTCCAACTTCTAGTGGTCCTGGTTCACCTAGGGTAGAAAGAGTAATCACCCAAGATCTTCCTTCTGGACTTATTACTATTGAAGAACTTGCTCCGGAAGAAGAAGTAGGCATCCCTATCCCTGAAAATCAACCTGTTATTGAACTAAGGGAGCGTGAATCAACTTTTTACAGTCCACCTAGGAGTAGTTCTTGGTATCTTTCTTTGACTAATTTTCTAGAAAACTCAGGGTTAAGTTTTTCACCACCTCGTGTTCCTTATCACCCAACACCTAAAGGTTTTTATACTCCCGTCAATATGGCAGGACAGTCATCCATTTTTACTCAATTGCCCGAATCTTTTTCATACGGCGGTCCTTCTGTTCCCTCCGGGTATCAGTCACTTTCTGGTACTTTTTTGGGAGCATCTCCTCAACCCATTGAGCAAGGGTTATTAACTGGAAACAATGGTACTAAGCTGTTGAGCGTAGAAGACATTCTTATGATGTCAGGTTCTATTCCCAATCCTCAACCTCAAGGTGGCTAGTTACCGCTTGGGGGACAGCCTCAATTAACGCCTGGGGGGCAACCTCAAGGTACACAATTTGCATTTGGGGGGCAACCTCAAGGACAGTACATACCTATGGGACAGTACATTCCTTAAGGTCAACCCCAGACTCAATATGTACCCCAAGGTCAACCCAAGTATCAATTTATACCTCAAGGTCAACCCCAGTATCAGTATCTGCCTCAAGGGTATCAACCCCAAGGTCAATACTCAAACCAAGGTTTTCAACCACCCCAAGGTCAAATGTATGTTCAAGGAACGAGAAATGTACCTTTCAATTACCAATCCTACACTCAACCCGGTTATGGTCCTCCGTATTCTCAACCTGTTACAGGTCAGTACCCTGGAATGAATATAGTGTGGGATCCATTTCAAACTCAACAGGTGTTGCAGCCAAGTCTACAGTTTTCATCTCAAACTGGACAACGCTTAGTTTCTGGTACATCCCAGCAACCAGTCCAGTCTAACATTCAAACTTCTGTACCTTCGGTAGTTTCTTAGCCTGGGCCTAGTACACCTCGTACTCCGCCTCAAACAACTGCTACAACTGCCGTAAATTCAATCTACCCCACCTACTTCTGGAGTATCGACAGCTCCGGTTTCTACTGTTCCTGTATCTACTCCTCAGACATCTTTACCACCGTCTGGATCTACGATTCAAACTTCGGTTTATATGCCTGTAGGACAACCTGGTTTAAGTACGGTTGTCACAAGTCAACCAAAATTCACTTATCAACCATACCAGGGACAGTACTAGTTCGGTCCTGCTGTGCAACAGCCAGTCTATCAGTATCAACCGTACCTTGGGTACACTTATCAACAACCCTAGTACGGTCTGGTTAATCCTGGTTTTCCGGGAGGATACAATATCCCGAATGCCATTCCTATTCCTAGTTATCCTGGATATCCTCCTCCTAGGGCCGGTCTCATGACCCAGAGTTTTAGGGATCCTAATCGGTAGTTACTGTTTATCGCAACTTTGGACTTACCTGACTTGTCGTGCCTAACAAATGATCCCATTAATTATTTTCCGTTTTGGCCGCAAATGTCGAATAAGTTGCCCAGTGACATTCCCAAGTTCGAAGGTAAATCAGGAGAGGACCCGTCGAACCATGTGATGACTTACCACCTTTGGTGTGCGTCTAACTCCATTACAGAGGATTCAATCCATCTTAGACGTTTCCAGCGCACTCTAATTGGTCTCACGGCCAAGTGGTACATTGAGTTACCGCGAGGCACTTTTTATAATTTTAGTCAGTTAGCTACCTCGTTTTTGACTCATTTTCAGTTGCCAGTCCGATATGACAATGGCACGGAATTGTTGACTTCGCTAAAACAATCGACATCCACTTACATTTCGGATCATATTCATGAGTGGAAACGTCGACGACGTTTAGTGAAGGTATTTATTCCGGATCAAATCTTGGCTGAATGGTTTGTAAAATCTTTGTTGCCAAAGATCACTGAAGATGTTGCTAAAGCCGGAGTTGTTACTGAGGAGCAAGTCATTGCTCAAGCACAGTACCTTGACTTGGTCTATAATCAGTCGGGTATGTTACACGAAAAAATCCCCGATCTTCCCAAGCAAAATCAAATCACTACAGCTCCTTCGGGATCTCATGCCGCCGATGGTATGATTGGCACGGTTAACACTAAAAGTAAGAAGAAGTCTTCCAAGAATTCTTCCCCTATCATAACCTTGCCTGATTCCCCAACAGGAGATTCTTCTGCAGAGATTTCTACCGATATTCACGTTGTAGAGTCATCTACAGCCAAATCAAAATCCGGTGGGAAGAAGAAAGGAAAGAAGAAGAATAAAACGGACAAAAGTTCAAAGGAGAAACCTGAAAAGGCGGAATCCAATGATGAAAAGCGCAAACCTCATTATCCTTGTCTCATTTGTGACAATGAACATTTTACAAGAGAATACCCTCATCGTGCAGAGGTTGTGAAGATTTTCAAGGGTTCCCAAACTCCTGCTGTTTTGAAGGATCCTTTTCCGGCTCAAGACAGTAATATGATAGGTTCATCCTTGAATGCCAATGAAGAACCCATACTGATGATGTCCCATGTTCGGATTGCGACTCGATCGCAAGATTATGGTAGTAAAAGTCCTGTTGATGGTAAAGAAGCAGAATCTTCTCATTCTAATCCATCAACCTCAGCTCTCGGTTCCGATCCACTACAGATCGAGAAACCTAATCCAGACTTGGTAATCAACCCGCCTGCCAAGGGTATACTTCGAAAGTCATCTTTCAATCCACATGCGAGAGCGGCTCAGAATTATAACATTGTTGAGGATTTAGCTGTTTCACCCTCAGCAATGTCGACTTTGGAAGTGCTGCAATCATGTCCAGCACAACATAAATTACTTTTGTCGGCTATAGGAGCTGTTGATGTTCAGGACCCGAACCTAATAATCTTCGATCTAGAAAATAGTACACTGCGTTTGCCTCATCAAATGGCTTTCCAGATTCCAGTGATAGTAAAAAACAGGCCTATTCATCGGACTGTAATTGATGAGGGAGCCTCAACGTGTATTATGTCGATACAGTGTTGGAGATCGCTTGGTTCTCCTTCGCTAAATCAATCCCCGCCGATTCTAAAGGCCTTTGATGGCCATGGATTTCATCCTTTTGGCATTCTACAGGATTTGCCTATAGGGGTTGAAGGAAAAACCGTTAGTCTAGATGTGGAGGTGGTTGATGCCCCTCTATATTACAACCTTCTCTTGGGTCGAAGTTGGTCTTACGCTATGACAGCGGTCGTTTCATCGGTCTTTCGAGTAATAAAGTTTCCACACAATGGAAAGATCGTAGCAATAGACCAGCTGGCTTACTTTTCATTCGACCCAGCCTCTTTGGAGAGTATTCAGCATGTTGGTAAAACGATTATCCCATATAAGGATGTTGGAGTAGGACTAGTTAAAGATGTCGGTTTACTGGGAACTTTTCCTTTTCCTCTGATCAACGCATCATCTTCATTTGCAACTATTCATATGATTACATCAGACACCATTATTTATGATGATCCTTGGATTGTCCCTTCTGAATTTGAGATAGACTCATTTGGTAATACCATGCCTTTGAGTCCATATGAAATCGCCTATGAAGCCGTGCAGTCTTTTGCCGACCCATGTTCAACCGAAAATGACTTAATGAATGTGGTCCCTGAGGAATCACTTTTCACATCACCCTCAGATTTAACTACGTTTTCTGAACTTGTTCACTCTGACGAGCAAATTCGTGAAATCCTATGTGTAGATGATTTACCATAGGAAGATCTCCATCACAGATCTTCGTTTTTACCTGAGGATGATCGTTTTGAAAATGATTTCTCATCAATTTTTACAACTGAATATGTCAAGGAACCTCAGAATCCAATGAAACATCCCGATTCAGAGTTAAATTTGGGAAACATCTCTCGAACTATTCCTATTGACATTTCGGTTAATCCCGAATTGTTGAGAACATTCATATAGGTGCCTCGTGTACAGATGACAAAATTCAATTATATAAGGCCCTATTTCAAGAATTCCGCGACGTGTTTGCCTGGTCCTATGAGGAAATGCCAGGAATTGATCCCGCGATTGTTGTTCATGAAATCAAGGCTTACCCAGACGCTAAACCCATCCAGCAACGTTTGCGTCAGATTCACCCATGAAAAGCTGCTGCAATTAAAGCAGAAGTTGAAAAATTATTGAAAGCAGGTTTCATTTATCGAATATTGTTCTGGTTAACAAAAAGCAAGGAACAATAAGAATATGCATCGACTATAGGGATATTAATCAAGCCTGCCCAAAGGAAAATTACCCAACTCCCTATATTGATCAAATCATTGATGATTGTGCCGGCAGCGAAATATTGTCCTTTATGGACAGTTTTTCCGGATACAATCAAATCAATATTCTACCTACCGATCAACCAAAAACGGCTTTCATTTTTCCATGGGGGACATTTGCTTATTGCAAATTACCTTTTGGGCTTAAGAATGCCAGAGAAACTTTTCAAAGGGCGATGCCTTATGCGTTTCATGACATCAAACACAATGTGCAACCGTATCTCGATGACTTGCTTGCTCATTCCTTACATCGATCTGATCACCTCGTCCATTTACGAGCAATTTTTATGAGGTGTAGGGATTATCGGATTCGGTTGAACCCACACAAATGTGTCTTCTGTATAGAAATGGGCCGATTGCTGGGGTTTGTAGTTTCGAAAGCCGGCATTCTGGTTGATCCCTCGAAGGTCAAAGCTATCATCAAATTGCCTCCTCCTTCGAGTCTTCGCCAACTCCAAAGTTTGCAGGGGAAAGCAAACTTTTTACGACGATTCATTCCTAACTACGCCGAGGTTACAAAGGGTTTTACCCGGTTGTTGAAACAAAATACACCATTCTATTGGGATGAGATAGCTCAGAAATCTTTTGATGCACTCAAACACGCGTTAACCCATGCACCATTGTTGCATCCTCCCAACTACAACCAGGATTACTTCTTGTATCTCGCCGCCTCTCATTCCACCATTGGAATGGTCTTAGTTCAGGAAGATGAATTCAGAACTGAACATGTAATATATTACCTTAGTCGAACTTTAAATCCAACTGAGCTAAAATACTCACATGTGGAGAAATTGGCATTGGCAGCTGTTCAAGCTGTCCAACATTTTCGTCACTACATTTTACTACGTAAAACTACGGTAATTTCGGATTGCAACCCTATGATCTACATTTTGACCAAGCAATTGCTAGGGGGCAAGTACTCTAAATGGATCGTTATCCTACAGGAGTTCGACTTGGAATTTGAGAAATCTAAGTCTAAGAAATATTTAGTTTTTGCGGAGTTAATGTGTGACTTCCCGCGTGCTGACACAGAAACTGTGGCGGAGGAGCCCATTGCGGAAAAATCCTTGTTTCTAATCAGCACTTTAGATCCGTGGTATGGGGATATCATCGTTTATCTCCAGACCCAATCCTTTCAGCCAGAAATTTCAAGGACATCACGTCAAAAAATTTGATTCCAGTCCCAACAATTCAGGATTATTGGAGATACTCTTTATCGCCGTGGGGCGGACTCTGTTTTTCGATGTTTCTTAACTCACGAGGAAGCTGAAAGGGTTCTAAATGACTGTCACTTTGGAGCGTGTGGCGGTCATATGTCTCAGTTTGCCACAACCCAAAAGATATTGCGCGCTGGCTACTTCTGGCCGTCTTTATTTAAAGATTGTATTACGGCGGTCCGAAAATGCCACAACTGCCAAATTTTTTATCGTAAGATGTGCGCTCCACCTGCTCCTCTCCACCCTATAATTGCCATTGGTCCTTTTGCCAAATGGGGTATCGATTTTATTACATGGAACCCTCACTCGGCCGGGGGGCATGCGTATATCATCCTTGCGGTAGATTATTTTACAAAGTGGGCCGAGGCGATGCCTACATTCGAGGCAGACGGCAAGACAGCTGCAATTTTCGTGTTCAATCATATAATTGCTAGGTTTGGTGTCCCACAAGCGATAATCACTGATCATGGGCGTCATTTTCGAAACGTTATGATGACCGAACTTACAGGTCAGTTTGGTTTACGTCACGATAGTTCAACCCCTTATTATCCACAAGCGAATGGTCTGGTTGAATCCATCAACAAAGTTTTAGTTATCAGGATCTGACGAATCATTGGGATTCATCAATCAAATTGGCACAACATGCTATTTTCAGCATTTTGGGCATACCGAACTTCAGTAAAAACATCAACAGGGTTCACTCCTTTCCAACTAGTCTATGGTTTGGAAGCTGTGTTACCCATTGAATGCGAAATCCCGTCACTGCAAATGGCCATCGAGTTACTTCCAGCCACTTCTGAAGAGGAAAAGCGTTTGTTATACTTGGCTCAATTAGATGAGAATCGACATGATGCTGCATTGGCGATCGAGACTCACGCAAAACGAATGAAAGCTCAGTATGATCGAAATGTGACCCCTCAAAATTTTTCAGAAGGAGATCTAGTCTTAGTTTATGATCAAGCTAATGATAAATTAGGCGCTGGAAAATTCGTTCCTATGTGGCATGGTCCCTATGTTGTCAAGCGAAAGCTAGCCAAAGGGGCTTATGAATTGGTAGACTTTGACGGGGACTCTTTGGGTAAACCCAGAAATGGCTTTTACTTGAAGAGGTATTATGCTTAAAAGAATGGGTATGGATATTTTTAGTTAGGATAGTTTTTTCTTTCTAGCTGGTGTGTTTTAGTTTAAACAGTGTGCTTAGCTTAGAGAGTGTTTTTCGTCATTATTCCTGCTTATCTTGGTTTTACTCTTGATATTGCAGATGTCGGTGCCTCTCCAAACATACATTGGTTTCGCTGATGGTGCTTGTCGTAATACATGGAACATCTCTTCCGCAGCTTGGGTTATCTATTCACCCTCTGACGAGTTAGTATCTATGCATGGGGTAAGCCCCAGTCAATAACAAACAACATTGCCGAGTATAGTGCAGTGATTGAGTTATTATCTGAATCTATTTCATTTGGGATTCGGACTTTGATAGTGAGGTTAGATTCTGAACTCATTGTATTACAACTTGATAGAGTGTATGCCATTAGAAATCCAGTGTTATCAAGATTATTTTTGAGAGTGCATCTCTTGGAACGTGAATTTGATTACATTGAATATCAGCATATTCCAAGATCTTTAAATACATTAGCAGATGCAATTGCTTCTCGAATGTTAAATAGAAATTTTCAATAATCATAAATGTAAATTTACAACCATTCCATAACATGATTTACAAGATAAGCTAGTAATAGTGATATATATATATATATATATATATATATATATAAAAGAGTGTGTCAAAAAATACATCGTCCACGATCATAGGTTGAAAAACACCTTATGATCGGCAAAAATGATAAGTACAAAAAACAAAAATGTCACATGTGCCCACAATAGGCAATCATCCTATCACTGGTGATGATCTCTATAAGAAACCACTGCACGGGCCACCTTGCAAAGGAACCTCCTAAAAGGTCTCGGGACTCCAATCACATAGCGCTGAAGTCGATGAGGAATGTCGTCTATAGTGGTCTCAGGAATATCTCCTGTCAAGCGCTCGAGATGACCCTCCAACTCGGGAAAAACCTCTGTTGATTCGTCCTGTGGGGCTGGTGCGGGTGCAACTGGTTGCCTCCTTTCGTAAGGCCGGAGAGCGGCTGGTCACTATGGATCTACATCTGCATTTGAAATTTTTACTATCAGTTTTGAGATGATGAAAAAAAATAACAAAAAATTAAAATAAAAAAATGTTGAAAAGGATTTTACCTGACTCGTCCCACTGCTCTCCTAGTGGAAGAACCATGTCTGGGTCACCACGAAAATCTATCCCAGTGTAAGGGAAGTCCTGAATCGAAAAGACCTGGTTTTCCAGCCACTGGAAATACTCAGGTTTGAATCGAGCAACCTCTGTCCTCTCGTCCGGGTGACGGGCCATGACTGCAACCCATCGCATCAGTTTGGGCTCTCGAGGAAGCCCATCTCCAATAGTAAGGTGTTGTGGGATCAGCATAGGAACCCTCACCAGGCCAAAACTCATGACCAAAGCCCCATAACCAAAGGTCTTTAGTCGTCCGTTCTTGGCCCTGGTCAGTTGGCCTTTCACATTGGCCAACACGGCATTGCACCAGTTGAAGATGGTGCCTCGAAAGCAATCAACTGCCATACGCATCTGGGATCCGGTGGCAATATGTAATGCGGCAGCTCCGCAAAGTCTGGTGATAGTGAACGCAATCACCATGAGCTCAGGACGGGATATGGTCTTTAGGTCTATCCCTTTGTCTCTAGCCTGGCTGTTGCAGTACTCTAGCCGGAGGCTATCGACAGACTGGCCACCTGGCCTAGTCCCGTGCAGAGTCAAGTCTTCGCCTCTCTTAGGCAAACTAGTCAAGAAATATATGTCCGCCAGCTCGATTTCAAGCTGGTGGCCTCCGATGAAAAAGCACTGGTCCTGTATGCTCCATCTGTCAACCAGTCACTATAAGAAATCGACCTGAGCCCTCATGCTAGGAATGGCCTAGAATTTATACAAGCCGCACGCCCTCAAAGCATCAAGTGAAGGCTGATGATTCCATGCGGCAGCATCCATGTCCTCATTTTCTTGTTCACGCCAATCTAGCATGATGTACTCTCTGCATCAAGTATAAAGACAAATTAAAATGCTAGAAAATATTTTGTGTGGTCCATTTTTGAGAATTTTTGGGTTAAAAACCCTTGCGGTGGGGACCGCACCCCCCAGGTTAGACACAGTGTGTGGGACCGCACTTTGTCTACACAGAAGGTGCGGACCCCAAGCTTTTTCCCAATGGAGAAAAAGTCGGGGTCCGCAGGCCTGCAATGGTAAACCTGTGGGCCCCCGCGCGTGGGTTTTGTGCCTAAAAACCCTCCCAAAAATGAAATAAATGACTAAAACAAAAAATTAAATAGTTAAAAATGAAGAGTGGGATGATGTGGATTACCTGGAGAAGACGACGTTCGATTCCGACGGTTGGATTTTCCGCAATTTTCACGGAAAGTTTTCTGAGCAAAAGCACTATTTTCTCACCCAAACTCAAACAGTAAAAATGAATTGACAAAGGCCCTTTTTATAAGTTTTTTGAGTAAATAAATTGCAAATTTGTTTATGTTTCACTTTGAAAAGGTATTTTGCGACATTTTTATCCATTTCAAACAGGTATGAGTAATGTTTGTGTTTTTGTGCAGAATAAAGGATTATTCAGGTGAAATCCATCATTTTCGACGATAAAACATGTAGAGTCATCTTTAAGCTCTTTTTTGACTCCTAAAACATGAAAAGATTTCCGAGTGTTTCTTTTAAACTCGTTAAAACGTAATTAAAATACGGTCCACTTACAGCTCTTTTCCGACCGTAAAAACATGAAAAGATTGCCGGATTTTTGTCGTTTCAAATTCGATATTGGTTATAAAACGACGTGTCATTGATCGGTTTTTTACTTTTTCGGGTCAAGGGCACTAATAACGAAAAGTACTCCTTGGTCGTAAAAGATCAAGCGGTTCTCTCAAGTATTATTTTATACTTTTTCGGGCTTGGGAGACACAAATTTACGAAAAAGGTCAACCTTGGAGTCTTCTTAAGTTTTTTCAGACTCTCTAAAATTGAAAAACGCCGAGTTTCTCGTATACTGGACTCGTTAAAATTTCACAGTAAAGGACCTGTTCAATTAAAAATAGGAACGAACCACTCCTTCTTAGGGTTCGAATTTAAACTAAGTTGGACTCATCCGAAGGATGAGCTTATAATCAAGCAAATGTTATCCTCCTCAAGCTTGTCAAAAATAAAGAGGTACTTGCCAGAAATGGTGGGGGAAAAGAGAGAAAAATGAGCCTGTTTGTCATACTTTCTAACCACTCTTGAACACGACACTTTCATTCACCTGGGTTGGGAAATCCTTTGCCTAACAGTTGATCAAACCACATTGAAAGTCTTCAGCCGGTTTTTGGGTATTAACTTTGGGTCAATTGTCACCAAGCCATCTGTCGTGTCGTTATGTGTTCAAGAGGTCACTTCCAATAAGCCATTCATTTGCAAAATATCTGTCATTCATCTTGACCATCCTTGAGTCAGTCCTTGCAACTAAATTTCTTCAACTTGATCTACGATTTCGTGCTGTGGGCTTGCCTACGACGGATCGCTTTCTATCGACATCAGCTCATTATCTAGAAAGATGATCTAGGAATCATCAGTACTTTGAGATCTGCATGCCTCAATGGCAGGTTTCTCGCCTTTGACGACAGTTTACATCATTGACTTTCGATCAAAGGATTCAGTGGCATGTTCGACATCAACACATTTATTCGCATCTCATGGATTGTACTGGGTACTTTGAGAGCCATTGACATCACTGGTGGTTTCTCTCACACTTGTTAACAGTTTACATCATTGACTGGTAATCAAGTGGTTTCTACCATGTTTGACATCAACACATTTATTCACATGGATAGAATTGTACTGTTTCGGGAAGTAGAAATGAAGACCCTGGATCTAGTTTCTACAATCCAGGCTGCGAGGAATTTTGTATTCATTATATAATGGACTATTCATAAACAGATGGCTGCGTCCATACTGTGTCCACATGAGTCTTTACTTGTGATGTTTTACAAGATCATTCCTGTATCAGAGCAGTAGTTAGTTTTCTAGTCAGTTTTGATCTGAGTATGGGAATGCCTACCTCAGCGATGATATGATCTCATATATATATCTTGCATTGAATGTTTTTACAGGTTCCAACCGAGATCTCCACAAGATGATCCTCGAAATGATAAAGTACTTCAATCTTCCTAAATGATAAGAAATCCTCATCTACTACAGACTTCACACTTTAGGGGGCAATCTGTTACAAAAAAATATTGTCACCATGATTATTTGCAGTGAGTATGGGTCTATCATCACTTGTACTGTCCTCCTAAGCAAGTCTCAGACCTCAACTCTTCAAATCAAGCTTTGGAAATGAGAGAAAGACATTAAAAATCAATGTAACTCTGGTTCTGCACTTTCTCTCATGGTCACCTGCGGTCCCGCACCTTCTGTGTACAAAAACTGCAGACCTGCCCGCTCTGTCCCTAACGGTGTAGGTGCGGATCCCTATGAAAGTCAAAAGGCGCAAGTTTTATCTTAAAAAACTCACTTTGGGTTAATTCTAGAGGTTTCTAGAAGGAATTTTGACGCGGATTGTTCGCTCTGAGGTGGTTCATGCATCCCAAAAGAGAAGGAGCTAATCCCTTGATGAGAGGAGCTATCCCTTTGAAGGAGGGCTTTATCCCTTTGAAGGAGGACCTAGTAACCTCCCTCCATTGCAATATAAATACAGGCATTGGGCTGGTTGCAGGAGAGGTTAGAAGCTGAACATTTTTGAGGGTAAATGCTGGTGAAATCAAGACTTCCTAGTTGAGCTTAACAGGAGAGATCACACATCTTTTTGGTTTCATTGGGGAGTGAGTGAAACTTGTCAAATTAGAGGAGACTTCTTGCTAGACCCTGGGAGGAGCTTGTACAGCGTCAAGGCAAAGGTTGTAAAGTTATTCTTTTGAATTAATACAATCAAACTCATTTTTCTCAACAAGTATCTCATGTTATTTGTTTCATGGACTCCTTGACTTTCATGTTAAATATGTTTTATGCAATTGGCTATTCAGGTGCTATTTAATTTGTTTGCCTTATTTGTGTTCGCAGATTCGCGAAAAGGAGCTCATTGGGATAAAAGGAGCGAGGGAATCCACAAGCTTGCATTGGACCTAAGGTAGGCCCTAAAAACACTTGTTTGCTATTGTTCATCAAAGCATATTTAGAGAAAGATAGTGTCTGGTTGGTTTGCTTGTCATTAGGTCTTCTTTAGATTCTAGGAAGGTTTATCTTGTCTGCAAGATCGACTTATTCCGTGTGACACTACTGAAGGCTGAGATTCTACTTTCTTAAGGATTTCATCTATAAAGGTTGATTGGCCAAGGGTCACCGGCCCCTTAGCTTTATTAGGCTTGGGTAAAGGTTTAGGATTATTTTCCGGCTTTTTCTGCTTAGTCATGCACACAAATCAACTGCTAATTTCTACCTAAAGAAAACAACAAAAAATCTGCAGGAAAGTGGGCAGGGGAGTAGGGCTATTACATTCTTTGTACGTAGGTTCTTACCTTCCATTTAAAATCCAATTCTCTCCTAGCAGGTTCTTACATTACTCTGGAAAAGAAACAAATGGCTACACTCTTCCCCGACAACAACACCAAAATGTCGAGCAGTAAAAAGGGCCTTTTTCACCTCTATTTACCCTACATTAATTGTCAATCCAGGAACGATTTGTTATCTCAAAGTGTGTACTCAGTTTGAGATGGTCATTTGTCAGAGTAATGCTTAGTAGTATAGTGCTCTCAATACAAGAGTAAATAGATGCAAAAAGAAACCTAAGATTCAAATCATGCGTTTAGAAAGGCTACAACTATTTATCAGTCAAGGGTACAGTAACAGTAACTCTTCCCTCTGCAAACTGATGCAATCAAAAAGGCACTCAAAGGAAGGATCATCAAACTGGGAACCAGATAGTGTATGTCGATGTTCACTACAGTCTCAGAACTTCTGCACACCAAAGCAATGATAATCTTCAAATGCTAAGAAATGGAACAACAACTATCTCTACAAACAAGAATGAACAACAAAACCTTAATCTATGGAAATGATTGCAGTAATCATTATAATCTATCAGAATTAAGTAACAGCTTTCGAATTGAACAACAAATAGAAATGGAACAGCATATTATCGGAAATAAAGTATAGAACAACAACTTAAATCTGAATGTACAGCAACCCAAGTTAAACAAACGATACACCTAACATTAACGGGAACAGTAATCTGAGCTTCAATACAATACGCATGAATCACAGTTATAAAGTAACAACAATTATAACGGAACAACAATCCTGAATGAACAACAGTCACAATTTAGGAATGAATCACACAGTAGTACCGATTTAGAACCATACAACGCAGTTAAATTGTAATCAAATGGAAATTTGTAATGAACAACAATGTTACATCAATTGTCAAAAGGAACAATAATGTGATACAAAGTTAGAATGATAACATAGCATCCAATTGCAGATAACAACAATATTTAGCCAAGTATATATAATAGAGCTGATATGTAAGACAATAAAGCATGATAGATTACTCAACAGAGTAAATGGTAGAAATCAAACCACACATAAATTAGAAGTATGATACAGGAACAATTGATCCACCAGGGCTAGGCCCTTAGCCTCCAGGGACTCACTGCTTAAAGCTACTCCAGAATCAACGATAGAACAACAACTAGGTCTTTATATTAAAGCATTAAATAGAGTTACAATGAATCGCTCTTCAAAGAGAGTCAATGATCAAATTTCAAGTATCAAGGAAACTTTCATAAAAATAACAATAGTTCTCCCTCTCCCCCAAGCTAACAGTGCTACCCCTTTTTATAACAACTGAATGGCGATATAAACAATGCAGAGGATTGTTAAGATAGCGATCCCTCAGGATCGAAGGATCCTTAGGGATTCGCCAAGCTATTAATTTGTAGTTATCCTCTTGTTCTTTTGTGCCGATTGGAGATCTCATTTTCCTTTTTCTGGCTGTTACGCTCCAATTTGGATCGCCTTGTTTGAACATGGTTCCCTGCCAAAGGGACAACAGTTAACTTGGTCTCGTTCTTTCCTTTGGGATGACAGTCTTTCATTTTCTCCTCTTTCTGCATAGGAAAAGGGTAATTATTAGTTATTTCGTATTGCATATAAATCTTCTAGATTCTATCATATTCTTCTGTCATATGCCTAGCTCATGATGTGAAAAGGTTGTGAGTTTTGATGAAAAGATAGCAAAGTAAATGAGAATAACATACCTTCTCCAGTGCCCAACATGTTCATTTCCTAAATTAGGGAAAAATAAAAATAAAAATAAAAAAAATATTCACCCAATCTTTAAACTATTTACTTCACAACTTCTTCAAGCATCTTTGCAACTCTGATCTCTACAACATACCTCTGTCAACATCACTAGCTCAAAAGCATAACCCTTCATCTCTGATACTAGCAATACATTAAAAACCTTAACATCACAACATATGTAAGTAATGCATCACAACATCTAACAACAACGATGGTCATACCTATCACAAGTGACACATACTCAACTACTTCAAACACCCTTTTCCATCAATGACAACTTCACCAATAGTATATTGAAATTTTACCTTGAGGTTATAAGAATGATGTCTTGAATTTTATGTGTACGTTAACATGTTACATGTGGACATGTAGGGCTCTGTGATTACAATTTCTCATTTTTTTGTTGAAACTTTTCTTTTGGGAGGTTCCAAAAGTTGAAACTTGGACCATGGTGAGGGGGAATCCTACTAATCCTTTGGTGTAGTTTTCAAATATTAGGTTGAAAAAATTTAGGAAATATGATCAATGGAAGTTGGGCTTCCTAAATGCATATTTAAATAGATCATGTTGGAATTGCTTATATAACTTTTCTTTTGGGAGGTTCAAAAAGTTGAAACTTGGACCACAATGAGGGTAAATTCCTTTGATCATTTGGTAAAACTTTCAGATGTTGGGTCATAATATTTTAGGATATATGATTAGACGAATTTGAGCTTCTTGAATGCTCCTAAAATTGTGCATCAAATGGGACATGTTGGAATTTATGCTATAATTTTTATTCTAAGAGGTTCTAGAAGCTTAAATTTGGACCATAATGAGGGGAAATCCCAATGATAACCTAGTCCAACTTTTATACATTGGGCTATGATATTTTAGGATATATGGTCAGAGGAAGTTGAGCTTCTTGAATGCTCCTAAAATCATGCATCAAACATGCCATGTTGGTATTTCTACCATAATGTTTCTTTTGGGATGTTACAGAAGCTAAAATTTGGACCATAGGGAGGGGAAATCTTGTTGAGCATCTGGTCCAACTTTATGATCTTGGGTAACTATATTTTAGAATATATCATTAGAGGAGGTCAAGCTTCTTGAATTCTCCTAAAATCATGCATCAAACAAGTCATGTTGGCATTTCTGCTATAACTTTTCTTTTGGGATGTTCTATAGGTTGAAATTTGAACCATAGTGAAAGAAACTCCCACTGATGATTTGGTTTAATTTTTAGAACTTAAACTGCTATAGCTGAGATGATATCCCTAAGAAATTTGCTATATTGGTTTGTATGAAAAGTGTTTAAAGAAATGGCTAAATGGTTTAATGTTTCATTGCATACAAACTATTTGATGAAATGCCCGAATAAAAATGTTATTATTTTTATGGGGATATTATTGTCATATGATAGTATTATTGTAGTTGATATATGATTATTTGCATACAAATAATTTTCTATATTATTTTGTGTTGGTAGGCTAAATTGCTTCATTTTTAACCCCTTTTTCACTTCAAAACCATAACCTTAGACCTCTGTTTTAACCTTGCAACCTCCTTATTCCTCCATTATTCCAATATTTGTGCCTTTTCCTGCACTAGCTTTAAATTTCATATTTAAGGGTTACGAATGTGCTTAATTAATTTTTTTCATAGATTTTATACCTTTAATATTCTTTGCAACTAATATATCCTTTCCTAAAGTATTTGATAAGAAATGTATTGATCATTCGATTATCATTGTCGAGTATAGGTAGGATTCCTGCACTACTGGTGAATCCTAAACTGTTGTGAGAGCTCACTACCTAACGTGGACTCTTGTTCCAGATCGGTCAACTTGAGTTGGGCTCGGAGTGGAGATAAGTTAGGGATATGATGGAGATTAGGTCACCGACCGAAGCTCAAGATTAGCGTTTTGTTATAGTTGAAAGGCTTAGTATGTACTATTTTTGTTATAGTTGAAAGGATCATATTATAATGCTAGATGTAATTTGGTTACGGCTGTAGGCCTGAATGGATGTCTAAAATATAGGATTCAGATAGAAAATGGTAGCGAGCGATAGTTATAGCAAGGATACTGTAATTTTGGTCTTCTGTAATTTTTTTGGTATCGCCCTCATTCTAGGCTGGATTGAACTCATGATGTACATTTTTTTATTATTAATAGAAAGGGACTGTGCCATGTTATTTCAATCTTGTGTTATAATTCTATGTTGATGCATCGTTGAGAGCTGAATCTCCAAGTTTCCTAAACAGAGAAACAAGCTGGTTGGCTAGGGCCCAGCCAACCTAACTCGTTCTCCCTTGTATTCTTATTTTTCGTTAAAGGTGTGTTGATTTTGTTTAATGCAAAGTGTGAATTAAATAAATGCTTTTATTCTTCCACAAAGTCTGGGTTCAATTTCATTTATAATCATTGTGTGATGGATCTGTGGTGTGCATGCTTAACTGAGTTTGGTTTTATCCTTTATGTTTTCTTTTTTTTTAAAGCTTAGCATCATTTCTCCTTGGATCATGCAAGCATGCATTCCTACACTAGTGCATTTACAGTTTCGCAGATTGATTCCTTTGGTTCATTACAATAATAGTCTTTTGTTCTTATATGATATATGAGCCTTGATGCATTTCTGCAGTGTGTGATTATCATTCTGAAGTGTTCTTGATATCTTGAACTAAATATGCTTTGGTAATTTGAGAATGAATGCAGTTATGACACATTAACCTGTACTTGCACTTCATACTTTTCAGGGAAAGATCGAACTTCATGTTTAATTATTTTCAAAGAGAATCTTTCTGAGTTAAGAAGGTTATGAATGCAGATCGGATTTGTGTGAATAACTATTATAGGATTGAAGCATGCTGTCACAATTAGATGATTTCTTTAGTTGCATGAAGGAGTTCCTTGATTGAAGAAAAGTGTGCTTTGACTTTGGAAATTAATTCTTATTTTAAAGGTTGAGATTGGTTGAAGCATATTTTTGTTTGAGGAATTTATTTTGAAGTTCTGTTCACCTTTGCAAACTCTTTCTCTAAGTTAACACATTCTTTATTTTCTTATAAGAGGATTTTGAAAACATGGTGTAGGAATCTTTGTTCTGGTACAAGAATCGATATCCTAATACAAGAACATAGTGCTCTATTCCTAAGGCTTAGATCCCCTACATGAGGACATAAATCTTCAGTACAGGTGTAAAATATACTTCCAACACCTAAACTTTGTTCTAGTACTAGTGCAAGCACATTGCAGGAGTACAGGAATAACAACTTAGTGCAGGGAGAAAGATCTATAAAGAAGTCAGACATCTTTAAGGGTTCAATTATTAATTTGACATGCAAATATATTGAAGATAAACATAGATTTACATTTCCATTAGTCAAGATTTCTTACAAGAAGTTTGAGAGTTCCTTTCATTTATTTCTTTGCAGAAGTACTTTCTTTCACATTCGAGCACTAGAATTTCTTTGGTGTAAACTGTCAAGTGATATTTTCTTTTTGATTCTGCAAGATTATAATTAAGGAATTAGGAATAGAGTTAGGAAAATTTCATATCATTTCTAAAATTTCTTGTGCTTTGTCTCTAAGTTTACGAAACCCCTGGGTTGACAATTAAGTGTTGAAGGAGTCTTCTTAATCACAATTCCTGCACCCAACATTTTGGCGATGTTGTCAGGGAGGAGATTTGAAATTTGTAAGAACTTTCCATTTTCTACAATAGGGGTAAGTTTTCTATTATTTTTTCCTGTAGTATGCTTCTATTGTTTTGAGGATTTTACAAGTGCTGATTTTTTATTCATTGCAGCAATTAACATATTCTTTTTCTTTACAAGCATTTGAATTTTGTTTTTGGATTTTTTTTTTTAAATGAATGCCTAAGAAAGGTATGGGTTTGAAGCCCACTAAGGGCCGACGAAATACTAAAAAATGAAAACTCTTCTCATATTGGAACTTCTTTTGCGGATAGAAAGTCTAAGCAAACCCAGACTCATCATGCCAGAATAGTCCACTTGGATTCTGGAAACAGTGATTCAGGTGTGACAACCCAAAAAGGGGAAGAAGGAGGCTAATGTTGATCTAAATTTTAATTCAGCAATAGCCAATCTTCATCTTCTAGAAGTGGTTTGATTGGAGGCACAACAATGGCTGATCATGAAGACCATGCATAGGGGATTGGCGAGAACCAGGTAAATGAAGAGAAGTCCATTTTTAGATTTCCAATAGTGAACTCAGAAGTGAATGTACAAATTCAGAATATTTCACCTTTATCTCTTCCACACTTTCATGGTGAGGTGCATGAAGACCCATATTCATTTCTTTTCGAGTTTGATATATTATGTCAGAGTTACGATTATTCTTCTGATGCCCAAAAATTAAATTTGTTTCCTATAGCTCTCAAGGATTTAGCCTTGCGCTAGTTCATGGGACTAGGAGGAAACACTGTAAGTTCTTGGGATCAAATGAAGAGTGTATTTTTTAATAAATATTAGGAATATTGTAAAACTAAAGAAATTTAGGACACGATCTTCACTGTTGTACAAGGTGATGATGAAACTTTGGAGGATTAAGCTTAGAGAGATTTTTGTATATACTCTAAAGGTCCAAACAAAATTTTGATTTAAGTACTATTCGAACCTTGTTCCTACAATGACTTACTGAGGATTCTAGACATAGTTTTAATTTGTTAAGACAAGCAGACATTACTCAGAAAACTTTTGAACAAATTTGTAACTTGTGCAGGAAGTTCTCCCGAAATCAATCTAGATCCACTAGAGGAGGTCGAAGCAAAACTAACAAACTCGGATCTACACATGCTATGATCATTAGATTTGAGAATAAAATGGACAACATGAATATTGAAATAATGAATATTGTTAGCAAACAAATAGACTCTTTGAAATTCTAGCAAAAAATAGAAAAAGAACAAGAGTCAATGTCTATTTTTTGTCCAAAATGTGGGAAAAAGCATTCTTTAAGAGAGTGTCCCGCTGATATAAAAAGTGCTAATAAATGTGTTATAATTTCATAGAACCATGCCATAGAGGAGTTCCCCTCCATTCCTGGATTAAAATATGTACTTTAAGGATAGCATTCTAAACTTGAACCATTACATGCCATGGGAGCACAAAGAAACTGGGCACAAGTAAGTAAAGGTATGGCTCTTGAACAACATTTTTATGGTTATAATGCACCTTCATATTCCTATTATAATAATAATAATAATCACTCTCAAAAATGGCAACACGAAAACCATTTTCATGATAGACAATCCTCTCAACCTTGGCAACAAGGATGGAGAGGGCCAAATCATTCATATCATTCCTATCCTGCTTAGATTCCATCATATCCTCCTTCCTATGCACCACACCATATGTCACAACCATATTTTCCCTCTCTACCTCAGTAAAGCCAATCATTTCCAACATTGCCTTTGCCACCACCATTTAGACCACCTCAACTACCTTCTCAACTGGTACTGAATCCTAATAATAAGGCAGTACAATTGATTCATTTGGTTGGACCATCCCCTCTCCCTACTTATCAACCCTGCCGGTTGGGATAAATGAGCTTCAATTGAGATCAGGAAGGGTATTTAAACCAGAAAAAAAAACAATCCATGGTGATTATTAAGGAGAAAAATGAGGAGTTAACTCTTGATCATTCAAAAAACAATGTCACTATTCATCCCATTCCCGCACCTTCAGATTAACTATCTTCTTCAAAACAAGCTCCCTATCCAGAGTGGTTGGCCATGGAGAAGAGTCACCCCAAGTCCACTATGGCTTCTAAACTAAAGAATCTTTGTATAAAGGTCCCTTTACTTCAGGCTATTAGAGAAATTCCCATTTGTACAAAGATCATTCGGGAATTATGTCTTCAAAAGCCAAGGAGGAATAGAGTAGAACCTCAGACCATTCATTTTGTTGGTTGAGAAGTTGAGTTGATGACATGATGCGTATCAATGGAGAAATACAAAGATCCTGGAAACCCATTTGTTTCTGTCCAGATAGGTGATATCCTTGTCTCTAATGTATTAATACACCTAGGGGCGACCATCAATGTTATGATTAGGAAAACCATGGAAAAACTTGGGTTGGTCCATATTCGTCCTACACCCACCGTGCTTGAACTTGCAGACATATATAAAATCAAGTCCGATGGAGTATTGGAGGATGTGGTTGTCTCTATAGATTCATGGGAATACCCCACTGTTTTCATTGTGCTTCAACCAATGAATCCAATGGGAGGGCATCCTTTGATTCTAGGACAACCATGGCTTGCCACGACCGATGCTTATATTGGATGTCGCTCCGGTGATATGTACATTTCACATGGAGACTCTAGGAAAAAGGTCACCTTATACCCACCTGCTAGATCTATTCGGGAACTCAAGGACACTTTATGGTTATATTATGATAGTATTGACGAGGAGACCCAACCTATTTCTTCGATTCAACATTATACCAAGTCCACCCAGGATGGTGAATTACAAGATTTCTTGAACAATCTAGAGACTATGCCTAGTTTTGATACACTTCATCAGATATTTAGTCTGGATTTCCAAGAAAAAATTGATTCCGAACCTTCCTTATCCCATACTATGGCATCATCGTCTTGTACTCTTGAGCTCGAGATCACTCTTGTTGAAATTAGTCGAGGCAAATCTTTACACATTAGCTCAGACCTGGATTCATCTCAGCAAGAGAAGCTTGTTACCTTGTTGCAAGATCACTTGGATGCATTTTCTTGGAGTTACAAAGACATGAAAGGCATTCCTCCAGAGACTTGTACTCATCATATCTATATCCAAGAGGGAGCCAAACCTATCCGACAATCCCAAAGACAAATGAATCCCGCACTAAGAGATATTGTTAAGGAGAAATTAAAAAAACTCTTAGATGCCAATTTCATCTACCCCATTTTTGACAATTAGAGGGTCTTTCCATTAGTGATAGTCCCTAAGAAATATGGGAGATGGCATATTTGCATTGACTATCGAGAATTAAATAAAGCCAGTGTCAAGGATTACTTTCCCCCTCCTTCCATTAATCAGGTGTTAGTTACCCTTGTCGGTAAAAAGTGCTTTTCATTTTTAGATGGCTTCAGTGGGTATAACCAAATCCAGATCACACCCTCAGATCAAGAAAAAACTACCTTTGCGTGCCCTTTGGGTACATTTTCTTATCGAGTGCTTCCTTTCGATTGTGTAATGCACCTGCTACCTTTCAAAGGGTTGCACTGGCTATTTTTGCTGACCTTGAATGTGTTGAGATTTATATGGATGATTTTTATATGTTTGGTAACTCATTTGATGAAGCTCTTAAAAATCTAAAAAAAGTGCTTTTACGTTGCCAAGAGGCTCATCTTGCTTTGAGTGATACAAAATGTAGATTAATGTGCAATGCAGGAGTGGTTCTTGGTCATTTGGTTTCTGACAAAGGCATCCAGGTGGACCCCGCTAAAATTGAAGTCATTACACGTCTGCCTACACCCGAAACCCAAAGGGAAGTAAGAGGTTTTCGGGGACATGCAAATTATTACCGAAGATTCATTGAAAAATTCTCCAAGATTGCTAGCCCCCTTTTTCAATTATTAGCTAAGGATCGTGAATTCACCTGGTCCACAACATGCCAACAATCATTTGAAACATTAAAGGAAAAATTAGTACCAGCACTAGTTTTGAGAGGAACAAATTGGTCCCTGCCATTTCATATTCCTCTGATGCTTCAAACACTACCATTGTTGCAGCCTTAGGACAAGAGGAGAATAAACAATCCTATGCTATTTACTACATCAATAAAAATTTGTCACCTGTCGAATTTAACTATACAGTGACTAAGAAAGAATTTTTAGCCATTATTTTTGCTATTAATAAATTCAGACATTACATTATAGGATATGAAGTTTATGTGCATACTGATCATTCTACTATAAGATATTTAATGAATAAACCTTTAACTAGCGGTAGAGTGACTAGGTGGTTGCTTCTATTACAGGAATTCAATGTTACAATTATTGATAGACCAGGAAAGTCTAATGTTGTAGCTGATTATCTTTCTAGATTAAATAATCCTGGTGAAGTAATTCTTGTTGATGATGATTTCCCTGACGAACATATTTTTTCTATGTCAGCAAAATCTCCATGGTTTTTTGACATAGCTAACTATTTAGTCACCGGAAAGACACCACATCACTTGTCCACTCGTGAATAGTAGAATATTATTCAAAAAAGTGCTTCATATTCTTGGATATAGGGAGACCTATTTTTACACTGGACCAAATTTTGTTATTCATAGATGTGTGAGAGAGGAAGAAACATTTGATATCTTAAAATTTGCCCATGATGAAACTTGTAGTGGCCACTTCGATAACAAGCGAACTGCATATAAAATTTTACACGCTTGCTATTTTTGGCCTTCTTTGTTTAAGGATTCCAAGCAATATGTTAGGCATTGTGATAGTTGTCAACGAATGGGTCAACCTGTTTAAGCCAATGAAATGCATTTATGTCCTCAAGTCATGGTTGAGCCCTCAAAAAATAGGCTATTGATTTCGTAGGACCCATAAACCCTAAATCTTTAATTAAAAAGCATATCTTGGTTTGTACTGATTTTGTTACTAAATGGTTAGAGGCTAAAGTTGTTTCTTTTTCCACTGAAAAAGTAGTTGTGATTTTTTGTTCAATGAAATTTTTAATAGATTTGGTGTTCCTAGAGAAATTGTTTCTAATAATGGACTGCAGTTTGTTTCTAACTTGGTATAGGAAGTCATGAATCAGTACAAGATTTGGAATAGGAAATCTACACCGTACCACCCGCAAACAAATGGCTAGGTGGAATCCACTAACAAGGTGATCGAATCCATCATCACCAAAATAGTAAACATGCATAGGAAGGATTTGGCTAACCGATTTCTTGAAGCCTTATGTGCTTATCGAACCACTTGGAGGAACAACACAGGGCATACACCATATGAGCTGGTGTACGAAAAACAAGTCCTTTTTCTGATTGAATTTTAGATAAAAACTTTCAGAACAATTAAACAAGTTGGATGAAGTTTGAAGGGATGTTATTTAACAGAATATTTTGGTGCAACAACAACACAAGAAGTGGCATGGTGAGTTTATCAGGAAGAAAAATTTCCAACCAGGTGAGTGGGTACTTCTCTATGACTCTAGATTTAAATATTTTAAAAGGAAGTTCCATACTCATTGGATGGGACCGTATAAGGTAATTCAAGTTTTTGGCAATGGGGTTGTAGAAGTCAAAACTATTGATGGGAAAAATTCAGTTTTCCTTGTGAATGGGGATAGGCTGAAAGCATATTTTCAGCCCATCACAAAGGAAGACTTCATGCAGCAATAGTCTGAACTTCATTTGGTAGGTGGTTATGCCAGCCTATTGTAATTTGATTTCTTCTCTCTTGAAATAAAGTTTAAAGAAAATCCAACAAAATATATAATAATCAATTAATTAATTAAAACAAAAAAATTAAATAGAAAAAGAATTAAAGAAAAAAATATTTTCCTGTGATTGTGAAAATCAGTTTTACTAACATGATTACAGAAGGATCATCCTGAAAACTAGCTTGTTGGCAGGAATATCAGTTCTAATAAAATGGGAATGTTGCTTGATCTTTAGATGTGTTAACTATCACTAAGAAGAAGTAGGTTCAAGTACAAGAACCAAGCCCTTATCCAAGTTTAGGATAACTGGCATGAAATTTTTTATCCAAGCAACACTCAATTCTTGTTGAATTTACTTTATCGATCAACACTATACAAGTAGATGTCAGGCGAAATTATGGCCTTCTTCTATTCCCATTTTTGTAAAAAAAAAAAAAAAAAAACTCCCCTTATTTTCTTCTTTTATCCCATGAAGTTTACCATCCCTTTCTTCAAAGAAACTTTCCCTATCCGATTTCATATTTCCCTCCTTTCCCCTTGAAATTTTTTTCTCGAAATCCCTTTTTTGATTTGTCCCTCTTGGTGGTCTCGCTCTTGAATTCCCTGTTGTAATTTCCTTACCATTCTAAGAATTTACCCTTTTTCCTACTTCTCTTTTTCCCTTCATGTATCGATTGTAGGATCTAATGTGAACTCACAAATCAGGTTGAAAGGCATATGTCAACACCAATTAATGGTGAATAAAACCTCCCTTGTATATTCAAAAAAAAATTAATCCAACCTACGAATTGTATCCTATCAAAATTTTCTTTTGGTTCCTTTTATCTTTCTAGATATGCTACAAATATCCCTGGTGCAGGAATGTGTGTTCTGATGCAAGCATATTCAGTGTAGGTATGTCTAACTGAAAGCATTCTTAGTGCAAGCATGGTTAGTACAAGAACATTCAATGCAGGCACATTCAGTACAGGATTCTGCACTACTGAGCGTGCCCAGTTAGGAAAACACATCTTCTGGTGCAGGAACACTTGGTGCAAAAATGTGTATTGAAAATTTTATCTTTTGTTTCATGAATTTTTGTACAAGAAGAATAATTGTACCACCCACAGATCATGGAATTCAATTTGTATTATGATTAACACTTTGTTTTATCATTTACCAAATTAGGAAGAAATCTTTTAAGTACAAAGATATTTTAGGTTATGAAATCTCATCTTTTTAATGAGTACTAAGTACACCTTATGTGAGATCATGAAGTAAATGTGGGATGGTACGATTCTCCCAAAATCCAATACTTACCTTTCCTTGAAAAACTCATCACCTAATAATAATGGCCTTTCTCCATATCCAACCTTGCATCACCATTACATGGAATCATTATCTAAACTGTTGCCTCTTCCAATCATCATTGTTTGCCTGTACTTGAACCAATTCGTATTCACATCCATGTAATCTTAATGATGAAGCATAACCATTAGAGAAGTGGTTAATATAGTGGTGGATGTATAGCTCGACCATGATTTTGAGTTCTTTATGTTGTAATATTCTTTTAAAACTTTAGACAGAGATTGGGTGAATTCAAACAGACATGGCGCCTGTAAGGATTGAACCACGGTCCATAAAGGAGATGGAGCAAATAGCTAAGTATAGAAAAAATCTTGTAATATTGCAAGAATCTGGGTTCCTCCCATTTCTGTAAAAAATTGATGGATTCAACTCAGCTATGGCGATATCATTTTCCTGGAATTTTGATGGGAGTCGAGCCAAGGTTGGTTCATTGGAATTTGCGGTCACAGAGGAGTCCATATCTCAAGCTACATGTTTACCAGTAGTGGGGGAACAATGGTTTAAGAAGGAGAAGTTAGAAAAGAAGTTGTGGCATCGATTCGTGGTCAACCCGAAGCAGAAGGTGGACTGGAAGAATAGTCTCGAGCGTAATGCTATGATTGGAAAATGGAAGGATCTCCTTTATGCATTGCAGAAGTTTCTTACCTGCGAGGGTCGCTACTCACTAACTTTCCTCTATCACATACAATTTCTCTTGCATTTTGAGTCTGGTAAGCTCATTAATTTCCCTTATTATTTGCTCAGGAGCTTAGAAAAAATGTCGAAAGGTGTTCAGAAAGGGAAGTCAAGCCAGGTCGCATACAAATTATATCACCATGGGTTGATCACAATTTTAATTAAGAAGGAGTTGGAAGTTAAAAATGTGACCTAGGAGGAATTTTTAAAGGAATTTCAAGGGTGAAGTGCAGGGAAGTCGACCTAGAAGAAGAGTACAAGCAAGAAAGAAAAATTGGAAACACTGACCCAATGCCCTACCAAGACCACGAGGTTGGCCAGAAGAAGGACTGCCTCTTCCAGGGCGTGTCATGTTCAGTCGACTTCCCTGATACTATTGGATGATTCACCATCTGCTTCACTAGGTAACAATAATATCTCGGTCCTCGCTGAGGCGGCAACCCATATAGTGGTTGATGGAGACCATGTGGAGAAGGAAGACAACACACCCTTGTCAGTCGTCTTTGGTAGGATGAAGAAGAGAAAAATGATGTCGAGTGCAAACAAGGATTTGGTGGAGGGTCAGGTGGATGATAGGGCACATGACACTGAAGCCCTTAATGATTCTGAAGTTTTGGGTATTAAAACCCTTAATGATTTTGAAGAGAAGGGTACTGAAACCCCTGATAAATTGGATGAGCAGGGTACTAAAACCCCTAATAAATTAAATGTGTAGGGGACTAAGACCCTTAGTGACATTGAGACTCCGAGTATTGAAACCCTTGACGATATTGAAATGCAAGAACTGAAAGATGACTTGGATAACCTCGACCTTGATGAAGTCGACAAATGTTTGGAATCGACTGCTCAGAAGTCTACACCAGAGTAATTGGGAATAGAGAACTCCACCCTCTTTCTAAAAAATTAGATAGAAGAGCTCAAGCAACATGTTTACGGCTTGGAGGTATTAAACCAAGCCATGAAAGAGCATAATACAATGCAAAAGTGAGCAAATGCGAAATTGGCAGGAGAGGTGAAGGGGCAAAAAAGACAAGTCAAGATATGGAAATTTCATGCCTCAAAGTGTTATGAACGTCTTAAAAAGGTGACCAAGAAACTCAAAAAGGCTCGAAGCAGGAAGGAAAAGACAGTGAAAGCAGGGATCAGCATACAAGTTCATAATTGAAGGGAGGCTTTTTTGTTTTGTTTTGTTTTTTTGCAGTAGGTAAAGGTTGTGTGAAAACACACAACAACTTAAGGAGGTGAGGGTGTTGGTAGGCTAAATTTCTTCATTTTTAACCCATTTTCCTCTTTAAAACCATAGCCTTAGACCTCTGTTTTAACCTTGCAACCTCCTTATTCCTCCAATATTCCAAGAATCGTGCCTTTTCCTGCACTAGATTTATATTTCATATTTAAGGGTTACGAATGTGTTTAATTAATTGTTTTCATATATTTAATACCTTTAATATTCTTTGCAACTAATATTTCCTTTCTTAAGTATTTGATACGCAATGTATTGATCATTTATTTAGCATGTTCGAGTGCAGGTAGGATTCCTGCACCACTGGCGAATACTAAACTGTCGTGATGGCTCACTACCTAACACGGAAATCTTGTTCCAAATCAGTCAACTTGAGTTGGGCTCGGAGTGGAGATAAGTTAGGGATATGATGGATATTAGGTCACTGGTCGAATGCTCAATATTAGCGTTTTGTTATAGACGAAAGGCTTAGTATGTACTATTGTTGTTATTTTGTTATAGCTGAAAGGCTCAGATTGTAACATTGGATGTAATTTGGTTACGGCTGCAGGCCTGAACAGATGTATAAAATATAGGATTCATATAGAAAATGGTAGCGAATGATAGCTATAGCAAGGATACTATAATTTTGTTGGTATCGCCTTCATTCTGGGCTAGATTCGAACTCATGATGTACATTTGCTGATTATTAATAGAAAGGGATTGCACCATGTTATTTCAATCTTGTGTTGTAATTTTGTGTTAATGTGTCATTGAGAGCTGAATCTCCAAGTTTCCTAAACAGGGAAATGAGCTGGTTGGCTTGGGCCTAGCCAACCCTGCTCATTCTCCCTTGTATTCTTCTTTTTCGTTAAAGGTGTGTTTATTTTGTTTAATGAAAAGTGTGAATTAAATAAATGCTTTTACTCTTCCACAAAGTCCGGGTTTGATTTCATTTATAATCACTGTGTGACGGATCCGTGGTGTGAATGCTTAACTGAGTTTGGTTTTATCATTTATGATTTCTTTTCTTTAAAGCTTAGCATCGTTTATGCTTGGAACGTGCAAGCACACATTCCTTCACTAGTGCATTTATAGTTTCATAGATTGATTCCTTTGGTTCATTACAATAATAGTCTTTTGTTCTTGTATGATATATGAGCTTTGATGTGTTTCTGCAATGTGTGATTATGATTATGAAGTGTTCTTGATATCTTGAACTAAATATGCTTTGGTGATTCGAGAATGAACGTTGTCATGACACATTAACTTGTACCTATGCTTCATACTTTTCAGGGAAAGATAGAACTTCATGTTTAATTATTTTCAAAGAGAATATTTTTGAGTTAAGAAGGTTATGAATGCAAATCGGATTTTTGTGGACAATTATTATAGGATTGAAGCCTTCTGTCACAATTAGATGATTTTTTTAGTTGCATGAAGGAGTTCCTTGATTGAAGAAAAGTGTGCTTTGACTTTGAAAATTAATTCTTATTTTAAAGGTTGAGATTGGTTGTGTTATCACTCTAATATTTCTTTCAAAGTTAAAGAAGGAAGAAAAGTCAAAGGTAACCACAAACCACTTTTGGAGATCATGACCTAACCTTCCTGATGCTCAAAGAGGGATCTCTCTTTATAATTTAACTTTATTTTAGTTATGATGATTTTAGGCTAGTTATTGTTTGCACTTGGGTTTTGTTTTGAATTTGGGTGGTGGGATCAATTTACTTAGATGAACAGAAGTTTTCTTTTACCATTGGGATATGGGGTCGAATGTGAGACAAACAAGATTGGATTCAGTTCTAAAAACAATGTCTACAGGCAAAGATAGATGAGTTACTGCAGATCTCAAAGGCTAAATGGTGAAATGGTTTCAAATCAGATCCATGGAGCAATTAGGGGTTCTCAAATCCAGGTATCAGAGCAAAACATATAAATGACTAACTATGTAAAACAGAGTGTACTTAAACAAATTCTGAGTGATATCTCTAGTTAATTCACTCAAATTTAGAACACATTTAAGATTATGAAACACATAAGAAGGTAACAAAATCAAACGAAGAAGATACTTCACTGCAAATAGCTCATCTCATGAATCCTGTAGCAAAATGCTTTTATTACTTGCTCCAGTCTGTTGACTTGAAAATGATACAATCACCCTTAGGTTTTAAGATCAAAAGAACTCTAAAAATGTAAAATAATCCACCACAATATTTCGAATTATGAAGTATTTATACAAAAAAGAGTTACAAAATATCTCAAACTACATTGAGAACTAATCTAGGAAAAAGATATATCTTCATGCAAGAAGATAGAGATAGTTATTGAACTGCTACATGATGCCCCTATTATTTAGGTTCTGCTGACTTTTCTCTTTGATCTTTTGCCCTTTAAGTTCGTTGGCTATTTGGTCTTCATGCTGGATGTTCTGCTTTACTTTAACCTTTCATCTGATACTCTTTCATTTGATACACTTTAACCTTGTTGACCTGTCAATATCCTTTTATTTTGCTCTTTTACTTTTTACCGTAGACTTATATTTTTACTGTGTTTTTCCTACAGTAAATCATTCAGTTTTTCGCATCTTTCCTCATATGGTAATTGGATATTGAGAATTTTTCTGTATATTTCATCTACCTCTGTATATTTGGCAAAGGTTGACTTATTAATAAACATGTGTTTTACCTCATGAGTTTTCAAAAGTTTGATACAACACTTTTCCTATTGGTAAGCCCTTCATGGATGAAGTGATTACCTATTCTTTGGCCACTTGCATGATATTATTATTGTAATCCTCATGTGTCATTAACTTATCATTTATAACTAAGGGATTAGGTAATCCCTTTTCCTTCAAAAGTTCAAACTTAACCATGAACCTATCAATGGCTAGTTGCATGTTTGGACACTTATCTTCTAAATTCAACATCCAATTCCTCTTAGTGCGGACCTTTATGGCTTCCAAAATTGTTCATATCCTGTCAGGTATCTCAAGTTCTTTCAGCTCATACTTATTCTTGGAGTTGAGGAAGTGGATGATTCTTGCTGCCTCCTCTGGCATATCTCCAAGTTCTTCCTTGACTCTCTAAATGGATTTTGTGGCATGCTTTATTAAATCAGTTTGTTCAAAAATAACCTGGATGGATGGCCAAATATCAATGACAAAGTCAATGATATTGGCCAACAGTTTCTCTTTAGCCTTACCTATAGGTTCATTCAGTGTCAGTTCTTTCTCCAGGCTTTTTATTCTTTCATTCATCATTGTAGCCTTTTTTTGTTCTTCTTTATGCATGATCTGGGCATGTCTGCAATCGGTCTCCAGGCTAGTGACTTTCTCCTTCAGTCTGTTCACCTCAGTGGTCTGAATGGAAATTTCTTCCATTGCCTTGACCAGCCTGTTTGCTTCATCACTTGTGGAGGCTATTGTTGTTGATCTTGTTGTTGATGTACTTAGTGCAGATGTCGGTAATGCAATGGCCATTGGAGCAGTGAGAGCTAATGATGTTTCCAAAGTATAAGGTACAATTGTGTTCACTGTTGGAATGACAGTTGTAGGAGCATTATCAATACTAGCTTGTTTGAGCTGAATCAATCTATCCAAATCTTTCTCCATCTCCTTTTACTGGTCATTCTACTGCAACACTAAGTCCATCATTTCCTCATGATTGGTCTGGCTTTATAGGACTTACTTTGTCTGTGGGTGTTATAAATGAGGCAACTTGAGCTGTTTCTTGAGGGCTGCTATGTCCTCATTCTTCTTTTTGATTATTTTCTCTATGGCCTTAATATCACTTGGGTCATGGCCCAGTTCAATAACCAAGTCCTCCAAGGACTTTATCCTAGTGTCTTTAGCCTATGAAGAGGCCCTCTCCAATTTGTATTGAGCTATCACATTGTCCAATGAATCCTACAGCTTGTAAGCAGCCATGGCCTTTGTTGTGAGGGTGGAGTATATCATTTCTCCAGCCCGCTTATGAAACTCTATCTGATCAATGGGATGAAAATCCCTGGCCAAGACCTCAAAATTAGTCTTCTTGTAAACTGTTGAGGCCTTTGGTTGCTGTACAATGGGCTGCAAAAATGACACCTACATTTTTCCTTCTTTGATGTCAAAGGCTGACATCAGTTTGGTTTGGTTTGGTGGTGTAAGCTTGAGGTATTTCGCATATGTTTCTGCTTTCAACTTTTCATTCCTCATTTTTATATCTTTGAATTTGTCTTTAGTATCCTTTTCCTTGTTAGCTGGCCTGACAAAGGAAGAAACCTCCATACTTTTATGTCTCTCTATCATCTGTGTATTGGAGGTTGATGGATGCTCTGTTTCACCTGGTGCAGTCGTTTCAGGTGTTTCTTTACTTCTTTGCCCCATTGCATCAGTGTCAGTTATTTCCTTTGATTCAATGTTTTCCTCCTGTTCAGACACATGATTCAACTTGGGCCTTTTATTTTGCTTAAATAATTCATCTGAAGTCTCCATGACAGAGTTAGATGCCTCATCCCTATTCCTCTTAGGATTCTTCTCCTCATTTGCTGGGGTATGTATGATAATAGGAATGTTCATTGGCCCTTGTAAATTTGGAACCTGCAGGAAAGAGCTCTGGTCAAATTGCTTTTCTAGATCAATCAGTGTGTTCTCCACATCCACAACTATGTTGTCCATATTAATTAAGGTGTTCTCCACCCACTCATCCTAGTTAGCAAACTGTTCAATGTTAGGTCTTGGGTGGTGGATGTATGCTCCCAACTTGACCCTGAGTCTAAGCTTGTTTATGACCCCTTGAGGGTCATAGTGCCAGATGAAACTTTTTTTGAATTTCATTTGTTGAAGTAACATGTTGGCCTCTGGTCTAGCCTCTCTGTTGTTGCAAATGAATGGTCCTATTTGGTTTCTCATTTTCAACTGGGTTTCCTTCCTATAAGCTAGGAAGTGGACATCATCAGAGCTAATGATTTATCTGAAGTATTCAAGACCAAATATCCTCATAGGGAGGTATTTGGGAAACTTATAGGGGGCTAGATCACAACCATAAATTGTGATCTCAGTGTGGTTTTGGTACAAGTACCAATCCCCCACCTTGTTTTTCTTGCCCAGTTGCAGTACCCTCTTAATGTCTTGATTGATTCTGGGCTGAGTAGTAGAAGTGAGCATGTTCATGACTAGGTACACAAAGGAGTCTATGAAATCTTTGTAGGTGAATGTTGTGGAAAACTTCTGGACCAAGGGTATCTAATAGATGACTGATCTCTCCTTTCCCTTGGTGTCCAATTTTTGGATCCTTACAGGGAACTTGTCTATCTGGTAATATAAAAACATATAAAAAAACACTGAAGAGTATTTGAAAACTCTTTCAGTGGGCAACCTGGTGAATTTTTCATGCATTCTATCTGCAATGAACTGGGCATAATCAAACATGATAGCTGGAGGCTTGCTAGGAGTGGAAATGGACAGGAAGGCCATGATGACCTCATCCACATGCTCATCTGATGTGTATCCTAGGATGCATGAGAGCATGGTGATTATGCGCCTACCAGTCTTTGAAAAAATGGTGGCAACATAGGGTGGAGTGTCTGTAGGAGTATGGCATTCCTTAATGACGAAATTCTAGAAAATTTGCTTGATTTTAACTGGGTATAGTGTGATGTACAGGTCCAACAGGTTTCCAATGGATAGAAGGGTCTGATTAGGGCTAGGTTTGATTTGTAACATCTGGTTGATGGATTCAGCAGTAATGGTGAATAGCAACTGCTAGTTTGGTGCCACAATAGCCCTTTGGCTTGGGATACAACATGCATAACAAAAATGTACAATGTCTGGGAATGGGTGAACTTCTGGGAATGTATACTTGGGCAAATTAGATTCCCAAAGGTTGATGTCATCAGCATGGTTTAGGAACCTATCTTTACTCCAGTAGTGGAGCTTCAGAAGGTGGGCTGGAGTTGCAGTGTCTTTAATTTGGAAATCCCTATCTGCTAGGGCCAAATGGTTAATGTCCAGGTGAGGGGTTGAGACTAGTTTGACATCTAGAGAGGTCTGGGTAACCATCTTGAGGATAAAATTTGGGAATTAGGATTATACAGGCTGAAGCAGTAAGGTTTTGAAAACTGAGGTGCAGTGATAGGGTAATGGCAGTTTCCAAGATAGGGGTTTGGGTATTCAGGGGGGAAATACTCTCAATTTGAGGGGAAAATCAATTAAATTCAATTAATTATTCTGTTAATTAAATGTACGCTTTCAAATCGAGAGGGTTATTCTGGTTTTTCTCAAAATACCTGGAATTTGAGGTTCAGATTGCAAACTGGTTTTGATGGTGGCCACATAGGGTAATGTGGCTTCAGGTATGTTGTGGATGGTTGAATTAGGTGTTCAGGGCATACTTGGAAGGTACTTGGCAGTTGAATTTGGTTGCAGAAACTCAGGTTTGTGTAGGAAGGCTTGGAAGATTTTGCAGAGCAAATTGAGCAAAAAGGGTAAAAATGGGGGTCTGCGGCCTTTTAACCGGCAACAGTTAGAAGTTGGCGTGAGACTTCATAATGAACAGTGATGGTTTTGGCTTGTGCGGGGAGGCAGTTTAGGAGGCCATCGCACCGCTTTTGGTCATCGGGCGATATTTTCCCATTAGCACATGAGTTAACATGGAGCTGCCACATAACCAAAAGGGGCCCAGGCAAAATTGCTCATATTGCATGCTCTCGGATGGATAAACTTCGGGAGGTGAATGGACATGATATGGATGCATGTCGTCAGATCTGGGGGTGACAGATTTGATGGTTGTTGCACGGTGAAGTTGCACGGCGGGAAATTGGGGTGGAAATTGTCAGGGCCCAGGGATTAATTACAATTGATTTGTAATTAATTAATGACTAAGGCGGGGATAAACTGTAATGGCCGGCTTTGTGAAGTGGGGCCAAGGTTTTTTCGGGAAAATGATATTTTTGGAGTTAATTAATAATGCGGGGGGGGATAAAACTTAGGATAAAGGGGTTTTATGGGTTTTTTGGGGTTTTTAGGGAAATTTATCAAGGGGAAAGTGATTTTTTAAAGGGGAAAGGGGTTTCACACTAGGGAAAAAGGGTTTTTGGGTAGGGGAATGAATTTGGAGGGTAATTTGCTAGGGAATGTGTGAAACCAAAGGGCAAGGGTGAAAATGAAGGGAAAAGGTGTCTTCATAAGAAATGAAGGGATAAAATGAGAATTTAGTAAGTATTTAGTGGGGGGTGAAATGAATTGAAGGGAAAGTTAACCAAATCAACTTATAAGCATCCTTTTACTTTGATAATTGCTCCTGCACACTAAAACACATGATTAAACATGATAGTTGTTCTTATGCTTCAATCAACTTTGTACTCTCTGCAACCTTTCTTCTACTTACCCCAAATTTTTTTCTTCACTTTGTTGGGTGCATTTAACCTAGCAGACCCTTTCTTTCCTTTTTCTTTTGAAAAGTAAACTATCTACTTCTAACCTGATATCTTCCAAGGGCTCAGATTAAACTGATGAGCTCCTTTTATTTCTCTACCTATCTACTGATCTGCCAATATTAAACAGTTTGGCTAGATCTTTTATTCTCTAACTATAAACATGAAATTTAAATCATGAAGTAGTCAAGATTAAACTATTTGACTATTCATGGGCTGTGGCATTTATGACAAGCTGCACACAACCATTATTTTAGACAGTAAAGTAAAGAGTAGTGGCATTTGGACCTGCATGCTTTCATGATCTGTTTTTGTTTGGGGTTCATATTTTTTCATTTTTTTTATCCGTTCTTATTCTTTTTGTCCTTTGATATTTCTTTTAGGACATACCCTCTTTACATTTTTTAATTTTTTAATATGGAAAACATTTGCAGAAAAGCAAAGGTATGTACAATATTACAAGACTTAATCACAACCAATCCAAAATTATGAATCCTATTATTATAGGACCCTAACAGTGGCTCCACATGGGGATGGCATTTCCTGGTGAAATGTCAAGAACTCTAAAGATCAGTAGCCTTTGAATTGTGACTATAGTTACCTTGTGGATTGTCCTTCTATGATTCTGTTTTATTGATAGTTATGATAGTGAATCCCTCAAAGCTCAGGGCCTTCTCTCCGGGCTTCAACTTGAAAGGATTACCATCCAATCCAATCTACACTCTACAATGTTATGTATAATGATGCAAGGTAAGGTGAACTATTATTAGTCATTGGAAAAATAATGCTTCAACATTCTACCATTAACAGGTCCTCCTGGTAGATTTGATCCATCTATCTCTCTCAAGAAAAAGGAATTGTTGCCCCTATAACCATAAATGACATAAGGCCCTTTCCACAAAAAATTCAAATTTTCCATGCTTGCCTTTGTCTTCTCTTCTTGAATCCCACTTAAGGACTTTATCTCCTATGTAAAAATCATCTTCTTTAGTATTTTTATCAAAAACCTTATTGATTTTGTCTTGGATTACCTGTGATTTTACATATACTTCTTCTCTAGTCTGCTGCAGGTGTATGGTCTAGTTTATTCTTCTCTGAATATCATTTGGTTCCACCTGTAATTCCTGGATGATATTCATCACTGGTACTCCTAAATACGATGGAAAAACAACATCCATCCCATTTACCATCTGATAAGGTGATGTTCCAATGGATTTCTTAGTAGTTAGTCTATATTCCCATAAGGCATTGACTAACTTCTTGTTCCATGTCTTTTTGTTATCTTCTAGCAATTTCTTAATGATATTTACCAGGCTTTTATTATATGACTCTACAAGTCCATTACCTTGAGGATAATAGGCTGTTGAGTGGCCAAGGGAGATGTGGTATTTGTTACAGAAGTCTGTCACTCTCTTGGATTTAAAGGCAGTTGCATTATTAGTAATGAGCTTCTAGAGGCATCCAAATCTTGACAGGATATTATTTTCTAGAAATGAGATTATGACAGTGTCTGTGGCTTGTCTAGAAGGGATGGCTTCTATCCATTTGGTGAAATAGTTAGTAGTTATCGAAATCCATTTGTGCTGAGCTGAGCAGTGAGGAGGCTGGGTGTATTTCTCCAATGAAGTTTAACCCCCATTGTTGAAATGGAATTTCAGTGGAAATTGGTTTAAGAGGCAAGGGTATAATTTTTCTCTTTCCCTCAAATATCTAGCATTTATGACAGGAGGTCACATGTTTCTTAACATCTACAAGCAAAGTGCGCCAGTAGAAACCAGCGCTCAGGATTTTGTCAGCAATAGTCTTCCAGTACAAGTGTCCTCCACAATACCCTGCATGAAACTCTTGCATGATTTTATTAGCTTCATTTTTCAGTAAACAATTCAAAAGGATACCACTATTGTCTTTCCAAAACAATGCATTATCTATGATACAATACTTTAATGACTTCATCTTCAAAAATCTAGCTTTAGTTCTTGTTAAACCAGGAGGATCTTGCAAATTTTTTAATACAAATATAATATCTACATACCAGGGTGAATTAGTAAAAGGTTCATTGATCGGTGGATTCGCCATCTCTTCCTGATCATCAAGGGCACTAATGAAGTTTATATCAAGGGCCTAACAGTTTGATTCAGCCATGAGTTTGGCTAAACCTTAGCCTTTGATAAGCTTAGTTGGCTTTATCTCTATGTCATATTCCAATATTGTGGCAATCCATTTGCCTTTTTTCCCTTCAGGCCCATTTTGTGTCAAAATGTCCTTAACTACAGAATTTGGAACATAAGCAATAATGTGATAATACAGAATGTATACTCTGAAGTCTTTGATAGCCTTTATTAAAGGTAATGCTTGTTTTTCCACAATATTGTATTTGAGTGTGGCATCTCTTAAGGATTTACTAAAAAATGGAATTGGTTGTTCATATTCTTGGTTGTTCTTTTGTAGCAAGACTGCTACAATGATGTGATCTGAAGAAAAAGAAAAAATTATAAAATCCTTGTTAAAATTAGGCCTTATAAGGATTGGAGTCTTGGTTAAGGCTTCCTTGATGTCTTCAAAGGATTGTTTGGCCTCCACTACCTCTTTAAGTTTTGAGTCATTTCTTAGCATGTTATTTAATTCTCTAATCAGTTCTAGTAGATTTGAAATGAATCTCCTAAGGAATTTTATCTTGCCTAGAAATGAGTGTAACTATCTAATGTTTCTAGGATGGGTAATGGTCAAAATGGCCTCTATTCTAGCAGGATCTATTCTAATCCCATATTTAGATATGATATGTCCCAATAGTTTTCCCTCTTCCAGACCAAAGAGTGTCTTTTTGGGATTTAAAGAAATACCAAATTTTCTACATTTGATAAATACTCTTCTCAGGTGGTCAAGGTGTTCATTGTCAGATTTATAGAACATTGTGATGTCATCTTGGTATACTACTAGGAAGTCATGGATCTCCTTGGCAAAAGCTATATCCATAGCTCTTTGAAATGTGGCACCTGCATTCATTAATCCAAAATGCATCTTTAAATACATGAAGATACCCCATGGAGTAGTAAATGCAGTTTTGGCTTGGTTTTCTGGTTGAACTAAGATCTAGTTATACCTAGAGAATCCATCTAACAGTGAAATCCTTGATGAGCCTACTACCCTCTGCAGGATATGGTCCATTTTTGGTAGAGGACAATTATCTTTTAGTGAGACCTTATTTAAATTTCTAAAATCTACACAAAGTCTAATTTCACCAGCCATTTTCCTAGTGGTGACTAAGCTTGAAATCCAATCTGAGTACCTAATGGGTGCTATAATTTGGGCATCAAATGTTATTTTAACTTATTTTTCAATAGAAGGAATAAGAATTGGGTTTATTCTCCTAAGTTTCTGTTTGAAATGTTTATGATCTTCTTTTAGAGGTATTTTGTGTTGGATTATGCTAGTGTCTTAAGATTTTAAGTCCTCATAACTCCAGGAAAATACATCCTGAAACTCTTTAAATAGATTGATGTATTTAACCTTTTCCTTTAGAGGTAAGGCTTTAGATATTTTAATGAGTTTTGGTTTATCCTCAGTTCCTATGTTACACTCTTCTATGTCAGCTCTCAAAGGTTCCATTTTGGGTTTCCTGGCTACATCATTAGAGTAAAACAGATCTTCTAAAGGGACTAATCCCTTAGGCAAAAAATTATTTTTCAGATTAAGAATTTATGAATCATCATTCATTATTTCTTCAATCTCTACATTCTCTAAACTATTTATTTATACTTTAGTAAATATAGTTGGTTTAGCTATATCTAAAATATTTACCTCTATGTTACTTTCTATATTATTGTCTACTATACAGTCTGTATCTATCTTACAATTCTGAAACTCACCTTCATTTTTCACAAAATCATAAATCTGAGAATCCTGGGAGAAAATATGCTAATACCTCAGGTTGTCTACTATGACAGGCCTATGTCTGACTTCCATAGTGTACTAGTGGTTGGGTTGAAATGGCAATTTACAGGTACTAGAAAAAGTGGCCAAACTGTGGTTTTACATGTTTTGTTTTCTAGGAATGGAAACAAAGTTTGTTTCTAGAAGGTATTTGATCAAGCCTAAGGAAATTTCCCTATGTTGACCAAGTCTGGGATTGTTTACAGAGTATTCACCATTAATATGTTTAATAATAAGCTATGAGTCTTCCATGATGGAAACTCTTTTGGATCCAAGTTTCCTAACCAATTGTAACCCTAGAATTAGGGCTTCATATTCAGCCATGTTATTGGTAAACTTGAAGTTCAATTTGAAAGAATGTCCCTCAGCATGATTATTCTCCATATTATGGATCCACACTCCTGCACCAGCCCCTAACCTATTGACAGGTCCATCAAAGTCTAGATGCCATAGGGACTCATGAAAAATGTTCTCACTATCAACTGTTTTATATTTCAGTTCTTGAGCTATGATTTCCTTATTTTCATGTTCTACATTGTACAAGATAAAAGAGTCCATATCTGAATGCATGTAGTATATGGGAAAGTTTTGTGGTTTTTCATCACTACTCACGATGTATTTCATCAAGGTCTCTCTATATAGTTTTCTTGGTTGGACAAAAACAGATATGGTGGAATAAGACATATCTAACTGCAAGGATCCCTGCAGTTTTTCTCCCCATGAGCGAGATAGCAGAATTCCATATTTGGGTGGGATGTCTGCAACTACTATGTCCATTAGAATACTCTTTGCATGGCACTGGACAAGAGTTACACATAAGTCCTTGATCAAACCAAGGCATTTAACTTGGCTAGAGTCAAAAGAAAACAAATCCTTATATGGTCTGGTAATGTCTAGGTTCAATCTCTCCATGATTGCCTTTGGCATCAAATTATGGGATGCCCTTAAGTCTAACATAGCATTATGCAATATTTTGTCATGAATGTTCAGGCTAATGTAGAAAGGAGGAACTCCCCCTTACTGATGAATACCATTGGCCTCAAGGCCAAACAATAATTCAGGCTGATCATCATTCAAGTTAACAACATCCTCTCCCTCTCCTATGTTTAAAGTTTCAGTTATCTGTGACCTATAGGATTCATTCTTTACTAGTTCGGTCAAGGGAATTGATATCTTTAATTTTTCTATTTCAGTTTTGATGTTGAAAGGGAGTTGAGATTTGTTTGTTTGATTTAGATCTTCCTTAACATGTGCAGTTTGTGTATTCTTATCCTATTTCTCAGTACTAGGCATTTCAGTCTGTGTTTCTACTGTTTTGCCTTGATTTCTCTTATTTTGATTGATTTCAGTAATTGTCTTTGTTTGAGTTTCAGTGGAGGTTATATCTACAATTTTAGGGGTAGAAGTATCTGGTGTTCCCCTAGGGAGGATTTGTAACACTTTGGTAACTGGAGCTTCTTTTATTATCTTAGTCTCGGTCTGGATGGATCTTTTAATGGGATTTTCATTGTTCTTTTTACTTCTCAAGCTATATTGTTTGTGTACCTCATATATAGATGACTCATATCCCTGTTTAAAATCAAAGGATTCACCAGATTCTAACTACAACTACTGCAACATATACAACTCCTGTTCTTCTTGAGTAAGAAAAATAACATCTTCGTCTTTGATTTCTAGCAATATTATCTAGGTATCACCCTCACCTTCTTGGTCTTGTGGACCCTCAACATAGTTATCTTGGAAGGGGGGCCTAATCTGTTGATCTCGTACAACATTCTTTCTAGTGTTAGGGTTCTTCCTAAAATTGGGGTTTCTTATTGGGGGTGGTTGTTGATTTTCCCATTGATTTTTCCTCTCCATGTTTTCTATTCTATCCATTATTCTCTCTAAACTCTTAGCTAAAATATCTACTTTTCCATCTGAAGTGGAAGTTTCCTCTTTAAATACAACTTTCTTTTCATTTCTCATTCGGGCTTTCTTGGCTAATAGGTTGGCCTCTACACTAATAGCATTGCTTTGCATTTGTTCCAATGTTTCAGGGTTTCTTTCCCTTAACTAGTATGACATGTCAGTGTCAAAACCATCAGGGAATTTAATTAATACTAGGTCAGGTGGAGGCTTAATATTGGCTGGAATTGCATTGTAGATACTATTGAACCTAGTGCAATAGTCCTAAACTGACTCATTAGGAGCTCTTCTAATGTTTTCATATTCAGAAAGTATTTGCAATGGGTTTTTCTTTCTCTCCCATCTATCAATGAATAATCTATGAAAATTAGCTAAATCTGCAATATGGTTGGCAGGAAAGGCTTTGAACCATTTCTTGACATCCACAGTTAGAGTTTAGGCAAACAACCTCATTTGGACATCTGCTTCATCTATCTCATGCAACTCAAAAAAGTCAGACATCTTGTTTACATGTTTCTAGGTAGTGTACAGACTAGTAGCATCAAACAGGAAGATTTTACTCTGATAATCTGGGGGCATGGCATGGACATGTGCAGGTAAAGCTAGAGGTGCATATCGGTTTACCATAGCTATGATTCTGGTTTGACTAGGGGTAAGGAGCTGGTACTTGAGGAAGGGCTTGAAACTAATGGAGATGAACTAGATGCTGGTGAGGATGGTTTATTAATAACTGGTTTAGGTGACTGGACTGTGGATACTATTGGTGAGGTGGTAGTAAAAGAAGGTGTATTTACAGTGAGTGAAAACTGTGCAGAAATTTCAGAGGTAGTAGCAATGAGGGCAGCGATTTCAATAGATTGTTGAAGGTAAGCACTATCTATATTGTTGATCAATGTATAGGTCAAGGATTCTTACTTGTAAAAAGCATCCAAGATGAATTTATCTAAATCTGGATGGATAACCCTTTTTGATTCAATAAGTTGAGTAAAATCAGGGTCTAACACTGTTTCATGGATGGCATTCTCAGATTTAGTTCTAAATAGTGAGAGGTCAAATGAAAAATAAAAAGGGATTTCCTCTAAAGTTGACAACTCCTCAAGGAGTGAATTTTCTTTGACTAACTAGATACTACTTGCCTGAGTTTCTTTGTTTTTTAATTTTCTTAAAATCCTATCTTGGTCATCAACTATAGTAGTAGGGTTTGGATCTGGATTGGCCCTGGTATAGTGAATCTTCTTAGGAGCCATAATTTTAACTTTTTTAACAGTTTTTATGAAATTTTTCAAGATTAACTTCAGAGAATGACCTTAAGGGGCTTAAGATGAAATTTAAGGTTTCCTTAAAGTTTTATGAGACTGAGGATCGAAGTCCCTAGTATGGTTTCCAATTATTTTATCACTTTGATATTTCTTTCGAAGTTAAATAAGGAAGAAAAGTCAAAGGTAGCCACAAACCACTTTTGGAGATCAGGACCTAACCTTCCTGATGCTCGGAGAGGGCTCTCTCTTTATAATTTAACTTTGTTTTAGTTAAGATGATTTTAGGCTAGTTATTGTTTGCACTTGAGTTTTGTTTTGAATTTGGGTGGTGGGATCACTTTACTTAGATGAAACGAAGTTTACTTTTACCATTGGGCCATGGGGTCGAATGTGAGACAAACAAGACTGGATTCAATTCTAAAAACAATGCCTACAGGGCAAGATATATGAGTTACTGCAGATCTCAAAGGCTAAATGGTGAAATGGTTTCAAACCGGATCCAAGGAACAATTAAGGGTTCCCTAGGCCGGACTCTGGAAGGAATGAATGAGGTCAACCGGGATGGGAGAGCAATTAAGGGTTCTCAAATTTGGGTATCAGAGGAAAACATGTAAGTGAATAACTGTGAAAAACAGTGTACTTAAACAAATTATGAGTGATATCTCCAGTTAATTCATTCAAATTTAGAACAAATTTAAGATTATGAAACACATAAGAAGGTAACAAAATCAAACAAAGAAGATACTTCACTACAAATAGCTCATCTAATGAATCCTGTAGAGAAATGCTTTTATTTCTTGCTCCAGTCTGTTAACTTGAAAATGGTACAATCACCCTTAGGTTTTAAGATCAAAATAACTCTATAAATGTAAAATAATCCACCACAATACTTCGAATTATGAAGTATTTATACAAAAAGGAGTTACAAAATATCTCAAACTGCATTGAGAACTAATCTAGGTAAAAGAAATATCTTCATGCTTGAAGATAGAGACAACTATTGAACTGCTACTTGATGTCCCTATTATTTAGGTTCTACTGGATTTGCTCTTTGATCTCTTTCCCTTTAAGCCGGTTGGCTATTTTGTCTTCACGCTAGATGCTTTCTTTACTTTAAGCTTTCATCTAATACTCTTCCATCAGATACACTTTAACCTTGTTGACCTGTCAATATCCTTTTACTGTGCTCTTTTACTTTTGACCATAGACTTATATTTTTACTGTGTTTTTCCTACAGTAAATCATTCAATTTTTCCCATCTTTCCTCATCTGGTAATTTGATAGTGAGCATTTTTCTGTATATTTCATCTGCCTTTGTATATTTTGCAAAAGTAGACTTATTAATAAACAGTGATTTACCTCATGCTGGAGGTAAAACAAGTTTTCAAAAGTTTGATACAGCACGTTTCCCTTTGGTAAGCCCTTCATGGATGAAGTGATTACCTATTCTTTGGCCACTTCCTTGATCTTCTTATTGTAATCCTCATGTGTCATTAACTTATCATTTATAACTAAGGGATTAGGTAATCCTTTTTCCTTCAAAAGTTCGAACTTAACCATGAACCTGTCAATGGCTAGTTGCACGTTTTGACACTTGTCTTCTAAATTCAACATCAAATTCCTCTTAGTGAGGACCTTTCTGACTTCCAAAATTGTACATGTCCTGTCAAGTATATCAAGTTCTTGCAGCTCATACTTATTCTTGGAGTTGAGGAAGTGGATGATTCTTGATGCTTCCTCTGGCATATCTCCAAGTTCTTCCTTGACTCTCTGAATGGCTTCTGTGGCCCACCTTAATAAATCAATTTGTTCAAAAATAACTTGGATGGATGGCCAAATATCATTGACAGAGTCAATGATATTGGCCCATAGTTGCTCTTTAGCCTTACCTATAGGTTCATTCAGTGTCAGTTCTTTCTCCAGGATTTTTATTATTTCATTCATCCTTGTAGCCTTTTGTTGTTCTTCTTTATGCATGATCTGGGCAAGTCTACAATCTGTCTCCAGGTTGGTGACTTTCTCCTTCAGTCTATTCATCTCAGTGGTTTGAATGGACATTACTTCCGTTGCCTTGACCAACTTGTTTACTTCATCACTTTTGGAGGCTGTTGTTGTTGATCTTGTTACTGATGTAGTCAATGCAGATCTCGGTAGTGCAGTGACCATTGGAGTAGTGAGAGCTAATGATGATGCCAAAGTAGAAGGTACAACTATGGTCATTGTCGAAATGACAGTTGTAGGAGAATTATCAATATTAGTTTGTTTGAGCTAAATCAATCTATCCAACTCTTTCTCCATCTCCTTTAACTATTCAACTGTAGCACTAAGTCCATCATTTCCTCATGATTGGTCTGGATTTCTAGGACTTCCTTTGTCTGTGGGTGATGTAAATGAGGAAACTTGAGCTATTTCTTGAGGGCTGCTATGTCCTCATTCTTCTTTTTGATTAGTTTCTCTCTAGCCTTAATATCACTTGGGTCATGGCCCAATTCAATAACCAAGTCCTCCAAGGAATTTATCCTGGTGTCTTTAGCCTATGAAGAGGCCCTCTCCAATTTGTATTGAGTTGTTACATTGTCCAATGAATCCTGCAGCTTGTAAGCAGACATGGCCTTTGCTGTGAGGGTGGAGTATATCATTTCTCCAGCCTGCTTGTGAAACTCTATCTGATCAATGGGATGAACATCCCTAGCAAAGACCTCAAAATTAGTATTCTTGTAATCTGTTGAGGTCTTTGGTTGCTGTATAGTGGGCTGCAAAAATGACACCTGCATTTTTCCTTCTTTGATGTCAAAGGCTAACATCAGTCTAGTTTGGTTTGGTGGTGTAAGCTTGAGGTATTTGGCATATGTTTCTGCTTTCAACTTTTCATTCCTCACTTTTATCTCTTTGAATCTGTCTTTAATATCCTTTTCCTTGTCAGCTGGCCTAACATAGGAAGAAACCTCCATACTTTTTTGTCTCTCTATCATCTATGTGTTGGAGGTTGATGACTAGTTTCACCTTGTGCATCTGTTTCAACTGTTTCTTTACTTCTCTACCCCATTGCATCAATGTCAATTATTTCCTCTGATGCAATGTTTTCCTCCTGTTCAGACACAAGATTCAACTTGGGCCTTTTATTTTTCTTAAACAGTTCATCTGAAGTCTCCATGGCAGAGCTGGATGCCTCATCCATGTTCCCCTTAGGATTCTTCTTCTCATTTGTTTGGGTCTGTATGACAGGAGGAATGTTCATTGGCCCTTGTAAATCAAGAACTTGCAGGGAAGAGCTCTGGTAAAATTGCTTTTATAGATCAATCAGTGCGTTCTCCACATCCACAACTGTGGTATCCATATCAATCAAGGTGTTCTCCACCCACTCATCATGGTTAGAAAATTGTCCAATGTCAGGTTTTGGGTGGTGGATGTATGTTCCCAACTTCACCCTGAGTCTAAGCTTGTTTATTACCCCCTGAGGGTCATAGTGCCAGATGAAACTGTTTCTGAATTCCATTTGTTGAAGTAACCTATCGGCCTCTGGTCTAGCCTCTCTATTGTTGCAAATGAATGGGCCCATTTGGTTTTTCACTTTGAACTAGGTTTTCTTCCTATAAGCTAGGAAGTGGACCTCATTAGAGCTAATGATTTTCCTAAAGTATTCAAGAGAAAATATACTCATAGGGAGGTATTTGGGAAAGTTATAAGGGGCTAGCTCACATCCATAAATTCTAATCTCAGTGCGGTTTTGGTACAAGTACCAATCCCCCACCTTTTTGTTCTTGGCTAGTTGCAATACCCTCTTAATGTCTTCACTGATTCTGGGCTAAGTAGTAGCAGTCAGCATGTTCATGATTGGGTACGAAAAGGAGTCTATGAAGTCTTTGTAGGTGAATGCTATGGAAAACTTCTGACTAAGGGTGTCCAATAGATGACTGACCTCTCCTTTCCCTTGGTGTCCAATTTTTGGATCCTTACAGGGAACTTGTCTATCTGGTAATATAAAAACATATAAAACAACACTAAAGATTATTTGAGAACTCTTTCAGTGGGAAGCTTGGTGAATTTTTCATGCATTATGTCTGCAATGAACTGGGAACAATAAAACATGATAGCTAGAGGCTTTCCAAGAGTGAAAATGTACAGGAAGGCCATGATGACCTCATCCACATGATCATCTGATGTGTATCCTAGGATGCATGAGAGCATGGTGATTATGCGCCTACCAGTCTCTGAAAAATGGTGGCAGCATAGGGTGGAGTGTCTACAGGAGTATGGCATTCCTCAATGATGAAATTCTAGAAAATTTGCTTGATTTTAACTGGGTCTATTGTGATGTATAGGTCCAACAGGTTTCCAATGGACAAAGGGGTCTGATTAGGGCTAGGTTGGATTCACAACATTTGGTTGATGGATTTAGCAGTAATGGTGAATAGAAACTACTGGTTTGGTGCCACAATAGCCCTTTTTCTTGGGATATAATAGGCATGACAAAAATGTACAATTTCTGGGAATGGGTGAACTTGTGGGAATGTATACTTGGGCAAATTGGATTTCCAAAGGTTGATGTCATCAGCATGGTTTACGAACCTATCTTTACTCCAGCAGTGGAGCTTTAGAAGGTGGGCTGGAGTTGCAGTGTCTTTAATTTGGAAATCCGTGTCTACTAGGGCCAAATGGTTAATGTCCAGGTGAGGGGTTGAGACTGGTTTGGCATCTAGAGAGGTCTGGGTATCTATCGTGAGGATAAAATGTGGGAATTAGGCTTATACAGGCTGAAGCAGTGAGGTTTTGAAAACTCAAGTGCAGTGATAGGGTAATGGTAGTTTGCAGGATAGGGGTTTAGGTATTCAGGGGGGAAATACTCTCAATTTGAAGCAAAAATCAGTTAATTATTCTGTTAATTAAATGTACACTTTCAAATCAAGAGGGTTGTTCTGGTTTTTCTCAAAATACTTGGAATTTGAGGTTCAGACTACAAACCGGTTTTAATGGTGGCCTCAGATGGTAATTTGGCTTCAGGTATGTTATGGATGGCTGAATTAGGCATCCACAGCATACTTGGAAAGTACTTGGTAGTTGAAATTGGTTGCAGAAACTCGGGTTTGCGCAGGAAGGCTTGGAAACTTTCGCAGAGCAAATTGAGCAAAAAGGGTAAAAATGGGGGTCTGCGGCATTTTAACCGGCAATGGCTAGAAGTTGGCACGAAACTTCATAATGGACAGTGATGGTTTTGGCTTGCGCGAGGAGGCAGTTTAGGATGCCATCGCACCGCGTTTGGTCATGGGGCGGTATTTTCTCATGAGCACGCGAGTTAATGTGGAGCTGCCACGTAACCAAAAGCTGCCTGGGAAAAATCACTCATATTGCATGCTCTCGGACAGGTAAACTTCAGGAGGTGAATGGATGCGTTATGGATGCGCATTGTCAAATCTAGGGGTGACGGATCTGATGGCTGTCGCGCAGTGAAGTTGCACGACAGGAAATCGGGGTGGAAATTAGTGGGGCCCAGGGATTAATTACAATTGATTTGTAATTAATTAATGACTGAGGCAAGGTTAAACTGTAATGGTCGGGTTTGTGAAGTGGGGCCAAGGTTTTGTCGAGAAAATGATATTTGCGGAGTTAATTAATAATGTGGGGGGATGGGTGGTGGAGGGAAGTGATTTTTTAAAGGGAAAAGGGGTTTCACACTAGGGAAAAAGGGTTTTTGGGTAGGGGAATGAATTTGGAGAGTAATTTGCTAGGGAATGTGTGAAACCAAGGGGCAAGGAAGAAAATGAAGGGAAAAGGTGTCTTCATAAGAAATGAAGTGTTAAAAGGGGAAGTTAGTAAGTATTTAGTGGGGGCTGAAATGAAATGAAGGGGAAGTTAACCAAATCAGCTTATAAGCATCCTTGTACTTTGATAACTTCTCCTACACACTGAAACACATGATTAAACATGATAGATGTTCTTATGCTTCAATCAACTTTTTACTTTCTGCAACCTTTCTTCTACTTACCCTTTTACTTACGCTAACATTTTTTCTTCACTTTTTTGGGTGCATTTAAGCTAGCAGACCCTTTCTTTCCTTTTTCTTTTGAAAAGAAAACTATCTATTTCTAACCTTATATCTTCCAAGGGCTTAGATTAAATTGATGAGCTCCTTTTATTTCTCTACCTATATACTGATCTACCAAGATTAAACAGTTTGGCTAGATCTTTTATTCTCTAACTATAAACATGAAATTTAAAGCATGAAGTAGTCAAGATTAAACTATTTTACTGTTCATGAGTTGTAGCATTTATGACAAGCTACACACAACCATTATTTTAGACAGTAAAGTAAAGAGTAGTGGCACTTGGACTTGCACACTTTCATGATCTGTTTTTGTTTGGGGTTCATATTTTTTCATTTTTTTTTTTTTTAATCTTTTCTTTTTCATTTTGTCCTTTGATATTTCTTTTAGGACATACCCTCTTTACATTTTTTAATCTTTTAATATGGAAAACATTTGCAGAAAAGAAAAGGTATGTACAATATTACAAGACTTAATCACAGCCAATTGAAAATTATGAATCTTATTATTATAGGACCCTAATAGGTTGAAGCATATTTTTGTTTGAGGTAGTTATTTTGAAGTTTTTTTCACCTTTGTAAACTCTTTCTCTAAGTTAACACATTCTTTATTTTCTTATAAGAGGAATTCGAAAACTTGGTGCAATAATCTTTGTTTTGGTACAGGTATCAATATCCTAATACAGGAACAAAGTGCTCTAGTCCTGAGGTTTAGAGCCCCTGCATGAGGACATGAATCTTTGGTACAGGTGTAAAATATACTTCGAGCACCTAAACTTTGTTCTAGTACTAGTGCAAGCACATTGCAGGAGTACATGAATAGCAGCTTAGTGCAGGGAGAAAGATCTATAAAGAATTCAGACATCTTCAAGGGTCCTATTATTAACCTGAAACACAACTATACTGAAGATAAACATAGATTTGCATTTCCATTAGTCAAGATTTCTTACAAGAAGTTCGAGAGTTCCTTTCATTTATTTCTTTGTAGAAGTAATTTCTTTCACATTCCAGCACTAGAATTTCTTTGGTGTAAATTTTTGGGTGATCTTTTCTTTTTGATTCTTCAAGATTACAATTAAGGAAGCAGGAATAGATTTAGGAAAAGTTCATATCATTTCTGGCATTTCCTATGCTTCATATCTAAGTTTACGAAACCCCCAGGTTGACAATTAAGTGTTAAAGGAGTCTACTTAATCACAATTCCTGCACCCAACATTTTGCATGAAAAGTGTTTGAAGAAATGCCTAAATGGTTTAATGATTTATTTGCATACAAACTATTTGATAAAATACCTCCAAGACAAAAATCAAATTTGCATGATTGAGTGGTATATTTCAGTTAGTATATTACCGGTGGAATTAGAGCAATGTTTATTATTTGATTTCATACAAAATGTTTGACAAAATGTGTGCAAGAATAATACTAATAAATTTGTTATATACAAAGTGTTTGAAGAAAACTTTTCATGTGAAGTATTTGACATAATGTATGAGATATGCAAATTCAGTTCTTGCAAGTGTGGTTAGGATAAATTTAGTAGGGGTATGTGAAAAAGAAAAAGAAAAATAAAATTTTGGGTACCTCGTAACCTCTATAAGTCATTGAGGGAATAAGGTATGTTATGAAGTGGTACCAAATCTTCTGGGTTCAACACTTGGACTAGATGGGCTTTATGATAGATGAAACAAAGGCAAAAGGTTCTACACTAGATCTTTTGAAATTATAAATTTGGAATTCTATGTTATTTAAAGAATGATTCTTTGTTGTCTGCAAGTGTTTGTTGTTTTCTGAATTTTGCTAGTGATTATTTACTACATGAATATGTGGTTGTTTGAGATTATTTTATTGTATATATGAATACAATTATGTTACTTAAAGATTAATTTGAGTTGATGCAGTAAGATAAACATGTAGAATGCAGACTAGATTCCTTAGAGCAACACAACAGGATTGCAAAAAATCATGACTAATTGATGCAATCAAATTTATGAGGGGGAATATCTTAACTTATCTATTGTTGTCTTATACTTTTCTTTGATGCTTTGAGAAGTTTTCATAATATGACGACTAAAAGTATAGGCGTAGTAAAATGCAAGAGATGAAATAGTTTAGAGAGGCATGTCCATCAAATAGATGTTAAATAATGATATGATAGATGCATGAGGGTATGTTAGATTCATACTATAATGGATGTGCATGCATAAAGACTCTTATTCTATTATAATAACATGATTTAGATGATTAATGATAAACATGTAACCAAAAGAAGGTTGACGACACAATTGGGAAGCCAATGAAAGTGTTGCATGTATTCTTGAGGGAACAAGGATATGGAAAATAAGGTGTTGATGATAGAATGGCACACATGATATCTATGCCTTTTGATATACATTTTGTGATAATGCGGTGAGTACATTAATGAGAGCTTTGCTACTAGTCAATGGTCTTCTCTAGATAAGTGTTCTAAAAATTATTGATAAAGATTCTTGAACTTTATGCACACTTAAAGTCTTGTTGGAATGCTTGATTAAGTGAATGATATGAGTATGTGCTTATGAGAATGCATGAAGGAATGATAATGTTTTAAAACAATGGAACTTATGCAATGTGTGTTGAGAAGATAATTTACACATGAGTGCAAGTGGGTGCTAGTTGTAGCACTATGGCTGATGACTATGAGTTTATTGTAGACTATGCCATAGTTGCTAGCCTTGGTAAAATGTTGATTTCAAAATTGATGATGCTAGTCTTGGTAAAAGGTTAATTTCCAATATTATGATAACATGGTTATGAAGATGTTGATATGTATTCCTGATCCTTAAAACATGTGACTAACATGAATTCTAGATGTGTAAATAGTTGTATAACAACATGCTTGGCATTAGCATGACAACGTAATAGTTGATTTGTTTATGTTGATATAACTAACAGTTGGGTGTGTGTGATAGCACATAAGAAGACTCAATTGCAGCAGGAAGTAAAAGCATATATAGTGGTGGTGCAGTGTAGCATGGACGAAGTCCATCATGAACAATAAAGGGGAAGTTCCCCTTAAAGATCATATCCCTCTAGGAGTTATTTCAAAGGATGTTAAAATTTTAAGGTGGCCATAAAACCTTGGAGAAGACTTAGTCTGATTTTGTGTGTGTGTGTGGTGAAGATGGAAATATTGAACATTAGAACTCACGAGATTAAGTTTTTATGGTTTAATGAATGTTTTTTCACTGATGACCTTGAGCATGGCCATGCTGAATTTTATTTTTGTCTTGTGTTAACATTATGGTTTTCTTTAGTGTCATTATTTCTTCTTGCATTTTGTGGTTTGGTCTTGTTGGTTGGTTGGGTGTGAGAAGTGAAAGAAAAAGGAGCTCTGGAGAAACGTTGGATTAACAAAAATAATAAAAAATTGGAAGTGAAAGACCTTATGCATAAGATAGATTTTTGAAAAGATGACAAAATGACTAAAATGGACCCAGATGAGTCTACTTGAACAAAATGGGCAGCAATGTAACAACCATGAAAATGGCATAAGAAGGGAGTTCTCTTAACCGAAATTGTGCATGGTTGTTATATGCATTCTTTATTTTATGAATAAGAGAAAATGCAATGAAGGTATGCCAATATGTTTTGGTTCGAAATGTCATTGGTTGAGAACCATCATAATAGTAAGATAAGTGGTTAATCTTTAAAATATTATCATTGTGTGAATGGTATGAAAATGGAATTTGTATTTTCCATGTTGTGGGTAGCATAGTGAAGTTATTTAATGGATTCCATGCCACATGGAATATCCATTGGGTCAGTGTGAAAAGTGACCTATTGGTATTAACTACCATTGTTAATGTGCTTATGGTGATGCTTCTAACCTTTTTTGTGTGCATGAACAAAAATAATAAAAGGATTGAAATTGGCAACATGTTCTTAACATGGATGAGGACACGTTGGAAGTGAATGCAAATGAAAATTCATTTATGAAGCTTTCATTGAAATCCATAGATAGCTAAGTTGATCAAATTATGACTAATGTGTATTATGATAAGACAATTTTAGGAACTACTAAGCATTATGGACAACATGAACATCATAAGCTAGCTAAACCCTTCAAAAGGTTTCAACTGAAAATGTTGGGAATGATAGCCATGTAAATGAGGCAAGTGGTAAGCCTAGGGACATAATCAAAAATAAAGGAATTGGTATGGAATTTCTTCACCTTAAATTGAAAATTTGTTTTTCCAAATTTTGAATGATTGCACAGATACCAAGAATTCATATGGTGAAGGAATGAAGACTTTGGTATGAAATACTTAAATGAAGTTTTGAATATATGCTGATTGAAATGGTGAATTAAAGTGATAATGAATTGAGAGGTATGCATCTCTTAGTCCCAACTTATTATTCTATTGGAATGAATGTTTAATTACATTATGAAAATCTTGAAATAAATGTAATGCACATGCATTGTACCATTTCAATTTATTTGAACCAAAGTGATAGAATTGTTATGGGTGTAACAATTTCAAAGTCACTTCGAGTCATTGTGAATTTATGGAATTATATATGTATATATGAACACTGAAAAGTGTTGGATGATTGAAATATCAGGTTGTCGGAAAAGTGTTCGAAAATCAAATTCACCGTGATAGATTAACACCACTTACAATGAAGCCCAACAACATGATTAAAAGTCTCGTAATTATGAGATAAATATTTTGGATGAAGGAATGTTTGAGCAATTAAAATTTCTGGTTTGAAATTTTGAGCATATCTCATGAAATAAATTAATTTTTGTGACATAGGTGGCATTATGGAGCTAGGAGATCAAGTATAATATTGCCAGGAAGGCATTGTTTCCTTTGGAACTTTGTTTAAGTCATAAGAGAAAGTCATAACTAGGACCTTGACTATAAGACTCTGTTGGGTCCCTATAATACTAGTGATTACCCCATTACTATTGTAGTTGCATCCCTTATTAATATTGTTGTGCCCCTATTATCCCCATATTGTTATTACTGTGCCCCATAGAATCCCTCTATTGTTATTTTTGTGGCTTTATATTATTATTGTTAGGTCGGCTAGGTTATATTGTGACTCCTTAGACTCCTATATATAGAAAGGAGGTTTTGTCATTTGAAGCATCCAAGAATTGTTCATTTATGTAATGTAAAGGAGGTTTCCCCCTCAAAGAGGCTTCATTCTAAGGTGTTGAACTATCTTTTCTATCTTTTCTTGAGTTGGTTTCATAACATTCGGAGCTTTGGATTCTAGGGTTTTGCTGCTCCAAATAGGTCATCGTGGCATTTTCGCTATAACTTTTTTTTCTACAATGTTTTAGAAGCTAAAAACAAAACCCATTTGAGAAGAAATCGCACTGAACCTTGGGTCCGAATTTAAGATCTTTTTGCGCTATATTTGCAGAGATATGATCTAAGGAAGTTGGTCGTTTTGTAGACTCCTGAATTACATTCCAAACAAGTGACCTGGGGAAAATCGTCATAAATTTCTCTCTGAGCATTGGATTGAAATTTCATAAGAAGGTATAGAAAGAGGACGGATTGTAGTTTCTTGTATATATTTTGTAGAGCCAAAGGTTGAAATAGTGACTCGTGGCATGTCATACAAGTTCTCTCTACTTAACTAGTCTATAATCAGGTCACTATGGGAGATTTCGCATAACTCTTCCTTGGAGAATCCAATCTGGATCAGATTAGTGGCATTGGAAAGAGGACACAGAGGGCCACTTCAAGTCACAATTTAAGAACTAGATGATCTGAAAGTACAGAGATACATTAGAGGAAATATCGAGCTCCTACAAAGTGAAAAAAGGTGTGTAAATTCTTTTAAATTTTTGCTTAAGATTGGTTTGAAAATTTATTTTGAAGGAATTAAAAGGGCATAATAGAGCATTGTTATCCATAACTGATGCCTCAAGGAAAGAAAATGAAAACACCTAGTAAGAAACCTGTGAGCTCTAGCATGACTCATGAAGAAGAGGAAGAAATGCTACATGATGTATCAAAATTACAAGAACAAGTGCAACAAATGTCACTCTCACAAAAACTAACAGAAGCTAAGATAAATGGCATGGAATCTAAGATAAAGGGCATGGAAGCTAAGATGGATGATTTGAAGATAGATTTGAAGAGAGATATGGCAGATTTGAAGATAGATTTGAAGACAGATTTGACAAATTTTCTACAAGAAATACTTACTAATGGTGAAAAGGTAGTAAAGGAAACTCATGATGCGAACAAAAGAAATGTTAATGATGATTTCATAGATTATAATGTGGGATAGAAGACCCACCATATTCCAAAAATCGGTATGAGGAAGTTTGATGGCAAGGATCCCACAACATGGATATTACAAATGGAGCAATTTTTCGATCTCAATAATGTTCAAAACACACAAAAGGTACGTATTACAACTTTATATTTGGAACCAAATTAATTTGTATGGTATCAATGGTTTTGCTCTCATAAACAAATTATCACTTGGGCAATTTTTACAGAAGAATTGATAGCACATTATGAGGATACGAAAAGCAACACTTTTTTTAGCCAATTGATAAGTCAAACAAAATGGTTCAATAATGGAGCACATTTAGGAGTTCCAAAAATTGAACATAAGGGTAAAAAATATTCTATAGGAGCATAGGATTGATGTGTTCATAGGGACTTTAAAATATAATATCCAACATGATGTTCGCCTTTGGGAACCTAATTCATTAGAGAAGCCATTTAGGTTAGCAAGAAAAATGGAAAGCAAAATTATGGAAACTAGGAAGCATACCACTTACAACTATAAAGATGGAAGTGTTGTTGCCCCTAGTCTTCCACAACCTATAAGGTTGACACCACAACAATTGGAAGAAAAAAAGAGCAAAAGGGCTTTGTTACAGTTGTGATAGCAAATACACTAAAGGTCATAAGTGTGCTGAGAAGAAATTATTCTACATAGATTACGAAGAGGAAGAAAAAAAGGAGAAAGAAAGGTCAAAAGAAGAGGATATACTCCAAGAACAAAGCCTAGATAAAGAAGAAATTAATCTGACCATATCTTTTAATGCATTGGCGGGAATTACCACTCCTCAAACCATCAATATAGAAGGAGAAATCAAGAAGAAAAAGGTAATAGTGTTGATTGATTCCAGAAGTACCCACAATTTTATTCATTGTAAGGTAGCAAAAGAATTGAATTTCTTCTTATATCCAGCACCAGAGTTTCAAGTGATGGTTGCAAATGGAGGAACAATAAATTGCTCTAGAAAGTGCCATAATATCAAGTTATCGATGGAAGAATATGTATTGACTAGCCCAATGCTTTCCATTCCAATGGGAGGTGTTGATGTTGTACTAGGAGTCCAATGTCTACAATCCTTGGGTATAATAGTTTTTAATTTTCAAGAAAGTTTCATGAAATTTTCTATGGAAGGAAAGGAAGTTGAATTAAGGGGTATTGTAGGGAAATCGGGAAAGATAATCAACTCTAACGGTATGACAAAGCTTCTAAAAAAGGAACAAAGGGGTGTAATTGCACAATTATGTTCACTAGATGTTTCCACATTGGAATCATATATTTCTCCAGATCTCCAAAAAATATTGGACAATCATTCCAAGGTATTTGAGACTCGCAAAGGTCTCGTACCTATTCATGATCATGATCATGATATTCATCTGATTCCAAGAAGTGTTCCTCCAAACATCAGGCCGTATAGATATCCCTATGCCCAAAAGAGTGAAATTGAACGTATGGTTGCAGAAATGCTAGAGGTTGGTATAATTCAACTGAGTCAAAGTTCTTTCTCTGCTCCAGTAGTATTAGTGCACAAGAAGGATGGATCATGGCGCATGTGTCTGGATTATAGGGAGCTCAACAAGCTCACTATTAAAGATAAGTTTCCCATTCCTGCCATTGATGAATTACTAGATGAATTGCATGGATCAATTTACTTCACCAAGTTGGATCTTCGTTTAGGATATCATCAAATCAGAATGAAGACTGAAGACATTCCAAAAACAACATTTAGAAATCATGAGGGTCATTATGAATTTTTTGTCATGCCTTTTGGCCTTACCAATGCACCTTCAACATTTCAAGGTTTGTTGAATTCCATTTTCAAACCATTCCTTAGAAAATTTGTGTTAGTATTTTTTGATGATATACTAATCTATAGCAAGTCTTGGAAGGATCATGTTGAACATGTTGATAGGGTGCTACAACTGTTGGAGGAGAAAACATTATATGCAAAAAGATCCAAATGTTTCTTTGGAGTACAAGAGGTGGAATATCTGGGTCATGTTGTATCTCATGAAGGAGTTAAGGTAGACCCTAGCAAAATTAAAGCCATTAAGGAATGGAAAATCCCCACATCCATAAAGCATCTGTGAGGATTTCTCGAGTTGACAGGGTATTATCGCAAGTTTGTTAAGAATTATGTGAGAATAGCAGCACCCCTAACAAAATTATTGAAGAAAGATGCATTTTCATGGACTCCAGAAGCAACAAAGGTCTTCAAACATCTTAAAGAGGCAATGTTCCAAGCACCGGTTTTAGCTACACCGAACTTCACAAAAACCTTTATTGTGGAATGTGATGCTTCAGGAAATGGAATTGGTGTTGTTTTAATGCAAGATGAAAGACCCATTTCTTTTGAAAGTCGTCCAATCAAGGGAAAGTTTTTACACAAAGCTATTTATGAGAAGGAAATGTTGGCAATACTCCATGCACTTAAGAAATGGCGACCCTACCTAATGGGAAGACACTTCAAGGTAAAAACAGATCATGATAGCCTTAAATACTTTTTAGAACAAAGATTATCCTCTGAAGAGAAACAAAAGTGGGTCACAAAGATGTTGGGTTATGACTTTGAAATCATCTACAAAAAAGGGAAGCAAAATGTAGTGGTAGATGCACTCTCAAGAAACAATGAGGATGTGGAAGCATTGTTGTACGCCATTTCTATTATCCAACTAGATTGGATAAACGAAGCAAGGGAGGAATGGAAGAATGACGGAGAAGTGTGGGCACTTATTTGAAAGTTACAACAAGATTCCAGTACGTCTGATACATTTAGCTGGAAAAATGATTCTTTATGGTACAAAGATCGATTATACCTCTATAAGAATTCCCAGCTAAAACAAAAGATTCTTATGGAATTGCACACTTCTCCCTTAGGAGGGCACTCAGGATTTTTAAAAACTTACCACAGGGTTAAGAAGGAATTTTTTTGGGATGGCCTTAAATCGGATATTCAAAAATTTGTGGTGGAATGTTTGGTTTTCCAACAAAATAAAGTTGAAGCAATTAAGACACCGGGTCTATTACAACCTTTATCCATTCCAAGCCAATGTTGGGAGGAGGTTTCAATGGATTTTATCACAGGTTTGCCCAAGTATGAGGGAAAGACTGTCATCATGGTGGTAGTTGATAGACTTACCAAGTATGCACAATTTTGTGCATTATCACATCCATTTAAAGTCAGTACAGTTTCTACTGCATTTATGGAAACAATTCAAAAGCTACATGGAAACCCAAAGATTATTGTAAATGACAGAGATCCCATTTTCCCTGGAAATTTTTGGACATAATTATTTTCTTGTCTTGGTACTCAGTTAGCTCATAGCTCATCTTATCATCCTCAATTTGATGGGAAAAATGAGATAGTAAACAAATGTTTGGAAGGATATCTTCGTTGCTTTGTATTTGATAAACAGACACAATGGGTCAAATGGTTGCCTCTGGCTGAATGGTGGTATAACACTTCCTTCCATAAAACAACAAAAATGACCCCATTTATGGCACGTTATGGATATCAACCACCATCCATCACATCATATTTAAGAGAAAATTCTAAGGTTCAAGTAATGGAACATCACATCAAACATCAACAACAATTCCTCCAACTCTTAAAGGATAACCTCGTGTTGGCACAAAATAGAATGAAACAATAGGCAGATCAACATCACAGCGAAAGAAGTTTTGATGTAGGTGATTGGGTATTCCTATGGCTACAACCATATAAGCAAATGTCCCTCAAGCAAGCTAAGAAGGATAATAAACTATCACCAAAGTATTATGGTCCATACAAGGTGTTGCAAAATATTGGTACTATGGCATACAAATTGGAGCTTCCTACAGTTTCTCGATTGCACCCAGTTTTCCATGTTTCATGTTTAAAGAAGGTTATAGGCGACAAGCTCCCAGTTCAAACAATATTGCCAAAAATTGACAAGGAAGGAAAAATTATATTGGAACTAGAAGCAGTCACAGAAACAAGAACTCGACAGCTACGAAATCGATCAATTTTGGAGTATCTTATCAAGTGGAATCACTTATCCGCTGAAGATTCCACATGGGAGGATGAGAATTTTATACAGAAGCATCCAGAACTACTCAAGCGTTGAGGACAACACTTTTTTTGAAGGAGAGGAGCATGTTGGGTTCCTATAATACTAGTGATTACCCCATTACTATTGTAGTTGCATCCCTTATTAATATTGTTGTGCCCCTATTATCCCCATATTGTTATTACTGTGCCCCATAGAATCCCTATATTGTTATTTTTGTGGCTTTATATTATTATTACTATTTTTTTCTTTTTTTTACAAGAACGGTTATGGGATTTCATTAACTAATTGGCAAAGAGCCACAAATTCGGTTACAAAAAGAGAGGCAGAATTCTGAATGTCTCTCCAGAAAGATGTACATAGTGCCTACGCTTATCAGGCTCCTCTTCTTACACTTTATATAGTGGACTTTTGCTGTTGATTTGCGGAGCTTAAAAATACAAACAAACTGTTTCAATAATATGCAGTAAAACATGGCTCTTTAGGAGATTGGGTCCCAAAAGATTTCATTATCTCTAAGAATAGTTCCAGCAACTAACTAGACTACCTTGTTTGCCTCAATGTTTGCTTCTTTTTTATTTGTTCTCAAAACAAGAAAGTATTTCAATTTCAGGGACTTTGCCATGCCTTTAATCCTTGTAATTATCCTTGCGAGCTATAGGTCCACTGGATTAGAATTGGTCTCCACCACTTTGATGATAACCTGGGAATCCCCAAAGACATTTGCCTCCTTGAGGCCCAGCTCTTTGAGAAGTTTAATTGCTTGAAAAAGGGCCATCACTTCAGCTTGTATGCTTGAGGAATGGCCTAATCCCTAGGCAAATCTGTGCGGAGATGTTTCATCTGGTTTTATGATGAGCCCTCTAGCTCCAACAATTCCTGGATTTCCTTTGGCTCCCCCATCAAAGAAGAGAGAGGGAAGTGTTTGATTGGACAACCAAGAAAGAAAATCTTCTTCGTTTTTTCTAATTTGCTAGTCTTTGAGAGAAGTAGATGTGCTTTTCAATTTTTGAAATTTGAAATTAAGGGCAGCTCCCAAATCAATGTCCTGCTGGCTTAGATTTGTATCATCTCCTTTGTCTCCCAGCCACTCAACTAGCTGACATTTCACTGAATTGGCAACTATTCTAAAGTCCTATTCCTTATTTCGGAATATCCTTCTATCCCTTTCCAGCCAAACTTGCCAGCTAATGAATTTAGGCAGAGCACTCCAAGCTGCCCTAACTGTTTTATTTTTTGGATTTGGGCCTGGATATTTGGCCATCCAGCCCGCAAACAGGTCTGGAATAGAGGAAGGGAATATGAAATTATAATTCCATGAACCAAGAAGCTCCTACCAGATAAAAACTATGAATTTACACTCTATCATGAGGTGAAGGGCGGATTCCAAGCTTTCCTTGCAAAGCGAGCATCTTGAAGGTCTAGAGATGCTCCTTTTCTGTAGCCTATCGTTAGTTAGAATCTTTTGGTGGTAAAGAAGCTAGCAGAAGTGATCGAATTTTGGAATTGAAGGGAGTTTCCAAATGCCTACCCAAGGAGCTAGATTGGGAGGCATGTGAGGCTACTCCAGGAACATAGCGTAGCCCTGAGCCACCGTGTAACCTGCTAGATTCGAGCCCCAACCTCTCACGTCCTATTTGCGTGCATGAATTGGAGCCAACCCATGCATCATCGTGGTGAACATTGCCAGTTCTGTTTGTAAGGCAGGTGGAACTGGGAGCTACTTCCAGCCCGTCCAAATGTCACCATTCCAGTTCAATAGGTCCCATAGCATGCTAAGGCTAGCCTCTGTCATCCATCGTTTTAGCTCTGTCATGGATATCGAGTCTGCTAGAGGGGGTCTATTTAGTATTCTGTCATTCCACGGGTTAATGCATTTCCCATTTCCTGGAATCCAAAAGGAATGGATTCTTATTAGTGAGCCAATTTTGCTGTTGATCATGCTGAAAGGAGTTATGAAATGATCTTTGGGCTAATCCAGGCATCTAAGTCTCGATCCTCTGAAGTATTTGCTCCACAGTGCAAATTGGACCCAACTTGGATTTGGAGCTATGAATTTCCAAATCAATTTGGCTCCCATGGTGAAGTTTTGGACACTGAGGTCTTTGAAGTTCAGTCCTCCCTCTTGAATTGGTCTGGTGACAATTTCCCAGTTGACTAGGGGAATCCTCTTCTCGTTTTGTTTACCTCATTTCCAGAAAAATTTTCTTATTAGCTCCTCCATCTTTTTAATGATTCCCACAGGTGCCAAGAGAACAAAGAAATTGAATAGCGAAAGGCTACTGAGCACTGCTTTAATGAGCACTGATTTTCCGGCAATGTTGAGCCAGGAGGATCCCCGGGCCTGAATTTTTGCTTTGAATTTGTCTACCTGGGGATAGCAGTCTTTGCTCAAGGCCCTCTTGTGAAAGATGGGCAGCCCAAGATATTTAAATGAGGACCAAGATGTAGAGGCTGCAAAGCCTAGACATCTAGCAATGGAGCTTGCAGTTGAAGCAGGTATATTCCAATAGTAGATATGGAATTTGCCATTATTTAATATGCTGCCCGAAGCCTTACAATAGTCTTCCAACACTTCTTTAAATCTAATTGCTGAATGAGGATTTGCAGCCCCCAGCAGCAAGGTATCATCAGTGAAGAGGGCGTGGTTGATGCTCTTTACCCATCTTGCAATGCACAGGCCAGCGATGTCTTGATCTTGCTATTTGTTTTCTAAATAGAAGCTGAGGACAGAAGCCTGTAGCACGAATAGGAGGGGTAAGAGGGGACACCCTTGCCTCAGCCCTCTAGAGGCTTTGAAAAACTCAGCAGCCCTACCGTTCACCAGTGGGGCAATCCAAGGTTCCAAAATACAGGCTCTAATACACTTGATGAAATTTTGACCGAACCCTAATTTGTGCAACACATCAAATAAAAAACTATGTCTAACCCAATCAAAAGCATTTGCTAGATCTAGTTTAATAACCATACCTTTTTCCATTCGATGAAGGTTGGAATGAATCACCTCTTGGACCAGAACGAAGTTGTCCACAAGTTGCCTGCCATGAATAAACCCACCTTGGTTCTCTGAGATGATTTTGAGGAGAATTTTCTTCAACCTGTTAGCTATCACTTTGGTTATCACTTTGTACCCAATATTGAATAAGGGATTGGGCAAAATCTGCTGAAAGAGTTTGCCCCTTTTTCTTTAGGGATGAGGGTGAGAAAAGCTGAATTTGTGCAACCTCCAATTTTTTGACATTCTTGGGATTTCTGGATCATTTTGAAGAACTCCTTCTCAACAATCTGCCAACAGGTCTGGAGAAATCTAAGAGTAAATCCGTCAGGTCCCGGGGCTTTATTAGGGTCCATTGCGAAGAGGGCCTCCCTGACTTCATTTTGGGTGATTTTTTCTTCAAGTGCTTGGTTCATTCTGGAAGTGATAAGGCTGGGGAAAGCGTCCAGCAGAATATCGTTTTGACCAGCCTCTATGTCTTCCCTATACAACTTCTCAAAATGCTCTGAGGTTGCCTTTTTGATGCTGGAAAAATCCTTCAGGGTGCAGTTATCTTCTTTTATCTCAGAGATGGAATTGCGGCCTTTCCTGGCTTGGGCTTGTTTATGGAAAAAGGAGGAGTTTCTGTCACCAGATTTGAGCCAAAGACTCTTGGACTTGAGCCTCCAGTATTCTTCTTCTGCCAGACAGGCCTTGTGGAAATTTTGCTGAAGCTGGGCCTCCTTTTCCAATTCATCTTTAGTAATTTCAGCTGCTTCTAGATGGAGATGCTGATTTTCTAGAGCGCTTTGAATTTTTTTCCTTTCAGCAGTAGGGTTGGGCAAGGTCTTAGCCCAATTTTTCAGCATGGATTTTACCCTTCTAAGTTTTTCCTCCCAAACAAAAAAAGTGGAGCCCTTGACTGGATCTTTCCAGCAGTCTCTGACCTTTTCCATGAAGTTTTCCTCTTTGGTCTAGAGTGAGCTGAATTTGAAAGGTATAGGCCCCAGATCCTTGGGTGTCAGTAGCTCTAGACTAATGGGCTTGTGGTCTGAAACACTGTTGTGAAGAATGCACATTCTAGCCTCTAATCCAAGAAGTAGGAAGGAACTTTGAACCAAAAATCTATCAAGTCTTGCCGCTATGTAACCCGGACCAACTCTCTTATTTGACCAAGTGAACTTACCAGTAATCAGCTTAATGTCTATCAGATCCCAATCCTGCATGAGGTCTTCCACTAATTCTCTTGCCGGATCCCTGACGATACTGCCTCCTCTTTTTTCTAACGAGAGGAGGGTGAGGTTGAGATCTCCTGCTATGATTATATTTTCCAGATTCTCTAGATCTGCCAGGCTTTTTATGGAGTCCCAGCATGTTTTTTTCTCACCTGCATTGTTAGGAGCATATACATTGAACATGCAAATAATTTCCTTAGATTCTAAATGCTGTACTTTTAAAAAAATCCAATGAGTATTTAGGGACTCAGAGATTAATGAGAACTTATTGGGATTTCAAAGTGACCCAAGTCCTCCCGGAGCTCCATGGGTAGAGGTTGCATGCACTTCGTCTTTATTCCAAAATTTTTTGCTTGTTTGGAGGAAAGTAAAGTCCTCCAATTTAGTCTCCTGGATGAGAAGGATGTCTGGGGCTTCCAGTCTTATTAAACTGTTCATTGCTTCTTCCTTGGCTTTGGTGCCCATTCCCCTACAATTCCAGGAGACTATCTTCATCATTTATTTTTGCTGGAGTGGGCTCCTTTGGAACCTTAGGCTTGATTCCTCGTCATCTTCGAGGTTTTTGCCAGTAGTTTTTCAGGTGTTGGCTGACTGCCCTGGAGTTTGTCTTTATAAGTTTCTTGTTCTCTTTTTTCCTTTGCAGACTTGCATCCTCTTGTAGATCTTCTAGGAGAATACTATGATTCACCTATTTCCCCTTCTTCCTATGATTCCTCGGACTCTTGGGTTTCCTCCTCCTCTTTTGATATCCTCCCTTTGGATCTCTCTAGTACACTTTTTATGGTGGGGGAGGCTTTAGATGGAGAGGCCTCCTTTAGGATTTCTGTCTCCTGGGTGGTCCCAGGAAACAATTGTTGGATGCTTCAAATGGTTGTATCCCAGGAAACAATGAGTTGATCTCATTCCCTGAAGGATCCATGAGAAAAATGAAAAACATGGTTGGAAAAAAGGATTCAGGACATGGGAAGTGTTGTTAAGATAAAAGAGATGTTAATACAACTCAATTTTCTTTTAGTAGTTTGCTACTAAGAATATTGAGGATGGTTTTCCCCTTAAGGGGGTGGGGTTTGTAACACCCCTGATTCCCCCACCCCTCTCTTTTTTGTAATGTAATTTACTCTAATTATAAATAACTATAAATTTATTTTAATGACTTGAAGACTAGGACCATCGATCCACAATCAAAGGGGGGGAAAGGGAAAACAACTTAAGTGATGTTAGTTGGCACCACTAGTTAATCAAATGTGCAACTAGCAAGAAATATCTTGAATAATGTTCCATATGGAACATGAAGAGACACAAAAGAAAAAGGATAAAAAGGAATTGGAACAAAAAAATGGCTATCTCTTTGGGGATGAAAGAAATGGGATGAAGGATATAATTGATTTTTTGGGTTGAAAAACCACCCAAAAAGGTGAATTCCTGTAGTGCTTTCCACAAATGATAAACCATCTGCAACAAAGAAATTTCCATACTCTTAGTGCTTAGCATGATTTCTAGTTGAGTTTTCTTAAAAAATCCCCTTGAATCGTGGATCTAGCTTGGGGTGAATACTGCAAGAAATTGCATGTTGCATCTGGTCTATGACTCGATGGAAAATTGAAGTCCTTCCTTTATGTTCAACAATTTTTATATTTTAGAAGCGTTATTAACTATGAGATTTGAATATTATGATCAATTTTTTTATTGAATTGATGTATAATTTGTGATAATCTTGCAAGGTTTCAGGAAATTGTTGCATGGAATTAATATGAAAAATGCCTTGATTATTATGTGGATTATATTGAAATTCTAGCTGTGGTTGTAAGAAATATGTATTGAATTTTATGTGCAAGTTAATATGATGCATGTGGACATGCAAGGCTCTAGGATTAAAATTTATCACATTTCTACTATAAATTTTCTTCTACGAGGTTCTAGAAGCTCAAACTTGGATCATGGTGAGGGGAAACCCTGATGATTCTTTGCTCCAGTTTTCAGATCTTGGGTCAGAAAATTTTAGGAAATATGATGAGAGGAAGTTGGGATTCTTAAATGCATCTTTAAACAAGTCATGCTAGAATTTCTACTATATCATTTTTTTTGGGAGGCTAGTTGTGAGGTTATAGAAATTGAAACTTGGACCATAGTGAGGGCAAATCCCACTTATCATTTTTTTGTAAATTTCAGAACTTGGGTCATGGTATTTCATGATATATGATAAGAGGAATTAAAGCTTCTGGAATTCTCCTAAATTCGTGCACTAGATAGGCCGTGTGGAATTTTTACTACAACTTTTATTCTAGGAGGTTCCAAAAGTTAAAACTTTGACCATAGAGAGGGAAATATCATTGATCATCTAGTTTAAGTTTTATATATTGGGTTATGATATTTTAGGAGATATGATCAGAGGAAGTAGAGCTTCTTGAATGCTCCTAAATCATGCATCAAACAGGTCATGTTGTACTTTCTGCTATAATGTTTCTCTCAAGAGGTTCCAAAAGGTAAAATTTGGACCATAGTGAGGGAAAATCCCTTTAATCATTTGGTCTACCTTTTAAATCTTAATACATATGATTAGAGGAATTCAAGCTTACTGAATGCTCCTAAAATCAAATAGGTCATGTTGGAATTTATGCTATAAATTTTCATTTGGGAGGTTTCGTAGATTAAAAATTGAACCATAGTGAGGAAAATGCTCACTAATCATTTGGTTTAGTTTTTAGAACTTGGACTTCTATAATTTATAATATATTCCCTAGGGAGTTTGCTAGGGTCCCACCCTAACCCCCTTATTTATGTCATGGGATCACGTAATAGTCAAGAGTCAATAAAGCCCATATTAATATTTGTAAGTGGTTAACCCGCAATTAATGACGCGACCACAGTTAGTTGCAAATGGGCGGTAGTATTAGATAGATGGTAAATGGGCGGTAGTATTAGATAGATGGTATTAATAAAACCCACGATATTGGCCCGTGGTATTGCATGTATGAGTCATATATAAAGGATAGAGACTCCCTGCGAGGAGCATCGTGTCTTGTTTTGTAATCGAGCTCTACTCTATTGGAGGTTGCCCCCTCGAAGAGGCCTGTGAACATTTCTCTCTGAATAATAAAATCATTGCTATTCTGTGTTCTGGGTATATTTTCTTCGCATATTTTGTGTTCTCGGTATCTTTTCTTCGCAAATTCTATGTTTGGGTATTTCTTTGCAGGTTAAGAGCATAACAAGTGGTATCAGAGCACTTTCCAGGGCTCGGTGGGATCTCCAAATTTTAGCAAATTTTTTTTGGCTAGAGACGTGTTCCGGCGTCTTTAAACCACGGGATCTGTCGTTAAGCACATAAACCTGCGGATTTGGGGAGGCATGCACGCAGGAAATACAAGAGGTGGTCACGTCTGTTGGACTCCCTTGTAACCCCTGTGGGTACCCCTTCGAGTAGTAGCGCATTAGACAGAACCGCGCACGGACTGTCTTCCACGTACCCTCTGGGTATATAGGAAGCCCCCTAGCTCCCTTGAAACCTAGCCATAGATAAACCTTCGGCCGTCTTGTGGCTACAGTACACCGAGAACAGCACTCGGACAGATTACTCGCCCGTACGATAGGGTAGTCGGGTTGTACGGCTAAGGGTATGGTCGATCCTCCTTAGTTAGAGCCCTGAAACATTGGGCCGAGTACTACTGTCAGACCCTTATGTATATTGCGATCTGTAGCACCTGACACTCCCCAAGACCATAGTTCCCTTTCTATTGGGGGGATCACACATTATCTATTCTAGATCAACAGCAGCAGTTGTTCCACCATTCAGATCTCTCAGATCCACCAGATCGGAGTAGTTGTGAAGGGTTCCTGTACCTGGATATAATTTTCGCAGGACTTTTGGCGGCATTGATATTTTGAGGATTTGGCGACTGCAGTATTGATCAGGAAGGAGTAAAACTTCGTTAGGAGTTTTCCAAAAAAAAAACGAGTCTGAGATCTTCCGGGGCGCTTATTGGTGACCTAGCCCATCAGTATCAGGATGACGAGCTGAGCACGGTGGTACCATTCAATTTCTTAGTAAAAATTTTTAGGCGGTCCCAATTTTTCATCAGGTTGGTGTATGGTAGAAACTCGCGCTCAAGTGATGGCCAATGAAAGGATCGAAAAAATTGAAAACCATGTGCACTCCCTCCAAACTGTGGTGAACAAGATCGAACTTGAGCTTCAAGGAATGAGTAACCACATACAACTTGAGCTTAAGGGAATAGGTAACCAGATACAGGAGGCACTTCTAAAGGGCAAGGAGCCAGCCCACGAGGAGGCATATAATGGCCATGAATACCATGAGGGTGAGTCTAGCCACTCTCCTCACGTTTGGCACTCCCATCCACCACCCAGTCAGCGACCTCCCAATTTGGATATGCAGAAATTTGATGGTTCTCACACGTCCGCATGGCTAGCACAAATGGAGCAGTATTTCCAATTGAATCATATCACAGATGAGGGGACTAAGCTTATGGTGGGCACCATGTACTTGGACAATGAACGATGGCAATGGAAGGAATGGCATCAGCGTTGCAATGGACATTTTCAGAATTGGGCCCAATTTGCCAAAACTATTCGCAGTCGCTTTGAACAGGAAGACTCTTTTTTGGGGCGTCTCACTAAGCTCCGGCAGACGGGTACAGTGGAGGAATATATTACTGCTTTTGAAGCCTTAGCCTTCCGCACTAAGGGTCTCACAGATGAGTTCTACATGGAATGCTTTATCAGCGGTCTTAAAGAAGCCATCAAAGCTCAGGTTCTACTCCACCACCCTCCCACATGGACAGAGGCTTGCCTGGTAGCCCGTAAGGTGGAACGTGCATTAACAGCCCAATCCAACCGCCCCAACTTCCCCGCTAAAGGTCGTCCCTCACAGGCTCCCAATATGACTCAGACACTTAAGATTCAAAAGGTTTCACCTGCGGAAATGGCTGAAAGAAGGAAGCAAGGACTATGTTACTATTGTGATGAAAAATATTCCCCGGGTCATAAATGCAAAGAGCACAAGTTTTTTCAAATAGATGCCACTGACTACAGCTCCACCGAGGAAGATCCACCACTTGAGGAACCGGAGGCGATCGAAGAAGATAACCAACAGGAGATTGTATCTGATGAACCAATTATTTCGCTAAATGCATTGGCAGGAATTTCTTCCCCTCAAACTCTCAAAATCAGGGGTTTTCTTAAACATCGCCCAGTAGTAGTCTTGATTGATAGTGGAAGTACCCATAATTTCATCCACCAAAAGATCGCTGAAGCAGCACATTGTTTCATCCGGGAAGTTTCTAACTTCCAAGTCCAGATTGCAGATGGGGGCACAATGAAATGTGAAGGTCGCTGTGAAAATGTCAAAATTCAAATGGGGGAATTATCAATTGAAAACCCACATGTTTGCAATACACATGGGGGGTTGCGACATTGTCCTCGGCGCGGAATGGCTCCGCACTCTTGGGCCAATCACAATGGATTTCGAGGAGTTATATATGATTTTTAAGCAGAACAACTCCACACATACCCTCCGTGGACTACAGGCGGTAGCCCCCTCTATCATCAGCTCGCATAGGATGGAAAAATTGTTAAAAAAGGGCCATCATGGAGTGGTAGCTCAATTTAATGCCATCTAGGTAGTAGACACCATGCCTCCGCCAATTCATCCTGAGATGCAACAGATTTTAAATAAACATCGGACGGTCTTTGACAAGCCTCATGAGCTTCCACCCTCGCGAGGGGAACATGATCATAGCATCACATTGGTTCCAGGGGCCCAACCCCCAAATTTGTGGCCATACAGATATCCGTTCACCCAAAAGAATCAAATAGAAAAAATCATCAAGGAATTGTTGGAAGCAGGTGTCATTCGTCCCAGCATTAGTCCTTATTCATCTCCAGTGGTCATGGTCCTCAAGAAAGATGGGGAGTGGCGGATGTGTCCAGACTTCAGGGCCCTCAATAAGTTAACAGTCAAAGATACATTTCCCATCCCAGTGGTTGACGATTTGCTGGACGAACTCAATGGGGCTCAATTCTTCACTAAGTTGGATCTTCGCTCAGGCTACCACCAAATTCGCATGAAGGAAGTCGACATTCCCAAGATAGCTTTCAGAACTCATGAAGGCCATTATGAGTTCCTGGTCATGCCATTTGGTCTTTGTAATGCCCCCTCTACTTTTCAGAGCCTTATGAATCACCTCCTCAAACCATATCTCAGAAAATTTGTCCTTGTCTTCTTCGATGACATCCTCATCTATAGTGGCACTTGGGCGGCACATCTTCAGCATGTAGATCTACTCTTGCAACTGCTCCGCATGCATAAATTATTTGTCAAGATGTCTAAGTGTTCGTTTGGCATGGAAGAAGTTGAGTATTTGGGCCACATTATGGGGCGTGAAGGTGTCAAGGTGGACCCAAAAAAGATCTAGGCAATGCAAGAATGGCCTCAACCTAAGACCTTGAAAAGCTTGAGAGGATTTTTGGGTCTCACAGGCTATTATCGTAAATTTGTCCGCAACTATGGCCGCATAGCGAAGCCCCTAACGCAACTCCTAAAGAAAAATTCCTTCTTCTGGAACGAAGAAGCACAACAGGCATTTACCGCTCTCAAAACCGCCATGTGTTCCACTCCTGTCTTAGCACTACCGGACTTCACCAAATCATTTGTCATTGAATCTGATGCTTTGGGAACAGGTATTGGAGTGATCTTAATGCAGGAAGGGCGACCATTGGCCTTCACCAGCCAACAACTAAGTGGGAGGAATCTGGGCCAATCTACCTACGAGAAGGAAATGATGACCATCTTACATGCAGTCGAGACCTGGCGACCTTACTTGTTGGGGCGACATTTCCAAATCCGCACAGATCATCACAGTCTTAAATATTTTTTGGAGCAATGCCTATCTTCCCCACAACAAAATAAATGGTTAGCCAAAATGTTGGGATATGATTATGAGATCATTTACAAGAAAGGGAAAGACAACAGGGTAGTAGATGCATTGTCGCGCCAATTTGAGGAGGAAAGTACTGTCAGGCGGAAAGAGTCGATTATGTGGACACAACCAACCTCCCTAGGAGCCTAAGACTCTCTAGTGACAAACAAGACAAACAAGAACAATCCTTCTCTAAACATGCATTTAATATACGGGAAATCAAGTGTTTAGATCCTACCTGTAATCCAACGCTGTTGTAGCAGTCCAGCTCCGTTGATCCGGATGAGCTCCTCCTTCACTTTGAAACTTGCATACACTAACAATCAAACGATTAAATAGCACTTGATAATCTCATAGAATAAAACATATTTAACACATAGACCAAGGAGTACATGAAACAACTCATAAATAACAAGTTATTGAGAAGAATGGACTCATTTGCGTTAATAGGTAACAAAAGGAACAAATACAACCTGAGCCTTGGTGTTGTGCAAGTCCCTCCCAGTGTCCATCAAGAGTTCTCCTTTACTTTGAAAAAGCTCACCCACTTCCAAATAGAACAAGCAAAGATGGCAATCTCTCCTCACAAGCTTCTAAATGGGAGTCCTAATTCCTGCAGCATTTACCCTTAGAAATGTATAGCTTTCAACCTCTCCTCCTTCTGGCCCAATGCTTGTATTTATAGTGCTCAAGAGGAAGTTAATCGGGTCCACCATCAATGGGATAATCCCCTCTTTGGATGGGATAGCTCCTCTATTGATGGGATAAGTTCCTCTTTGGTAGGAGTGCATGAACCATCTGGAGGCGCTCAATACACGTCGAACAACCTTCTAGAATGCTCTAGAAATGACCACAAGTGACTTTTTGAAGATGAAACTTGCGCATTTTAACCTTTTCAGGGGGACGCACCTGCCCCTTTACATATAGAGCGTCCAAAGATGCAGCTTTTGTGAACATTGGGTGCGTCCCCGCAGGTAAGGTTGAGAGAACCTGCGTCCCCAGAGATAAATATATTTAGAAAGACTTTCTCTCTTTTTTGGAGTTTGACATGGAGAGCAGAGGCATAAGACTTGCCTAAGAGGGTAGCATGACTGTTGATGGAGCCATCCTAACTGTGAATAGTCATGGTGACATTTTTTAGTGTAACAGATTGCCCCCTAAAGTGCGAAGCCTAAAATAGATTAGGGTTTTGTATTATCTAGGAAGGGTGAAGCGCTTTATCATTTCAAGGATTATCTCGTGGAGAGCCTGGTCAGAACTTGCAATTTTCAACACAAAATACATGTATAAGATTATATCATCACTGAGGTAGGCATTCCCATACTCAGATTAAAACTTTAACTAACAGACTAACTACTCTGATACAGGAATGATCTTGCAATACATCATAATCATAGACTTTTGTAGACACAGTATGGGCGCAGCCATCTGTTTATGATTAGTCTACTTATATAATGAATACAAAACTCCTCGCAGCCTGGATGGTGGAAACTAGATCCAGGGTCTTCATTTCTACTTCTCGAATTGGTACGATTCTAGCCATGCGAATAAATGAGTTGATGTCGAACATGGTAGAAACCACTTGATTACCAATCGATGATGTAAACTGTTAACAAGCATGAGAGAGACCACTAGTAATGTCAATGGTTCTCAAAGTACCCAGTACAATCCATGAGATGTGAATGAATGGGTTGATGTCGAACATTTCACGGAATCCTTCGATCGAAAGTCAATGATGTAAACTGACGTCAAAGGCGAGAAACCTGCCATTGATGCATGCAGACTTCAAGGTACTGACGATTTCTAGGTCATCTCTCTAGATAATGTGCTGATGTCGATAGAAAGCGACCCGTTGCAGGCAAGCCCGCAACACGAAATCATTGTTCAAGTTGAAGAAATGTTGCTGTAAGGACTGATTCAGGGATGGTCAAATGGATGACAAGTATTTTGCAGATGAAAGTTTTGCTTGCAGACCTCTTGAACACATAACGACACGACAGATGGCTTGGTGATAAACGACTCAAAGTTAATCCTCGGAACCCGGCTGAAGACTTTCAAAGTGGTTTGATCAACTGTGAGGTAAAGGATTTCCCAACCCAGGTGATTGAAAAGGTGTCGTGTTCAAGAGTGGTAATAAAGTTTCTTCTGAGACAAAAGGTAACAAATAGGCTCATTCTTCTCTCTTTTCCCCCACCATTTCTGGCAAGTACCTCTTTATTTTTAACAAGCTTGAGGAGGATAACATATGCTTGATTATAAGCTCATCCTTCGGATGAGTCCAACCTAGTTTTGATTCGAACCCTAGGAAGGAGTGGTTCGTTCCTGTTTGTAATTGAACAGGTCCTTTACTGTGAAATGTTTAACGAGCCCAGTATAGGAGAAACTTGACGTTTTTCAATTTTAGAGAGTCTGAAAAACTTAAGAAGACTCCAAGTTGAACTTTTTCGTAGATTTGTGTCCCTCAAGCCCGAAAAAGTATAAAATAATACCTGGGGGAACCGCTTGATCTTGCGACCAAGGAGTACTTTCATAATTAGTGTCACTGACCTGAAAAGTAAAAAGCGATCAAGGACACGTCGTTTTATTTCCGTATCGAGTTTGAAACGACAAAAACCCGGCAATCTTTTCCTGATTCTACGGTCAGAAAAGAGCTATAAGGGGACCGTCTTTTAATTCCGTTTTAACGAGTGTAAAAGAAATGCTTGGCAATCTTTTCATTTTTTAGGAGTCAGAAAAGGGCTTAAAAGATGACTCTGATATTTTGGTTCGTGAAAAATGACAATTTTCCCTCTAAGTCCCTTTGTCCTGCACAAAAACAACACATTACTCATACCTATTTAAGATAGGCAAAAATACATCGAAAAACATCCTTCCATGGTGAAAAATGAACAAATTCATCCAAAAAACCTATAAAAAGACTTTTTACAATGTCATTTTTACCATTTTACTGTTGAGGTTGAAAAAAGGGCTTTTGGCAAGAATCTTCCCGTGGTCGCTGTGGAAAATCCGACCGTCAGAATCGAACGCCGTCTCTTCCAGGTATTTTACAACATCCTACTCTTCAATTTCATCCGATTAAAATTGTATTTTAGGTTTTAGTTTTTTTTTTTGGGAGGGTTTAGGTTTCAAAATGCGCTCCTCGGTGGATGCAGGTGCCCTTCGAGTGACCTGCGTCCCCCGACTTTTTCCTATACAGGAAAATGGTCGGGGGACGCAGCCCACCTTCAGGCCAGCTGCGTCCGGACGCCCTGTGTTCTAAACGCGGGGTGCGTCCTCCGTGGAACGCGGAATTTGAAACCCCAATCCTCACAAACAACCATTCAAATTTCCCCAAATTAATTCTAATCATTGTTTCTTGGTGTGTAGGGTACTCACCATGTTGGATTGGAGAGAAAGAGAGCACGAGGATGTTGATTTAGCTGCAATTGAACATCAACCTTCCATTGATGCCCTAAAAGCATGCGGGCTATATAAATACTGGGCCATACCTGGCATGAGGGCTCAGGTGAGATTCTTAGAATGGCTGGTTGAGAGATGGAACGTTCAAGAGCAATGCTTTTACATAGGAGGGCACCAGCTCGAGATAGAGCCCTCTGATGTATACTTTCTCACTGGCTTGCCAAATAGAGGCGAGCAACTCAATCTAGCCGGGACTAGGCCAGGTGGCCAATCCCTTGTTAGTCTCCGGGAAGATTGGTGCACACCCAATGCACACCATTCGAAAGGCGTGGAAATCAAACACATCTCTCTGCGTGAACTCAAAGTTATAGCTTTCACGGTTACCATAATTTGCGGCGCAGCCGCTTTACACATTGCTTCCGGGTCCCAAATGCGGATGGCAATTGACTGTTACCAAGGCACCATTTTCAACTGGTGTGATGCTGTGTCGGCTAATGTGAAGAGCCAACTGACTAAGGCAAAGAACGGACGACTGAAAACTTTTGGATATGGGCCTTTAGTCGTGAGCTTTGCCTTAGAGAGAGTTTCGATGCTGATCCCTCAGCAACTCACTGTTGATATCTTGGGTCCTCGGGAGCCAAAGCTGGTACGATGGGTTGCGGTGATGGCCCGGCATCCTGACGAGGGCGCGGCGGTTGTTCGATTCTCTGATAGTTATTTTCACTGGTTAGAGGACCAGGTTTTTTCGATCCAGGACTTTCCGTATGCCGGAGTAGATTTTCGAGGTGATCCGGACACGGTTCTTCCACAGGGAGAACAATGGGATGACAGAGGTACTTTATTTTTCACAAGTTTTCAAATTATGTATTTTTTTTGTTTTTTATATATATCGTCTCAAAACTGACAGTAAAAATTTTCAAAATGCAGATGTTGGTCCACAGCGCCCAGCCAACCTCCGGCCTTTTGAGAGGAGACATCCAGTTGCACCGGTACCGGCCCCACAAGACGTGGCTGCAGAGGTACTAGCTGAGTTGGAGCATGATCTAGAGCGTCTGACGGCGGATATGCCTGAGACCACTATGGATGATATTCCTATCAGGCTTCAGCGCTATGTAGTCGCAGTCCCTGGACCGTTTAGGAGATTTTTGCGTAAGGTAGCCCGTGCAGTGGTGTTGTATAGGGAGCACCACCAGTGATTGGCTAGTCACTTTGTAGACACATGCGACATTTTTGACTTTTTGTACTCTATCATTTTTGCCAATCATAAGGTGTTTTTCAACCTATGATCGAAGACGATGTATATTTTTTGACACACTCCTATCTATATATATATCACTATTACCGGCTTATCTTGTTTAACATATGTGATGAAATGTTTTTAAATTTACTTGCATGATTATCGTAAATGTCTGTCCAACACTCGAGAAGCAATTGCATCTGCTAATGTATTTAAAGACCTTGGAATATGCCGATATTCAATGTAATCAAATTCACGTTCCAAGAGACGCACTCTCAAAAATAACCTTAATAACACAGGATATTCCGTGTATTACGACAAGCACCATCAGCAAATCCAATGTATGTTTGGAGAGACGTCGACATCTGCAATATCAAGAGTAAAACCAAGATAAGCCAGAATAACGACGAAAAACACACTCGCTAAGCTAAGCACACTGACTAACTAACAAACATACTAGCTAGAAAGAAAACCTAACCTAACTAAAACTTCTCCATACCCACCATTTAAGCATAATACCTCTTTAGGTAAAGTCCATTTCTGGGTTTACCCAAAGAGTCCGCATCAAAATCTACCAGCTCATAAGCCCCTTTTGCTAGCTTTCGCTTTACAATATAGGGTCCATGCCACATAGGAACGAATTTTCCAGCACCCAGCTTATCGTTAGCTTGATCATATAATAGCACTAGGTCTCCCTCCGAAAAACTTCGAGGGGTCACATTTCTATCATACTGAGCTTTCATTCGCTTCGCGTGAGTCTCGATTGCCAATGCAGCGTCACGTCGAGTCTCATCTAATTTAGCTAAGTACAATAAACGTTTCTCCTCTTCAGAAGTAGCTGGGAGTAATTCGACAGCCATTTGAAGTGATGGGATTTCGTATTCAATGGGTAACACAGCTTCCAAGCCATAAACTAGCTGGAAAGGAGTGAACCCTGTTGAAGTTTTCACTAAGGTTCGGTATGCCCATAGCGTTGAAAATAACATGTTGTGCCAATTCGACCGATGAATACCAATGGTTCGTCGGATCATGATAACCAGAACTTTGTTGATAGACTCAACCAAACCGTTGGCTTGCGGATAATAAGGAGTAGAGCTATCGTGGCGCAAACCAAGCTGGCTTGTAAGCTCAGTCATCATGATGTTTCGAAAATGGCTCCCATGGTCAGTAATGATTGCTTGTGGGACACCAAACCTAGTTATAATATGATTGAATACGAAAACTGCAGCTGTTTTGCCGCTTGCGTCGAATGTAGGCATCGCCTTGGCCCATTTAGTGAAATAATCAACCGCGAGGATGATATACGCATGCCCCCCGGCCGAGTGAGGGGTACAAGTAATAAAGTCGATACCCCATTTGGCGAATGGACCAACGGCAATTATAGGGTGGAGAGGAGCAGGTGGTGCGCGCATCTTTCGATCAAACACTTGGCAGTTGTGGCACTTCCGGACTGCAATGATACAATCTTTAAACATAGATGGCCAGAAGTAACCAGCGTGCAACACCTTCTGAGCTGTGGCATACCCAGACATATGACCGCCACATGCTCCAGAGTGACAATCATTCAAAACTCTCTCAGCCTCTTCGTGAGTTAAACAACGTCGAAAAACTAAGTCTGCCCCCCGGCGATAAAGTGTATCTCCAATAATTTTGTATTGCTGGGATTGAAACCGAATTTTTCGACGTTCCGCCTTGGAAGCTTCAGGCCGAAAGGTTTGGGTTTGGAGATAGATGATTATATCCCCGTACCACGGATCTAAAGTACTGATAAGAAACAAAGATTCGTCCGCAATGGACTCTTCTGCCACAGTCTCTGTGTCAGTACACGGGAAATCACACATCAATTCCGCAAAAACTAAGGATTTCTTAGACTTGGACTTCTCGAACTCCAAGTCGAACTCTTGCAGGATAACGATCCATTTAGAGTACTTGCCCCCTAGCAGTTTTTTTGTCAAAATGTAAATCATAGGGTTGCAATCCAAAATAACGGTAGTTTTACGGAGAAGAATGTATTGACGAAAACGCTGGACAGCTTGAACGGCTGCCAGGGCCAATTTCTCCACATGCGAATATTTTAGCTCGGTGGGATTTAAGGTCCTACTGAGATAATATATCACATGTTCCGCTCCGAATTCATCTTCTTGAACTAACACCATTCCAATGGTGGAATGCGAAGCTGCGAGGTATAAGAAGTAGTCCTGGTTGTAGTTGGGAGGATGCAACAACGGTGCATGGGTCAACGCGTGTTTAAGTGCATCAAAAGATTGTTGGGCAATCTCGTCCCAAAAGAATTGAACGTTCTGTTTCAACAACCGTGTAAAACCTTTAGTGACCTCGGCGTAGTTTGGGATGAATCAGCGTAAAAAGTTGGCTTTCCCTTGCAAACTTTGGAGTTGGCGCAAACTCGAAGGAGGAGGCAATTTGATGATAGCTTCGACTTTCGAGGGATCGACACGAATGCCGGCTTTTGAAACAACAAATCCCAGCAATCGACCTGTTTCTATACAGAAAACACATTTGTGGGGATTCAACCGAATTCGATAATGCCTACACCTCATAAAGATTGCTCGTAAGTGGACAAGGTGATCAGCTCGATGTAATGAATGAGCAGGCAAATCATCGAGATACGGTTGCACAATGTGCTTGATGTCATGAAATGCGTAAGACATCGCCCGTTGAAAAGTGGCCCCGGCATTCTTAAGCCCAAAAGGTAATTTGCAATAAGAAAATGTCCCCCATGGACAAATGAATGCCGTTTTTGGTTGGTCGGCAGGTAGAATATTGATTTGATTATAGCCCGAAAAACCATCCATGAAGGAAAACATTTCACTTCCGGCACAATCATCAATAATTTGATCGATATAAGGCGTAGGATAGTTGTCTTTTGGATAAGCTCGATTGATATCCCTATAGTCGATACAGATTCTTATTGTTCCTTGTTTCTTGTTGACCGGAACAATATTCGATACCCAATCCGTTAACGGGATCGGATAAATGAAACCTGCTTTCAACAGCTTTTTGACTTCGGCTTTAATGGCAGCCGCTTTTCGAGGGTGAATCTGACACAACCGTTGCCGGACGGGTTTAGCATCCGGGTAGGTCTTTATTTCATGAACAATAATGGCAGGATCGATTCCCGGCATTTCCTCATAAGACCAGGCAAACACATTGCGGAATTCTTGGAATAGGGCCTTGTAAGTTTGGATTTCATCTTCTGTACATGCGGCACCTATATGAATGTTTTCCTCAATTCCAGGCTTCACTGAAATATCAATGGGAATAGTACAAGAAATATTCCCTAAATTCAACTCTGAATCAGAATGTTTCGTTGGATCCTGAGCGTCTTTGACATATTCAGCGGTAAAGATAAATGAAAAATCATTTTCAAATGCATCATCCTTAGGTAAAAATGAAGATCTGTGATGGAGATCCTCCCATGGTAGATCGTCTACACTTAGGATTTCGCGAAGTTGTTCGTCAGATGACACGACTTCGGGAAACGCTATCCGTTCTAAGGTTGAGGTGAAAAGTGATTCTTCACTGACCACATTCATTTGGTCGATCTCGGTTGAACGAGAGTCGGTAAAAGACATGAGAACTTCATAAGCAATTTCATATGGACTCAAAGGCATAGCATCACCGAATGAGTCTATCTCAGAGTCAGATGGGACAATCCAAGGATCATCATAAATAATGTTTTCTGATGTAATCATATGAATTGTTGCAAATGAAGGTTCTACGCTGAGTGGAGGGAGAGGAAAAGTTCCCAGTAAACCGGAATCCTTAACTAAACCTACACCAACGTCCCTATAAGGGATTGTCGTCTTACCGACATGCTGGATACTCTCTGAAGAGGCTGGGTCGGATGAAAAGTATGTCAGCTGATCAATAGTCACGATCTTACCGTTATGTGGAAACTTAATTACTCTGAAGACCGATGAAACGACCGCCGTCATAGCATATGACCAACTTCGACCCAAAAGAAGGTTGTAGTCCAGAGGGGCATCAACCACTTCCACATCCAGACTAACGGTTTTACCTTCTACCCCTATAGGCAATTCCTGTAGAATACCAAACGGACGGAACCCACGGCCATCAAAGGCCTTAAGGATGGTGGGGGATTGGTTCAACGAAGGAGAACCAAGGGATCTCCAACATTGAATCGACATAATACACGTAGAAGCTCCCTCATCAATCACAGTCCTATGAATAGGTCTGTTTTTGACTATCACTGGAATTTGGAAAGCCATTTGATGGGGGAGACGTGGTGTACTATTTTCTAGATCGAAGATTATTAGATTCGAGTCCTGAACATCAACAGCTCCTATAGCCGACAAAAGCAATTTTCGTTGTGCTGGGCATGATTGCAGCACTTCTAACGCCGACATTGCTGAGGGTGAAACAGCTAAGTCCTCAACAATGTTGTAATTCTGGGCTGCTCTTGCATGTGGATTGAAAGCAGACCTTCGAAGTACACCCTTGGCGGGCGGTTTAATTACTAAGTCCGGGTTAGGTTTCTCGATCTGTAGTGGATCGGAACCAGGAGCTGAGGTTGATGGGTTAGAGTGAGAAGATTCTGCTTCTTTACCATCAACAGGATTCTTACTACCATAATCTTGCGATCGAGTCGCAATCCGCACATGAGACATCATCAAAATGGGTTCTTCACTGGCATTCGAGGAAGAACCTATCATCTTATTCTCCTGCTCCAGAAATGGATTTTTTAACACAGCAGGAGTGGGAGAACCTTTGACTATTTTCACAACCTCGGCCCGATGAGGGCAATCTCTCATAAAATGATCCTCTTCACAAATAAGACAAGGATATCGAGGTTTGCGCTTTTCGTCATTGGTTTCCGACTTTTCCGTTTTCTCCTTCGGAGCCTTGTCTGCTTTAGTCTTCTTCTTCCCTTTCTTCTTTCCGCCGTTTTTTGATTTGGCCGTAGATGTCTCTACAGCGTGAATATCCGCGGTAAGTTCAGGAGAAGACTCTCCTGTCGGGGAATCGGGCAAAGTGATAATAGGAGTAGTTGAAGCCTTGGAAGACTTCTTCTTGCTCTTTGTATTCACGATACCAATCATACCATCAGCGGCATGAGATCCCGAAGGAGCAGCAGCGATTTGATTCGACTTTGGAAGATCCGGAATCTTCTCATGTAACGTACCCGACTGAGTGTAAACTAAGTCAAGGTATTGCGCCTGAGCAATGACTTGCTCCTCAGTAACTACTCCGGCCTTAGCTACATCTTCAGTAATCTTCGGTAATAATGATTTAACAAACCATTCAGCTAAGATTTGGTCCGGGATAAAAACTTTCACTAGCCTTCTTCGACGTCTCCACTCATGAATGTGATCAGAAATATACGTGGACGTTGATTGTTTTAGTGAAGTTAATAACTCCGTGCCGTTATCGTATCTGACCGGCAACTGAAAGTGAGTTAAGAACGAGGTAGCTAACTGGCTAAAATTGTAAAAAGAGGCCCGTGGTAACTCAATGTACCACTTGGCCGCGAGACCAATGAGTGTACGCTGGAAAAGACGTAAACGGATCGAATCATCCGAGATAGAATTTGAAGCACACCAGAGGTGGTAAGTCATCACGTGATTGGACGGATCCTCTCCAGACTTACCTTCGAACTTGGGTATATCGCTGGGCAACTTATTTGGCATTGGCGGCCAGAACGGAAGATATTGAATTGGATCGTTCGTTAGGCGCGTCAAGTCTGGTAAATCCAAAGTTGCGATAAACGGTAACTGCTGGTTAGGATCTCTAAAACTCTGGGTCACAATACCGGCCCCAGGAGGAGGATATCCAGGATAACTAGGAACTGGAGTCGCATTTGGGATATTATATCCTCCTGGAAAACCAGGATTAACCGGACCGTACTGGGGTTGTTGATAAGTGTACCCAGGATACGGTTGATACTGGTAAACCGGTTGTTGGACAGCTTGCCCAGGTTGGTATTGTCCCTGGTACGGTTGGTGAATAAATTGAGGTTGAGTAGTGACAACCGTACTTATACCAGGCTGACCTGCAGGCATCTGGACCGTGGTTTGAATCGTAGATCCAGACAACGGTAAAGATGTCTGAGGATTGGTTACAGAGACACTAGAAACCAGAGCCGTCGATACTCCAGAAGTAAGTATGGTAGATGTGGCGGTAGTTGCAGCAGCCGTTTGAGATGGAGTACTAGGTGCTATTGGCGGCTGAGTAACTACCGAAGTGACAGAAGTTTGAACACTTGACTGGACAGGTTGTGGTTGCTGGGTTGGACCAGAAACTACGGGTTGTCCAGCTTGAGGTACCAACTGCATACTTGGCTGCAACACCTGTTGACCCTGTGACGGATCCCACACTAACATTCCGGGGTATTGACCCGTAACAGGTTGAGGATACTGAGATCCATAGCCGGATTGAGGATAGGATTGATAATTGTAAGGTGCAGTTCCCATACCTTGTCCGTATGATTGACCTTGAGGTGGTTGATAACCTTGACCTGAGTATTGACCTTGAGGTTGATAACCTTGAGGTAAATACGGATACTGGGGTTGACCTTGACCTTGAGGTTGGTACCCTTGAGGTTGATACCCTTGAGGTTGATACCCTTGGGGTTGCCATCCTTGAGGTTGCCATCCTTGAGGTTGATATTGATACTGAGGTTGACCCTGGGGTACATATTGAGGCTGGGGTTGACCTTGAGGTATGTATTGCCCCATAGGCGCGTACTGACCTTGAGGTTGCCCCCCAGACACAAATGATGTACCTTGAGGTTGCCCCCCAGGCATTAACTGAGGCTGCCCCCCAGGTGGTAATTGGCCACCTTGAGGTTGGGAAACGGGAATTGAACCTGACATCATGTAAATGTCTCCTACACCCAATGGTACATTACCACTGTTTCCAACTAATAACCCATGATCAACGGGTTGAGGAGATGCCCCCGCAAAGGTACCAGAAACAGATTGATACCCAGTGGGAACAGAAGGACCGCCATGTAAGAAAGATTCAGGACTTTGAGTAAACACGGACGACGGACCAGCCATATTGACAGGAGTACGAGGTGTAGAAAAACCTACCCCAAAGTTGTCTAAATAATTGGTTAACGAAAGGTACCAAGTAGTACTTCTAGGAGGACTGTAAAAGATAGATTCACGCTCCCTTAGATCAATAGTAAGTTGATCTTCAAGGTTAGAGACGCCTATTTCTTCCTCTGGAGCAAGTTCTTCGATAGCAATCAAACTAGTAGGAAGATTTTCGGTGATAATTCTTTCTATTCTCGGTGAATCAGGAACACTAGAAGTCGGAGTAACAGGCTCAGATATTTCTGGTTCTTCGCCTGTATCACTAGCAGACGAAAAACTACCAACAAGCTCAGAAACTGTAACAGCTTCGGGATTATAACCTGTCTCTAAGCCTTGGTAATCTGAATGGACTACCAAGGAAGATTCTCCTTCTTCAGGCGAACCTACTCTACTGCCACTAGGAGGAGTTACAAGGACCTTTAAACCTTCTAAATTACCTGGGTCATCTCGACGAGGTGATCCCCTAAGCTCAACAATTCGGCCACAGAAACAACTTCAGGAGACTGGCCCCGAAGTCTACGGGACTGTCTCGGTAATTCCGCCACAGCTAAAAAATTTTAACTACTACACACGAAAACAAAATAAAATTTCAAATCAAAACCACCTAAAGTCTCTAAAGAACCAAACAAATTTGAATCACACGCCTAAAGAATCTAGAGCGTCAAACCAAGCACAAACAGTAGCCTTCCAGACCGAAAGCGCTAGTTGGTGATGAAGCCCAACATCGCTGGATTCAGTACAGAAGTGGCGGGTGGAACAGTTACCCCGGCAACCTGCTTAATGAATAGACTGGACCAAGTTCCTCCACTTTAACCGTCTCGAGTGAAGTGAACCCCCCAGAAAATCCAAGTGAGTCTAGCCGACGTCTGCTCCAGGTACAGTGGGATCTTCCCTCCACCGTCACCTCGGTAGAATCCTAAAGATAATGGTCACTAAGGTTACCAACCGCAACAAATGCACCTGGGGGAACAGTCTAAACTTCGACAGCACGCAAGGGCAGAGTAGCAAGCTCAATCCCCTTGCCGGCTCCTTGACAATAATCCAAGGTTTACCGACAAGTGACCCCTGGCTCCTCGACAATGGTTAATCCGAGGTTTACCGTTTGTAATACGTGCATGTCTGGCGTCGTTCCCAACGAGGGGGGATTGATCCCCTCACTGGTTCGGACACGAGCTCGTGCTTCTCCTTTAAGAGGAGCTTTCCCAGAGTACAAGTGAGACAATTGGATTTATTCTATCACAAGATAAGCTACTTGTTTGGTTTTGTTGTCTTGGAGAGTTAATTACTCACCTACTCCAAGACACTAGCCTGATCTAAATTGGTGTTTCAGAGCCCTAGTAAATAAAAGTTACTACGTCAATTTTACTTTAAGCGTTAATTTTATGGTTTTTCTTAAAGACAAAAGGTAGCGGAAGTGAAACCAATGGTGTGTAGACTCGACTCAAACCACTACAAAGATGCACCTAAGATGATTTACGCTACTTTGCTTTTTCAATGAAATTCTTAACTAAGAGAGTTGAGAGATGCAAGTCTTATAGAAAACCACTTCCTTAGAAAAGACAATCAAAGAAACAATTCTCTTTATCTTTTCAAGCATACAAACATGACCACTCCTTACGTGCACGAAAAACTCTTTTTCTTTCAAAACTTTTCAAAGCTACTTGAAACAAAACTTTTCAAAGGAGATGTTTTTGTATTTTCTCTTTTTAATTAAGCATATAAACCTATCTTAACAAAAAACAATCTTAAAAGCTATAAAATCTATGAAAACTTGACTCACAAGCAAATCAAAAGGGAAATTACTCTAAGCAAACCTAACAAGGCAAAAGCTCACAAAGATGATTCTAGGTTGTTTTACTTGACCAAAATCAAATCAAGGACCAGCTAATGCAGAATCAAAAGACTAGTCAAAACAAAACTCAAATCTTTTTGTTCTTTTTGTAAAATGGAATTCAAGACTCAATCAACAAGCACTTCGAAATTTGCCCAAAGAGACAACTCAATGGTAAGTTGCTCTCACAGGTAGACTTTATGACAGGTCTGACTTCTTAGAATGCTGACAAAACCAGAGAGATCTAAGGCTTGACAACTTCTACCGCCAAAGTCACTACAAGACCTACTCAAAATCAAACCCTAGGGCTTACACTTCGATGAAATCCACTAAAACACTCAATGCTATCGAAACAAGTTCAGGTGAAGATCTTTGACAAGGGACTAATGAATCTGGGCAGTAAAAACTAAGAAAAAACAAAATCTAAGAGCAAAATGCCAAAAAATGGAATTTTCTCAAATTTTAGCAGGGGACGCAGGCGACCCGTTAGAACAGGTGCGGGCCCGCTCTGTGCGCACAGCGACAGTGCGTCCAGGGACGCACTGTGCAACACTCAGAGGGTGCGTCCTACTGAAAAACTCAAGAAAAACTAAAATGAATCTAATCCTAAGTTAACCCACCCAAAGACAAAGTCACAGAGCCAAAACCAGAAAAATAAACCAATTTTCTCAGAGCAAAGTTCACACAAAGGAAAAGACTTTTCACATCAATGGAGTCCCCAGTATGGTCGCCAATTTGTCAGGCGGAAAGAGTCGATTATGCGGACACAACCAACCTCCCTAGGAGCCTAAGACTCTCTAGTGACAAACAAGACAAACAAGAACAATCCTTCTCTAAACATGCATTTACTATACGGGAAATCAAGTGTTTAGATCCTACCTGTAATCCAACGCTGTTGTAGCAGTCCAGCTCTGCTGATCCGGATGAGCTCGTCCTTCACTTTGAAACCTGCATACACTAACAATCAAACGATTAAATAGCACTTGATAATATCATAGAATAAAACATATTTAACACATAGACCAAGGAGTACATGAAACAACTCATAAATAACAAGTTATTGAGAAGAATGGACTCATTTGCATTAATAGGTAACAAAAGGAACAAATACAACCTGAGCCTTGGTGTTGTGCAAGTCCCTCCCAGGGTCCATCAAGAGTTCTCCTTTACTTTGACAAAGCTCACCCACTTCCAAATAGAACAAGCAAAGATGGCAATCTCTCCTCACAAGCTTCTAAATGGGAGTCCTAATTCCTGCAGCATTTACCCTTAGAAATGTATAGCTTTCAACCTCTCCTCCTTCTGGCCCAATGCCTGTATTTATAGTGCTCAAGAGGAAGTTAATCAGGTCCACCATCAATGGGATAATCCCCTCTTTGGATGGGATAGCTCCCCTATTGATGGGATAAGTTCCTCTTTGGTAGGAGTGCATGAACCATCTGGAGGCGCTCAATACACGTCGAACAACCTTCTAGAATGCTCTAGAAATGACCACAAGTGACTTTTTGAAGATGAAACTTGCGCATTTTAACCTTTTCAGGGGGACGCACCTACCCCTTTACATACAGAGCGTCCAAAGACGCAGCTTTTGTGAACATTGGGTGCGTCCCCGCAGGTAAGGTTGAGAGAACCTGCGTCCCCAGAGATAAATATATTTAGAAAGACTTTCTCTCTTTTTTGGAGTTTGACAGGGAGAGCAGAGGCATAAGACTTGCCTAAGAGGGTAGCATGACTGTTGATGGAGCCATCCTAACTGTGAATAGTCATGGTGACATTTTTTAGTGTAACAAGTACTCTGCTCGCAATTTCCCTCCCCATTCTAGACTGGATTGAAGAGGCTCGCAGGGAATGGTTTTCACATCCCGGGCTCTCCCAACTCATTTCTCAATTGCAGATAGATCCTAATTCCAGCAAGGGCTACTCGTGGTAGAATGATATTCTTCGCTACAAGGACAGAGTCGTAATAGCACCAACATCCACCCTCAAAAGTCGCATTTTGGCAGAATTGCACTCATCTCCCATTGCAGGACATTCGGGTTTTCAAAAGACATATGCTTGCACCAGAAGATCATTTTTTTGGGCCGGCATGAAACAGGACATCCTTACTTTCGTAGCAGAATGTGACGTCTGTCAACGCCACAAAGGGGAAACCGTCAACACACCAGGCACATTACAACCATTGCCCATTCCGGCGTCAATTTGGACGGAGGTCTCCATGGATTTCATTACAGGTCTTCCAAAGTCTGGGAACAAGTCAGTCATCATGGTGGTTGTGGACTGACTGTCGAAGTATGCTCATTTCTGCGCCCTACCCCAACCATTCACACCCACTTTGGTTGCTCAAACTTTCATGGATCAGATCTTCAAATTGCATGGCATGCCCACTTCTATTGTGTCCGACCGCGACCCAATCTTCACCAGTAATTTTTGGCAGGAGCTCTTCAGAATACAAGGCACTCAACTCAAACTCAGTACTTCATATCATCCGCAAATAGATGGTCAAACCGAAGCCGTCAACAAATGTCTAGAAACCTACCTTAGGTGTTTCACTTCAGAAAAACAACACCTTTGGGTACAGTGGTTACCTCTGGCGGAATGGTGGTATAACACCAACTATCATGCCACCACCAAAATGACTCCCTATGAAGCAGTCTATGGACAACTTCTGCCTTCCCCTACTTCTTATCTCAAGGGGTGCTCCAAAGTACAAGCCGTGGATCAACTCCTACAACACCGCGCAACCATGCTTGCCCATCTGCGTGAGAATCTTCATCAAGCTCAGAACCGTATGAAGCAACAGGCTGACCAACATCGCTCAGAGCGCCAATTTCAAGAAGGGGATTAGGTCTTTATGAGGCTGCAACCATATAAGCAAACATCACTCAAAGACAAGGGTTGTCAAAAGCTCTCTCCAAAATTCTACGGACCATACCAAGTACTTCAGCGCATTGGAGAAGTGGCTTACAAGTTGGCTGTGCCACCTACAGCAAAAATCCACCCAGTTTTCCATGTATCGTGCCTCAAGAAAGTGATTGGGAACAATTGCCGAGTTCAAACCAGTCTACCTAAATTGGACGAAGAAGGATCAATCTGGCTTCAACCGGAATAGGTTCTAGACACACGAGACAAGCACCTGCGCGGCCACATGCTTAAGGAGGTCCTCGTCAAATGGAAAGACACCTCTCCGGAAGATGCAACTTGGGAACCAACCACTATTCTTCAGCAGTTTCTGCAGCTTCAGCTTTGAGGACAAGGCTAGTCTTAAGGGGGAGGGCATGTTAGGGTCCCACCCTAACCCCCTTATTTATGTCATGGGATCATGTCATAGTCAAGAGTCAATAAAGCCCATATTAATATTTGTAAGTGGTTAACCCGCAATTAATGACGGGACCACAGTTAGTTGCAAATGGGCAGTAGTATTAGATAGATGGTAAATGGGCGATAGTATTAGATAGATGGTATTAATAAAACCCACGATATTGGCCCGTGGTATTGCATGTATGAGTCATATATAAAGGATAGAGACTCCCTGCGAGGAGCATCGTGTCTTGTTTTGTAATCGAGCTCTGCTCTATTGGAGGTTGCCCCCTCGAAGAGGCCTATGAACATTTCTCTCTGAATAATAAAATCATTGCTATTCTGTGTTCTGGGTATATTTTCTTCGCATATTCTGTGTTCTCGGTATCTTTTCTTCGCAAATTCTATGTTTGGGTATTTCTTTGCAAGTTAATAGCATAACAGAGTTTTCTATATTAGTGTTATCACCTAAAAAATATCACCTAGCCATTTCATACTAGGTGGATCAAAATACACCATGTAGGATTAATTTTACCATGCTAAATTCACTCTCATCATAGGAAATAATTTAGTAAACCATTTTTATTAAATTATTTCTAATTAAAATTCAAAAACCCCATAATAATATTTAAATAAGTCATTATTTATTTAATATTCTTTAGGAATAATTATTAAACCATTATTTGATAGTTATTCCTTGTCACATTTGACTAGATCACCTTGGAAAAATTAAATAAATCACTATTTGTTTATTATTCCTTATTTTTATTTTTGGAATAATTGTTAAACCATTATTTAATAATTATTTCAAATTCACACTTTTCTTAATTCTCACAAAGTGATTAATAATTCATTTTATTTTTCATTACTTCAACCACTTTCTAAATAATCATATTTGACCATTTTGAATATCTTTTCCCTCTCCGAAAAATATAATAAAATATTCCTAACGGCTAGATTTTGATTTGGTCAATAATATTTTATTATTTTCCATTTCCTAATTTAGTTCAATACTTTGTTATAAATAGGATGGTTTTCTATTCATTCTTGACCATGATCATTATCGTCATCACCATTATCGTCTTATCACATTCGAGCTCTCACTTGAGTTCCATATTGCTTTTGGGTTTTGTGCATATTGAGAAAGAGAAGCAGATCGTTGAAGCACAAAGACATAAAAAGGACCCATCCCATGGAAGGGGATCTACATACCCATGTTGTAAATATTCCTCATTAGGTTCTTTAATAAATTTATACCTCATTTGAAGTCTTCCATTGTGTACTACACTATTTATTTCTTGTTGTTATATGTTTTGGGTTGCAAATGATCTTTCTGCTGCAAGGTTTTCTTATTTTTTCATTACATATCTGAAGTGTAAACAACCATATCTTGTTGTTAGGGTCACTTGTCACCAGTGACTTAAGTGAAGTATTTTTGGTACACTTGCTAAGAATTTTCATACTAACAACTGGTTTGCATGCAAAGTGTTTGAAGAAATGACTAAATGGTTTAATGATTTATTGCATAGAAACTGTTTGATGAAATGACCCAATGAAAATCTTGTTTTGTGGATGGGGATAGTATTTTTGTAGTTGATATATGCCTATTTGCATGCAAATAATTTTCTATATTATTTTTCATGCAAAGTTTTTGAAAAAATTCCTAAATGGTTTAATGATGTATTTGCATACAAACTATTTGATAAAATACCTCAAAGACAAAAATCAAAAGTTGCACAATTGAGTGGTATATTTCAATTACTATGTTGCTAGTGGAATTAGATCAATGTTTTTTATTTGATTTCATCCAAAATGTTTGACAAAATTTATACAAGAATAATACTACTCAATTGGTTATATATAAAGTATTTTAAGAAAGGTTTGCATGTATAGTGTTTAAAAAAATGTATGAGAGATCAAAATCAGGTTTTTGCATGTGTGGTTAGGATAAATTTAGTAGGGATATGTAAAAATGAAAATGAGAAAGAAAATTTTGGTGCCCTGTAACCTTGGTAAGTCATTGAGGGAACAAGACATGTTACAATTTTGTTACATTGTGTCATACTATGGTTTGTAACTAGTTTTATTTCATACCCATATACACATGCCACAAAATGAAGTCGTTTGTGGACTTGCAACCATATATCAATGATCAAGTCATATGTATAAGTTGCATAATGAAGCCCTCCGTGGGCTCAAACCTAGCATAAATGAAAACCACAAACCTTCATAAACCACAAAGACACCATCAATTCATGTGTATAAGCCACAGAAATAACCTTCACAAACCACAAATCCAATGATCAAGACAAATGTGTAAGCCACAAAAAAAATCCCTTTGCGGGATCAAACTCAGAATGAGTGAAAACATGAACCTTCGAAAATCATAGAGCCATGATCAAGTCATATGAATAAGCCACAAAACAACCCTTCATAGAGCTAATGATCAAGTCATATGTGTGAGACACAAAATGAACCTTCAAAAAGCCAATGATCAAGTCATACGTGTGAGACACATAACTAACCTACAAAAAGAACAGAGACAATGATCAATACAAATCTGTGAGCCACAAAGTGAATCCCTCCATGGGCTTGAACACAAAAGAAATGAAAACTATGAACCTTCACAAACCAGATAGGTAGAACTCCTTAGTTGTTACAAGTGAAGTTTGTGTACAAATAAAATTCACAGCCATGTATATATACATATTTGTATGGACCTAGGGTATATGGGAGTTGACTAATGAATACCTTGTTTCTCTAGAGAAAATCATGTGACCTCTCATATGACCAAGACTTTTTCCATATTTCATGGTCATTTGGGCCTAGTCCCTCAAGTCACATGGCCAGATCCCTAGAGGTAATGGTCACCTATGTGCTGATGTCAACATGATGTCATCATTCCACATGGAACCCCATGAGAGGTTCGATGTGTCACATGAAATCGAGCCAGTTGGACACTAAAAAATCCAATTGTCATTAGAGGAAATTTCAGCCTAAAAACTACCCATGAAATTTTCATGTCATAATATGTAAACCAAAAAAAATCCTTCAAATTTAGAAAGAGATACATGTAAATATTTTAGAGGGAAAAGAATAAAACTATTTTTCTTAATTGTATTTTTGTCTTATCTCCTTATAAGTTTACTCAAATTTCAAGTGTAGACACTCGCTACATGTGGAATTAACTTCCACATCCAACAAATACTCATTATGCATACTTTTGAGAAGACCCACATTGATCAAAATTGAAGATACATTAAAAAAGTATGTTCAACACATTATTTTAAATGTATCTTCAATTTTTATCAATGTGGGTTTTCTCAAAATTATGAATAATGGGTACTCATTAGATGTGGTATTTAATTTTTTATCCAATGAGTGTCCACACTTGAAATTTGAGTAAAACTAAAAAGAGATAAGCCAAAAATATAATTAAAAAAAATAGTTATCTTCATTTTCATTTCAAAATTCGTAACTCTTATTTTATTATTTTTCCTTAAGAGGCAACTTCTAGGTTGAAATTTTCTCAAATGACCTAACATGTGGTAGTCATTTGTACTGCCATGTAACCCTATTGATGTCATCATGCTTATGTTTCATGCTATTATTGTGACATTGATCGAAATCTGGATTAGGGGCAAAAATTTGCTCAAAAATCAAAGTGCTCGAAATTGCTTATAACTTGAATGACCGCATTCGTCTCGGAAATTTGATCCCAAAAAAACTAATTTCACTCAAAATGGATCTCGTATGAGAAAGATATCGTGTTCTGATCATTTTATCAAAAGACAAATGTTGGGTACAAGGTGACTGGGATGCTCACTAGGCATCCGTATAGCCCAGTCTGCAAAAATAATATTCCAAGAATATTCCCACAGGTGGCTCAATTGGTTCATGACAAGTGTCGACATCAAATTGGTCTAGAGTATTTTAGGTGGACCAATGAGAGACTGACACATGGCAAGCCCAAAGGCTGCTACATGCCCTCTCAAAGGTCGAGTAAAATTATAGTTGTTAGGCAAGGGAATCGAACTCGTGACCTAGCCCACACAAGTGCAATTATCTACCACTATACCACCATAATTTTTCTTAACAAGTATGGGGCAAAAATTTCATTTAAAGTTTAATACATGGTGGATTAGGAGGTAACCACTCGCATTTACCGCCAGCATGTGACCATACACTGAAACCATAGGCCAGTGGTTACACTAACCACGCACTTAATGACTAAGCAATGTTTAGCATTAATTAACCCATACTTAACCATTAATTAAATGTGGTTTAACTTGGCAGATCTTTTTGCGAGTTTGATAAATTCGAAATTTACTCCAAATTTGGTGGAGTTAACTAGAATTTCTCTAGTTTTGGTGGAGTTTTCCTAGGGAAAATTGAAGAGGCCATAACTTTGGCATATTTTTGACCAATTTTGGCTCAAAAAAGAGTCATTCCTAGATGATTTGGATGCTCTAAACACAATGGAATAGGTTTCAGAGGTAGAAAGGCACTTATGTACATGATTTTGAATTTTTGCTACGTTGAAGTTAAAGGAAACCTAGGGCCACCGGGAGAGGAGGTCAAGCCTAGATCATCTGAAGTCCAATTATAGAGCTTGGATAGTCATTTTTGGGGTTTTTGGGTCTTTTGAATCCAATGGAGTAGGTTGCAAAGCCATTGGAGCACTATAGGTGCATGTAATCAAAGAATTATCCATTAATCCAAAGAGAGCCTAGCCATTGAAGCAAGTCTAAGGAGATGTAGCCCAGAAGGGGTGAACTCCTTTATCAACTTTGTGTTATGAGTTTGTTGTTTTGTATTTATATGAAATTTACTTGTTGCATGTGTGTTTTAAACAACTAATTAACCTTGTAAATTTCTCATAAAAGACACTCAATACTTGACACACAATCCTTCATATTTTGGTTTATTTGAGACAATCCTAAACACATATTTTTAATACTAAAGAGGGAGCTTGCATAGAATTAACAAGTTTTCCCAACATTTCAGATCAAGTTGGAATCATATCCCTTTTTAGCTCATTTTAACCCTCAGATGCTTTGCAAAGGTTAGCTAGAAAATTAGCTATTGGTTTTGTATTTGTGCAAGGAGAATTTAACTGTGTGCAAGTTTGTGTGTGTAAGCTGAAGAAGGAAGATGATTCTTTGTTGAGAAACATTTTGAAGCTTTGTGAATATTTTTGATGCATTACAAGTGTGATGACAGCTTCAACAAGTGATGTTTTTAATCCATATTCCTTTGGAAGACTCTTTGATTTAGAGATGTTGCAAGAGCTTATCTCATGAAAGATATGGTGCAAGAGATGAATGAAGATAGGAAGGAGAACATTATACTTCAACAAGATTTGATGGCCATGAAGGAGGAGAAGCAAGAACTTCTTGAAAAGATGCATGAGATTGAGATTCAACTCCATGATGCCAAGGAAACCCTAGCCAATTATGTGCATGCAAATGAGGTATGCAATTCAAGTTTATCTTAAATTTACTCTCAAAATCAATGTTTTGGTTCTTTTGAAAGACACACTAGAGGAAAAGGGTCCAAATTATTGATGAAGATGGGCTATGAAGGTAAAGGGTTAGGAAAACATTTACAAGGCATAGTTGAGCCAATTGTTGTTGAGGAAAGGCCTAGGTATTTGGGTCTTGGTTATGGACAACATGATGGAGAATGATCCAAAGCCAAGGAGGAACATGAAGGTGTTCCAAGAAGGAATTTCATTACATGTTCATTACCTCAAGCTTGTGAAGTTTGTGTTCATGAGGAATGCAAACTTTTTATATCCACTTTGCAAGAAGATGGTCATAAGCATGCAACTAGTGGAAATGGAAAACAAGAGGATGTTGAAATCTCTAAGGTCATTGAAACCATTGTTGGTATTCCAAAGAGAGCCATTACCTAATCAAATTCACCTCTTCAAGAAGGCGACAAAGGTGAATGTGCAAGGTATAAATCTACCTTTAATCAAGTTTCTTTTGATTATGATAAACATGGTAAATCTTCACATAATATCTGGAGAAAATTTACACGTTCCTTTTGTGGTTTGAATAACCATATTGTTTCGAGGTGTTGGAAGAGGATAGCCATACATAGGAAACTTAAAAAAAAAAGAGACAAAAAGCCAAAGGTCCATTGGATAATGGAAACCATGTTGAAAAGAAGATGCAATTGTTTTGCATTCATTACCATAATCAGCGTCATCTTGTAGACAAGTGTTGGACTTTGCATCCAACAAATCATCCTTGACATTTTAAGAGGGTGGAGAGAGATTTTTTCAAGAGTGGAAAAGAGGATTCCATAATTGATGTGGGTCAAGATGATACACATGATGAAATGCACCTGAAAGAAGCGACATTGAAATGGTTTGTAAAGAGATGGTTAGATTTCTTAACCAATTAACGCCTTGCATTTATTTTGATAATTCATGCAAATTTTGCCTATTGATGCATTTCCTTGTTATTTGGATGCATTTATTTTCTCCTAAAAGTATGCTGCATATTGCATGAAGCAAGATGTTGGAAAATTAGAGTTATGTTGACTCACCTAGATGCAGCAAAGATGGCAATTTGCAACTACAAGTTTGCATGCATGTTGCATTCTTGAACTTACATGTTTACGCCAGGAAGGTGTTTGAAAGTGGAGTATGTTGACTCACTTTATTGCAACAAATTTGGTCATTTCAGCTCTTTAAGTACTTGTACATACCAATGGGATTCTTGTACTTGTGATTATAATTGTGAGAGAGTTGAGAATTGTTACCCATGCATAAGAGTTTGTGTGTGTGAATAATGGAATTTTTAATAGTTTCATTGTGCTTGAACATTCATGAGTGATTGAATTGTGTTGGTTGATTACTTTTTTAACATGTATGTTGTCAACTTGAGAATGTTGATCATTTGCACATGCATGAGTTTCGTCTTGTGTGGTCGATTGATTCTTAACATGTATGTTGTCAACTTGAGAATGTTGATCATTTGCACATGCATGAGTGTCGTCTTATGTGGTCGATTGATTGTTACATGTATGTTATATCGAATTGGAAGAGTTGATTTTTTCTCCAAAGATGAAAGGGAGATGTGATGAATTTTTCCATGAGAACGTGGAATTCTTGTTGTAAATCGTCAAGTTATTGTACATGCTTTTGCTTGAATTGAAAGTCAGTTGTTTGAAGAAGCATGTTTTGTCTACTTATGTCTAGTCGATGGTTTATACACCAAGATTTAAGAGTACTAGTGATGTTCACATGATGTGACATTTGTTGCTTTGAATAAGAAAAATGAAGAGGTTGTCAATTTATATTCTTGCATGAGTGTTTTTCAAGGGTAATGGTGTTTCTTGTGACAAGATGTCGCAGGATTTTGGAAGGCCCGTGCTTGAGCAAGAGGCTCGTGATTAGCCTTCATTCTCAAATCATGACATGAGAAACATGTTAATATTGGAGGATGATGGAATCAAGAAGTGAAAGTGGACAAAAATGCCAAAAAAAATTGCAACCCTTGTAAAACATAAAATGGTCTACAATGCAATTTGATGTGTTGACACCAAGAAGAGAAAGAGATGGAAAATGTATTTTTCCAAATGTGGAATTTGGAACCATGGATGTAAAATAATGGTCATTTATTTTCTTTTTATTAATGATATTGTCACTCTTTGTTGTAGTTCTCTCAAATGGGCTTAACTTGGAAAACTAGTTTCCAAGGAGAAGCTTGCATTGAATGCATGTGTTGCAAAGGAGGAACATGAATCTCAGTGGGAAGGCCATCAGTCATATTTCCAAGCACCGAGGGATCACTTTGGTATAATAGGGTGTTTAATCAACAAGTAGCCAACAATTGTTGGATTGGGTCAACAGCAAAAGGAGAACATTGGTTGAAGTGCCAAGCCATTTGCAATGCAAGGCATGTCAGTGAACCCAAGTGGTTGTCATGGAGATTTTTCCAAGTAGAATAAATTGATAGAACTTGGGAAGGAGAAGAGTATTCATATATAATTAGATAACAAGCTTTTGTGGGTCAAAAATCCTGTCAGTGTGAAGGAGTGATTGGAATCTGGATTAGTGGCAAAATTTTGCTCAAAAATCAAAGTGCTCAGAATCACTCAAAACCTCAATGACCGTGCTCGTCTCAGTGATATGATCCCAATGCAACTTGTTTCACTTAAAAAGGAGCTCGCATGAGAAAGATATCATGTTCTGATCATTTTATCAAACAAAGAAATTTTGGGTACAAGCTAACTGGGATGCTGACTAGGCATTCGTACAGCCCAGTTAGCAAAAATAATATTCTAGGGAATATTCCTTGGGATATTATTAGAATATTCCCACAGGTGGCTCAATTGGGTCATGACAAGTTTCGGCATTAGATTGGTCCAAAGAATTTTAGGTGGACCAATGAGAGGCTAACATGTGGCAAACCTAAAGGGCGCCACGTGCCCTCTCAAAGTTCGGGTAAAATTATAGTTGGCAAGCCAAGGAATCAAACTCATGACCCTTCCCACACAAGTACAATGCTCTACTACTATACCACCATACTGTTTCTTAACAAGTATGGGGAACAACTTTCATTTAAAGTTTAATACATGGTGGATTGGGAGGTAACCACTAGCATTTACTGCTAGCGTGTGACCATACACTGAAACCATAGGCTAGCAGTTACACTAACCACATTCTTAATGCACTAAGAAAGGTTTAGAATTAATTAATCCATACTTAACTGTTAATTAAATGCAATTTAACTTGGCAGATCTTTTGGCGAGTCCGATAAATTTAGAATTTACTCCAAATTTGGTGGAGTTAACTAGAGTTTCTCCAGTTTTAGTGGAGTTTTCCTAGGGAAAGTTGAAGAGGCCATAACTTTGGCATATTTCAACCAATTTTGGCTCAAAAAGAGTCATTCCTAAATGATTTGGATGCTATGAACACAATGAACATGGTTCAGAGGTGGAAAGGCACTTATGTACATGATTTCGCTACGTTGAAGTTTAAGGAAGCCTAGGGCCACCAGGAGAGGAGGTCAAGCCTAGATCAACTGAAGTCCAATTGAACAGCTTGGATAGTCATTTTTTGGGTTTTTGGATCTTCTGGATCCAATGGAGTAGGTTTCAAATCCATTGGAGCACTGAAGGTGCATGTAATCATAGAATTGACCATTAATCCAAAAAGGGCCTAGCCACTGAAGCAGGTCCAAGGAGATGTAGCCCAGGAGGGGTGAACTTCTTTATCATCTCTATGTTATGAGTTTGTTGTGTTTTATTTCTCTGCAATTTACTTGCTTCATATGTGTTTTAAACAGAAAATTAACCTCATAAATTGCTCATAAAAGACACTCAATACTTGACACATAATCCTTCACATTTTGGTTAATTTGAGACAATCCTAAACACATATTTTTAATACTAATGAGGGAGCTTGCATAGAATTAACAAGTTTTCCAAACATTTTATATCAGACATGCTCTTTTTGTTGATGTCATCGTTGAGATGACATGTCATTCCTATGTGGGGGTACACCTATCATTCAATATTGTGCAAGTTAGCACCCTGTCCACCATAGATCTTCCTCCATTCATTTATTGCCTTTGGATCTACCAAAAGATGTGTGATATTTAACCTATCAAACATTGTTCTTGTTGGATGTGCACTTCCTCTGATTACTTATGGAAAGTTAGATCCACTCTAGAACATGCACGAATTTTAACAAATTTGTGGTTTCCCCCTTTTTTCACCTTTTTCCCACAGTTGCACTTCAAACTATCATAACTTCTCATTTGGGAGGATTTTTTCTAAGCGTAATATATTGTTTGAAATTCCTTTGAGAGGAGTATCTAACCATGCCATTAATAGGCTCATTTGGTAATTATAACTTCAACAAAATTTTAATAAAATTTGAACCACTTTGACATCATTCGATGAGAACTGATCAAGAGATCACACTATCATACTACTTCCTTTGATTCATTAATGATGTTGTTGCTTCCTTACACTTCCCCTTTGACATCCATGGCATTGGTTGTCAACAATGGAAACATTATGTCCAATAGTAAATACAAACACAACAGGTAGACCTGGTGAAGGTAGAAGAAACTAACAGACTTAGTGAAGGCATAAGTAGCAAGCTGACTCAGTGAAATAGGTTTGTGCATATGAATATTTACAACAAATGGAATTGGTGTCTCCTATAGTTTGGTGCCTACAAATATTTCACTATACGGAATTAGTGTCTCCTATAGGTTTGTGCCTACAAATCTTGGAGCAGAGGGGATTGGTGTCTCCTATACTTTTGTACCTACAAATATTACATTAGAGGGGATTGATGTCTCCTATAAGTTGGTTCCTATAAATATTGTACCAGAGGGGATTTGAGTCTCTTGTAGGTTGGTGCCTAAAAATCTTGCAACAAGGGGAATTGGTGCCTCTTGTAGGTTAGTGCCTACAAATATTGAAGTAGGGGGATTGGTGCTCCTATAGATTGGTTCCTAGAAATTTTGTGACAATAAGTTGGCACTTACAAAGTTTGTATCAATAGGATGGTGCCTACAAAGATCTGTAGTAAATAAGTTTTCATTTATAGCTTAGGTTTCAAAAGTTAGATTGTTTAGTTATGATTAATGAATGTTTAAATTAGTAAGAAAATTTCTTACACTGATTCACCCCCTGTCATCCCCACCCTCTAAGTATAAATGTAAATCCAACACCCTCCTTTAAATTCATAGGCATATATTCCTACAATTAGCTAGACTACCCTTATTAAAGACTTCTCATAATTTCTTCTCTTTGAATTTTCTAAATTTTACACTAATCCCTTCATTCTTTTAAATTTAGCATCAAATTGAAGGACAACATACTCCCCTAAAGACATACCATAATTAACCCATCCTTACCTAAATTACATAAGAATATTCTTCTCTTATAACCATCTTGAGTTAAATTGAAAATAAATTGGAGTTTAGTCTTCCTTTTCGAGTTGGAGAAATATAGCGAGGTGATTAAAGTCTTCCCACACATTTGTTTAGGTTTTGATCCTTTTTGGTCCACTTAAGATACTTTAGAAACTAAAAATCTATGTAATATTTTGAGATTGTGTACGTTTTCATCCATAACTTCCTCCATTATGCACCATATTTGCTATTTTCACATATATTAATTGAGCTTTCTTAAACATTTAGAGAAAGAGCTTAGCTAGTGGATCCTCCTTTTCAACAAATATCTAATTCTTTTTTAATATTTAATATTATATCCTCTTCAAGAATCATATTCATATATTTAAATTATTACCAACCCATAACATCCTCCAAGAAAACAATGCTATCATCATAGGGGTCATACATGTTCACCACTTTAATGGCTTCCCTTGGACTTATTGACAATAATTTAGTTCCTATCCTCCAAGTCATGAAAGTTTAATTCATTCACCTCATTACATGTGTAACACCCTCCTTTATCCTAACCCTTTAATGGTTTTTGTAAAGTATTTATATACTCTATCACATTTCTATTTTTAATGTTTCTTTTTGAATGTAAACTGAATGTAATTTTCCATAACATTATTCTAACGTACAACTTTATTTGTGTGGTTTTATACTATAAAAATATATTATAAGAATAATAATTCAAACACGGGGTATTTACTAATCATAGTATTCAAAAAATAATTCCCTACAACAATTAAAATTTAAATAGAATATTATAATTAAGTATTTACTTATAATTTTATCTGCAACAATTTATGGAAAGTTATAGTGACATTTTGTAGAAATATTCATGGAAAGATAAGGAGGAATACATGTTATTATTTATGATTTAGTCTAGTAGTGTAGAGTGTATCTCCCTTTTATATTTGTCTACCCAAAATCACTATTTAACCTAAAACTATCTAGAATAACCTATTTGGCTCCCTAGATCTAGGAAACCTTAGGTTTCCTATCCCTCCATGCTCAAGGCTCCAAAAAGAACAACCATCCCACCATTAGTCTCTACACAACTCTAATAGAGGTCATATTTTTGAGCTCTAATAGTTCTATTGATTATAATGGTTCTCCTACCCTTTCAAAAAAGCCCCTTTTCTCCCTCAATACTTTATCCCAATTTAATCCCCCCTCCCAAGGTCTCTTCAAACACCCTCATTACTAGTCATCCCCTAATTCTAGAAATTTGGGAAGAATTAATTAAGTAAAACATTAATGAATTACATAAATAAATTCAAATGGATTTGCGAGTCTTCTTTTTCAATTAACCTTATAATCAAAAATAAATATTTTCCCTTTAATTTGTGGCAAATCCCATAATATCTTAAATACACCACATTAACTAGTGAATTGAGTCAAGGAGGATATTTAATGCTACTAGATATTTACCTATGCAATATAATTTCCATAATTATTCAAGTATTAATTAAGTAGTGAGTAAATTAGTTGAATAACTAATACATCAAGTCATTGTACTAGCTATCATGCCAAAGTTACGACCTGATCCAAGAGTTGCTAGGGCACATCTGACTAAGTTCCTCACCTCGTGGGAGCCTAGTTGTACTCATACAGAAGAAATATGGGACCTAAAGTCTCTGCATTGATTATTAAACATTGAATTAAATCACCATAAGGAACATATACATGATCCCATGGATTGATAACCTTCTTGACCAACTCAATGGGGGCTAAGTACTTCGGCAATATTATTTGAAGTCCCACTATCACCAAATTCCAATAAAACCCACAGATGTATGGAAGACCACCTTAAAGTCCAAGGAGGGTCTCTTTGAGTGGTTGGTCATGCCCTTCGGGTTGAAAAATTACCTTGAAAATTTTATGAGGTTGGTGGATGACATCTTGTGGCCTTCCACCAACTCGTTCGTGGTTGTATATTTGGATGATATAGTCATCTTCAATAAGAGTTGGGCAAAGAACTTGCAACATATTTGGCAAGTCCTTCAAATTCACAAGTTATGCTCCAACCTGGAGAAATGCTCCTTTGGCATGGACCAAGTCCAATATATGGGCTACTGGTGAGCAAGGATTACATGTGGATCTGTCTAGGATCCAAGTCATTCGATATTGGCAAACCCCAAAGACTCTAACAGAGATTCACAACTTTTTGGGACTTACCAATTTCTATCGAAGATTTGTGTTGGGGTTATCTCATATCACCTAGCCCTTGAGTCATGTTACCAAGGGAAAAGTGAAAGCAAATTTTTTTTGGTCTGAGTCACAATAGAAGGCATTCATTGAATTGAAACATCACCTTTGCTCTACACCAGTCTTCACCTTGCCAAACCTAAAAAATCCATTTGATATTGAGACAGATGTCTCCAATTATGCTACTGGTGTAGTCCTCACTCAACAAGGGCATTGGTGGCATATCACAGTGAGAAGCTCTCTGATATTGTTCGAAGGTACCCCACCTATGATAAGGAAAAAATTTCTATCATGAAATCCTACCAACAATGGAAACATTATATTCTAGGGAAGGAGATGATCATCCACACAGATCATTGGCCCCTTCAATTTATGCAGAAATAGGGGAAGTTGCAAAATAATCGCCATCAGAAACGGTCCACATACCTACAACAATTCCACTTGAACATTAAATATAAGAAGGGTAGTGATAATCACTTTGCAAACTACCTCATTCAATCCCCGATTGTGGCATGGAGCACAATTCTCAACTCTTATGGGAATGAGACATCTGTATGGCTACAAATATATGAAAATGACTAAGAATTCACTACCACCTACAATATGTTGATGGTTGGAAAGCTAGTTCTAGAATTCCACCTTTGGGATGGATTATTGTGCTATCTGGGACATGTTTTTGGTATCCTTCAAGTGAGATCGCTAAGATGATTTTTGAGGTGCATTACAGTTGGGTCATAGGACACTTTGGTGTGGAGAAGATAATGGGAGTATTGTAGAAGTATTTATATTTCCAAAACTTTGACAAGATGTTGGAAAATATATTATATCTTGCACTACATGTTTCATCGCCAAACCAACCATTAAGAAGCAAGACCTATACACTCCTCTACCTACTCCTAGCTGGCTTTGGGAATCCATCTCCATGGAATATATGTTTATCCTTCCTTCTACCAAGCATGGTAATGACTATGTATTTGTGGTCATTGATATGTTTTATAAGATGCCTGCAAGAAGAGTATCATAGTAGAAGCTAATTCCAAAAAATTCTTCGAACGAGTGTGGGTACATTTTTTGATCCCACATACCATTATATCAGATCGAGGTAGAAGGTTCCTAAGTAAATTTTGGTCGAGCGTCTGGTCATTGTTGGACACCAAGCTCACCAAGTCAATTGCATTCCACCCCTCGACTGATTTCCATACAAAGGGCATCAATAGGATGATAGTGCACACATTATGCATGTACAACTCTAAGAATCCATGAACATGGGATGAGAGTATTCCCTATGTGTAATACAACTCCAAAAGAGATATCCATAGCTCGACTCACCACAACCCCTGATCTATTATTGAATGTTAGTTTTGTTGTGCTAATTTCAATTATAGATTTAAAAACAAATGCTTCTCCATTGCTTCCTGTGTATAGTTTTCCTTAGGTTGTTTGTGTATGTAAATAGGTAAATTTGATCAAGTTTAATGTGACATTCATGAGAAAAATAAGTTTTGAACAACAGCAATGAAAAGTACAACAAACCATCAACATGAACACTTAACATAGTGTTTTTGATGAAGGAGTTCACCCCTCCTGGGCTACATCTCCTTGGTCCACCTTCCATGGCTTTGGCCTTTGTATTGGCTAAAAATGGAAAAAGTGTTGTTTAAAAAGCTCTACTACTCCTAATACCTATTCCAATGTGTTCAGAACGTTGAAATTAGCTAGGAACACGTTTTTCTGAGCTCAATTTGGTCGAAAAATGCTCCAATTATGACCCAAACTATTTTTCCCTAGAAAAGCTTCTCTAAAACTGGAGGAACTCTAGTTAACTTCACTAAACTTGGATATGGTGCCGATTTTGGAGGTCTGCCAGAATTCTCACCAAACTAAAATGAAGTTTAATTAGTGTTAACCACAGATTAATTAAGTGCTAATCCAAAATTTAATGCAATTATTGCGCATTTTTCCACTAACCATTTGAGCTGACAGTTTGGGTGAACACATGTTGGGGTTTTTGCAAACGGTTACATAACTGGCCGTTATATAAGCCGTGACTATCAGATATGTGAAATGTCACATGGTGACTTTAAATGAGAGTGGTTTTCATTGTATCACAGTTATGGTGTGCGATGTCCGCCGATTTATATTAACTGTAACATGTTCCGCCAGAGTGTTCACATGGAGGGCTGGCCTGCGGGCTAGCCCTCCTAACCACTAACTCTAAAAACTTTAAACTTTAAATTTGCATGGAACACTATACATGTTAAGAACTAATATATGGTATAGTATTAAGTCTGGTGGTTTGTGTAGTGCAAGTCCCAGGTTCGACCACCCTGGCTGCCACAAAATTTTGGTCCACTGCACGCCTACCCCAGTCCTTTCGGGAGGCACACGTGGTGGCATCCAGGCTTGCCACTTATCCCCTCCTCATTTGGCCACCTTCAACCATTAAAAACCTTCCACGTCACCACATGTGAACCTAATAAAAACATGAAACTTAGTGAGCTCTGACTGGATGTTGACAACTGTTGACCTTGTACATTCACTTGCCACGTTAGCAGTACAGATTTCTGAATATGTAGTGACTATTCATTGTTTTTTTAATTTCTCCTATTTGGTAAAGTAGACAAAACTCAATAACTTCCTCATATGAACTCGTTTTTTAGTAAAACGAGTTGCGTTAGGATCATTTTTTGAAGATGCACACAGTCATTTAGGTTTCGAGACATTCTGAGAAATTTGATTTCTGAGCTAAATATTGAGTGCCTAATCATTCCTCCCCACTACAAGCCTTTTGGACCCTAAAAGATACTATCAATTGTTCAGCAGGTGAGGGTACTTCTCCCTCACCTTCTCGATCTACAACCATTTGGCTTTAGAAGGCTTTTGTCCCTTGAGTCCCACTCTAACGTATTCGAAATTCCCTCTCTTCGAAGTTCTGATTCTTCTATCAAGTATGAGATCTTGTTGAAGTTCGTTAAGATATTCTGGCGAGAAAACATCTATTGATGGAAACTAAAAATTCTCTCCTTGATCATCAATCAAAGGAGGCTCAAACAATCTCAAATTCTCAACATTAACAACAGAGTATGTTTGCATATAAGGAGGCAAATCTAGCTTAAATGCATTGTTACGAATCTTTTACAGAATTTTACAAGGACCATAAAGGATTGGCTTAAGCTTTTGACCTTCCCCTTGAAGTCTGTCTTTGCTAATATATAACCAAACTTCATCTCCAACTTGAAAATTGTGATCAATACGGTGTTTGACATGCCTTGCCTTGTAGCTGCTTTGATTCTTTTCCAGTTGTTCCTGCACTGTGTGATGTATCAACTGAATTTTCTCTATTAACTTCCTTACCTTATCAATGTCACTATCACCATCGACGGTGACATATTTCTCAAAGATGAAATCCAATGGTGATCCTTGAAAGTACCCAAAACATGCCTCAAATGGAAATGTGTTTGTGGAAGAATGCTTTGCCCTGTTGTATGCATGTTGTATGTAATGCAACTGCTCATCCCACAACTTGGGATGTTTGCTGCAATATCCTCTAAGAAGATGAATGATTGCTCTGTTGACCACCTCGACTTGTCCATCTGTTTTCAGATGAAAGGTTTTACTCTTCTTCAACTTTGTGTCCACCATGTCCCAAACATTTGACCAAAAATTCCCAACAAATCGATAATCTTGATCACTTACAATGGAAGTAGGAAGACCAAAATGAACCCAAATGTTTTGGAAGAAAATATGAGTTGTTTGTTCAGTTGTAATTTTATTTTTAGATGGTGTTAGTATGCACATTTTTTTGAACCTATCTACAACTACATACAAGTAATCATGACATTTCCTTGACAATGGAAGACCTCCTACAAAATCCATTGAGATACTCACCCATGGACGTGAAGGTACAGGAAGTGGAGTGTACAATCCTAGTTTCCTATTGCTAGGCTTACTATTTTCACACAAATAACATCCTCTAATGAAATGAGATAAATTATAAAACATGTGTGGCCAATAACAATATCTTTGGAGATTCGCTACTGTCTTGCCTACATCAAAGTGTCCAACAATCAATGAAGTGTGTGCCTCCCTTATGATATTGTTTCTTTTTCCCTGTGGAATACACAACTTTCCCAAGTGATACAACAAACTGTTAGGTACATGATAATCCAACTATTCAATTTGGTTTCCTTGACTCAATCTTGCATACACATCTCGAAATTCATTAGCATATGCATATTTCTCAATGTAACTTTCATGCAAAACAAAATTATGCTTGAGTATAATAGATGAATTTACAATAGGCCTTGAAAGCATATTAGCTACCTTATTGTAGATTTCCTTTTTGTACTGTTGAAAATGCAACAAGATGATGGAGCTCAGTGAAAAGGAGTCGCCTTCACTAAGTGGGCCCGCAGGCTATTTTTGGCGCAAAGTCTATTTTTAGACTATGTCTGTTTTTAGACATATGGATCATGGTCTATGAGTTGCAAGATGCTATTTGTGGATGATTGGTCATGTTGGTAAAAATAGATGGACTTATATTTTTAGACATATGGGCGGAGTCTATTTTTAGACTACCAGGCTAAAAATAGAACAGTCGAATATTATTAGCTCTTAATAATATTTAGACTATAAACATTATCTTATACTCTTGGAGCACTTCAGCTCGAGCTACAGATGTATCACATGCAACTACCAGAAGGAAATACACTTTTCTTATGGGTCAGTTGAGCTATTGTGTGATGGACTTCAGTTAGAACTCATGTGGTTGAGTTTCGGTGGAGTTGATTGTGGAGTTGATGGAGTTGTGTTCAGTTTGACTTGGTTAAACTAGTTGTATTTAGTCTAACTGCAGAATACACTAGTGATGAGTGATGTGAATTAATTGTTAATTAATTCACTAATTATTAACTCATAAAGCAACTAAAGAATACATCAGTTAACTCAGTGCATGGATAGTTCAGTGGAGATAGGTGTTAGAGGTTGAGATTGCTATAAGTTGTGACTATAGTTGTGCATGCGATCTTGAACAATCAGTGGGATTGAGTTATGCCAATGAGGATTTCGTGGTTCAGCCAAGGAAATACAAGTTTGCTTCAGCCATTCATCATTATTCTCATGCAGGATTGTGCAGTGGAGGCAGGCAAGCAGCGGAGGAGACTTGAACCTGTGATTGATTCAGATTTGAGCTAGTTTGTGTGTAACAGGTGGAGATAGTACTGAGTACTTGTGAGGAGTATTGTACTATGTATTGTTACATGTTCTCAATCATTATAATATACAGATAGTGTGGGGTTTTCACTTGTATGCTTTCCCTGGATTACATACTGTGTTAATGTGCGCATGCGATTGATGTTTCATTGTTTTTAATGTTGCTAAATTGATGATCAATGTAGAGGAGGTTATGTATTATGCATGTATTTCGCAATAGTGTATAATCGGGATAATATCTGTAAATAAGTGTCATATTATTCAAAATTTCTACATGGTATCGAAGCAGAGTTGATCATCAGATCTATTATTCAGAAAGTGGTTACATTTTATTTCTTCAGGCAGAGTCTGTAATCGGGCCAAGTAGCCTCTGGATTCATCCTTCTTTTGGAAGGTGAGATATCCAGTAAAAGCCCATACAGTCAATCTCTGTACAAGAAATACTTTGTTCTCATGAATTTTAGATCAGAAGCAGTTGAGTTTTTGAGCTGGTGGAATTCGAATTTGCAGCAGTGTTTTCTTGGTGTCAAAGTTGAAATGTCTTTCAATGGATTGCGATTGGAGTATTCTCTTGAAGGAAACTCGAATTATATTGCATGGAAAGACAGGATGGAGGCAATGTTAGATGACAATGAGTTGAAGGAGTTCATAGAGGTTCAGGTCCCAAAACCTACTAATGCTACTGAAGTTGTGGTTTGGCAAAATAAGACAACAAGGTGTCAAAGGATTCTGTTGGAGGGCGTGAAGGATCAGATTGTATCTAGCCTGCATGGAAAGGCTTCTCCATAGTTGATGTGGAAAGCATTGACAGATCTATTCCAAAGCAAGAGAGACCAGAGGAAGTTTGTGCTCAAGGATAAACTCAGAAACATTAAGTGTGAGAATGGAGACAGTATGCCCAAGTATCTCACGAAGTTCACCCAATGCCGGGATGAGCTGGGAAGTGTGGGGGTGACTGTCGATGATGAGGACTTGGTGAGCTTGGCTCTCCTTGGTCTTCGAAGAGTTGGCATTCCTATCAGGACTCTGTCAATGTTCGGGAGAAATTTCCAGGATGGGAGAGACTTTGGTCTGATCTTGTGCAAGAGGAGATCAGGCGGAATACCAGGGATGGATCTTCATCAAAAGCATCTAATGAAGAAGATTGCGCTTTGGCTGCCAAAGCAAAGAAGGGGAAGGAGAAGGGTTCTCTTTCTGACTCCAGTTCTTCCAATGATGGGAAGAAGGTTGACAAATTGAAAGTGCGAAGGTTTCGTTGTCATGAGGTGGGCCATTATGCTGCAAATTGTCCATGGAGGAAATTTAAGAAGGGATCCAGGGAAGGATCTGAAGGTGAGGCACTTGCTTCACAGCTTGAGTTAGATTTCACACTCTTCGCATGCATGGTTTCATCCATGATGGAAAGTGGTTGGTTTCTTGACAGTGGAGCTTCTTTCCACATGACCGGTGACAAAAGTTTGTTCAATACTTTGGAGGAGAAAGATCTCCAGATACTCATAGCGATGGGTAATGATGAGAAGTATAGTGTCTCAGGTGTAGGCACGGTTATTTTTCAGAGGGAGCATGGAGCTTGCCTTACCTTGACCGATGTCAAGTATGTACCAGGACTGAAGAGAAACTTGGTGTCGATCGCGATGTTGGAAGATGGAGGCTATGATGTAGTCTTCAGTAAGGGAAATGTTTTCCTTAGACACATCATCACTAGACAGGTGAAGCAGACTGGTTCACGGGTCAAAAACCTGTATGCTCTTGAGGTTCAAGATGCATGCAAATCCTTGAGCAGCGAGGCAACTAATGGAGACTTGGTGGTTGAGAGGGAGCGTATATTACCTCTCAACATGCAGAGCTAGAAGAAGTCTCAGATGATTGTGGAGGAGCCACGATTGGTGTAGCAGCTTCAGGAGGTTGTGGAGCAGCCACAACAAGGGAAGCTGAGAGGAGATCGAGTAGAGACATCTACTCATGCAGAGACCTCCAGTAGGGGGAAAATTCGAGCCAGGTGGGCAGAGGGATCGCATGCAGCCATACCTCTAGGTAGGAGGTGGGGTGATGTGGATTGATCGTCCCAAGGAGGAGGGGCAGGATTCTTGAGGTACCCAACCTCTTGGATGAGACCTTGCTATAGGAGCCCTGATGTGGAGTAGCAGGAACTGACTGATTGGGTAGAGACAGATGCAGATGGAGCAGCAGAGAGAGCGACAGTGTAGGGAATCCCAAGATAGCGCATAGCTAGCAGGCTGTAGCAATGCGAGAGGCACAAGTGTTTTGCACAGTGCTAGGTGGCACAGAGAGGTGTGTAATGGTGCGAGATGCATGGAGATGTTGCAATAGCGCAGATGTCAGAGAGGGATCACTTGTTAGCAGCAGGTAGAGCTTCAACATCAGAGTATGTTCCTAGCCCAACAGAGTGGTCAGTGGGGAGTGTTTTTGTTCCAAGTGTTGTTGGAGCAAGTGGACCAGGCAAATGTGTTGCATGCAGAAAATTCCAGAGTTGCAGGATAGGGGTTGCAGATAATTCATATCTTGTTGAGAGGGAGTGTTGAAAATGCAACAAGATGATGGAGCTTAGTGAAAAGGAGTCACCTTCACTAAGTGGGCCCGCAGGCTATTTTTGGCGCAAAGTCTATTTTTAGACTATGTCTATTTTTAGACATATGGATCATGGTCTATGAGTTGCAATATGCTATTTGTGGATGATTGGTCATGTTGGTAAAAATATATGGACTTCTATTTTTAGACATATGGGAGGAGTCTATTTTTAGATTGCCAGGCTAAAAATAGAACAATCGAATATTATTAGCTCTTAATAATATTTGGACTATAAACATTATCTTATCCTCTTGGAGCACTTCAGTTCGAGCTATGGTTGTGGTACATGCAAATTCTAGAAGGAAATACACTTTTCTTATGGGTCAATTGAGCTATTGCATGATGGACTTCAGTTAGAACTCATGTGGTTGAGTTTCAGTGGAGTTGATTGTGGAGTTGATGGAGTTGTGTTCAGTTTGACTTGGTTAAACTAGTTGTATTTAGTCTAACTGCAGAATACACTAGTGATGAGTGATGTGAATTAATTTTTAATTAATTCACTAATTATTAACTCATAAAGCAACTAAAGAATACATCAATTAACTCAATGCATGGACAGTTCAGTGGAGACAGGTGTTAGAGGTTGAGATTGCTATCAGTTGTGACTATAGTTGTGCATGAGATCTTGCACAATCAGTGGGATTGAGTTATGCCAATGAGGACTGTGTGGTTCAGCCAAGGAAATACGATTTTGCTTCAGCCATTCATCATTATTCTCATGCAGGATTGCAGAATGGAGGCAAGCAAGCAGCGGAGGAGATTTGAACCTGTGATTCATTCAGATCTGAGCTAGTTTTTGTGTAACAGGTGGAGATAGTACTGAGCACTTGTGAGGAGTATTGTACTATGCATTGTTACATGTTCTCAATCATTATAATATATAGATAGTGTGGGGCTTTCAGCTGTATGCTTTCCCTGGATTACATATTGTGTTAATGTGCACATGCGATTGATGTTTCATTGTTTTTAATGCTGCTAAATTGATGATCAATGTAGAGGAGGTTATGTATTATGCATGTATTCCGCAATAGTGTATAATTAGGATAATCTCTGTGAATACGTGTCATATTATTCAAAATTTCTACATGTACTTGATAACCAAATGAAAATGTTGTAGAAAACCCATCCATCTGAAATGTCGTGACTGCTACAACTTTGACTGTGACTGTAAGTACTGCAATGGTTGATGGTTGGTATGGATAATGGTCTCCTTTCCCATCAAGTAGTGTTTCCATTTTTTTGACACTTTGTACCAATGCGTAAAGTTATTTGTCATAAGTGGGATAGTTAGTTACAACTCCATTAAAAATTTCAGAATGAAATGAAATGGGCTTACCATGCTGCATAAGAATTGCTCCCATGGCATAATCACTAGCATCCATTTGAATCTCAAATGGTTGTCTAAGATTCGGAAGAGCCAATACTGGTGTTGAACTAATCTTTGCTTCAAAGCATCAAATTCTTTCTACTGTACATCTCCCCAATGGAAGACTTTCTTGACACTAGTCAATGCATGTAATGGAGCTGCAATGGAAGAAAAATTAGCAATAAATTTCCTCCAATATTGTGTTGCCCCTAAAAAGCTTCTTACCTCTGTAACTGTATTGGGCTTGGGCCAATTCAAAATGACCTCAACTTTAGAGGGGTCTATCTTCAGCTCACCTCCTCCAACAATGTGTCCCAAATACACTAAATAAGTCTTGCCAAATTCACACTTTGACATCTTTAAAAACAATTGTTCTTTTCTCAAGACATCAAGTACTTTGTTTACATGCATGACATGTTCATCTCTGGATTTGCTGAATATGAGAATATCATCTAAGTACACAATGACAAAGTCATCTAGAAATGGTCTCAATACACCATTCATAACTCTCATGAAAGTAGCTGAAGTATTTGTAAGACCAAAAGGCATAACAAGCCACTCAAACAATCCTTGTTTAGTTTTAAATGAGGTTTTCCAAATGTCCTCTTCAACTATTCTAACTTGAAGATAACAACTACGTAAGTCTAACTTAGTGAAATACTTTGAAATTCTCAATTGATCAAGCAAATAATCAATTCTTGGGAGTGGATAACGATTCTTTACCGTTATTTTGTTCAGTGCATGAAAATCCACACACATGCGCCAAGTCCCGTCCTTCTTTGGCACCAAAACAATGGGTGAACCACATGGCAAAGTAGATGGGCATATGATACCTTTGTTAAGAAATTTTTGAATTTTCTTCTTGATTTCCATGCTCTCCATAATCGACATGTTATACATGCCAATCAGCAGGGGCAAGAACAGCGGAAGCAAGGGTAAAGGTAGAAGTTTAAGGGCCACTACCCTGTACAAATCCTATTCCAGGGCCATATCCCATTGGAGATCGAGAGCCTATAGACCCAGATAAAGATTCAGTTATAAAGCCATAGCCTTGCAGCTGTATCTCATGGTGAGTTACCCTCTTGGGAGGTAACCCCTTTTGTTCTTGAAACATCTCGCCATGCTTGCTTACCACATCAAACAAATCAAATTTCAATTTTTCATCACAACCTTCAAAAGATTCATAATCAATATTATCCTTTTCCTTGATCATGAGAAGCATAAAATTTTTACTTGCATTTACTAGTCTCTACATTTGGCCTGCATTAACCAAGGAAATGTTTAGCTTTTTGAGATGGGTTCTCACAATGTACTCCACACCATTCTTGAGAAATAATTATTTGTTCACGTGGCGATAAAATATTGCTTTTCTATCATACAAATAAGGACTAAACAAAATTATTCCTCAGATGTCAAGTGGAACTGCATCTAACTCAACTTCATCAATGAAATTTTTAGTAATGGCAAACTTGAATAAGGACTTCCTTGTAACCTGTAAATTTTCATTATTGATTATCCATCCCAATGGATATGGCTTATGATGAGGTACAGTATCAATGTTAAGCTTTTTTACCAAGTCTTATAAAATTAAGTTTGATTGGGACCCACTATCGAATAATGCATCGATCTTTGTATGATTTGAAATTACCCTTACATGAAACAACTCTATTATTGATTCTTCATTTGGAGTGTTGTTTTGACTGTGTGAGGAACTAGTGCTTGCAACAAATTCTTTTCCTTTTGTGACCATGGCTGAAATCTTGGTCTCGTCACTAGAACCAGAGGTCATGTTGTGTTGTAGCAATCATGTTTTGTTTTCCCTTATTTTTTTGTTTCTTAGGCCTAAGTTTGGGATGTAATTTCCAACAATGGGCTTCATCATATCTGTTATTGAATGTTAGTTTTGTTGTGCTAATTTCAATTATAGATTTATAAACAAATTCTTGTCCATTGCTTCCTGTGTATAGTTTTCCTTAGGTTGTTTATGTATGTAAACAGGGAAATTTGATCAAGTTTAATGTGACATTCGTGAGAAAAATAGAATGAAAAACAAGTGATGAACATCAGCAATGAAAAGTACAACAAACCATCAACATGAACACTTAACACAATGTTTTGATGAAGGATTTCACCCCTCCTCGGCTACATCTCCTTGGTCCATCTTCCATGGCTTGGGCCTCTGTATTAGCTAAATATGGAAAAAATGATTTTTACAAAGCTCTACTACTCCTGACATCATAATGTCAAAATTAGCTGGGAACACCTTTTCTTGAGCTCAATTTGGTCAAAAAATGCTCCAGTTATGACCCAAACTATTTTTCCATAGAAAATCTCCTCTAAATTTGGAGGAATTCCAGTTAACTTCACTAAATTGGAGTTGGCACCGATTTTGGAGGTCCGTCGGAAAACCCGCCAAACTAAAATGAAGTTTAATTAGTGTTAACCACAAATTAATTAAGCAATAATCCAAATTTAATGCAATTACCGCACAGTTTTTTGCTGACCGTTTGAGCCGACGATTTGGGTGAACACATGTCAGGGTTTTCACAAATGGTTATGTAACTGGTTGTTATATAAGTCATGACCTCCAGATATGTGATGTGTCACATGGTAACATTAAATTTCTGTGGTTTTCATTGTATCACGGTTATGGTGTGCGCTGTCCATCGGTTTGTATTCACTGCAACATGTTCTGCCGAAGCGTTCACATGGAGGGTTGGCCTGTGGGATGGCCCTCCTAATCACCAACTCTAAAAACTTTAAACTTTAAATTTTCACGGAATGTTATACATGTTAAGAACTAATGTATGGTATAACGGTAAGTCTGGTGGTTTGTGTAGTTCAGGTCCTGGGTTCAACCCCTTGGCCTGCCACAAAATTTTGGTCCACAACATGTTGAGCTTGGTCCTTTGGGGAGGGAGACGTGGCAGCCCCTGGGCTTGCCACTTGTCCCCTCCTCATTGGACCACCTTCAACCACTAAAAACCTACCACATCACCACTTGTGAACCAAATAAAAACTTCACACTTGGCCAACTCTAACTGGATGTTGACTGTTATTGACCTTGCACAGTCACCTTCCATGTAACCAGTACGGATTGCTGACTGTGCAGTGATTGTGCATTTTTTTTTAAATTTCTCCTATTTGGAAAAGTGGACAGAACTCAATAAATTTCTCATACGAACTTGATTTTCAATGAAATGAGTTGTGTTAGGATTGTTTCTCCAAGATGGACGCGGTCGTTTAGGTTTCGATCCATTATGAGAAACCTGATTTTTAAGCTAAAGACTAAACCCCTTATCATTCCTCCCCACTCGAAGCATTTTCAACCCCAAAATATACTATCAATTGTTCAGCATGTGAGGGTACAACTCCCTCACCTTCTCGATCTGAAACCATTTGGCTTTAGAAGGCTTTTTTCCCTTGAGTCCCACTCTAAGGTATTCGACATTCCCTCTCTTCAAAGGTCTAATTCTTCTGTCAAGTATGAGATCCTAATGAAGTTGATCAATATATTCAGGTGATAAATCATCTATTGATGGCAACTGAACATGCTCTCCTTGATCATCAATCAAAGGAGGCTCAAACAATCTCAAATTCTCAACATTAACAACAGAGTATATTTTCATATAAGGAGGCAAATCTAGCTTAAATGCGTTGTTACCAATCTTTCCAGAATTTTAAAAGACCATAATGGATTGGATTAAGCTTTTTACCTTCCCCTTGAAGTCTCTATTTTCTAATATATAACCAAACTTTGTCTCCAACTTGAAATTTGTGATCAATACTGTGTTTGTCATGCCTTGCCTTGTAGATGCTTTGACTCTTTTCCAGCTATTCCTGCACTATGTGATGTATCAACTGCATTTTCTCTATGAACTTCCTTGCCTTATCAATGTCACTATGACCATCGATGGCGACATATTTCTCAAATGGTGATGTGTTTGTGGAAGAATGCTTTTCCCTGTTGTATGCATGTTGTATGTAATGCAAATGTTCATCCCACAACTTGGGATGTTTGTTGCAATATCCTCTAAGAAGACGAATGATTGTTCTTTTGTCCACCTCGTTTTTTCCATCTGTTTGTGGATGAAAGGTTGTACTCTTCCTCAACTTTGCGTCCATCATGTCGGACAAATTTGACCAAAAATTCCCGACAAAACGAGAATTTGGCAAGACTTCTTTAGTGTATTTGGGACGCATTGTTGGAGGAGGTGAGCTGAAGATAGACCCCTATAAAGTTGAGGTCATTCTGAATTGGACCAAGCCCAATAGAGTTACATAGGTAAGAAGATTTATGGGGCAACACAATATTGGAGGAAATTTATTGCTAATTTTTCTTCCATTTCAGCTCCATTACATGCATTGACTAGTGTCAAGAAATTCTTCCATTGGGGAGTTGTACAGTAGAAAGCATTTGATGCTTTGAGGCAAAAGATTTGTTCAAAATCGTTATTGTCTCTTCCAGATCTTAGACAACCATTTGAGATTCAAATAGATTTTAGTGATTATGCCATCAGAGTAGTTCTTATGTAGCATGGTAAGTCCATTTCATTTCATTTTGAAATTTTTAATGGAGCTCTAACTAACTATCCCACTTATGACAAAGAAATTTATGCATTGGTACAAAGTGTCAAAAAATGGAAACACTACTTGATGGGAAGGGAGACCATTATCCATATCGAACATCAACCATCGCAGTACTTACAATCACAGTCAAAGTCGCAGTTGTCACAACATTTCAAATGGATGAGTTTTCTACAATAGTTTCATTTGGTTATCAAGTAAAAAAAGGGAATCTACCATAAGGTAGTTGATATGCTTCCAAGGCCTATTGTAAATTCATCTATTATACTCGAGCATAATTTTGTTTTGCATTAAAGTTACATTGAGAAATATCCATATGATAATGACTTTCGAGATGTGTATGCAAGCTTGAGTCAAGGAAACCAAATTGAAGAGTTGGATTATCATGTACATAACAGTTTGTTGTATCACTTGGGAAAATTGTGTATTCCACAGGGAGAAAGAAACAATATCATAAGGGAGGATCTCACTTCATTAATTGTTGGAAACTTTGGTGTAGGCAAGACAATAATGAATCTTCAAAGGTATTTTTATTGGCCACACATGTTTGATAATGTATCTCGTTTGATTAGAGGATGTTCTTTGTGTGAAACTAGTAAGCCTAGAAATAGGAAATTAGGATTGTACACTCCACTTCCGGTACCTTCACATCCATGGGAGAGCATCTCAATGGATTTTGTAGGAGGTCTTCCATTGTCAAGGAAAGGTCATGATTAATTGTATGTAGTTGTAGATAGGTTCAACAATATATGCATACTAACACCATGTAAAAAGAAAATTACAACTGAACAAATAGCTCATATTTTCTTCCAAAACATTTGGGTTCATTTTGGTCTTCCTACTTCCATTGTAAGTGATCGAGATTCTTGATTTGTTGGGAATTTTTGGTCAAATTTGTGGGACGTCATGGACACGAAGTTGAGGAAGAGTACAACCTTTCATCCACAAACAGATGGACAAACTAAGGTAGTCAACAGAACAATCATTCATCTTCTTAAAGGATATTGCAGCAAACATCTCAAGTTGTGGGATGAACAGTTGCATTACATACAACATGCATACAAGAGGGCAAAGAATTCTTCCACAAACACATCGCCATTTGAGGCATGTTTTGGGTACTTTCGAAGATCACCATTGGACTTCATTTTTGAGAAGGATGTCTCCATCGATGGTCAAAATGACATTGATAAAGCAAGGAAGTTCATAGAGAAAATTCAGTTGATACATCACACAATGAAGGAACAACTAGAAAAGAGTCAACGCAGCTACAAGGAAAGGCATGAAAAACACGGTATTGATCATAAATTTAAAGTTGGAGATGAAGTTTGGTGATATATTAGAAAAGAGAGACTTCAAGGGGAAGGTAAAAATCTTAAGCTAATCTGTTATGGTCCTTTTAAAATTTTGGAAAAGATTGGTAACAATGTATTTAAGTTAGATTTGCCTCCTTATATACAAAAATACTCTATAACTTCAGCAAGATCTCATACTTGACAGAAGAATCAAAACTTCGAAAAGAGGGAATGTCAAATACCTGAGAGTAGGATTCAAGGGACAAAAGCCTTCTAAAGCCAAATGGTTGTAGATAGAGAAGGTGAGGGAGTTGTACCATCACCTGCTGAACAATTGATAGTATCTTTTGAGATCCAAAAGGCTTCTAGTGGGGAGGAATGATCAAGCACTCAGTATTTAGCTCAAAAACCAAAGTTCTTAGAATGGCTCGAAACCTAAATGACCGTGTCCATCTCCACAAAATGATCCTAATGCAACTTGTTTCACTAAAAACCAAGTTCATATGAGGAAGTTACTGATTTATGTCCGCTTTGCCAAATAGAAGATTTTTTTTTTTAAATGCACAGTCACTGGACAATCAGCAGTCCGTACTGCTAACATGGTAGGTTACTACACAAGGTAACATGGCAAATTTTTAGTGGTTGAAGGTGGTCCAATGAGGAGGGGACAAGTGGAAAGCTCGGATGCCACCACGTGTCCCTCCCTAAAGGACTAGGCTCGGTGCGCAATGGACCAAAATTTTGTGGCACAGCAGGGGATCGAACCCGGGACCTACACTACACAAACCACCAAACTTACTGCTATAACATACATTAGTTCTTAACATGTATAGCATTCCACGCAAATTTAAAGTTTAATTTTTTTAGATTTGGAAGTTAGGAGGGCCAGCTCGTAGGCCAACCCTCCATGTGAATGCTCTGGCGGAACATGTTACCATTAATACAAATTGACAGATAGCGCACACCATAACAATGATACAACAAAAACTGCTGACATTTAATGTCACCATGTGACACACCACATATCAGGCAATCACGACTTATATAACGGCCAGTTACATAATCGTTTTTGAAAACCCCGACATGTGTTCACCCAAACCATCAGCTCAAACGGTTAGCGGAAAATCGCATGGTAATTGTATTAAATTTGGATTAGCGCTTAATTAATTAACACTAATTAAACTTGATTTTAGTTTGGCTGTAATTTCAAAAGACCTCCAAAATCGACACTGACTACAATTTTAGTGAACTTAATTGGAGTTCCTCCAGTTTTAGAGGACCTTTTCTAGGGAAAAATAGTTTGGGTCATAACTGTAGCATTGTTTGACCAAATTGAGCTCAGGAAAAGGTGTTCCTAGCTAATTTCGACATTCTGAACACATTTGAATAGGTATTAGGAGCAATAGAGCTTTGTAAACATTATTTTTTCCATATTTAGCTAATACAGAGGCCCAAGCCATGAACGTTGGACCAAGGAGATGTAGCCCATGTGGGGGAACTCCTTCATCAAAACACTGTGTTAAGTGTTCATTTTGATGGTTTGTTGTACTTCTCATTGAAATTAGCATAGAAAAACTAACATTCAATAACAGATCAAGTTTCAGAATGAAATGAAATGGGCTTACCATGCTGCATAAGAACTACTCCCATGGCATAATCACTAGCATCCGTTTGAATCTCAAATGGATGTCTAAGATCTGGAAGAGCCAATACTAGTGCAGAACTGATCTTTTGCTTCAAAGCATCAAATGGTTTCTATTTTATATCTACCCAATGGAATACATTGTTGACACTAGTTAATGCATGTAATGGATCTGCAATGGAAGAAAAATTAGCAATAAATTTCCTCCAATATTGTGCTACCCCTAAAATGATTCTTACCTCTGTAACTATATTGCGCTTGGGCCAATTCATAATGGCCTCAAATTTATAGGGGTCTATCTTCATCTCATCTCCTCCAACAATGTGTCCCAAATACACTAAACAAGTCTTGCCAAATTCACACTCTGACATCTTTAAAAACAACTGTTCTTTTCTCAAGACATCAAGTACTTTGTTTACATGCATGACATGTTCATCCCTAGATTTGTTGAATATGAGAATACCATCTAAGTACACAATGAAAACGTCATCTAGAAATGGTATCAATACATCATTCTTAACTCTCATGAAATTATATGGAGCATTTGTAAGACCGAAAGGCATAACAAGCCACTCAAACAATCCTTGTTTAGTTTTAAATGTTGTTTTCTAAATTTCCTCTTTAGCTATTCTAACTTGATGATAACCACTTCGTAAGTCAAACTTAGTGAAATACTTTTCATACCTCAACTGATCAAGAAAATCATCAAATCTTGGGAATGGATAACAATTCTTTATCTTTATTTTGTTCAGTGCACAAAAATCCACACACACGCGCCAAGTCCCATCCTTCTTTGGCACCAAAACAATGGGGTTCATTTTGGTGTTCCTATTTCCATTGTAAGTGATCAAGATTCTCGATTTGTTGGGAAGTTTTGTTCAAATTTGTGGGACATGATGGACACGAATTTGAAGAAGAGTACAACCTTTCATCTGCAAATAAATGGATAAACCGAGGTGGTCAATAGAACAATCATTCATCTTCTTAGAGGATATTGCAGCAAACATCCCAAGTTGTGGGATGAACAGTTGCATTACATATAACATGCATAAAACAGGGCAAAACATTCTTCCACAAACACATCGCCATCTGAGGCATTTTTTTGGGTACTTTCCAAGATCGCCATTGGACTTCATATTTGATAAAGATGTCCCCATCGATGGTCAAAGTGACGTCAATAAGGCAAGGAATTTCATAGAGAAAATTCAATTGATACATCACACAGTGCAAGAACAACTGGAAAAGAGTCAAAGCAACTATAAGGGAAGGCATGAAAAACACTGTATTGATCACAAATTTCAAGTTGGAGATGAGGTTTGGTTATATATTAACAAAGAGAGACTTCAAGGGGAAGGTAAAAAGATTAAGCCAATCCATTGTGGTCCTTTTAAAATTCCGGAAAAGATTGGTAACAATGTATTTAAGCTAGATTTGTGTTATCGGGAAAACTAGTGTCTATTCAGAGCTGCTAGTCCCACTAAGATGGGTAGCTATCTTAGAAACAAACAATTTAAATTCACTTGTGTTTTCCTTTATGAGAGATAGATGAGAGAGAAGCAGAGAGTACCAACCTCAGTCTTTCGCTTGGCTCCTTGCTTGTTTCCTCTCTCCCTTGATAGAGCTTTCGCCACTCCTTCCTCACTTGTCCCACTTCAAAGAACACCTGTAGAGTCAAAGCAGCAAGATACCATCAAAGCATAGAGATCTATAACCATAAACAATATAGGACCAGATCTATATTAACCATACAAATGCATACAAAAATACAAGATTCAGAGATATACAAATATATGGAGGAAAACTCAAGTAGCTTTATTGATAGAAGTAGTAGAAGAGAGGATTACAACCAAGCTGTCTGATCCAGCGCCATCCTCCCAGCATGAGAGCCCTATTCACCTCATGAGAAACTAGATCACCCAACAATACAATGTTGCACAGAGAAACCAACAACACTTCCTTACAAAATACAAAGTTCCAACCTCTTTATCTCTCAGCTGAGGGATCTATATATAGATGTTTGTAGATGGGTGAGTCAGCTTTTAGGATTTTGATTAGTGTCATTTCTCTGATAGTTCTTGGTTCCACTTGGATATTTCATGATCTCTTACTCATCCCTGGGTGAATTCAGAGAGGCAAGTGTCAAATGAGCAATTTCTAGAAGATTCTCTAGGTTTCCACCTAGCAAACTGCCTCTGCCATTTCTCTTCTCTCGCTCATCACACCCTACAGAAGGGATTTTCAGTATGCATCGGACCCCTCGTGTGTAACAGGTGAGATGCATCGCACCCTTAGCACTGAGTAGTCTGTATGGTCCAGTTCTGAGCAGTTTTTCAGGGAGAACTTCTGGGAAATGATGTAATTAGCTAACCTTGTTCCTTTAGGGTATGAAACAACATTTTTAGGGGTTTAGAATCACTTGGTTTATGGACATATGTGATTGGGGTTTGCAATGCCCAAATATGTCTATAACAGTTACCCCCTAAAGCATGATGTCGTAAATCTTCTGATGTCAGGTGAAATGCTTTATCATGAGGATCCGAGGTTTTTCGAACTGGAAGGTGACCTGTAATAAGATATAATACAATAAATTATCTTCATAATATTTTCATGATCTAGCTGAGGCAAGCATTCTGATGCTCAGCTTTATAAATTCATTTTCATGTACATAGGACAGCCAATCGTCTGTATGGAAAATTGATGATTCTGGTAGAGTCATCATCCCTTGGCTTGGATGATTATTTGTGCAGCTATGATGTATATTTTATGTCTTTATTTTCCTGAATATATCGCAGCCCGGATGGATGAAACTAGATCCAGGGTCTTCAAAATCGTTCAATCTTCGCCCAAAGTACAAGTCGATCCATGTGAAAAGATGTTTTGATGTCGAACATGGAAAGACATCGCCTGATTACCAGCCAATGATGTAAGCTATTAATAGGTGTGAGAGGAATCACCGATAATGATAATGACCCTCAAGGTACTGCAGCACAATTCACGTGGTGTGAATATATGAGTCGATGTCGAACACCATGCAAAATCTTTCGGTCGAAGGCCATTGATGTAAACCCGTCACGGGAAATGAGAAACATGCCATTGAAGCATGCAAGCTTCAAAGTACTCAAAGGGTTGTTCCTAAATCAAATTCTTGGATAATGAGTTGATGTCAACAAGAATTGACCCGTCGTAGGAGGGCCTTAATGAATCCTACATCTACGACACGAAACAGAACAAATGATTTTGTGGAGGAGAAAACGATCTGATGATACAAGGTTTAGGGTGGCGGTCATGGAAAATGGAGAGTGAAGGTATTGTAGCGAATGAGGTGTAAGCTGGGTTGGTGAATTCTCTGAGTGACTTCTCTTGAACATATCGACGACACTGAAAATGGATCAGTAGCGTTAACCCCAAATATGGATGGTACGGAGGACAAATGGTGATATGACCGATGAACGGAATAACCCAACCTGACTTAATCATCGTGATGGAGTGAAAGTGTCATGTTCAAGAGCGACCTGCTACCAATGAAGTTCTTCAAGTTTTCTTCCCAATTTTCCCCAGTCATTGCTGACCAATACCTCTTTATTTTTGTAAAGCTTGAGGAGGATCACATATGCTTGTTCTATGATCTGCCCTTCGGCCAAACCTGTCTCTATGTTTTAGCGAGCCTAGCGACAATGAAACTCGTTCTTGTCTATAATGGACAAGTTTGTCACTATTGTTTTAACAAGTTTAACGACAAAGATAACTCGGTCCTTTTCAATTTTAGAGAGTCTGAAAAGAGACGGAAAGGAAACTCCAATAATCCTTTTTCGTAGTATAATCCCTTAAGTCAAAAAAAGTATAAAATAATACGAAAGGGATGACTTTTCTGATCACTTTAACGAGCCTAAAAGGACAAGCACTCGATCTTTTTGTGTAATGATCCCTCAGGTATGAAAAGATTAAAATATAGAGGAGGGATGGCACTTCCAATCACTTTAACAAGCTGGAGAGGCCAATTTCTCGACAACATTTTCATATTTTATGAGTTAGATGAAAAGAGCTTAAAGGAGACTCGTTTTTTGAGGAACGAGTGATGTTTTTGGATAGCAACTAGTTCCAGGTAAGGTTTGGAACTTTTCAATCACAGCAGTGTAAAGAAGGTGGCTAATAGGATCACTCATCATAGCTGTTCCTCAAAAGGGTAAACAATCAAATGGAGGCGTATGATCAACTAAAAAATATTGGAGGTGATGGTAAGAACACAACCAAGGTTCAAAAGCTAATAACTATGTGATCGCAATGGTTATTTACCGAAAGGTGGGTTCATTTTTTAATGAGCTTAAACTCTGGGGGAACATATGCTCATTACTAGGTTTATTTTTTAACAAGCTTGAACTTCACGTAAACCTGTGCGTGCTAGTCGTATAATAAGGATGTCTCTCATTAGTAGGTTCATTTTTTAGGGAGCTTGCCCCATGCGAAACTTTGCTCTAGAGCCTTTTGTATGCAAGCTAGGAACAACCCACCTACAAGGTTAAAGGGTTGAGAGCCTACAAATTAAGAAAATAAGCCTACAAAATAAGAAAATAAAAGGTCGATTTTCACTTGCATCCAAAAGGTTTGCATGCCCCCAGGTATAACGAGATGTAGAGTTTCCAAGTTACCATACAGAAGTTCTCACATTAGCAAGGTTGTTCCATCTGCATTTGCAGACAAAACACTTCCTTGGCTCTATCCATCGAAACAGACAAAGGTGAATGTTGTTAGTTCCAATCACATAACCTTTGACGAGGGAATCCTTTTCCAGTCTAATCCCATCTTCCTAAATGGACAGGTGTGTCAGACTAGTCTTATATCCTACATGGAAAGCTACCTTATATCTGGGGTTTTCCTGTCGAAACAGACTAGGGCGCATGTGCCTTGGGTTTAGTCACAATCACCGAATCACTCACGCTCATTAGGTGGACGAACTAGAGGTTGATGAGACATTTCTTGTGCAAAAATACCAGTTAGGGATGGCACTTGACTAGTAGTTGTGTTTGAACCGGGGAATGAAAGCTGGTCTACGAGCTGGACCACTCTGTCTTCATGCGGAAAGCACATCACTCGAAAGAGTGAGGAAACAATAGCTCCCATGCTATAAATGTAGTCACACCCAAGGAGTAGATTATAATCTAATGGCCCTTGGACTACCATCACATTCAGATAAATGGTTTTCCTTCTCAAAGTTATAGGAAAATTTGGAAGGATCCCTAACAATCGACTGGTTCCTTTGTTGAAGCCTAACATATTTCAAATCTCAGGTAGGAGCGATGGCAAACCAAGCACTTTCCAAGAAGTTGAGGAAAGGATACTCACGGAAGCCCCTTCATCTATGATAGTACTAGCCATGATCATTCTGTAAGCTTGTACTATGATTCGGAATGGTACATTAGATGGTAGGCAGGGTATCCCTAATAGATCCCAATCGAAGGAAATGACTAGATTGCTTGGAGGAGGGAACGAATAGACAGCTGGATGAATCTCTGACAAACTTCCTTCCTACGGTAAAGGAATGGGTAGATTTCCCCCATGTTTATCAAATTCTGTGTTAACAAAAAGAATTTGAATGGTGTCATTCTCATTCTCTTTGGAGACTGTATCATCTGAAGATGGACCTTCTAAAGACAATACTGGGTTGACTGTTGTCTCAACCTATTGAATTTGGTACAGTGTGGACTCAGAGGGTTTATCTTCAATGATAGGTGCTTCGACCAACAACAAAGGTGTGTCAGTCAGATTTTCAACTAGCGATGGATTCAGTAAGAGTTTCTTGTATCTAGGAGGAAGTTGCTATGGTGAAGTAGGATGGTTATCCAAGATTCTTTTAGCTTCGTCCAAGAAGGGACAATGGTGGAGGGCATGATCACCTTCACACAGTCTACAAGGAAATTTAGATCTTCCTTTCTATCCATTGACTTCGTTTTCACTAGTTGATGGTGTACTCTCAACATGATCATCAGAGGTTGAAGACACCAGATTGTGCAAGCGGGGAGACTAGTCCCTTAAGATCTGCTGGATGCAAGGACAATCTCGATGATAGTGGTCTCCTTTGCAAATGACACATGGAGATTTAGGTTTGGATGGTGCAATGTGTGGATTTTCTCCAGATGATGCATGGTTGCCCCCTTTTTCCATTGGCTTCTTCTTCTTCTTCTCCTTCCCTTTCTTCTTCTTCTCAGTTACTTGGTTTTTAGTGTTACTAGCTTCACCAAGTGAAGAGGAAGAAGGAGAGGGAGAAACAAATGAAGTAGAAGGTTGGGGGGTAACTCTATTATCATCTAGTTGCTGATTTGATTGCTCAGGAATTATGGTGTTTTGAACAACAGAGGTCGAGAAAATCCATACCAGCAGGCCAATTGTGAGGCCTGGAAGGGACAATGTAGCCATATGTGGAGCACCAACATCTCCCCAAGAAGAGAAAGGACCAGGATTTCCCCCAAGGGAAAATCCTTGATTGGTGGACTCCATTTTCTCAACCTAAGACCAACAAGGGAGCAATGATGTTATTCTGATTAAAATAAATTTTATGACACTTTGACACAACTTGCTTTTTCAATTTTTAAGAGTCGAGAAAAAGCTAAAGATGACTCTAGTCGCTTTCAATTTTTAATGAGCCTTAAGTGACAAGTTCTTAGATGGACCATTTCTTTTAAGGAGTCTGAAAAGGAACGAAAGTGACTACTCTGGAAATCTAGACAGAGGGATTACCAAACCAATCACAAAACTGTAGAATACTTTTTAAGGTACGATAGCCAATCTTCCCGAATGTTGTGTTCAGTGCATTGCAATCGATAGGGCGGTAGACACGGCTTCCTAAGGATAAAGGATATAGCCTATTGTGGTCTCCCAATATATACTCGACAGTACATGGGAGAAAAAGTCCGTATTGGCACTTGTCGTATCAAAGAGGAGGAATCACCCAACCTACGATGGAAACGATAGTTACCAGGCATTACGATGCCAGAATATGTCTCTAGCCTAGACTTCTAGATGTTGTACGTTAGGTTCCAAAGCATTTTTATGTTCATTGAGGTTTATTTACAGTTGATCTTTCTTAAGAAGTTTGCCTTTAAGGTTCACCACGTGATGTAGATATAAAATTCCTAAATATGCAATCTAAGATGATAAACAGTCATTTACTTTCTTTTAGAAATGAAAATCCTAGCTACTAAGGAAAGAGAAGTAAAATTCTTTCAACATAGAGCAAAGAGCACACACTAAGATGCACTGTCCTAAATCAATTTCCGCATGTAGTCTAAATGCAAATGCACATGCATGTATTTGTTTTTCAGTTTCCTTAATGTGTGAATGACAAAAGAAAACTAAGTATAGATCTGAACTATCTTTCCTCAAAGCAACACTTTAGCAATTTCTTTTCAAAAAATGAAAGGAATACTAAGACGACACTTTCAATTTCGACTTGAAAACTGCTTTTGACACTTTCAATTTCGACTTGAAAACTGCTTTTGACACTTCAAAGAATTTATGATTCAAATCAAATACAATGGCAAAAGTGTAATCAACTATATAAAAGAGGAAGACTTTACGACACTCTTTTCTTTGACTGAAAATGACACTTGCAACACTTTCAAATCAAAAGACAACAGTTCAATTAAGCTACTTTTCCAAAGGAAGACTGTAAATGATGAAAAATACATAAAAAACATTTACAATTCCTTATCAATGGAGGTTGAATAATGTAAAGGAAGAAAGTTTCAACAATGATATATTGATCATAGACAACAAAACTACTTAATAGAGCTGAAAACAATGAAGAAAAAACCAAAATCTGGAGGTAGAAACAGTCTCACTCAATCATCACACATGTAACACAGGGAAACAAGGATGCATCTCACCTAGAGCACACGGGAGGTGCAATGCATCCAGGTTGCCAATGAGATACAGTGTGATGGTCCAGGGATGAGACTGAGCTTGGTTTTCACTCACAGCTTGTAGCTAAGTTCAGGGATTTATGCTGAGCTAATGACACACAACAAACAAAACGTATAGGGGCTAATCTAATGAGGTTATTTGAGCTACCACCAGGGCACTTAGGATGTTTGCAAGTCAGTTGTTCAGTTCATAAACAAACCCAGAGATTGACTGAAGCAGCATTGATCTACTTTGCACTTGCATAGCAAATGCAGTTCGAAGGCTAGTTGGCTTAACTTCAGGCTCCGTCTGTAGTTTATAAAGCAAACAAAAAGAAAGAAACAAACAAACAATTCGATCCCCAGTGGGGTCGCCATTTTGTTATCGGGAAAATTAGTGTCTATTCAGAGCTTCTAGTCCCACTAATATGGGTAGCTATCTTGGAAACAAACAATTTAAAGTCACTTGTGTTTTCCTTTATGAGAGATAGATGAGAGAGAAGAAAAGAGTACCAACCTCAGTCTTTCGCTTGGCTCCTTGCTTGTTTCCTCTCTCCCTTGATAGAGCTTTCGCCACTCCTTCCTCACTTGTCCCACTTCAAAGAACACCTGTAGAGTCAAAGCAACAAAATACCATCAAAGCATAGAGATCTATAACCATAAACAATATAGGATCAGATGTATATTAACCATACAAATGCATACACAAATACAAGATTCAGAGATATACAAATATATGGAGGAAAACTCAAATAACTTTATTGATAGAAGTAGTAGAAGAGAGGATTACAACCAAGCTTTCTGATCCAGTGCCATCCTCCCAGCATGAAATCCCTCTTTACCTCATGAAAAGCTAGATCACCCAACAATACAATGTTGCACAGAGAGACCAACAATAGTTCCTTACAAAATACAAAGTTCCAGCCTCTAGATCTCTCAGCTCAGGGATCTATATACAAATGTTTGTAGATGGGTGAGTCGGCTTCTGGGATTTTAATTAGTGTCATTTCTCTAATAGTTCTTGATTCCACTTGGATATTTCATGATCTCTTACTCATCCCTGGGCAAATTCAGAGAGGCAAGTGTCAAATGAGCAGTTTCTAGAATATTCTCTGGGTTTCCACCTAGCAAACTGCCTCTGCCATTTGTTTTCTCTCGCTCGTTGCACCCTACAGAAGGTATTTTTCAGTATGCATCACACCTGCCATGTGTAATAGGTGAGATGCATCGCACCCTTAGCACTGAGCAGTCTGTATGGTCTAGTTTTGACCAGTTCTGAGCATTTTTTCAGGGAGAACTTCTAGGAAGTGATGTAATCAGCTAACCTTGTTCCTTTAGGGTATGAAACAACAATTTTAGGGGTTTATAAGCCCTTGGTTTATGGACATATGTGATTGGGGTTGTAGCACCCAAATATTTCTATAACAATTTGCCTCCTTATATGCAAATATACTATGTTGTTAATGTTGAGAATTTTTGATATTTTGAGCCTCCTTTGATTGATGATCAAGGAGAGCATGTTCAACTGCCATCAATAGATGATTTCTCGCCAAAATGTCTTGATGAACTTCAGCAAGATCTCATACTTGACTGAAGAATCAGAATTTCGAAGAGAGGGAATGTTGAATACCTTAGAGTGGGACTCAAGGTACAAAAGCCTTCTAAAGCCAAATGGTTGCAGATCAAGAAGATGAGGGAGTTGTACCCTCACCTCTTGAAAAATTTATAGTATCTTTTGGGGTCCAAAAGGCTTCTAGTGGGGAGGAATGATCAAGCACTCAATATTTAGCTCAAAAATAAAATTTCTCAGAATGACTTGAAACATGAATGACCACATCTGTCTTGGAAAAATGATATTAACGCAACTCGTTTCACAAAAAACCAAGTTCATATGAAGAAGTTATTGAGTTTTGTCCGCTTTTCCAAATAGGAGAAATTTAAAAAAAAAGGCACAATCACTACACAGCCAGTAGTCTGTATTGCTGACGTGGTAGATGATTGTGCAATGTCAACAATGGTCAACATCTAGTAAAAGCTCATTAAGTGTAAAGTTTTTATTGGGTTCACAGGTTGTGACGTGGTATGTTTTTAGTGGTTGAAGCTGGTCCAATGAGGAGGGGACAATTGGCAAGCCCAAAGGCCACCACATGTCCCTCCCCAAAGGACCCGACTCTATGCACAATGGACCAAAATTTTGTGGCAAGCCGGGGGGTCAAACTCAGGACCTACACTACACAAACCATCAAACTTACCACTATACCATATAGTAGTTCTTAATATGTATAGAATTTCACACAAATTTAGAGTTTAAAGTTTTTAGAGTTAGCGGTTAGGAGGGCCAGCCCACAAGCTATCCCTCCATGTGAACTCTCTAGCACAACATGTTACATTTAATACAAACTGGCGAACAGCACACACCATAACCGCGATACAAAAAAAATCGTTGACATTTAATGTCACCATGTGACACATCACATATTTGGAGGTCATGACATATATAACAGCTAGTTACATAACCATTTGTGAAAACCCAGACATGTGTTCACCCAAACCATCAGCTCAAATGGTTAGCGGAAAACTCTGCAGTAGTTGCATTAAATTTGGATTAGCGCTTAATTAATTTGTGTTTAACACTAATTAAAATTCATTTTAGTTTGGCGGGAATTCTGGCAGACCTCCAAAATCGGCACCAACTCCAAGTTTAGTGAAGTTAATTGGAGTTCCTCTAGTTTTAGACAAGCTTTTCTAGGGAAAAATAGTTTGGGTCATAACTGGAGCATTTTTCGACCAAATTGAGTTCAAGAAAAGGTGTTCCTAGCTAATTTCAACATTATGAACACATTGGAATAGGTATCAAGAGTAGTAGATCTTTGTAAAAAGCATTTTTTTCCATATTTAGCTAATACAGAGGCCCAAGCCATGGAAGCTAGACTAAAGAGATGTAGCCCAGGAGAGGTGAACTCTTTCATCAAAACATTGTGTTAAGTGTTCTTGTTGATGGTTTTTTGTACTTTTCATTATTGTTGTTCAACACTTTTTTTTTCATTCTTTTCCCATGAATGTCATATTAAACTTGATCAAATTTACTTGTTTACATACACAAGTAACTTAAGGAAAAGTATACACAGGAAGCAATGGACAAGCATTTGTTTATAAATCTGTAATTGAAATTAGCACAACAAAACTAACATTCAATAACAGATATGATGAAGCCCATTGTTGGAAATTACATCCCAAACTTAGGCCTAAGAAACAAAAGATGACCACTACAACACAACATGACCTCTGGTTTTGGTGATGAGACCAAGATTTCAGCCATGGTCACAAAAGGAAAATAAGTTGTTGCAAACACTAGTTCCTCACATAGTCAAAACAACACTCCAAATGAAGAATCAAGAATAGAGTTGTTTCATGTAAGGGTAATTTCAAATCATACAAAGATTGATGCATTATTTGATAGTGGGTCCCAATAAAAAATAATTTTAGAAGACTTGGTAAAAAAGCTTAACATTGAAACTGTACCTCATCATAAGCCATATTCATTGGGATGGATAATCAATAATGAAAATTTATAGGTTACAAGGAAGTGCTTATTCAAGTTTGCCATTACTAAAAAGTTCATTGATGAAGTTGAGTTAGATGTAGTTCCACTTGAAATCTGAGGAATCATTTTGGGTAGTCCTTATTTGTATGATAGAAAAGCAATCTTTTATCACCATGGGAACAAATAATTATTGCTTAAGAATGGGGTGGAGTACATTGTGAGAACCCATCGCAAAAGGCTAAACATTTCTTTGGTTAATGTAGGGAAGATGAAGAGACTAGTAAATGCAAGTTAAAATTTTGTGCTTCTCATGATCAAGAAAAAGGATGATATTGATTATGAATATTTTGAAGGTTGTGATGAAAAATTGAAATGTGATTTGTTTTATATGGTAAGAAAGCATGGCGAGATGTTTCAAGAAGAAAAGGGGTTACCTCCCAAGAGGGGAATTCAGCATGAGATACAGCTGCAACAGGATGTTCCATTTCCAAAAATTGGCATGTATCACATGTTGATTATGGAGAGCATGGAAATCAAGAAGAAAATTCACGAATTTATGAACAAAGGTATCATATGCCCATCTACTTCGCCATGTGGTTTTCCCATTGTTTTGGTGCCAAAGAAGGATGGGACTTGGCGCATGTGTGTGGATTTTCATGCACTGTAAAAAAATAGTGGTAAAGAATGTTATCCACTCCCAAGAATTGATGATTTTCTTGATCAATTGAGAATTGCAAAGTATTTCACTAAGTTAGACTTACGAAGTGGTTATCATCAAGTTAGAATAGCTGAAGAGGACATTTGGAAAACCTCATTTAAAACTAAACAAGGATTGTTTGAGTGGCTTGTTATGCCTTTCGGTCTTACAAATACTCCAACTACTTTCATGAGAGCTATGAATGGTGTATTGAAACCATTACTAAATGAATTTTTCATTGTGTACTTCGATGGTATTCTCATATTCAGCAAATCCAGAGATGAACATGTCATGCACGTAAACAAAGTACTTGATGTCTTGAGAAAAGAACAATTGTTTTTAAAGATGTCAAACTGTTAATTTGGCAAGACTTATTTAGTGTATTTGGGACACAATGTTGCAGGAGGTGAGATGAGGATAGAACAATCTAAAGTTGAGGTCATTTTGAATTGGCCCAAGCCCAATACATTTACAGAGGTAAGAAGCCTTTTAGGGGCAGCACAATATTGGAGGAAATTTATTGCTAATTTTTCTTCCATTGTAGCTCCATTACATGCATTGACTAGTGTCAAGAAAGTCTTTCCTTGGGGAGATGTACAGTAGAAAGCATTTGATGCTTTGAAGCAAAGATCAGTTCAACACTGGTATTGGCTCTTCCGGATCTTAGACAACCATTTGAGATTCAAACGGATGCTAGTGATTATGCCATGGGAGCAGTTCTTATGCAGCATGGTAAGCCCATTTCATTTCATTCTGAAATTTTTAATGGAGATGTAACTAACTATCCCACTTATGACAAAGAACTTTACTCAATGTTATAAAGTGTCAAAAAATGGAAACACTACTTGATGGGAAAGGAGACCATTATCCATACCAACCATCAACCATTGCAATACTTACAGTCATAGTCAAAGTTGTAGTAGTCACAACATTTCAGATGGATGGGTTTTCTACAACAGTTTCATTTGGTTATCAAGTACAAAAAGGGAATCTACAATAAGGTAGCTGATATGCTTTCAAGGCCTATTGTAAATTCATCTATTATACTCAAGAATAATTTTGTTTTGCATGATAGTTACATTGAGAAATATGCATATGATAATAAATTTCGAGATGTGTATGCAAGCTTGAGTCAAGGAAACCAAATTAAAGAGTTGGATTATCATGTACATAAAACTTTGTTGTATCACTTGGGAAAGTTGTGTATTCCACAAGGAAAAAGAAACAATATCATAAGGGAGGCGCACACTTCATAGATTGTTGGACACTTTGGTGTAGGCAAGACAGTAGTGAATCTCCAAAGGCATTGTTATTGGCCACGCATGTTTGATAATTTATCTCATTACATTAGAGGATGTTCTTTGTGTGAAACTAGTAAGCCTAGCAATAGGAAACTAGGATAGTACACTCCACTTCCTATACCTTCACGTCCATGGAGAGTATCTCATTGGATTTTGTAGGAGGTCTTCCATTGTCAAGGAAAGGTCATGATTACTTGTATGTATTTGTAGACAAGTTCAACAAAATGTGCATACTAACACCATGTAAAAAGAAAATTACAGTTGAACAAACAACTCATAATTTCTTCCAAAACATTTGGGTTCATTTTGGTCTTCCTACTCCCATTGTAAGTGATCAAGATTCTCGATTTTTTTGGAATTTTTGGTCAAATTTGTGGGACATGATGGACACAAAGTTGAAGAAGAGTACAACCTTTCATCTATAAATAGATCGACAAACCAAGGCGGTGAATAGAGAAATCATTCATCTTCTTAGAGGATATTGCAGCAAACATCCCAAGTTGTGGGATGAACAGTTGCATTGCATACAACATGCATACAATAGGGCAAAGCATTCTCCACAAACACATCGCCATTTGAGGCATGTTTTGGGTGCTTTCAAGGATCGCCATTGGATTTCATCTTTGAGAAAGATTTTGTGATTGATGGTCATAGTGACATCGATAAGGCAAGGAAGTTCATAGAGCAAATTCAGTTGATACATCACACAGTGCAAGAACAACTGGAAAAGAATCAAAGTAGCTATAAGGAAAGGCATGAAAAACACCATATTGATCACAAATTTCAAGTTGGAGATGAAGTTTGGTTATATATTAGCAAAGAGAGACTTCAAGGGGAAGGTAAAAATCATAAACCAATCCTTTATGGTCCTTTTAAAATTCTAGAAAATATTGGTAACAATGCATTTAAGCTAGATTTTCCTCCTTATATGCAAATATAATTTGTTGTTAATGTTGAGAATTTGAGATTATTTGACCTCCTTTGATTGCTGATCAAGGAGAGCATGTTCAGTTTCCATCAATAGATGGTTTCTCACCAGAATATCTTAATGAACTTCAACAGGATCTCATACTTGATAGAAGAATTAGAACTTCAAAGAGAGGGAATGTCAAATACCTTAGAGTGGGACTCAAGGGGTAAAAGCCTTCTAAAACCAAATGGTTGTAGATAGAGAAGGTGAGGGAGAAGTAACCTCACCTTTTGAACAATTGATAGTATCTTTTGGGGTCCAAAAGGCTTCTAGTGGGGAGGAATGATCAAGCACTTAGTATTTATCTCAGAAATGAAAGTTCTCAGAATGTCTTGAAACTTAAACGACCGTGTCCATCTTAGAAAAATGATCCTAACACAACTCGTTACACTGAAAATCGAGTTCGTATGAGGAAGCTATTGAGTTCTATCTACTTTTCCAAATAGGAGAAATTTAAAAGAAAAAATCACAGTCACTGCATAGTCAGCAATCCGTACTACTAACGTGGCAAGTGACTATACAAGGTCAACAGTGATCAACAAGCTCGCCAAGTTTCAAGTTTTTATTGGGTTCACAGGTGGTGACGTGGCAGGTTTTTGGTGGTTGAAGGTGGTCCAATGAGGAGAGACAAGTGTCAAGCCCAGAGGCCGCCATGTGTCCCTCCCCAAAGCACCAGGGTCGACGTGTAGTGGACCAAAATTTTATGGCAAGCTAGGGGGGTCAAACCCGGGACCTGCACTACACAAACCACTAGACTTACCACTATGCTATACATTAGTTCTTAACATGTATAGCATCCACGTAAACTTAAAGTTTAAATTTTTTAGAGTTGGCGGTTAGGAGGGCCAGCCCTCCATGTGAACACTCTTGCAAAACATGTTACAGTTAATACAAATCGGCAGACAGCGCACACCATAACCATGATATAATGAAAACAACTAACATTTAATGTCATAGTTATAGAGGTAAAAAGCTTTTTAGGGGCAGCACAATATTGGAGGAAATTTATTGCTATTTTTTCTTTCATTGCAACTCCATTACATGCATTGACTAGTGTCAAGAAAGTATTCCATTGGGGAGATGTACAATAGAAATAATTTGATTATTTGAAGCAAACGATCAGCTCAACACCGGTATTGGCTCCTTTGGATCTTAGCCAACCATTTGAGATTCAAACGGATGCTAGTGATCATGCCATGGGAGAAGTTCTTATGCAACATGGTAAGCCCATTTCATTTCATTATGAAATTTTTAATGGAGCTATAACTAATTATCCCACTTATGACAAAGAACTTTACGCATTGGTACAAAATGTAAAAAAATGGAAACACTACTTGATGGGAAAGGAGACTATTATCCATACTGACCATCAGCCATTGCAGTACTTACAGTCATAGTCAAAGTTGCAACAGTCACAACATTTCATATGGATGTGTTTTCTACAACAATTTCATTTGTTTGTCAAGTACAAAAAGGGAATCTAAAATAAGGTAGTTGATATGCTTTCAAGGCCTATTGTAAATTCATCTATTATACTCAAGAATAATTTTGTTTTGCATGAAAGTTACAGTGAGCAATATGCATATGATAATGACTTTCGATATGTGTATGCAAGCTTGAGTCAAGGTGTTACACTAAAATTTGTCACCATGACTATTTGCAGTCGGTATGGCTCCATCAACTGTCATACTATCCTCCTTGGCAAGTCTTATACCTCTGCTCCTCATGTCAAACCCCAAGAAAGAGAGAAAGTCCTTAAAAAATCAATATAACTCTAGTTACGCAGTTTCTCTTAGCCTTACATGCGTGTACACACCTCAAGTTCATAATACCTGCGTACTTGTACGCTCTGTCTGTAAAGGGGTGGGTGTGTACTCCTGTAAAGGTCAAAAGGCGCGAGTTTTACTTTAAAAAATTTACTTGTGGTCGAATCTAGAGCATTCTAGAAGATGGTTTGACGTGTATTGAGCGCCTCCAGATGGTTCATGCATCCCAAAGAAAGAGGAACTTATCCCATCAAGAGGGGAGCTATCCCATTGAAAGAGGGGCTTATCCCATTGATGGTGGACCTGATTAACTTCTTCCAAAGCACTATAAATACAGGCATTGGGCTAGAGGGAGGAGAGGTTGAAAGCTGAACATTCCTAAGGGTAGATGCTGCTGAAATTAGGACTCCCTTATAGAGCTTGAGAGGAGAGATTCCCATCCTTTCTTAGCTTCATTTGGAAGTGGGTGAGCTGATCAAAGTAAAGGAGAACTCTTGCTGGACCCTGGGAGGGACCTGCACAACACCAAGGCACTGGTTGTAAGGTTTCTTTTGTTTCCAATTAATACAATTAAGTTCATTTTTCTCAACAAGTTGTTATATATAATTTGTTTCATAAACTCCTTGGTCTTTATGATGAATATGTTTTATTATATGAGTTATTCTGGTGCTATGTAATCGTTTGCTTGTTAGTGAATGCAGGCTTCAAGGAGAAGGAGATCATCTGGATCGGAGAGGCTTGGCTGCTACAAATAACGTTGGACTAAAGGTAAGCCTTAAACACCTGGTTGCTTTTATTTTAAATGCATATTTAGGGAAAGATAGTGCTTGATTGTTTTGTTTGTCACTAGAAAAGCCTTGTTTTCTAGGGAGGTCGGTTTTGTCCGCAAAATTGACTCTTTCCGCATGACAAAATGGCGACTCCGCTGGGGAATCCATGGATTTGATTGATTTCTCTTTTGATTGATACTTTGATTTGAGAAAAGTCGATTTCTTTCTGGTTTTTGACTGATTGACTGTGCATTTGGGTGGAATAGCTTAGGGTTGAGTTAGTTTTTATTTTTCTTGGTTTTGAGAGCAGTACGCACCCTCTGCGTTAAGCACAATGTGTACAAGTACGCACTTCTGCTTTGTACACAGAGCGTGGCCGCACCCGTGCAAATAGGCTGCCTGCGTACCCTATCAAAAGTCTAGAAATTTTCCATTTTTTTTCCTTTTTACCCATTAGATTTTGTTTATAGTTTGTTTTTTGCTGCCCAGATCCACTGGTTACCTGTCAGAAGTTTTCATCTAAGCTTGTTTCATTAGCATCAAGGGTTTTAGTGAAGTTCATAGAAGTTCTAGCCCTAGGTTTGATTTTTGTATTGGTCTTGTAGTGACTCTGGCTTTAGAAGTTGTAAAAACCTTGGATCTCCCTAGTCTTTTCAGTCCTCTTAGGAGTCGAACCATTCGTAAAACCCACCTTTGTGAGAAACCTACCATTGTGTTGTCTCTTTGCGGAATTTCGAGAAGGCTTGTTGGTTAAGCTGTGAATTTCATTCTTAAGAAAAATAACAAAAGATTTTTATTTTTGTTTTTGACTGGTTTATGATTCTGCATGAATTAGTCCTTGGTTGAATTGTAACCAAGTAAAACATCCTGGAATTATATTTTGTAAGCTTTTACCTCATTAGATTTGCTTTTAAGTAAATTTCTCTTAGATTTTCATAGATTTTAAAATTGATTTTTGTTAAGTAGTTTTCCATGCTTTGTTAAAATAAAAACAAAAAAAAAACTATTTTGGAATGGATTTGCATTAGTTTTTCTTGATGAAATTAGTGCATTAGAGAATTTGTTATATTTTCTCTTAGTGATCAATTTTTTGAATTGTTGGAAATGAATGGAAACTCTCTCCTTACTTTAGTTAGGATTCATCGAATTGAAAAGATTACATTATCATATTCGATTGCATTCAGTTGAGTCAGGTAATAACACCATTGGTTTCGTATCCATTTACCCCTTTGAGTAATAACAGCCTTAATAACACAGCGCTTAATTAAAATTCATCTAGTAATTTTTACATTTCTAGGGCTCTGATACACCAACATAGCTTAGGCTAGTGCCTTGGAGTAGGAGAGTAATAAACTCTCCAAGATAGCAAAACCAAACAAGTAGCTCATCTTGCGGTAGGATAAATACAACTGTTACATTTATACTCTGGGAAAGCTCCTCTTAAAGGAGAAGCACGAGATTGTGTCCAAACCATTGAGGGGATCAATCCTCCTTCATTGGGAACGACGCCAGATATGCACGTACTACAAACGGTAAACCTCGGATTAACCATTGTCGAGGAGCCTGGGGTCACTTGTCGGTAAACCTTGGATTATTGTCAAGGAGCCGGCAAGGGGATTGAGCTTGTTACTCTGCCCTTGCGTGCTATCGGATCGTAGACTGTTCCCCCAGGTATATTTGTTGATGTTGGTGACCTTAGTGACCATTATCTTTAGGGTTCTACCCAAGGTGACGGTGGAGGGAAGATCCCACTGTACCTGGAGCAGATGTCGGCTAGACTCACTTGGATTTTCTGGGGGGTTCACTTCACTCGAGACGGTTAAAGTGGAGGAACTTGGTCCAGTCTATTCATTAAGTAGGTTGCCGGGGTAACTGTTCCACACGCCACTTCTGTACTAAATTCTGTGATGTTGGATTTCATCACCAACTAGTGTTTTCAGTCCGGAAGGCTACTGTTTGTGTGTGGTTTGACTCCTAGATTTGATAGCGCGTGTTAATTTGTTTGTTTTTACTTTTAGAGACCATAGGTGTGAATTGTGAATTTTAATTGTTAGGTGTGAATTGTGAATTGTTAATTTTAGTTTTAAATTGTTAATAAAATTCACTGAAGTTGAATATAATGGCAAATGTTCCGGAATTTACCAACCTAGGAACCCCTTCTAACGAGAATCCTAGTACTTTTCCTTACTTTGGAAATGTTGGTCCTCCTTATATGGCTACTTTGTCATTACCTGGATTTACAATAGGTTTACCGATATGGTTATTTTCAACTTCGTTGGCCCAAAATACTCCAATTGTTCCACCTCAACTGAATGCTTCACCTCCACAGAGTTCACCATCTCAACATCAACAACCTTCTGTTGACCCTTTACCTTCTTCACCTAATTTTTCTTCCTCCATTTCTTCCTCTTCGCTTGGTAAAAGCCTTGACGCTAGTAACCAGGTGTCTAAGAAGAAGAAGAAAGGGAAGAAGAAAAAGAAGAAGAAGAAGCAAGATAAGAAAGAAGTCAACCAACCAGCCATCGTTGTAAGTGTTAGTTGTGTTGAGGAAACCTCCAACATGCATCGTAAACCCAAATACCCTTGTAGGCTTTGTAAGGGTGACCACTTCCTTGTCAATTGTCCTAGTATTCCAAAGGTCTTGGAAGTATGGTCAGAAAAATCTCATCAACTTTCCATTGATCCATCAACCAGTGACAGTCAGGTTCCGGGGAAAAAGGGTAAAGTTAGGTTTCCTTGTAAGTTATGCAAAGGGAGTCATCAAACTCACATTTGCCCTCACATGGATGAAGCCTCAAAATTGTTGGAAAACCTTACTGTTCCACAGCAAGAATTTCCAACTGGTTACCATAAACTTTCTCCCAACCTACCGTCAACCGACGGAGTGATTGATCTAATTTCAAGTACAGTCAATCACACTCTTCCATTGGAGAGTGAAACTCATGTCACTCAGGTTGATGATCCATTAGTTGATCAAGTGGTCGATTCAATTTCACATTCGGTCGATCCCACTTTCCCTTTAGAGAGTGAACTTCATACAACTCAGGTTCTTCTTGTTACATCAGATTCCTCTACGTCGGGGGGAATTTCACCTGTTTCTATGGAACCTCCTCCAAGTACTAAGGTCTTTTCCTTCGATTGGAATAGACTGACAGAACCTCGTCTTCCTTCCTCCATCCCTTTCCAAATCATTGTCAAGGCTGGTGGTAGGGACATGCATCGCACACAGGTAGATGAAGGTGCTTCTATTAGTATTTTATCCTCAACTGCTTGGAAAGCTTTGGGTTCCCCTTAGCTTGCGCCTATTACGCAGAATCTAAAAGCTTTTAACAGAACCATTAGTGAACCTTTAGGGATCCTTCCTAAGTTTTTGTTGGAAATAATACTGAGAAGGGGGGGGGGGTGAATCAGTATTAACAGTTCAATCAAACTTTTTCAATGCTCAGAAACATATACGCTACTTCAGTTAAGTGAACCAGTGTGTACACGCTACTGTGTATAAAGAAAACAGCGTATAACCAGAAAACTTATAATTCAGTTAGTTTATCTTCAGTTAAGTGCATCAGGTCATCATTCACCATATTAAGAGTAAACAGATGCAGTATAACAGAACAGATCATCACACAAAAGTCACACACATGAACACCATGATATAAGGTGGAAACCCAATGTGGGTGAAAACCACCTGCTGCAAGTCATCTCTATCTTTCTTTAATAAGAATTTCAGTTTACAATCTTTTGTACTGGTGCAGCCTTATACCAGTACGCAGGCTACAACCTGCAGAAGGCTTCAACCTTCTCTCGTTCTCCAAAATTCCTTGGAAGGGAGCTCCAACCCCCTTTGCTCTTGTACTAGCTAAGATACTAGTACGTAGGTGCTGGCCTACAATCTTCTTTTCTTCAGGTACCACTTTTCATCAATTTTCAGACTGGATACCCCTGAAGCACAACATTACAATCTGAAGACCATGATTCATTCACAAATCATATAAAACAACCAATACTAGCATCATCAATCTTTGAATCACTGAACCACTGAAACCCTGTCAAACCCAGTCACCAGAACACAGAGCAGACTACAGAACTCTGCAAAAACAGTTAGATCCAGCTGCAACCCAAAAATCAAGCTCCAAAAGATATACGCTACTACTATGAAGGCAACCCGCGTATACACGCGGTTTTACCGAAGACAACCTGCGTACAGATCTAAAAATAATTTTTCATAACTTGCAGCTGTACCAGACTTCAGTTATACCCAGAACATAAAATTGCGTCAGTATGCAGATCTAGAAATTCGCATAATCAACCATATAAAGATAGTTCATTTCAAACCATTTGATCCCGATCTCTCCTTAGATCTTGTTCTCCATCAACCGATGAGATCTCTCCTTAGCTCAGATCAAGCAATACACCATCAACCAATAACCTGCATACTGGATCTAATACTTCATCAGATATTCAAGACATTTCAGATGCCTTTGCCTAATGATCTTCTTCTCCTTATATAGCCTTAGGCCTTGCTCAATACCACGAGCCAAAACCATAGAAATCCAAAACCATCAACTCAAAACTAGGGATCGACACGTCCGTCGAGACACCATGGTCCGAAACCATAGGCACAACTTCCAAGGAATAACTGCCATGGACCAAAAAAGAGTTTTCCACATACACGGGCTTTTACTGAATCCAACCTGCGTGTACACGCGACTTGGGCTTGATGAACCTGCGTATATGAATTTTCTCTTCTTCTTATAGTCTGATCATCAATTCCTTGCTGCTGACCTTCTGCACTATGATTTGTCATCAGTGAGGTTTGCCATCAAGGACAACACTTGTCTCATAATTCCAACAATCTCCCCCTTTGGACTTGATGGCAACCCCAAGATCCTTAGAATCATTCTCCCCCTTTGTCATCAAGGGCAAAGGGCTGTGCTCCCCCTGAGTACATCCTGATTTCTCTGCTCTGCTGTGCTGAACATGCTCCCCCTGACTGTAGGCAAGATCTGCAAATGATGTTCTTCAAACGAACCAAGACTTATACATCATAAAGGACCTTCCTATCACCAAAAGACTCAATACATACATCCATACTCCCAACCAAGAGGGGATACATTAGAACCAACCAATTATATTACATCAATCACCCCAGGCATAGTGGGGAAACCAACATAGGCCGCTACATGACCTTGACACCATAAAAGAGATATCACAGAAGAGATACATGACATAGAGACAACAAATCTAGACCAAGACTTATAAAAGTCACATGCAACATCTGATACACATCTTTTAGATCAGCAACCAAGATTTCCTTCTGAGCTCCTTCTCCTGAAACCAACAACAGTTGAGTACTAGAACCAAAAGCATCTAAATGCCAACAATGCTGTATGAGACTTTAAGCTGCTCCCCCTGAACCTGTGCCTGCTGCACCCCCTGAAACTGTGCCTGAAGAATTCTGGCATACCCATCTCAGATCTTCTACAACCGGAGTCTACCCTTGCTGTTCAGAACTCCATATACGCGACTTTTTCTGCATAAACCAGCGTATGCACGCGGATATGCTTCCTGCAGAGCGCGTACACCATACACGCGACTTTCCCACCATAAATCGGCGTATATACGCGGATTTCCCTTACGTAACTTGCGTATACCAACTTTTCTGTATACAAGCTTCAACAGCAGGATGAAGCATCAACTACTCCCAGCTTTTGTCTGAGATATTCAAAAGTTTCCCTGGGCAGTGGTTTTGTGAGAATATCAGCAACTTGTTCCTTAGAAGGAACATACTCCAGCTTGACCTTCTGCTCAAGCACTTGTTCCCGAAGAAAATGGTACTTGATTGGTATGTGCTTGGTCTTTGAGTGCATGACTGGATTCTTTGAAATGATGATTGCACTTGTATTATCACATAAGATAGAGACTGGTGGCGTGCAAGTGATTTGAAAATCCTGCAAGGTCTGCATCATCCAAAGAAGTTGTGTGCAACAAGATGCCGCAGCCACATATTCTGCTTCAGCTGTAGATAAAGCAATCGAACTCTGTTTCTTGCTGAACCAAGATACTAATCTGGAACCCATGAAGAAAGCACCACCACTTGTGCTTTTCCTATCATCCACACTTCCGGCCCAATCTGCATCTGTGTAAGCATGAAGAGTGAGATCTGTATCTCTAGGATACCATAAGCCATAGTTTTGGGTCCCTTGAAGATACTTGAAGATTCTTTTGACTGCCTGAAGATGAGTTTCCTTTGGGTTGGCTTGAAATCTTCCAACAATTCCTACTGCATGCATAATATCTGGCCGGGTACCTGTCAAATAAAGCAAACTCCCAATCATGGATCTATAAGTGGGTTGGTGAACTGCTGCTGATTCATCATTTGCACTGAGGCTACATCCTGTAACCATGGGGGTACAAACTGGCTTTGAATCTTCCATGCCATACTTCTTCAAGATCTTCTTGAGGTACTTGGTTTGAGACAAGAAAATACCTCCTTCATTTTGTTGGATTTGCAATCCAAGAAAGTATGTCAATTCTCCAAGTAATGACATTTCAAATTCTTTCTGCATAACCAAGGCAAAGTTCTGACTCATAGCCTCTTCATTGCTACCAAAGATAATATCATCTACATACACAACGAGTATTAGCAATTTGTTATTTTCAACTTTCATATAGAGATTGCTATCTGCTGATCCTTTTGAAAAACCTTGTTGGTGAAGATATTTGTCCAACCGATAATACCAAGCCCTTGGAGCTTGTTTGAGACCATAAAGAGCCTTTTTCAATCTGCATACAAGGTTTGGATCATTCCCAAGAATGAAACCATCTGGCTGCTCAACATATACTTCTTCTTCTAAGTCTCCATTCAGAAAGGCTGATTTCACGTCCATTTGAAATACCTTGAAGTTTTGAAAGCTTGAGAGAGCAAGGAACATTCGGATGGCCTCAAGTCTTGCTACAGGAGCAAAGGTCTCCTCAAAATCTATCCCTTCTTGCTGTGCATACCCTTTACAAACAAGTCTGGCCTTGTTTCTAATTACTTCTCCATTTTCATTCAATTTATTCTTGAAGACCCATTTTGTCCCTATGACATTCTATATTTTGGTCTAGGAACCAGTTCCCAAGTGTTGTTCTTTTCGATCTGCTCAAGTTCTTCATCCATTGCTTTGACCCAACATTCATCTTTGCATGCCTCTTTCACATTTTGTGGTTCAGTGGAAGAGAGTAATGCCAAATAGCTTGAGGCTTCTGCAATTCTTCTTCTTGTTTGTATTCCTGCTTCTTTCTGCCCCACAATCTGAGATTCTGGATGATTCTTTTGAACATATCTGGATGGAGTCTTCTCTTCTATTCTTGTCTGCTCCTCTGGTTCTTCTTGAGGGTCTTCTTCTTCTTGATGTTCTTCTTGAGGTTCTTCTTCTTCATCATTCTGCCTTTGGGGGTAGCCTTCATCTTCTTCAATGTATTCATGATGAACTTGCCTAGGAATATATCCCTTCTCATCAACCACTACATCAATGCTGTCAACAATTCTGCCAAGTCTTTTATTGTAGCACTTGTATGCTTTGCTATATGGAGAATAACCAAGAAGAATGCCTTCATCTGCTCTTGGTTCAAGTTTTCCAAGTTGCTCATCAGTATTCTTAATATAACATTTGCTCCCAAATATTTTGAAGTGCTTCACCGAAGGAGTCTCACCACTCCAGAGCTCATGAGGTGTTTGAGTGCTGTTTACTCGGAAATTTGTTTTGTTAAGAATAATAACCACAGCATGTGCAGCTTCACCCCAGAAAGTTGCGGGAGTACTTGATTCATCAAGCATAGCACGAGCCATTTGTTGGATTGTTCTGTTCATTCTTTCCACCACCCCATTTTGCTGAGGAGTTCTAGCTGTAGAGAATTCTCTTCTTATCCCATGTTCTTCATAGAAATCGAAAAATTCGTTTGAGGTAAACTCCCCACCTCTGTCAGATCTGAGGCACTTAATTTTGTGTCCTGATTCATTTTCAACCAAGGCTTTGAAGGATTTGAATTTTTCGAATGCTTCATCTTTGTGCTTCATAAGTCCTAACCAGACAAACCTGGAGAAATCGTCAATGAATAATATCAAGTATTCTTCTCCTCGAGGTGTTCTTTTTCTGAATGGACCACATGTATCTGTATGTACTAGCTCAAGAGGCATGCTAGATGATCCTTCCTTCTCTGGAAAGTTAGTTCTGGTTTGCTTTCCAAACTGACAAGATTTGCATATAGTGTTGTTTGGAATTTTGATATCTGGAAGACCACGAACTGCCTGATATTTGCATGCTTTCCTTATTTGTGAAAAGCTTAGATGCCCCAACCTTCGATGCCATAGCCAGTGTTCATCATCCTTGCTCAAATAGCATTGTTGTGGTCCTTCTTCAAATATGTATAGATTATTTGGAGTCCTTCTTCCTTTGATCATTGTTTTACCTGTATCAAGATCACGAACACAACATCCATTTGATCTAAATATTACCTCTGTTCCTTGATCGCACATCTGACTGACACTCAGAAGATTATGCTTCAATCCATCAACATACAAAACATTTCCAGCTTTGACCTTCTCCTTTAATGGAGCCACACCTTTTCCTTTTATGGCTGCAGAGATATCGTTTCCAAAAGAAACTTTCTTCCCTTTTTCTAATGCGGTATATGACTCAAGCTTTTCTTTGTCCCCTGTCATATGCTTCGAACATCCGCTGTCAATGTACCATAGACTTTCTTGACCTTCTGCATAAAAGGCTATCCCACATCTTTCTGGTTGTGGTTCCTTTATTCTCCATGTTCTGACATTTGAGTTTTGCTCCTTCTGAATTGTCTTCCGGAACCTGCTCCTGCATTCAGAGTCTTCATGGCCAAAGTTATTACAAATAGAGCATTCAACTTCATTTTCAAGGACCGAAAAGTTTTTATAAGTCCTTTTCATGGTTTCAGTCATTCTCCCTTGCTTTTGAGCTTCTCTAGTCATGATTGTCTTGTATGCAACACATTGAGCTGCTTTGTGACCGAAGTTATGGCACGAAAAGCATTGGCCATTAAAGAAAATTCTGCGATAACCAGATCTATCATCCAACCGATTGTAGCTTCTATTTATTCTTGGAGCAAATTGGGAAGATTTTACCTGTGGCTGATTGTAGCTTCTGTTTGTCCTCAAGGCAGTTTGTCCCCAAATTTCTTGATGGTCTTGATTTGTTCTTGAGGTAAACTGTCCCTGATTCACCTGATTACTTTTAATTGGCCTTTGCTCGCTTTTCCTTGCTGCATCAAGATAACTTTTAGAGGTAGAGGCTTGAGATGTTTCTCCATGATATCCAAGACCTGTCTTGATCAGAGGAGATTGCTGCACATTGATAATCTCATCCAAGGTTTCAGATCCTTTAACAAATTTAAGATTAATAGCTTTTGTTTTCTCAATCTCTTTTCTAAGACCAACAATTTCACCTTCTAGTTTTTCAAGATGTTTTTCCTTTTCATCAATTTGAAATTGTAGAGTATCAATGATCACATTCTTTTCTTCTATACATCTCTTGAGTCTAGTAATTTCATCATAAAGATTATCCACATCTATAGCATCCATATAATCATCATCTTCAAATGCCATTAACAACTTATATTCATTACCTCGTTCATCTTCATCACTATTTGATAGACCATCACTATCTTCATGAGTGTAGTAGCTTTTCTTATTTGCACTCTGTTTCTTGTTCCATCTAGCAGGTTCCTTTCCTTTATCCTTATAAGGACATTTTGCAGCATAGTGACCTACTCTTCCACAAGCAAAGCATTTAAAAGGTAACTTACCTCTGAACCTTCCAGAACCCCTTTGAAGATTTCTGACAAAATTTGATTCTTCTTCCTCTTCTTTTGGGACGTGGCTTGCTTCATAATAATCTTCTTTGCCTGATGCCTTGAAAGCAGCTTCTCTTCTGTCTGATGGACCTCCCTTTCTCATTTCATAAGCAGTTAGAATTCCATGTAGCTGAGACATAGTAAGAATTCGTAGATTTTCCTTTTCTTCTATTGCAGATACTTTAGATTCAAACTTGGGGGACAATGATCTTAGAACCTTTTCAACCACTATAGCCTCTTTTATTTCTTCACCCAAATTTTTCATACAATTAACAATCTCATCTACCCGAAGAAAATAGTTAGCCACAATTTCATCATTATACATCTTGAGAGTCTCATATTGAATCCTGAGAGTTTGAAGTTTAGCACGCTTTACCTGTTCATCTCCTTCATAGCTTGTGACAATTTTGTCCCATATCTCTTTTGCGGATTTGTAGTGCATTACCTTCATGAATTCCGTTTGGGATATACATCCTAATAGGGTACTGACTGCTTTCGCATTTGTTTCATACTTCTTTTTCTCAGCTGCATCTGTAGGAGTAGCTAAAGGAAAAGTGTAGCCTGTTTCTATGATGTCCCAAACTTCTGTACCAAGAGATTGAAGATAGGCAGTAACTCTTACCTTCCAATAATTGAAGTTTGTCCCATCAAAAACCGGTGGCCTGATTGATGCTTCTCTCTCGTAGTTGCTCATGATGAACGATCTACCTTCAAGCGATCAAGCTTTTCTGAAGGACCTGCTCTGATACCAATTGTTGGAAATAATACTGAGAGGGGGGGGGGGGGTGAATCAGTATTAACAGTTCAAAAATCAAACTTTTTCAATGCTCAGAAACATATACGCTACTTCAGTTAAGTGAACCAGCGTGTACACGCTACTGTGTCTAAAGAAAACAACGTATAACCAGAAAACTTATAATTCAGTTAGTTTATCTTCAGTTAAGTGCATCAGGTCATCATTCACCATATTAAGAGTAAACAGATGCAGTATAACAGAACAGATCATCACACAAAAGTCACACACATGAACACCATGATATAAGGTGGAAACCCAATGTGGGTGAAAACCACCTGCTGCAAGTCGTCTCTATCTTTCTTTAATAAGAATTTCAGTTTATAATCTTTTGTACTGGTGCAGCCTTATACCAGTACGCAGGCTACAACCTGCAGAAGGCTTCAACCTTCTCTCGTTCTCCAAACTTCCTTTGAAGGGAGCTCCAACCCCCTTTGCTCTTGTACTAGCTAAGATACTAGTACGTAGGTGCTGGCCTACAATCTTCTTTCCTTCAGGTACCACTTTTCATCAATTTTCAGACTGGATACCCCTGAAGCACAACATTACAATCTGAAGACCATGATTCATTCACAAATCATATAAAACAACCAATACTAGCATCATCAATCTTTGAATCACTGAAACACTGAAACCCTGTCAAACCCAGTCACCAGAACACAGAGCAGACTACAGAACTCTGCAAAAACAGTCAGATCCAGCTGCAACCCAAAAATCAAGCTCCAAAAGATATACGCTACTACTATGAAGGCAACCCGTGTATACACGCAGTTTTACCGAAGAAAACCTGCGTACAGATCTAAAAATATTTTTTCATAACTTGCAGCTGTACCAGACTTCAGTTATACCCAGAACATAACATTGCGTCAGTATGCAGATCTAGAAATTCGCATAATCAACCATATAAAGATAGTTCATTTCAAACCATTTGATCCCGATCTCTCCTTAGATCTTGTTCTCCATCAACCGATGAGATCTCTCCTTAGCTCAGATCAAGCAATACACCATCAACCAATAACCTGCATACTGGATCTAATACTTCATCAGATATTCAAGACATTTCAGATGCCTTTGCCTAATGATCTTCTTCTCCTTATATAGCCTTAGGCCTTGCTCAATACCATGAGCCAAAACCATAGAAATCCAAAACCATCAACTCAAAACTAGGGATCGACACGTCCGTCGAGACACCATGGTCCGAAACCATAGGCACAACTTCCAAGGAATAACTGCCACGGACCAAAAAAGAGTTTTCCACATACACGCGCTTTTACTGAATCCAACCTGCATGTACACGCGACTTGGGCTTGATGAACCTGCGTATATGAATTTTCTCTTCTTCTTATAGTCTGATCATCAATTCCTTGCTGCTGACCTTCTGCACTATGATTTGTCATCAGTGAGGTTTGCCATCAAGGACAACACTTGTCTCATAATGCCAACAGTTTTCTATTACCTTGGAAGGTAAAACTGTCTGTATTGATCTTATGGTAGTTCGAGGTCCCTTGGATTTCAATTTACTCCTTGGGCGAGACTATGTTTATGCAATGAAAGTTGTCGTATCGACACTCTTTCGCGTGATGTCTTTCCCTCACAATGGCAGTATTGTGACTGTAGACCAGCTTTCGTTCCCTAGTCGTGTTTCAACTACCAATAATATGACACCCCTAAATGTTCCTGATCCTAAAGTGGTATCTACCCTACCACAGGTTAATTATGTGGCAACTGGTCCCATGTTTTCAGTTACCGATGTAAGTGAGCCTCTCACTGTTTGCTCATCTTCCTTTGATTTAGATCCAGTAATTGACATGGAAAACTTTATGGGATTACTTGAACATGATGTTCTTATCCCTTTTGAGTCCCTTGACATGTGTTCCTTCCAGAAAAGTATTCTTCCTTCTGATGAAGACCTCTTGGAAGCCATGATCAAGGTGTGTCCATTGACATGTCTTTCTTCCAGTTGAAAGCCATGATCAATGTGGTGAGGAAAGTTCCTTTTACTGAGTCAACCTTGGTAAAAAATGAATCAGGTATGAGGATAGTTCTTTTCTTGTGTCTACCTCCTTAAAAAACGAAAAAAATCCCTTTTCAAGTTAAATCTTGAAAGTAAACCTTCATTCCATCCACCTGGTTGAATGCAATGAAGCTTGGGGGGCATGTACCTTGATTTGCGTCATTATGCTGAGGGCATGCGAACTTCTGGAGCAGAGTTCCTTGTCTTGTGTCAAGCTCGTTAAAAAATGAAACAAGGAGTCTTGAGCATAGTTCCTTGTCTTGTGTCAAGCTCTTTAAAAAATGAAACAAGGGTAGGTTAAGTAGGTAGATTGTAGAGAGTAGTTATGAGCATAGTTCCTTGTCTTGTGTCAAGCTCGTTAAAAAATGAAACAAGGAGTCTTGAGCATAGTTCCTTGTCTTGTGTCAAGCTCGTTAAAAAATGAAACAAGGGTAGGTTAAGTAGGTAGATTGTAGAGAGTAGTTATGAGCATAGTTCCTTGTCTTGTGTCAAGCTCGTTAAAAAATGAATCAAGGATTTTAGAGCATAGTTCCTTGTCTTGTGTCAAGCTCGTTAAAAAAATGAATCAAGGATTTTAGAGCATAGTTCCTTGTCTTGTGTCAAGCTCGTTAAAAAATGAATCAAGGTTTTTTAGAGCATAGTTCCTTGTCTTGTGTCAAGCTCGTTAAAAATGAATCAAGGTTTTTTAGAGGATAGTTCCTGTTACTGAGTCAACCTCATTAAAAAATGAATCAGGTAGATTGTAGGTTATATAGGTAGATTGTAGAGAGTAGACATGAGCATAGTTCCTTATCTTGTGTCAAGCTCGTTTAAAAAATGAAACAAGTTTTTGAGGATAGTTCTTTTCCTGTGTCAACCTCACTAAAAAATGAAACAACTCCCACGAGTCTTTCCAAGATTTCGAAAGTAAACCTTCATTTCATCCACCCGGTTGAATGAAATGAAGATTGGGGAGCATGTACCTTGATTGGCGTCATTGTGTTGGGGGCATGCGAACTTATAACAAGCATAGTTTTTCATTTCAAGCTTGCGTAAACATGAAACTGAATCCGAGCATAGTTCTTTTCCTGTGTCAAGCTCGTCAAAAAATGAAACAAATCCTCCTCAACTTGAGTCGAGAGTTTGACTAGATCTCATAAATGTTAAGTTGTATATTTAGGTTAGTTATTTCAGTGTTTTGCATAATTTTCTTACAGTTCTAGGTCTAGTCTTTCAAATGATATCGTACATCAACCTTCATTCCATCCAGCTTGTACTTAGTTGAATGAAATGAAGCTGGGGGGCATGCGCTCTAGCAGTTATGCTTAGGGGGCATCAAGCACAGTTTTCTCTCTATTTCAAGCTTGTGTAAAAATGAAACTACTTTGAAGCATAGTTTTTCTCTGTTTCAAGCTTTTGTAAAAATGAAACCTATCTCGAGTCAATTGTAGTTATTTTCAAGACTCGTTAAACTCATGAAAATACCGAGATTATTTTGCTATCTTTCATTCTCGTAAAACAAATGAAAATGCCGAGTTCTTTCCGTCGTTTCCTGCACGTAAATTAAATTGAAAGTTGGCCATATGAGTACATTTTTATCATTTTTTTGAACTCATTAAAACTTACAAAAAAATGACAACCATGAGTACATTTTTATCATTTTTTTGAACTCGTTAAAAATTACGAAAAAATGAAACCTTGGAGTTCTCTTTTAAACCCTATTCAGACTCTCAAAATATGAAAAGATTGCCGAGTTTTTCTTTTAAACTCGTTAAAACGGAATTAAAAGACGGTCCACTTACAGCTCTTTTCCGACCGTAAAAACATGAAAAGATTGCTGGATTTTTTTCGTTTCGAATTCGATATTGGTTATAAAACGACGTGTCGTTGATCGCTTTTTTACTTTTTTGGATCAGTGACACTAATAACGAAAAGTACTCCTTGGTCGTAAAAGATCAAGCGGTTCTCTCAAGTATTATTTTATACTTTTTCGAGCTTGGGAGACACAAATTTACAAAAAATTTCAACCCTGGAGTCTTCTTAAGTTTTTTCAGACTCTCTAAAATTGATAAATGCCGAGTTTCTCCTATACTGGACTCGTTAAAATTTCACAGTAAAGGACCTGTTCGATTACAAACATGAACGGACCACTCCTTCTTAAGGTTCGAATCTAAACTAAGTTGGACTCATCCGAAGGATGAGCTTATAATCAAGCATATGTTATCCTCCTCAAGCTTGTAAAAAAATAAAGAGGTACTTGCCAAAAATGGTGGGGGAAAAGAGAGAAAAATGAGCCTATTTGTTATCCTTCGTCTCAGAAAAACCTTATCACCACTCTTGAACACGACACTTTTCATTCACCTGGGTTGGGCAATCCTTTGCCTAACAGTTGATCAAACCACATTGAAAGCCTTCAGCCGGTTTTTGGGTATTAACTTTGAGTCAATTGTCACCAAGCCATCTGTTGTGTCATTATGTGTTCAAGAGGTCACTGCAAATAAACCATTCATCTGCAAAATACCCGTCATCCATCTTGACCATCCATGAGTCAGTCCTTATAGCTACATTTCTTCAACTTGATCTATGATTTCGTGTTGTGGGCTTGCTTGCAACGGATCACTTTCTATCGATATCAGCACATTATCTAGAAATATGACCTAGAAATCGTCAGTACCTTGAAATTTGCATGCATCAATGGCAGGTTTCTCGCCTTTGACGACAGTTTACATCATTGACTTTCGATCGAAGGATTCTGTGACATGTTCGACATCAACACATTCATTCACATCTCATGGATTGTACTGGGTACTTTGAGAACCATTGACATCACTGGTGGTCTCTCTCACACTTGTTAACAGTTTACATCATTGACTGGTAATCAAGTGGTTTCTACCATGTTCGACATCAACTCATTTATTCGCATGGATAGAATCGTACTATTTCAGGAAGTAGAAATGAAGACCCTGGATCTAGTTTCCACCATCTAGGCTGCGAGGAGTTTTGTATTCATTATACAGTAGACTAATCATAAACAGATGGCTGCGTCCATACTATGTCTACATGAGTCTATGATTATGATGTACTGCGAAATCATTCCTGTATCAGAGCAATAGTTAGTTTGTTAGTTAAAGTTTTCAATCTGAGTATGGGAATGCCTACCTCAGCGATGATATGATCTTATATATGTATTTTGTGTTGAATATTTGCAGGTTCCGACTGGGCTCTCCACAAGATAATCCTTGAAATGATAAAGTACGTCACCCTTCCTAGATGATATGAAACCCTAATCTACTACAGGCTTCGCACTTTAGGGGGAAATATGTTACACTAAAATTTGTCACCATGACTATTTGCAGTCGGTATGGCTCCATCAACTGTCATAGTGTCCTCCTTGGCAAGTCTTATACCTCTGCTCCTCATGTCAAACCCCAAGAAAGAGAGAAAGTCCTTAAAAAATCAATATAACTCTGGTTAAGCAGTTTCTCTTACCCTTACCTGCGTGTACGCACCTCAAGTTCATAATACCTGCGTACTTGTACGCTCTGTCTGTAAAGGGGTGGGTGCGTACTCCTGTAAAGGTCAAAAGGCGCAAGTTTTACTTCAAAAAAGTTACTTGTGGTCGAATCTAGAGCATTCTAGAAGATGGTTTGACGTGTATTGAGCGCCTCCAGATGGTTCATGCATCCCAAAGAAAGAGGAACTTATCCCATCAAGAGGGGAGCTATCCCATTGAAAGAGGGGCTTATCCCATTGATGGTGGACCTGATTAACTTCTTCCAAAGCACTATAAATACAGGCATTGGGCCAGAGGGAGGAGAGGTTGAAAGCTGAACATTCCTAAGGGTAGATGCTGCTGAAATTAGGACTCCCTTATAGAGCTTGAGAGGAGAGATTCCCATCCTTTCTTAGCTTCATTTGGAAGTGGGTGAGCTGATCAAAGTAAAGGAGAACTCTTGCTGGACCCTGGGAGGGACCTGCACAACACCAAGGCACTGGTTGTAAGGTTTCTTTTGTTTCCAATTAATACAATTAAGTTCATTTTTCTCAACAAGTTGTTATATATAATTTGTTTCATAAACTCCTTGGTCTTTATGATGAATATGTTTTATTATATGAGTTATTCAGGTGCCATGTAATCATTTGCTTGTTAGTGAATGCAGGCTTCAAGGAGAAGGAGCTCATTTGGATCGGAGAGGCTTGGCTGCTACAAACAGCGTTGGACTAAAGGTAAGCCTTAAACACCTGGTTGCTTTTATTTTAAATGCATATTTAGGGAAAGATAGTGCTTGATTGTTTTGTTTGTCACTAGAAAAGCCTTGTTTTCTAGGGAGGTCGGTTTTTTCCGCAAAATTGACTCTTTCCGCATGACACAAGGAAACCAAATTGAAGAATTTGATTATCATGTACATAATAGTTTGTTATATCACTTGGGAAAGTTGTGTATTCCATAGGGAGAAAGAAACAATATCATAAGGGAGGCACACACTTCATTGATTGCTGGGCTCTTTGGTCTAGGCAAGACAGTAGCAAATCTCCAAAGGTATATTTATTGGCCATGCATGTTTGATAATGTATCTCATTTCATTAGAGGATGTTCTTTGTGTGCAATTAGTAAGACTAGAAATAGGAAACTAGGATTATACACTCCACTTCCGGTACCTTCACGTCCATGGGAGAGTATCTCAATGGATTTTGTAAGAGGTCTTCCATTATCAAGGAAGGGTCATGATTACTTGTATGTAGTTGTAGACATGTTCATCAAAATGTGCATACTAACACCATGTAAAAATAAAATTACAACTGAAAAAATAGCTCATCGTTTCTTCCAAAACGTTTGGGTGCATTTTGGTCTTCCTACTTCCATTGTATGTGATCGAGATTCTCGATTTGTTGGGAATTTTTGGTCAAAATTGTGGAACATGATGGACACAAAGTTGAAGAATAGTACATCATTTCATACGCAAATAGATGGAAAACCAAAGTGGTCAACGGAATAGTCATTCATCTTCTTAGAGGATATTGCAGCAAACATCCCAAGTTGTTGGATGAACAATTGCATTACATACAACATGCATACAACAGGGCAAAGCATTCTTCCACAAACACGTCGCCATTTGAGGCATGTTTTGGGTACTTGCCAAGATCACCATTGGACTTCATCTTTGAGAAAGATGTCGCCATCGATGGTCACAATGACATCGATAAGCAAGGAATTTCATAGAGAAAATTCAGTTGATACATCACACAGTGTAGGAATAGTTAGAAAAGAGTCAGAGCAGCTACAAGGCAAGGCATGACAAACACCATATTGATCAGAAATTTAAATTTGGAGACGAAGTTTGGTTATATATTAGAAAAGGGAGACTTCAAGGGGAAGGTAAAAATCTTAAGCCAATATGTTATGGTCCTTTTAAAATTCTAGAAAATATTGGTAACAATGCATTTAAGCTAGATTTTCCTCCTTATATGCAAATATACTCTATTGTTAATGTTGATAATCTCAGATTTTTTTAGCCTCCTTTGATTGATGATCAAGGATAGCATGTTCAGCTACCATCAATAGATGATTTCTCGCTAGAAGATCTTGATGAGCTTCATTAGGATCTCATACTTGATAGAAAAATAAGAACTTTAAAAAGAGGGAATGTCGAATACCTGAGAGTGGGAATCAAGGGACAAAAGCCTTATAAAGCCAAATGGTTATAGATCGAGAAGGTGAGGGAGTTGCACCCTCACCTATTAAACAATAGATAGTATCTTTTGGGGTCCAAAAGGCTTCTAGTGGGCAAGAATGATTAGGTGCTCAATATTTAGCTCAAAAATTAAATTTCTTAGAATGGCTCAAAACTTGTACGACCGCGTCCACCTTGGAAAAATGATCCTAAAGCAACTCATTTCATTGAAAACCAAGTTTGTATGAGGAATTTATTGAGTTCTGTCCACTTTTCCAAATAGAAGAAATTAAAAAAAAAAATGCATAGTCACTGCACAGTCAACAGTCCGTACTACTGACGTGGTAGGTAACTGTGCAAGGTCAATAGTGGTCAACATCCAGTCATAGATCGCCAAGTGCCATGTTTTTATTGGGTTCACAGGTGGTGACATGGAAGGTTTTTAGTGGTTGAAGGTGGTCCAATGAGGAGGAGACAAGTGGCAAGCCCAAAGGCCACCACGTGTCCCTCCCCAAAGGACTGGGCTTGGCACATAGTGGAACCAAAATTTTGTGGCAGGCCAGGGGGTCGAACCCAGGACTTGCACTATACAAACCACCAGACATACCGCTATACTATCCATTAGTTTTTAACATGTATATCGTTCCACGTAAATTTAAATTTTAAAGTTTTTAGAGTTGGCAGTTAGGAGGGCCAGCCTATAGGCCAGCCCTCCATGTGAACGCTCTAGCGAAACATGTTACGGTTAATACAAACCGGTGGACAACGCACACCATAACTGCGATACAAAGAAAATCACTAACATTTAATGTCACCATGTGACACATCACATATCTGACGGTCACGCCTTATATAATAGCCAGTTACATAACCGTTTGTGAAAACCCCGGCATGTGTTCACCCAAACCGTCAGCTCAAACAGTTAGCAGAAAACCACACGGTAATTGCATTAAATTTGGATTAGCGCTTAATTAATTAACACTAATTAAACTTCAATTTAGTTTGGCAGGAATTCTGGTGGACCTCTAAAATCGGTGCCAACTCTAATTTTAGTGAAGTTAAGTGGAGTTCCTCTAGTTTTAGAGGAGCTTTTCTAGGGAAAAATAGTTTGGGTCATAACTAGAGCATGTTTTGACCAAATTGAGCTTTGGAAAAGGTGTTCCTAGCTAATTTTGAAATTCTAAACACATTGGAATAAGTATTTGGAGCCGTAGAGCTTTGTAAACAACATTTTTTTCCATATTGAGCTAATATAAAGGCCCGAGCCTTGGAAGTTGGACCAAGGAGATGTAGGACGGGTGAACTCCTTCATCGAAACACTGTGTTAAGTGTTCATGTTGATGGTTTGCTGTACTTTTGATTGCTATTTTTCAACACTTTTTTTCATGCTATTTTTCTCATGAATGTCCCATTAAACTTGATTAAATTTACCTTTTTACATACACAAACAACCTAAGGAAAACTATACAAAGGAAGCAATGTTACCCCCAATATATTTCAACAGTGTATCTTGGGAATTCAAATTTACTCCTAACAACAAAGCCATCTTTCTAAACTCTTGGGTATAGTCTTGGACTATTTGGCCTTTGAGCTGCCTAAAATTCTGCCAACTCATAATGGCTTTTTGCATATAAGCTAATGGGTAAAACTATCTTTTAATTACAGAAACAACTTCAACCCAAGAAATTGATATCTTACCATGAATTCACATTTCCTTTTGAGTCTTTTCTTCCCACTAGAATAATGTTTCTCCTTCTAGCCTTAATGAAGCCAACTGGATCTTTATGTCATCTTCTTGAAGGTTCTAAATTCTGCAATATACCTTCAATTTTCGAATCCAATTGCCTAACTTTTTTGCATTCACCTCACCATTGTACGTGGGAAACTCAAACTTAATGTCCAATTTGAGTAAGGGAGTTTTTCCTTTTGGGTTTTGGGAATGAGTATGGACCGTTTTGGTGGTGGAAGTGGAAGATGTTGTTGTTTGATATGTTGAGGATGATGAATATGGAGGAGACGGAGGGGGATTTCATCCATTACCCTTTGAGTCCTCCTTATCATCTTTTTTATCTCTTGTGCTTCCTTCTCCATGTGGAAAAGCGGACAAAACTCAATAACTTCCTCATACAAACTCGGTTTTTAGTGAAACAAGTTGCGTTAGGATATTTTTGCCGAGATATATGCGGTCATTCAGGTTTCACGTTATTCTGAGAATTTTGATTTTTGAGCTAAATATTGAGCGCCTGATCAACCCCTTTCAGGTAGGCTTTGGATTTCAACCATTGTGTCCTATTTATGTTGCAATGCCACATACAACTACATAGACAAAATCCACACATGCTCAATCCAAATTTGATAAGGCCACCATGTTTATTGAATGCATTCAACACATCTGCTAGCATGTTCATGATATCCTCAATAAATCCAATACTAAGTAGAAACAACGTCATGATCAACATCAGGTACCACATAAGTTTCAAGTGGGTGAGAAGTTCTGGTTGCATTTGCAAAATTAATGCCTTTCTGGAGCCCATCAGAAGCTTTAATCACTCTAATACATGCCTTAAAACATCACCAAGGTTATGGGTGACAATACTTTCAAACTAAGTATCCCCCCATTCCTTGGCCTACACCCAATATTCAATGTGGAATCCCTTTGGACATACTTTCCACCATTATTGTACACATCAGACATTTTTGAGAAGTTGACACCAACAAATCTCAACTCATATTGCATTGAACAAGCCAAAATTGATCAAGTCATGGACACACGAATTAAGAACACTCGCCAATAGAGAATCCAAATATATTGGGTTGTCAAATCTAACCAACTCCTGTAGCAAGGAAAGTGGCTCACCAGGGAACAAGTTTAGCATGAGTTTCCTCACCTCATGGAGGCAGTCAACACAATGGAGACCATTGGTGGCATCTCGCCTATTCCACTTGGACCCCCAACTTTGTTTCCTATCAGTTTCCTATTTTTCAGTATAATTTCCTGCTTTGGTAATTTTCTATTTTTGGTAGTTTTTGGGCTTTGAACTTTCGTAGATTTTTTTAGGATTTAAATAGATTTTTTTTGGGAAACAAGAAAACACAGATCAAAGATCCATGTTTGTAATTGAAATTTGTTGTCCCAGGATACACCTTTCTAACAAGATATTGTTCATGCCAAACAAATATCATATGCCAAAATTATGACCCTGGGAAGTCGATGTTCCAACTAACCCCATCGGGGTCCATAACTTTTGGCGCTTCATCTCATAGGGTTAGGTTTTTGGATGTTTAGGGTTTATCATTGTTTATTCATGATAAAAAAATCTCAGAGCCTCATTGTAACTTAGTTTAGAAGGCAAGAAGTCATCACATCTCTTTTCAAAGGTCAACTACCATCGCCTGAGTTAGTTTGTCGTGATTATTCATGTAAACAATTTTATAGAATTTGTTATTTATTAATTGAAGTTTTGTTTAGCTACATCTCTGTGTTTTTTTTTTAATATGTATTTCATTTTGTTCCTTCATAAATCTGGATCACCTAACCTAAAATAGAATCAATAAGTGTCAATTATCATGACCAATCTTCCCCAAAAGGAAACTAATAATCTCCATCACACATCTAGGGGAGCATGGCTTAACATAACCCTCCCATGAATTTAGATTTAGAAGATAAATAATGGGAAATACCTCTATCCATCCTAATAAATCTAGTGTCAACTCCTTATCATTGACCATACTATGTTGTTATTGTTGTTCATAGATCTTTGTCATTAAATAACTAGTTTGGACAACTATGTTTCTTATAAAAATTGTACCTACCTAAATATCATAGCAATGTATTGAACCAATACCATTTCTCTTTTAATTTCCATGACTCTATGGCACTTTTCTATCATATTTATTTGGATAACACTTATCCCAATCAATATCAACGTTAGTTTACCAAAACCAAGATCATGCATAACCATATAACTGTGTATGTGATTTTCATGTTACTTGTTGACAAACAATGTAAACAAGCTAGCTTACTTATCATGTCCATGATCACTATTGATTCATTACAACATATAATCTAGACTAGTATCCATGTACATGAATATTTCATTTAATCTTGCATGTTGGGAATCATTCAACAACCATCATTGATAGCATAAGTAATAACTATACATAATTTTCACATCTAGGTAGGTTCACATGTCCTTATAATAAATTTCCTTTGCTATAATAGGGTTCCACAAATAATAATCAAAGAAATACAAAATATGCCATATTGTACTTTAGCTATTGAAGTAAAAATAGGGTTTTATATATGACCACCCTTTGGGGAATTTCGTCCCAAATTTATGTTCAAAAAAGTGTGGGATGATCTTGACACATGGTCTCTATATCCTCCCAAGAAGTAGATCATAGCTTATAATTATAAACAAGACCTTGACCTAGCCCACCAAGGGGTTCCTAGGCTATTGAACCCTATGGTCCAGTATGTATAATGGTTTCACCAAAAATGTTCCGACATTTGAAACATACAATTACTTGTAGTTAAGTTTATAAAATTCATTAGTTACATAATATCATAATATAGATATGATGAAAAACATCATAAGTTTTATGCAAGTCGGATGGTAGTACAAGATGATAGGAAACTAATCCAATTCCTTTTAGAATTTTAAATGGCCATATAAATTGAGGTGACAAATTTGTCCCCTTTCTAATCCAAATGATATTCTTATTAGGCTTGACACTAATAAAAACTTGTATCTCCTCATTTATAACTCCATTTATTCCTATGAGTATTAACATAATTCTTCTATCTATATTGTGCTTCCTTTAACCACTGGCTAATATGAATAACCTATCTTCCATCTATTGAATCAATTTTATCCTACTCTCACATGGTCCTCTAACATGTCCCGTCTCACTAGTGTCCTAAATGGCCTTCCATATAGATTTTATAAAGGAGCCATAATTATTGAGTTGTGGTAACTATACATGTAAGAAAACTCTACCAAAGCTAAGTACTTCCATCAATGGGTTTGGATGTCCATAAGATACATCCTAGGCATGTATTCCGTCACTTGATTTGTTCTTTCCATTTTCCCATCCATTTTATGATGAATTTTGGGAATTTTGAGGTGTAAAATGGGTCTACTAGGGAACATAATAAAATACTAGTTAAAAAAAAAAAAAAAAAAAAAAACAAAACAAAAAACAAAACAAAACAAAATAAGAGTTATTAATTCTTAAAGAAAAATAATGGAAATTGAAATTTTTGTGTGTGTTTTAGCTTATCTCCTTGTAGATTTATACAAATGTCAAGTGTAGACACTCGTTGGACACAAAATTAAATTCCAAATCCAACAATTACCCACTCTACATACTTATGACTAGACCCACATCTTAAAAAAATGAAAGTACATGAAAAAGGCATGTTCTGAACATGCTTTTTTCATGTATTTTTAATTTTTTTAGATGTGAGTCTACTCAAAAGTATGTAGAGTGGGTATTGTTTAGATGTATAATTTAATTCCACATCCAATGAGTGTCTACACTCAACATTTGAGTAATTATACAAGGATAAAAGATGAATTTATGACTAAAGAAAGTAGTTTTCTTCTTTTCCCTCTAGAATATTCTCTCCTAGAGATGACATCATCATCTTGAATCATATTGGTTAGTTTAAAGTTAATTTCACTGTACATTTTTTGTTTCTCAGACCATTTTTTACATCGAAATTCCCTAATGATATATCATGCTCACTTTCAATTGAGTCACCTAATTTTGAATGGAAATTTTTCCAAAACTTGGACATAAACCAACAATATTTTTCCAAGTTGATATTCTTGTGAAACCCATGTAGAACAATATCTTCACTTGAAAATTATATTATTGGATTGAAATGAGTGATTTTGGTTAGTTTATCAAATGCAACTAAAATAACATTATTCCTTTGCAATGTGAAAGGAAATCCCATAATGAAATCCCTAGAAACAACTTCCAATTTGGACATAGAAATGTCATGTGGTTGTAGGATTTTTTATTAGTGGTGATGATTGGTATTTACCTACTGACACTCAAGACATTTAGTGACAAAATGGACTACATAAAGCTTCATTACTACCTAAAATGAAGGATTATTCATGTTTGCATACATCTTCTTTATACAAGGATATGCATATTAAAGCGTTATATTGGATTCCTCAAGGATCATGCTTCAAACTTCTCCTCTCCTCAAGGTTGTGCATTCTCCCTTGAAATCACAACAATCCTATCACCTCAAGGAAATCCCATTTAAATTGAGGTTCTAACTATGCCCCATTTTGAAGTGCTAAAGTAACCTTTAAATACCAACCATATCTAATAAGTTGTCCTAATACTTTCCCCTCAAATTATCCATTAAGAGTGTGAAGGAGAAGATCCACAAATTTCTTCTTAGTGAATTATTAGCCATATTCTCCTATCCCTTGATGTAAAAAATTCAAAATTTTACTTAGTCACAAATTCACTCCTTCACCTTTATTTATCATTTAGATACAATTTAGTGAATAAATGCTTTAAGCTTTTATGACCAATTTTGAATATAAAGGTTCACTTGACAAGATAATTCCTCCCACCACTACTTCAAGGAATCTATGAAGAATACAAAGTCTTTTTCCATTTCTATAACTCATAGGATAAACATAGTAGTTACTAATCTCTTAAGCTTAATGAATATCACATTACATTCCCTAGTCCACTTATACTAGATTCCCTTGCACTACAAGATAGTGATGGATTTTGCAATCTTTGATAACCCTTCCAAAAACCTTCAGTTGCCTTTGGCTAGCCCCATGAAACTTCACACCTCATGATCATTTTGTGGCATGGCCATTATGGCATTCACCTTTCAATGTCCACTAGAATTCCTTCTCCTTAAGTAATATACCCAAGATAGTTAATATATTTCTCAAGGAATGAACATTTAAACAACTTACCATAGAATTTTTGTTTTTTTAAGCATGGAAACATTAATTGCAAGTGATCCTCATGTTCCATTTTGTTTCTAAAATAGATGATAATATCATCTATAAATACTTTCACAAAATGGCCTCAATACTTTTGGAATACACTATTAATGAGGCTCATGAATATAGTTGGTGCATGGTCAAAACTAATGGCACGCCACTATGACCTCATCATGACCAAACTATGTTTTAAAGGTAGTGATAATAATACCACATTCCTTAATCCTTAGTGATTATATGTTTGTAGATTAATTTTCAGAAAAACTATTTCTCCTTCCATTCAATCAAAGAGATCATTAATTAAAAGTATTGGGTACTTATTCTTTAGCGTGGCTCTATTCAAAACCCTATAATCTATGGATATTTGCAAGGAACCATTATTATTAACAAATATTACTAGTCCACCCCATGGTGGAACATTGGGCCTCATAATCCCTAAATCTAGTAGTTCCTTCAATTGTATCTAAAACTCACAAAGTTCCAGAGCCATGATCTTATAAGGTCTCTTGGACATTGGATTTGTGCCATGCTTTAACTCTATAACAAAATCAATTTCATTTCTAAGAGGTAAACTTTAAAAATATTTAGGAAAAACATCCTTGAAATTTGACAAAATTAGGTACTAATCTAAAGAGTGTCCTTTTCCATAACCTCCCACCTCTACTATATACAATTGACATCCTTGCATCTAGCAATGCTAAATTTCATTATCAATATGAAACACAAAGAGACATTCCTCTTAATATAGTGGATCTCAATTGACCTTCACTCATCATCTAAACAAATCAGTCTTTTCTTGAGATAGTTTGAGAAAGTATGATGATCTTCTAGCTAATCCATACCAATAATTAGATAATATATATTAAAGTAAAATACTTACACCTTATTCATAGTTGTGCACATCTTTAGTTCTACATGAAAATTTTCTACACTAGGTTCTTCCATTTGCCTTACCATAGAATTCATGTTGGCCTATTCAAAGTAATCATGCTTGTATGATGCTAACCCACATTTTTTTAATGCATATGGTGAAATGAAAATATCGGTTGCACCATGATCAAACAAAATTTAATTTTAACATTGCTTATTTTACTTGTGTTAAATTTCTAATATCAACCAGATTTATTTTCTCATGGAAATTTAATTTAGCCCTACTTTATTATTTATTTACCCAAATACTAACTAAATCACAAAGAAATAAAATCGTTGGTATCTTTAACTTATAGAATAAAAAAATATTCAACTAAAATAATCTAGAGAGATAAATCATGCTAATGTTTCATAGGGCTACATTGTTCTTTTGTTAGATAATTGCATTTCTTCATTAACACATTTAGCTCACCCCATATCATAATTACGTTATTCAGATCTATAACATTATTCATTGGCATATGAGATTATGTAGAAAGAACAATATCATCATCATCAACGTAGCGGAACATAAAGTAATAATGGAAGAAAACCATGCACACATAGAGACACTAGGATTGGTCTGAGACCAGGGAAAAACCCAATATGGGGAAAACCCTTGGAAATATTCTTCTTCGTAGATCGTCATCAAAAGATTAAGAAAAAGAGAGTACAATGATCCATAGTTGTATGTATGCAACAAAACAATTATGATATCCATCAAATGAATCTACTCATGTTATTAATACAAATCCTGATTCTAAAGACTGTAATGTGTTTTCACTGTCTGTAATCAACTACTCGATACTATTTTCATTGTGTTGAACATTGTTGAACACTGTTGAATACTGATACAAATTGATAACTCATCTTTAGGTCTTGGACCCATGAAGGAGGAGTTGTGCAAGCGTCTATAGCAGTCCTAGATGCTCTCTGCAAAACTGGATACTATGTCTAGAACAGATCTGGACGCTCCCAGGTGAACTAGATGAGGGTGTCAAGGGTCAAACATACCGAGATCTACCTCAAACCCTGGATGCTCTCATAAGGCTTATGTGCAAGCATCCATGGTGGCCCGAATGCTCCCTAAACCATTTTGTGTATGCATCCGTGGACCAAACTGGACTGCAAAAACGCTAGCCAACCGAACGTTCCTATAAATACTTTGTGCCAATGTCCAAGAATCCCTGGACACTCTTAGGACCATACTATGCTAACATCCAAGGACTAAAAACCTTAGTTATGAGTTAGTGTTTAAGACCTAGAAACCCTAGATGCATGTGATCTTCGATCATATAGTTCTGGACCCTTTGCGCGAGATTTCCTCTATCAGTCCTGTGTGAACCAAGACAACAAGAGAAGAGCATATGGATTGATCAATGTGTCCAAATGAGCTTGAGGTATCTTCTATTTATATTATTTCATGAGGGTCCACTTGGGCTTGAGGTCGACCTGTCTAATTTAACATGTGCTTAGGGCCGACCTAACCAAATATACATGAGTAAGTAAATAAATTCAAAAACCAACTTTTGCTTGTCCAAATAAGGTGATCATTAGGTCAATTTTGGTCCTCTTGAGAAGAGAAATCTATTGAAATTGCTATCTTCATCATATTAGCAATCCAAAGTGTAATTTGACCACAATTGCAAAAATTAACACTCCCTCTCAACTAGGGAGAATTCCACCTGCCAATATCTATCTATCGATCAATATGTCATTCTAGAATCTTCAAGTGTCATCACGTATCATCATTGATTATCTTTGTCATGTAGTCATCATGCCATGACTACCTCAAGTATCTCATCATCATATATCATCAATGTACATCTCGATCGATCCCATACTTATTCCTACTTATCTCTTGATTGTTCCTGCTCATATGATGAAAATTCTCAATTCTAGAAGAACAAGAATTTGTTACTAGAGGGGAGCTTAAGCTACCACCCTCTATCCATCATGATACTAGTCATAATCTTTTCCAGCAGGTTAATCCCAGAATATCATCATCAATCATCATTGGAAATCATATCATCAAGGAGAACATCTCATCCTATAACCACATTAGGGAGCACATCTCGATTTGTAACCACATCTCAACCTGGAATATCATGGGGGAGCTATACATCTACTACCCCATATCAAGCAATAGGATATCCAAACACACAGGGGAGCACATCAGGGAGCTCAATCTCAACTTGGAATCGTATAGGGTTATCTCAACCCATCTTGTTGCCTATTAATATTCCCATCAATTACCATGAATAATCATGTGGTAGAACACCTGCATCATAATCAACTTGGGTTTTACACCCCAAGTACACTCTCAACTCATTGCCCAAATGAAGAAGAGTATTCCCGACAAGCCCTGCTCCTCGGTATGATGCCAACTAGGGTATACTCTACAAAAACCAAACAGGGGAGAAACATTCTCCGACCCTATGAAGATAGGGAAGTAACATATCCAACCCTATGGGTAACAAATACAGGTCATACCCTATTTTCTAGAGTTCCCTAACCCTAGGAGCTCAGATAGGGAGGAAGAGTTGGCTCAGTGTCCGCGAGCAACGTTGCACTCATCATAATCAAATCTAATATATTCTTATCTTAATATCATCCGTTTCATTTTCATGTAGTACATCACATCAAATATCATGTTAGATCATAAATAATCATATAGATCACGAAAGGATACCATAATCATCCTCCCTGTCAAGGAGGTGTCAATCACAAGCCTAAGCTTATTTCAAACAACTACACTGTCTCAATATATGAGAGTATCTGAGTCCCAACTATATATATGGGATTCTCTATTATCCCAATGTATCCATTTCAGATCAAGATCATGATCAGATGGATCTCTAAGGAGCTTCTACATCATGCCTCATAGCTAGTCATGCTAGCAACATCAAACTCAATCTTGGTCGTGCTATGGATCTCTCATCCAAGATATCATGGAAGATATCATACTAAAGATGCATCCAAATTTTCTCATCATCAATAATCTCAAATAATACATCCATGCAGTCACATATCATAGGAAAAATATCTCAACTTCAAAAATAGAACATCTCATGCAAATATTTCAAAGGATGTTCAACAGAAACTCTATGTGAATGAGCAAATCACAGATGTTCAAAAATGAAACATCAATGCATCAATGAACTGATGGTTTCCAAGTCACATTCAACAACATCTTGGACTTCAAATTAGATTATCCAAGGATTTTCATTTCCATTATTTAAAAACATTTTCCAATAGCCTTGCAATATATAATTTCTTTCCCAAAATTCCAAAAATCAATTCATCATGTCATGATACATCATTTTGAGCTTCAGAAGCCATCTCCCTCTTACTTAGATCATCAAAGGCTCATCATCTATCAAGAGTAGGCTATCAGTATGTAAAACCAAAACCATAATAAAAATTACATTGTTACCTTGGAACTCATCATCCTGACTTCATTAGATAAGTATCAAATACAGACATATCTGGATCGGGGAGCTTGCTTCATGCAATGCTCTCTGGAAGAATAATGCCTTACTAATCCAACATAATCAGCCTTACATAAATTAATGTTTTATCAATAAATTCAGCTCAGCATAGTTCAGAAGTTAGATCAAAACTATTATCAAAGTCATCAATATCACAGTATCAAATCTTTCAACCAGGTGATAGGTAGAGCCTCTAAATGGGTCTAGGGAGTAGTCTATATTTTCTTTAGTAATCACTAAACTTGCATTGACAATAAACCTTTACAATAAAATTTGCTAGGGTAAACCTTCATGAAGTTTAACTTATATATGTTTTCACTTCCACTTTCATTGTAAATTTTTCCAATGGCGTGTTTAAGTCAAAATATTGCACTTGTGCACATAAGTCTAAAGGTACACTATGAGATGATTTTTTTTAAAAAGAAATAAATAAAGAAAAGAAAAAACCGTTAGTGTTTATTATCAATGCACTAAAACATTAAGTGAAAGGGAGTGAAAATTCATTTTGTAAAATTGATTTTTGTAAAAGAAACTTCTAATTCCTATTTTGTCATTTTTCCAAATGTTAAAAGGGAGACTTGTGTAAGAGAGATTTATTAGGGAAGATTTTGGTGGGGGTAGATCCTTTTGAAGAGTTTAAATTGTTAAGGATCATGGTAGGTCACATACAAATCTATAGATGAGAAATTTCAAGTAGTAACTTCATTCTATTCATCTCAAAATTTATATTAGGTGCATCACAGTGTATTATTGTAACATATGCACCACCTAATAAAAAATCGGTTTTATCTTGAAATTGTTTACTTAATTTGTAAAATATATTTCATAATTTGTGCATTTCATTTCATTATGAAATAATTTAATTGAAAGAATATGCTCGATAGAAAATCAAGGGAAATATCTTGTAGCATTAAATGTAAAGGAAACACATCTCATGAAGAAAACATGGCAAGTTCTCTTCAATAAAAGTAATATATACGGGTTATTTATTGTATTAAATGATGTGTATTGAATAATGCATGTCACATAGAGAAAAGATTAAAAATTATCTAGAAAGTTATTTAGAATATTAGTGGAAAAGAGCATACAAGTTCTATACAAATGTGATAAATAGAGGAACTAGGTCGACCAAAGGTAATCAATATAAAATATTTCTGGGATTTTTTTACTAACAAGGTGCTTTTTATAATACCTACCAACATTTTTCAAGAATTTTATTTCACATTTGTTGGATTTGTGTAACATAGAAAAAAATATAATGGTAGTTAGTCCTAAATATACGATATCGAATGAGTACTTTATTCATTTGGACTCATGTTATAATTTAATAAAAGGAGGGTAAACTTTTAAGAAACTGTGATGAATATGGTGGACATAATGAATAGTCATTGTTTTGACATATAGTACTCACTTTGACAATTAGGTTAGGTATAAACTATATCAAGTGTTTCTAGAGCAATGATAAATGAGATTTGTAAGACTTGCAATAGTAAAAGCTTGCAATAACAAAAAGGAATCATTTAAAAAATATATGTTGAATACAATTTTCTATAATATGCATAATTTAGTCCAAAAAATGAACAAAGTATATTTTGTTATATTTATTTTCATATAAATATTAAGTTGATTTTTTATTGCACTTCTAATTTTTAGGAATTAATAAAATGCCAAAGGATGAATGAGGTAATACATGAAACATAGTAGTAGGCATATTTAAAAAACTGGACAAGGAGTTGGTTAAAGAGATTAACATAATTGCGTTGTAGGATTTCTTTTTTAAGTACAAAGGATTTATTTTTGACATGATATACTAATTTTCAATTTCTTTTTCGTTTCAAAAAATAAATCAAAATGGAACTCGTTCAACACATGATAACATAGAAATAAGATCCACCTAAACATTTGATTGGCATTAGACTAAATACGGGTTGTGAGATATCTTGGAATATGAAGGGTTAATTGAAAATTTTGTAAGTAGATATGTTTTTCAATTCCCATATTTTATAATTGATAGAACAAAAAAACACTTTTAATTATATTTATGTTTTTTTATGCTATATAAAATTCACAAGAACAAAGTATGGAATGGAGACAATATGAGATTTTGCAAGAGAACATGAAGAAAACTTTTGAAAGATTGTGAATTGGTTATGAAACAGTTGCTACTTTGATACATTTTCAAATTTACATAATCATATATATTAAACTATAAATATATGTATATCATTACACTTTATTTCTATATTTATAGAAGGAACACGGATAGGCGGAATTTCAAAATCAAGCTAACCAGGGAAACATCCTAAATAACCCAAGTATGATATCTACTACAAGTGATATAATATTATCTGATGCCAACCTGATCCAAAATATTTCCTTCGGTTGATGTTAGCAGAATTGCATGAAAGAGAATGTAAAAAACATATGTGCAAACACTTAAGGAAGAAGCAACATAAAGGAGACAATAAGGAAAATGCACACAAAATTTTGATAATGGAGTTTTTCCAGTGTGGACTACGTCTCTGAGCCTACTTCAATAATGGGGAAATGACTCCATTCATCTTTGTAAAAATGAAAATGAGTACTTGGAAAAGTACATCATTATACCTCTAGTTTTTATAATGATCTGAAAATGCGATGCTCAAATACAAAAATAGACTGCACCTATGAAATTGTGGAAAAAAATCCAATTAAAATGAGTATAAAATCGGCTATATTCCACCTTAGTCAACTCTAGGACCCCTAGAGAATATTCAAATTCCACAACAAATTCTACATAGGAATATTTCCCTAGAATATTCCTCCTCAAATAGCACGCCCACAAGGTTCTTACCTGTAGGTTCCATCATGCAAGATTCCATCTATTATAGTTCCAATGGCTCTCAGTTGTGCATTGGTTCCAAAAGTAATGTGCACAGTTTAAATATATGTGGTGTGACAATCATTTCAAGGCTTCCCAGTCGGGCGCACTAGAAACCACACTCAATAAAAGATGTTAAATTGGGTAGGGTCATGGGTTCAATTCCACAGACTCCAACAACAATATATGTTTTAAAATAAAAACAAAATGACAGTTAAAAACCACTCGTTTTAATCGTTGTTGTTAATTGTATCCATTGATGTCATGTGTGTATATATATATATATATATATATATATATATATATATATATATATATATATATATATATATATATACCATTCACCAATTATAACAAATGTTGAAAAAAAATTGCCAACCATAATTTGTTGAACTCTCCACCAAACTGTTGTCATTTCGTTGGGTTGGGGTTGGCAGGTTTGTCAAGTTTGGTGGCCCACCAACCATATATTTTATTTTTCTATTTTTTTAACCAATTCAAACCATGCCGATTTGTGTGTTGACCAGGCCCAACTAGTTGCTAGCTAGGTACCATGTGGCACCCATTGATTGGGCTACGTGGCCCCATGCTATTGGCCAAAAATTTACCACCAAGCTTGGCAGGGTGCTAAACATATTTGGTGTTTCCACAAATTTATCCATTACTAGATTCCCTTGTTAAATTTATCCAAACTCGGGAAATTTGACTAATGATTTGGTGAGGCTACCAATTTAGCGTTGCTCCAAATTTGTCTAGCACTTTGCTAATTTTAGTCCTTTTAGCCAAATTTGACTAGAACTTTGACTGGGGATAACTTTTGCATATGAAATTGGATTGAGGCATCGTTCATGTCATTGTATTCCTTGTGATAATATATTCAATCATGTCTTATTTTTTTGCGATACGAGGAATATGATTTTTGGGCCATTAAGGATCCTCCTAGTCATTCCTCCAAACTAAAGGACTTTTGTCCTCCAAAAGTGTACACAATAATGCAATCTTGATCTACATAAAAAATGTCTCCGACAAGTTACCTTTCCTTTCCCTCACCTTTGTACTTCAGAACCAAGAATGATGAAGCTGACACCTGTATCCATATGCAAATATGTATCTGCCAATACATGTCCAACTTACAAGATCCTAAATAAGACCATACTTTCCAAGAGTTTATAAAACACTCATGGTGAAGTTTTACAGCAGAATCCATGCCCTTTGTTATTCAATTAAAGTCCAAAAAAATCACTACGTTGCATATTCAAATGATGTTATACATTTCATCATTTTTACAAGTTTTTTCACATGTATGAGGTCTTTAAAAAGAAACATGTGATTTACAATCATGGTCATACTCAACTACTTAAAATTGCTACCCATCTCTTACCTAACCAAGTATTATCACCAAAAAATTGATCATATATTCATAAACTACTAGATGAATCAAATTACACCATGTAGGACCAATTTTACCATAGTAAAATTGCTTTCACTATAAGAAATTACTTAATAAACCACATTTGTTAGGTTATTTCTAGTTAAACCCGTGAAGAATAATTAAATAAATCATTATTTATTTGATTATATTCTAGGAATAATTAATTAAACCATTGTTTAACTAATATTCCTTATCATATTTGACCCAATCATGAGAAATAATTAGATAATTCATTATTTATCTTATCTTTCTCTAGGAATAATTAATTAATCATTATTTAGTTATTATTCCTTATCAAGTTTGACTAAATCCTCTAGGAATACTTAAACAAATCATTATTTGTTTATTACTCCTTAAACACATTCCTTGGGATGATAAATAAATCATTTATTTATTTATTATTTCTAAATAAAAGTATCTAACCAATTTAAATACTTTTTCACTCCAACCAAATATAATAAAATATTCCAAATGATTAATTCTAGAATTTGGTTAATAATATTTTATTATTTTCCATTATTCGACAATAACCTAATATTTTGTTATAAATTGGAGGGTTTTAGATCCATTCTTCAATTTTGATCATTTTCATTGTTGCACTCACTATTGCAGCTCTGATTATTATCATTGTCACTCATCACTTGCCTTTTTCTTTTGAGTTCCCATTGAACTCAAACATTTTGTTTGTTGGGTTTACACAGTGTGGAGAAGAGATACTCTACAAAGCTGAAGACATTGAGGATAGCCAAGAACCCATCCCACAGAGGGGGATTGTTAGAATTATTTGTTCCCTTCATAGTTGTCATCTAATAAAACATATTCTTTACATTTGGTTTCCATTGGATTATTGGAGTTATTTGTGTTTATTTTACTATTCCATTTTGTTGTTTAACTATTTATGTTGCATAGATCAGGACTTTGGCAGGATTTGTTTCTATCATTTGTTGCAGATCCATAGCATTTTACAGGCATTTTTACTGTTAATGTTGTTTTTCATCGACAGTCTAAAGTGGTTTCTTTTTGTGCACTTTCGAGAAGAACTCTACACAACAAATGAGGACTCCACTACGTTTATAATTCTGATTTAGAAACCTGGGTGACCTTCAGTTTTCAGCTTAGGTTTTTTCTTTCTCTTTTTTTTTTTTTTCAGTCTCTTGATGTTGTTTACTAGCATTCTAGCCCTAGATTAGTCAAATTTCTAACTTTTGAAAATTTTCTGGTTATTTCTGCAGGTGACAGGAACCAGCCACAACAGAGACAACAAATTTTTCTGCGACTTGCCGCCTGAGAACATAGTAGCAAAAATCACATTTTGCAACCCCAAACCTGTGATCTGGAGGTGTAGAGGATACTTTCTGGCCCAAAAAGTGTAGTCTCCCCTAAAATAGGTCAGTACCTGCGATTTTAGGGTTTTTGTTATGAAACCAATTCAAGAAAAAGATAGAAAAGATAGATCAACACCTTAGAATTCAGCCTCTTCGAGGGGGCAACCTCCTTTACATTACATAAATGAACAATTCTTGGATGATTCAAATGAGAAAACCTCCTTTCTATATATAGGAGTCTAAGGAGTCACAATATAACCCAGTCGACCTAACAATAATAATAGAAAGCCACAAAAATAACAATAGAGGGATTCTATGGGGCACAATAATAACAATATGGGGATAATAGGGGCACAACAATACTAATAAGGGGTACAACTACAATAGTAATGGGGTAATCACTAGTATTATAGGGACCCAACATGCCCCTCTCCTTCAAAAAAGTTTTGTCCTCAATGCTTGAGAAGTTCTAGATGCTTCTGTATAAAATTCTCATCCTCCCATGTGGAATCTTCAGTGGATAAGTTCTTCCACTTGATAAGATACTCCGAAATTGATCGATTTCATAGCTGTCAAGTTCTTGTTTCTGTGACTGCTTCTGGTTCCAATATAATTTTTCCTTCCTCGTCAAGTTCTGGCAATATTGTTTGAACTGGGAGCTTGTCGCCTATAACCTTCTTTAAACATGAAACATGGAAAACTGGGTGCAATCGAGAAGCTGCAGGAAGCTCCAATTTGTATGCCATAGTACCAATCTTTTGCAACACCTTGTATGGACCATAATACTTTGGTGATAATTTATTATCCTTCTTAGCTTGCTTGAGGGACATTTACTTATATGGTTGTAGCCGTAGGAATACCCAATCACCTACATCAAAACTTTTTTCGCTGTGATGTTGATCTGCTTATTGTTTCATTCTATTCTGTGCCAACACGAGGTTATCCTTTAAGAGTTGGAGGACTTGTTGTGGATGTTCAATGTGATGTTCCACTACTTGAACCTTAGAATTTTCTCTTAAATGTGATGTGATGGATGGTGGCTGATACCCATAATGTGCCATAAATGGGGTCATTTTTGTTGTTGTATGGAAGGAAGTGTTATACCACCATTCAACCAGAGGCAACCATTTGACCCATCGTGTCTGTTTATCAGATACAAAGCAACGAAGATATCCTTCCAAACATTTGTTTACTATCTCAGTTTTTCGATCAGATTGAGGATGATAAGATGAGTTATGAGCTAACTGAGTACCAAGACAAGAAAATAATTATGTCCAAAAATTTCCAGTGGAAATGGGATCTCTATCACTTACAATAATCTTTGGGTTTCCATGTAGATTTTGAATTGTTTCCATAAATGCAGTAGACATTGTACTGGCTATAAATGGATGTGATAATGCACAAAAGTGTGCATACTTGGTAAGTCTGTCAACTACCACCATGATGACACTCTTTCCCTCAGACTTGGGTAAACCTGTGATAAAATCCATTGAAACCTCCTCCCAGTGTTGGCTTGGAATGGATAAAGGTTGTAATAGACCTGGTGTCTTAATTGTTTCAACTTTATTTTGTTGGCAAACCAAACATTCCGCCACAAACTTTTGAATATCTGATTTAAGGCCATCCCAAAAAAATTCCTTCTTAACCCTGTGGTAAGTTTTTAAAAATTTTGAGTGCCCTCCTAAGGGAGACGTGTGCAATTCCATAAGAATCTTTTGTTTTAGCTAGGAATTCTTACAGAGGTATAAGCGATCATTGTACCATAACGAATCATTTTGCTAGCTAAATGTATTAGACATACTGGAATCTTGTTGTAACTTTCGAATAAGTACCCACACTTTTTCGTCATTCTTCCATTCCTCCCTTGCTTCGTTTATCCAATCTGGTTGGATAATAGAAATGGCGCACAACAATGCTTCCACATCCTCATCATTTCTTGAGAGTGCATCTACCACCACATTTTGCTTCCCCTTTTTGTACATGATTTCAAAGTCATAACCCAAAATCTTTGACCCACTTTTGTTGCTCTTCAAAGGATAATCTTTGTTCTAAAAAGTATTGAAGGCTATCATGATCGGTTTTTACCTTGAAGTGTCTTCCCATTAGGTAGGGTCGCCATTTCTTAAGTGCATGGAGTATTGCCAACATTTCCTTCTCATCAATAGCTTTGTGTAAAAACTTTCCCTTGATTGGACGACTTCCAAAAGCAATGGGTCTTTCATCTTGCATTAAAACAACACCAATTCCATTTCCTGAAGCATCACATTCCACAATAAAGGTTTTTGTGAAGTCCGGTGCAGCTAAGACCGGTGCTTGGCACATTGCCTCTTTAATATGTTCGAATGCCTTTGTTGCTTTTGGAGTCCATGAAAATGCATCTTTCTTCAATAATGTTGTTAGAGGTGCTACTATTCTCCCATAATTCTTAACAAACTTGCGATGATACCCTGTCAACCTGAGAAATCCTCGCAAATGCTTTATGGATGTGGGAATTTTCCATTCCTTAATGGCTTTAATTTTGCTAGGGTATACCTTAACTCCTTCATGAGATACAATATGACCCAGATATTCCACCTCTTATACTCCAAAGAAATATTTGGATATTTTTGCATATAATTGTTTCTCCTCCAATATTTGTAGCACCTTGTCAACATGTTCAACATGATCCTTCCAAGACTTGTTGTAGATTAGTATATCATCAAAAAATACTAACACAAATTTTCTAAGGAATGGTTTGAAAATTGAATTCGTCAAACCTTGAAATGTTGAAGGTGCATTGGTAAGGCCAAAAGGCATGACCAAAAATTCATAATGACCCTCATGAGTTCTAAATGTTGTTTTCGGAATGTCTTCAGTCTTCATTCTGATTTGATGATATCCTGAATGAAGATCCAACTTGGTGAAGTAAATTGATCCATGCAATTCATCCAGTAATTCATCAATGACAGGAATGGGAAACTTATCTTTAATAGTGAGCTTGTTGAGCTCCCTATAATCCAAACACATGCGCCATGATCCATCCTTCTTGTGCACCAATACTACTGGAGCAGAGAAAGAACTTTCACTCGGTTGAATTATACTAGCCTCTAGCATTTCTACAACCATACATTCAATTTCACTCTTTTGGGCATAGGGATATCTGTACAACCTGATGTTTGGATGAACACTTCCTGGAATCAGATGAATAGCATGATCATGATCATGAATAGGTGGGAGACCTTTGGGAGTCTCAAATACCTTGGAATGATTGTCTAAGAGTTTTTGGAGATCTGGATAAATAGATGATTCCAATGTGGAAACATCTAGCGAACATAATTGTGCAATTACACCTCTTTGTTCCTTTTTTAGAAGCTTTGTCATACCGTTAGAGCTGATTATCTTCCCCGGTTTCCTGCAATACCCCTTAATTCAACTTCCTTTCCTTCCACAGAAAATTTCATGAAGAGTTCTTGAAAATTAAAAGCTATTGTACCCAAGGATTGTAGCCATTGGACTCCTAGTACAACATCAGCACCTCCCATTGGAATGGAAAGCATTGGGCTAGTCAATACATATTCTCCCATGGATAGCTTGATATTATGGCACTTTCCCGAGCAATTTATTGTTCCTCCATTTGCAACCATCACTTGACACTCTGGTGCTGGATATAAGAAGCAATTCAATTCTTTTTCTACCTTACAATGAATAAAATTGTGGGTACTTCCTGAATCAATCAACACTATTACCTTTTTCTTCTTGATTTGTCCTTCTATCTTGATGGTTTGAGGAGTGGTAATTCCCACCAATGCATTACAAGATATGGTCGGATTCATTTCTTCTTTATCTAGGCTTTGTTCCTGGAGTATATCCTCTTCTTTTGACATTTCTTGCTCCTTTTCTTCTTCCTCTTCACAATCTATGTAGAATAATTTCTTCTCAGCACACTTATGACCTTTAGTGTATTTTCTATCACAACTGTAACAAAACCCTTTTGCTCTTTTTTCTTCCAATTGTTGTGGTGTCAACCTTATAGGTTGTGGAAGACTAGGGGAAACAACACTTCCATCTTTATAGTTGTGAGTGGTATGCTTCCTGGTTGCCATAATTTTGCTTTCCATTTTTCTTGCTAACCTGAATGCCTTCTCTAATGAATTAGGTTCCCAAAGGTGAACATCATGTTGGATATTATCCTTTAATGTCCCTATGAACACATCAATCATATGCTCCTCTGGAATATTTTTTACCCTTATGTTCATTTTTGGAACTCCTCAATGTGCTCCATTATTGAACCCTTTTGTTTGAGACTTATCAATTGGCTAAAAAAAGTGTTGTTTTTTGTATCCTCATAATGTGTTGTCAATTCTTCTGTAAAAATTGCCCAAGTGATAATTTGTTTACGAGAGTAAAGCCATTGATACCATACAAACTGATTTGGTTCCAAACATAAAGTTGCAATACGTACCTTTTGTGTGTTTTGCACATTATTGAGATCGAAAAATTGCTCCATCTGTAATATCCATGTTGTGGGATTCTTGCCATCAAACTTCCTCATATCGATTTTTGGAATATGGTGGGTCTTCGATCCAACATTAGGGTCTATGGAATCACGATTAACATTTCTTTTGTTCTCATCATGAGTTTCCTTTACTACCCTTTCACCATTAGTGACCATTTCTTGTAGCAATTTATTCATATTTATCTTCAATTCTTCCATGTCTATCTTCAAATCTGTCTTCCAATCGTCCATCTTAGCTTCCATGCCATTCATCTTAGCTTCTATGCCCTTTATCTTTGTTAAGTTATGGTATGTTCTATGCTTATAACAGTTTACTTCTTTTTCTTATTATATTCCACCGATTAGCAATCACATGTACATAAAGTAAAGTGTAGATAGAACATTAAACGATCGACAGAAAACAAGCCAAGACAAGAGACACAAGATGTGGCGGCTAGCCAGGGACAAACCCCACAATGTGTGGGGAAACCCTTTGATCAAATCTTCTTTTATCTTCAATAATTCAGCAGAGAGAAATAGTACAATAAATCTTATTCATATCAGCAGTAGCAAACCCTAGATCAGCAGCATCAACATTAGCGGCTTCATTATCAAACTAGGGCAGACCATATCTCACAAACCGACTGTCGGATTGACTTCATTCCACCACCAAAAGTTTCGGCTTCCAGAGGATGTTCAGATGAACCTATAGCGTAGTTCCAAAGAGGAGATCTTCTAGGCCACGCAAGTCAATATTTACTTCTGCAGTTGCAACTTCAAATTCAACAGCTTCTGGCTTCACATGTGTGAGAGAGAGACCCATTTTAGCGCAGTAGAGAAGAGACTCATTTCTGTGTAGTAGTAGAGAGAGAGAGATGTGATGAGATGAGTGAGTCCAAATGAGGAAAAGTCATCTTATATTTATACACAACGATGGTGGGTTAATAGATGTGACTGTTGGGCTTCTAAGCCTACATGAGTTGTAGGTCGACTTGATAATAATTCCATAATCAAAATAAATTCATATCTCCATGAATACTTATCGGAATCAGATGATCTTTCTATCAATCCTACACCTCTCGATGAGAGGAATCTAATAAAAATATTATCAGTCATGAATAAGATGAGCCACATGAAGTTCTACCCTGGTTGCCAATTTTAACACTCCCTCTCAACCATGGAGAACTTCATCTGCAATCTGTCTATCGGTCCTTACTATTCATCCATCAAATGCACTGCCCTGTACAGCCTGACCCTTGCCCTGCTCTGCTCTATTCTGCCTGTTCTACTTTGTCTTGTTCTGCCCTACACTGATCTGTACTGTTTTTCTCTGTTCTGCTCTACTCTTGCATTGTTTTGTTCTGCTCTACTTTTGTCCGAATTATGAAGAAGAAGAAATGATCGAGGATGTATCATACTGACTCAAAGTCAGTCTCAGAGTATGTACCACTAGTCCCAGACCAGTCTCAACCAACCCAAAGTCAGCGTCATAGTGAGTACAACTCCACTGGTCCTAGACCAGTATCATCCTCCATCGACTCAAAGTCAGTCTCAGAGTGCGTACCACTGGTCCCAGACCAATCTTAACCGACCCGAAGTCAGCTTCATAGTAAGTACCACTCCTACCACTGGTCCCAGACCAGTATCGCAGTCTCAGAGAGTGTACCACTAGTCCCAGACCAGTATCGCAGTCTCAGAGAGTGTACCACTAGTCCCAGACCAGTCTCAACCGACCCGAAGTCAGCGTCATAGTATGTACCACTCTCACTGGTCCCAGACCAGTACTGCACTGACACGAAGTCAGTCTCGGAGTATGTACCACTAGTCCCAGGCCAGTCTTAATTGACCTGAATTCAATGTCATAGTATGGTACAACTCCTACCACTGGTCCCAGACCAGTATCGCAGTCTTAGAGAGTGTACCACTGGTCCCAGACTCACTGGTCCCAGACCAGTACTGCACTGACACGAAGTTAGTCTCAGAGTATGTACCACTGGTCCCAGACCAATCTCAACCGACCTGAAGTTAGCGTCATAGTATGGTACAACACCTACCACTGGTCCCAGACCAGTATCATTGATCCCAGATCAATGGAGGTCATCCTAGCGTAGGGAGTACGGTAGATACAACGATGTGTCCATCAGTACTACTATGGTCCCTAACTTCATTTCCCTACTCATTGATAAGATGAGAGGTACTTCCCATGAGTCCCAGACTACATGGGTAGTGTTGGTAAGGTAAATCCCCTCTGCGGACAGAGGCGATCCCACTAGCCTATCACAGAACTAGCCACAAACAAACCACGCTGCTACGCAAGTTCCTAGTTATGCATCAAAGGTGAATCAAGAAGACTAACCTGGAGTCCAACGCTATGATTGAAGCAGAGTTGATATCCTCGCTCCCTTGCTCCAACAGATCATAAACGAACACCTGCGCATGCAAAGGAAGAGACAAATACCAACATAGAAACTACCAATGCACAACTATATTTCAGTCAGAAAGGAAATAAATCAACATATCACCATGACAGATAATGAGATTGGAACTATAATAGCAGTCGCTCATCAATTAATAAACAGGAAAAGTTACAACCATTGTTCTGACGTCGACCCTTCTCTTGGCTGGGTGAGTAACTATATGTGTCTTGACATGCATCTCCTCTCCGGCAGCATAACCTCTCTAGCACTCATTAGCATTCTCTCCATGACCAATAATCATCACTACTATAACTCAATCACCAAATCACTAGCATAACACTAACACCAACACTTTCGCACTAGCCACTAGCACTTTGCACTCTCTCCTTAGCACTAGCCCCTTAGCTTGTCCAATTCATAATGACAAGCTTATATAGATGGAGAAGGGAGGAGGATGTGATGAACTGGGACACCTTTCGCGGATTTAGAAAAAGCCATAAAGATGGATAAAGCTCGACAAAAGACTGATTTTTTATCCTCAGAAAAGCTCCATGTAATGAAGGAAACAACAGTCGGACGTGCATTAAGGCAAAAAGCATGACTAAATTTGATTGGCGCGTGACCGTTGCTCTAAGACAGAGCGCCAATGGTCACGCCCCCTTTTGAGGATCTCCATCATTGGCGCGGGTAAGACATTGTGGACTTGCGCCAATGGAAAAAGAGCACTTTTTAGGGATGATCTGCAGAAGGTGTCTTCAGGGAACATGGAGTACATACTCAGGGGAACATAATGCAAGTGTTTTTGGACTTTGTCACTTCTTATAACTCCCGGGATGAGTCCTCCAAGGTACGTCAAGAGGAGTAACAGGGATGGTGACAAATTACTGTGTAACAGATGCCCCCTAAAGCATGAAGTCCGAGAGGTGGAGAGAGGTGAAATGCTTTACAAGAACGCACATAAGAGCACACAAGAGCACATATAGTTACTGCCGCCGAGGAGCTGTATTAAGAGACATGACTGATAGTTCAATTACATGATGTACGTGGCATGGTCGCAGCCATCCATCAGAGAGTACATAAATAATCTGGATCCATAGTATGGATGCAGCCATCTGGTTAGGATCAATGTTTTGACTCAGGTATGGTCGCAGCCATCCAGTGAATGAGTCAAGTACCAAGAATCACGCCTAGATAACAACAGACACAATCCAGGGTCTTGCACTCCATCTCGACCCGAACAAGAGTACAAGTCCAAGCATGTGAATATATGAGCTGAAGTCGAACACGCATGAACATCGCCTGATTACCAGTCAATAATGGAAACTGTTAACAGACGCGAGAGGTACCACCAATAATGACAATGGCCCTCAAGGTACTATAGGTACAATCTACGGCGTGTGAATCAATGAGCTGAATTTGAACACCCGTAGAATCATTCGATCGGAGGCCAATGATGAAAACCTCACATCGAACACGAAGAAACTGCCATTGAGGCCTGCAGGCTCCAAGGCACCGGAAGGGAGTCTCTAGGTCAACTTCCTGGATAATGAGCTGAAGTCGACAGGGAGTGACCTTGATCGAAGGTGGGCCATAATGTTTCCCACATCATCGACACGAGACAAAGAGATAATGTCGTGATTGTACGAACTATCAGAGGGAGGTTGTTTATTTGCAGAGGTCAACTTCTCTTGAACATACTGGCGGCACATTAACGGAATTGGCAGTATTTGACATCAAGGTATCAAAGGTCATTATGACGAGGCAATGAGTGAATGAGAGGTCAAATAGGGTACCCAAATCCATGGAAGCAAGTGAAAGATATGAGATGAAATATCCCCACCCCGGATACGAAAACAAAAAGTGCCATGTTCAAGAGCGACATACTGCCGTTACGGTAACAATCATGGTTCAAAAAATTTTATTTTCCCCCCGCCATTTCTGGCGAGTACCCCAGTTATTTTTAACAAGCTTGATGGGGATAGCATATGCTTGTGTTGTGACAAAATCCGATGTCATTAAGTTTTAATGAGTCTGACAAAGGAAGAACTCGGCGTCTTTTCATGTTTAGAGAGTTTGAAAAGACAGCAGAAAAGGAAGCTCCAGGGATGTCCTTTTTCATAAAGTTGTGTCTCTCGGGCCCGAAAAAGTATAAAATAATACCTGAAAGAACCGCCCGATCATTACGATCGAGGAGTACTTTTCATGATTAGTGACTTCGACCTGAAAAAGTAAAAAAGCGGTCAAAACCACGTCGTTTCGTAACCACTAACGAGTTTGAAACGACAAAAACCCGGTAATCTTTTTATGTTTTAACGGTCGACAAAAAGAACTTAAAACGACCGCCCCTTATCACCATTTAACGATTCAAGAGGAGCGACTCGGCAATCTTTTTCTCTTTAAATGGTCAGAAAAGAGCTGAAAGCGGACCTCCATTTTTATTTTCTTTAACGAGTCAAAAAGGGAAAAATACTCGGCAATCTTTTCATATTTTACGAGTCAGAAAAGAGCGTAAAGGCGACTCGTCCTGAAGGAACGAGTGGTATAAGAGATAGCAACTGGTTCCGGTAATGGTGGAACCTTACTTGAAACACGTAAAGGTTAAGAAGCTGGCTAATAAGACCACTCATCGCTGTGGTTCCTCAGGAAGGGAGAAACAACCAAATGAAAGCATATGATCGGCCAAAGAGATGGGGACGGTGGAATGAAACAACCAAGGCTCCTCTAGCAGAATTTAGCAGATAAATGGAAATCACGAAATGTAAATCAAGTATGGGTTCATTTTTACACAAGCTTGAACCATGGAGAACTCTGCTTGGATTCGGTTTCATGTTTACACAAGCTTGAAACGAAAAAACTATGCTTGTTATAAATTTGCATGCCCCCAGCATAATAATGCAAATCGAGGTACATGCCCCCCAAGCTTCATGGCATTCACAGAGTGGATGGAATGAAGGTTCACTCTCGAGATCTGTGAAAGACTTGACTTGTATTTTACGAGATCTTAATCAAAAGACTCGATTTGGAAAGGGAGTTGTTTCATTTTTTAATGAGGTTGACATAGTAAAAGAACTATCCTCATAACCCTTGGTTCATTTTTAAACGAGCATGAACTATGCTAAAACTGCTCGATTATCCAGTCATATGATAAGAATGTCTCACGTAAGATTCCATTTTTTATGGAGCTTGCGCCTTACAAAGCTATGCCCCGAATCCTTTCTTTATGCAAGTTCGGAAACGACTAATCCTACGAGTTTAAAGGGTTAGACCTACAGGTTTAAAGGGAGGACCTAAAAATTTAAAAAATAAATAGCCGCCCCTTGCTTGCACTCAAAAAGGTTTGCATGCCTCCAGGCATAAAATAGAGTTTCGAGGTCTCCCTCTATTCGAGCTGACAAAACATTTGTTTTATCAGGAAGGGTTGCCTTTTATTCGAGCTGACAAAACATTTGTTTTATCAGGAAAGGCACTACCTCTTACAGGTTACCCAAAGATTGTTCTGTTGCAAACAGCACACTTCTTTGGCGATGTCTACCGAGATAAACAAAGGTGAGTGACCCTGTTCCGTCAAACACATAACTTTGACAAAAGAATCTTATTCTAGAACAACCCCTCTTCCAATCACGGACGGGGTACGGACTAGTCATATTCTCCCGCGGAAACCTACTCTATACCCAAAGTTTTCTCTGCCCGAAGCAGACCAGGATGCATGCCCCCTGGGTTCCAGTTACATCCTTCCGAATTACTCGCGCTCATCGGGAAGAAGGACTGGGGGTGGAGACATTTCTTGCAGTGATAATATCATATGAGGATGGAATTTCTGAAGGCAAGACCGGGTCACTTGTTATCTGGACCCTTGGAAAGGCCGGGTCACTTGTCATCTGGACCTTTGGACTTTCATCTGGTTTGGATTTAGGTGGTTCATCTTTGATGAAAAACGTTCCCGAAACAAAGTGGTGTGTAGATGACGAGGGTAAATCAACAGCGTTTCCGACCAGGGACTGGTCTGGAACAGGCTGAAAATCAACAGTCTTTCCGACCAGGGACTGGTCTGGAACAGGCTGAGCAACACTCTTTCCGACCAGGTACTGGTCTGGAACAGGCTGAGCACAGCCAGGTTCGGGAACAGAAAGCTGGACCAAAGAGGAATCAGGCTTGATTTCTTGGTCAGCAGGGGAACGTTCTGCAATTGCAGAGAGACGTCGATAACCAGCAGGAAGTTGAGTTGAGGGAGCTGTAAGACTTTCCAATACAATAGAGGCTCTATTGATGAATGGACAAAGGTGAAGGGGATGATTGCCTTCACAAAGTCTACGGGGGAAACGAACCTTCCCTCTTCTGTTACCAACTAATAAGGTATCGTCGATTTGCGACAGTAAGGGGCGAGTCGGGTCACGGGACCATATATCTAGGATCCTGGGAATGCCAGGACAATCAGAAAGAAAATGGTCCCCTTTGCATAATCGACAAGGAGACCGAAGCTTCCGCGGAGGAGCAGAAGGTGGTTCCATTTCTAATAGTTTCGTGGTAGATACGACCTTTCCCTTAGGAGACTTCTTCTTTTTGGTCTTCTTCTTCTTCTTCTTAGCCACCTGGTTAGTGAAATCCAAGGTTTCACCAGGCGAAGTAGAAGATGAGGATGCAGCAATAGGCGAAGAAGGGAAAGGGTCCACCTTAGAATCAACATGGTTTTGTTCGGGTGGAGGAGGTGGTGGTGGGACAGGAGTCATCACACTTGAGACCACCGAGTTTGAAAACAACCATATGGGTAAACCAATGGTCAACCCAGGCAAAGACAATGTTGCGATATACTGAACACCGACATTTCCAACAGAAGGAAATGGGCGAGGGTACCCATCAGGAGGAACACCTTGGCCGGTGGGCACTGGAAAGGCTGCCATTGAACGAGGAATAACCCTACTCAAGCTAACGCAAACAAAATCTAATTGGGTAGATGTTATCGTGGCCAATAATTTTTAAGACACTGAACTTAACCTTTTCATTTTTTAAGAGTCGAGAAAAGGGTAAAAGATGACTCTAGTCTCCTTCGAATATTTAATGAGCACGAAGTGACAAGACGCTCATAGGCACCTTTTCGTTTAGGGAGTCCGAAAAGGATCAAAAGTGACTGCTCTGGAATTCTAGGTAGAGGGTGTGCCAAACTTTTCGCAAAACCACAGAATACCTTTTTAGGGTACGGGTGGTCGAACTTCGTGAATGTTGTGTTCACTGCATTGCGAATCGTAGGGCGACTGACACGGCTTCCTATGGATAAAGGCTTTATTCCTATAGGGGTCTCCCAATATATACTCGACGGTACGTGGGAGCACAGTCCGTATTGGCAGCTACCGTTTCACCGTGGAGGAATCACCCAACCACTCGACGATAAACTACCAGGTTTAACGACGCCGGAACACGTCTCTAACCTAGACCTCTAGAGTGTTTGCGTTATGTTCCAATGCGTTGTTATGTTCATTGAGTTCATTTTAAAGTTTATCTTTGATTATGTTTCAGTTTTTTGGTCCTACCGTATGTGATATCTCGAAAACTTCTTACATGCAAACTATATGCCGAAATTAAATCATTTGATTCGATGAATTCTATCTACAGGAGGGTTGAGATCTTTTTCACAAACGAAACGATCACTTCAACAAAGAACAAAGATCCTAATGCAGCTAATAACAAGAAACGAAATTTTGTCTTTTTCCTTTCAATAGCAACAAATAACAATAAATGCTAACTACTATAATGCAAGAGATTTTTTGTTTTTCTTTCCTTTAAGATGGCATGATGCATGTAAACAAATTCTAAGAGATATACACAATCCAAGTTCAGTCAATGAAATAGAACCAATTCTAAAACACAAAATGAACCATGCAAGCAAGGAAAAACACAAAAACTAGTGAAATTCAAAGAGGCTAGAAGTGAAGTATTCATAGTATAGAAGATCAAGCTTTAACAAAGCACTGGATAGGTGTAGAACAATCCACAAGCTGACTTGATGATCAAGAGACCGAAACTTCCCACAGAAGGCTAGACATGCAAAGTCACTGGAAATAAGCAAACAACTGAGGGATACAGGCTAAGACCAGTCAAGCAGAGGTTCAACACAGTTCCAGAGGCTGAAAGGGATATATAAAGAGACTGAATGAGCTTTCCACCCACACACAGGCAAAATTTACAGAGCTGGCGCGACTGTCAGCCTGCAACTTGCGCTACCACAGAATTGGCGCGAGTTGCTTTTGAGCAACGTGCGCCAACTGGCGCAACTGTCAGAGAAATAACCGCGCCAATTAAGCTTGCCAACTAAAAAGATAAAAGATACGACCTCAGGTCAGGTTGACAGTGCTCAGATGGGTCAAACAGTAAAGAATCAACTCAAAACTGACTCAGGAAGCTCATGCACTCAAGCAAGCAGAAGAAAATTAACATGCAAGACAGAAATCAAAGAGTTACCCCCCAGCGGAGTCGCCAATTTGTTGGTAAGGTAAATCCCCTCTGCGGACAGAGGCGATCCCACTAGCCTATCACAGAACTAGCCACAAACAAACCACGCTGCTACGCAAGTTCCTAGTTATGCATCAAAGGTGAATCAAGAAGACTAACCTGGAGTCCAACGCTATGATTGAAGCAGAGTTGATATCCTCGCTCCCTTGCTCCAACAGATCATAAACGAACACCTACGCATGCAAAGGAAGAGACAAATACCAACATAGAAACTACCAATGCACAACTATATTTCAGTCAGAAAGGAAATAAATCAACATATCACCATGACAGATAATGAGATTGGAACTATAATAGCAGTCGCTCATCAATTAATAAACAGGAAAAGTTACAACCATTGTTCTGACGTCGACCCTTCTCCTGGCTGGGTGAGTAACTATATGTGTCTTGACATGCATCTCCTCTCCGGCAGCATAACCTCTCTAGCACTCATTAGCATTCTCTCCATGACCAATAATCATCACTACTATAACTCAATCACCAAATCACTAGCATAACACTAACACCAACACTCTCGCACTAGCCACTAGCACTTTGCACTCTCTCCTTAGCACTAGCCCCTTAGCTTGTCCAATGCATAATGACAAGCTTATATAGATGGACAAGGGAGGAGGATGCGATGAACCGGGACACCTTTCGCGGATTTAGCAAAAGCCATAAAGATGGATAAAGCTCGACAAAAGACTGATTTTTTATCCTCAGAAAAGCTCCATGTAATGAAGGAAACAACAGTCGGACGTGCATTAAGGCAAAAAGCACGACTAAATTTGGTTGGCGCGACCGTTGCTCTAAGACAGAGCGCCAATGGTCGCGCCCCCTTTTGAGGATCTCCATCATTGGCGTGGGTAAGACATTGTGGACTTGCGCCAATGGAAAAAGAGCACTTTTTAGGGATGATCTACAGAAGGTGTCTTCAGGGAACATGGAGTACATACTCAGGGGAACATAATGCAAGTGTTTTTGGACTTTGTCACTTCTTATAACTCCCGGGATGAGTCCTCCAAGGTACGTCAAGAGGAGTAACAGGGATGGTGACAAATTACTGTGTAACAGGTAGGATGCCTCGACAGGTGAACTAATCAATCCTGTCCTCACAGGAGAAAACATCAATCCTACTACAATCGTCGTGGAGAACACATCAATCCAGGCTGCCATCGAGAACACATCAATCCAGGCCTCACAGGAGAACTAATCATCCTGTTACACAAGAGAGTGAATCATCATGTTCCACAAGAGAGCGAATCATCTTGTCCCACGAGAGAGTGAATCATCTTGTTCTAGTGTGCACCACCAGGGGAGGGTGAGTCACCTTGTGGTCATATGTTTCTCCAGTAGGAACCACAAGCCCTCAGAGCTCCCAGAGCTCAATGTATGCAACATGCAGGACCCTTGTACAAGGGTTTCTTGCCGACTCCAAGTCGTTTGGGAAAATCACAGATTAGATCTTTCCTCGGGGCTTTGACAAGGTGTATCAACCTCTACATCATCTTAATGTGATGGAGCTTCCTTGCTCATCGATTTACCATATCCCAGATGATGTCTATCTGATGGAGCAATTGACGAATACGGGATTCCTCAATAATCAAATCCCACCTCTGGTTGTTACAGAGAATCACAGTGGTATCCAATGTAAATCCAAACAACTCACTGAAGAGCTTTCGCAACCAGACTGCCTCACATGAGGTTATGCTAGCAACAATATATCCTACTTCGGCGGTGCTCAAAGCCACCGACTTCTACTTCCTACTCATCCAGGATATCGAAGTAGATCCCAAGGTGAAACAGTACCTGGAAGTGCTCTTACGGTCCACCACACTGCCTGCCCAATCAACATCAGTATATCCAAGTAGTCTCACATCTCTGGCAGTGTATCTTAATCCATGAGAGATTGTGTCCTGAAGACATCTCAAAGGATTCCTGGCATCAATCCAGTGAGGCTCAACCAAATATGAGCTCACAATGCTAACTGCAAAACATATGTTCGAACGGAGGTTCACCAAGAACATCAATGTGAATGAGTTTTTGAAACTCAGAGCCATTTCCCAAGTCTGGTCCGACATCACTACCGTATAACTTCTAAAAGTTAAGATCCTCGAGGTGGTCACAGGCTTGCAGTCCATCATATCGAATCTTTCCAATATCTTTACCACATATTTTCCTTGAGATAGGAAAATTTGCCTTGGCTTCTGCCACACTTCAAGTCCTTGGTCCTTCATTTCAAATTCAGAAGCCATCTCCCTCTTACATTTGTGAATGAGAGGGTTTGCACCTGTTAGAAAGAGGTCATCCACATACAACACCAGTATGAGAGGCTTGTCATCTTCAACCTTAAAGTAAAGGTTAGGATCAGCTTCACTCCTAGTGAATCCCAGCTTTATCAAGTAGCTATCGATCCTCTCATACGGTGCTCGAGGTGCTTGCTTCAGCCCATAGAGAGCCTTCTTCAACCTGCATACATGAGATTTTCAATCATAAATCTCAAATCCTTCAGGTTGCTCCACATAGACCTCTTCTTTGATAGAACCATGCAATAACGTGGTCTTAACATCCATCTGATGTAGGTTCCATCCTTGTGAAGCCACAAGGGCTATGATCAAGTGGATGGTCATATATCTGGCAATAGGTGCAAATATCATAGTCTATACCTCCCTTCCGGGATAAACCACGAGCAACAAAATGAACCTTATACTTTTCCATACTTCCATTTGCTGCATGCTTTATCTTGTAAAACCTTTTTGAAGTAATAATTGTCTTGTCCAGGGTCTGGGAACTACTTCCTAGACATCATTCTCCATAATAGACTCATATTCTATGTTCATAGCATCCTTCCATAGTTAATGCTTGATGACATCTGAGAATGATGAAGGTTCATTTTGTATGATCGTGCTCATGATGGTCAGGTATCCCTGATACCTGTTAAGTTTCTTACTTTGATGGAAGGTTCCTCAGGGTGCAGCATGTCCTTCAGCATCATCAAGTATCCCCCTAAGCCATGAAGGCCTCTTCCTAGAATAGGAAGGCTCATGTGGATGAGGATCAATCGGATCCATGGGTTCTTCTACATCAGGCATTGATTCATCATCCTTTTCTTTTGGTTCCCTGGTGTCGGCTTCTTGAGAGCTACTCAAAGTCAGCAGATTGTCCACCTTGCTGAGAGCCATATCTTTGTCAAAGGTGACATCATGACTAATCACGACTTCCCTTTGACCGGTGGTGAACATTTCTTCAGGAGTTTAGGAACCCAATGCTTGATGAGGGCATCGATTTTGTACATATACGGCAGTGATTGTAGTTTCAGCCCATAGAAACTTTGGAAGTCTTTGATCATGTAGCATGGCCCAGACAGCTTCCATCATCATGTGGTTCTTCCTTCCCACCACACCATTCTACTCAGGAGTATGTTTTTTAGTAGTCTCCCTCTTAATGCCAACCTCAGGTATGCCTGAGTAAACCAATTGTAATATATCGGAGGTCTTGCTTTGGCTTGAGGGGAATGGTCCCCTTTTGAGCTTTCCTTTGGCACATCCTGGACATACACCTTCTTTCTCTACTTGGAATTCGGGCATCCCTGTTACCATCTGCCTTACATCGGGTAAAGCTTTGTAATGAAGGTGGGCAAACCTCCAATGTCAAAGTTCGGACTGAAGAGATGTGTCATAAGACATGACACCTAGCGGACTTCCATCGACCTGATATAATGAATCAACACTAAACCCAAGAGTAAAGTCATCTTTAACATTATTTTTCCATATACATACCTCGCCATTGTTGAAGGTTACCTTGTAGCCTCTGTCTTCCATTGCCAAGATGGACACTAGGTTCCTTTTGAACTCAGGTGCATTTAATACATCCTATAATTTCTAGCCTTCTTGAATGCTTGTCCTCTTCCTTGATTCCCAGCTCTCCTCTTACCTTTGTTGTTGAATTTGTCATTCCTCTGATTTCCATCAGAGGGATTTCGAGTTGCACCACTACATACTGTACCATGCTTCTCTAATCATGATTATCATCATGCTGCCCATGTCCATGATTTTATCCATCATAATGCTTCAAACTAGTGTGCATCATCATCATGCTATCCTATATGTCCATGATCTCATGTTGCCCTTTATGTCCATGATCTCATTCATCATGATGCTCATGATCTCATACATAGTGACTTGCTTTATCGCAAATGTAACATCGTCATTTTCTTCTAGCCTTAGGTCCAGCCTTTCCTTTTGATTTAGTCTCGGAATTATTTCCTTTTCTTTGCATGAGAAGAAAAGGCAGCAAGAGGACCTTTAGGCATGGGCATTTCTTGCACTTCTTCCCTTGTTTCTTCTTGAATGCATCTATCCATTAATTCCTCGAAACCAGGAATTACATTATAGTTCAAAAGAGTAGTCCTGAACACATACCATTCAAATGGCAATCCTCCAAGAGTTGTGAGTGCCATTTCTCTGTCAGTAATAGTTTCCCCAATAGATAGGAGATTGTTCTTGATCTCGGTGATTCTTAAGAAGTATGCTTGCATACTTTCATCTTTACCCTTCTTGATTTCCCTCAGCTTATTTCTAAGAAATAAAACTTGATTTGCATCATTAACTTTAAATAAACTCACCAGTCTATCGTAGACTTCCTTGGAGGTGTCTAGTTTAGAGATGTAGGCCACTAAGTACTTATCGATAGAGTTCCGGATGATCTTCTATTGTTTTGACTTCTCCATTTTTCCATTTGTTCCAGGCAGCAACGGATGCATTTGATGGAGGCTCAACAATATTGCCTCTCACATGATCCAACACTCCTTGATTCTCAAGGGTTAGATCGATAGACATCTTCTATCCGTGATAGTCAGCTTTCTCACGGAGCTTGTCTTCAGCAGGAAAGAGTGTTGAGGACCCCATAGTTCTTTTAGGATAGCCTTGCCAATATTCTCTTCGATGATTGCTCTTGCTCTTACTCAGGCTTTGTCTTCACCTCAGCTCTGATACCATGTTAAGTTATGGTATGTTCTATGCTTATAACAGTTTACTTCTTTTTCTTATTATATTCCACTGATTAGCAATCACATGTACATAAAGTAAAGTGCAGATAGAACATTAAACGATCGAAAGAAAACAAGCCAAGACAAGAGACACAAGATGTGGCGGCTAGCCAGGGACAAACCCCACAATGTGTGGGGAAACCCTTTGATCAAATCTTCTTTTATCTTCAATAATTCAGTAGAGAGAAAGAGTACAATAAATCTTATTCATATCAGCAGTAGCAAACCCTAGATCAGCAGCATCAGCATTAGCGGCTTCATTATCAAACTAGGGCAGACCATATCTCACAAACCGACCGTCGGATTGACTTCATTCCACCACCAAAAGTTTCGGCTTCTAGAGGAGGTTCTGATGAACCTACAGCGCAGTTCCAAAGAGGAGATCTTCTATGCCACGAAAGTCAATCTTTACTTCTACAGTTGCAGCTTCAAATTCAACAGCTTCCGGCTTCACATGTGTGAGAGAGAGACCCATTTCAGCGCAGTAGAGAAGAGACTCATTACTGCGTAGTAGAGAGAGAGAGAGAGAGAGATGTGATGAGATGAGTGAGTCCAAATGAGGAAAAGTCCTCTTATATTTATACACAACATTGGTGGGTGAATAGATGCGACTGTTGGACTTCTGAGCCTACATGAGTTGTAGGTCAGCTTGATAATAATTCCATAATCAAAATAAATTCATATCTCCATGAATACTTATCAGAATCAGATGATCTTTATATCAATACTACACCTCTCGATGAGAGGAATCTAATAAAAATATTTTCAGCCATGAATAAGATGACCCACATGAAGTTTTTCCCTGGTTGCTAATTTTAACAATCTTAGATTCCATGCCATTTATCTTAGCTTCTGTTAGCTTTTGTGAGACTGGCATTTGCTGCACTTGGTCTTGTAATTTTGATATATCATGTAGCATTTCTTCCTCTTCATCATGAGTCATGCTACTTCTTTCAGGTTGCTTACTATTTGTTTGCATTTTCTTTCCTCTGGGCACCAGTTATCGATAACAATGCTCTACTATGCCCTTTGAATTCCTTCAAAATAATTTTTCAAACCAAGCTTAAGCAAAAATTTAAAAAAATCTACACACCTTTTTTCACTTTGTAGGAGCTCAATATTGCCTTTGATGTATCTTTGTAATTTTTGATCATCCAGTTCTAGAATTGCGACTTGTAGTAGCCCTCTATGTCCTCTTTCCAATGTGACCAGTCTGATCCCAATTGGATTCTCCAAGGAAGAGTTATGTGAAATCTCCCACAGTGACCTGATTATAGACTAGTTCAGTAGAGAAAACTTGTACGACGTGCCACGTGTCCCTGTTTTGACCTCTGGCTCTGAAAAAAATACACAAGAAACTACAGCCAGTCCTCTTTCTATAGCCTCTTACGAAATTTCAATCCGATGCTCAGAGAGAAAGTTATGATGATTTTCCCCAGGTCACCTGTTTGGAATGTAATTCAGGAGTCTGCAAAAAGACCAAATTCCTCAGATCACATATCCGCAAATATAGCGCGAAAATATCTGAAATTTGGACCCAAGATTCAGCACGACGTATTCTCAAATGAGTTTTTTTTTAGCTTCTGAAACGTTGTAGAAAAAATTTCTAGTGAAAATACCACGATGACCTGTTTGGAGCAGCGAAACCCTAGAATCCAAAGCTCTGATACCAAATGTTATGAAACTAGCTCAAGAAAAAGATAAAAAGATAGATCAACGCCTTAGAATTCAGCCTCTTCGAGGAGGAAACCTCCTTTACATTACATAAATGAACATTTCTCTGATGATTCAAATGTCAAAACCTCCTTTCTATATATAGGAGTCTAAGGAGTCACAATATAACCCAACCGACCTAACAATAATAATAGAAAGCCACAAAAATAACAATAGAGGGATTCTATGGGGCATAGTAATAAAAATATGGGGATAATAGGGACACAACAATATTAATAAGGGGCACAACTACAATAGTAATGGGTTAATCACTAGTATTATAGGTACCCAACAGTTTTCAAGAATTTTTCTGATCATTTTCTAGGTTTTGTAGAGAGCACTCTGCTAGGTTGGTTGACCACTGTCTTAGCCCGCTTAGGCCTTAATCTACTCTATTTTTCTCATTGAAGTGGAATTTAGCACCCTAGGGATTTTATTACGCTTCCACCTCCGTAGGAGGACTTTAACTAAGAAGTCCTAGTTTTTGCAGAGCTTTCAGCCATACATTTTAGATCTCTACCTTTCTTTTTTAGATATTTAAAGATAGTTGTTTCCATTCAAAGTTCCCTATTGAACCTTGTTTGTTCAATTGTCTTAGCGTGCCACTATTTTCCCTAGATTCCACACCCATCACTCTATCTTTTGCAGTGATGTTTTTTTCTGTTGTTGCTCCACTTTCCAGCAGCATAGTGTCATTTGATCCCAGTCACATCGACGCTTAGATCTCTTGGCCATTTTAGTGTGTTTTCATTTGATTTCACCACCAACCAGCACAGTGTTTGCAAACCCAGTTTGGGTGGGGTTTAGATAGTTGATTTTCTATTTATTTTTTGTTTTTAATTTCAGTTTATTTACATATTTCAGCAATCTTTTTCCTTTTCTTTTTCAAACACAATCTGGGCTTAATTAATAAACACCCATATTTTCACACACAAGCACACCTTAAGCGAAGGGCACTTAGTTAACACCACCAAGCCAAGACTTAACTTAATTAATTTATCTCCCCAACAAAGACAGAGACATTTTGTTTATCTCCCTTCACCATTTCTGTGTCACTTGTGTCTTGTAACCATTGTACCACCAAGGCGTTTATCACAGAGAATTTTAGGTCTTCATCCCCAGTTTCCACTTGGACGTATTACTCCTCCCTGTAGGGTTCGGGTTATTCCTCTCGTGAGTCCCCATACCGGCTCTTCTTTTAGTTCATTTGATTCCTCATCTGATTAAGAGCCTCCTTCACCGCATACCGTCATCATGTCAAGACCCACTGCAGGTGCAGGAAACCAACCTGATGGTGACTCTGGTTCTATCCTAGTAGTCACATCTAAAGGAACCATTCTGGTAGCCCCTTTGCTACCTTTCATGGTTGGGTTAAGTCTCCCAGTTTTTAACCAATTGATTAACGACCCCATATAGCACGACACTGGTTGGCCAGCTATGCCGACTAAGCTTCCCTTAAAAAGAAACATGTGATTTACAATCATGGTCATACTCAACTACTTAAAATACTACCCATCTCTTACCTAACCAAGTGTTATCACCAAAAAATTGGTCATATATTCATAAACTACAAGATGGATCAAAGTACACTGGTTGGCCAGCTATGCCGACTAAGCTTCCCTTAAAATGAAACATGTGATTTACAATCATGGTCATACTCAACTACTTAAAAATGTTACCCATCTCTTACCTGACCAAGTGTTATCACCAAAAAATTGATCATATATTCATAAACTACTAGATGGATTGAAGTACACCACGTAGGACCAATTTTACCATAGTAAAATTACGTTCACTATAAGAAATTACTTAATAAACCACATTTGTTAGGTTATTTCTAGTTAAACCCCTAAAGAATAATTAAATAAAACATTATTTATTTAATTATCTTCTAGGAATAATTAATTAAACCATTGTTTAAATAATATTCCTTATCATATTTGACCCAATCATGACAAATAATTAGATAAATCATTATTTATGTTATCTTTCTCTAGGAATAATTAATTAATCATTATTTAGTTATTATTCCTTGTCAAGTTTGACCAAATCCTCTAGGAATACTTAAACAAATCAACTAACCTGATGGTGACTCTGGTTATATCTCGGTAGTCACATCTAAAGGAACCATTATAGGAACCATTCTGGCAGCCCCTTTGCTACCTTTCCTGGCTAGGTTAAGTCTCCCAGTTTTTCACCAATTGATTAACAACCCCAGATAGCACGACATTGGTTGGCCAACTATGCCAACTAAGCTTCCCTTCAAAAGAAACATGTGATTTACAATCATGGTCATATTCAACTGCTTAAAAATGATACCCATCTCTTACCTAACCAAGTGTTATCACCAAAAAATTTATCATATATTCATAAACTACTAGATGGATCGAAGTACACCATGTAGGAACAATTTTACGATAGTAAAATTGCTTTCACTATAAGAAATTGCTTAATAAACCACACTTGTTATGTTATTTCTAGTTAAACCCGTGAAGAATAATTAAAAAAATCATTATTTATTTGATTATCTTCTAGGAACAATAAATGAAACCATTGTTCAACTAATATTCCTTATCATATTTGACCCAATCATGAGAAATAATTAGATAAATCATTATTTATCTTATCTTTCTCTATAAGAAACATGTGATTTACAATCATGGTCATACTCAACTACTTAAAAATGCTACCCATCTCTTACCTAACCAAGTGTTATCACCAAAAAATTGATCATATGTTCATAAACTACTAGATGGATTGAAGTGCACCATGTAGGACCAATTTTACCATATTAAAATTGCTTTCACTATAAGAAATTACTAAATAAACCACATTTGTTAGGTTATTTCTAGTTAAACCCATGAAGAATAATTAAATAAATCATTATTTATTTTATTATCTCTTAGGAATAATTAATTAAACCATTGTTTAACTAATATTCCTTATCATATTTGACCCAATCATGAGAAATAATTAGATAAATCATTATTTATCTTAACTTTCTTTATAAGAAACATGTGATTTACAATCATGGTCATACACAACTACTTAAAATGCTACCCATCTCTTACTTAACCAGGTGTTATCACCAAAAAATTGATTATATATTCATAAACTACTAGATGGATCGAAGTACACCATGTAGAACCAATTTTACCAATAAATAAATTATTATTTATTTGATTATCTTCTCGGAATAACTAATCAAACCATTGTTAAACTAATATTCCATATCCTATTTGACCCAATCATGAGAAATAATTAGATAAATCATTATTTATCATACTCAGCTACTTAAAAATGCTACCCATCTCTTACCTAACTAAGTGTTATCACCAAAAAATTGATCATATATTCATAAACTACTATATGGATTGAAGTACACCATGTAGGACTAATTTTACCAATAAATAAATCATTATTTATTTGATTATCTTCTAGGAATAATTAATTAAACCATTGTTTAACTAATATTCTTTAGCATATTTGACCCAATCATGAGAAATAATTAGATAAATCATTATTTATCATACTCAACTACTTAAAAATGCTAACCATCTCTTACCTAACCAAGTGTTATCACCAAACAATTAATCATATATTCATAAACTACTAAATGGATTGAAGTACACCATATAGGACCAATTATACCAATAAATAAATCATTATTTATTTGATTATCTTCTAAGAATAATTAATTAAACCATTGTATAACTAATATTTCTTATCATATTTGACCCAATCATGAGAAATAATTAGATAAATCATTATTTATCATACTCAACTACTTAAAATGCTACCCATCTCTTACCTAACCAAGTGTTATCACCAAAATATTGATCATATATTCATAAACTACTAGATAGATCGAAGTACACCATGTAGGACCAATTTTACCAATAAATAAATCATTATTTATTTGATTATCTTCTAGGAATAATTAATTAAACCATTGTTTAACTAATAATCCTTATCATATTTGAACCAATCATGAGAAATAATTAGATTAATCATTATTTATCTTATCTTTCTCTATAAGAAATAGGTGATTTCAAATCATGAGAAATAATTAGATGAATCATTATTTATCTTATCTTTTTCTATAAGAAACATGTGATTTACAATCACAGTCATACTCAACTACTTAAGAAAGCTACCCATCTCTTACCTAACCTAGTGTTTCACCAAAAAATTGATCATATATTCATAAACTACTAGATGGATCGAAGTACACCATGTAGGAGGAATTTTACCATTGTAAAATTGCTTTCACTATAAAAATTACTTAATAAACCACATTTGTTAGCTTATTTCTAGATAAACCCGTGAAGAATAATTAAATAATTCATTATTTATTTGATTATCTTCTAGAAATAATTAATTAAACCATTGTTTAACTAATATTATTTATCATATTTGACCCAATCATGAGAAATAATTAGATAAATCATTATTTATCATGCTCACATACTTAAAAAAGTTACCCATATCTTACCTAAACAAGTGTTATCACCAAAAAATTGATCATATATTCATAAATTACAAGATTCATCGAAGTACACCATGTAAAACCAATTTTACCAATAAATAAATCATTATTTATTTCATTATCCTCTAGTAATAATTAATTAAACCATTGGATAATTATTTTTTGTTATCATATTTGACCCAATCATGAGAAATAATTAGATAAATCGTTATTTATCATACTCAACTACTTAAAAATGCTACCCATCTCTTACCTAACCAAGTGTTATCACCAAAAAATTCATCTTATATTCATAAACTACTAGATGGATAGAAGTACACCATGTAGGACCAATTTCACCAATAAATAAATCATTATTTATTTGATTATCTTCTAGGAATAATTAATTAAACCATTGTTTAACTAATATTCCTTTTCATATTTGACCCAATCATGAGAAATAATTAGATAAATCATTATCTATCATACTCAACTACTTAAAAACGCTACCCATCTCTTACCTAACCAGGTGTTATTACCAAAAAATTGATCATATATTCATAAACTACTAGATGGATCGAAGTACACCATGTAGGACCAATTTTACCAATAAAAAAGTCATTATTTATATGATTATCTTCTAGCAATAATTAATTAAACCATTGTTTAACTAATATTCCTTATCATATTTGACCCAATCATGAGAAATAATTAGATAAATCATTATTTATCATACTCAACTACTTAAAAATGCTGCCCATTTCTTACCCAACCAAGTGTTATCACAAAAAAATTGATCATATATTCATACACTACTACATGGATTCAAGTAGACCATGTAAGACCAATTTTACCGATAAATAAATCATTATTTATTTGATTATGTTCTAGGAGTAATTAATTAAACCATTGTTTAGCTAATATTCCTTATCATGTTTGACCCAATCAAGATAAATAATTAGATAAATCATTATTTATCATACTCAACTACTTAAAAATGCTACCCATCTCTTACCTAACCAGGTACACCATGTAGGACCAACTTTACCAATAAATAAATCATTATTTGTTTGATTATCTTCTAGGAATAATTAGTTAAACCATTGTTTAACTAATATTCATTTTCATATTTGACCGAATCATGAGAAATAATTAGATAAATCATTATTCATCATACTCAACTACTTAAAAATGCTACCCAACTCTTACCTAACCATGTATTATCACCAAAAAATTGATCATATATTTATAAACTAATAGATGGATCGAAGTACGCCATGTAGGACAAATTTTACCAATAAATAAATCATTATTTAATTGATTATCTTCTAGGAATAATTAATTAAACCATTGTTTAACTAATATTCCTTATCATATTTGACCCAATCATGAGAAATAATTAGTTAAATCATTATATATCATACTCAACTACTTAAAAATGCTACCCATCACTTATCTAACCAAGTGTTATCCTTAAAAAAATGATCATATATTCATAAACTACTAGATGGATTGAAGTACACCATGTAGGACCAATTTCACCAATAAATAAATCATTATTTATTTGATTATGTTCTAGGAATAATTAATTAAACCATTGTTTAAATAATATTCCTTATCATATTTGACCCAATCAGGAGAAATAATTAGATAAATCATTATTTATCATACTCAACTACTTAAAAATTCTACCCATCCCTTACCTATCGAAGTGTTATCACCAAAAAATTGATCATATATTCATAAACTACTAGATGGATCGAAGTACACCATGTAGGAGCAATTTTACCAATAAATAAATCATTATTTATTTGATTATCTTCTAGGAATAATTAATTAAACCATTGTTTAACTAATATTATTTATCATATTTGACCCAATCATGAGAAATAATTTGATAAGTCATTAATTATCATACTCAACTACTTAAAAATCCTACCCATCTCTTACCTAACCAGGTGTTATCACCAAAAAATTGATCATATATTCATAAACTATTAGATGGATCGAAGTACACCATGTAGGACCAATTTTACCAATAAATAAATCAATATTTATTTCTTTATCTTCTACGAATAATTCATTAAACCATTGTTTAACTAATATTCCTTATCATATTTGACCCAATCATGAGAAATAATTAGATAAATCATTATTTATCGTACTCAACTACCTAAAAATGCTACCCATCTCTTACCTAGCCAGGTGTTATCACCAAAACATTCATCATATATTCATAAACTGCTAGATGGATCGAGGTACACCATGTAAGACCAATTTTACCAATAAATAAATCATTATTTATATGATTATCTTCCGGGAATAATTAATTAAACCATTATTTAACTAATATTCCTTATCATATTTGACCCAATCATGAGAAATAATTAGATAAATCATTATTTATCATACTCAAAAACTTAAAAATGCTACCCATCTCTTACCTAAGCAGGTTATCACCAAAAAATGTATCATATATTCATAAACTACTAGATGGATCAAAGTACACCATATAGGACCAATTCTACCAATAAATAAATCATTATTTATTTGATTATCTTATAGGAATAATAAATTAAACCATTGTTTAACTAATATTCCTTTTCATATTTGATCCAATCATGAGAAAAAATTAGATAAATCATTATTTATCATACTCAACTACTTAAAAATTCTACCCATATCTTACCTAACCAGGTGTTATCACCAAAAGATTGATCATATATTCATAAATTACTAGATGGATCGAAGTACACCATATAGGACCAATTTTACCAAGAAATAAATCATTATTTATTTGATTATCTTCAAGGAATAATTAATTAAACCATTGTTTAACTAATATTCTTTATCATATTTGACCTAAATATGAAAATTAATTAGATAAATCATTATTTATCACACTCAACTACTTAAAAATGCTACCCATCTCTTACCTAACCAGGTGTTATCACCAAAAAATTGATCATATATTCATAAACTACTAAATGGATCAAAGTACACCATGTAGGACCAATTTTACCAATAAATAAATCATTATTTGTTTGATTATCTTCTAGGAATAATTAATTAAACCATTGTTTAACTAATATTCCTTATCATATTTGACCCAATCATGAGAAATAATTGGATAAATCATTATTTCTGATATTCAACTACTTGAAAATGCTACCCATATCTTACCTAACCAAGTGTTATCACCAAAAAATTGATCATTTATTCATAAACCTCTAGATGGATCGATGTACACCATGTAGGACCAATTTTACAAATCAATAAATCATTATTTATTTGATTATCTTCTAGGAATAATTAATTAAACCAGTGTTTAACTAGTATTCCTTATCATATTTGACCCAATCATGATAAATAATTAGATAAATAATTATTTATCATACTCAACTACTTAAAAATGATACGCATCTCTTAACTAACCAGGCGTTATCACCAAAAAGTTGATCATATATTCATAAACTTCTAGATGGATCGAAGTACACCATGTAGGACCAATTTTACCAATAAACAAATCATTATCTTTTTTATTATGTTCTAGGAATAATTAATTAAACCATTGTTTAACTAATGTTCCTTATCATATTTGAACCAATCATGAGAAATAATTAGATAAATCCTGATTTATCATACTCAACTATTTCAAAATGCTACACATCTCTTACCTAACCAAGTGTTATCACCAAAAAAAATTGATCATATAGTCATAAACTACTAGATGGATCAAAGTACACCATGTGGGACCAATTTTAAGAATAAAGAAATCATTATTTATTTGATTATCTTCTAGAAATAATTAATTAAACTATTATTTAACTAATATTCTTTATCATATTTGACCCAATCATGGGAAATAATTAAATAAATCATTATTTATCATACTCAACTACTTAAAAAATGATTCCCATCTCTTACCTAACCAGGTGTTAACACCAAAAAATTGATCATATAATCATAAACAACTAGATGGATCAAAGTACACCATGTAGGACCAATTTTACCAATAAATAAATCATTATTTAGTTGATTATCGTCTAGGAATAGTTAATTAAACCATTGTTTAACTAGTATTCTTTATCATATTTGACCCAATCATGAGAAATAATTAGATAAATCCTTATTTATCATACTCAACTACTTTAAAATGCTACCCATCTCTTACCTAACTAGATGTTATCACCAAAAAATTGATCATATACTCATAAACTACTAGATGGATCGAAGTACACCATGTAGAACCAATTTTACCAATAAATAAATCATTATTTACATGATTATCCTCTAGGAATAATTAATTAAACCATTATTTTACTAATATTCGTTATCATATTTGACCGAGTCATGAGAAATAATTAGATCAATCATTATTTATCATACTCAACTACTTTAAAATGCTACCCATCTCTTAACTAACCAGGTGTTATCACCAAAAAATTGATCATATATTCATAAACTACTAGATGGACCGAAGTACACCATGTAGGACTAGTTCTCCTAATAAATAAATCATTATTTATTTCATTATCTTCTAGGAATAATTAATTAAAACATTGTTTATCTAATATTCCTTATCATAATTGACCCAATCATGAGAAATAACTAGATAAATCATTTTTTATCATACTCAACTGCTTAGAAATGCTACCCATCGCTTACCTAATCAAGTGTTATCACCAAAAACTTGATCATATATTCATAAACTACTAGATGGATCGAAGTACACCATGTATAACCTATTTTACCAATAAATAAATCATTATTTACTTGATTGTCGTCTAGGAATAATTAATTAAACCATTGTTTAACTAATTTTCGTTATCATATTTGACCTAGTCCTCAGAAATAATTAGATAAATCATTATTTATCACACTCAACTAGTCAAAAATGCTAGCCATCTATTACCTAAGAAAGTGTTATCACCAAAAAATTCATCATATATTCATAAACTACTAGATGGATCGAAGTACACCATGTAAGACCAATTTTACCAATAAATAAATCATTATTTATTTGATTGTCTTCTACGAATAATTAATTAAACCATTGTTTAACTAATATTCCTTATCATATTTGAACCAAACATGAGAAATAATTAGATAAATCATTATTTATCATACTCAACTACTTAAAAATGCTACCCATCTCTTACCTAAACAGGTACACCATGTAGGACCAAATTTAACAATAAATAAATCAATATTTATTTGATTATTTTCTAATAATAATTGATTAAACCATTGTTTAACTAATACTCCTTTTCATATTGGACAAATCATTATTTATCATACTCAACTACTTAAAAGTGGTACCCATCTCTTATATAACCGAGTGTCATCACTAATAAATTCATCATATATTCATAAACTACAAGATGGATCAAAGTACACCATGTAGGACCAACTTTATGAATAAATTAATCATTATTTGTTTGATTATCTTCCAGGAATAATTAATTAAACCATTGTTTAACTAATAGTCCTTATCATATTTTACCCAATCATGAGAAATAATTAGATAAATCATTATTTAACATACTCACCTACTTAAAAATGCTACCCATCTCTTACCTAACCAAGTACACCATGTAGGACCAATTTTACAAATAAATAAATCATTATTTATTTGATTATCTTCTAGGAATAATTAAACCATTGTTTAGCTAATATTCCTTATCATATTTTACCCAATCATGAGAAATGATTAGATAAATCATTATTTATCATACTCAACTACTCAAAAATGCTACCCATCTCTTACCTAACCAAGTTTTATCACCAAAAAAATTTGATCATATATTCATAAACTACTAGATGGATCAAAGTACATGATGTAGGACCAATTTTAACAATAAATAAATCATTAGTTGTTTGATTATCTTCTAGGAATAATTAATTAAACCATTGTTTAACTAATATTCCTTATCATATTTGACCCAATCATGAGAAATAATTAGATAAATCATTATTTATCATACTCAACTACTTAAAAATGCTACCCATCTCATACCTAACCAAGTGTTATCACCAAAAGATTGATCATATATTCATACACTACTAGATGGATTGAAGTACACCATGTAAGACCAATTTTACCAATAAATAAATCATTATTTATTTGATTATCTTCTAGGAATAACTAATTAAAACATTGTTTAACTAATATTCCTTTTCATATTTCATCCAACCATGAGAAATAATTAAATAAATCATTATTTATCATACTCAACTAGTTAAAAATGCTATCGATCTCTTAACTAACCAAGTGTTATCACCAAAAAATTAATCATATATTCATAAACTACTAGATGGATCGAGGTACACCATGTATGACCAATTTTACTGATAAATAAATCATTATTTATTTGATTATCTTCTAGGAATAATTAATTAAACAATTGTTTAACTAATATTCCTTATCATATTTGACCCCATCATGAGAAATAATTAGATAAATCATTATTTATCATACTCAACTACTTAAAAATGTTACCCATCTCTTACCTAACCAAGTACACCATGTAGCACCAATTTTACCAATAAATAAATCATTGTTTATTTGATTATCTTATAGGAATAAATAATTACACCATTGTTTAACTAATATTCCTTACCATATTTGACTGAATCATGAGAAATAATTAGACAAATCATTATTTCTCATACTCAACTACTTAATGATGCTACCCATCTCTTATCTAACCAAGTGTTATCACTAAAAAATTCGTCGTATATTCATAAACTACTAGATGGATCAAAGCACACCATGTAGGACCAACTTTACCAATAAATAAATCATTATTTACTTGATTATCTTCTATGAATAATTAATTAAACCATTGTTTAACTAATATTCCTTACAATATTTGACCCAATCATGAGAAATGATTAGATAAATCATTATTTATCATACTCAACTACTTAAAAAAGCTACCCTTCTCTTTCCTAACCAAGTACACCATGTAGGACCAATTTTATCAATAAATAAATCATTATTTATTTGATTATCTTCTAGGAATATTTAATTAAATCATTGTTTAACTAATATTTGACACAATCATGAGAAATGATTAGATAAATCATTATTTAACATACTCAACTACTCAAAAATGCTACCCATCTCTTAACTAGCCAAGTGTTATCCCCAAAAAAAACTGATCATATGTTCATAAACTACTAGATGGGTCGAACTACACCATGCAGGACAAATTTTACTAATAAATAAATCATTATTTATTTGATTATCTTCTAGGAATAATTAATTAAACCATTGTTTAACTAATATTCCTTATCATATTTGACCCAATCATGAGAAAAAATTAGATTAATCATTATTTATCATACTCAACTACTTAAAAATGCTACGCATCTCTTACCTAACAAGGTAAACCATGTAGGACCAATTTTAACAATAAATAAATCATTATTTATTTGATTATCCTCTAGGAATAATTAATTAAACCATTGTTTAACTAATAATCCTTTTCATATTTAATCCGAACATGACAAATAATTAGATTAGTCATTATTTATCATACTCAACTACTTAAAAATGCTACCCATCTCTTACCTAACCAAGTTTTATCACCAAAAAATTGATCATATAATCATAAACTACTAGATGGATCGAAGTACACCATGTAGGACTAATCTTACCAATAAATATATCATTATTTATTTTATTATACTCTAGGAGTAATTAATTAAACCATTGTTTAACTAATATTCCTTATCATATTTGACCCAATCATGAGAAATAAATAGATAAATCATTATTTATCATACTCAACTACTTTAAAACACTACCCATCTCTTACCTAACAAAGTACACCATGTAGGACCAATTTTACCAATAAATAAAATATTATTTATTTGATTATCTTCTAGGAATAGTTAATTAAACCATTGTGTAACTAATATTCCTCATCATATTTGACCCAATCATGAGAAATAATTAGATAAATCATTATTTCTAATACTCAACTACGTAAAAATGCTACCCATCTCTTACCTAACCAATTGTTATCACCAAAAAATTGATCATATATTCATAAACTACTAGATGGATTGACGTACACCTTGTAGGACCAATTTTACCAATAAATAAATCATTATTTATTTCATTATCTTCTAGGAATAATTAATTAAACCATTGTTTAACTAATATTCCTTATCATATTTGACCCAATCATGAGAAATAAATAGATAAATTAGTATTTATCATACTCAACTTTTTAAAAATGCTACCCATCTCTTACCTAACCAAGTATTATCGCCAAAAAATTGATCATATGTTCATAAACTACTAGATGGATCGAAGTACACCATGGAGGACCAATTTGACCAATAAATAAATCATTATTCATTTGATTATCTTCTAGGAATAATTAATTAAACCATTGTTTAACTAATATTCCTTATGATATTTGACCCAATCATGAGAAATAATTGGATAAATCATTATTTATCATACTCAACTACTTGAAAATGCTACCCCTCTCTTACCTAACCAAGCGTTATCACTAAGAAATTGATCATATGTTCATAAACTACTAGATGGATCGAAGTCCACCATGTAGGACCAATTTTACCAATAAATAAATCATTATTTATTTGATTATCTTCTAGGAATAATTAATTAAACCATTGTTTAACTAATATTCCTTATCATATTTGACCCAATCATGAGAAATAATTGGATAAACCATTATTTCTCACACTCAACTACTTGAAAGTGCTACCCATCTCTTACCTAACAAAGAACACCATGTAGGACCAACTTTAACAATAAATAAATCATTATTTATTTGATTATCTTCTAGGAATAATTAATTAAACCATTGTTTAACTAATATTCCCAATCATTTTTACCCCAATCATGAGAAATAATTAGATAAATCATTATTTATCATATTCAACTACTTTAAAACGCTACCCATCTCTTACGTAACAAAGTACACCATGTAGGACCAATTTTACCAATAAATAAAATATTATTTATTTAATTATCTTCTAGGAATAATTAATTAAGCCATTGTTTAAATAATATTCCTTATCATATTTGACCCAATCATGAGAAATAATTAGATAAATCATTATTTCTCATACTCAACTACGTAAAAATTCTACCCATCTCTTAACTAACCAATAGTTATCACCAAAAAACTGATCTTATATTCATAAACTACTAGATGGATTGAAGTACACCATGTAGGACCAATTTTACCAATAAATAAATCATTATTTATTTGATTATCTTCTAGTAATAATTAATTAAACCATTGTTTAACTAATATTCCTTATCATATTTGACCCAGTCATGAGAAATAATTAGATAAATCAGTATTTATAATACTCAACTTCTTAAAAATGCTACTCCATCTCTTACATAACCGAGTGCTATCACCAAAAAATTGATCATATGTTCATAAACTACTAGATGGATCGTAGTACACCATGGAGGACCAATTTGACCAATAAACAAATCATTATTTATTTGATTATCTTCTAGGAATAATTAATTAAACCATTGTTTAACTAATAATCCTTATCATATTTGACCCAATCATGAGAAATAATTGGATAAATCATTATTTCTCATACTCAACTACTTGAAAATGCTACCCATCTCTTACCTAACCAAGTGTTATCAGCAAAAAATTGATCATATGTTCATAAACTACTAGATGGATCGAAGTACACCATGTAGGACCAATTTTACCAATAAATAAAATATTATTTATTTGATTATCTTCTAGGAATAATTAATTAAACCATTGTTTAACTAATATTCCTTATCATATTTGACCCAATCGTGAGAAATAATTAGATAAATCATTATTTACCATATTCAACTACTTGAAAATGCTACCCATCTCTTACCTAACAAAGCACACCATGTAGGACCAACTTTACCAATAAATAAATCATTATTTATTTGATTATCTTCTAGGAATATTTAATTAAACATTTGTTTAACTAATATTCCCAATCATATTTGGTCCAATATGAGAAATAATTAGATAAATCATTATTTATCATACTCAACTACTTTAAAACGCTACCCATATCTTACCTAACAAAGTACATCATGTAGGACCAATTTTACCAATAAATAAATCATTATTTATTTGATTATCTTCTAGGAATAATTAATTAAACCATTGTTTAACTAATATTCCTTATCATATTTGACCCAATCATGAGAAATAATTAGATAAATCAGTATTTATCATACTCAACTTTTTAAAAATGCTACCCATCTCTTACCTAACCAACTATTATCGCCAAGAAATTGATCATATGTTCATAAACTACTAGATGGATCGAAGTACACCATGGAGGACCAATTTGATCAATAAATAAATCATTATTCATTTGATCATCTTCTAGGAATAACTAATTAAACCATTGTTTAACTAATATTCCTTATCATATTTGACCCAATCATGAGAAATAATTAGATAAATCAGTATTTATAATACTCAACTTCTTAAAAATGCTACCCCATCTCTTACATAACCAAGTGCTATCACCAAAAAATTGATCATATGTTCATAAACTACTAGATGGATCGAAGTACACCATGGAGGAGCAATTTGACCAATAAATAAATCATTATTTATTTGATTATCTTCTAGGAATAATTAACTAAACCATTTTTTAACTAATATTCCTTATCATATTTGACCCAATCATGAGAAATAATTGGATAAATCATTATTTCTCATACTCAACTACTTGAAAATGCTACCCATCTCTTACATAACCAAGTGTTATCAGCAAAAAATTGATCATATGTTCATAAACTACTAGATGGATCGAAGTACACCATGTAGGACCAATTTTACCAATAAATAAAATATTATTTATTTGATTATCTTCTAGGAATAATTAATTAAACCATTGTATAACTAATAATCCTTATCATATTTGACCCAATCGTGAGAAATAATTAGATAAATCATTATTTACCATATTCAACTACTTGAAAATGCTACCCATCTCTTACCTAACAAAGCACACCATGTAGGACCAACTTTACCAATAAATAAATCATTATTTATTTGATTATCTTCTAGGAATATTTAATTAAACCATTGTTTAACTAATATTCCCAATCATATTTGGCCCAATCATGAGAAATAATTAGATAAATCATTATTTATCATACTCAACTACTTTAAAACGCTACCCATATCTTACCTAACAAAGTACATCATGTAGGACCAATTTTACCAATAAATAAATCATTATTTATTTGATTATCTTCTAGGAATAATTAATTAAACCATTGTTTAACTAATATTCCTTATCATATTTGACCCAATCATGAGAAATAATTAGATAAATCAGCATTTATCATACTCAACTTTTTAAAAATGCTACCCATCTCTTACCTAACCATGTATTATCACCAAAAATTTGATCATATGTTCATAAACTACTAGATGGATCGAAGTACACAATGGAGGACCAATTTGGCCAATAAATAAATCATTATTCATCTGATTGTCTTCTAGGAATAATTAAATAAACAATTGTTTAACTAATATTCCTTATCATATTTTACCCAATCATGAAAAATAATTGGATAAATCATTATTTATCATACTCAACTACTTGAAAATGCTACCCATCTCTTACCTAACCAAACGTTATCACCAAAAAATTGATCATATGTTCATAAACTACTAGATGGATCAAAGTACACCATGTAGGACCAATTTTACCAATAAATAAATCATTATTTATTTGATTATCTTCTAGGAATAATTAATTAAACCATTGTTTAACTAATATTCCTTATCATATTTGACCCAATCATGAGAAATAATTGGATAAAGCATTATTTCTCACACTCAACTACTTGAAAATGCTACCCATCTCTTACCTAACAAAGCACACCATGTAGGACCAACTTTAACAATAAATAAATCATTATTTATTTGATTATCTTCTAGGAATAATTAATTAAACCATTGTTTATCTAATATTCCCAATCATATTTGCCCCAATCATGAAAAATAATTAGACAAATCATTATTTATCATACTCAACTACTTTAAAATGCTACCCATCTCTTACCTAACAAAGTACACCATGTAGGAACAATTTTACCAATAAATAAAATATTATTTATTTGATTATCTTCTAGGAATAATTAATTAAACCATTGTTTAACTAATATTCTTTATCATATTTGACCCAATCATGAGGAATAATTAGATAAATCATTATTTCTCATACTCAGCTACGTAAAAATTCTACCCATCTCTTACCTAACCAATTGTTATCATCAAAAAACTGATCATATATTCATAAACTACTAGATGGATTGAAGTACACCATGTAGGACCAATTTTAACAATAAATAAATCATTATTTATTTGATTATCTTCTAGTAATAATTAATAAAACCATTGTTTAACAAATATTCCTTATCATCTTTGACCCAATCATGAGAAATAATTAGATAAATCAGTATTTATCATACTCAACTTCTTAAAAATGCTAGCCATCTCTTACATAACCAAGTGTTATCACCAAAAAATTGATCATATGTTCATGAACTACTAGATGGATCGAAGTACACCATGGAGGGCCAATTTGACCAATAAATAAAGCATTATTTATTTGATTATCTTCTAGGAATAATTAATTAAACCATTGTTTAACTAATATTCCTTATCATATTTGACCCAATCATGAGAAATAATTGGATAAATCATTATTTCTCATACTCAACTACTTGAAAATGCTACCCATCTCTTACCTAACCAAGTGTTATCACCAAAAAATTGATCATTTATTCATAAACTTCTAGATGAATCGATGTACACCATGTAGGACCAATTTTACAAATAAATAAACCATTATTTATTTGATTATCTTCTAGGAATAATTAATTAAACCATTGTTTAAATAGTATTCCTTATCATATTTGACCCAATCATGAGAAATAAAGATAAATCATTATTTATCATAGTCAACTACTTAAAAATGATACGCATCTCTTAACTAACCAGGTGTTATCACCAAAAAATTGATCATATGATCATAAACTACTATATGGATCGAAGTACACCATGTAGGACCAATTTTACCAATAAATAAAATATTATTTATTTGATTATCTTCTATGAATAATTAATTAAACCATTGTTTAACTAATATTCCTTATCATATTTGACCCAATCCTGAGAAATATTTAGATAAATCATTATTTCACATACTCAACTACGTAAAAATTCTACCCATCTCTTACCTATCCAAGCGTTATCACCAAAAAATTGATCATATGTTCATAAACTACTAGATGGATCGAAGTACACCATGTAGGACCAATTTTACCTATAAATAAATCATTATTTATTTGATTATCTTCTAGGAATAATTAATTAAACCATTGTTTAACTAATATTCCTTATCATATTTGACCCAATCGTGAGAAATAATTAGATAAATCATTATTTACCATATTCAACTACCTGAAAATGCTACCCATCTCTTACCTAGCAAAGCACACCATGTAGGACCAACTTTACCAATAAATAAATCATTATTTATTTGATTATCTTCTAGGAATATTTAATTAAACCGTTGTTTAACTAATATTCCCAATCATATTTGGCCCAATCATGCGAAATAATTAGATAAATCATTATTTATCATACTCAACTACTTTAAAACACTACCCGTCTCTTACCTAACAAAGTACATCATGTAGGACCAATTTTACCAATAAATAAATCATTATTTATTTGATTATCTTCTAGGAATAATTAATTAAACCATTGTTTAACTAATATTCCTTATCATATTTGACCCAATCATGAGAAATAATTAGAGAAATCAGCATTTATCATACTCAACTTTTTAAAAATGCTACCCATCTCTTACCTAACCAAGTATTATCGCCAAAAAATTGATCATATGTTCATAAACTACTAGATGGATCGAAGTACACCATGGAGGACCAATTTGGCCAATAAATAAATCATTATTCATCTGATTATCTTCTAGGAATAATTAATTAAACCATTGCTTAACTAATATTCCTTATCATATTTGACTTAATCATGAGAAATAATTGGATAAATCATTATTTATCATACTCAACTACTTGAAAATGCTACCCATCTCTTACCTAACCAAGCGTTATCACCAAAAAATTGATCATATGTTCATAAACTACTAGATGGATCAAAGTACACCATGTAGGACCAATTTTACCAATGAATAAATAATTATTTATTTGATTATCTTCTAAGAATAATTAATTAAACGATTGTTTAACTAATATTCCTTATCATATTTGACCCAATCATGAGAAATAATTGGATAAATCATTATTTCTCACACTCAACTACTTGAAAATGCTACCCATATCTTACCTAACAAAGAACACCATGTAGGACCAACTTTAACAATAAATAAATCATTATTTATTTGATTATCTTCTAGGAATAATTAATTAAACCATTGTTTAACTAATATTCCCAATCATATTTGCCCCAATCATGAGAAATAATTAGATAAATCATTATTTATCATACTCAACTACTTTAAAATGCTACCCATCTCTTACCTAACAAAGTACACCATGTAGGACCAATTTTACCAATAAATAAAATATTATTTATTTGATTATCTTCTAGGAATAATTAATTAAACCATTGTTTAACTAATATTCTTTATCATATTTGACCCAATCATGAGAAATAATTAGATAAATCATTATTTCTCATACTCAACTACGTAAAAATTCTACTCATCTCTTACCTAACCAATTGTTATCACCAAAAAACTGATCATATATTCATAAACTACTAGATGGATTGAAGTACACCATGTAGGACCAATTTTACCAATAAATAAATCATTATTTATTTGATTATCTTCTAGTAATAATTAATTAAACCATTGTTTAACTAATATTCCTTATCATCTTTCACCCAATCATGAGAAATAATTAGATAAATCAGTATTTATCATACTCAACTTCTTAAAATGGGTTTTTGCTCAGAATGGGTTTTATTCCCCAAAGGAAGGTTATAAATGGATGATGTCTCAAAAGGGGTGGGAAATTCCAGGCTGGTGGGCTAAACCCTTATGGAAGTTAAAAGGTCCTGCAAAAACAAAACTTTTCTTCTCGTGTGTCCTTTCCCAGAAAGTTCCTTCGTGGGATTTCCTTCAAAGAAGAGGCAGAATTGGTCCTGGTAGATGTCCTCTATGTAAAGACAGTGCCGAAACTGCCTAGCATCTATTTCTCTTTTGCCCCTTTAACTCTAGCCTTTGGGCAGCAACGCTTGGCTTAATAAAAGTGCCTCATAGATGGGAAGGGCAGGGACTCTTAGAGGCCTGGCAGAGCTGGTGGTCTTCTTCTTTAAACGAAAGGGAACGATCCATCCCTTTAATCATCACGTGGGGGACATGGCTGGCCAGGAACCATGCCATCTTCAAGGACTCTGCTTTCCCTATAGGAAGGCTTGCAGCTGAGGGAGCGGCCATCTATGAAAGAATCCCTATTCCTCAAGCTCCTAACTCCTCCAGAGCTGTTTGTCAAGAAGTCATAAGACATTCTATGCCATGGGCTTATTTTGATGGGGCATCGGATAACAATGGTCGATGTGGGGCTGGCTTGATCATATATTTTTCAGAAGTAAAGTTTCTTAAAGCCTCAGTAGGTCTGGGTCAGGGTTCAAATAATTTTGCCGAATTAAAAGCCCTTCATCTCCTCCTCAGCTGGCTTATCCTCCGAGATGTGCGAGAAGTTCAGATTTTTGGGGATTCCATGAATGTGGTTCAATGGTTCAATGAGACTCATCGCTGTCATAATCTACTTCTGCTTCCTCTGTTCAAAGTTGTTTCCCGGCTCAGGAACCGTTTTAGGGAGATTTCTCTAAGTCACATTTACCGGGAAAGGAATTCAGAAGCGGATCGTCTTTCTAAAGAAGGAGTAGTGCGTGAGATGGGTTTGTGGACTGCTTCAGAGGTTGATAATGGGTCTGTTCGGCCTGTTGATCAACCCATTTTTGCTTAATCTTTCTTCCCGCTGCCTCTGTTCCTTTATATATCTGTGTACGTTGTCTTTTTTTTTTTTTTTCCATATCTCCTCTCTCTCATTTTTATCCTCTGCTGTCTTTTTTGGGTTGTTTTCCCAACATGTGGATGTACGGGCAGAGTTTTTAGTTTATTTCAGCGGTCTCCTTGTAGATCTATGTTATGGATCCGCGCTGTCCAAAGCCTCATACTCAACTACTTGAAAATGCTACCCATCTCTTACATAACCAAGTGTTATCAGCAAAAAATTGATCATATGTTCATAAACTACTAGATGGATCGAAGTACACCATGTAGGACCAATTTTACCAATAAATAAAATATTATTTATTTGATTATCTTCTAGGAATAATTAATTAAACCATTGTATAACTAATAATCCTTATCATATTTGACCCAATCGTGAGAAATAATTAGATAAATCATTATTTACCATATTCAACTACTTGAAAATGCTACCCATCTCTTACCTAACAAAGCACAGCATGTAGGACCAACTTTACCAATAAATAAATCATTATTTATTTTATTATCTTCTAGGAATATTTAAATAAACCATTGTTTAACTAATATTCCCAATCGTATTTGGCCCAATCATGAGAAATAATTAGATAAATCATTATTTATCATACTCAACTACTTTAAAACGCTACCCATCTCTTACCTAAAAATGTACATCATGTAGGACCAATTTTACCAATAAATAAATCATTATTTATTTGATTATCTTCTAGGAATAATTAATTAAACCATTGTTTAACTAATATTCCTTATCATATTTGACCCAATCATGAGAAATAATTAGATAAATCAGTATTTATCATACTCAACTTTTTAAAAATGCTACCCATCTCTTACCTAACCAACTATTATCGCCAAAAAATTGATCATATGCTCATAAACTACTAGATGGATCGAGGTACACCATGGAGGACCAATTTGACCAATAAATAAATCATTATTCATTTGATTATCTTCTAGGAATAATTAATTAAACCATTGTTTAACTAATATTCCTTATCATATTTGACCCAATCATGAGAAATAATTGGATAAATCATTATTTATCATACTCAACTACTTGAAAATGCTACCCATCTCTTACCTAACCAAGCGTTATCACCAAAAAATTGATCATATGTTCATAAACTACTAGATGGATCGAAGTACACCATGTAGGACCAATTTTACCAATAAATAAATCATTATTTATTTGATTATCTTCTAGGAATAATTAATTAAACCATTGTTTAACTAATATTCCTTATCATATTTGACCCAATTATGAGAAATAATTGGATAAATCATTATTTCTCACAGTCAACTACTTGAAAATGCTACCCATCTCTTACCTAACAAAGAACACCATGTAGGAGCAACTTTAACAATAAATAAATCATTACTTATTTAATTATCTTCTAGGAATAATTAATTAAACCATTGTTTAACTAATATTCCCAATCATATTTGCCCCAATCATGAGAAATAATTAGATAAATCATTATTTATCATACTCAACTACTTTAAAATGCTACCCATCTCTTACCTAACAAAGTACACCATGTAGGACCAATTTTACCAATAAATAAAATATTATTTACTTGATTATCTTCTAGGAATAATTAATTAAACCATTTTTTAACTAATATTCCTTATCATATTTGACCCAATCATGAGAAATAGTTAGATAAATCATTATTTCTCATACTCAACTACGTAAAAATGCTACCCATCTCTTACCTAACCAATTGTTATCACCAAAAAACTGATCATATATTCATAAACTACTAGATGGATTGAAGTACACCATGTAGGACCAATTTTACCAGTAAATAAATCATTATTTATTTGATTATCCTCTAGTAATAATTAATTAAACCATTTTTTAACTAATATTCCTTATCGTATTTGACCCAATCATGAGAAATAATTAGATAAATCAGTATTTATCATACTCAACTTCTTAAAAATGCTACCCATCCCTTACATAACCAAGTGTTATCACCAAAAAATTGATCATATGTTCATAAACTACTAGATGGATCGAAGTACACCATGGAGGACTAATTTGATCAATAAATAAATCATTATTTATTTGATTATCTTCTAGGAATAATTAATTAAACCATTGTTTAACTAATATTCCTTATCATATTGGACCCAATCATGAGAAATAATTGGATAAATCATTATTTCTCATACTCAACTACTTGAAAATGCTACCCATCTCTTACCTAACCAAGTTTTATCACCAAAAAATTGATCATATGTTCATAAACTACTAGATGGATCGAAGTACACCGTGTAGGACCAATTTAACCAATAAATAAATCATTATTTATTTGATTAACTTCTAGGAATAATTAATTAAACCATTGTTTAACTAATATTACTTATCATATTTGATCCAATCATCAAAAATAATTAGATAAATTAATATTTATCATACTCAACGACCTAAAAAAGCTACCCACCTCTTACCTAACCAGGTGTTATCACCAAAAAATTGATCATATATTCATAAACTACTAGATGGATCGAAGTACACCGTGTAGGACCAATTTTACCAATAAATAAATCATTATTTATTTGATTATATTCTAGGAATAATTAATTAAACCATTGTTTAACTAATATTCCTTATCATATTTGACCCAATTGTGAGAAATAATTAGATAAATCATTATTTACCATATTCAACTACTTGAAAATGCTACCCATCTCTTACCTAACAAAGCACACCATGTAGGACCAACTTTACCAATAAATAAATCATTATTTATTTGATTATCTTCTAGATATATTTAATTAAACCATTGTTTAACTAATATTCCCAATCATATTTGGCCCAATCATGAGAAATAATTAGATAAACCATTATTTATCATACTCAACTACCTTAAAACGCTACCAATCTCTTACCTAACAAAGTACATCATGTAGGACCAATTTTACCAATAAATAAATCATTATTTATCATACTCAACTACCTTAAAACGCTACCCATCTCTTACCTAACAAAGTACATCATGTAGGACCAATTTTACCAATAAATAAATCATTATTTATTTGATTATCTTCTAGGAATAATTAATTAAACCATTGTTTCACTAATATTCCTTATCATATTTGACTCAATCATGAGAAATAATTAGATAAATCATTATTTATCAGACTAAACTACTTAAAAATGCTACTCATCTCCTACCTAACCAAGTATTATCACTAAATAATTGATCATATATTCATAAACTATTAAATGGATCGAAATACACCATGTAGGACCAATTTTACAGATAAATAAATCATTATTTATTTGGTTATCTTCTAGGAATAATTAATTAAACCATTGTTTAATTAATATTCCTTATCATATTTGACCCTATCATGAGAAATAATTAGATAAATCATTATTTATCTTATCTTTCTCTAGAAATAATTACTTAATCATTATTTAGTTATTATTCCTTGTCAAGTTTGACTAAATCCACTAGGAATACTTAAACAAATCAACCAACCTGATGGTGACTCTAGTTCTATCCCAGTAGTCACATCTATAAGAACCATTATAGGAACCATTCTAGTAGCCCCTTTTCTACCTTTCATGGCTGGGTTAAGTCTCCGAGTTTTTAACCAACTGATAAATGACCCCAGATAACATGAAACTGGTTGGCCAGCTATGCCGACTAAGCTTCCCTTAAAACGAAACATGTGATTTACAATCATGGTCATACTCAACTACTTAAAAACGCTACCCATCTCTTACCTAACCAAGTGTTATCACCAAAAAATTGATCATATATTCATAAACTACAAGATGGATCGAAGTACACCATGTATGACCAATTTTACCAATAAATAAATCATTATTTATTTCATTATCTTCTAGGAATAACTAAGTAAACCATTGTTTAACTAATTTTCTTTATCATATTTGACCCAATCATGAGAAATAGCTAGATAAATCATTATTTATCATACTCAACTACTTAAAAATGCTACCCATCTCTTACCTAACCAGGTGTTATCACGAAAAAATTGATCATATATTCATAAACTATTAGATGGATTGAAGTACACCATGTACGACCAATTTTACCAATAAATATATCATTATTTACATGATTATTGTCTAGGAATAATTAATTAAACCATTGTTTAACTAATATTCTTTATCATATTTGACCCAATCATGAGAAATAATTAAATAAATCATTATTTATCAGACTCAACTACTTTGAAATGCTACCCATCTCTTACCCAACCAAGTGTTATCACCAAAAAATTGATCATATATTCATGAACTACTGGATGGATCGAAGTAAACCTATTAGGACCAGTTTTACCAATAAATGAATCATTATTTACTCGATTATCGTCTAGGAATAATTAATTAAACCATTGTTTAACTAATATTCCTTTTCATATTCGACCGAGTCATTAGAAATAATTAGATAAATCATTATTTATCATACTCAACTACTCAAAAATGCTACCCATCTATTACCTAACCAAGTGTTATCACCAAAAAATTCATCATATATTCATAAAATACTAAATGGATCGAAGTACACCATGTAAGACCAATTTTACCAATAAATGAATCATTATTTATTTGATTATCTTCTAGGAATAATTAATTAAACCATTGTTTAAATAATATTCCTTATCATATTTGACCCAATCATGAGAAATAATTAGATAAATCATTATTTATCATACTCAACTAGTTAAAAATGCTACCCATCTCTTACCTAAAAAGGTACACCATGTACGACCAATTTTAACATTAAATAAATCATTATTTATTTGATTATTTTCTAGGAATAATTGATTAAACCATTGTTTAACTAATATTCCTTTTCATATTTGACCCAATCATGAGAAATAATTAGATAAATCATTATTTATCATATTCAACTATTTAAAAATGCTACCCATCGCTTACCTAACCAAGAGTTATCACCAAAAAATTGATCAAATATTCATAAACTACTAGATGGATCGAAGTATACCATGTAGGACCAATTTGACCAATAAATAAATCATTATTTATTTGATTATCTTCTAGGAATAATTAATTACACCATTGTTTAACTAATATTACTTATCATATTTGACCAAATCAGGAGAAATAATTAGACAAATCATTATTTATCATACTCAACTACTTAAAAATGCTACCCATCTCTTATCTAACCAAGTGTTATCACTAATAAATTCATCATATATTCAAAAACTACTGGATGGATCAAAGTACACCATGTAGGACCAACTTTACTAATAAATAAATCAGTATTTATTGATTATCTTCTAAGAATAATAAATTAAACCATTGTTTAACTAATATTCCTTATCATATTTGACCCAATCATGAGAAATAGTTAATTAAATCATTGTTTATCATACTCAACCACTTAAAAATGCTACCCATCTCTTACCTAACCAAATACACCATGTAGGACCAATTTTACCAATAAATACATCATTATTTATTTTATTATCTTCTAGGAATAATTAATTAAACCATTGTTTAACTAATATTCCTTATCATATTTGACCCAATCATGAAAAATGATTAGATAAATGATTATTTATCATACTCAACTACTCAAAAATGCTACCCATCTCTTACCTAACCAAGTGTTATCACCAAAAAAAATTGATCATATATTCATAAACTATGAGATGAATCGAAGTACACCATGTATGACCAATTTTACCAATAAATAAATCATTATTTATTTGATTATATTCTAGGAATACTTAATTAAACCATTGTTTAACTAATATTCCTTATCGTATTTGACCCAATCAAGAGAAATAATTAGATAAATCATTATTTATCATACTCAACTACTTAAAAATGCTACCCATCTCTTACCTAACCAAGTGTTATCACCAAAAAGTTGATCATATATTCATACACTGCTACAAGGATTGAAGTACAAAATGTCAAACCAATTTTACCAATAAATAAATCATTATTTATTTGATTATCTTCTAGGAATAATTAATTAAACCATTGTTTAATAAATATTCATTTTCATATTTCACCCAAAGGAATCCTCCACAAAATAAAGCAGCTTTGTAGTAGATTTCTTTGGTCGGGGTCCAAGGAAGAGTCTGTCCTCCCATGGGTGGCATGGGACAAAATCGCAAGGCCAAAAGATTGGGGAGGTTGGGGGCTAAAAAACCTTGTAGATTTTAGCCAGGCTCTAGCTGCTAAATCTGGATGGCGAATCTTAACAATGGAGAATCTTTGGACGAAGGTGGTAAAAAGAAAATACATTGACCCCATCCCGCTTGAAGATTGGATAAGAAGGCCTAATAAGAAAGGGAGGAATTGCTCAGTCATTTGGAAAGCCACTTCGGAGGCTTTTAAGGTAATTGAACAAGGATTGGCATGGAGAGTTGGAAATGGAGAAAGTCTGAGGATTGGCAGAGACCCTTGGGTAGGTTGCAATGAAGATTTTGCCCTTCCACCGGAACTGATTGCACATCTGGAGGACATGGGTATAAAAAGGTTAAATCAGATAGCTAGTATGGAGCAGACTTCTATTTGGGGCCAGGCCTGGAAGACTGGAGAGGATATTGGCCTAAATGTCTTCTGGCGAGATGATTGGCAGCGTTATATTCAGGAGTTGAGAAGATCAAATGTCAGAATTACGGATAGGCCGGATTCTCTGGTCTGGGCACATGCTGAATCAGGACTCTACTCACCAAAAGCTGGATATACCTTCTTGGTAAAGAGTAAAGGATGGACTCCCCCTGTTTGGTGGTCAAAACCTTTGTTTAAGCTAAAATGCCCAAAAAAATCTAGGATTTTTTTCTGGTGTGCTTTAAACCATAAAATTCCTTCCTGGGATGTTCTGCAAGCTCGGTTTAAACAGGGACCAGGTAGATGCCCTCTATGCTTCGCGGATGAAGAAACCATTGATCATCTTTTCTTGCTATGTCCGTTCACAAAACAGATTTGGATAGAGGCAGAAAGGCTCCTGAATGTAAAACTAAGATGGGATGGGGTCGATTTAAGTGCAGCCTGGGAATACTGGTGGAATCATTTTCAGGAGAGGAATTTGAGAAATTTGCCTCCCATCATCTGCTGGGGTGTTTGGCTTGCAAGAAATCGTAGCATTTTTAGAGAAAAGTTATCTCCAGTGGCTGCAGTGGCCATTCAAAGCATCGCCATTTTTGATAGCATCCCCTTGAATGAAGAGCATAACAATCGAAAGAAGGGTACTGCACCAAACATTCGAGAAGGGATCCCGTGGGCTTTTTTCGACGGTGCTGCACAAAACAACATTACGGGTGCTGGGATATGCATCTACATCAATAACGACCACACTCTCAAGGCTGCGGTTGGAACTGGAACGGGATCAAATAACTTCGCCGAACTCTCTGCCTTAAAACTTTTGCTCTGCTGGCTCATCCAAAAAAACATCCTCACCATTCAGATTTATGGAGACTCTTTGAATGTTATAAGCTGGGTCATTGGGAAATTCAGATGTCAGAATTATATGTTGTTGCCCCTTTTAGAAGAAATACAACTTTTAAAACAGCAGTTTAATGTTTTCTCCATTGAACATATATACAGGGAATTCAATGAGATCGCAGATGGGCTTTCTAAGGCTGGTCTACAACAAGATCTGGGCTCGTGGAGAATAACTGAGCAGATTCAGGAACAGATCCGTGTGTCGGATCTCCCCCCATATGCATAGTTTCTCTTTTTGCTAGCTGCTCTAGAGTTCTTAAGGTTGTTTTTTCATGAAATTCTAGTAGCACTAGTTAAAATATCAGTTTTTATTACTTCTTTCAGATACATTGATGCTCGTTTACTGTTGAGCTGTTGTGTTTATGATTCTGGTGTATGGATCAGCTGGGTTGTTTTCCTTTTAAAAGGAGGCCCAGCTGGACCTGGGTCATCTGGATTATGTTTTTCATCTTTTGGTTTCGGCTGTCTAGGCCGTGTGCTTGTGTCTTTACTCTTGGGCAGAACGAGGTAGTTGTGCTGAGGATCCTCTCTAGAGGAGGCTGGTCTTTTATTAGGCAGACATTTCAGAATGTTAACTCATCGGCATGTAACTTTTTTTACTTCTTATAAAAAAAGTTCTTTTTTTCTTTTGAAAAAAAAACCATGAGAAATAATTAAATAAATCATTACTTATCCTACTCAACTAGTTAAAAATGCTACCGATCTCTTGACTAAAAAAGTGTTATCACCAAAAAATTGATCATATATTCATAAACTACACGATGGATCAAAGTACTCTATGAAAGACCAATGTTACCAATAAATAAATCATTATTTATTTGATTATCTTCTAGGAATAATTAATTAAACAATTGTTTAACTAATATTCCTTATCATATTTGACCCAATAATGAGAAATATTTAGATAAATCATTATTTATCATACTCAACTACTTAAAAATGCTACCCACCCCTTACCTCACCAAGTGTTATCACCAAAAAATTGATCATATATTCAAAAACTACTAGATGGATCGAAGTAAACCATGTAGGACCAATTTTACAAATAAATAAATCATTATTTACTTGATTATCTTCTAGGAATAATTAATTAAACCATTGTTTAACTAATATTACTTATCATATTTGACCCCATCATGAGAAATAATTAGATAAATCATTATTTATCATATTCAACTACTTAAAAATTCTACCCATCTCTTACCTAACCAAGTACACCATGTAGGACCAATTTTACCAATAGATAAATCATTATTTATCATACTTAACTACTTAAAAATGCTACCCATCTCTTACCTAACCAAGTACACCATGTAGGACCAATTTAGCAATAAATAAATCATTTTTTATTTGATTATCTTCTTGGAATAGTTAATTAAACCATTGTTTAACTAATATTTTTTGTCATATTTGATCCAATCATGAGAAATAATTAGATAAGTCATTATTTATCATACTGAACTAGTTAAAAATTCTACCCATCTCTTACATAACCAAGTGTTATCACCAAAAAGTTGATCATATATTCATAAACTATTAGATGGACCGAAGAACACCATTTAGGACCAATTTTACCAATAAATAAATCATTATTTATTTGATTATCTTCTAGTAATAATTAATTAAATCGTTGTTTAACTAATATTCCTTATCATATTTGACCCAATCATGAGAAATAATTAGATAAATCATTATTTATCATACTCAACTACTTAAAAGTGCTACCCATCTCTTAACTAACCGAGTGTTATCACCAAAAAATTGATCATATATTCATAAACTACTAGATGGATAGAAGTACACCATGTAGGACCAATTTTACCAATAAATAAATCATTATTTATTTGATTATCTTCAAGGAATAATTAATTAAACCATTGTTTAACTATTATTCCTTATCATATTTGACCCAATCATGAGAAATAATTAGATAAATCATTATTTATCATACTCAAAGACTTAAAAATGCTACCCATCTCTTACATAACCAAGTGTTATCACCAAAAAATTGATCATATATTCATAAACTACTAGATGCATCGAAGTACACCATGTAGGACCAATTTTACCAATAAATAAATCATTATTTATTTGATTATCTTCTAGGAAGAATTAATTAAACCATTGTTTAACTAATATTACTTATCATATTTGACCAAATCATGAGAAATAAATAGATAAATCATTATTTATTATAATCAACTACTTAAAAATGCTACCCATATCTTACCTAACCAAGTTTTATCACGAACAAATTGATCATATATTCATAAACTACTAGATGGATCGAAGTACACCATGTAGGACCAATTTTACCAATAAATAAATCATTATTTATTTGATTATCTTCTAGGAATAATTAATTAAGCCATTGTTCAACTAATATTCCTTATCATATTTGACCCAATCATGAGAAATAATTAGATAAATAATTGTTTATCATACTCAACTACTTAAAAATGCTACCCATCTCTTACCTAACCATGTGTTATCACCAAAAAATTGATCATATATTCATAAACTACTAGATGGATCGAACTACACCATGTAGGACCAATTTTACCAATAAATAAATCATTATTTATTTGATTATTTTCTAGGAATAATTAATTAAACCATCATTTAACTAATAATCCTTATCATATTTGACCCAATCATGAGAAATAATTGGATAAACCATTATTTATCTTATCTGTCTCTATAGGAAAGCTGTGATTTTGAATCATGAGAAATAATTAGATAAATCATTATTTATCTTATCTTTCTCTATAAGAAACATGTCATTTACAATCATGGTCATACTCAACTACTTAAAAATGTTTCGTCTCTCTTATTTAATAAATCATTATTTATTTGATTATCTTCTAGGAATAATTAATTAAACCATTGTTTAACTATTATTCTTATCATATTTGACCCAATCATGAGAAATAATTAGACAAATCATTATGTATCTTATATTTCTCTATAAGAAAGATGTGCTTTACAATCATGAGAAATAATTAGATAAATCATTATTTATCTTGTCTTTCACTATAAGAAAGATGCAATTTACGATCATGAGAAATAATTAGATAAATCATTATTTATCTTATATTTCTCTATAACAAACATGTGATTTGCAATCATGGTCATACTCAACTACTTAAAAATGCTACCCATCTCTTATTAAATAAAACATTATTTATTTGATTATCTTCTAAGAATAGTTAATTAAACCATTGCTTAACTAATATTCCTTTTCATGTTTGACCCAATCATGAGAAATAATTAGATAAATCCTTATTTATTATACTCAACTACTTAAAAATGCTACCCATATCTTACCTAACCATTTGTTATCACCAAAAAATTGATCATATATTCATAAACTACTAGATGGATCGAAGTACACCATGTAGGACCAATAATACCAATAAATAAATCATTATTTATTTGATTATCTTCAAGGAATAATTAATTAAACCATTGTTTAACTAATATTCCTTATCATATTTGACCCAACCATGATAAGTAATTAGATAAATCATTATGTATCTTATATTTCTCTATAGAAAAGATGTGATTTACAATCATGATAAATAATTAGATAAATCATTATTTATCTTATCTTTCTCTATAAGAAACATGCGATTTACAATCATGAGAAATAACTAGATAAATCATTATTTACCTTTTATTTCTCTATAAGAAACATGTGATGTACAATCATGGTCATACTCAACTACTTAAAAATTCTACCCATCTCTTATTAAATAAATCATTATTATTGATTATCTTCTAGGAATAATTAATTAAACCATTGTTTAACTAATATTCCTTTTCAGATTTGACCCAATCATGAGAAATAATTAGATAAATCATTATTTATAATACACAACTACTCAAAAATGCTACCCTTCTCTTGCCCAACCATATCTTATCACCAAAATATTGATCATATATTCATAAACTACTAGACAGATTGAAATACACCCTGTAGGACCAATTTTACCAATAAATAAATCATTATTTATTTGATTATCTTCTAGGAATAGTTAATTAAACCATTGTTTAACTATTATTCCTTATCATATTTGACCCAATCTTGAGAAATAATTATATAAATCATTATTTAACATACTCAACTACTTGAAAATGCTACCTATCTCTTCCCTAAACAGGTGTTATCACCAAAAAATTGATCATATATTCATAAACTACTAGATGGATCGAAGTACACCATGTAGGACCAATTTTAACATTAAATAAATCATTATTTATTTGATTATCTTCAAGGAATAATTAATTAACCCATTGTTTAGCTAATATTCATTATCATATTTGACCCAAACATGAGAAATAATTAGATAAATCATTATTTATCATACTCAACTACTTAAATATTCTACCCATCTCTTACGTAACTAGGTGTTATCACCAAAAAATTGATCATATATTCATAAACTACTAGATGGATCAAAGTACACCATGTAGGACCAATTTTACCAATAAATAAATCATTATTTATTTGATTATCATCTAGGAATAATTAATTAAACCATATCGGCCCGAAAAGAGGCACGATAGTGCTGCTACGACAAAGCCTAATTCCTTCCTGGATGAAGCACTAGGTGACTAATATTCCTTGTCATACTTGACCCAGTCATGAGAAATAATTAGATAAATCATTATTTATCATACTCAACTACTCAAAAATGCTACCCATCTCTTACCTAACCAAGTGTTATCACCAAAAAATTCGTAATATATTCATAAACTACTAGATGGATCGAGCTACACCATGTAAGACCAATTTTACCAATAAATAAATCATTATTTATTTGATTATCTTCTCGGAATAATTAATTAAACCATTGTTTAACTAATATTCCTTATCATATTTGACGCAACCATGAAAAATAATTAGATAAATCATTATTTATCATACTCAACTACTTAAAAATGCTACCCATTTCTTACCTAAACATCTACACCATGTAGGACCAATTTTACCAATAAATAAATCATTAGTTATTTGATTATTTTCTAGGAATAATTGATTAAACCATTGTTTAACTAATATTCCTTTTCATATTTGACCCAATCATGAGAAATAATTAGATAAATCATTATTTATCATATTCAAGTACTTAAACATGCTACCATCTCTTACCTAACCAAGTGTTATCACCAAAAAATTGATCATATATTCATAAACTACTAGATGGATCGAAGTACACCCTGTAGGACCAATTTTACCAATAAATAAATCATTGTTTATTTGATTATCTTCTAGGAATAATTAATTACACCATTGTTTAACTAATATTCCTTATCATATTTGACCGAATCATGAGAAATAATTAGACAAATCATTATTTATCATACTCAACTACTTAAAAATGTTACCCATATCTTATCTAACCAAGTGTTATCACTAAAAAATTCATCATATACTCATAAAATACTAGATGGATCAAAGTACACCATGTAGGACCAACTTTACCAATAAATAAATCATTATTTACTTGATTATCTTCCAGGAATAATTAATTAAACCATTGTTTAACTAAGATTCCTTATCATATTTGACCCAATCATGAGAAATAATTAGATAAATCATTATTTATCATACTCAACTACTTAACAATGCTACCCTTCTCTTACCTAACCAAGTACACCATGTAGGACCAATTTTATCAATAAATAAACCCGTGAAGAATAATTAAATAATTCATTATTTATTCGATTATTTTCTAGAAATAACTAATTAAACCATTGTTTAACTAATATTCCTTATCATATTTGACCCAACCATGATAAGTAATTAGATAAATCATTATGTATCTTATATTTCCCTATAAGAAAGATGTGATTTAAAATCATGATAAATAATCAGATAAATGATTATTTATCTTATCTTTCTCTATAAGAAACATGCGATTTACAATCATGAGAAATAATTAGATAAATCATTATTTATCATACACAACTACTCAAAAACGCTACCCTTCTCTTGCCCAACCATGTGTTATCACCAAAATATTGATCATATATTAATAAACTACTAGATGGATCGAAGTACACCGTGTAGGACCAATTTTACCAATAAATAAATCATTATTTATTTGATTATCTTCTAGGAATAATTAATTAAACCATTGTTTAACTAATATTCCTTATCATATTTGATCCAATCATGAGAAATAATAAGATAAATGATTATTTATCATACTCGACTACTTGAAAATGCTACCCATCTCTTACCTAAACAGGTGTTATCACCAAAAAATTGATCATATATTCATAAACTACTAGATGGATCGAAGTACACCATGTAGAACCAATTTTACCAATAAATAAATCATTATTTACTTGATTATCTTCAAGGAATAATTAATTAACCCATTGTTTAACTAATATTCCTTATCATAATTGACCCAATCATGAGAAATAATTAGATAAATCATTATTTATCATACTCAACTACTTAAAAATGCTACCCATCTTTTACCTAACCAGGTGTTATCAGAGAAAAATTGATCATATATTCATAAACTAATAGATGGATCGAAGTACACCATGTAGGGCCAATTTTACCAATAAATAAATCATTATTTATTTGATTATCATCTAGGAATAATTAATTAAACCATTGTTTAACTAATATTCCTTATCATGAGAAATAATTAGATAAATCATTATTTATCTTATCTTTCTCTATAAGAAACATCTGATTTACAATCATGGTCATACTCAACTACTTAAAAATTTTGCCCATCTCTTATTAAATAAATCATTATTTATTAGATTATCTTCTAGGAATAATTAATGAAACCATTGTTTAACTAATATTCCTTATCATATTTGACCCAATCATGATAAATAATTAGATAAACCAATATGTATCTTATATTTCTCTATAAGAAAGATGTGATTTACAATCATGATAAATAATTAGATAAATCATTATTTATCTTATCTTTCTCTATAAGAAACATGCGATTTACAATCATGAGAAATAATTAGATAACACATTATTTATCTTATCTTTCTCTATAAGAAACATGTGATTTACAATCATGGTCATACTAAACTACTTTAAAAATTCTACCCATCTCTTATTAAATCAATCATTATTTATTTGATTATCTTCTAGGAATAATTAATTAAACCATTGTTTAACTAATATTCCTTTTCATATTTGACCCAATCATGAGAAATAATTAGATAAATCATTATTTATCATACTCAACTACTCAAAGATGCTACCCTTCTCTTGCCCAACCATGTGTTATCACCAAAACATTGATCATATATTCATAAACTACTAAATGGATCGAAGTACACCATGTAGGACCAATTTTACCAATAAATAAATCATTATTTATTTGATTATCTTCTAGGAATAATTAATTAAACATTGTTTAACTAATATTCCTTATCATATTTGACCCAATCATGAGAAATAATTAGATGAATCATTATTTATCATACTCAACTACTTGAAAATGCTACCCATCTCTTACCTAAACAGGTGTTATCACCAAAAAATTGATCATATATTCATAAACTACTAAATGGATCGAAGTACACCATGTAGGACCAATTTTACCAATAAATAAATCATTATTTATTTGATTATCTTCAAGGAATAATTAATTAACCCATTGTTTAACTAATATTCCTTATCATATTTGACCCAATCATGAGAAATAATTAGATAAATCATTATTTATCATACTCAACTACTTAAAAATGCTACCCATCTCTTACCTAACCAAGTGTTATCACCAAAAAATTGATCATATACTCATAAACTACTAGATGGATTGAAGTACACCATGTAGGACCAATTTTACCAATAAATAAATCATTATTTATTTGATTATCATGTAGGACTAATTAATTAAACCATTGTTTAACTAATATTCCTTATCATATTTTATCGAGTCATGAGAAATAATTAGATAAATCATTATTTATCATACTCAACTACTCAAAAATGCTACCCATCTCTTACCTAACCAAGTGTTATCACCATAAAATTCATCATATATTCATAAACTACTAGATGGATCGAACTACACCATGTAAGACCAATTTTACCAATAAATAAATCATTATTTATTTGATTATCATCTAGGAATAATTAATTAAACCATTGTTTAACTAATATTCCTTATCATATTTGACCCAATCATGAGAAATAATAAGATAAATCATTATTTATCATACACAACTACTTGAAAATGCTACCCATCTCTTACCTAAACAGGTGTTATCACCAAAAAATTGATTATATATTCATAAACTACTAGATGGATCGAGGTACACCATGTAGGACAAATTTTACCAATAAATAAATCATAATTTATTTGATTATCTTCTAGGAATAATTAATTAAAACATTGTTTAACTTATATTCCTTATCATATTTGACCCAATCATGAGAAATAATTAGATAAATCATTATTTATCATACTCAACTACTTTAAAATGCTACCCATATCTTACCTAACAAAGTACACCATGTAGGACCAACTTTACCAATAAATAAATCATTATTTATTTGATTAGCTTCTAGGAATAATTAATTAAACCATTGTTTAACTGATATTCCCAATCATATATGGCCCAATCATGAGAAATAATTAGATAAATCATTATTTATCATACTCGACTACTTTAAAATGCTACCCATCTCTTACCTAACAAAGTACACCATGTAGGACCAATTTTACCAATAAATAAATCATTATTTATTTGATTATCTTCTAGGAATAATTAATTAAACCATTGTTTAACTAATATTCCTTATCATATTTGACCCAATCATGAGAATTAATTAGATAAATCATTATTTATCATACTAAACTACTTAAAAATGCTACCCATCTCCTACCTAACCAAGTATTATCACAAAATAATTGATCATATATTCATAAACTACTAGATGGATCGAAATGCACCATGTAGGACCAATTTTACAAATAAATAAATCATTATTTATTCGATTATCTTCTAGGAATAATTAATTAAATCATTGTTTCACTAATATTCCTTATCATATTTGACCCAATCATGAGAAATAATTAGATAAATCATTATTTATCTTATCTTTCTCTAGGAATAATTACTTAATCATTATTTAGTTATTATTCATTGTCAAGTTTGACTAAATCCTCTAGTAATACTTAAACAAATCAACCAACTTGATGGTGACTCTAGTTCTATCCCAGTAGTCACATCTAAAGGAACCATTATAGGAACCATTATGGCAGCCCCTTTGCTACCTTTCATGGCTGGGTTAAGTCTCCTAGTTTTTAACCAATTGATTAATGACCCCATATAGCATGACACTGGTGCGCTAGCTATGCCGACTAAGCTTCCCTTAAAATGAAACATGTGATTTAAAATCATGGTCATATGCAACTACTTAAAAATGCTACCCATCTCTTACCTAATCAAGTGTTATCACCAAAATATTGATCATATATTCATAAACTACTAGATGGATCGAAGTACACCATGTAGGAGCAATTTTACCAATAAAAAAATCATTATTTATTTGATTACCTTCTAGGAATAATTAATTAAACAATTGTTTAACTAATATTCCTTAGTATATTTGACCCAATCATGAGAAATAATTAGAGAAATAATTATTTATCTTATCTTTCTCTAGGAATAATTAATTAATCATTATTTAGTTATTACTCCTTGTCAAGTTTGACTAAATCCTCTAGGAATACTTAAACAAATCATTATTTGTTTATTATTCCTTAAACACATTCCTTGGGATGATAAATAAATCATTTATTTATTTATTATTTCTAACTAAAATTATTTAACCAATTTAAATACTTTTTCTCTCCAACCAAATATAATAAAATATTCCAAATGGTTAATTCTAGAATTTGGTTAATAATATTTTATTATTTTCCATTATTCGATAATAACCTAATATTTTGTTATAAATTGGAGTGTTTCAAATTCATTCTTCAATTTTAATCATTTTCATTGTTTCACTCACTGTCACAACTCTGATTATTATCATTGTCACTCATCATTTGCCTTTTTCTTTTGAGTTCCCATTGAACTCAAACATTTTGTTTGTTGGGTTTACACAGTGTGGAGAAGAGATACTCTACAAAGCTGAAGACATTGAGGATAGCCAAGAACCCATCCCATAGAGGGGGATTGTTAGCATTGTTTGTTCCCTTCATAGGTGTCATCTAATAAACCATATTCTTTACATTTGGTTTCCATTGGATTATTGGAGTTATTTTCATTTATTTTACTATTCCATTTTGTTGTTTAACTATTTATGTTGCATAGATCAGGACTTTGGTAGGATTTGTTTCTATCATTTGTTGCAGATCCATAGCATTTTACAGGCATTTTTACTATTAATGTTGTTTTTCATCCACAGTCTAAAGTGGTTTATTTTCGTGCACTTTCGAGAAGAACTTAATACAACAAATGATGACTCCACTGCATTTATAATTTTGATTCAGAAACCTGGGTGACCTTCAGTTTTCAGCTTAGATTTTTTCTTCTTCCCTTTTTCAGTCTCTTAATGTTGTTTATTAGCATTCTAACCCTAGATCAATCAAATTTTTAACTTCTGAAAATTTTCTAGTTATTTCCACAGGTGACAGGAACCAGCCACAACAGAGACGACAAATTTTTCCGCGACTTGCCGCCTGATAACATAGTAGCAGAAATCATACTTTGCAACACCAAACGTGTGATCTGGAGGTCTAGAGCATACTTTCTAGCCCAAAAAGTGCGATCTCCCCTAAAATAGGTTGGTACCTGCGATTTTAGGGTTTTAGGGAATTTTTCTGATCATTTTCTAGGTTTTTCAGAGAGCACTTTACTCGGTTGGTTGACCACTGTCTTAGCCCACATAGGCCTTAATCTACTATGTTTTTCTCGTCGAAGTGGAATTTAGCACCCTAGGGATTTTATTATGCTTCCACCTCCGTAGGAGAAGTTCAGCTGAGTAAGAAGTCTGAGTTTTTGAAGAGCTTTTAGCCATACATTTCAGATCCCTACCTTTCTTTTTCAGATCTTTAAAGATATTTTTTTCCATCCAAAGTTCCCTCTTGAACCTTTTTTGTTCAATTGTCTCAAGGTGCCACTGTTCTCCCTAGATTCCACACCCATCATCCTATCTTTTGCAGCGATTTTCCTCACTGGTATTTTTCTGTTGTTGCACCACTTTCGAGTAGCATAGTGTCATTTTATCCCAGTCACATCGGCGCTTATATCTCTTTGCCACTTTAGTGTGTTTTCAGTTGATTTCACCACCAACCAGCACAATGTTTGCAAACCCAGTTTGGGTGGGGTTTAGATAGTTGATTTTCTATTTTTTTTTTTTTAATTTCAGTTTATTTACAGTGTTTCAACAATATTTTTCTTTTTCCTTTTTCAAACACAATCTGGGCTTAATTAATGAACACCCATATTTTCACACACAAGCACACCTTAAGCGAAGGGCACTTAGTTAACACCGCCAAGCCAAGACTTAACTTAATTAATTTATCTCCCCAACAGAGACAGAGACATTTTTTTTTATCTCCCTTCACCATTTTCATGTCACTTGTGTCTTGTAACCATTGTGTCACCAAGGCATTTGTCGCAGAGACTTTTAGGTATTCATCCCAAGTTTCCACTTGGACATATTACTCCTCCCCGTAGGGTTCGAGTTAGTCCTCTCCTGAGTCCCCATACCAGCTCTTCTTTTAGTTCATTTGATTCCTCATCTGATTATGAGTCTCCTTCACCCCATATCGTCATCATGTCAGGACCCACTGCAGGTGCAAGAAACCAACATGATGGTGACTCTAGTTCTATCCCGGTAGTCACATCTAAAGGAACCATTATAGGAACCATTCTGGCAGCCCCTTTGCTACCTTTCATGGCTGGGTTAAGTCTCCCAATTTTTAACAAATTGATTAATGACCCCATATAGCACGACATTGGTTGGCCAGCTATGCCGACTAAGCTTCCCTTAGTCATTCCCAAGTTTGAGGTTAATTCTGGAGAGGACCCCACTAATCACATCAAGTCCTTTCATATGTGGTGTTCGTCTAATTCCATCACCGATGACTCCATTCAACTTTGGTTGTTCCAACGCACGCTCACTAGAGATTCTGCGAAGTGGTACATTGACTAGAACTTCGCTTCTCATTCCACTTTTGTGACAATTGCTAAAGCGTTCCTTTCATATTTTCAGTTACCTCTCTGTTACGACATTGGTATGGAGCTCTTGACCACATTTCATCAGTCCTTTGCCACCCATCTTTTTGACCATGTCCAGGAATGGCGTAGAAGGAGGAGCATGTTTCATGCTCCTTCCTTCAAAGACCTTGTCTACATCAATTGGTTTCTTAGGAATATTTTAGCACCCATTTCCAAAATGTCGCATATCACTTTCCTCAAATAGGGGAGGAAGCTCTCCAGACTACTCTAAGATATGACTTGATTTAAGCTCAATCCAGTTATGTCTATACCATTATACCAAACCTCCCCCATTATGGTGGTGCTAATGCACCAGGGTCATCTCACACCATCGATGATATCATTGGAGTTATTTCACATTCTTCCCCATATACTCAGTAATGTTATGGCTATCCGTAGGGGGCACCATTTCCTCCAACACTTATCCCCCTCCTAACAGCAATGTGTATTTAGGACAAATAACATCTTATGCATTCACCCAACCACGTCAACAGATGTCAGGGCCAACTAGTGCTCAACCTATCTACTAAACTATTTCCCCTTCACTAGCTTACATATGCACTGTCGAGCTCTCTAGCCCCTTAGGCATTAGTGTCGCAGCCTCCCATGCATCCTCAGCCCCAGAGGCCACTGCCCCCTCAGGGCCAAGTATATGCATAGTAGAGTGTGATCAATCCCCCAAATTAGAAGAAAAATAATAAGGGGAAGGGTAAGAAGGGTAACCAAGATAACAAGGACAATCAACCTAATCAACCCCAAGGGAACTAGCCTAACACCAACAACTAGAAATAGGGAAACCAACCCAAGCAGAACAAGGTTGTTCGCATGAACAAACCTTGTGCATGTTTTGGTGTACATTGCCATTATACTCATGAGTGTCCCCTCTTACCTCAGATGCATCAAATGTGGGAAGCCCAAGAAGCTTCTAGAGGTGAACCGCCCATGAAACAATTCCCTCAAAATCCTGCACCATCTCAACCAGTCATGCTTAGGAATCCTTTCCCTCAGCAAGGATTTGTTGCTTCTCAACATCAGCAAGGTCAAGCAACCCACCCTCCCCAACCTTCTAGTCTTGGTGACTACTATGTGCTCATGATGAATTCTAATGGGTCAGTACCTCCGATGTCAACTTGCAAACTCATTTGCATCAATATGATAAGCCATCGACTTCGTCTGCAACTAAACCCAAAACCAAAGAGTCTATTGAGTCCCTTATGACATCAAATGGTCCTTTACACATCCCTCGGCCCAAGGTTGTGTTAATTCCCAATATCCCCAAAGGGCCATTGCACCATAATGCCGCTTCTAACTGAGTTGCCCACATGTACAGTATAATAGGCTTCTTGGCGCAATCACCAGATGCCATGTCAATGCTGGAGGTCCTCCAGTCCTTCCCATCTTAGAAGAAATATCTACTAACTACTTTGGGTGTAGTAGATCCTTTAAATGATAATTTGATTGTCTTTCTTGTTGAAGCGTCAAAACATCCTCCATTAACATCATCTATTTCTTTCCAGATACCATTCCAAGTCTGTAATGCCATCATCTCCCGATGCATTATTGATAAAGGTGCATCCACCTGTGTGATGTTTGCTTCTATTTGGAAGCAACTCAAGTCACTTGAACTGTCCCCATCCACCATCACTTTGCGTGCTTGGGACGATCACCCCTCCTAGTCTCTCGGCATGTATCACAATTTTCCAATGACTCTTGCAGGAAAAAATGCTTCTGTAGATATTGAGGTTATCGATGTCCCTCTAGATTACAACATTCTATTGGGTTGTAGTTACACTTATGTCATGTCAGGCATCGCGTTTGTGGTTTTTCGCAAGATGTGCTTCCCCCCATGAAGGGAAGATTATCACTATCGATCAATTGGCGTACTATGAGTCATCATCCTTGACCTCCCCTGAGTCCATTATCTCATCGATGTTTGGAAACCAGTCTGCCACCCCTCCCCCCGGTGTTTCACCTATAGTCTACAAATATTCTACCTTGTTGGGTGCTTTCCCTCGTCATCCTATTACGCAATATTTTTTCATGCCTCCTGCACTTCCCTGTGACATACCCCGAAGTGCCCGAAACATGGCCATTATACAGTATACTTATCCATGTATACAACTCAGATCCCTCCTAAGACATTGCTTGGAAAATGTCTTGAGCTTTCACTGAAGAAATAGCTCTTAAACCCTAATTTGAGCACCATCGATCTTATGAGGCGTAAAACCGTGATGGGTGCATGTTTCAATATGCCAGAACCACGATGGCATTGCTCTGTTTGCTCATATACCTGCAATGATCCTAAAAAGCTGATTTTCCCAAAGGAGATGAGAAGCTTTCAGAGCGGCAAGCTGGAGGTCGTTTCGCATAAATGAGGTTGAATCCTCCTAACTTGACCTCTTTTTCTTATCCCTATGAGCTACCTCCTTGAGATGTGGGCCTAATACTATCTTTGGAGAAGTCCTAACTCCCTTTCCCAGTCTATAAATTCATCCTCTCCCATTCCCAAATGAGTGGTTAGGTTAGAGGTTAGGTTGGTCTATGTCCATTTGCACCCCTATGATGAGCTTGTCCTTAGAGGCTATTCATTAGACTTGGAGAAGGAGTGTTTGGAGAGTTTCTTGGCTTGGACTTGGATTACCACTCAGGGAGAACCTTTCAACATCAAGGCTATGGTTGTAAGTTTCCCTTTATTCTTTAAATAATATACAACTGTTGGTTCATCTTCCCAAAATATATATGTTCATGTATGTATTAGCTTGACATTCCTTTATCAGCTAAGTAGGTTATTATTGAATTTTCTATTGGTTTTTGGCATGCTTTGTTGTCTCTTGATCACTTGTGTAGGCACATAAGTGCTGAAAGAAGGAGGAACAAGTCCGTGACACAAGCGGTTCAAGGATCTCAACAAAGGAAATCATAATAGCATTAGAGCGAGGTAGGTCATCTCTCTCGTTCTACTTTTCAATTATAATCTAGGAAGATGTCTAGTTGATTGTCACTTTAATTGCTAGACCCATTCAATGGGATAGAGGGATCATCTTTGTCCACAGACAAGATTAACCTTGTCAACAAAATGGTGACTCCACTGGTGAGCCTATGACCCTTTCCATCCAATATTTCACCTTAATATTTCATCTAGTTTGACCAACCATCGACTTTTCAGCTTGTCTGTATCAGTCTGAGTTTATACCATCGTTGATTATTGCCTTATAGTGCTAAGCCTAGATTGTTTCTTTGAATCTTTTTATTTTTTACCATATTCCTCGCCCATCACGGATTTACCCTTAACAATTGTGATGGCATCGCGGTTTTTACCTTTACAGTCATGATGATCACAACTTTTACCTTGAAAGTCGTGATGAAAAAAAAATTCTTCATTTTTTGGTCGTTCTGAAATAATCACTACTTTTTCTATACAAAGTAGTGATTCCATCATGGGTTTTCCTATACAAAGTAGTTATAATCGTGGGTTTGTGTATGTAAAGTAGTGATGATCCTCGAATATGGGAATTTTTAAGATTTCTTCCTTAGAATCTAGTGTGTCTTGGCCCCTAAGTTCTTTTCCCATCCTGTATGCTTATATTTGTCAATGTTTTGATTGATTTCCTTGATTAATTTGCAAAATATGTCTCGTTGGCTTCGAAGTAAAATCTGACTGAATTCTAGGGTTTCTAGTCATTGGTCATTGTTTTCTACTTGTTGGTGTCATTGAGATGTTTGTTTTGCTGATTGATTGAGTTTTGTTTTGTGTAGAAATCATTGAAAACATTGTTTTGCATCTGTTTTAGCTTGTATTTTGAAATTTACTTTTTGTGAAAATGCATTAGATTAGTTGCATTGAGAAGTTATTTTTTGAGATTCATCATTGGGAATAGATCACATTTTTCGATGATTGAAAGTTAAAAATTGTATTAGGTGCATCAAATCGTTCAAAACAAAAAGAAAATCATAATTCATATAAGTGCATCTTTGTAAAGTCAAAATCATTTTTCTTTCGAAAAAGTTGCATTTAGGATAGTGAAAAGTGAAAATATTTTTTACTTTTGGCATTGCATTTAGTGAAATGAAAGATTAGATTTCGTTTTCACATTTTTCATTTGGAAGGTGATAGTGCAAGTTAGTGGAAGGCATTTTGCATGATACATTTTGTTTGATGCATTATTGATTGAAATTTCTTCCCTTGGTTAGTTAGCTTTCATTGAAGTGAAAGTTTTCCTTTTCTCATATAGTTGCATCATAGGTGGTCAGGTGACATCATTTTGAGCCTCAAAACTGAAACATAATTGAAGATAAACTATAAAATTTATCAATTAATCTATGGAGAATTTGAAACATTAATGCTCATACCTAGTGATCTAGGCTTGAGACTTGTTATGGCGTCTTTAAAACTTAGCAGCTTTTGTTCGCTCTTGCATTAGACAAAGGTAGCACATACTTATGCTCCCCGTACCATCGAGTATATAAAGGGAGACCCTCATAGGTTGCAAACCTTTATCCATAGGAAGCTGAGTCTGCCACCCTGTAAATGTGATACACTGAACACAAAATTTAGGGAGATTGACTGCACGTAAGTCAAGTCCTTGGTAAATTTATTTTTTGAGGTGTGTATTGTAGTTCATGGTTACTTGGTACTCCTTTTTCCGAGAGTTAGCTAAGTGGTCATTTCGATCTTTTCTGACTCTTTAAATTTGAAAAGATCATCGAGAAACTTGTCCTTTCGAGCTCTCTAAACCAACGAGAGCAACTAGATTCACCTTTTCGTCCTTTTCTCGACTCTTAAAACATGAAAAGGCAATGTTTTTGTTTCAAATTCTAAAATTAATTGACCGCAAAACAACATTCTTCCTGTGGAAATAATCCTTAGTAGATCTTAGGTTGATACCAATGGCAACATTTCTTGAATCTACCACTCAAGTAAACCTCTTTGATGGGAATACTAGTCCTTTTCCTTCTTTTGGAAATACTGGTGCTCCATATATGGCAACGTTGTCCCTTCCTAGATTGACCATTGGTCTGCTAGTTTAGTTATTTTCAACCTCGGTGGTCCCTAGTGTCCAAAATTCTTTTCAACTGAGTTCTCCTCCACCTGAACAACATCAACCTCATGTTGATCCTAAATTTGAACCCTCGACTTCTTCTCATGTTTCTTCACCTCGTTCTTCCTCTTTGCTTGGTGAAAGTCTGGATTCTATAACCAGGAATCTAAGAAGAAGAAGAAGAGGATGAAGAAGAAGAAGCAAAATAAGCAAGGGGGAAACCAAACAGTCGTTGCTACAGATGAAGCTGATGTAGAAAAAACTTCCAATCAGCCCCAGAAAGTAAAATTCCCTTTCATGTTATGTAAGGCTGACCACCTTCATTGAAATTGTCCTTATATTCCCAAGATCCTAGAAGTGTGGTCCACAGGTTCGCATCGACCTTTGTCATCAGCCTCTGGCATTCATGCTGGTGACAAACCCTCAACTAGTAACAGTAAAGCTCATGGGAGAAAGGGAAAAGTCAAATTTCTATGTAAGTTGTGTGAAGTTAATCCTCCCATTCACCTTTGTCCTGTTATGGATGAAGCTTCCAAAGAGTTGGAAAACCTTACAGCTTCTCAACCTCATCTTCCGACTGGATATCAAAAGCTTTCCCCTGATCCTTCAATAGTTGATCTACTGATTGATTAAAGTCATATTTGGTCAACCCCACTCTCTATGAAAGTAAGTCTCATGAGTCCATTCTTGAACAACCATTGGTCGAGAAAATGGTAGACCTAGCTCCACCTTTAGTTAATTGTACCTTTCTGGTAAATAGTGAACCTCATACTGCCCAGGTTCTTCTAGTTTCTTCAGTTTTGAATGAACTAGAGGTAAATCCTCCCATTCTCAAGGTGCATGAGAGAATTTCTCCTGTTCCCATCAAGGAAGAGGGTAGTTCTCACGTTCTTACAACACCCCCTACAAGTAGTTTAGTCACTTCTTTTGATTGGAGTCAATAGGAAGGATATCGCCTTCCCATCTTATGTGCCTTTCCAGATTATAGTACAAGCTTACCATATGGCCATACCTAGCACAGTCATATATGAGGGCGCATCTATTAGCATCTTATCCTTAAACTTCTTAGCAAGCTCTAGGTTCTCCTCAGCTTGTCCCTGTCACCCAGAATCTGTTAGCTTTTAACAGAGGAACCAGTCAACTATTAGGGATCCTTCCTAACTTTCCTATTATTTTGGGATGAAAGGTTATCTATATAGATGTGATGGTTTTCCAAGGCCCTTTGGATTTTAATCTACTCCTTGGTCATGACTATGTTTACGTCATGGGAGCTCTTGTTTCCTCCCTATTTCAAGTGATGTGTTTCCCACATGAATGAAGCATTGTGATCATTGATCAGCTTACATTCATTGGTCCTCAATCAACTCCCACTCAACCATCATCCCTAAATGGCTTTTATATGCAAGCGGTATCACCCCCGCCATAGGTCAATTATGTGGCCACCTATTCCATGCCCACATCTACTGATGATCTAGTAGGTGATGTAGTACATCATGTACTAGGGGCATTGGAGCTCGATTTTTCATTTGGATCCTTGGACATGTATCCCTTCCAGAGTGTTGTTCTCCCATATGATGAGAACCTCTTGGAAGCCATGGCCTCTTTTGGTTTGTGATCCAGGGGTGTGGAGCAGAGTTCCATGTCTTGTGTGAAGCTCCTTAAAAAATGAAACAAGGACTATGGAGCAGAGTTCCTTGTCTTGTGTCAAGATCCTTAAAAAATGAAACAAAGGATATGATGATAGTTCTTTTGCTACATCAACCTCGTTAAAAAATGACATAAGTGTCATGAGCATGGTTCTTTTCCTATGTAAGGCTTGTTAAAAAATGAAACAAACTCCCTTCCAATTCGAGTCTATGGTTAGATCTTATAAAATCCCAGTCGATTCTTTCACTTGATCTCGTAAGTGAACCTTCATTCCATCCACTTAGGTGAATGAAATGAAGCTTGGGGGAATGTACCTAATATTAATTCATTATGCTGGGGGCATGTACCTCATATTGAGTCATTATGATGGGGGCATGCAAACTTATCTCAAGCATAGTTTATCTTTGTTTCAAGCTTGTGTAAGAATGAAACACAACCCAAGCATAGTTTGTTTCCATTTCAAGCTTGTGTAAAAATGAAACCAAATCCAAGCATAGTTTATCTCTATTTCAAGCTTGTGTAAAAATGAAACCATTCTCTCTTTACATCTCATGATTGTTGTTTTCATCAGCTGATTTTGCTAGATAATCCTTAGTTTTGTCCATTCCATCACCACCATCTCTTTGGTCAGCCATTTGCTTTCTCTTGGTTGTTTTACCCTTGCCTGAGGAATATCTACGAAGAGTGGTCTTATTATCCAACCTCTTAACCATTACATGTTTTGAGTAGTTCCATCATGACCGAAACCAGTTTCTACCCTTTCATACCACTCGTTCCTCTAGGCGGAGTTATCTTTCATCTCTTTTCCGACTCTCGAAATATGAAAAGATTTTCGAGTACTTGTCATTTCGAACTTGTTAAAGTAAATGAATCAACGTCACCTCAGTATACATTTACCCCTTTTTGGGGCTGAGATTGAATATTTATGAAAAAGGTACACCTTGGTCGACATGGTCAAGAGGTTCCTTCGGATATTGTTTTCTACCTTTTTGGGTTGGAGGGATAAATTACGAAAAGGGACATGTTGGAATTTTCTTTTCCACTTATTTTTTAAACTCTCTAAATGTGAAAAATATATCGAGCTATTCTTATGTCAAGCTCATTAAAATTTTACGACGAAAGACTCGGCACCATGATGAGACCGAGCTTCTCCTTCCTAGGGCTCATAAAACTTACTAGGATGGACTCATTCGAGCAATGAACTTATATGACAAACATATGGTATCATCTTCAATCTTGTGTAAAAATAAATAGGTAATTGCTAGAAATAGCGAGGGAAAAATGAAGATGATACAACCTTTGTATTGGTAGCATGTCACTCTTGAACATGACACTCATCTATTTCTCGTGTCAGGTTTGGGGTATCCTCACTTAGTCACTTGTCCTCCTGGGTTTGGGTGTTTCATTTTGCCTCTCATTTGACTATTCCACCTCATCATTATGACCCTTGGAATTATGTTGAGTCTAATGCTGCCACACTCTGGAGTCATGTCACCAATATGTTCAAGAGAAGTCCAATCTATAGTTATTTACATATACAGTAATTGAATCATTGTTACAGTATTGAAACGTATTCCACCTTTATTCCTTGTTTCATGTCAATGATGGGGGATTCATCATTTCTCTCCTTTGACAAGTCTTTTCCTATGAAATTCAGCTCATTATTCAGGAAGATGACCTATAAACTCCCTTTCAGTACCTTAGAGCTGGCGTGTCCTAATGGCCAGTTCTTCACATCCGACAACAAGTCTTCATTATTGGCTTTCGATCGAGGGATTCCAGGAGTGTTTGACCTCAGCTTCATTATCACATTCATGGATTGTACTATTGTACCTTGAGATCCATTGCCATTATTGGTGGTTTCTCTCATACATGTTAACAGTCCACATCATTAGCCAGTAATTAGGTGGTTTTCTAGCATGTTCGACTTCAACACATTCATTCACATGTTAGAATTCATACTTTGTTCAGGTTGGGATGGAGCACAAGACCCTGAGCCCTGTCTAATATGACTTAGGCTACGTGGAGTTATATGTTATTCATGATTGTACACATGTTTCTGCTATACAGATGATTGTGACCATACTGTGGGACTTTATATTTATGATGATGATCCTTCTATATTGGATGGTTGTGTCCATGCCTTGGATCTTAGATTATAGATGATCCTTTTACGTTGGATGGTTGTGCCCATACCATGGATGTTTTCACATAGTCCTTTCCATCCAGATGGCTGTGACCATGTTGTAGGTTATGTCCTGATATCAGATATGTATATGTATATGTATATGAATCCTTAGTTTTCAGGTCTCCTGAAAGTGCATGTCCTCATCCTTGTAAGAGCTCATAAAGCATCTCATCCATCACTCCTCGTTCTGCCTTCATGCCTTAGGGGGCACCTATTATGCAGTGTTTTATCACGCCACCTACACTTCCCTGTGACATACCCTGAAGTGCCTGAAACATGAGCATTATAAAGTATACTCATCCATGTATACAATGCAGATCCCTCCTAAGACTTTGTTTGGAAAATGTCTTGATATTTCCCTAAAGAAATAGCTCTTAAACCCTAATTTGAGCACCATCACTCTTATGAGGCTTAAAACTGTGATGGTCGTATGTTGCAATGTGCCAGATCCATGATGACATCACTTTGTTTTTTCATATACCCATGATGATCCCAAAAAGGTAATTTTCCCAAAGGAGATGAGAAGCTTCATGATCTAGAAGCTTCCAGAGCATCAAGATGGAGGTGGTTTTGCATAGATGAGGACGAATCCTCCTAACTTGACCTCTTTGTCTTATCCCTATGAGCTACCTCCTTGAAATCTGGGTCTAATCCTATATTTGGAGGTCCTAACTCCCTTTCCCAGTCTATAAATTCATCCTCTCCCATTCCCAAATGATTGGTCAGGTTAGAGGCTAGGTTGGTCTATGTCCATTTGCACCCCTATGCTAAGCTTGTGCTTAGAGGCTATTCATTAGACTTGGAGAGGGAGTGTTTGGAGAGTTTCTTAGCTTGGACTTGGATTACCACTCAAGGAGAGCCTTTCAACATTAAGGATATGTTTTGTGAGATTCCCTTTATTCTTTAAATAATATACAACTGTTGGTTCATCTTCCCCAAATTTACATGTTCATGTATGTTTTATCTTTCCATTCCTTGATTAGCTAAGTAGGTTATTATTGGATTTGTTATTGGTTTTTGGCATGCTTTGTTGTATCTTGATCACATGTGCAGGTACATAAGCACTAAAGAAGCAGGAACAAATCTATGACACAAGCAATTTGAGGATATGAACAAAGGAAATCAGAAAAGCATCAAAGTGAGGTAGGTTATGTCTCTCGATCTACTTTTCAATTATAATCTAGGAAGATGTCTAGTTGATTGTCACTTCAGTTGCTAGATCCACTCATTGGGCTAGAGGGATCGCCTCTATCTACAAAGAGTATTAACCTTGTCAACATGTCCCCTCCCCATCTCTAACCCAGATTATCGAGTGTTTGCATGTTACAAGTGTCTCAAGCTGCTCAAAAACAGTCTGATACCTATGGTCAATAGTCAGCTCCACAACATCCTGCTGTTGTGACTTCAACCAAGCCATCCAGATCCACCCTTCCAGGAGCTCCTCCTTTTGTGGGTGCCTATCCTTTTTTCCCACCAAGAACTCTTCCCCCAAGTCTTAACCATCTAGGAACTATTCAGTTGGGACATTATCCTGCAGGACAAATACATTTCTTTTTTCCTCCTCCTGGAATCTTTTATGTCCCTATCATGACTTCATTGAGTCTCCCTAATATGAGTTTGGGGATCCCATCCTAGTACATTGATCCCCCAGCGAGCAATTCACATGTTCAACTTGGGCCATACCATGCCTTGACCTCATTTCAACCAGTCCCTACAACCCCTGTCACTACTCCATTTCCACCGCAACCTCAGTAGGAACCCACTCCTACTGCGAAAGCACCCAAACAGGGGGTAAAGCCAAGAAGAAGGAACCTAAGGACAAGGCTCCCCAAGCACCTCCAACTCCCAAGGCTCCAAAGTCGACACCTCCATGCTCTTTATGTAATGTTCTTGAGCATTCCACCAATAATTATCCTGAGTTTACTCATCTCAAACCATTATTCAGTGATACGTCTCCTAAGTCTAACATACCTGAGGTCCAAGTTACCTTACCTAATTCATCCAAGAGACTTAAATCGTTGTGCATGAACCACCCATGTGCTATGTACAATCATTATGGTCACTATTCGCATTGTTTCCCTCGTCTCGACGAATTTCACGACTGCCTCCATGTGCTTCATGAATTCGAGGCCACTTGTAGTGAATCATCTACTCCTCTACCTGTGGATTATGGTACCACTAGTACACTAAAATAGGGGGACTCTAGTCCCACCATCATGATCCCTCCCCCCAATGTCGAGATGATGGACTCCATGGTCCATATCCTTTAATTATCGTCATCCTTGATATATTCATAGGAAAACCTCTCAGAGGTTCCCGCCCACGCTTCTATCGAACCTCCCTTGCTGGAATCCCGAGTCTCAACATCAATAGATCTTCCATCCACTAGCTCATCATCTACCATTTCATATGATGCATATGTGAACCTTCTTTCTCAGGATGATGCACCAGATAGTTCCACCGCATCATGTATTCAATCTTCCTCCCGTCCCCCAATCTTCCCTTATGATTAGGACATCATGGAAGCCATGTCTACCCCTGATTACCCTTGGGATGATATGCATCATCGTGCGTAGTTCCTGCCGCAACAGTATCATGACCAATATGCTATGGAATCTAAAGGCTGCATTCATGGTAAAGTCGATTGGTTTATAAATCCCATCCCTACACCAAACGCTTTCGAAGAAGGGAACATGGCCAACATATGTCCTACTATTAAAATCAACATTTATGATAAACCATGGATCGACAAAAATATTACCTTAGGGGCACAATGCACCCTGGAAGAAATTGAGGCTTACACCAAGTTCTTCAAAGAATTCCATGACATTTTTTCCTCATCTTACTTAGAGATGCCCAAACTTGATTCTACCATCATTGAACACGATATCGACACATGGACCGATACCACTCCCATCAGTCAAAAGTTGAGGCCCATTCACCCTTCTAGTCATGAGGCCATCAAAGTTGAGATCGACAAGCCCAAGCAGGCTATTTTCATCTATCCCATCGAGTATACCACATGGGTATCCAACCCGATTCATGTTCTCAAGAAGCAAGGCAACATTGGTGTCTATACGGATTTTCGTGACCTAAACAAAGTTTGTCCAAAAGACAAATTTCCCACACCCTTTATTGATCAGATCATTGATGAGTGTGGCACGAGGTTCTATCTTTTATGGATGGATTCTCCATGTACAACCAGATCAATATCTGACGTGCCAATCAATTAAAAATTTCATTCATTAGTTCGTGGGGAACCTTTGCATATAGGGTCATGCCATTCAGATTGAAGAATGTCAGAGCCACATTTCAGCGGGCCATGTCATACTATTTTCATGACTTGGCACATATTATCCTTTCTTACCTTGAGGATCTCACGACTCACTCTAGGTCTCAGGTACAACATATTCATGATCTATGCACCACTTTTCTCTGATGTCGCAAGTATAACATCAGTCTTAATCTGTTGAAATGCATCTTTTGTGTTCCTTCCAGCCATCTATTAGGCTTCATTATTTCGAAAGACAATCTCACACTTGACCCCCTTAAAGTTCAAGCCATTCTTGAGCTTCCACCTGCTCTTACCTTGCACTAGTTACAAAGCCTCCAAGGCAAAGTAAACTTCCTTCACAAGTTCATCCTTGACTATGGACCACTGTGCATGGATTTCTGAGGCTCCTTCACTCGACCATTCCATTTGTTTGGGATGATTACACTCAATAGTCTCTTGATGCCCTGAAGCATGCTCTCACTTCTGCTCCCTTGATTAGTCCCCATGAATTCATGAGGGATTTCATCCTGTACATCTTAGCTTCCACTTATTCAGTAGTTGGGGTCCTTATTCAGGAAGATGACAATCGGAATGAGCACATTATCTACTATGTCAGTAAGAATCTCGTAGGTCCCCCCGTGAACTACTCTCATGAAGAGAATTTGGCACTGGCTGTCATGTTCTCGGTCCAGAAACTTCGTCACTATATCCTTACGCGTACCACCAAGGTTGTGACAAACTCCAACCCCATGAATTTCCTATTGAGTATACAGATCATTAATGGGAAGTATGCCCATTGGATCGTTATCCTCCAAGAGTTCAATCTTGAGTTTGTTACACCTAAGAGTAAGAAAGGTTTGGCCCTTGCCGAATTCATTTCTAAATTTCCCACTGGTGCACGTGATCTGTTGGTAATGATGATATCCTCGATGAAAACTTGTTCACTATCACTTTAGATGATCCTTGGTACGAGGATATTCTCACATATTTTTGAACCCAAAATTTCCCCCCATCTCACTCGTGATGATCAATGGAAAATTTGATATCATGCCCCTCTCTACCTTCTCATAGGTGATGATCTTTATCATTGTGGTGTTGATACTATCCTTCATCATTGTCTCACGCATCCTGAACCAGAGCAAGTTCTCAATGCTTGTCACAGTGGAACTTGTGGTGGTCACCTCTCTAGTATGGCCACTACCCAGAAAATCATGCACACTGGTTACTTTTGGCCTTCTCTCTTCAATGAATCCATTGAGGTAGTCAAACACTACCCCAATTTTCAATGACTCCATTGAGGCAGTCAAACACTGCCCCAATTTCCAACATTTTTTCCCAAAGGTAAGATCTCCACCAGCTCCGCCCATCCTATCATCGCAACTGGTCCTTTCTACAAATAGGCCATTAATTTATGGATTGTCGACCACCTTCTGTTAATAACCATAAGTATATTATTATGGTGGTTTACTATTTTACCAAATGGTTTGAGGCCATGCCTACGTTCAACAACACAGCGGCTACCATGACCCTTTTCTTTTTTAACCATGTTATCGCTTGATTCGGGGTTCCGAAAATATTGGTCTCTGACCATGGCCAACATTTTGAAGATGAGTTAGGGCGTGAGATATCTTCGCTATTGGGCTTCCAGCACTAGTATTCATCGTCTTATTACCCCCAAGATAATAGAAAAGTTGAAGCAGTCAACAAGATTCTCAAAATGATGCTTCATTAGACATTGAGTATGCACAAGACCAACTGGCATCTTATGCTCTTCCCAGCTTTGTGGGCCTATAGAACTTCTGTTAAAACCGCCACCGAGTTTACTCCTTTCCACCTTGTTTTTGGCGAGGTAGTCTTACCAATCGAGTGTGAGATCCCTTCCCTTCACCTAGTTGTCGAACTTCTCCCTGACACCCAACCATTAGAACAAAGACTTATCATGCTTGAGCGTGCCCCTGAAGACTATCATGTTTCTTTGTAAACCATTGAAGTGGCCAAAAATCACACCAAAGCCTAGTACAACTGAAAATTCCACCCTCATACCTTCCATGAAGGTGATCTTGTTCTGGTGTATGACCAAGCCCACGATTTCCTAGGACATGGGAAGTTTGAATCTTTATGGCTAGGACCTTACATCATTCATAAAGACTTAGGCAAGGGGGCATGCCTCTTAGAGGATTTCGAAGGCCAACTTCTTCCTAATCTTCGCAATGCATTCTACCTCAAGAAATTTTACCCATATCATATCCCATTAATTTCCGTGTATTTATTTTTGTCATGCATTTAGGTAGGTTGCATCATCTCATTTTTTCCCTTTTGCACCTTTTAGATGGATCCATCATCCACATTGTATATCGGTTATGTCGACAGCGCAAGTCGCTTCTCTAGGAATATAGCCTCAGTAGCTTGGGCCATTTTCACCCCCTTGTATACGTTAGTCCATGATAACGGCATGTGAATTGGATCTTCCACCAATAACCAGGCCGAATATGATGTAGTGATAGGTTTTTTACTTGATGCCCTTGCTCAATTGCATCCTTCACTTCATGTTCATTTATATTCCTTTCTACTTGTCATGCAATTGAATGGTGTGTATCATGTGCATAACCAAGTCCTATTTAGAAAATATGTACGAGTTAACTTGTCAGTACGTGAATTTGAAACCATTACTTTCAATCATGTTCCTGGAGCCCGAAATAGCTTTGTAGATACCATTGCAAATAAAATTCTAGATTGGCATTTATCACATGTATACCACAAAAGACAACCATAAACACAACAAGTGGCGAACCATCATCATCATATAAAAGATGCATAATCACATTATGTATCACATAAAACATATAAGTGTTTGGAGCCCATAGATCTAAATACATCCAACATTCCCGTGGAATGTTAAAAAAATCAAAACAAAGGGACCCGCATGTCCCCATCCCTAGTCACTATCTGGTAGATCCTGTGCCAAAGGCTCTACTCCACCTACTCGTAGATCATGTACCACCTGACCGGCGATCGCCATGTGCTGCATGATCCCTCGCCACTATGAGGGAAGACTTGTACACTTATCTGCATACTAATCGTCTAGCTCATGCCACTCACACTCAAAAACTCCGGCCAGGAGCACATCACATCTACGACATATGTTATCAAGTAGAGCATTATCGTCTGGACCTTCCTGTGATGATGATGTTCCCTGATCTGCAGCCCCAGGCACTGCAGATTGGCCTACATATCCTGTTGGCTTCATCGGTGCTATATCTGCATACCACATATTTTACCCTCAATACCATATACATGTGATAAAAATGTGAAATGCACCATAAAAATAGCAACTTAACACTTACCATCTGGTCCCAATGCTCAGCCAGGTGGAAGTGGTAGGTCAGGATCACCTTAGTGGGATAATCATCTCCAAATAGGTGCATATGATCCCAGTGTGTGAAAAATTTAGGTCAGAACACACACCCGACCCCTCGTCCTCCCCCTATCGGCAATAGCTACCTCCAGCATCGCATCTTGGGATCCTATGGGTCCCCATCCCAAATGTGTACATGAGGGAAGATGGTGGGTATCTTCTCAAAGAAGAAAGCAGATAGCATTGTACCAAATGCATAGTCATGGTTCACCTATCTCCTGCATAGACTCAAATTTCATTTCACTAATGACAGCATCGTTTGGGCCCACTTATAGTTGGTCCCTACCAATACACTCTCAACAAGCATGATCTGCACACCAGTGATGTGGTGGAACACCAAGCTACCCAGAATCTGTAGCACTGTTGCGGCAATAACCCGTGTCTCTAGCCTTTCTAGATCACTAATCAGGATGGTCGTACCCTTCACACGAACACCCCGTAGATAATGGTGATCCACGAACTCTGTAATGTTCCTCCCATGAGGCAACACCAAATGTATATCCCCCACCACCCACAAGGGGGGACTCTGGTCAAGAAATAAATGTCCTAGAAAGTGAACTCGATCTTGTGCCCCTACACCATAAAGACCTCCTAGTTGGGGTCCCAATAGCTCATTATCCTCGATAACAAGGGCTCACCTGCCCTCATCAATGGGTTCCCTAACAACTTGATAACTCTATAGCGAGCTAGCGCCCCTTGAACCACCTGATCCCCATAAATCTCAGATTGAAGGGTGTCCAAATCTTGTTCGTGCCAGTTGATTTTCAACTCCACCGTACCTGTAAAACACCACATGTATTGTAAGTTCAGAGATGAAAACATTGGTCTTGATTGTTTAGCCTTGAGCCCCCACCAGGCCAGCATATCACCCTCCCTCTTAGGTGTTGCTCGCAACTTTCAACCAAAAAACTGCGAGCTCGCAAGTTTCTGACCAATTCCTATGAGCCAAATCACACTTCAGGCCCAAAAACATGCGAGCCGTCCATGAGGAACAGCAAGGGTCTCCCAGGGAGATGTGGGGCACCAAAATCAACAAGTAAACCACTGAAATTGAAGAGATGTGTAAGGCCATCTACCTGAAAGTTGCAAATCCTGATTCCAATGGTCGATTTTTCCACTATGATATACACAATATTTAGGGCCTTCTCCTCCTCTCCAAATTCACCACAAATCACTTAGAAAATGAATTAAATTGAGGGGAAAAGTCCTTTTGTAGAAAAACCCACAATTTGTCTATCACCCATTGTGACCAAACTGTAGCTCGGTTTGACGAACCGCCAGCACCGTTGGAAATCTCTCATTGAGAACTATAATGGGTCTCTATTCATTTTTGATGATTTGACACTTCACCTATAAGTCATTTTTCCAAGGAGGGTCACTTTGTCACATCTTAAAATCGAATTTCTTCATATGCGATGCTTGTACTTTGGGGAACACCTTCCCTTGGTTCTTGTCATCTCACATGTCAATTTTCTTCATGGGAAACCATCATTTTCTCATGTTTTCATGGTCCCCACCAGGCCTATTCTGTGCGGTAGCATCATCATGTCACCCTTGTTCAGAGCATCTGCGATGAGTCACCTTTGCATCCATGGATTCTATTCCACGTCCCATTATATCATGTCACAATATTCCATCCATATTTGCATACCATTCATCTCGTGTTAACCATTTTGGCCTTCAGTCATACTGTCCACCATCCCCTCCAAAGTTGAGTCAGTCGCTGCCAGGTCAATCGTGCACTTTACACTCTAACTACAGAAGTCATTTGTTTGTCCCTCGATCCCATTTTCCCCAGTTTCCCTGTTGTCATTCCATCAGTCACATTACTATTTTCCCTCGTGCCTTAGTTGAGGATCCTCATTGCCTCACCTATGGTGGGCCCTATTATGTCGACATCAGCACATCTATTCCAGAAGAACAGCCTAGAGGGTGGTGTATCTTGGTTCCAGCTTCCACTCTTCTTCGGTGCCTCGGATCAAGCAAAGGGGATCATCATTTCCCTTTGACTTGATTGTTTAATGCTCGTGATTCATACACTTGATGATCAAGTGATGCAATAGATTATACCAGTGATTCCCGGGTGTGTGTGAGATATTTCAGACCTCATGAGGAGGTGGCCCTTCAGGTAGCCCCCCACTTGCCCGAATCACTTCATATTATGCTATAGCCTCAAATGCAGTTTCGTAGATTTGATGGGTTCAGTTCCTGTCGCTTGCAGCACTCATAGCATGCATGTCTCCTTCAAATGAACCATTCAGTTTTGCAGAGCCCTTTTCTGTTCAGCGGGGTTTGTTCTACCCTCCCTCACACCCATTTTTTGAGGAAAGAGCCATTCTGTCTCATGTACTTAGATGTTATTGTATTCAGTCCTGGCTCATGTTTTTCCAAACGAATTATGTATATGGGATACATTGTATTATTTTCTAGCTCATTTATGTTAGCATGTCATGTACCATTCAACATGTACTTTAGTGCTCAGTTTCATTTTTTTGGGCACATTTTTTTTTTACTGAGTTATATTGGTGGGTATAGGTATGTCTCGCATGCTTCATTGAGATCGGGTACCATAGCATAAAAGGATACTTACATCAGTTATTTGGTCTCGCCCCCTCAGTCACTATCCTCTTTTGATTCAACTCCATTGGTCTCTCTCTCTCTCTCTCTCTGACTCCCCTTCGGTGTCTAGTGATTGTGTCCTTACAACGTACTTCGGTCATACGTTTTGCTCCTAACACTCGTACGTTGGGGGGCAATCTGTTATCACCAAAAAAATTATCATCTATCAATAACCTACTAGATGGATCGAAGTACACCATGTAGGACCAATTTTACCATAGTAAAATTGCTTTCACTATAAGAAATTACTTAATAAACCACATTTGTTAAGTTATTTCTAGCTAAACACATGAAGAATAATTAAATAAATCATTATTTAATTAATTATATTCTAGGAATAATTAATTAAACCATTGTTTAACTAATATGCCTTGTCATATTTGACCCAATCATGAGAAATAATTAGATAAACCATTATTTATCTTATTTTTCTCTAGGAATAATTAATTAATCACGATTTAGTTATTATTCCATGTCAAGTTTGGGTAGATCCTCTAGTAATACTTAAACAAATCATTATTTGTTTATTATTCCTTAACCACATTCCTTGAGATGATAAATAAATTATTTATTTATTTATTATTTCTAAATAAAAGTATTTAACCAATTTAAATTCTTTTTCCCTCCAACCAAATATAATTAAATACTCCCAACAGTTAATTCTAGAATCTGGTTAATAATATTTTAGTATTTTCCATTATTCAAGAATAACCTAATATTTTGTTATAAATTGGAGGGTTTTAGATCCACTATTCACTTTTGATCATTTTTATTGTTGCACTCACTGTTGCAACTCTGATTATTATCATTGTCGCTCACCATTTTCCTTTTTCTTTTGAGTTCCCATTGAGCTCAAACATTTTGTTTGTTGGGTTTACACATTGTGGAAGAAGAGAAACTCTACAAAGTTGAAGACATTGAGGATAGCCCAGAACCCATCCCATAGAGGGAAACTATTAGCATTATTTGTTCCCTTAAAAGGTGTCATCTAATAAAACATATTCTTTACATCTTGTTTCCATTGGATTATTGGAGTTATTTGCACTTTTTTTACTATTCCATTTTGTTGTTTAACTATTTTTGTTGCATAGATCAAGACTTTGGCAGAATTTGTTTCTATCATTTGCTACAAATCCACACTGTTTTACAACCATTTTTACTGTTAAGGTTTTTTTTCATCCACAGTCTAAATTTCTTTATTTTCTTACACCTTCAAGAAGAACTCTACACAACACCAAGCTAATGGGATTTCTTCCTATAGTTGGCCTCCTTGTTGAACTGCTTCATGGGTCTGTTCCTTCACAGGTACTTTCATATGCTCTCATTCCTTCTTTGGGCGTAGCAATGGATGGAACTTCCAACATGTGGCTTCCTAATGTCCACCCTTGTTGTCATGGCTTCAATGGTTTTTCTTCATCCAGACTTTCTTGACCTTCTTTTGTGTCTCCTTCCTAGGAAACATAACCTTCCTTGAACAATTGTCTTTGGTGTGGCTTTGGTGAGGCGAACTTTACTTATTTCTTCCTTTGAAATGTTCACTATCTATAAGGTTGTGATGTGCTCTCAGATTTTTGCATTGACTTGGACTTGCCAACTTGAAAACTCTCCTGTCTCCATGGGTTTGGAGTGTCTTTCTTCAGGTTCCCCTCTGACATAGTGAAATCCTACATATTGAGGTAATTCCATCACTTGGATGGGATTCATAATACCCTGGCCATTAAATGCTAAGCCTTTTACTTCATATCCCATAATCTTCATTAACTTTGAACCAATGCCTATGGTGTGCCTTTCAAATGCACTGAAATTATCATCATAATGAGAACATGAAACTGAAGAATCACTGATATTGTTTATTGCAGTTGCCAATTATGGAGTGTGTGAGGATGGCGTCACTAATCCTCCATTGCACTTCAACTTTTCCAAGGCCTCTTCCATGGCTTGTAGTATAAGTTGCAATCCTGCTTCTCCTCTTCTACTTCTTATAATAGTCTCATCAATTTATCATTCCTTGCTTGAATACTCTAGTGATGATTATTTGAATGATGTGAAGAAGATGAAAAAGAAGAAATCGAACTTGAATATGGAGATGGAGGCTTAACAAGGTCTCCTCCAAATCCTTGGTTCATCGAAGCACCATTCTTTGCTTTGGATTTCTTTTTCTTTTCCTTCTTTTCAAACTTTTCTCATAATATGCAAACAATCTCTCTAGCTTTTCTTCCATCTGGTAGAACATCTTGTTCTACCCTCAAGGTTCTGCCCTTCAGGTTTGTCATGTAGGTTTCCCTCTACCACAATTCCCTCATCTCTCAACCTCCGCTCTTAGCCCTTTGTTGGTTATGAATGTAATGCACACAGTTTAAATATATGTGGTGTTGTGTTCATTTCAAGGATGCCCAGCTGGGTGCACCGACCACCACAAGCGATATAGGACATTAGATTGGGAGGGGTTGTGGGTTCAATTATGTGAACCCAAAAAACCATATATGTTTTAAAATAAAAATAAAATGGTGGTTAAAAACTACCCACTTTTATCATTTCTATTAACCGTAACAGTCAATGTTGTGTGTGTGTGTGTGTGTGTCTATATATATATATATATATATATATATATATATATATATATATATATATATATATATATATATATATATATATATATATATATAATAAGAGGTCATTTTGTTGTCTTTCGATAAGTTTTACCATTCGCCATTTATAACCAATGTTGAAAATAATGCACCAACCATAATTTGTTGAATTGTCTGCCAAACTGTTGTCATTTGGTTGGGTTGAGGTTGGCGGGTCCGCCAAGTTTGGTGGCCAGCTAACCATATATATATATATATATATATATATATATATATATATATATATATATATATATATATATATATATATTAAACCAATTCAAACCCTGCAAATTTGTGGGTTGAACAGGCCCAACTAGCCGCTATCTGGGTACCATGCAGTGCCTATTTATTGGGACACATTGCTCCATGCTATTGGCCACAACTTTTCCACCAAGTTTGGTGGGGTTCCACCAAATTTATCCATGACTAAATCCCCTCACCAAATTTATCCAAACTCCACCAATTTGACCTTTGATTTGGTGAGGCCACCAATCTAGTGTTGTTCCAAATTTGTCTAGCGCTCTTCTAATTTTTGTCCTTTTTGCCAAGTTTGACTAGAACTTTAACTTGGCATAACTTCTACATACGAACTAGGATTAAGGCGTTGTTTTCATTTTTAGATTCCTTGTGACAAGATATTTGACCTACTCCTAGTTTTGCTACGATCTGAGGACTTTAATTTTTAATCCATTAGGGGTCCTCCTAGATAAAAAAATGATGAAGAAATGAGGCATGCAAGCAACATGAACACAAATGTTTCAAGTAAAGAATGATGATCATTGATTTGAATGTTACCAGTTTGTATATATCAGAATGTTTGTTTCTGGAAATAGGGTATCTTATTTAATGTGGACATATTCTCCCAATTGGATGATAACATGTCACCAAAATAATTATAAGAATTATTTTTTAGCATTTTTATTTTTGTGAATTTTGATGTTGTCCCATTTTCTATGATAAAGGGTCTCTTAATAGTCTATAATAAAATTAATTTCTTAATTTTATTACAGTATCTCATGAAATGTTACATTGTTATTAAATATATGGATGGTTTAGATTTTTGCAATGAACATAGGTGTAATTGATCAACATATTTGTTTAAATGATACAACACATTAATACAATGTTTATATTCTAACACACTAATTAATATATAAAAATTAATCTCATTATGGAAAATATTTTATTTTTTATGATGGTACATTTGCATTCCTGTAACATGGAAAAATTTATCATTTAGATGAATTTTGTATTTTATTATTTTGAATGCATTGGTCTAGTTCATACATTTTTACATAGGGGTGCAAATAACTATAATGAAAGCCCCAATGCTCCTAATGACAACAAAAGCTTTGTTCTCTTCAATGACACCATTATTGATAATATTATTGTATCGTAACTATTACAAGACATTACGATGTGCAAGGTAATATATACACCAATTATTTTATATATGTAATCCACATAGGTGCTTTTTTTGTACAAAATATGCACTAAGGTTTCAAAATATATAATATGTAATGGTGAGTATTATATATTTTAAAAAACTTGGTGCATATCTATATTGATTTGTTGATGTGTATTATTAATAGAATTTTCTAACTACTTTCAATATCTAAAATATGCAATGAGCATTTAAAAATATATAATATGCATTGGTGTGTAGTATATATATTGTGAAGCCATAGCGCATATCAAATATTTATGTGTAGATGTGTACTATTTATATTTAGGTGCATTGATTGGAATTATTGTTGTAAGTGCACTAATAAAAAATCCTTTGTAGAACTTTCAATTACCAAAAAACTTTAGTTATAGTTAAAATCTATTAAATCTTTTGCTAAGACCTCCACTACTAATAATAAAGGTTCTTTTCATAAATTTTTCCAATCCTTATGTAAAACCTTTGCTAGGTGTAATTTTCTTTATAGTTGTTAAGGTTAGCTAGTATAAGTTTCCTCCACATTGGCTTGGAGCTAGCATGTGGGAGAGTATCCTAAAGTGACTTGGGAAATATAATAACTTTATGACATATAAAGTTATGTGATAAAGTGCATTTTAAGTGAAGTCAATAAGAGATTAAAACATAGTCATTGGATCATGAGAGGCTAAGATCAAATCTTAGCCATTGATCTTTGAGGCTAGTTTGAATGTCAAGAGACACACCCTTTTGGCTTTTTAATTGGAATGAATCCCAAGGAGAGCTAATTTTTCATTTGGTGTGAGAGACACAAGAGGAAAAGAGGAGAGGTCGAGTTGAGGAGAAGGTGAAGATAGTAAGAGGCATGCATTCCAAAGCAGTTGAGCACTATTTTCCAAGTAAGAAAAGTGGCATGAAAATCGAGGAAGAGGCGCCAACATGAGATAAACGTATAATAGCACCATAAAATTCATTTATTGCATGTTACACTATCAATTTAGTTTGTTATTCATGCACAAAAACCAAGGTTGATTTATGAGTGGGCTTAGCACTCTTTTTTAGGGATATTTGAGCTACTTTCTGGGACAATATTTGAGGACGAGATGTTTCATTTATGTTGTAGCATGTTGTACTATGGTACATAATTGTAGGCATGATAGTTCTACACATAATTCAAGGAGATTTTGTGGCACAAATTTTGAGAATAAGGGTCTACAAAATTGGTTAAGATAAGCTTTTGTTAATTCTATTGAATTTCTTTGTTGCAAAGAATTCTTTGAGAGATCTAAGAATAACAAAATATGTGTCTTGCACTAGTTTTACCTTTGGGCTTTTCGAGGGAAATTTTGTCCAAAATTTTCAATTTTGTTGATCATGAGTTTGCTAGTCATAATTTGTTGATTTCAAGTTTTGATTTGTCTTCCATGTTGTTGTTCATACCTTTGTTTTTCTTAGTAGTATGCAAGACTTCTAATTAATTTTATTGGAATAGTTACCTATGTATAGACAAAGTGTTTGGAGAAATTCCTATAAGAAATTTCAGAACTATAGGTTATTTTTTGAGTGTTTTCTAACAGTAGTGAACCTCAAAATAGTAAACCAATGTAAATGATACACATAAACCTTATTTCCCATTTGGATATTAATTGCAAATACTACACGTAAATCTTAATTCCCATGAAGATATTCATCTCATATGTTAAACCATCCTTGACCTATACTTCCACTAATACTTTAGCAATAGAGTAATACTTCGTTGTCCAGAACTATGGATCAATCTTTAGAAATGATCTAAGTGTTTTCTCAATGGCTCCAAAGACATCCTATAACCATAGTTCTAAGGTCAATCTTTATAGTTTGACCCAAAATGAATACTTAGTGACTCTATCTAATTTTGGGTCAAAGAGAGGAGATTGTTTCTTCAAAACAAGAGAGGTTGAACCCTAATATCACTTCTCCTCTGTAATAAACCAGACATCCTCTTCGAAGAAAAATCAAAATACCAAAAATTCAGCACCAAAGTATTATACACTAGCATCTATTGATAGTTATATTTAATACATAGGGTCATTTACAAGTTATTCTATGTTGAAGAACCTCCCATAAAAGCAACTAGTTAGTGTTTTACTAGACATGTTTGTCACCTATGCCAATGTGTTATCCTCCCCAATACCAACATTGGCTTCATATTTTGCAACTAAATGCACTTACAAAACTTCCTCAAATATCTAGGGTTGGGCCCTTTCTTTCCCTTTTTCCTTCCTTTTGAAGTCTCATTAGAGCTTCCCCACTAAATTAAAGGGCCTTTTTTATTCACCTTTCTTAGACCATCAAGTGACTAACTATCTCCTCAATTTCCATTTAACTCTCCATCCCATAGCTTTTCCAAAGAAAAATTTGGTAAACTTAACACAACTCCCATTGCTAGAGGGATACTCTCTTCTAACTAACAACATAAAAGGATGTTAGACTTAATTTATTCTCCTATCATATCAGCTACAAGACCTTTTTATTTAATTAAGGTTAGGCCCATCCTAGTAACATATCTCACAATTTATTCTCCACTCAACATATATATCTCCACATGTTCCCGATGTAGGAATAATGTTTTCCTCTTAGTTAACCATAGGTGTGCCTCCTTCCTCCTCTCAATACCCACATCTAAAAACTGCATTCTCCATAGTTACCTTGAGGGCTTCCTTAAAAAATATTGGCACTCCTCCCAATGGGTCTAGGGAGTAGTCTATATCCTCTTTAGTAATCACTAAACCTTTTATTTACACAAAACCATTACAGTAACATTTTCCAAGGTAAACGTTCATGAAGTTTAAATTGCATATGCCTGCACTTCAATTTTCACTGTAAATTTTTTCAATGGTATGTTTAATTCAAAATATTGCATTGATGCACTTAAGTCTAAAGGAACACCATGAGATTTTTTTTAAAGGAAACAAATAAAGAGAAGATTTTTTTTTTTTTTTTTTTTTTTATGTTGAAACCTCTAATTCCTAAACGTTAGAAGAGAGACTTGTGTAAGAGATATTTATTAGGGAAGTATTTGGAGTAGTTAGATTCTTTTGAAGAGTTCAATCTATAAGGGACCATAGTAGGCCACATACAAATTTTAAAAAGAGGAATTTCAAGTAATAAATTCATCCTATTCATCTCAAGTTTTATATTAGGTGCATCAGTGCATGTTATTGTACCATATGAACCACCTAACCCAAAATTTGTTTTATCTTGAAATTTTTTTACTAAGCTTGTAAAATATATTACATTATTTAAGCATTTCATCTCATTATGTAATACTTTGATTGATAAAATATTATAGTTAGAAATTATCCAAGTATTTTCTCAATGGATTTGAAGACATCCTCTAACCATAGCTCCAAGGTCAGTCTTGATATTTTGACCCAAAATGAATGTTGGTTGGCTCACTCTAATTTGGGGTTAAAGCGAGGAGACTACCTCTTCAAAATAAGAGAGGTTGAACCCTAATATCATATTTCCTCCATAATCAACGAGATATCCTCTCTAAATAAAAAGTGAAATAACAGAAAGTAATGCACAAAAATATTATACACTAGCATATATTGGTAGTTCCCTTTCATCCATAGGACCATTCCCAAGTATTCTATGTTGAGGAATCTCCCATAAAATAAACTAGTTAGTGTTTTACAAGACATGTCTATCACCTATGCCATTGTGATGTAATCCCTGATACCATCCTTTCATTCATCTTTGGAAACTAAATTCACTTAAAACACTTCCGCAAATATTTTGGGTTTGGGCCCTGTTGTCACTACAACAACACCCTCAAAAACTTCACTACATTCAAATTTTTGAGCCTACCAAATTGTCGTATCAAGTGTCGCTTTTGTCCCCAAGTGTCGTTTCAAGTCATTCTACATGTTTCAAGCATTCTTGATCACTCCTAAGTGTCATCACAATTTTTATAAAATTTCTAGTGTACTTCATGGTTGTAACACTTTTGTTTGTTGTAAAATGACACTTTTGGTCACAGTCACACACACTTTGTTTATTGTACATAGGGAGTATTTGTAAACCAACATTTTTATGTGTATTTCTCATTATTTTCTCCTTTCTATGTTTTATTGATGAGTTTATATGTGTCACACCTGATTTTATATCTAAATGCATTGTGTTTTCTCCTTGTTTTATCTTTCAGACTTAGACAAATAGTTGCATAAGCTAGCCCACCAAGGCTAGGAAAGTGCAAAAGTGCACTCTTAAGCCTTAGTCAGGACTCCTTCCTTGTTTTGAAGTGTGACTTGTGCCATTCAAGAGCACATAGCACACTTCCAACCATCATTCCCTTTCCCTATTCTGAAAAACGCCCTTAAATAAATCCTTCCTCCTTGTTGAGCACATTGCGCATCATTGTAGCAACATAATCATCCCTTCATCCTTCGGAAGTGCTCCCTGTGCCCTCCTTGGCTCCCTTGAGTGTATAGTGCACTTGGCAAGGCTGAAGCTCAACCCTTCAGCCTTCATACTTGCACGCTACGCCCTCCTTGACTCCCTTGAGCATACAACACACTTGCAAGGGTTGAATATTCATCCCTTCATCTTTTGATAGTGCGCCTTGCACCCTCCTTGGTTCTCTTGAGAACATAGTGCACTTCTGAAGCCTTAGTAGCTTTCTTTTCCCCTTAAAACTTGTTCCCTGCAACATACCTTATGCTTCTTCTCTCTACTTGAGTGCACTAGCACATCCTGAAGCCTCAAAGAAATCATCCTTCCCTCCTTGGCAATGTGCCCTATGCCCAAAAGTTTCCATTTTTCTTCCCAGGTGCATTATTAATTCATGAATAGGAAATTTGCATGAGACATGTTAGGATAGGGGATTTTTCAGGTTGATGTTTTCTTGCCATGAGTGATTTCAATTGCATTTATTCCAGAACATCATGGCAAATATGCATGAATATATCGAGCAAAGAGGGCATTCAAAGGAAGCATTCAGGAATGAAGAAAATGTGATGAGACAAAATGAAGAACGTTGAAACCCCAATGATCGAAGATGCTCAAAAGACTCCATATGATCAAATACACTTTGGAGGGTGAAAACATCAACAACATGGAAGTTACATGCAAGATCGAAGATACAAGTGGCAGTATTGTCACCTATTAAGAAATTCAATCACATCAGTCACTGTGAGTCCAAGTCATTGATGTTAGTGACTTATCATGTTCTCTCCACACGATGATGTGCAAATCATGATGTAATCATGTAATTATTGTAAAGACAAATAAGTGGAAGTTCAAGAGTTGTGTATGGACAAAATAGCCATATGTAGAAGTCTAAAAGACATGTAATTCCAAGTTTCATGCAATTCCAAAATTCATTTAGAAGTCCAAGGGTTATATAGAAGTCCAAATGTCATACAAGTTAAAAATTCATATGAGAAACTCAAGAGTCATGGGGATTTGAAAGGTCATGACTCAAGTTATAAAAGGAGCGTCATTACTAAAGTAGATAACTTTTAACCTTAGCTTCTCCCATAATTCATTAGAGAGATATAGATATTACTTTTGGGGAGCAAGTAGAGGCTCTAACGCTCCACTATTGGAGCTAGGGATGTTCATTGTACTCATGTATCTTGGAACTTTTGCTTAATATTTGAAGCCATTCAGTCAACACATTTTCATGCATGCATCGTGGATGTTTTGAGACTATTCTTCTAATGTTTTTGGTTTATGTTGGCTCTCATATGTACTAAATTAATTAAACTATTTCAGTGACTTTGGTGCTAAACTTGTTGGAAATGTGTTGTGGTGATTTTAATGATTGTAGTATCTATGTAAACTACTTCTCTCGATGTCTAACGATTCTTCCTTATTTACATGTGTGTCTCTCTACTAGATTAGTACTATTAATTATCTCTTAGAGGCTCACTTTTTCTCCCTTGTAGTAAAATAACCTTGATACACTTTACAATCGACCATTCCACAAGGCACACTCTCTTTCTCATTCAAAATCACATGCTTGCTACTCTCTCATTCTAACTACTTAAGCCAAGGAAAACCACTAATTTAATGGTAGTACGGCCATATTTCTAGATAAGACTCCTACACCAAATGGTGTGAGGTCTAATTTGGACCTCATATTAGGGAGATACCCTATATGTTGGCAGTTTCTAGCACTATCGACATTCTGGTGCTAGAAGAAGGGAAACTAGTTTTTTATGGCTCATAACTCATCTGGCATCACAAATCATTCATATTCTAGACAATGCAGTAATATCCCAAGTACCAAACCAACTCCTATTCCTGATGTAGGAGGGTCTTCTCAACCTAGTCCGGAGTTACCCTACGAAGTTACATACGAGAAACTCTAAGAAATTTGACCTACTATCCATCAGTTTGTGAAAGCTATCGGTTCACTCCCTGTTGCTCATAATTTTCCTCATCATCCCAAGAAGAAAGAAGCAACTCATACTGATGTATTGGTAACATCAATTGAATATTTAGTATTTTCCACCCTTAAGGAACTAACAGAGTCTTTAGAAGACACAATCCAGTAAGAGATGCTTCCACCTATCCATGAAGAGTACAAGGAATATCTTATTCTTTTTTACAAAGAATGGCGGAAATCTGATTTTGAGCTCAGTGAAGGCTTGAATGGTGAAGGAGAAGTCTCATTAGACTCATAAAAGGAGTAAGAACAAGGAGAAAAACACATGGATGATCCGAAATTGGATTGGATGACCCAAGGGCCATTCAGTCTTCCGAATAATATTCATATAATTCCTAGACATATAGAGAAGTTGTTATCTAAGTTTGATCCTGACAAGAAGACCAATCGTTAAGAAGGATCTCATCGCCAACCAATCCTGCTCAGAATACACAAAACAAGTCTAGAAGGTTTGTCGCTTCTAAGAACACTTCCACTAGTAACAAAAACAAGTCTAACACTCTGGAAGTTTCAAACAAAGCCTCACCTCCAGACACTACAACATTTCTTACTGGAAATGAAACTATTGATTATAATATAGTTGAATACGTAAAGAGAGATCTTGCCAACATTTCAATCTTTGAGCTCGCAAAGAGATTAGGCTAGCGAGAGCTTCTTGTCCAAGCCTTCTCACAACCTTCATCAGGTGACAAAGATTTTACTTCTCAAAAGGTGTCTGGTAATTCTCCTAGAACTCTCGAATCTATGGTTAACACTATAACTTTAATGCTAACAATATTTCCCCCGATTTGTGTTAATATTTGAAATTTTTAATTAGAATTTTCATAATTGCTTGGTTGATTCAGGTGCATCCATGAATGTAATTCCATTATTTGTTGCTAATAAAATTAACCCTAAATGGGATAAAACTGATGCACAAATCATTCATATGGGAATATCACTTATTTGATCCATTGGTAAACTCAAGAATGTTATTATATTCTTGTCATATGACCATCGGTTACATCAATGCATAAACATTGTAATTGTGGATATCCTTGGTGAGCCTCGATATTGCACCAAGAGTCTTACAACTTCCAAGGGCTCCTCAACTTAAATTATCAACCTGGGGTTTATACAAACTTAGAGGTGACAACGTTGTATGCACAATAGATTAAGTTCTACTCATGCCACCCTCAGTCATGACATCATATCAAGGGCTAGTCTACTTGTAGAAGTGAAGCTACTCTATTTTTCACATCTCATAAAATCAATAACCTACTTGCATGTATCATTGATCTAATTTAAAATTTCCTGAAAATCATAAATCTAACTTCTAACATGCTTGTGAATTAAAAACATTAATTCTACTTTTTTTTGCAGTGAGGAAAAGGGGAGGTTGGAGTGGTCTAAGAGATTCTCTAGATAATCAAATCACAAGTTGTGGGTAGTTATTCGTATAAACCAAGCTAAATTATGTTGAAGTGGGGAGAAAAATAAGTAGAGGAAAATGGTGCTACATGCCAGTTATAGGTGTTGCTACAAGAAGTCTTGTGTTGCTATAAGAGGCCATGTAATGCTACAGGAGGGGTTCCGAGAGTACTTTAAGGGTGGAGATGGTATTTTAAGGGTAGGAAGAGATGGATGAAGGTAGGAGGGAGTGAATGAAGTTTTGGGAAACCTTTTAGCCAAGCCCATGACCTCTCGGAGGTCAATTTTGCACCAAGATGGATGCCCATGGTATCTTTAATTGCCTAAACAAAATGACTGTGGAAACAAGGTTTGAGAGAAGTGTGAGAGGTAAAGGGAGAAGATGGAAAAGTCCAAGTGGAGATGAAATATGTGGCCACCCTTGTAGTTCAACACAACCATGCAACTAGCCCACTACATGCATTAAATGATCAATAACACAGTGACATAAATTTTCATGGAAAAGATGAGTTGAATTTAGCTACTATCTTATTCTATTTCAAAATGCTACTCTAATCACTGAACTAACTCTTAGGTTGTAGAAAGTAAATATGGAAAATGATAACTAACATCTACCTATTTCCAAGAAATCATAAACAAATATTTTTGGACTGAGATTGTGAATCTTTCCCACCACTTTTCCCAAAAGAGAGGTGATAAGGAAGCCTGCAATCACACGTTTTTATAGCTTAACATCTATTGCAACAAAAGAAAGACATTAAATTCTTGAAAACAAGAGCAAGACAGAAATACAAAAGAGGGACTAAAGCCTCTGGTTTGGGCCCAAACCCAAGGGTTTCATCCCTCTAGAACTAGCCAATATGCAACTCAATAACAATATTCTCATTAGCATAAAATAGTAGTCTCATACATCACATGAAAGTTAACAATAATAAGGTCAAGCCCTGGGCTCAATAGCTACTCCTAGATGAATAAAAAATTTGAATCCTAATGAGCCTTTAAGCTCATTTATATATATAAAAGGGTAGTTGATAGCATCTCCCTTGAAAAGAGGAGTGATTTCCTCCTTGATCTCAAAAATTGTGGATCGTGTCCTCCTTGAGATTCTCATGCACTTGGAGTTACCTGGATGTCAGTGAATTTTAGCTTGTGAGTGAGGATTTGGTGATCTCAAGTCGAGTTAGAGAGTAAAGGAGGTGAACACGCATCCCTAGATTTCATCTTGGTTGTCTCCATCAAGCCCTTGCACAATAAATTCCTCAAAATTGCTTCCTTTTCCTAAAATTTAATCACATTAGGCCACATACTATGAAAAATACCTTTTACCCTTCTTACTAAGTGTATTATAACCAAAAATGTGAACTAATGTGAGAAAATGATAGTTTTAAGGCTGAAGGATAGCATGATGAACTTCAAGATATACCTATTGATGGGACTCATCAATCCCTGAAGCCTATGGCATACTCTTGAGTAGAGTCTGGTCTAGTAAATTATAAAGGTATTTTGCTACAGATTGGTCACACTTATGGCTTCCATACAAGGGAAAAAAACAACCAGATTTAAGTGGAAAATGAACCCTACATGAAATATACTGTGACACCACTTCAGGGTCACAATGAGCCTATTGGATTTACAAATATAATCTTTGGAAATTGATTCTTAGAAATTGATCATGGGTGTTATCAAGCACAACCATCACCAATCCCATCAAATACACAGTTGGAGCTTCTTCCTTGTACTCCAACTAGTGCTAATGAATCTTGTAACATAGATGTACATAGTAATAATAGTATAGAAACTAGTTTAGTAGCTGAAAAATATTTAGATTTTGTACTTTGATGGTTCAGAAACATGGGATGGATCTAGAGTTGGTTGCATTCTCATAGACCCACATAATAAGAAGTACATCATGCCATGTCATTTGGAGTTCAAGTGAAAAAATAATATTTCTAAATATGAAGCACTTGTTATTGGGTTAAAGAAAGCCATCGACATGAAGGTAGAATTCCTTAAGGTAATTGGTGGCTCAGAAGTAATTACTCACCAGGTATGGAACACTATCCACTATGTTTCACCAAGTTTAAAAACTACCAACATGAGGTATGGCGACTTATTACGTATTTTAAATATTTTAATATTATTTATGTTCCTATAATTATAAATTTTTCAACAGATACATTAGCTAATGTATTCGCTAGAATGTCACCTTTGAAAAATGGTTTCTCTATAGAAATTATATATAAACCATATGTTCCTGATTACATAACTATTTTTCATGTTTTCAATGACAACCAATAGATATTTCATTTTATGGATAATGCGGACATGTTTAAAGATGTGACCATTGAAGAAGATGAACACAACAAGGCTTTGCAGGAAGAAACTCATGCAATGAAAGCTAATACTATGCCTAAAGGTGTAGTGTCCCTGGAAAAATTATATGACCTGCAAAACCAGTTCATAGGACCAATTAATACTAAGACTTAGAGCTCGAAGTTGTGATTTGAACAAGTAAACTTAGGAAATCTAGGCAATTTGAAATATGTAAACCTTAGTACATGTTGTTCTCCATGAGAATGAAAAGCATTCATCCACCTGTTTAAATAGTATCTAGATGTGTTTTCGTGGACTTACGATGATTTGAAGACATATTATACTCGTATTATTTAGCATTTCATTTCCATTAAAGAAGGGGTGAAACCTTTTCAATAAAATATAAGGAAATCTCAACAACGCTAGAGCCCCTAATCCAAAAGTAATTATGGAAGCTACTGGTTGCTCAAATCATTTTTAAGGTTAGACATTCTACATGGGTTTCGAATTTGGTCCCTATAAGGAAGAATCCTGGTGAGATAAGGTTATGTGTCAACTTTTTCAATCTCAACCAAGCATCAAAAAAAGATAATTATCTAGTGCCATCTATGGAACCGATCCTCCAAACAGTATCTGGGTTCAAGATGTTCTCACTGCAAGATGGTTTTTCAAGCTACAATCAGGTGCTAGTGGTAGAACCAGACCGCCAAAAAACCACTTTTAGAACCAAGTGGGGAACTTTCTCCTATAAGCACATATCATTCGGACTTATCAATGATAGTGCTACATTTCAAAGAGCAATGAAAATTTCTTTTCGTGGTCTGATTGGCCAAAGTGTAGTAGCCTATCTGGATGATGTAACTATATTCTCTAAAAGAATATCACACCATGTTCTTCATCTAAAACAATATTTAATCGATGTCATAAGTATGGGATTTCTCTCAATCCCAAGAAAATCATCTTCGGTGTGTCAGAGGGCACTCTCTTAGGAGACGTCATTTCTAAGAGAAGAATCAAAGTTGATCCAAAAAGGGTTGAATATATAACTTAGATCTCATTACCTATAAACAAGAAGTCTATGCAATCTTTCATAGGGAAGATTAATTTCCTGGGAAATTTCATCTCTAACTATGCTCATATAGTTAAACCAAAACAAGAGATGATAAAGAAAGATGTAGCCTATAAGTGGGAAAAAAGAGAAAAGGATGATTTTTCTCATATTAAACAAGCTATTGTTGATGTGCCTGCATTGTTTAGTCCTAATTATGGAAAGGATTTCCTGCTTTATACTTTCACCTCAGATTCATCTATTGCAGTCGTATTGACGCGGAAGGGTGCTGAAGGAAACAAACAACCTATTTCTTTCATGAGTGTTGTCTTATAGGGATCAGAACTAAACTATCACGTCATTGATAAAATAGCTTATGATGTATATAATGAAGTCAAGCATTTTAGGCCCTTCCTCCTTAAAGCTCACACGATCATATATGTGCCTCATCTACCTATCAGAATGCTCTTTGTGCAGTAGGATTTGGGTGAGAAGAGGTAAAATTCGATGACATATTTCTAACAATATGATCTGGATTTTAAGCCAGTTCATACTATTAAGGGTCATAGCTTCTGTCAACTGGCAACCAAAGCGAGAGATGTTGTAGAGAAAGATCTTCCAGGATGGGAGAAGGAAATAGAGATGTATAATGTTAAACAAGTTCCCCTGTCAAGCTTGACAGCTCTATGGCATTCAGATATACGACGATTCTTAGAGAGAGACACCTTTCCCACACATTTATTGAATAAAAAAAATAGGGAAATCCACCTTAAGTCTTTATTTTATCAGCTTGTTCATGGAGTGATTTTTAGAAAGCACCACAATGGTCTCTTACTAAGATGATTGGAGCCTAAAGACAAAGAGAAGGTATTAAGAATTTTGGATGACAAACCAGCAGGTGGACATTATGCGGGAAATACAACTCCACATAAAGTAATGAGGGTTGTTTATTATTGGCACACCTTATTTAAGGATTATCATGCTTATTCTTGTAAGTGCCTAGCTTGTCAAAGATGTGTGGGTCGAGACCAGAAGTCAGTCGCCCCATTGATACCAGTAGCAATTGAGGAATGTTTCCAACTGTTGGAACTAGATTTGATTAGAGAATATTTCTACACTCATCAAAGTAACAAAGTAACACTGATACACCCTAACAGCGACATATTATTTTACTCGATGGATAAAAGTAGTTCCTTTAAGACAAGCTAATGACCAAGAAGTCATCCAATTCTTAAAGCAGAACATTATAACCAAGTTTGATGTTCCAATGTCTCTTGTCTTTGATAATGCGACTTACTTTTCTTTGTTGAAACTTTATGAGTTCACATTGGAAAATGGTATCACATTAAAGAATGCATCTAGCTATTATCCACAAGGAAATGTTTTAACAAATTCAACAAACAAACATCTCATTCGCATAATCAAGAAAACCATTTTATCTAAGCAAGGGAATTGTCACAATGCTTTGGTAAGTGCATTATGGGCTAACCGTGTTACTCCTAAGCCTTCCCTCAAAACTGCATCATACTTCCTAGTATACAATAAAGAATATATCTTGTCTCCTAACCCATATCTCCTAGCCTTGCAACTCTCCCAAGAGTCCCAAGCTAGACGATACCTTTTGGTTCAAAGCATGATGGATACTTTTCTTAAACTTGAGGAAGAAAGGCTCAAAGCTAAATAAAAATGTTTCATACACCAAAACCATATTAAGCATTAGTTCGACAAGAAATATGCAGGGACTAAGAGTTTCTATGAGGGTGACTTAGTATTGAAGTGGGATGAAGCTCATAAAGAGAAAGGCAAACACACAAAGTTCCAATCTCTGTGGATAGGCCCCTACACCATCGAAGAGAAACTTGGTCATAATGCTTTCAAGCTAAAATATTTAGATGGGGGGATTGACCCTCTTCTCGTCAATGGCTGAGATTTGAATAATTATTTCCAGTAGCATCTCTAAGTTACGTTTCCTGTAAAATTTATTTTTTTATTGTTTGTTGTCAGTTGTAACATCCCTAGTGAAAATTTCATGTAATAAATGTTAAAAAAAAATAACCACAGATGACTGGGACACTTATTCCAAGCTGAATGTTGGGCCAAACATCCTAGGTGGGGTTCATTTAGTTGTTTATGACTGAGTAAATTGGAAAAGGAAATGGCTAAGCCATTAAAAGGCATTTTGGCACATTTATTTATGAAAAATAATGGAAATTAGGAGATAAATGAGGTGAAAGGTCAAAAGTTGCATGTGAGGACAAAAATGAAGGAAAATAATGGAAAATGAAGAAAATAGAGGCCTCATTCATAAAAATTCTTTTGAGGATCAGTTGGTAACCTTTTTTCAGCTCAGTGTTGGAGCTCTCTCTCATTATTCTCTTTCTCATACTCTTGGATACTTAGATTTTTCTTGGAGTACTCTTGGAGGGTGTGGAATACTTGGATTTTTGGAGCAAGAAGGGAAAGGAAGAGTAGGAAAGTGCAAGAAGGCATCGACATCAGCATCTATATCAGATTTTCTTGCAGGTACCGAGTTGCATGTATGATTTCTTCACTACTTTTGGCATGCATTGCATATGCATGTCATTTCTTGGTTGTGATCTTTCATTGGCATGGAGGATTGCCAGGATCGACAGTGGATTGTCTAGCCTTGCCATTTCCTGGATAGCCATGTTGATTGTGGGTTTACATTCATTTCTTGTTTTGGTTGGTTCTCATGATTCCTTAGCTTGGGCTTGATGCTTGTACCAACTTAGGCTGAGTTACTAGTCCTAAATCCTTGGTTGGACAAACTCTCTGGAGCCCTTGGTGGGTTGAGTTACTAGTCTTGGAGCCTTGGTTGGACAAATTCTCTAGAGCCCTGGAAGGCTTGGATAGAGATCGATCTAATGATGGTTTTGTGATATCTCACCATGAGGTGGAATCACTGTTCGATGGGTTGAGGTGGATGGCCTCTAGAAGTCCTGGATGAGTTTTGATTGATGTGTTCTATGATATCCCACATTCATGCTTGGATATGGCATGGGGGTGAATGGTTGAAGAGAGATTTGGCTCAGCCATTCTACGATCGAGTGGAACATGGTAGTCCCATCTCTGGTTGGTTCATTGCATTCATTAATGAGAAATCCTTTCCTTGATTTCAATGTGTAAAGGTACTAATGTATGTATGGATTTGATGGCTGATATGTTTACTGTATTTATGTTCCTATTATGCTAGTTATTTGCACATTTTATGACATCAGTTATGTATGGATCTCAACATGTTTTTACTTGGATGTGAATGGATAATGTTTCTATGACCTAATAGATGGAAATGCAGTAAATGGCATGAGGAAACAATGGTTCATAGCGATTCTCATATAAGTATGAGATCCCTACACTTAACTCTATTATTTACACCTATAGGTTACATGTTGATGATATGTTTGGCGAAATTCATGTGATTCCTATGTAGGGATTTAGTCAAGGTCTTGAACAAGTATTTTCTTTTGAACTTTCATTTCCATGTTATTTTACTGATTTGAAGAGATGGATTAGTTCTAGGTAGTGTCGTAGGCTCTGAGCCTGAAAAAGTGTCTTAAATCTTAGGGTCGCTGGCATAGGACCGAAAATTTTGGTCCACAGTTGCTGGTAGGCAAGCCTGTGAGAGTGAATTTAGGTTGTTGGCCTCTCCCTTTCCCATAACATGAGATCGATTATGGCCCAAGAAACCTAAAACAACAGTGGGACCTAGGGACAAGCTATCTGAGTGGCTAAATTGTCCTATGAGGGTTTTGTTGATGAGGTTGGATGTCTATATGGTGTGTTTCCGTCGGTTCCAATTCCTTAATGTGACTTAGGAAGTCAAATCATATCATAGTGGCCTCTCATCGCATGTTTGCCCTCGCTGGTCAGTTGATTGGGTAGATGTGGGAGGAGGGTGTTACATCAGTCTCAAGTTTGTTCTGTCCAGTCATTTTCATGTTCATTTATGGTAGCATCAGATGTTCTCTAAGCCTAAAAATTTGCAAGGAGGCTTGGACACATGTATTCCACAATACCTAGAAATTGTTTTGAGAAATTCCACCTGGAATCAGTTTTATTAAAATAATTAATTATTTTTATTGGGTGCCTAAGTCGAAATTTAGGAAATTAAAATAATTAAAGGGTATTAATCTAATTGTGGGTGAATCTTCTAGAAGAAGACGAGGATAAAGACAAAATGATCTGAGCCATTGATTAGAATATAATATGGGTCATTGGTTTCAATAGAAGGATTATAAGAGGAGGCTTGATGGGCATTTGGAAAGAATATTGAGTGGGAGATCAGAGATCGAATTTCTGAAGAGAGTAGCACAACAGTTGCCAGAGAGAAATTCAAAGTGATTTCTTGCAGTGAGGAGTAGGGATAGTTTTGGTTAGAGAATTCTCCTGATCTAGGAATAGTCAGCAGAGGAGGCAGAGAGAGATCTGGGAGAGGCAGCCCAGAGGTTGCGCTAGGAAGCATAGGCTGACGTAGAGGCAATGTAGAGCCTTGAGGAGATATATATTTTTGCTGGAGAGGTCGATTTATGAAGACGGAAGCAGGGGTGTGAGACCGGAAGGACATAATTGAAGTCTCAGAGGCAAATCGATTAGCAGAAGGCGTGACGTTGTCCCTAGAAGTTGTGAAATTGTGACTTTGTGACTACATAGTGACAACGTAGAGGCAGCAAGGTAAAAGCCATTCTTTGGTTGGATCAGTCGAGATCAGTAGTGATACTATGAGGTATTTATCACTAATATTTTGTCAGTCATATTCTCTGTACTGGATAGCCAACAAGGAATCCAGAGATTGTATTCAGAAAACTACTGCGTAATAATATAAACCCTTAGTTGTTGCACCGATTTTCCCGCATTGGGTTTTTGTAGAGACATTTGTCCAAAAATAATTGTGTAATGTGTCGTGTATGTATTTCTTGCTTAGTTGCTTGTTTCCACATATAATTTTAATTGGTGAAAGCTGCAGTATATTAGTTTATATATTTTTTGTAGGAAGCAGTGAATAATTTGTTCAGTAATTAACAAATAGAAGGAACTTAATCAGTTGTTGCAGTAGAAATTTTGGCTTCCAAATTTTCACATGGTATCAGAGTTGTAGGTGAAGCAAGATAGCAGAGCCAAAAGAACTGAGCACTTAAGAGAAGGAGGGTCGAAGTGTTGCATAGGAAGAAAATCGAATCCCCATAGGGATTGTGTAGTCTAGGCTAGGAGGAAAATTTTTTTTAGGAAGGGCTCTCTCTTAGTGAGTCGACAGAGAGGTAAGACTTCCAAATCAAATTTTTCCAGTGTCAGAGGGGGCAGAGTAGAAGCTTCAACGAAGAGGAGGTTTTTACTGAGAAGCAGTTTTTGCAGTAGTTGCTAGGGCAAGCAAGCATTAGAAGGAAGAAGAGAGACATTGTTGAGGGAATTCTTCCTCAGACGACTTCCAGCCAAGAATTCCAAATTATCATTTACTAAGTAGTAGCAGGGAGTAGTAGATCTACTAACTCCAACAAGGAGTGCGTAGGCCAGCCTAGTAGCAACGTAGAGGAGAAAGGAGGTAGTTCGACATTTCATTGGCAGAGATGGCAGCTAATGGGTTGTGAGACCAGGATCGGTTGGAGGGTGCATCCAACTATGTTATCTGGAGGGAAAGGATCTCATGCCTTCTAGATGAGCATGATAACAAAACTTACATCGACGGTGTGGTAGATGTACCCGCGGATCTAGATCAGCTCAAAAAATACAAGGCTAAGATGGCGAAGGCTAAGAGGTTGATCCTTGATAGAGTGAGTTATCATGTAGTGTGTCACATTGCCAGCAAGGAATCTTCTCAGTAGATGTGCTAATATTTAGCCACGCTATATGAATGATCTTCTGAGTAGCGGAAGATTTACTTAAAGAAGAAGATGAGATCCACGCAGATGTAGAAGGGAGAACACATTGATTCGTTCCTTACAAAGCTTCAGGAGATCCAAGACTTGTTGCAAGCTATGGGGTCAACATCTCAGCCTACCAAGATGGTGAGGTTGGCCCTGAACTCGGTCTTAGAAGAATGTCAAGTGTTTGTCTAGAGTATCCTGTACAAAGGGAGATTTCGAAATTGGGAAGGGATGCGAGCTACTCTTCAGCAAGAAGAGATGAGGAGAGACTTAGTTAAGTGAAAAATTGATAGTAGCAGCAATAACAATGGGATGAAGTCAAAGGAGGAGGATGAGAATGCAAACCTCACATCTAAGGGGCAGCAGGAGCAGCGAAAGAAGAAGAAATATGTTTCTAATATCAAGTGCTTCCAGTGTGGTGAACTTTGTCACTACGCTACACAATGTCCTCCAAAGAAGAAGGAAAAGAATGAGAAGCCTGATCCGAAGGCTACATCCACACGGATCGAGGAGGAGGAGTTTTCCATTATTTCCCAGAGGTAGGGTGATATAGAACTATAGTTCAAAAGAACTGCAAATGGGAAGGATCCTTGAGGAGTCCACCTCTTGGATCAATACCTTTCTACAGGACCCCAGATAAGAAGTAGCAAGATGAACCAGTGTCAGTTGATGTAGAGGAGTGTAGGAGTGATAGTTGCAGTGGCTAGGAGTGCAAGAGACTGAGAAACACAAAGATAGAGTTGGAAGCAATGCATTTGGCACAGAGCAGGATCAGCAGTAGTGCAGAGGCTTTAGAGGGTCAACACAGAGACTAGCAATAGTCAGAACCCTAGTAACAAATGCATAATGTTGAACACTAGTTCAGCAATTTTGGATGTTTTTCTATTTCTGATGTAGTAGAAGCAAAAATTGGAGAAGGTTACAGTGAAGATGCAGTGTTGGCAGTGGCAGTGCCAACAACAGCAGGGATGAGAAATTTGAGAGGGAGTTGTGTTACAAATGTAGCGTTGGAAGTGGCAGTGTCAGAAGCAATACATATGCAACATTTGTACGGTAGTTTATGCGCAACAATGTCAGACATTAGAAGCACAGAGGGAGATGTTACAAAGAAGAGTGATGATTTAGTAGGTTGCATTACTATAGCACATTCCTCGCTAAGATCGAGTGTTTATTTCTAATAGCATCGGATGTGCTCTAAGCCTCAAAATTTGCAGGGAGGCTTGGACACGTGTATTCCATAATGACCATAAATCATTTTGGAAAATTCCACCTAGAATCAGTGTTATTATAATAATTAATTATTTTTAATGGGTGCCTAAGTCTAAACTTAGGAAATTAAAATAACTAAAGGATATTAATCTAGCTATGGGTGAATCTTCTATAAGAAGACGAGGGTCAAGCCAAAATGATCTGAGCCATTGATTAGAATCTAATCTGGGTCATTGGTTCTCAACAAAAGGATTATAAGAGGAGGCTTGATGGGCATTTGGAAATAATATCAAGTGGGAGATCAAAGATCGAATTTCTGAAGAGAGTAGCACAACAGTTTTTGGAGAGAAATTCGAAGTGATTTCTTGCAGTGAGGAGCAGGGATAGTTCCAGTTGGAGATTTCTCTTGATCTGGGAAAACTCAGCAGGGGAGGTAGAGAGAGATCCATGAGAGGTAGTGCAGAGGCTACATTGGGTAGCATAGGCTAATGCAGAGGCAACATAGAGCCTTGTGGAGATTTTTTTTTTGTTGGAGAGGTCGATTTCTGAAGCCAGAAGCCAGGGTGTGAGACTGGGAGGACAAAATCAAAGTCTTAGAGGCAAATAAATGAGTAGAAGGGTGACACTGTCCCTAGAAGATGTGATGTTGTGACTGAGCAGAGGCAACACAAAGGCAGCAAGGGACAAGCCATTTTGTGGCTGGATTAGTTGGGATCGCCAGTGATAATGTGAGGCATTTCTCACTAATATTCTATCATTCATATTCTTTGTACTGGATAGCCAGCAAGACATCCAAATATTGTACTCAAAAACTAATGCTTAATAATACAAACCCTCAGTTGTTGCACCAATTTTCCTACATTAGGTTTTTCTAGGGACATTTGTCCAAAACTAATTGTGTAATGTGTTGTGTATTTATTTCTTTCTCAGTTACTTATTTTCGCATATAATTTCAATTGGTAAAGGTTGTAGCGTGTTAGTTTCTATATTTGTTGCAGGAAGCAGTAAATAGAAGGAACTTAATCAGTTGTTGTAGTAGAAATTTGGGCTTCCAAATTTTCACAGTCCCATCTCGTTTTGTGTTGTAGTAATTGTACATAAATAAGACCTTGTGTGAAAGAGTGCATGGCTCAAAAAGGCTTTATGGTGAATTAATAAATAGGAAATGTGATAACCATAACTCTTGGCTATCTATTATTTCTTCTTCTTTGTTTAGGAAGATGGCACATGTTGAACTAAGTTTGGATAGAAAATACGACACATCCAAGAATAAAACCTCGAGAGAACCTGCCAGATCTGCATCTATTCTAGTATCCAAACTCCTCAACTTGGTGCAAAATCTACTTGATGTTATTACATTTAGTAGAGAAAGGATAAGGGGAAAATCTATAGCAAACAAACCAATATCATAGGTTATACTAATACTTCTTTAAAGAGGCAACCTCTCCTGCTCTCAATAAGTCAGGGTCCCTCTTCTACCCATTGAAAAATAATAATTACCGAATCATAGTCCTATTAAATATAAATAAATAAAGGGTGAAAGAAGAGAAAGGATTCTTGTGTAAGGAGGTGAAAATGTGATTTTGTCGAGATATTGTCTAGGCCTATTGGAAACAAAGCAATGTTTGTGTTCCTATAGTGACTTTGTCAGGGTACTATCTAGGCCTGCTAGTAGTGGAGCAACACCATATATGAAACTCATACTCTGAACATCTTAAACTCGCCATGCATATTACCCTTTCCTAAATTAAAAAATTTGTGATATGGCATATCTGTTTTGTGTTTGAGCCAAGTAAAAGGAAGTGAGGTGTTATGTATACAACTAGGCCAAAAGGGGAAGTCAAGGAAATATAACTACAAAACCAATACTTCCAGAAGGACTCACTCTTTGACTAAAACCTATTCCTAAGTAGAGAAGTTGAAGTTCATGTAGTGTTTTTCCAAGTGTTGTCGCTACTACAACACCCTACAAAACTTCACTACATTCAAGTTTTGGATCATACCAAATTGTCATATTAAGTGTCGCATTGGTTGCCTAGTGTTGTTTCAAGTCATTCTACATGTTTCAAGTGTTCTTGATCATTCCTAAGTGTCTCTTCAATGTTTAGAACATCTCTAGTGTGCTTCATGGTTGTAACACCTTTATTCATTGTAAAATGGCACTTTTGGTCGTAGTCACACATACTTTGTTCATTGTACTTCAGGGGTGTCTATAAACTGGTGTTTTGATGTGTATTTCTCATTGTTGACCCCTACAATAGTTTTATTGATGATTTGTTATGTGTCACACTTTATTTTATGTCTAAACTCATTTTTTTTGCTCCTCATTTTATCTTTAAGACTTGGACAAATTTCGGTTGCATAAGCTAGCCCACCAAGGCTAGGAAAGCACAAAAGTGCACTCTTAAGCCTTATTCATTATTCCTTCCTTGTTTCTAAGTGCACCCTTCAAGAGTGCATAGTGCACTCCCAAGCATCATTCCCCTTTCCTATTTTGAACTACGCCCTTAAAGAAATCCTTCCTCCTTGTTGAGCATATGGTGCATCATCGAAGCAACACCATCATCCCTTCATCCTTTGGTAGTGCACCTTATGCCCTCCTTGTCTCCCTTGAGCACACAACGCACTTATAAAGGCAAAATTTCAACACTTCAGCCTTCGACATGTGCCCTATACCCTCCTTAGCTCCCTTGAGCACACAATGCACTTGGGAAGGCTGAAGTTTCATCCCTTTAGCCTTCGATAGTGCACCCTATGCACTCCTTGGTTCTCTTGAGCACATAGTGCACTTCTAAAGCCTCAATATATTTCATTATACCTTTAGAACCTATGTCATGCACCCTCCCTTTATCTTCCTCTCTCTAGTTGGGCGCACTAGCGCATCCCGAAGCCTCGAAGCACTCAACCTTCCCTCCTTAGCAATGCGCCCTGTGCCCAGAAGTTTCCCTTACTCTTCTTGAGTGCACTATTAAGTCATGAACAAACAAATTGCATGAGACATGTGAGGATAGGATATTTTTCAGGTTGACATTTTCTTTCCAAGAGTGATTTCAATTGCAAGTATTCTAGAACAACATGGAAAATATGCACGAAGAGAATGGGTAAAGAGGGCAATCAAAGGAAGCATTCAAGAACGAAGAAAACATGATGAGACAAAATGAAGAATGTTGATATCTTGATGATCAAGGCAACTCAAAAGAACATATGATCAAATACCCTTTGGAGGGTGAAAACATCAACAACATGGAAGTTGCATTCAATATTGAAGATAAAAGTGGCAAAATCATCACCTATCAATAAATTCCATGTCATCAGTCACTATGAGTCCAAGTCATTGATGTTAGTGACTTGTAATGTTCTCACCACATGATGATGTGAAAATCATGATGTTATCATGTAATTATTGTAAAGACAAAGAATTTGAATTCCAAGAGTCATGTATGGACAAAAGAGCCATATGTAGAAGTACAAAAGACATGTAATTCCAAGAGTCATGTAATTCCAAAAGTCACATGTAATTCAAAAAGGCGTTTAGAATTCCAAGAGTTGTATAGAAGTCTAAAGGTCATAGAATTTGAAAAGTAATATGAGGAACTCAAGAGTCATGGGGATGTGAAAGGTCATGCCTCAAGTTATGAAAGGAACCTCATTACTCAAGTAGAGGAATTTTCACCTTGGCTTCTCCCATAAGGCATTAGAGAGATAGAGATAGTACTTTTGGGGAGCAAGTAGTGGCTCTAACACTCCAATATTAGAGCTGGTGATGTTCATTGTACTCGTGTATCTTGAAAAATTTTCTTAATACATGAAGCCATTCGTCCAACACATTTTCATGCATGGATTGTGGATGTTTTAAGACTATTCTTCTAATGTTTGCAGTTTATGTTGGTTGTCATATGTACTAAATTAAGTGAACTATTTCGATGAATTTGGTGCTAAACTTGTTGGAAATGTGTTGCGATGATTTTAATGATTGTAGCATCTATGTGAACTATTTCACTTGATGTCTACAATTCTTTTGTATTTACATGTGTGTGTCTCTACTAGATTAATATTACTTATCTATTAGAGTCTCACTTTTTCTCCCTTATAGTAAAATAACCTTGATACATTTTACAATCTAACATTCCACAAGACACACTTCTTTCTCATTCAAAATCACATGTGCGCTACTCTCTCATGCTAACTACTTAAGCCAAGGAAAAACTCTAAGTCAATGGCAGTCGGTCCATATTTTCGAATGGGACTCCTACACCAAAAGGTGTGAGGTCTACTTAGGACCTCATATCAGGCATATCCCCTATATGTTGGTAGGTTCCAGCACTGTCAACAGGCCCTTTCTTCCCCACTTCTCTTCCTCTTGAAACCTCATTATAGCTTGTCCACTACATTAAAGGGAATTTTTTGTTCACTTTACTTAGACCATCAAGTGACAAAATATCTCCTTTATTTTCATTCAACTCCCCATCCCACATCTTTTCCAAAGAAAACATTAGTAAACTTGACACAACTCCCATTACTAGAGGGATACTCTCTTTTAACTAACAACATAAAAGGATGTTAAACTTCATCTATTTTCCTATCATATCAGCTCCAAAATATTTTGATTTATTTAAGGCTTGGTTTATCGTAATGACATAACTCACATTTCCTTCTCTGCTCAACATATATATCTCCACATGTTCCGAATGTAGGCATAATGTTTTCCTTTGAGTTAACCATTGATGTGCCTACTTCCTCCTCTCAATACTCACATCTATAAAATTCATCCTCCATTGTTACCTTGAGGCTTTCCTTGAAAAAGATTTTCATCCCTCCCAATGGGTCTAGGTAGTAATAATCACTAAACCTTGCAAAACACTAAAATTCCATGGTTACTAAACCTTGCAAAACACTAAAATTCCATGGTTATTGTGACTCATTGGCCATAAACTCTTTAAAGAAAGATAATGTTATTGTCATGTTAAAAATAAATTAATGTTTACAAGAATGACTATTACTTCATTGTATTAGTGAGAAGATAATATTATGATTTAAGTATTCATGAGAATATGTTAACATCATATTTAGAAAACGTGTTTTCCATATTGAAGAAATTACAACAAAGACAAGAATTTTGTAATTAAAAAAAATTGACATATATAAAATATCAAATGTAACTTTACATGTTGTGACATTTTGGGAAAATTATAGTAATTGAAAATTTTCAACTTCTAAAGGTGAGACCAAACACACTTCATATTTTGATTAATATGTGGTATATTAACAACTAAGTTATATATTATTAGACTTTTCTTATTAATAAATAGTTGGACTTCGACTTCTATTATTAGTCCCTACCTCGCAAGGGACTATAGAATTCTCCTCATGGTCACTGTGAATTGACTCTACATTATTTTGTTGTCATTTTGCAATGTTAACCAAAGTTCTGGGAAAATTCTAAATATTTTTATTTTCCTTAAATTCAAAAATAATTTCCTAATTTTCCTGAAATATTATTTCTAATTTTCGATTGGCTCCATGAGCTATGATGGGACATAATTACCTAGTGGAGGGTGTTTTATTTTTTATATTTGTCCATGCCTAACACTTCATTAAAAAAAAACAAAACTTGTGTGGTCATTTTGTCAGTGAGTGCTTTGACATTGATATTGTTATGTTATTGTTCTACCCAACAATGCCATAACTAGCATGGTTGCAGGTCTTTTACATGTGGGGCGCTAAACAAATCTCTAATTAACATTATTGTGTTTCATTTTTTGGAGCTTCCTAAGTGCGAAGTTTTCACTATGCAGGGAAAATAGAAAGGCCACAACACAGACTTGCATATCATTGTAGCCAACATCGATGAATACAATGTTAATTGGAATCGTATCCAACAAATATTTCTTGTAAATTCCATATGCAATGGAAATGGTAGTGGATTCGTGTAGCAAATGGAGAGGATTTAGATTGGCTATGAAGGTCATGTCTTAGTAAGCTCACCTCTATAATTCTATGAACTAGCCCGGTATTTCAATCACACAGTCAAAAACCACTGATGTTTCCAAATACCGATGTCTGACGCTTCTGAGGCCTGAAAGGGGAACAACATGAGATCATGTTAGACGTCTTTATCCAAGAACTTCCTTCCGACACTTTATTTTGTGTAATGGTGGATTTATCTACCATCTTGAAAAACTGTTTCTTATCACCGAAGCACACCATCGTTTGGGTTTCCGATGTGGATTCATCATTAAGAATCGCATCGTTGTCATGCTACTTTGTGACCACTACAACACAATTCTCATTCCCAATGTCTAGCCCGACCATGCTCACATTTATAATTATGCCGATAGCTGTCCCCCCTATCGAAATCAGCAACTTAATCAGTTTCTTAATTAATCATTTTGATCGGATGGCATGAATTGAAAGATGCCAATATATTCTTGTAGTCGTCACTAAATCAATGAATGAAATTCGCAACAGTAACTTTCTTGCATGTCTAGATCACATTTTTAAACCATACTTAAATTAATTTTTTACAAAGCATGATTAAAAATTTATTGTGCCTCTTTTTGATAACCACGTATGTTGATTAGTGAAAAATGTATTTAAAAAAATTATAAAATATTAACCTAAGAGACGTGGATCAAAGAGGAACAACCCACCAACAGTTTTCCTCAAGCTTGTGAAATGATTAAAAGTTGAGATGTGCACCTTATACCTCTTCATATTCTGAAACATATGTCTATTCAACTGTTTCCCAAGTGTTTTGTCCATTAATTTAACGATTACCTTACGTGGGTGGTTTAAACGTATCCGTGTTCAACCATACCTTTTCACATTCTGGTTTCAAACATGCGCATGCTCAACCATACCTTTTCACATTCTCAAACATACCCGTGTTCAACCATTTGCCAAGTGTTTTCCAACACCTATAAGGATTACCTGAGTGATTTCCTATGCATTACTAATTCTCAAGTGATTTGAAGGTGGTTGCATTACTAATTCAACAATGCAGTTTTTACTATTGATAGTCATGATGATGTAGGTCTCTGTGGGCACTGCAAACTGTGATTTTGTGATAAAAGTCGCAAGAGAACGAGGAAGTCCAGCGACGTCAAGCAAAAGTGCCTTGATTGGATCTTCATCAAGCGAAGACAGGATGATAGCGAGGAGTTGGAGAGTGACCGAGTTTGGTCAACGGTGCTCAGCGATGTAGAAGAGGAGGGTTGTTTTAGGAAGAAGGTTACCCTTTAGTGCCCCTGGTTCCAGCCCTTAAGTCCCAGCACTTAGACAGATGGTTGAATTTCAATTCTTCTTGTCCTTCATGTTGAAAATCCCCACTTGATCTGCGGTTCAAGGCATCAACAGGTGTCGCCAACGCAGCTGTTGAAGCCTCCCAAAGCTCCCAAATGCGTGTTTCTGAAAGAAGTGGTGTTACAGTGCCTCATGCTGGTCCCTCCTTCACTTAACTCAACCATGACATCTTTTTCATCTCTTCTTCCCATCAATTTAAATTTCCATGGAAGAGTGAATGTTCTTAAGGGCACATTACAGGAATGACTAGTCAACCCTGGGACTGTTGATGGGAAAACTGGCATCACGGTACTGTTGGAGCCGACATAGTCATGACGCCATCACCGCACTATTGCAGCCCATGTATCAAATATTTTAAACAAAGGGGTTTGACAATTAATCTGTGGTTCAAGGTTGAAAATGAATTTGTAAATTAATACTATTATGATGACTATTAGCTACAAAGCAGAGAATGCGATTAAGTGAAAATATAACACTGTCGTCCTGTAATGTCATGGTGACATTACAGTGACTGGCACTAATGTCGTATTCGGTTCATTAATATCCTACTCTGTAGATTTACCATGACAAACAACCTTGATGTATAAATGACATTTCGTGGAGATACTAGTTTAGGTAAATGTAATATTCAAATAAACCCAAAACGTGACCGATTGAATATATATAAAAAAATGCAGGCAGTTCTAGCGACGTCGTGGTGATGTGATGCTTGCTTTTTTTCAATGTCATTTTTTATTTTTCCTTTGAGTCTATAATCTTTTTAGTTTTTAGTATTAATTCCTTTTGTTTATTAGTCACTAGGGTTTATAATATTAATCCCTTTTAGGGTATAATATTATTCATATTGGTATATCAATTCCTTTGGATTTGTGCCACATCTATCACTAATGTTAACAACGTCTCCGTTCTTAACATTCAAAGAAAGCTCTTTGTCCTCTGTGACTGTTTTTCAATAAACTCTTCTATTCTGGCATTTTATTTGATCAGGCCTAAGGCGAGGACTCTCTAATGTGTTTATGGTGAATAAATCAATGTTGTGTGTATTATTATATAAATGGCATCTGAGGCCTCAAATGCTTGTTTTCTCTTCATATTCAGCTGAATTTGTTGTCGGCCCTATGTTTTCATCTTTTGCAGTGGAAATCCCTATGGGTAAGGCAAATTTGGTGTAATATGGGTTCGCAGACAAAAAACCCAAAATACACTAAGTATCGGCTCAAAGTGTGTTTAAACTAAGAATTTGGACCTCAAAGATTTTAAATGGAGGTTTTGAATGATATTGGGTCCATAGAACCCCAAACCACATCAATCCTGTGTATTTCCTTGTCGCATCTCCTAAAGCCATTTACAAAGGAAAATCACGCTAACACTTAGCAGATTCAAGAAAGTAGACGTGAAAATCTATGCATAGGAGTTTTGGACCTTATCGAGTCCGACACTTAAGTCACATCGCACAGTTGAATAGGTGATATGCAATTTCCAACTCATCGCATCGACATATTAGAGCGAAGGTGGTGAATTGATAATCGGTGTGATCGCCGATAGAGATTAGCGATAATCGCATCAGACCCTGCCAAAGGATAGCGCCGATATTACAGACCATTGAGACTGTCGATCACCGATATAGCGATTGAATCTGAGCTGTCCAATCGGTCAGATCTCGATCCACGACAATAACACATATGACTATGTAAAAAGGCGGAAAAGCGTTGTTTCAATAATTTGGAGAGTATTTGGTCACGAGAGGGAAAACATAGTTTTTAAGCTTTTTCAAAGGCTTTTCACTCCCGATAGGACAAGGCGTGGTTTTTAAAGGAAAAGGGGTGTTTGGCGGGGTGATTGCTTGGGTCATTTTTTATCCATTTGGGGTTTTTAAGGCCGAATGCGTATAAAACACTTCTGATACATATATATGTGGGCATGGGGGTATAAAGCTTAATAAGTGCCATTAAGAGGAAATTAAGCCCCGATAAGGTGTTTAGCATGTGGCAACCTTAGGGTTGCACCATTTATGCTGAATTGACTGTAATTTCTGTCTAACTATACATTTAACCATCCTTTTATTTAAGGTTCTCTACCACAATTCGTAGTTCCTTTGATGAGATTTGAAAATAATTTTACAAAATTTTCACTTTAAATGCAAGTACCTCCAAAACTACATTGTGACATTGCTTTCAAAATGAACGGTTCAATTCTGCCTATTTAATAGAGCTATTCATGGTTTGAAGTGATATTGAAGGGTTTTGTCCACGATCTTTACCTCAAATTTGAATCTTTGGTCACGGACAGAGGCTTCTTTCTCGTTCTCGAATGACTTTTACCTCAAATTAACCACTACGACTCAATTTTTCCTATTTTACAAAGCTTTCATGGTTTTAAGTGATATTGAAGGGTTTTCTAAAATCCCTATATGCTAATTGACAAAAATGCTAAGCTCAGACAAAATCTGAGGTACTGAGTCTATTCGTTATTAGGGTTGTTGACAATTTGCTCTGTTAACGATATTTTCATGGGTTTACTCTATTAACGATTTTAGGGTGCAACTCTTTCTTTGTTGATGGGGTCGAGAGTTATGAGGAAGCGTGAATGGAGCCAAGGGATCGGATCCTTGAGCAGTGGAACACCGAGCAAGTGGAGTATTAAACCGGCGGAACCTGTAGGTGGTTTTCAAAATCCAGAAAAGTCCTTTTCGCACTACTTCCACGGCCTGGGTGGTAATTTTTTTTTTGACCCGATAAAATGTGGAGCTGCCACGTAGCATTACAAAACCACTCATTTCGGGTGATAACGTTTATGTAGCTAGAAGAAGGGATGAATGTGATAGTCATCGGATCAGAAGAGTTAAGGATCGACGGCGAAGATTATATTGTGTTGGATGTGCAAGTTTGACAGAGAGGCAGACACGACATGTTGGAGAATTATTAATGACATTAATATTATAACTAATATTAATATTAATATTTATGAAAAATATTAAAACATTTAGTATTAAAAATACTATTAATATTGTTTAATTTACATTATTATTATTATTATTATTATTATTTCATATTAATATTAATTAATACATTTTAGTATTAATATAATTCACATTAACAACATTAAATATAATAAAATTTTAATATTTAGTTTTAATATTATTTACGATGATGATGATTATTATTATTATTATTATTATTATTATTATTATTATTATTATTATTAATGTTAATATTCATATTCATATTAATACGAAAATTCATTATAGATTATAATATATAATATAAATTTAAGTTATTTTAATTTTAATTTATTTAATGTGGTAATTTTAAATTATTTTAATTTTTTGTTATTTTAATTTGTTAATAATATTAATATTAATACCAATAAATATTTTTATTATGAATATCATTAACATTAATAACATTAAATATGTATAAAATTTTAATATAAAGTTTTAAAATTATTTATTAATATTAATTTTAATTTTAATTTTAATAATAATATTAATTAATATGAATGTCAATATTGCCCACGGGGCTTTGGATTGACGGTGAATGGGTGCATTGTTAAGGCACTCCTTGGGATAGGTCACCGGTTCAAATCCCCCGTGGGTACTTAGGTTAGTCTTAACTAGAAAAAAAAATATGAATGTCAATATTAATATTACTTTTAGTATTATTAATATTTATAATTAATATTTATGTCAATATGAAAATCAACCATGGTAAATGATGGCCAACCATGTTTATTTTAGGGTTTATAATATTCATTCAAACATCATATTGTGAAAAAGATTGTCTCAATATGAAAATCAATCATGGTCAACTATGGTCCAACGTCACATTGTGACAAATATTGTCACAATATGAAAATAAACCATGGTCAACCATCATCAACCGTGGTCAACCATGGTCAATCATGGTCCAGCGTCTCATTATAAAAATATTTTATCAATTTGAAAATCAACTCTGATCCATCATGGTCAACCATCGTCAATAATCATGGTCACATTGTAACGAAGATTGTCTCTTGGTCCAACGACAATGGCCATCCATGGTCAACCATGGTCCAATGTCAATTGTGACAAATATTGTCTCAATATGAAAATAAAACATGGTCAACCATAGTCTAACGTTGCATTGTGACAAAGATTGTCTCAATATGAAAATAAATCACGGATAACCATGGTTGGACGTCGCATTGTGACAAAGATTGTGTCAATATGAAAATCAACCATAGTCAACAATGGTCGACCATGTTTATTTTGTGGTTTATAATATTTATCTTAAGGTTTATATACCTAGGATATATAATATTATGCCCTTAGATTTGATATTATTCCCTTGGGTCTATAATCCTCTCAGTTTTTAGTATTAATTCCTTTTGTTTATTAGTCACTAGGGTTTATCATACTAATCCCTTGGGCTTATTAATCTAAGGGTCCATATTCCTAGGGTATAATATTATTCATATGGTTTATAATATTAATCCTAGGATTTAATATAAATCCATTGGGTTTATAATCATGGTCAATCGTGGTCAACTATGGCCCAATGGCACATTGTGACAAAGGTTGTCTCGATATGAAAATCAACCACCACCAAGCATTTTCATTCACAGTGAACCATGGTCCAATGTCATATTATTGGTCCAACAACAATGGTCATCCATGGTCAACCATGGTCCAACATCAATTGTGACAAATATTGTCTCAATATGAAAATCAACCATGGTCAACCATAGTCTAACGTTGCATTGTGACAAAGATTGTCTCAATATGAAAATAAATCACGGATAACCATGGTCGAACGTCGCATTGTGACAAAGATTGTGTCAATATGAAAATCAATCATAGTCAACAATGGTCGACCATGTTTGTTTTGTGGTTTATAATATTTATCTTAAGGTTTATATACCTAGGGTATATAATATTATGCCCTTAGATTTGATATTATTCCCTTGGGTCTATAATCCTCTCAGTTTTTAGTATTAATTCCTTTTGTTTATTAGTCACTAGGGTTTATAATATTAATCCCTTAGGTTTATTAATCTAAGGGTCCATATTCCTAGGGTATAATATTATTCATATGGTTTACAATATTAATCCTAGGATTTAATATAAATCCATCGGGTTTATAATCATGGTCAATCGTGGTCAACCATGGCCCAATAGAACATTGTGACAAAGGTTGTCTCGATATGAAAATCAACCACCGCCAAGCATGGTCATTCATGGTGAACCATGGTCCAATGTCACATTATAACAATGATTGTCTCAATATGAAAATCAATCATTGCCAACCATATTCAATCATAGCCAATCATGTTCAACCATGGTCAAATGTCGCATTGTGACAAAGATTGTCTCAAAATGAAAATCAATCATGGTAAAACATGGTAAATATGAAAATCACGCATGGTCAACCATGGTTAAACATCACATTGTGACAAAAATTGTCTCAATATCAAAATCAGTCATCGTCAACCATCGTCAACCATTATCAACCATGCTCTAATGTCACATTGTGATAAAGATTTCCTCAATATCAAAATCAACCATGGTAAATCATGGTCAAAGATCATCAATAGGCATGCTTACAGTATGACAAAGATTATCTCATATTACAACATCACATTGTCACAACCATGGTCATCCATGGCCAACTATGGTTAATCATGGTCCAACGTCGCACTCTAACACAGATTGTCAATATGAAAATCAACCATGGTCAACCATGCTCCAATGCCACGTTGTGACAAGGATTCTCTTTATATGAAAATCATGGTCAACCATGGTCCAATTCCACATTCTAAAAAATATTGTCTCAATATGAACATCAATCATGGTCAACATGATCAACCATGCTTGTTTTAGGGTTTATGATATTTATCTTAGGGATTATATACCTTGGGTTTACAATATCAATCCTTTTGTTTTTTTATGCTTTTAGTATTAATCCATTGTTTTTATTAGTACGTTTGGTTTAGAATATCAATCCCTTGGGTTTATTAATCTAAGGTTTTATATTCCTAAGGTATAATATTATTGATAGGGTTTATAATATTAATCCTAGGGATTAATATAGATCCCTTGAGTTTATAATCCACTAGGTTTATAATATAAATTCCTTGGGTTTATGATATTAATCATAGGGTTTATGTTCCTAGGTTTAATTTTAAGCCCATTGTTTACAATATTAATCCCTTGGGTTTATTAATTTTAGGGTTTATATTCCTATGATTTAATATTCATTCTAGGGTTTAATGGTATTCCCCTTGGTTTTTAATCCCTTGGGTTTTTAATATTAAACCATGGTCAACCATGTTTGTTTTAGGGTTTATAATATTTATCGTAGGTTTTATATACCTTGGGTTATACTATTAATCGTTTTGGTTTTTTAGGTTTTTAGTATTCATATTCCTAACATATAATATTATTGATAGGGTTTATAATATTAACAAGTGTTTAATATAAATTCTTTGGGTTTATAATCCATTAGGTTTATGATATAAATTCCTCAGGTTTATAGTATTAAACATATGTTTTATATTCGTAAGGTTTGATATTAATCCTAGTGTTTACAATATTCATCCCTTGGGTTTATTATAGAGTTCAATATTCGTCCTAGGGTTTAATATTCTCATTGTTACATCACAAAACTTGGGTTTAATACAAGGTTTATAATATTAGGACTTTTTAATATTTAGTTTATAATACTAAATTTTAATATTGCCTTTATAATTTGTGATACTAGGGCTTATAATATTAATCATAGGGTTTAATATCAATGCCTTTGGTTTATCGATCACTTGGAATTTTAATATTGATATTTTGAGTTTATTAATCCCTTAGATTTATAATATTAATCCCTTCGGTTTAAAATTATTCCCCTCACTTTATAATCCATTTCGTTTATAATATTAATCCTTTATGTATATTAATTTCTTGGATTTATAGTAATAATATATTGGGTTTATAATATTAATCCTAAGGTTCATAATATTAAATTAGGGTTTATATTCTTAGTGTTTAATATTAATCCGAGGGTCTAATGTTATTCCCTTCGGTTTTTAATCCCTTGGGTTTTTAATATTAATCCAATGGGCTTAGTAATCCATTGCGTTTATAATATTGTTCCTAGGGTTTCTAATATTATTCATATGGTTTATATTCCTACAGTTTAATATTAAGCATATGGTTTATAATATTAATCTTAGGGTTCAATATTAATCCCTCAATCATAGCCAACCATGGTCAACCATGGCTGAATGTCACATTGTGACAAGGATTGTCTCACCATGAAAATAAATCATGTTTATTCTAGTCTTTGTAATATTTATATTTGGGTTTACGAATGTTGGGTTTATAATATTAGTCCCTTGGGTTTAATATTATTCCCTTCGGTTCACAATCCCTTGGGGTTTTAGTATTAATCCCTTGGGTTTATTATTCATTTGGGTTTATAATATCAATCCTTTGGGTTTATTATTCCCTTAGGTTTATATTATCAATCATGGTCAACGATGGTTGAATGTTGCATTGTGACAAGGATTGTCTCACCATCAAAATAAATCATGTTTAATTTAGTATTTGTAGTATTTATATTTGGGTTTACCAATGTTGGGTTTATAATATTAGTCCAATGGTTAAATGTCGCATTTTGACAAAGATTGTCTCACCATGAAAATAAACCATGTTTATTTTAGTGTTTGTAATATTTATATTTGGGTTTACCATATTAGTCCAATGGTTGAATGTCCCATTTTGACAAATATTGTCTCACCATGAAAATATATCATGTTTATTTTGGTCTTTGTAATATTTACATTTGGGTTTACGAATGTTGGGTCTATAATATTAGTCCCTTGGGTTTAATATTATTCTCTTGGGTTCATAATCCCTTGGGGTTTTAGTATTACTCCCTTAGGTTTATTATTCATTTCGGTTTTAATATCAATCCCTTGGGTTTATTATTCCCTTAGGTTTATAATATCAATCATGGTCAACCATGGTCAACTGTGGTTGAATGTCACATTGTGACAAGGATTGCCTCACCATGAAAATAAATCATGTTTATTTTAGTCTTTGTAATATTTATATTTGGGTTTAGGATTGTTGGGTTTATAATATTAGTCCCTTAGGTTTAATATTATTTCCTTGGGTCCATAATCCCTCGAGTTTTACTATTAATCCCTTGGGTTTATTATTCATTTGGGTTTACATCTTTATTAATCCTTGTCACATTGTGACAAGGATTGTCTCACCATGAAAATAAACCATGTTTATTTTAGTCTTACTAATATTTATATTAGGGTTTACCAATGTTGGGTTTATAATATTAGTCCCTTGGGTTTAATATTATTTCCTTGGGTTCATAATCCCTTGGGGTTTTAGTATTAATCCTTTGAGTTTATTATTAACTTGGATTTATAATATCAATCATGGTCATATGTATTAATCTCTTGTATTTGTAATATCAATCCCTTGTGCTTCTTGATCCCTTAGGTTTTTAATATTTATCCGTTTGGTTCACTAATTCCTTGGGTTTATAATATTAAACCATTGGGTTTATAATATTAGTCCCATGGGTTTAATATTATTCCCTTCGGTACATAATCCCTTGGGGTTTTAGTATCAATCTCTTAGTTTTATTATTGCTTTGCATTTAGAATATCAATCATGATCAACCATTGTCAATCATAGCAAACCATGGTCAACCATGTTTGAATGTCACATTGTGACAACGATTGTCTCACCATCAAAATAAACCATGTTTATTTTAGTGTTTGTAGTGTTTATATTTGGGTTTAAAAATGTTGGGTTTATAATATTAGTCCCATGGGTTTAATATTATTTCCTTGGGTTCATAAACCCTTGGGGTTTTAGATTGATCCCTTAGTTTTATTATTCCTTTAGGTTTATAATATCAATCCCTTGGGTTTATTATTCTCTTAGGTTTATAATATCAATCATGGTCAACCATTATCAATCATAGACAATCATGGTCAACCATGGTTGAATGTCACATCGTGATAAGGATTGTCTCACCATGAAAATAAACCATGTTTATTTTAGTCTTTCTAATATTTATATTAGGGTTTACCAATGTTGGGTTTATAATATTAGTCCCTTGGGTTTAATATTATTTCCTTGGGTTCATAATCCCTTGGGGTTTTAGTATTAATCCTTTGGGTTTATTATTAACTTGGGTTTATAACATCAATCATGGTCATCTTTACTAATCTCTTGTATTTGTAATATCAATCCCTTGCACTTCTTGATCCATTAGGTTTTTAATGTTTATCTGTTGGGTTCACTAATTCCTTAGGTTTATAATATTAAACCATTTGTTTTATTAGTTCCTTGGGTTTATAATATTAGTGCCATGGGTTTACTATTATTCCTTTCGGTTCATAATCCCTTGGGGTTTTACTATTAATCTCTTCGTTTTATTATTTCTTTGCATTTAGAATATCAATCATGGTCAACCATTGTCAATCATAGCAAACCATGGTCAACCATGTTTGAATGTCGCATTGTGACAACGATTGTCTCACCATCAAAATAAACCATGTTTATTTTAGTGTTTGTAGTGTTTATATTTTGGTTTAACAATGTTGGGTTTATAATATTAGTCCCATGGGTTTAATATTATTTCCTTGGGTTCATAAACCCTTGGGGTTTTAGTATTGATCCCTTAGTTTTATTATTCCTTTAGGTTTATAATATCAATCCCTTGGGTTTATTATTCCCTTAGGTTTATAATATCGATCATGGTCAACCATTGTCAATCATAGACAACCATGGTCAACCATGGTTGAATGTCACATTGTGACAAGGATTGTCTCACCATGAAAATAAACCATGTTTATTTTAGTCTTTCTAATATTTATATTAGGGTTTACCAATGTTGGGTTTATAATATTAGTCCCTTGGGTTTAATATTATTTCCTTGGGTTCATAATCCCTTGGGGTTTTAGTATTAATCCTTTGGGTTTATTATTAACTTGGGTTTATAATATCAATCATGGTCATCTTTATTAATCTCTTGTATTTGTAATATCAATCCCTTGCACTTCTTGATCCCTTAGGTTTTTAATATTTATCCGTTGGGTTCAATAATTCCTTGGGTTTATAATATTAAACCATTGGGTTTATTAGTTCCTCGGGTTTATAATATTAGTCCCTTTTGTTTATCTTAGGTTTTATATACCTTGGGTTATACTATTAATCCTTTTGGTTTTTTAGGTTTTTAGTATTAATCCCTTGTTGTTATTAGTTCCTTAGGTTTATATTATCAATCCCTTGGGTTTATTAATCTAAGGGTTCATATTCTTAGCATATAATATTATTGATAGGGTTTATAATATTAACGAGTGTTTAATATAGATTCTTTAGGTTTATAATCCATTAGGTTAATGATATAAATTCCTGAGGTTTATAGTATTAATCATAGGTTTTATATTCATAGGGTTTGATATTAATCCTAGTGTTTACAATATTTATACCTTGGGTTTGTTAATCATAGAGTTTAATATTCGTCCTAGGGTTTAATATTCACATTGTTACATTACAAAACTTGGGTTTAATACAAGGTTTATAATATTAGGACTTTTTAATATTTAGTTTATAATACTAAATTTTAATATTGGCTTTATAATTTGTGATACTAGGGCATCTAATATTAATCATAGGGTTTAATATCAAATCCAAGGGACTAATATTATAAACCCAACATTGGTAAACCCTAATATAAATATTAGAAAGATTAAATAAACATGGTTTATTTTCATGGTGAGACAATCGTTGTCACAATGTGACATTCAACCATGGTTGACCATGGTGGTCTAATATTAGTTCCTTGGATTTATAATATTAGTCCCTTATGTTTAATATTATTCCCTTTGGTTCATAATCCCTTCGGTTTTTAGTATTAATCCCTTGGGTAATAATAAACAAAAGGGACTAATATTATAAACCCAATGCATACAAACCCTAAGATAAATATTAAAAATACTAAACTAAACATGGTTGAATTAATAAAGCCTAATAAATATAATAATGATTATTATTATTTATTATTATTATTATTATTATTATTATTAAGAAATATTAATATTTAATATTACTAATATTATTATGAGTTTATATTATTGTAATAATATTAATATAATAATCATAAATATATAAATATATAAGAATATCATTGTTATTATTTATATACTTATTAATTATCATAAATGTTGGTCTTTAAAAAACTACACATAATAATTCACTTATCACAATTCTAATTATTATTGGATCATGATTATTATTATGAGCTAATATTATTATTATAATAATAATTCAATATAATTATTATTATTATTATTATTATTATTATAACAACAATTATTATTATTATTATTATTATTATTATTATCATCATCATATTAATAATTATATTTGTATATTATTATAATAATATGATATTATTATTATATTATTATCCGATATTATTATTATTATTATTATTATTATTTTCCACTGGAAAAATCATAATCTTTCATTATCTTTGAAAAATTACATATTGTAGATGCAGGATGCATATGCTGTATCCGTCAGCCTCTATGGGCTCAGTCAAAATTTGTAAAATGTTCAAAAATAACAGTATACTAACCAGAAACATCATGTAGGATGTACTTAAATAAGTCCTCCTATTTAGTCTGTACATTTGCCATGTAGGGCCATATATATATCCTATACAATATATTCAAAAAATAACTGTTCAAAATTCCGAAAAAGATAGTCAGATCATGGGCTCTCAGCCCTGTGATAATGTAGATCTATGTAAGGGCGGTGATAGTAGTGGTATGCATTTGACCCTCGTTGTTCTTGGATCATCCACTCTCCTCTGGGAAGTATCGTGGCCGCCTTGGATAGCTCGTCAGCACTGCTGTTATGTTCCTTGTAAATATGATTGCATGTGATATTATTAAATTGAGCCTTGAAAATGTTTATTTCATCCAAAATATTACTGAGTGTGTGAATGTGACAAGCAGTAATATTATTGAACCAATCTATAATGATCTTCAAATCTCCATAAATATTAATGCTCATGCAGTTATGCCCCAATGAGAAATGCAATAGATGACGAAGAGTGATGAGTTCAGTAAAATTGTTTGTTCCAACCCCTAATCCCATCTTGACTTTGAAGTAATGATGTTCACTAATGTGTAGGATGAAACCACCACCACACCCCTGTTGTTGAACTGCGACATCAAAATACGCCCAAGGGGTATTTTTATCAACATGCGGAAGGGCATGTGGCCTACAAGTTCGAGGTTGGGGAGGCTCAGGCATCTCGTTAAAAGCCGATATTATACAAGCAGCAGTGTGTGGCCAGCACATAGGTTTACTGTCAATTATGTTGCGATTCCGGGCCAGACAGAGATGCCAACAGATAATCAAATGGAGACTTTGTAGTTTTGACCCTTTATGCCGATGATACCAGCTTTCCCATGCTTTGTTAATGTCTTCACCTTCCCAGGAACCTATCAATAGAATAGAAGAGGAGATGTTATGCCACAGGTCAATCAAGGCTGTACAATTCAGAAAAAGATGTGATGTCAATTCCGCTGATCTTTTGCATAGTGTACACCAGGTTGGCCCATGGATAGATCGGTGTATAAGATTTTCGCCAGTGGGGACTTTGTCTTTTAAAATACACCAGAAAAATAGTCTGGTCCGTGGGGGCGCAGTGAGGTTCCAAATTGACTTCCACCAGAAAGTAATTAGATCTGGTATCTTGTGTGAGATCAGGGCTAAATAACTAGACTTTGGTGTGTATAAACCACTATCTGAATGATGCCATATGAGTTCATCCAGGCCCTCTTTGATCCTGATATGAGATTCAGAAAGAGCAGTAATGTAATCATGCCATTCTTGGTGCCAACATTGTGGTAGATCAAGCTGTTGAGCAGATTTCCATCTTTGAGCAAAAATGGTAGAATTTTGTGGATCCGCGATGTTTGCTAGTACCTTAAGCTCTTGAGAATGTAGATGTTGTATGAGATCTCTGGGTAGCTGATGTCTACCACCGCTTCCAATCCATGGATCTAAACCGATGCGAGCCATAGATCCATCATTTATTCTCCAAACCAGATTATCCCTGATGAGTGGCAAAGAGTGAAGGAGTGCCTTCCATACAGATGATATACCAGTTTTAGGCCAACTAGGCAACCGAATCCAATCCATAATATGCTGAGGCCAAATGTATTTGTGATATGATATGGTAGTCCAAAGATTTTGTCCGGTTAATAATGTCCATCCCATTTTTGCAACAAGTGCCTGTGCAAATAAAGGAAGGTCCTTTAGACCCTAGCCTCCCCATTTTTTGGGAAGTGGCCATTTTTTGGGAAGTGGCCTCAAGCACAGATTTTACCAAAACAAGTCTACCAGCTCTGGAAAAATATCGATGACTCCATATGGTAAGCCTTTTCTCCAATTTTGTAATCAGCCAAACCCAATCAGCTATTTTCTAGCTGATAGGCTTAATCCAGAACCCCAGGTATTTGACACCCCAATCTAGTGGATTGATGCAGTAAGGGAACAATTGATGAGCAAATTGAGTCTCACGGATGGAGGTTCGGGCAAAAGTGATGGTAGATTTAGAGTGGTTTTCTAACATCCCAGTGGCTGTTGAGAAAAGAGAGAGAATCTTCGAAAAAGTGCGGGTATCCCTAATACTACCATCGAGAAAAATAAGTACATCATCCACAAAAAGTAGATGGGTGAGGAAGCAGTCATTAAATATCTTGAGACAACAAAGATCACCATCTCTCTTAGCTGATGCAATCAATCGACTGAGGCCATCCATGACAATCAAAAATAGGAGGGGGGAGAGGGGGCATCCTTGTCTGAGCCCCCTCTCAGAGTGGAAAAGGTGTGATGCAGACCCACTGAAAGTGGGTGAGGTGATACAAGCCATGATCTAGGTGATAAATTTGTGAGGGAAACCCAGATGGATAAGAAGCATCTTAATGTAAAGCCAACTGACACAGTCAAAAGCCTTTGCTAGATATATCTTTAGACTAATGGCCTTTTGATGCCTGGTCTAGATAGTATGAATGGCTTATTGGGCCGAGCCAATAGATTCATGAATCTGATGATGCTCAAGAAAAGCAAATTGTTGGGGGGCTATATGACAGGATAGGATAGGATGGATGCGATTTGCAATGATCTTAGAGATGATCTTATAAAGACAATTACACAAAGAGATGGGTTTGTAATCATTAAAGGAGGATGGGGAGTCAGACTTTGGAATAAGAGTAATGAAAGTTGAGTTGATAGCATTGTACAGAGACCCAGATATTCTGCATTCTTCCACTACCCTCAGCAGGTCTTAGCCGAGAAGCTCATAGAAAGCAAGGTAGAATTCGATGGTCCAGCCATCTGGACCCAGACTCTTATCCTTTTTGAACCATTTTAACATGCCTTCAAGCTCACCAGACATCACGAGATCGAAAAGTGCCTCAGCCTCATCCTCATTAACAAATCTGGGGAAGTGACCAGCGACATTAATAATATCAGCAATATTCGAACCAGGAGGATTTTTGTAAAGGTTCTTGAAATGAGTAGAGCCAAGGTGGGAGAGCTTATTAAATGTATCAGCCACACCTCCATCAAGTAGAGGTAGATTCCAAATGGTATTTGTGACCTTTCTACCTTTTGCATAGTTTTGGAAAAACCTAGTGTTGTCATCCCCTGCTTTCAACCATATGGCTCTACTCCAAAAACGAATAGATTCCTCTCTGTCCTTTAAGATCTATGTCTTTTGGTTCTCAAGCTCCACCAGAAGAGATTTATCTTCAGCAGTGATAAACCCCAAACTTTGCTTATCGAGTAGGGAGCAAAGTTCTGATTCTATGTGCAGTACAGTCGAATTCTCCCTCTGATATTTTTCTCTGGCCCAATTGATAGAAAGGTGCTTGAGCTTGGATAGATTTGAACAAAATCCTTTTGCCAAGGAGTCTGAACTATCAATCAAATTTGCAACCCAAAAATCCGTAACCATACGGACATAAGCAAGGTCCTGAAGCCAGACATGATTAAACTTGAAAGGGGCTTTTGGCTTGTAGTGTGGTCCCAAGATCTCCAGATATATAGGTGAGTGATCCGAAATGCCTCTAGATCCTACCCATTGTTTATAGTGATGCAACTATTGTATAAGGGACCCTTTCATGATGAATATGTCTAGTCTTCGAGTGAGGGCAGCCTCAACCACCCTTCTATTCCTCCAAGTGGGAAGAGGCTTGTTCATAGGTACATCTATCAGATTAAATTTCTCCAGTAGATCAGTCATGAAACCCGAGATAGAGTTCACTTGAGCCATGGACCCCCAAGATTCACCATAACCTAGGGAGAAATTGAGATCACCCCCAATAATGATATGATCAGATGAGAAAATGGAGAGGCCAAGCAGGTGCTGCCAAAAGTGCTCCCTCTGTTGACACGAACCATAGATGTTAATAACCATTAGGTAGGTGCCAAGTTCTACCGAAAAGAGATCTAAACCCATAAATCCATGACCTCCCCAAGAAGCTTGAACTCTGATGGATTTGGGATTAATCCAATGGCAAGACCACCAGATCTCCCAATAGAATCCATGGCCAAAAAGTGCTAACACAGAGAGATAGAGTTTAAAGTGCCAGTAATGAGATCAGCCAAGCCAAGGGTTTCTTGTAGAAAAATGATGTCAATAGGTTCAATCTCCATAAGTCTACGCAAGGCTAGCTTCTTAGAGGCATTAGCCATGCCCCGGCAATTAAAGGAAAGACATTTCATGGGGGAACGCTACGAGGGGTATTCAGTGCTCTAAGAACCCCGTCAAGAATAGATTGACAACCAGAGGTGACTTCAGCTCCAGCACGTCTGATAGCTTTTAATAGATCAGATTTTCTCCCCCGAGAAGACAGAGAGGCAATACCAGGTATAGAGAGACCCAATCTGGCTAAATGCACCGAAGAGTTGCTAGGTAGAATACAGGGACGAAGATTATAATGATGAGGTTTTGAAACCCTAGACGAAGATGGTGAAGAGGGGGATGTGGATAAAGAATGCAAAGAGGGAGCAGGTGGTGCTATAACAAGGGAGGAAGACAAAGTGCAATGAGCGACAGAGATGGACGGTGCAATCAAAGAGGAACAGTGAGTAATACCAGAGATAAGAGGTGTGAGAGTTGTACCCGAAGATTTGGGGGCTTCTGCAATTTCCCGAGACTTGGTGATAGGCGGCGAGAGAGTTCTGCGATCCTCGTTCACTGCCTTAGGAGGATTGATGGCCGAGTGAGCAGGTCTTCGAGCAGGTGAATGCTGGATAGCCAGCTAGTCGATCCTCGATGGTGCAGTGGATGATTTAGGAGAATCCTCTGGTTTCTTGTTAAGGGGGCAGTCCTTGAAAATGTGGTCCACCTTGTGGCACCGTCGACATCGAAATGGAACCCCTTCATAGTCCAGAATCTGGATCCTGGTGTATTTCCCCCATTTCAAAGTAATCTTCTCCTCCAAACCCTTGCGAATGTCTAAGTGTACCAGAATACGGGCTAGGGTTCTATTTCTTGATTCCACAAAGGTGTGGTCATAGTCTAGATATGTCCCAAGGGCATTCCCTATTTGTATGAAAACCTCCTCGCACCAGTACTGAAGAGGGAGCCCTAGAAAGCGTACCCATAATGGACCAGCCCCAATTTGTTCTCGCTCAGGATCAAATTGAGGACTCCATCTCTTTAAGAGGACCGGAGCCATCTCAATGTGCCAGTATGTGGCAAGAACCAAGTCTATGTAATTCTCCTTTGCAAAGTGGAGGGCAAACCAACCACTAGGTAGAACTTGTACCTCAGGCAATTCTTTGAATAGTCCGCCCCAGATTTCCATGACCCATAGAGTGAGACTAGTGGCTGAATATGCCCTTCCGCGAACATGGCCGACAAGTATTGTACTGGCCATGAATTCCACTTCCCCGATTGCAAAGGTTTCACCGAACCAGATCATAATATCCTTTGAGGGCATCCTCACACACTTTGTTTTTCTCTTCCCCAAGCGGGGTGTAGATGGGTTTTCTGTCAGAGGGTTCGGGGAGCCTTCCAAGGGGATGGATTTAGTAGACTTGACCTTGACAGCCAGTGTTTCGAAGCAACCCGACGGCGAGTGCAAGGGGAAAGAAGGATTTTGGGCCACCGAAGAATGTAAACCCAAAGACGTCATAGTAAAGAATGATGAAAAGGGTGGATTCGGGTCGAAAGAGGGCGATGGAGGCATATTTGCGGTCAAAATATGTAAGGTCCCAGGGGATAAGGGAGGTATATCCAGAGCAGGGGATTCGAGGGAGATAGATTAGGCAAAAGGAGGAGCAGAACAATGCTCCGGCAAGGTAACCACCAGCAACGAGTTCGGCGGAAAAGGGCCGGACGAAAGATTAGGGCCAGCTACCAATGATGAGAAACAAGGGTGCCCGAAAATGACACAATCCGGCTGAGGATCCTCGGTATAATCGACCTCCTCAGTTTCCATTGTATCCCCCAATATACCAGCTGAGGACAACATTCTGATAACGACGGACGGGTCAGCAACGAGGACAGCGGGTGCTACTGTCGGCGATGGGTACGCAGCTCAGTAATTGTAAAAGACCTGCAGTAAAACCTAGGGTTTAACCAAAACCCTTACGGAATCCTGCAGTACTCATCCTCGCTCCCCCACCAATCCCCATTATAATAATAATAAATATATTTGTATATTCTTATAATAATAGTATAATATTATTATAATATTATTATAATATTATAATCAAATATTATTAACATTTATATAAATATTAACAAGATTATTTCTATATATTATTATATAAATATTATATTAATATTGATTATATTATTATGATAATAAGGTAATTACATTTGTATATTATTATATTATAATAATATAATATTATTATATTATTATAATAAAATATTATTATTATTATATTTTATTATTATAATAATAATACAATATAATTATTATTTTTTTATAGTTGTTATTATTTTTTTATAATTTTATATTATTAGATTATTTAAATAATATAATGATAATCTAATATTATTATGAACTATTATTATTATTAATTAATATATATTAGAAGTTTATATAATTAATATAATATTTATACAGTAATATATATAAATAATCTAGTTGTTAATATTTATATAGTTATTAATAATCCTATATAGTTATTTATATAACTATTAATAATCTTAAATATCAATAATAATTATTAATGTGGTTGATATAAGCCTATCTGCTTATATCAACCATATTGGAATATGTGGTTGTATATATGCCTATGGGTGTATATCAACCATATTCATAAATATGGTTGTGCTAGTCTATTTGTCTCCCACCATTTCCTCTCTTATTTTTCTTAATACTTTCTAGGAATTTAGGGTTGCAATTGCCATTTCCAAAATCCTTCTGCAACTCTGGAATTATCAATATAATTGGTTTTCATGAAGCCCTTTTGGGGTCCTTAATAACACCCATTGTGAGGTTTTGTAAGTTGGCCTTTTGTCTTCTCAAGAAAATTTTGAGATGAATTCTAAAGGTGTGTTTGCCTACTGGTGCATGCTTGCAACAAATTCTTCAAGCTAGTGACAAGAGATTCCTTGCTTTTCCCCACCTGTGGTGAGGGGTTTATAGAATAAATAAGCAACTTCGTTTTGATTTTCCAATTATGAACCCCTTAGAAAATGAAATCACGATGGCCCTACTTCAGAGTATTTGATACAAAAATTGTCTAATAAAGATAGGTGCATCCTTCCCCATACGCCGAGAGCCTCTGAGAACATGATGTGACAATTAAGATCAATTCCAAGCATCTTGCTAACAATTCACAATATCTTGTCTGCTAAGAATGGTTAGAAGTGGGCGATGATGCTCGAGAGATGCCCTACAAACACATTTATTGCTCAGATATGTTAGAAATCTGCAGTTTCTAAATCTTAATGTGACCCGATTAATTAAGTCATAAATAAATCATTCTATAATTGAAGCATTAAAGCGTTAAAAGCATTAAAGCGTTAAAAGCATTAAAGCATTAAAGCATTGAATTGGTATATGATGGACGTACCAGATTAAGAGTTAAATGATATATATAAAGGATTGGGTCCTCTCTCTCCCCACAAGAGTTGTATTCTTCTCCATCAAGAAACACATAAGGAAGTGAGGGCAAGAGGAGAGAAACCGAATTCAGAGAAGAAGACAGAAGACAGAACAGAAGACAGAAGACAGAAGATGGCAGCCATTACATCTTCTGCTATTAGTCAAGGTATGTCATCTTAAACAACATATTAAGTTCTGAATGTGAAATATTTGGTGTTGATGATCTTTGGGCTGTTGATGGAGTTGTATTCTTCTCCATCAAGAAACACATAAGGAAGTGAGGGCAAGAGGAGAGAAACCGAATCCTTTATATATATCATTTAACTATTAATCTGATACGTCCATCATATACCAATTCAACGCTTTAATGCTTTAATGCATGCTTTAATGCTTTAATGCTTTTAACGCTTTAATGCTTCAATTATAGAATGATTTATTTATGACTTAATTAATCAGGTCACATTAAGATTTAGAAACTGCATATTTCTAACATTCTCCCACTTGACCCGACTATTCATAATATTAAGCGTTGAACATCATACTATGATAAATTGCTGAGAGTTATGGCGGTTGTGCACTATTAATTCAGTGCATTCCCTTCCATATACTACAATACCAGCAATCCATCAATTCATATTCATAATTTATATAAAACAGCATAATGGTCCACATAATGTCTTATATCATAACGATAAAACATAATATCTTTATAAGACTCTTTCTTGTTTAAAGTTACGTACTACTACATTAAAACAAGAGACACATAATTGTATATCAGAAACACATAAAAGAGCTCAGAATGTCACACATCAATTATTATTAATACAACCAAGACCCATTCTTTGAACATGTTCCTTAAATTTTCTTGGTTGTAACCCTTTCGTCAAAGGGTCTGCAATCATAAGTTCTGTCCTGATGTGCATGATTGACACTCTTTGTTTCTGAACCTCATCTTTCACAACAAGATACTTCAGATCTATGTGTTTAGCACCTTTAGAGTACTTGTCGTTCTTTGAGAAAAATACTGCTGCAGAGTTATCACAATAAATTTTCAGCGGCTTGCTAATGGCGTCGACAACCGCAAGTCCTGAAATAAAGTTCTGCAACCATAATGCATGAATTGTGGATCCTTATTGATTCCAATATCATAATCTGATTCTTGCATATAAACCACATAATCATCAGAAATAGCTGACCTACGATTTCTTTGAGGTTTTCTTAATGCTACTTGTTGTGGTTCATGCATATCAGTATTATGTAAGTCATTTCCTTCAGGAAGTACTTCTTCATTTATATGTTGTTCATTATCATCATGCTGTTCTACAACAGCTGGAACAACATTTGGAGTAATAGTAGATGAAGGAACTATTCTAGGCAATGTAACATTTACCCTTGTTTCCTTTATTTCTACTATTTCTCTTCTAGTACTCCCACTGACTTCACCATTCTTAATGAATCTTGCATTACCAGTTTCTACAATTGTGTATTGTGCACATATGCCATGACTTTCGAGGAATTTTGCAAATGGACCTGGACACTGGCCTGACTCATCATAATATTCACCACCTCTATCAGACCTTATGATTTTCACCTTTTTATCTAATTGCCTCTCTTTTCGAACCAAGCTTTCCTTTTCGGACAGTCACTTTGATAATGTCCTTTCTTTTTACAGAAATGACATTGAACATCCTTTAGTTCCTTCTTTTCCTTATCCTGCCCATTCTTAGCAGGTGCCTTTTTCTTCTTGAAATGACTTGATTTTCCTTTCTTTTCTTTACCAGCTTTATTACTCGCAAAACTTACTGAGTGATTCACTTGATTTTTCAACCGTCCTTCTTCCTGAACAAGTCTACTGGCCAATTCATTAACATTCCATTTATCCTTTATAGTGTTATAGTTAATTTGAAAAGGTCCATATTCAGAAGGTAGCGAGTTCAGGATAAACTGGACAAGAAAAGAATCCTCTACTGTAAGTCCCAGGGAGTTTAACCTTGCTGCAAGATTAGTCATCTCTATAATGTGCTCTTGCATAGTTCGCGACCCATCAAACTTCATGGTCGTGAGTTCTGCCATAAGAGTGCCAGCGAGTGACTTATCAGCTGAACGAAAACGCTCTTCCACAGACTGCATATATTCCTTAGCACTTTCTGTTTGTGGAATTGTTGACTTGATGTTGTTAGCAACAGTCATCTTAATAAACATAAGGCTCAATCTGTTACTGCGTTCCCATGCTTTGTGGTGTGATTTTTCTGCCTCAGTACTATCTTTTGTAAGAGCAGCAGGTTTATCCTCAAGGAGTGCCAAGTCAAGATCCTGAGCACCTAAATGGAAATTGACTTGTTCACTCCATTCAGAAAAATTAACACCAGTGAACAATGTAACAGATGAAGCATGTGTATTCATGGAAACTCCTGTAAAAGTCTTAACTTAACAGCCCAAGATTATCAATACCAAATATTTCACATTCTAACCTAATATGATCTTTGTTTAAGATGACATACCTTGACTAACAGCGGAAGATGTAATGGCTGCCATCTTCTGTCTTCTGTCTTCTGTCTTCTTCTCAGAATTCCGTTTCTCTCCTCTTGCCCTCACTTCCTTATGTGTTTCTTGATGGAGAAGAATACAACTCTTGTGTGTGGGAGAGAGAGGACCCAATCCTTTATATATTATTTAACTCTAATCTGGTACGTCCATCATATACCAATTCAACGCTTAAGATCTAATGCTTTAGATTAGAAACTGCTTTAAGATAAGATCTAAAAGCTTTAAGATTAGATCGGGTCACATTAAGATTAGAAATTGCTTTAACGTTAAAAAGCAATGAGCCTTTTGCTGTTTCTAATAGCAGTTTCTAACATTCTCCCACTTGACCCGACTATTCATAATATTAAGTGTTGAACATCATACTATGATAAATTGCTGAGAGTTATGGCGGTTGTGCACTATTAATTCAATGCATTTCCTTCCATATACTACAATACCAGCAATCCATCAATTCATACTCATAATTTATATAAAACAGCATAATGGTCCACATAATGTCTTATATCATAATGATTAAACATAATATCTTTATAATCATGTGTTTCTTGTTTTAATGTAGTAGTACGTATTTTATCATACCTTATGATTTTCACCTTTTTATCTAATTGCCTCTCAACTTCCTTTACAAACGTCTCAAGGACATTCACAGATTGAGATTTTTCATGAAGCAAATAGACATAACCATAACGGGAAAAATCGTCAATGAAAGTGATGAAATACTTTTCTCCATTAAAGGCTGGAGTGTCCATAGGTCCGCAAATATCAGTGTGTATTATTTCAAGAAGCTAGCTGCTTCTAGTGGCTCCTTTCTTATTATGTTTGGTTTGTTTACCTTTAATACAATCCACACATAATTCTAGATCACTAAAGTCCAAATTTGACAAAATTTCATTACTTACTAATCTCATCATTCTTTCTTTGGATATATGACCTAGTCGTTTATGCCACAAGAAAGCAGAATTTTCATTCAACCTGCTACGTTTACATCCAACATTATTTACTACATTCAACAAGGAATTCGCATAAGTGTCATTCAGTTTCAATTTATATAAACCATCAATTAGAATACCAGAACCAACATTATCAGTATTCTTATATAAATCAAAACAACCAGATCCAATCACACATCTAAAACCAGAAATATCCAATTTACTTGCGGAAATAAGGTTTCTAGATAATGAAGGTACATAAAGGGTACTGTATAAGTCTAATACATATCCACTTTCTAGAATTAGACGATAAGTCCCAATGCCTTCAATTGAAGATTTCATTCCGTTTCCCATAAAGAGAAAACGATCTTCATTTGGATTTATGGTTCGGATCGTAAGAAATCCCTGCATATTGTTGGAAACGTGAGTTGTAGCACCAGTATCAAGCCACCATGTATTAATAGGAACTTCAACTAAATTTGATTCAAAACATATGAAAGATAGATAACCTGCAAATCAAAAATGAAATAACTATAAGCTCATAACTAACGCGATTCAGATGTAGACATAATAGTATAATATAGCACTCCTTTGGGTAGATACTATCTTATACTTAACATAATTAAATACCAAAACATAAGTAGGTAATAAATATATTCAATTAAATAGAACTGACATCTTTGGATGTTCAATATTTATTTAATCAAAATATCTATCAAACCTCATCATGTCAACTAGTTATAGAACAAGACTTTCCTTTGGGTAAGTTCTCAGGTTCTATCATTAGTGACGCCAGTTCTTAATTGGTATTATTATAACTGGCAATTTCTATCAATAATCATTATGTCACTTATGCACTAAATGATTATTCTGATTTTGACCACTTTGGTGATTAACAAAATCATAAATCTCATGTGCATAAACACATATCTTATGCAAAACAACATTCTGATTTTGACCACTTTGATGATTAACAAAATCATAAATCTCGTGTGCATAAATAATTTATAACACATACCTTATGCAAAACAATCAGTCATTGAGCAATTACTTTTATGCCCAAATTTCAAACGATTATTTTGTACCAGTAAACTTTAATCGTGCAAAGCCAAAACAGTAAATGATGCACGAAACTTAACCCAATTGAAACCCCTTTATTTCATACTTCAAATATTCAGATCATGCATTTCTGAAAACTTACGCTTACCATTAATTCTTTTTGGCATTGAAACCATGCATGCACAGACAATTAAAGAATGCACACTTTCAAATATTTGTCCCTGCTACGCGTCACATTATTTTTCCCTTCATTAATTTGTAAACACTGCAAAACTATAATGCAAGCATACACTTTCATGTAAAGTCAACGTTTCATCATCAAAACTCTTCAAATATTTAATCCTTCATGATCAAAATAAATGTGTCAATAATTTCAATCTGGATTGAAGGGAAGACGCCCATATGAATAGTAACAAGGAATTCAAACCAAATATCTCTGTCCATAGTTACGTGGTCTGCTAGGATCATACATTTTATTTTCATTTTACTACGGACCCCTTTAAGTGTTTTCACATTATTGTTCACGCATGCATGTAAATGAGACAAGCAATTGTTCGGGAATAGGGATGTGGTCTTTAAATGCAATATTATAGCATAATACTCATTTGAACATGAATGTAAATTCCGAACAAGCAACGAAGAGTATGCATGTCCTACGTGCAAATAAAAGTCTCCAGCTAATAATTCAAATGCGTCCATAGGAGTCAAGGCAGGAAGATAGCCTTTGAAATGGTACTAACAAGCTCCTACGAATACCACGATGATGGGAAGAGTACCATGACACGAACGCATATCTAGTTAAACAATGTAAACAACAGATAATGCCTAGACCACAAGCGCCAAAGCCCTTCGGAAGCTCCGTTCAGAATGCGAAAGGGCAAAAAGAAATTTGTCTTTAGGGTAGAGACTATGATTGATATTGACTGTCTCTACGAAGGTCTGGATTTTCACATGAACGGTTCATTCAAACAACAGATTGGATTTCCAATTTGATTGGGCGTCATATCACACTTTTAAATTTATAGGATAAAATAAATAAATCACCCTGTAATGTGTGTTTAACAAGCTTCGCACATATAAAACAGTCCTATAAAAATTGGACTCATAATCTAGGTTCGAGATCCAATTACTGAGAAACGTAGTCGTGTTATGATCCATGCTTCAAAACACTGATTTCGCACAGCAACGTTATGTGCGAGTCTAATGATTCCATGGATCAAAACTCATCCGTGATGCATGCTTCAGATACTGGAATGAAGTCCGACTCAAATTGCCCCAAGTACACAAAACTCAGGAAGCAATGATCACTTAAAAATACCCATTATTCCCAGAACTCTGTTAGTGACGCCAAATGGGAATGTCGTAGATGAGAAATATGAGCTCTTGATTAAAAGATTAATCTTGATCAGTAGAAAACAATCCAACAAAGCATGATTATATAGCCAGCAAGAGGTATTTAATCTCGAAACCAGAGTATAAGCAAAGGGCAATCACTCTTAACCCACGATGGGCGTTGTGAAGCATGCGGAGGATTTGTTTCGTGATCATTTCATGAAACCCCCACAATTTCCCGAAGGCTCAATCACATGAGTAAACCACAGAACAGATCAATTACAATCATAGGAAATATTCAATTATTGATCATGGCTCCGATACCAAATGTAAAATTTCCATCAACAGCCCAAAGATCATCAACACCAAATATTTCACATTCAGAACTTAATATGTTGTTTAAGATGACATACCTTGACTAATAGCAGAAGATGTAATGGCTGTTGATGGAAATTTTACAAGATAAACATTGCCAACATATGATAGTAAATTATTACTCTCGCTACCTGAACCTAAAGCTCACTATGGCTTGCCAAGTCATACAGATCCGAACGCTCTCACGGTTCTGCTCTAGGAGAAAATATCTGGATTGCAAGTACTTAACAACGGATGCTGTATCGATGTTTATCCCATTCCAAATTCCTTCGTAATCAACATTGGAGACCGATTACAGGTAAATTCATGTGTCAAATCCCTAATGAGTCTAGGTCGTCAAGAACAATTGTTGTGACAAATATTAAAAGTAAATCCATATTTATACGAAAATGAAAAATCATAATTATAAATTTTAAGGAATTTGCCTAAGTAGCCTTAACCAAATTCAGGTGCATGCTCATATAAATTGGCATTCACTTAATTATCCTTAACCAAATGCAGGTGCATGTTATTATGAATTCGCATTTGATAGTAGATGGTAGAACACATAGTAATCATAAATCTCGAAATACTTTGTATGACCTAAAATACAGTCCTGGGAATTCATGTTAACGACATACATTATCACCAAAATCAAACCAAGAATATGAAAAATCATAATCATAAATTTTACGGAATTACTTTATTAGCCTTAACCAAATTCAGGTGCATTCCCATATAAATTGGCATTCACTTAATTATCCTTCACCAAATTTAGGTGCATGCTACTATGAATTCACATTTGGTAGTAGATGGTAGAACACACATTAATCATGAATCTCGAAATACTTTGTATGACTTGAAATATATTCCTGAGAATTCATGTTAACGACATACATTATCACCAAAATCAAACCAATAATACACCCAAATATCATATGCACAAATACTGCCATATCGAGCATTTACTGGAAGTGGTATTTCAGCTTTCCCCCCAAATCCCTGGCAGTGTATTTTGGTTGTTTTGTAGTAAAATATGTTATTTGTGCCATTTCTAGTCTCTATTTTCGGTTTCAATGAGCAATGGAATATACAAAAGTGTAATACACCATGATATAAATTCCACAGTGTCACGTATTTATGTTCCAATGTTTTACTCTCATTCTCTTGATGTAGTGATAGAACCCGCCTCTTAATTTATCGACTCTGGTAATCTTTCTCTTTACAGAAAATTCAGTTACGAAGACGTGTGGAAAGTATGTGACTATCGATGAGAAGTGCCACTTTGTGGAGTGGAAATGACTAACTAGCTTTGTGTTGTGTTGATCACAAGGGCATGGTGGAAACAGAAGGAAAGCTCTGGAAAATAGAGAACGAATAATATGGCGGGTCACTATTGTGCGGAGGATTTTTGTGCGAATACTTTATATTATAACCAGTTATATGTGCGGAGACTTTCATAACCAGTTATATGTGCGGATAACCAGTTATATGTGCGGAGACTTTCATTGTGTGAAAGTGCGAAGTAACTCCGTAGCTTCGCAGAATCGAAGCCTTCGCACAATACTAAGAATTAATCAAACCACACATTGGGTAGCATTGAATTAAACAGATAATATTATAATTGGTTATATGTGCAAAGGCTTTCATTGTGCGGAGGTGTGGATTTACTTCACACCGCTGTGTAATGATGGGTTATATGTGAAAAGGCTTTCACTGTGGGGAGATGTGGATTTACTTCACACCTCTCTGTAATGAAAGTCTTAGCACAATAGTAACCTGCCATATGAGTAGCTATACCCACCATAATCATTAGCTAATATTATAATTAATTAGCTACCTTGGTCTTTGTGTCGGCTTCTCCCACCTAAAGTTGAAATTCGCTTAGAATCAACAAAAAGGGATCTTGTGGGTTATTGAACTACATACGAATCTTCAATTGGTGGCTAAGAATATGTATATGCACTGGGCTCTAAATATGCTCTCTTCATATATTTATCGGCATCCGGAACTGCTACTCGATCTAAATATTCTTGTGGTGAAGAAACTATTGCTATTGGTACTTTTTCCTCTTCATTATAAGTAGGCCCTTAAACACATGTAAATGGATTATCTACATGTGGATCTTCAATTGATGGAATTGTTACGGGAGCATACAGATATGCAACTATATGATTACATATTAAAACGTTGAGGCTTTGTGGCATCGATATTCATTTACTTAATATAATTTAAATATTTAAACATAATGAAAATCTCATAATGGCTAAGCTCTAACGTAACCACCCAGCACAATACATCGCCATAACGTGTAACTATTTCCTGGAAAATTAATGTGGCTTTTCTCTTGGAATAAGAGCACGGGGCATCTTGTGTGATTATTTTTTAAGAAATATTCACCTTGCATGATTTTCAATGCTTTTCCTTTAGTATTATTTTTGTTCGACATCGTTTCTTTCATTTAGGCCCTGTGTGAATATCTAGGAGACTATCTTATATGCAAGTCAAATTTGAAGAAAATCTCACTCTTCATATTGGAATCGTTGTAGCTCATTTTTGATTGTTTGTTGAACAAAGTTTGTTTGTCATGGATTTGGATAATCCACACGAGTTATGCCCTCCTTGATCTAGTGAGACTTCCTTTTTATCTTTTGTTTATTCCAATTTTTTCATAAAGTAGGTGCCGCACTTGTGACTCTCACAGGTACCTGGTAGCCTCTAAGTACTCAAATTTAATACTTCTAGTGACAAAGATATATCAGATTTTCATTCAGTTAAATCCCTATGCAGCAGATTTTGTTGGTCATCGCTCGTTAGATTTTGAAACGAGGTTTAGGGTGTTCTAAATCTAGTTCAATATTATAACCCACATCCATTCATGGCAAGATGAGTACTTAGTTGGGACAACCTGACAAGATAATTAGTTTATATGACATGATATCATGGCATGCAATTAAAGACATTATTTGCATTGTAATTACCTTCTCGTGTTGAGAAATATGGAGAGCTTAGTAATATGGTGCTTGTCCTACATCAGAACCAACTTTCGCAAGGCACAAAACATGACAGCTAAAGAAAATATGGAGGGTCAAAGTTCTAGAAATCATGCTTCTAGAAGATCAATCAAGATCACATTACATTCAATCGCTAAAAATTTTTTGCATAAAATTAAAATGGATCAATGGACATGATGGTCCTATGTCTCATGTTAGCCACACTACTCTATAACACACACAATGAGGTTGAAGCATTTAATTTAGCAGTCGATCCATTTTGCATGAAATTGAATTAGACTAGAGAACTTTTCATCAAGAGGAAAGTGGGGACACCTAGAGGATTTCAGACTCTTTTACACTTTGAAAACTTCTACCATCCTATGGTTATGAAATAGGTGAATCAACTTGGTCAACTGCGGGTTATGTATTTACACCTATACCTGAGCTAGCACATATATAAATTCTTGTAGATTCAAACTATAGATTGTAATATGCTAAAACAATTGACTTGAATCTACTCTACTCATCAATTAAAACAATAAACAATCACGGAAATCATGAAGCATAAAAGAAAAAGAATTCAGTCACACATAACACAATAATTTTCTGGGGAAAGCCACACCAAAAACCCCTGCTATCTGTATATTGGATTAATAAAAAAAATATGAGAATATTACAATGCTTTGCTCAAGCCCAAGAAACCTCTACACAATCTCTATCTATCTCCATGCTTCCTAGACAAGCTCAAGCCAATACTTAGCCAATTTTGTTGTCTGGCAAGCTCCTATTTCCTTACACAATTCCCTTGGGAATTAGCCCATATTTAATTGAGAAATTCATAAATTGTGAATTGTGAAATCCTCATAGGTCTTCCTCTAATTGAAGGCACCACTTGTACAATTTAAATGCTTATACAACTGATAGTACATTGTCCCTAAAGTCCAATCTCAACTAGGTCTTTCTTTGATCTGACATGCATGAGTTAATTATGAGTGCATTGATCATTGTAGGTTACACCCCACTATTACAGGTTACACTCCATTGTTGTATCTCCCACTAAACCCTCTATCAGCTAGAACTAGTTTAATTGACTTTAAATTAGTTAAACTGAATTAATTAATTACAACTCAAAATAAACTCAACCAGGGCTCCTAAAAAGTAGGATACACTCTACATGACTCAAGTTAGAGCCTCAACTCGAATTGACTGAGCTAACTAAGTCAAATTAATTAGTTAACTATTACAAGTTGTCATGAGATGTGGAATTACAAATTAATTCAAGGAAAAATTAAATTAGGATTTTTCTTGATGTTATTTTTAACATTTCTTCTTGTTATTTTCAACACTCTCTCTCAACAAGAAAGGAATTCAACTCTATCATGGTCTGGTACCTTTGGAATGTTCTACATGCAACTCTTATCATTTTGGTTGTTGCTACTGCAACATCTGCAACCAAAAATTCATCCAAAAAAAAAATTTGAATCAACTGTGTCTGCAACTATCTACTGGGAAAATTATGTTGTTGTTGACTATGCTACTAAGCCTCTTTCTTTGATCGCAACTCTTCTTTTCACTCCTCAATGTCTGACTGAAATTGATTCTCATGCTACTGAATATTGTGGGCCCCTGTAGCAAGGTAATGATCCATGAGACAAAACAAAACACCTCAATGGACCCTGCCCAAATTTCTGCACCCTTGGTACTATGGTTTCATATCGCCCCACGTCAAACCTTGAGGTATGGATGCATGTTCTCCTTCTTCCCACTTGGCTCGAAATTTCCCCCCACTAGAGGTCTCTACTTGAGTAGATGTCTCCACTCGGTCTCCTCTCTGCTTCTCCAATTGTGGATGCTCCTCAACTTGTTGAGGTTGCTTTTAAGACTTCATGTTTAGAGGTAGTTCATGCTCCCTATCAACCACCAAGTCTCTAACCTTTGACTTGCTCCTCAAGGCTTTGCATACATCTTGTACCTCAAGTGCATACAATTTCTTGACTTGAACAGTGATTTTTTTCACCTATCCCGTGGTGATGTTGTTGAGAATGCAACAAGACGATGGAGCTTAGTGGAAAGGAGTTGTCTTCACTAAGTGGGCCTGCAGGCAAATTATGGCGCAAAATCTATTTTTAGACTATGTCTATTTTTAGACATATGGATCATGGTCTATGAGTTGAAGGATGTTGTTTATGGATGATTGGTCATGTTGGGAAAAATAGATGGACTTTTATTTCTGGTTCACAGCGGTGTGATCAAAGTCTATTTTTAGACTGTCAGGCTAAAAATAGAAAAGTCAAACATTATTGTCTCATAATAATATTTAGACTATAAACATTATCTTATCCTCTTGGAGCACTTCAGTTTGAGCTACAGATGTGGCACATGCAGCTGTCAGAAGGAAATATGCTTTTCTTATGAGTCAGTTGAGCTATTGCATGCAGTACTTCACTTAGAACTCAAGCAGTGGAGTTTGGTGGAGTTGATTGTGGAGTTGATGGAGTTGTGTTCAGTTTGACTTGGTTAAACTAGTTGTAATTAGTCTAACTACAAATAGACTAGTGATGAGTTGTGTGAATTAATTATTAACTCATAAAGCAACTAAAGAATACATCAGTTAACTCAGTTGCATGTCAGTGCATGTACAGTTCAACAATGACAGGTGTTAGAGGTTGAGATTGCTATCAGTTGTGACTATAGTTGTGCATGAGATCTTGCACAATCAATGTATTGAGTATGCCCACGAGGATTGTACAGTATATGCCCAGTGATATAGCCTGTGCTCACATGATTTTCAGTGTGAGTGATTCTCAAGCATTGTGCAGTGGAGGCAGGCAAAGCAGCGGAGAAGATTTGAACCTGTGACTTGTTCGAATCTGAGCTAGTTTTGTGTGTAACAGGTGGAGATAGTGTTGGATACTTGAGAGGAGTATTGTACTATGTATTGTTACATGTTCTCAATCATTAATATACAGATAGTGTGGGGTTTTCAGCTGTAAGCTTTCCCCGGGTTACATACTGTGTTAATGTGTGCATGCTATGATGTTTCATTGTTTTTGATGCTGCTAAATTGATGATCAACGTAGAGGAGGTTATGTATTATGCATGTATTCTACAATAGTGTATAATCAAGATAATCTCTGTGAATAAGTGTCATATTATTCAAAATTTCTACATGGTATCAGAGCTGTTGATCATCAGATCTATTATTCAGAAAGTGTTTACATCTTATTTCTTCAGGCAGAGTCTGTAATCGGGCCAGGTAGCCTTTGGATTCATCCTTCCTTTGGAAGGTGAGATATCTGGTAAAAGCCCATATAGTCAATCTCTGTACGAGAAATACTTTGTTCTCACGAATTCTAGATCAGAGGCGATTGAGTTTGGATCTGGTGGAATTCGAATTTGCAGCAGTGTTTTCTTGGTATCAATGTGGCAATGTCTTTCAACAGATTGCGATTGGAGTATGCTCTTAAGGGCAGCTCGAACTATATTGCATGGAAGGACAGGATGGAGGCGGTGTTAGATGATAATGGGTTGAAGGATTTCATAGAGGCTAAGGTCCCAAAGCCTACTGATGATGTGCAGGTTGATGCTTGGCAAAAGAAGACAGTAAAGTGTCGAAGGATTCTGTCGGAGGGTGTGAAGGATCACATTGTGTCCAGCCTGCATGGAAAGGCTTCTCCATACTTGATGTGGAAAGCGTTGACAGATCTATTCCAAAGCAAGAGTGATCAGAGGAAGCTGGCGCTCAAGGATAAACTCATAAACATCAAATGTGAGAAGGGAGACAGTATGCCCAAGTATCTCACGAAGTTCACTCAATGCAGAGATGTGTTGGGAAGTGTGGGGGTGACTGTCGATGATGAGGACTTGGTGATCTTGGCTCTCCTTGCTCTTCCGAAGAGTTTGCATTCCTATCAGGACTCTGCCAATGGTCGGGAGAAATTGCCAGGATGGGAGAGACTTTGGTCAGATCTTGTGCAGGAGGAGATCAGGCGGAATACCAGGGACAGATCTTCATCAAAGGGAACAGATGAAGAAAATTGCACTTTGGCTGCCAAAGCAAAGAAGGGGGAGAACAAGAAAGCTTCTCAGACTGGTGTGAAAGGCAAGAAGCAGGACATGTCCAAGGTGAAGTGTTTTCACTGTCACCAGCATGGACACTACGCCACTAATTGTCCGCAGAAGAAGAAGAACAAGCAAGCTGCTGGATCTATAGCAAGAGAGGCTCTAGCCTCGCAGTTTGAGCTTGATTTTTCATTGATCGCATGCTTGGTTTCAAGTGTGATGGGGTCGGTGTGGTTCTTGGACAGTGGTGTGCCTTTTCACATGACAGGAGATCGAGATTTGTTTTCTGATCTGGAGGACAAAGATCTTGGAGTGCACATCGAGATGGGCGATGATGGTAGATATAATGCGACTGGTATCGGTACCATTTCCTTTGAGAGGGAGTCTAGTAAACCCTTCGTACTGAAGGAAGTGATGCATGTTCCAGGATTGAAGAAGAATCTTATCTCTGTGGTGATGTTAGAAGACAAGGGATATGATGTTGTTTTCAACCAGGGAAAGGCTTTCCTGCGCAGCAAGACAACTGGAGAAACCCGGAAGATAGGGGTTCAAGTGAGGAACCTTTATGAGTTGCATGTAGATGGATGCGTAGCAATGGCATGCAAGGCAGAAGGATTGGTGAGCCGGGATGATGGCGAGCTGTGGCACAGGAGATTGGGTCACCTTCACCATGGAGCCTTGAAGATATTGCAGTAGATCACTACAGGGCTTCCTAAAGGCACTCTTGCATAGTCAGATCAGTGCAAGGGGTGTACCTTGGGAAAGTTTGTGAAAGCCACCTTTCATGAGAAGGATAGTCATGCCACGACGATCCTTGAGAGAATTCACACAGACGTGTGTGGACCTTTCTCAGTAGCTTCGACATCAAAACACAGGTATTATGTGATTTTTGTTGATGATTTCTCTCGTAAGTGCTAGATCTTATTCATGCAGAAGAAGAGCGAGACATACTCAAAGTTCTGTGAGTTCAAAGCACTGGTCAAGAAGGAGTCGGGGAAGAAGGTGAAGGCTCTTAGGAGCAATAATTGTGGTGAATACATCACTAGCGAGTTCAAGGATTTCTTCAGTGCAGAAGGGATTCGAAGAGAGCTCATAGCTCCCCATAACCCACAGTAGAACGGGGTTGCTGAGCGGAAGAACAGAACGATCGTGGGTGCTGCACGGGCGATGTTGCATGATTAGGGCCTACCCCTTCACTTGTGGGCAGAAGCATGCAATACAACAGTATATGTGCAGAACCGTTGTCCTCACAGGATACTTGGCATGAGTACACCCGAGGAAGCTTATTCTGGTAAGAGGCCTGATATTTCTCATTTGAGGATTTTTGGTGCTAACGTTTACATGCATGTGACGAAGGATGCCAGGAAGAAGTTGGAGCCGACCGCAGAGGTTGGGATATTTGTGGGGTACACTAATACGCCCCACAACTATCGTGTGTTTTTCCAGACAGTGGTAAGACTGTTATGCGACAGGATATAAAATTTCAGGAGGAGAAAGCCATGAAGTCTTCGCTTGAGAGGGAGCTACACTTGCATGTAGATGAGGAGCTATTAGTTCCTAAAGATGAGCTTTAGGACATGGATCAGCCACAGGACAAGGTTCATGGAGTGGAAGAGACCACTCATGCAGCGCCAACCATCAGAGGGTGAAAGCGCTTAACAGAAGCTGAGCGACTGGCTCAAGATGCAGAGAAAGTTGTAGGACCACCTACAACCCAACGCAGGCAGAGATAGTCACCTGATCGATACATTGGATACATGGCTCTTATGAGCAAATGTGTTGTGACTGAGCCATCCTCTTTCGAGGAAGCTATGGAGGATCCCGCATGGGTAGACGCCATGGTGGAAGAGTATGATTCGATTGTCAGAAACAGTGCATGGGAGATTGTTCCTAGACCGGAAGGGAAATCAGTGGTGAGTTCAAGATGGATCTACAAAGTGATGCAGATGGTGTGGCACATCCATCAGATGGATGTGAAGACTGCGTTCCTTCCTAGAGGTTGGAGGAAGGAGGATACTACTTTAGCAGAGGTAGTGGATGCCATTGTTAATCGACAGTTGGTGGAGTCGCATGTGTGCATGCTCAAGAGAGGCACATCGGGATATGGATCTTGGTACAAACAGGAGGATGTAGATTGGGCAGGGAGCTCAACGGACGACATCAGGTACCATCATATCAGAGATTGTGTGCAGCGGAGAATCATGTTACTTTCATACATTCCAACGGAGGATCAGGATGCTGATATCTTGATGAAGGCGCTCACCAGGAGCAAATTCGAATACCACCGAGGTAGGATAGGGGTTGCTGATAATCCATATCTTGTTGAGAGGGAGTGTTGAGAATGCAACAAGATGATGGAGCTTAGTGGAAAGAAGTCGCCTTCACTAAGTGGGCCCGCAGGCAAATTATGGCGCAAAGTCTATTTTTAGACTATGTCTATTTTTAGACATATGGATCATGGTCTATGAGTTGCAGGATGTTGTTTATGGATGATTGGTCATGTTGGGGAAAATAGATGGACTTCTATTTCTGGTTCATAGCGGTGTGATCAAAGTCTATTTTTAGACTGCCAGGCTAAAAATAGAAAAGTCAAATATTATTGTCTCATAATAATATTTAGACTATAAACATTATCTTGTCCTCTTGGAGCACTTCAGTTTGAGCTACAGATGTGGCACATGCAGCTGTCAAAAGGAAATACGCTTTTCTTATGAGTCAGTTGAGCTATTGGATGCAGGACTTCAGTTAGAACTCAAGCAGTTGAGTTCGGTGGAGTTGATTGTGGAGTTGATGGATTTGTGTTCAGTTTGACTTGGTTAAACTAGTTGTAATTAGTCTAACTGCAAATAGACTAGTGATGAGTTGTGTGAATTAATTATTAACTCATAAAGCAACTAAAGAATACATCAGTTAACTCAGTTGCATGTCAGTGCATGTACAGTTCAACAGTGACAGGTGTTAGAGGTTGAGATTGCTATCAGTTGTGACTATATTTGTGCATGAGATCTTGCACAATCAATGTATTGAGTATGCCCATGAGGATTGTACAGTATATGGCCAGTGATATAGCCTGTGCTCACGTGATTTTCAGTGTGAGTGATTCTCAAGCATTGTGCAATGGAGGCAGGCAAAGCAGCGGAGGAGATTTGAACCTGTGACTTGTTTGGATCTGAGCTAGTTTTGTGTGTAACAGGTGGAGATAGTGTTGGATACTTGAGAGGAGTATTGTACTATGCATTGTTACATGTTCTCAATCATTAATATACATATAGTGTGGGGTTTTTAGCTGTAATCTTTCCCCGGGTTACATACTGTGTTAATGTGTGCATGCTATGATGTTTCATTGTTTTTTATGCTGCTAAATTGATGATCAATGTAGAGGAGGTTATGTATTATGCATGTATTCCGTAATAGTGTATAATCAGGATAATCTCTATGAATAAGTGTCATATTATTCAAAACTTCTACAGATGTGTCTAAGGAAAACCTTTCCTTTGCTAAATATCACATCGTAGCCACGGTCTTCTAATATCGCGATGGAAACAATATTATTATTTAGTCCTAGAACATACATCACATTTGTGAGTCTGAGATGGGAGACAGACTCCCTATGAAAATTAATTATACCAATGTCGGTCGTGTTATACCTTTCATCATCTCCAAACTCTATGTTTTGCTAGACGTTTTTCTCCTCCAAGTCACTGAAGAGATCTCTATTCCCCACCATATGGAATGAGGCATCGTTGTCAAGATACCACATGCTTCCCATTACAGTGCTTGCCATGCATGCAATGAGATTGAAATCAAATTTAAATTGTGAAGCTAGAGCTTCACCTACTACTGCTACTACAGGCTCCTTCTTTCTTTCTTTCTTCTATGGGCATTTCATGGCATAGTGCCCGAACTCGTGATAGTAAAAACACTTGATGTTCGACAAGTCCTTCTTATTTCCACCCTCCTCTCCTTGGAACTTATTTCCCTTGGATTTATTTTCTTTTTTGACTAATACAAAATCCTCTTCCACTTATTTAGATGAGGTCCCATCTCTAGTCTTCCATTGAATCTCTTCTTGCACCAAGTTGGACAACAAATTCTCCCACTCCGATAGCTTCTCCCTCCCATTAACTAAGTCCTGGTAACTGTGACATCTCTTAGGAAGGCCTAGAAGTGTTAGGCTCACCAAATCTTCTTCAACAACTATAACACTGACACTTCCAAGGTCATCCCGACATTAGGTGAACTTGGTCAAGTACTTCAGTATTGAGTTTGTCCTTCAATGCTAGCTTCCTTTAGTCATTGTTGTTTTGAAATAGGTCTGTCAAGGCCTTCCACATTGCAAATGGAGTTTCCTTGCCGTGGAGTTTCGAGACAATATGATCTCGAACTCCTTCTAGTATAATCCTTCTCACCTTTGCCACACATTTTCCCCACTCTAATAAATCTTGAGCATCAATTGGCTTAGGAAGATCTTTGTCTGTGAATTCCTTAAGCCCATTATCTTCCAACACTGCCTCCATCCTATCCTTCCAAGAAATATAGTTTGAACTACCCTCAAGTGCATATTCAAGTCTCAATCCATAGAATGACATCTTGCTGGTTCTGAAGTATTATATTGCAAATTTGATTTCTCCTGCAAAGTATTCTCCTCTTCTATAGTGATTTCAGCTCTGGTACCATGTAGAATTTTCTACAAATCTAACTATGATACCATGTAGAATTCCTTGTAGATTCAAACTATAGATTGTAATATGCTAAAAAAATTTACTTGAATCTACTCTACTCATTAGTAGAAACAATAAATGATTGATGAAATCACGATGAGTAAAAGAGAAAGAATTCAATCACACATAACACAATAATTTTCTTGGGGAAGCCACAACTAAAAAACCCTGCTATATTTATATTTCATTAATCATAAAATAGGAGAAGATTACAATGTTTTTCTCAAGCCCGAGCAACCTCTACACTATCTCTATCTATCTCATTGCTTCCTAGATAAGATCAAGCCAATACTTAGCTAATTATGTTGCCTTCCAAGTTCCTATTTCCTTGCACAGTTCCCTTGGGAATTAGCCCATATTTAATTGGGAAATTCCTCAATTATGAATTGTGCAAGCCTCATAGGCCTCCCTCTAATTGCATGCACCACCTATACAATTCAGATGATTACACAACTAATAGTACATTGTCCCTGAACTCCAATCTCAATTGGGTCATTCTCTGATCTGACATGCATGAGTTAATTATGTGTGAATCTTGTTTTTACTGGTTACTCACTATAGGTTACACCCCACTACTGCATGTTACACCACATTGTTGGATATCCCACTAATTCCTCCAATAGTTGGAACTATTTTAACTGACTTTAACTCAGTTAAACTAAATTAATTAATTACAACTCAAAATAAACTCAACCAGGGCTCCTAAAAAACAGGATACACTCTACATGACTCAAGTTAGACCCTCAAATCGAACTAGTTGAGCCAACTAAATCAAATTAACTTAGTTAACTATTACAAGTTGTCATGAGATGTGGAATTACAATTTAATTCCCAATTTAATTCAATGACAAATTAAATTAGGACTTTTCTTTATGCTATTTTTAACATTTCTTGTTGCTATTTTTAATAGCACATGTCATGACTAACACATATGCATACCATAGGAACAAGAAGGGATGCTTATAGTGATGGGAAAGCTCATGAATCCACTCGATCAACTGAATCCAAAAGACCTAGATGTCTACACCTGGAATATGTACGCACCATTTCAGGAAATGTAACCTTTGCCTTTGATCCTATATATGTAGTGGGCCAAGGTTTGATCAAAATAGTTAAGGTTCTACTGGTGGTTATGAATAAAAAATAAGATCAACTGAAATAATTGGGTAAGTTACTATTTAAATAGGTTATAAAACAAGGTCAATCATTGATGCTTCATCTTAATCATCTCAATCTATGACTACTTTGACGGGGTAAAACATAACATGTGCTTTTGATGACGAATCAACAAGATCAATAGTTTCAGCTGAATCAACTAGGTCAACTATATCAATTGTTTTCACTCAGTCCATTGAATCAACTAAATTTGCACTTGGAGGATCTAAAAGTGAATCTGGGAATTGTGTATTCACTAGTAGATCAATTACAATTGGATAAAATTATTCTTATAGTCATTCCATCAACTGCAATGAGTGGAAATTCATATTGATCTTGGTCAACTGAATCTGGGTCAACTCCATCTCAATCACTAATTGATTATAAATTTGGATTTGCTTCAACTGGAGAAACTAAAGATATTATACGTTATTGATGAGTGTAATTTAAGGCCACCATCACAATCACAGTCAGAGTCACCACCATTGCCATTGTTCTTGATCTCTATAAACCAAGGTTGCAAAAAAATGAATAAAATTAAGTAATTTGTCACCCAACAACATCTCATTAATTGCAATATTGGATGATTTAATGGTGACTAGGGCACCATGCTTCACTGGATCTCCCTACTAGAAATGTTTCGAAAAAGGTAGGCATTTAGGAATTGCTCAAAGAGGTCACTAGCAAGAGAATGAGCTCATTAACTTGAGCTCGAATAGCTTTAAGGCCCCCCTTTTCTATATAACAAGAAGATAAATGAGTTCATTTTCATTATTTATAAATTCAAAATTCAACTCAGCAAGACTCAACTGAGGTAGTTACTTCTTCTATATCCTTTTCAGCAATACAAAACATTGTAGATAATCTCCCATCCCTAGAGCTTGGCTTTAACAAGTTTATTCCAAAGAAGGAAGAGACGATAGCAACATTAATCTCTTTCAATTTTGTCATCAATTGAAAATGAATACTCAAAAGGACGTGAAAGAAGTTTAAGGCGATAAGCTACCCCAACAAATCAGTGGAGCTCTCGCACTGCAAGGTTTTCTTGATTTTGGAAGATCTTCCAAATGTCAGGTTTAAAAAATATGAAAACCAATCTACTAATATTTGAGTGAATCAGCGTAAATCCAAAAGGAGACATAACATAACAAAATGATGATAACAATAACAATAAACCTTTCACTATAGCTTCTGATGAAAATCACAACTATGATGATAACAATAACTATAAACGTTTAACTATAGACTTCGATGCAACTCAAAACTATGAACCATTGTTTTAGCTTCATTGTGTGGAGCTAAGTTCTTTGTGCAGAGCTCACATAATGATATTCCTCTGCATTTCATTTTAAAACCTAATTATTGTGTGGAGCTAAGTTCTTTGTGCAGAGCTCACATAATGATATTCCTCTGCATTTCATTTTAAAACCTAATTAAATGATTATAAAATCTAATTATTCTTAGTCATGATTCTTGAACATGTGATAGTAATATTTGTGTGTGAGGAGCGTGGAATCCCATGTGTGGAATGCGAAGGTGGGCCCCCTCGTTGCTAATAGGGGAAGCTCATTGTGCAAAGCTCCGCACAATGAAAAATGGACATCCTGGAAGGTGAACCATCGACCCAGTTCTGCGAATTTCGGGTATTGGAAATGTCAATACGATATGGATATGGCAGGAATAGACCCATTTATTTCAGCTGACCCAATGACATTGTCTTCAATCAATTTGTTGTGAGTCATGTGGGGGCTGGACGGATCGGCTAGCTATTTTTTTTTATTTCACATGTACGATTCTAACAACATCGTTAAACTAAAAACAATCTACCACGAAAATTAAACCTAAAACACAAAAAACTCGTTGCCTAAAGTAACATATATATATATATATATATATATTAAAGCAAAAGTTATGCAAAAGAAAAATATATTCATAAAATAAAGTGGTTTTTCTAAAAGTTTTGAGAAAAGTAACATATGTGTTAATGCTCAAGTGAAATATCAAAAAAACATATCTTGGAAAGGTATCTTATGATTAAATTTAGTTATTTTGGTGCATATCTTTTGATGCAACTCGCAATTATAACCCATTGTTTAATAATCACATTTCCTTTCAGAATACATCACAGGAATTCATATCGTACTGCACTTACAACTATGTAAATGAAATTTCCAAAGCCAATTTAAATCTAATTTAGGCAAAGCTTTCAAGAGTTATGTTAAACGAAATAAGTGTGTGCAGAGGAAGTTGTGTGGAGGAAGCATGTGCAGAGAGAGGTGTGTAGAGGAAGCATGTGCGAATAAAATATGTGTGGAGGCAGCATGCGCTAAGAAAGTTGTGCGAATATGACTTTTGTTGTATGGAGTGTGGATGTGTGGAGGAAGCCTTTGCAAATGCGGGAATAATGATAGATTGCGGAGATGATTGCGAGAACAAAGCATTCTAAAAAAATGACGAAACGTGAACCCCACATTGGTTTAATAAATTAATTAGCAGTAAAAGAAGGAACTACATTACGTTGCAACTATTATTCTTTTTAATTAACAATTAGACTTTGATGTCTACTATTAAAAACAATCAATGAAAAACTTAACCGAAACTATAAACTTTTTATTCACAAAGATACATTTTTTTTTACAGTGTGAAACATACTTCACCAATCAAATTGTAAATCATTCTAATAAATTTATTTTAACACCCTAAAACATTTTAAGAAACTTTGAATAAAAAATATACAATATTTATTCCACAACTGGCAAGAATATAATTCATACTAAATTACCTAAGACCAAAATTTTGTTCTTTTGATCATAACCTTGCGCCATAAGCACCACGAGTCCATCTTCACCCAATATTTGAACAAACATTACTTCTTGTACATTTTGTATAGTGATCATGACCCTCTATTTTTGTTAGTTGAAGTAATTATTTTACATTTTGTATATTTAATCATGGTTTCTCTTTTTTAAGTTGAAGTTTAACCCATTTATTTCTTGTTTTTTAAGGGATTTCGCTATTTTATTTTATAGTTTTTTTTTCTACTCATAATAATTAGAACTTCATTATTAATATTAAACCAGTCTAGATCCATCTTAACTCTAGATCTATTGAGTGTCGAGAGAGATGAAATCTCTCGAGGTGTAAACCTATTTTTTTAGTGCAAAACTTGAAAAAAGGTCTACACCGCGAAAAATTTGATCCTTCTCAGAGCTTGATAGATCTAGAGTTAAGATGGATCTAAGATGGTTTAATTATTAATTTTTATTTTTTTAGTTACTGTTTATTTTTATGTGATTACGCTGAGTCAAAATGTTTAATTAATAATTTAATATTTTATTTTTATGTAATTTTAGTGGGTCAAAATGTTTAGATAACATAATATAACAGGACATTACAACATCTCTTCCATACTGTATAGAGAGTGTCTCTTGGCCCAAAAATGTAATAATATATATATCTATATATATATATATATATATATATATATATATATAGAGAGAGAGAGAGAGAGAGAGAGAGAGAGAGAGATGGTTTTTGGACATGTGGTATTGATGTGTCATGGTATTGGCCCATGGTATAGTATGGCTAATAATACCTATGGTAAAGTGGGGTGAGTATTCATGATTAAAAATTTAGACTCTTCGTGTGTTTCATGACATGTACTTAACAGCCTCTTGTGAATTTGTTGTTAGCATCTAGACTCTCTAGATAAAGTCTTCCACTAGATTTGTTGTCAATATCTACATTCTATTTGTACCCTTAATTTACTAATTAGTTTAGATCTAGAATAAACTAAAATAAATTATCCTTAACCAAAACAAAAAACCTTAAACCCAAAGTGTTTTATTGAATTTATTGTGAATATCTAAATTTTTAATCACTTATAATTTATCAATGAGTAAATAATTATACTATTAATGAGTGCAATTAGTTTTCTTTTATCTCTTTTTATTAACTAATCATAAATATTTAAATTGCTAAAAAAAACTTATAATTTATCAACGAATAAATAATTATAATATTAGCAAGTGTCATTAGTTTGCTTTTATCTTCATTCTTTTATTGAATAAATAATCATAACTATGAAAGAATATATAGATTATAATTTATCGATGAATACATAATTATAATATTAGTAAGTGTTATTAGTTTGCTTTTATATGTTTTTTATTGAATAAATAATCATAACTATGAATGAATATATAACCAACTTAGATCCATCTTAATTCTGGATCTATCAACCGTCGAGAAGGATCAAATCTCTCGAGTTGAAAACCTCTTTTTTTGAGTGAAAAAACTTGAGGAAAGATTTACACCTCTAGAGATTTGTTATGAAACCAGCTAACAAAAAGATAGAAAAGAGAGATCCACGCCTTAGAATTCAGCCTCTTCGAGGGGGCAACCTCCTTTACATTACATAAATGAACAATTCTTGGATGATACAAATGAAAAAACCTCCTTTCTATATATAGGAGTCTAAGGAGTCACAATATAATCCAGCCGACCTAACAATAATAATATAAAGCCACAAAAATAACAATAGAGGGATTCTATGGGGCACATAAATAACAATATGGGGGTAATAGGGGCACAACAATATAAATAGGGGGTATAACTACAATAGTAATGGGGTAATCACTAGTATTAAAGGGACCCAACATGCCCCTCTCCTTCAAAAAAAGTGTTGTCCTCAACGCTTCAGCAGTTCTGGATACTTCTGCATAAAATTCTCATCCTCCCATGTGGAATCTTCAGCGGATAAGTTCTTCCACTTGATAAGATACTCTGAAATTGATCGATTTTGTAGCTGTCGAGTTCTTGTTTCTGTGATTGCTTCTGGTTCCAATATAATTTTTCCTTCCTCGTCAAGTTCTGGCAATATTGTTTGAGTTGGGAGCTTGTCACCTATAACCTTCTTTAAACATGAAACATGGAAAACTGGGTGCAATCGAGAAGCTACAGGAAGCTCCAATTTGTATGCCATAGTCCCAATCTTTTCCAACACCTTGTACGGACCATAATACTTTGGTGATAATTTATTATCCTTCTTAGCTTGCTTTAGGGACATTTGCTTATATGGTTGTAGCCGTAGGAATACCCAATCACCTACATCAAAACTCATTTCACTGCGATGTTGATCTGCCTGTTGTTTCATTCTATTTTGTGCCAACACGAGGTTATCCTTTAAGAGTTGGAGGACTTGTTGCTGATGTTCGATGTGATGTTCCACTACCTGAACCTTAGAATTTTCTCTTAAATATGATGTGATGGATGGTGGTTGATACCCATAAAGTGCCATAAATGGGGTCATTTTTGTTGCTGTATGGAAGGAAGTGTTATACCACCATTCAGCCAGAGGCAACCATTTGACCCATTGTGTCTATTTATCAGATACAAAGCAACGAAGATATCCTTCCAAACATTTGTTTACTATCTCAGTTTGCCCATCAGATTGAGGATGATAAGATGAGCTATGAGCTAACTGAGTCCCAAGACAAGAAAATAATTCTGTCCAAAAATTTCCAGTGAAAATGGGATCTCTGTCACTTACAATAATCTTTGGGTTTCCATGTAGCTTTTGAACTGTTTCCATAAATGCATTAGAAACTGTACTGGCTTTAAATGGATGTGATAATGCACAAAAGTGTGCATACTTGGTAAGTCTGTCAACTACCACCATGATGACACTCTTTCCCTCAGACTTGGGTAAACCTGTGATAAAATCCATGGAAACCTCCTCCCAACGTTGGCTTGGAATGGATAAAGGTTGTAATAGACCTAGTGTCTTAATTGTTTCAACTTTATTTTGCTGGCAAACCAAACATTCCGCCACAAACTTTTGAATATCTGATTTAAGGCCATCCCAAAAAAATTCCTTCTTAACCCTGTGGTAAGTTTTTAAAAATCCTGAGTGCCCTCCTAAGGGAGAAGTGTGCAATTCCATAAGAATCTTTTGTTTTAGCTGGGAATTCTTATAGAGGTATAAGTGATCTTTGTACCATAACGAATCATTTTGCCAGCTAAATGTATCAGAAGTACTGGAATCTTGTTGTAGCTTTGGAATAAGTGCCCACACTTCTTCGTCATTCTTCCATTCCTCCCTTGCTTCGTTTATCCAATCTGGTTGGATAATAGAAATGGCACACAACAATGCTTCCACATCCTCATCCTTTCTTGAGAGTGCATCTGCCACCACATTTTGCTTCCCTTTTTTGTAGATGATTTCAAAGTCATAAACCAACATCTTTGTGACCCACTTTTGTTGCTCTTCAGAGGATAATCTTTGTTCTAAAAAGTATTTAAGGCTATCATGATCCGTTTTTACCTTGAAGTGTCTTCCCATTAGGTAGGGTCGCCATTTCTTAAGTGCATGGAGTATTGCCAACATTTCCTTCTCATAAATAGCTTTGCTTAAAAACTTTCCCTTGATTGGACGACTTTCAAAAGCAATGGGTCTTTCATCTTGCATTAGAACAGCACCAATTCCATTTCCTGAAGCATCACATTCCACAATAAAGGTTTTTGTGAAGTCCGGCGTAGCTAAGACCGGTGCTTGGCACATTGCCTCTTTAAGATTTTCAAGGGCCTTTGTTGCTTCCGAAGTCCATGAAAATGAGTCTTTCTTCAATAATGTTGTTAGAGGTGCTGCTATTCTCCCATAATTCTTAACAAACTTGCGATAATACCCTGTCAACCCAAGAAATCCTCGCAGATGCTTTATGGATGTGGGGATTTTCCATTCCTTAATGGCTTTAATTTTGCTAGGGTCTACCTTAACTCCTTCATGAGATACAATATGACCCAAATATTCCACCTCCTGGACTCCAAAGAAACATTTGGATCTTTTTGCATATAATTGTTTCTCCTCCAATAGTTGTAACACCCTGTCAACATGTTCAACATGCTCCTTCCAAGACTTGCTGTAGATTAGTATATCATCAAAAAATACTAACACAAATTTTCTAAGGAATGGTTTGAAAATTGAATTCATCAAACCTTGAAATGTTGAAGGTGCATTGGTAAGGCCAAAAGGCATGACCAAAAATTCATAATGACCCTCATGAGTTCTAAATGCCGTTTTCGGAATGTCTTCAATCTTCATTCTAATTTGATGATATCCCGAACGAAGGTCCAACTTGGTGAAGTAAATTGATCCATGTAATTCATCCAGTAATTCATCAATAACAGGAATGGGGAACTTATCTTTAATAGTGAGCTTGTTGAGCTCCCTATAATCTGGACACATGCGCCATGATCCGTCCTTCTTGTGCACCAATACTACTGGAGCTGAGAAAGAACTTTGACTCGGTTGAATTATGCCAGCCTCTAGCATTTCTGCAACCATACGTTCAATTTCACTTTTTTGGACATATGGATATCTGTACGGCCTGATGTTTGGAGGAACACTTCCTAGCATCAGATGAATAGCATGATCATGATCACGCATAGGTGGGAGACCTTTGGGAGTCTCAAATACCTTGGAATGATTGTCCAGGACTTTTTGCAGATCTGGAGAAATAGATGATTCCAATGTGGAAACATCTAGCGAACATAATTGTGCAATTACACCTCTTTGCTCCTTTTTTAGAAGCTTTGTCATGCCATTAGAGCTGATTATCTTTCCTGGTTTCCCTGCAATACCCCTTAATTCAACTTCCTTTCCTTCCACAGAAAATTTCATGAAGAGTTCTTGAAAATTAAAAGCTATTGTACCCAAGGATTGTAGCCACTGGACTCCTAGTACAACATCAGCACCTCCCATTGGAATGGAAAGCATTGGGCTAGTCAATACATATTCTCCCATGGATAGCTTGATATTATGGCACTTTCCAGAACAATTTATTGTTCCTCCATTTGCAATCATCACTTGACACTCTGGTGCTAGATATAGGAAGCAATTCAATTCTTTTGCTACCCTACAATGAATAAAATTGTGGGTGCTTCCTGAATCAATCAACACTATTACCTTTTTCTTCTTGATTTGTCCTTCTATCTTGATGGTTTGAGGAGTGGTAATTCCCGCCAATGCATTACAAGATATGGTCAGATTTATTTGTTCTTCATCTAGGCTTTGTTCCTGGAATATATCCTCTTCTTTTGACCTTTCTTGCTCCTTTTCTTCTTCCTCTTCACAATCTATGTAGAATAATTTCTTCTCAGCACACTTATGACCTTTTGTGTATTTGCTATCACAATTGTAACAAAGCCCTTTTGCTCTTTTTTCTTCCAATTGTTGTGGTGTCAACCTTGTAGGTTGTGGAAGACTATGGGCAACAACACTTCCATCTTTATAGTTGTGAATGGTATGCTTCCTACTTGCCATAATTTTTCTTTCCATTTTTCTTGCTAACCTGAATGCCTTCTCTAATGAATCAGGTTCCCAAAGGCGCACATCATGTTGGATATTATCCTTTAAAGACCCTATGAACACATCAATCCTATGCTCCTCTGGAATATCTTTTACCCTTATGTTCAATTTTTGGAACTCCTCAATGTGCTCCATTATTGAACCCTTTTGTTTGAGACTTATCAATTGGCTAAAAAAAGTGTTGCTTTTTGTATCCTCATAATGTGCTATCAATTCTTCCGTAAAAATTGCCCAAGTGATAAATTTCTTACGAGAACAAAGCCATTGATACCATACAAACTGATTTGGTTCCAAATATAAAGTTGTCATACGTACCTTTTGTGTGTTTTGCACATTATTGAGATCGAAGAATTGCTCCATCTGTAATATCCATGTGGCGGGATCCTTGCCATCAAACTTCCTCATATCGATTTTTGGAACATGGTGAGTCTTCGATCCAACATTAGAGTCTATGGAATCATGATTAACATTTCTTTTGTTCTCATCATGAGTTTCCTTTACTACCTTTTCACCATTAGTAAGTATTTCTTATAGAAAATTTGTCAAATCTGACTTCAAATCTGCCATTTCTGTCTTCAAATCTGTCTTCAAATCTGCCATGTTTGTCTTCAAATCTGTCTTCAAATCATCCATCTTAGCTTCCATGCCCTTTATCTTAGATTCCACACCATTTATCTTAGCTTCTGTTAGCTTTTGTGAGCGTGACATATGTTGCACTTGTTCTTGTAATTTTGATATATCATGTAGCATTTCTTCCTCTTCTTCATGAGTCATGCTAGAGCTTTCAGGTTCCTTACTAGGTGTTTGCATTTTCTTTCCTCGGGGAATCAGTTACCGATAATAATGCTTTACTATGCCCTTTGAATTCCGTTAAACCAAGCTTACACAAAAATTAAAAAAAAAAAACTACACACCTTTTTTCACTTTATAGAAGCCTGATATTGAATCTGATGTATCTCTGTAATTTCAGATCATCCAATTCTAAGGTTGCAACCTGTAGTAGCCTTCTGCGTCCTCTTTCCAATGCCACAAGTCTGAGCCCAATTGGATTCTCCAAGGAAGAGTTATGTGAAATCTCCCACAGTGACTTGCTTTTAGACTGGTTCAGTAGAGCGAACTTGTACGACGTGCCACGCGTCACTGTTTCAACCTTTGAATCTGAAACCCACAGAAAAGAAACTACAGTCCGTCCTCTTTCTGTACCTTTTTACGAAATTTCAATCCGATCCTCAGAGAGAGAGTTATGACGATTTTCCCCAGGTCACCTGTTTTGAATGTAATTCAGGAGTCTGTTTGGAGCAGCGAAACCCTAGAATCCAAAGCTCTGATACCAAATGTTATGAAACCAGCTCACAAAAAGATAGAAAAGAGAGATCCACGCCTTAGAATTCAGCCTCTTCGAGGGGGCAACCTCCTTTACATTACATAAATGAACAATTCTTGGATGATACAAATGACAAAACCTCCTTTCTATATATAGGAGTCTAAGGAGTCACAATATAATCCAGCCGACCTAACAATAATAATATAAAGCCACAAAAATAACAATAGAGGGATTCTATGGGGCACAGAAATAACAATATGGGGGTAATAGGGGCACAACAATATAAATAGGGGGTATAACTACAATAGTAATGGGGTAATCACTAGTATTAAAGGGACCCAACAAGATTTGATCCCTCTCAGCGCTTGATAGATCCAAAGTTAAGATGGATCTAGGTTGGTTTCAGTCGTGTGCAACAACAAAAGATATGTTGAAAATATAATTACTTTGTCATTTCTTTAGTTGTCATTTCTTCTAGATTTTCTCTTTGTTGTGCATTTTCTTCTATTCTTTGTTGTGTCTTTCTTTGTCGATATGCTCTTTGATATTCTATTTGATGTTTTCTTCTTTCTTATTTTTCTTGTGCACTTGTTATTTTTAGTTCCTTTCTTTGTTCATCATGTTCTTTAGTTGTCATTTCTAGTGTTTTTCTCTGTTCTTCATGCTCCTTAGTTGTCATTTCCTCTAGTTTTTTCTGTTGATTTCCTATTTGTTGTGCATCTTCTTCTATTCTTTGTTATTTACTTCTTTCTCTATATGCTCTTTGATGTTGTCTATGACATTCTCTTCTCTCTTCTTCTTCTTGTACACTTGTCATTTCTAGTGCCTTTATTTGGTCTTCATGTTCTTCATTTGTCATATCCTCCAAATTTTTTTGTTGTGCTCTTTCTTCTATTCTTTGTTACGCCTTTATTTCTCTATATGCTCTTTGATGTCTTTTATGATGTTCTCTTCTCTCTTCTTCTTGTACACTTGTCATTTCTAGTGCCTTTATTTGGTCTTCACGCTCTTCATTTGTCATATCCTCTAGATTTTTTTGTTGATTTTCTCTTTGTTGTGCATTTTCTTCTATTTTTTGTTGCACCTTTATTTCTCTATATTCTCTTTGATGTTGTCTACAATGTTCTCTTCTCCCTTCTTCTTCTTGTACACTTGTCATTTCTAGTGCCTTTATTTGGTTTTCGTGCTCTTCATTTGTCATATCCTCTAGATTTTTTTTGTTTATTTTCTCCGTGTTGTGAATTTTCTTCTATTCTTTGTTGTTTCTTTCTTTCTCTATATGCTCTTTGATGTTGTCTATGACATTCTCTTCTCTCTTCTTCTTCTTGTACACTCATCACTATTCTTTTTTGTGCATTTTGTTCTATTCTTTGTTGCACTTTTCTTTATCGATATGCTCTTTGATATTCTCTTTGGCGTTCTCTTCTCTCTTCTTCTTCTTGTGCAGTTGTCCTTTTTGGTGATTTTCTTTGTCGACTTGTGCTGACTTGTTTTTCATGTTATTTAGTTGTCACTAGTTGTTCCTTTCTTCATGTACTTTAGTTGTCACTGGTTGTGCCTTTCTTTGTTCATATATTCCTTGATACTCTCTTTAATATGCTTGATTATTTTCTCTTTGTTCTTCACTTTTTTTTCTTCTATCTTCTCTTTGTTCATCATACATTTCTTCCAAATTTTCCATTTGTCATTGTTGTTGTTTCCTAACATGTTCACGTGTCTATCTTCTTATATCATCAACATGCACATTATCCATCTCGTTTTTATGAGAGGATATGGTAAAGTCAATTATTTTAACATAGAAATCAATGCATTGTCTCTCTCACACACACACACACACACACACATATATATATATAGAAAGCAACATTAAGATAGAGAGAGGGAGAATGAGAGAGAGAGGAGGGGAGAAAATCATAATACCATGGGCCATCTATGCTTTTGATTATTATGTTATGGATCTAGGCTTTTAATTATTATGTTACAATACCATGGACCAATACCATGGCTTATCAATACCACATGCCTAAAAACCATAACTTCCCTGAAATCAATGCATTTATTTTAGATGTTAAATATTTCTATAAGATTTGAAAATCATCATAATGTCGAAATCAATGCATTTAATTTAGATGTTAAATATTTTTGAAAGATTTAGAAAGCAATATAATGTTGAAATCAATGCATTTAATTTAGATGTTAAATATTTTTAAAAGATTTAGAAAACAACATAATGTTGAAATCAATGCATTTAATTTAGATGTTAAATATTTCTAAAAGATTTGGAAAACAATATAACATTGAAATCAATGTGTTTATTTTAGATGTTAAATACTTCTAAAAGATTTAGAAAACAACATAATGCTGAAATTAATGCATTTATTTTAGATATTAAATATTTCTAAAAGATTAAAACTAATTTAAAGAAATTAAAATCTAATTTACTAAGGATCAAAAACTAAATTTAAGAAGTTAATTTACTAAAGATTAAAAACTAATTTGTAAAAGTTTTTTTTCCTAAAGCCAACATTATACTGAAAACAAAAACAATAGTTTTTTAGACTATTGTTTTTTCAAACCATTATTTATTTAATAAAATTAATAAGTTTTCTCTCTTTGATATGCTCACCTTTTACCTTTTATCTTTCCAGATTTATATTTTATCTTTTCAATGAAAATTGTTATAATAGAAAAAATCATTAAGGAATTAAATAAAATAAAAATTATGTTTTTATTTATCATTATCCACTATTTTTAAATATATTAGAGTATTAAACTTTAACATTATAACACAAATATGTACACGCAGTATAATAATTATTTATATCCATTTGAATTTCTCTCCAGCTATTCATTCGAAAAATCAATTCAATGTGGAGTTAAAATAACAATGTGGAGTTAAAATAACAGGGAATTTTTTTGGTAATTTGGTAAATATCATATCACTAGTTTATAGAGAGATCACTAGTTTATAAAGAAAAAACATTTGGAAATTTGAAAGACCAAACAATTATAACGCATATATGTATACTCAGTATATGTGTTTCCTCCTAAGAGGTCACAGGTTCAAAACGAGAGGAGGGTAGAGTATGTATGCCTTGGTAGACTTATCGATCAAATCGCTGCGCGGAGGTGGGTCCCTTGTCCCACAAACAAGGGGGTCTCATACACCAATTTGGTGTCTGGCTTGGCTGTCATCTTAAAAATTAGATATTATTATTATTATTATTTATATCCATTTGAATTTCTCTCCAGCTATTCATTCGAAAATTCAATTTATCGTGGAGTTATTTTTACCAAAAATTCAATTTACCAAAAATTTCAGGAATTTTTCTGGTAATTGGTAAATATCATATATGTATGAGCTCAATTAAATATAGTTTAACTATTATTTTTGTTTTAGTAATATTATTATTTTCATTACACTCGCCCATCTAACACTCACTCATATAGCACTTACACATCTTATTTTTACCAAAAATTCAATTTACCAAAAATTTCAGCAATTTTTTTGGTAATTGGTAAATATCATATATGTATGAGCTCGATTAAATATAGTTTAACTATTATTTTTGTTCTAGTAATATTATTATTTTCATTACACTCACCCATCTAACACTCACTCATATAGCACTTACACATATAACATATCACATCTAACACTCACTCATCTAGCACTTACACATATAACATATCACATCTAACGTTTACCCATCTAATACTCACCCAGCTAAGGCTCTCACATCCACCCTAAATTGGGTTATAGAGCGCATTTTAGCACAATTATAGCATTAATTTGTATTATTAATTTCTTTTATATATTCTTTTATTGAATAAATTATCATAAATATGAATAAATATTATTAAATTTCTTTTACTTGAATTTTAATTAAAGTATTACATTGTAATTAGTATGTGGTTTTTTTCTAGATCTTTTTTCCTTTTATTATATATATATTATTTTTTTCTCCTTTATTATACTTTATATTTTTTTTCTCCTTTATTATACTTTTGTTTTATTTAGTTATAAATTTTAATTATTTTATTTAAATAGTTAAAAAATATTATTGATTTAGTATATATATACTTTTTATTGATTTAATATATATACTTGTAAATCAATTTAGGGGAATTGCTCGAAATTGACTCCAAACTTAGAGTCACTGTCCTATAATCATAAATTGAGGAACAGAAAACTAATGTACGTAGGAACGCTTCTGTCAATTTAAATAATGGGACTCTGCTGATGAGATTAAGGCTTTAAGAAAGTAAAGGGAATTAATGATGTGATCCATGTACTTGAGATGGAAAATTTATTATATCTTAGCAGGTTGAAGAATGTCAAAGTTAAAACGTTGTTTGAGAAAAGCAAAGTGTCACCTTAAAAGCAATGACAAAATATTCATATAACTCGTGAATTTCATACTTTATATGAATATATTTTGATATTCTATATATAAAATTGTGATACCGTTAGTTTATTTTATATATATATATTCATATAACTCGTGAATATCATACTTTATATGAATATATTTTGATATTCTATATATAAAATTGTGATACCGTTAGTTTATTTTATATATATAATAGGTTAAACTTGCAGTGAATTATTTGTTTTTTTTTAATTAATTTTATATATATATATATATATATATATATATATATATTTATTTATTTATTTATTTTATTTTTTGAATTATATATATATAATTCAATTTTTAATTATATTTTTGTTAATTAATTATTTTTTGGTACATAAATCTCAAAAAAAAAAAATTCATTGTTGTGGTTTGCTTTTAACAAAAGCAGTTTGGTGACAATGCAGACATCTTATCACTTTTTTGTTTATCAAATTGATCAAAATTGAAGCTATTGTTTAAGCTACACTACACTGACACGTCTATTTGATTTAATAATCAAAATTGCTACATACATTCTGCTAGGTGGTTCTAGTTAGCCATAGTTGTAACTTATCTATGAAAATGAAAGAAAAATTCTTAATCAAAAACATAAAGCAAAAGACCTATGCATGCATCATTTAGCTAGAGACTTTGTCAAGGCAAGATCTTGTGCGCACATGGCTTGCTAGAAATTGATGCCCTCAATGAAGATGGCCCTCAATATGGGCAAGATGGGTATCTAGGTTGACCAAACAAGAGTGCTAGTGGTGTTAAGCTCATTGGATTTCATTGACATGGGCTATGCATATGGCTTGCTAGAAATTGACGCCCTCAATGAAGATGGCCCTCAATATGGGCAAGATGGGTATCTAGGTTGACCAAACAAGAGTGCTAGTGGCGTTGAGCTCATTATTTTTCATTGATGTGGGCTATGCATATGGCTTGCTAGAAATTGATGCCCTCAATGAAGATGGCCTTCAATATGGGCAAGATGGGTATCTAGGTTGACCAAACAAGAGTGCTAGTGGCGTTGAGCTCATTGGATTTCATTGACATGGGCTATACTCTCGTTGTGGTCCTCTTGTTTTTTCTTTGAGCACCTCGCCCAACAAAGTTTTAATTTTCTAGTGAAGGGTTATTTTTTTTTAATTATGATGACACAATTTAATGTTAATTAATGTTGAGAATTAATATTGTGGTTAATGATAGGTTTTGGATGAAGTTAGTGAAAAAATATTATAAATATTTTATATAAAAATTCATGTTAGTACAATTTTATTAATTTATATTAAATTAATATTAGTAAAAAATAATGTAAATTTATATTTACAACTTTAAATATTGAGGAAACTAAAAAAATGAAATGTCTCAACATTAATTAACAATAAATTGAGTCATCACAACAGAAAATTTTAAATTTAAATTTATTATTATGAAAATAACATAATTTTATTATAAGCCCCAAGGGTTAGCTCAACTGGTTGAGTCCCCATTGTTAAGTACCTTTCAAATCGGGAGGTCACATGGTCAATTCTCCTCGATGCCCTTGGGGTTAGGCCCTACTAGTATCGCCAACGGACTTTAAAAGATTCCCTTCAGGGTTGACCTGCCCAGATTTTCCTATGGGAAAAAATATATATAATTTTACTATCACGCAAATAACATAATTAAAAATAATTTAAATAAGGAACTAACAAACCAAAAAAGAAAGTTTAGGATGAGCCCTCGAAGCAGGAGGACAATGAAACCCCAAAGAAACAGGAAAACATGGAGATAGATGGAACACAAGAAGAGTTGAGCACAAAGGAACAAGTTCTCAAGAGGATTTTGAATGAATGGCGAAATCTAGATGAAAGATTCATCCCAGAAGAACAAAAAAAAAAATCTATCGAGATACTTTTCAGAAATACCAAGCCAAACTAAGTCAGGTCGCATCAGATCAACAAGAGCACCTTGTATCTCCACTGGGCAGCGATACAGAGCAAGGTGCCCAAGGAAAAGAGGGGGAAAAGAGGTCGAGAGAATCTACAAGAATCAATCCAAATGGTTGGGGATCTCTTGGAAAACTCAGGCAGGGTGGTACCGCTTTCGGCGATATTCCACTAAATTAATAAATCTACACAATGATAATTGTCTCCTTGAATCTGAGAGGCCTCAATAGCCAAGGAAAATGATGATATCTCAAAGAAAGAATAAAACAAGAAAAACTTAGTACTATGATGCTACTGGAAACCAAAGTATCTGAAAATCGATTGAAAGTAATTGTCCAAGGGATTAAACCTCATTATGACATTATGGATTTAGACTCTAGAGGAAGTGCAGGAGATTTGGCTATACTCTGGAACCCTCTAGAGGTCATTTTTGGATATTGGGTTAGCCTACCCCAAATTCTTCTGGGAAATTAAGGCATATAGGAACCCCTGACTCAGCGTTGTTATATGTTGTTTATGGCCCTCATACTCCTAGAAAAAAAGAGGTTTTCCTTCATAATATAGGAAAGACGAGATGTATACACCATGAGGAGCTTTGGATCATCAGAGGTGAGTTTAATATGATTTCCTCCCTAGAGGAAAAAAAGGGCGGGATAAGTAGAATGGATTCAAATGGAAGCATTTAAGGTATTGATCACGGAGCCAAAGTTGGTGGATATTCAAACTAATAATGGAATATATACGTGGAATAATTGAAGAGGGGGCTCTCATCAAGTTTCTTCACGCCTAGACAAATTTATGGTTTCAGAGCAATTGATGAGCAGGGATATATTATTCGAAGCATTAATCCTCCCTTACTTAGATTCAGATCACTAGTCGATCAGGTTGAAATAGATCTTAAGTTGGCACCTAAAAACAAGTTGTTCTATTTTGAATCATTATGGCTCAAGGATCCCTCTTTCCTAGGGAAAATGAAAAACTGGTGCAGATCCAATATAGTGCAAGGCAAGAACCACATGCACACCTTCAAACTTAAGCTAAAATATCTTAAACAATAGATTAAATGTTGGAACCAAGTGGAATTTGGGAATATCATGAAGGAGCAGAGGAGCCTTCAAGAGCGAATGAATGGGATCCAACAACAAATGATCACAGAAGGTTGTTTCAAAGCATTGGTTTTGGAAGAAGGTCAGGTCTTGAATATTTTGGAGGAAAGAAGGAAGCAGGAGGAAATCCTTTGGAAGAAAAAATCTTGTATTTAGTGGCTCAAGGAAGGTGATAGAAATATGAGATTCTTTCATAAGGCTATGATCCAACATCGACAACATAACTAGATCTTTTCTTTAAAGGATGCCAAAGGAAATCGTCCCACTCAGCATGAGGAGATGGAGGACCTCCTATTGGATCATTTTCAATCCATGCTCTCAAAACTAGATCCTCACTGGTCAAAGGCAATCCAAATAATTACTAGACATATTCCCCACCTAGTCGAACGGGATCAGAACCTTGCTCTGATGAGGGCGGTGACTCTAGAGAAAATAGAGGAAGTTTTCAAAGGTATGGCCAAGTATAAAGCCCTAGGAATGGATGGTTTCACAACCGAATTTTTCCAAGTTTCTTGGAGCTTCATTGGATGAGACGCCTTGGACATGCTATAAGAATCACTCAAAACCCAAAAGGTATGCTTCGTCTCAATTCCGACTTTATCTTGATAATTCCTAAATCGTCACATTCGGAAAATCCTCAAGGTTTCAGACCTATAGCCTTATGTAATGTTATTTATAAAATCATCTCCACTGTTATGGTTAAAAGGCTCAAACCTCTGTTTCCTAATCTCATTTCCTCGGAACAAACTGGATTTTTTGAAGGACACCAAATTCTGGAAGATATTATCACCCCCAGGAAGTTGTCCATTCGCTTAAACATCTAAAATCTCCTGAAATGTTGATTAAGTTGCATTTATCCAAAGCCTATGACCACCTTAGTTGGCCATACCTTCTCGGTGTCCTGAAGGCTTATTTCTTTGATTCAAGATGGATCAACTGGGTCTCCTCCCTCATATCAACTCCGATATTTTTGATCTTGCTCAATGGATCCCCTTCCAAATCCTTTAACTCTTCTAGAGGTTTATGGAAAGGAGATCATCTATCCCCCTTTCTCTTCATCCTTATGGTTGAACGCCTGGGTAGGTATATAAAATCTGTTTCCCAATCTTCCCAGATTAAAGGCCTTTGTTTATGAGTTGATGACCTCCCTGTCACTCATCAGCAATTTGTGGATGATATCATGTTGTTTTGTAAAGTCTCCCTCCGTGAAGTCATAAAGTTAAAAGAAATCCTCCAATAGTTCATGCAAGCCTCTGGTACAATGGTAAACAATGATAATCAAATATTTCCCTTTTTTATACTCTGATTTCCACCCAAACCTTCTTAGCTCGATCCCTTAGTTTTGGAATTGGAACCTTGCATGTTAGGTATCTAAGTATGCCCCTAGTCCTAAACTCCTTAAGAAATGTTTGTTGGGAAGATCTCCTCCAGAAAATTCAATCAAAACTGAGTGGTTGGGCCTTTAGAGCCTTAAAACGTGCTAGCAAAGTAATCCTTCTAAAATTTGTTTTACAATCCATCCCGATACACCAACTTTCGGGCATGACTGCTCCTAAATCAGTGTGTAATTCCATGACGGAGACCTTTAGAATTTTTATGTGGACGGGAACCTAGAAGGCTAAGAAAAGACCTCTGGTGTTCTGGGCCAATGTTATAAAACCTAATTTGGTAGGGGCTCTCGGCCTCAGAGACCTGTTGATCTTCAACCAAGTTCTAGGTGCTAAAATTTGGTGGAGATGGTTACAGGGAGGCACAGACCTTTGGAAGAATATATGGACCAGGAAATACAAAATGTCGTCCTCATCTAAAGGAAAACTAAGACACTTGGATACACCAAAGGGATCTTGAACCTAGAACTTAGCGTCTATTAATGGAGAGCTCATCAAAAACCACACATTTTGGGAGATCAGGGCTGGGAACAATGCCCTTTTTTGGTAGGAAGCTTGGAAGCAAAGAGAGAAGCTTCTTAATATATAGGACCTCATAGATATTTTCTTATATACAAACAACCAAAACTGCATCTCAGTAAAGCAATTATAGAGCCCCACCCAGAATGACCTGATGTGGAGAACTTGGAAAGGTCCTTAGGATTGGATAAACCCACCAATAACCAATCAATGGAAGACATTAGAAAGAGAAATTCAATCCAGGAAAATCACAAAACAGGAAGGCCCTAACATCCTCAGATGGGGGTACACTACCAAAGGAATGTTTAATGTGAGAGAAGCATACAAATTGGCAGTTGAGGAACTCCAGGACCACCACAATCCTATATGGAGAAAGATATGGATAAAGAATTTGTGGCCAAAGGTTGCTCATTTCTTATGGTTGGTTTGTTGAAATATAATCCTCACTTGGGATCAATTATAGAAGCAAGGTCCTTCATACTATATTTTGTCTCTAAAATGAAGATCTTGAACACCTTTTGAAATCATGTACCTTTGCTAACCAGTTATGGAATAAGCTAAGGATCCTCTTTGACCATGAGGACCGAGTTAGAAACAACATCCCGGAATCTATTGAAAATTGGAGAAAAGGAATTTTCTCAAGCCCTGTTATAAATCACGCTTGGAGATCGTCGATTGGTTTTCTCCTTTGTGATATTTGGAAAGAAAGAATTCTTTGAATCTTTAAAGATTAAAGGATACCTCAGGAGGAAGTCTAGAAAGGGGTCATACAAAATATCCCGGAAATAATTTTGGATGAACAATGGCATCATGACTGGCAAGTCTCTCCTCATTGATCAGGTGCTCAAAAAAATAGCTCAAAAGTCAAAGTTTTCAGATCGGTATGGAACCTATATGACTGTGTATTGCTCATCATCTTGAATATGTCGCAACTCTTTTCACATGAAACAGACACCATATGTTCTCGGAATCATGTTATGTTCACTTTCCCAAACATTCAATTTTTTTTTTAAATTGACAGCCCAGTCAGTGGTCCGTACTACTATGTGGCACTCACTAGGTAGGTCTATATGGTGCTTTAACTGGTCAATGGGCTCAGCAAATCGTATTGTGCCAAGTGGCACATTTTTATTGGGTGCAATTTAGTAATTTGTAATTGGTTGGTTGGTGGCGAACCACAGGCTGACATGTGGCCCAGCCGAGGCTGCCACGTGGCAGCCCAAGGGCCACCAAAATTATTGCTCAAGTTCAAGCAGAGGTAGCAGGGATTGAACCCGCAACCACATAGCACATAAAAATTTCGTTTACCAATAGGCTATCACCATGGTTCTTAACTATATATGGCATTGGCATATATTTAAATTTGACAAGCGTGCCATTAGGGGTAGGGCCAGCCCTTGGTCACACAACCTCATATGACCACCAACCGGAGGGGAGTGGGTGCTCGGTCGACGGGAGTAGGCTATTGGCCTTAGCCCCCAATTTTTTCGGAATTTAGGCATTAGCAGGGCATTTAAAGTGTCCAATAATTTCACCCAAGTTTTAGTGAAATTGTCACTCCGTTAGCATGTTTTGGGGAAAATTTGTCGGATGGTGCCAAATTTTGGGGAATTTGTGATGCGATTAGTAGAATATTTGGAAAGGCCATAACTTCTTCAGTTTTTAACCAAATCAGGAGCATAAAGAGGCTACACAGGCGTTTTTGGGCATTCTTGAGCCATTGGAATAGGTTTTAGACCTTTTTGAGCATTGTAAATTGATATATTCACACCTTTGAGCATAATAGAGAGGGTCAAGCCATTCGAAGTTGGACGAAGGATACGTAGCCCAAGAGGGGTGAAATCCTTCATCATGTGTTGTTGTGATATGTTTATGGTGATGTTTATGTTTGTTATATGTTGTTGTTCATTCATTTGTTTATGTTAATTTGCACATAAAATTTACATAAAAGCACTCAAAAACCCATGTTTAAAATTGATTTGGTTGATATAGTTAACCATGATGATGGGGTGTTTCAGAAAGCAAAGGGATTTCCTCCCAAGAGGAGAATCCAACATGAAATACCATTGCAGCAAAAGTGTCTTCTTCCTAACATTGACATACACCGAATGTCAAGAATGGAAAGTGAAGAAATAACAAAGCAAATCCAGGGGTTGTTGAACAAAAGGATCACCCGACCATTTCCTTCAACATGTGGTGCACATATTGCTTTGGTGTCTGAAAAGAATGGAAAACATTTCATTAAATGGGACTCATGGAGTGGCTATCATCAAAGTACAGTTGTTGAAGGAGACATATGGAAGATGACATACACAACCAAGCAAGGTTTGTTTGAATGGCTTGTTATGATTTTTGGTCTTTTCCATGCTCTTTCTACTTTCATGCATATGAGGAAAGATGTATTGAAGCCATTTATAGACATGATAGTCTACTTGGATGACATTTTCATGTTCAAAAAATTTCATTATGAACATGTCATGTGTGAGAAAAAAATACTTGATGTCATATGTCAAGAACATTTGTTATTGAAGATGTCAAGATATGAGTTGGGTAAAACTTCTTTGATGTACTTGGGCCATAATATTGGAGAAGGTGAGTTGATGTTAGACCTATCCAAGATTGATGCCATTAAGGTTTGGTCAACGCTCAAGATAAGAGGTTTTTTGGGGGCTGTCCAATGTTGGAGGAAAAATTTTGTTAAATTTTCTTCTATTGTAGCTCATTTGCATTCTTTGGCAGTTGTGTAAAAGGTCTTCCTGTGGGGAGGCAAATAAAAAGAGGCATTTGATGCTTTGAAACAAAAGATTAGTTCAACCTTTATAGTTTCTCTTCTAGGCATGAAAAAGTCATTTGATTTTCAAGTTGATGTATGTGACTATGCCATGGGCGCAGTCCTTATGCAACATGGTAAGCCCATTTCATTTCATTCTGAAATTTTCAATGGTGCAGTGTTTAAGTTAAAGCAACAAAGGCACATTCATTGGATGGCTTTTCTTCTACTATTCCACTTGTTCAAAAGGAATAAGAAAGGTATAAGTGACAAGTTTGTTGATGTATTTTCTAGGCCTATTGTTTGTGTAACTACTTTCCTCAAGCATCATTTTGTTTTAGATGAAAGTTATGATCATCAAAATACATACTTTCAAGATGTACATTCAAGCTTGAGTCAAAGGAATCAAGTAGAGGAATTTGTTTACCATTTGCATCATAATGTGTTGTTTCATCTTAATAAGAAGGATGTTGTTATTGATGGTAACATGGACAAAACCAAGAAGTTCATTGAAAAACTCCAAATGATACATCAAACAGTGCAAGATCAACTTGGAAAGAGCAAAGGCAAGTACAAAACAAGGCATGACAAGCATCGTGTAGATCACAAGTTCCAAGTTGGTGATGAATGGATCAAGATTAGAAAGGTGAGGGAATTGTACCCTCACCTGCTAGACAACTGAAAGTGATCTTTTGGGGTCCAAAAGGCTTCCAGTGGGGAGGAATGATCAAGTGCTCAAAAAAATAGCTCAAAATTCGAAATTTTTGGATTGATGTGGAACTCAAACAACCGCATAGTGCTCATCATCCTGAATCTGGTGCAACTCGTTTCACGTGAAACAAACATCGTATGCTCCCAGAATCATGTTTTGTTCACTTTCCCAAACAGACCAAATTCTGAAAATAATTCACAGTCGAGTCAGCAGTTTGTATTGCTGATGTGGCACTGACTGGGTAGGTCTATGTGCTGCTTTAACTGTTCAATGGGCTCGACAAATCATATTGTGCCAAGTGGCACATTTTTATTGGGTGCAATTTGGTAATTTGTAATTGGTTGGTTGGTGGCAAACCACGGGCTGACACGTGCCCCAGCCAGAGGCTACCACGTGGTAGCTTGGGTTCCACCAAAATTATGGGTCAAGTCCAGGAAGGGGCAGCAAGGGTCAAACCTCCGACCACATAGCACATAAAAAAAGTCATTTACTAATACGTTATCATCATGTTTCTTAACTATATATGTTGTCGGCATATATTTAAATTTGACAAGCGTGCAATTGGGGGGTAGGGCCGGCCCTTGGTCGCACAACCTCATACGACCACCAACCAGAGGGGAGCGGGGGCCCGACCAGTGGGGGTGGGCTATTGGCCTTAGCCCTGGGCATGTAGCCACCAACGTGCCCAAATTTTTTGAAATTTAAGCATTAGCAGACATTTAAAGCGTCTGGCAATTTCGCCCAAATTTCGGCGAAATTGCCTCTCAATTATCATATTTTGGGGAAAATTTGTAGGATGGTGCCGGATTTTGGGGAATTTGCGGTGTGATTAGCAGAAGATTGGGAAAGATCGTAACTTCTTGAGTTTTTGACCAAATCAGGAGCAGAAAGAGGCTACACAGGCATTTTTGGGCATTTTGGAGCCATTGGAATAGGTTTTAGAGATTTCTAAGCATTGTAAACCGATGTATTCATACTTTTGATCATAATAGAGAGGGCCAAGCCATTGGAAGCTGGACTAGGGAGACGTAGCCCTGAAGCGGTGAAATCCTTCATCATGTGTTGTTGTGATATTGTTTATGGTGATGTTTATGTCTTTTATATGTTGTTGTTCAGTGATTTGTTTATGTTAATTTACACATAAAATTTAAATAAAAGCACTCAAAAACCCATGTTTAAACTTGCAAATAATCTCATGAATCCTTAAGCATATTTAATATATTCTGAAAAGGAATTTTAGCACAAAAAAACTAATTTTCCCAATCATATCATGTTTGGTATCAGAGTTCTCGGTTTTATTTGTGCAAGAAGGATTTAACTATTTGCAAATGAATGTCGTGCTTTCAAGGTTAAAACTCAAGAGAGGATAAGGGAAGTTGGTTGAAATCCCTAAAGATGGGTCAAGGGGAAGGAGGGAAGGTTGCCACAATCTCCACCTTGAGTTCTTCCTCATGTTGTGGTTGAGACTCCATTGAGCATGTCTCATGAAGGAGAACCTACAGACATGACAGAGGATGAGAAGGTCTCTAGGAAGGCTTTCTTTGATATGATAGAGATGGTGAAGGTCCTCTATGAAGAGCGGAATACCAGACTGCAGGGTGAAACCTCCAAACCTCCCAAAGGTGAAGGTTCTTCAAGAGGATGACATAATGGAAATGGAGGTAAACCTCCCCCCTCTCCACCATCTTCTTCATCTTCTTCTTCATAGACATCTTCACCCTCTTCCACTAACACAAGCCTTACTCATACTCATCAACATACCTCAAAAGGAACTGGTCACCTTATTAAAACTTGATGTTAAATTTGAACTGCCCATATATAACGGTGAATAGAATGCAGAGAAGCTTGACAATTGGGTTTGTCAGTTGGAGGTCTATTGTAGAATTCAGAACCTTCAAGAGGATGACATAAAGATTGAATTAGCTTCCTTGAGGTTAGAGGGTACAACACTAGTATGGTGGGAATCAAAGGCACAAGAAGAGATAAAAAAACATGGTAAGATCTCAATTTCTTGGTCTCATTTCATTGTTGCAATTAAAAGACAATTCTACCCTCTAGCTTATATGTAGAAAGGCATCATGAATTGGCATAACTTTAGACAACTTAAAGGTCAAAATGTGTAATATTACACCCAAGAATTCAGAAAAAGGTCTCTAACATTAAGTGTATATTTGCAATCAAAATACACGTTGCTGAAGTACATAGGGGGTTTACACAGTTACCTTATGCATACTATCCTTACGTTTAATCCCAATAATCTATATGAAGTGTGTGTGCAAGCCACTCATCTTGAGGAAAGAGTAAAAAAACTCCAGAAGAGGGTAGTAAAAATCCATTTAAGGGTAAAGAAAAAGAAAAGGGTTTCAAAGGAAAGAAAAATGCATCCATTAAAAAGGAGGGAGAAAAACCAATATGTAAACATTGTTCCAAAGAGGGTCACGATCAAGCTAACTGTTGGAAGCTTCATCCTGAGATGAGGCCTAAGAAATTCAACAACAAAGGAGAAGAAAAGGCAGTTGCCATCATTCAAGAGGATTTGGGATCCAATTCGGGTGATGAAACTAAAATTAGAGCCATGGGTATGAATGGAAAAGAATCAATTTCTAGCACTAGTATAACAAATTGTCACACTAGCACTACAAATGAAGAAACAAAGATTGAATTATACCATGTGAGTATAATTTCAAAGCATACAAAAATTGACACACTATTTGATAGTGGGTCTCAAGCCAACTTGATATCTGAAGACTTAGTTAAGAAACTTTATCTTGAAACCATTTTACATCCCAAGCCATATCCATTGGGTTGGATACGCAAGGACACAAACTTACAAGTTACAAGAAAATTTATTATTCGGTTTGCAATCATAGAAAACTTCATGACGAAGTTGAATTAGATTTTGTACTGTTTGATATTTCAGGAATTGTTTTGGGTAGTCCTTACCTCTATGATAGAAAATCAATCTTCTATCATCATTAAAACAAGTACCACTTGTTCGAAGATGGTGTGGATTATATTGTGAGAGCTCATCGCAAGAAACTAAATCTTTCATTAGTTAATGTAGGGAAAATGAAAAGTCTAGTGAATTCAAGCAAGAATTTAGTGCTTCTTATGATCAAACCCAATGTTGATGTTGATTATGAAGCGTTTGATGGTTGTAATTCAAAATTGAAAATTGGTTTGGTTGATGTAGTTAACCATGTTGATGACGTGTTTCAGAAAGCAAAGGGACTTCCTCCCAAGAGGAGAATACAACATGAAATACCATTGCAGCAAAAGTGTCTTCTTCCCAACATTGACATGCACCGATGTCAAGAATGGAAAGTGAAGAAATAACAAAGAAAATCCAACAGTTGTTGAAAAACAAGATCATCCGACCATTTCCTTCACCATGTGGTGCACCTATTGTTTTTGTGCACAAGAATGGAAAATATTTCATTAAATGGGACCCAAGGAGTGGCTATCATCAAAGTAGAGTTGTTGAAGGAGACATATGGAAGATGACATACACAACAGTGGGAGCATAACAGAGCTGAACCGTTGGAATGCCGAACTCCGATAGCGCGACACTACTGAAGCCGAAACATTATAGGGAGGCTTTAATAACATATCGGGTCTTCGATTATTATCGCATCGCAAGTTCAGAGTGAAGGACCCTTGTATTGGGAGCACTGGAATTACCGATTGCGATCTCCGATAATCCTGTGTATTATTGCATCGGGGAAGGAGCTTGGAAGGGCCGATAATAAACCGCTGATAGTGTATTTTTGTTCAATTGGAACGAAAGCCCTCCGCCTGTGTATATTGCGTTTTAAACGCATTTTCACTTGTTTTAAAGCAACGATAGTCTATCTTTATAATTCCTATGGGATTGTAATCCCGATAGAGGAAAACAGGTGTATTGCTTGAAAGCGGCGAAAACAAGGGCTGGGGTGATAAGAGGAAAACCTCATGAGACAATCAGTCTAACATTAGATGACTAATACACCTCTTGAAGCAGAAAGAGGAATTCAACAAGAAATTGAAGAAATTATATCAGGCTTCGGTCGTTTGTCCATATCGCCTGCACCAAGGCCACCATTAGTGGTATCAGAGCAACCAGCTCACATTGAATTGAATCTTAGAATCAAGAGAAGGAAATTTAATATGGTTTTCAGATTTGGAAGAGGACAAGGACATGGTGGAAGAGGACGGCCTGTTGCAAACGCTGAAGTAATGGAAGTTGTGCAACAGATGCAAGCTAGATTGGATGCATTAACAATAGGCAGAAACATAGATGATGGGGATGTTAGTGAACCTGAGGATGAAGCTGCAGAGGAAGAAGTTATAGCAGTTACTCCTGAGATGAGATTCTTCTAGTCAGTGTTGAGATCCACAGCTAGGCCAAAGACCGAGGTTTCAATATATGAAGGAGGACTGAATCCAGAAGAATTGATAGACTGGATTAATGGCATGGAGAAATTCTTTGATTATGAAGAAACAGAAGATGAGAAGAAATTAAAGTTTGTTGTCACCAAGCTAAAAGGCCATGCAGCGCTTTGTGGGATGGTGTGCAGGTAGAAAGAAAGAGACTTGGCAAGCAACCTATCAAGAATTGGAGTAGGATGGTAGCAAATCTAAGAGGTAAGTTTCTACCAAGTAATTATCAGCAAACCTTGTTCAGACAGATGCAAAATCTTAGACTGGGGTCTTTGACAGTGAAATAATATAAGTATGGGGGATTTACGCAGTGCATTATATTAGATATCATTTTTGGGATTCAACTGCGTTAAGTAAGTCATTCAAACGTATGACCATTTCCATGAGAGGTAGTCGTAACTGACTAATTTCTCATGATTTTTGAATAGTTCACTTAGCACTCATTGCATCGGGTGATGCTCACAGGGGTGAAGAAGTGGGATTGAAACTAGTGAAATGTGGAGAACGAATCACATAGCATCAATCATCACTTCCGGGGCTTGCACCCGGTAACCAGGACTTCCCAGGAGGTCACCCATCCCAGAACTCCTCTGGCTCAAGCGCGCTTAACTGTGGAGTTTTTCCCCACAATCAAGCCCACTTATCTTGCTACCCCATTTGCAAAACCTTAGCAAGTATTGTGCCTCATGAACCATTCAAGTAGAGATCCCTTGACTCTTTTTGAATTTAAGTATGGGGGATTTACGCAGTGCATTATATTAGATATCATTTTTGGGATTCAACTGCGTTAAGTAAGTCATTCAAACGTATGACCATTTCCATGAGAGGTAGTCGTAACTGACTAATTTCTCATGATTTTTGAATAGTTCACTTAGCACTCATTGCATCGGGTGATGCTTACAGGGGTGAATTAGTGGGATTGAAACTAGTGAAATGTGGAGAACGAATCACATAGCATCAATCATCACTTCCGGGGCTTGCACCCGGTAACCAGGACTTCCCAGGAGGTCACCCATCCCAGAAATCCTTTGGCTCAAGCGCGCTTAACTGTGGAGTTTTTCCCCACAATCAAGCCCACTTAGCTTGCTACCCCATTTGCAAAACCTTAGCAAGTATTGTGCCTCATGAACCATTCAAGTAGAGATCCCTTGACTCTTTTTGAATTTAAGTATGGGGGATTTACGCAGTGCATTATATTAGATATCATTTTTGGGATTCAACTGCGTTAAGTAAGTCATTCAAACGTATGACCATTTCCATGAGAGGTAGTCGTAACTGACTAATTTCTCATGATTTTTGAATAGTTCACTTAGCACTCATTGCATCGGGTGATGCTCATGAGTGCTAAGTGAACTATTCAAAAATCATGAGAAATTCTACAAGGTAAGCATAAGAGCTGGAGAAGCCCAGGATACAGATGAGAAGGTGGCTAGATATATGAATGGCCTTAGGATGGACATTCAAGATGAGATAAGTACATTGTCTCCTAAAACAGTAGAGGAAGCTTATCAGATAGCACTAAAAGCTAAAGAAAAACTCATGAGGAAGAAGTCTGCCAGAGGGAGAGGTACTTTCCGAGGAAGGGGAAGTCAAGGTGGTAGAGGAAGATCTACAGCACCTAAAGATGGAGCTAGCAGCAACTCAACCCAGCATGCACCCACAGGAGGTGATGCAAGAGGCAGAGGGAGTTTTTCTAGAGGAAGAGGAGGCATAGGAAGAGGAAGATAAATAAGATGTTATAGATGTAACAAGCTGGGACACAGAGCTGTTGAATGCCCAAAGAATGCAGGAACAGGCAAGAGAATGCAATTGTTGCTCCAGTTGAGTGAGAAGCACCAGCAACAGCAGTGGCAGAAGAAGAAAATATACCAGAGAGGGAAGAATCTTTGGTAGTTAACAAATTTTTGCTCAAGCCAGCAAAGGAGATAGTTGAACCATCACAAAGAAAAACTTTGTTCGGAACAGTGTGTAAAGTTCAAGGGAAATGTTGTCAGATGATCATTGATAGGGAAAAACCTCTCTCTATGCATTTGATTTTATGGTTCTCTGTTGAATGGTAATTGGGTGTGTGTATCAATTTTAAGGTGTTCTTCTGAGTCTAAATACCAATGAATTAACCTTATTTCCAGTTAATATTTTGGTTGAAGCCTTTAGATTTTGTTTTTCATTCATATGAGCGAGCCTAGCTCTTTAATTGCTTTAGTTGAGTTCTGCGGGTAAAACTCTGTTTTACACAGAGCGTGAAATACTTATCCAGAACAGAGTTCCGGACTTGAATTTTTATTGCACAGAGACTATACCCTTGTCGGGTCCAAAACCTTTATCGCATCGCTGAGTGGGAGCAGAACAGAGCTGAACCGTTGGAATTCCGAACTCCAATAGCGCGACACTACTGGAGTCGAAACATTATAGGGAGGCTTTAATAACATATCGGGTCCGCGATTATTCTCGCATCGCAAGTTCGGAGTGAAGGAGCCTTGTATTAGGAGCATTGGAATCGCCGATTGCGATCTATGATAATCTTGTGTATTATTGCATCGGGGAAGGAGCTTGGAAGGGCCGATAATAAACTACTGATAGTGTAATTCTTTTGAATTAACAATATAGTTGAACTTAAAGCGCTGATAGTGTATTTTCCTTCCTTTTGAATGAAATCCCTCCTCCTATGTATATTGCGTTTTAAACGCATTTCACTTGTCTTAAAGCAATGATAGTATATCTTTATAATTCCTATGGGATTATAATCCCGATAGAGGAAAACAAGTGTATTGCTTGAAAGCACCGACAACAGGGGTTGGGGTGATAAGAGGAAAACCTCATGAGACAGTCAGTCTAACATTAGATGACTGATACACCTCTTGAAGCAGAAAGGGGAATTCAGCAAGAAATTGAAGAAATTATATTAGGCTTCGGCCGTTTGTCCATATCGCCTGCACCCAGGCCACCACCTATTGTTTGTGTAACTACCTTCCTCAAGCATCATTTTGTTTTACATGAAAGTTATGGTCAGCAAAATGCATACTTTCAAGATGTACATTCAAGCTTGTGTCAAAGGAATCAAGTAGAGGAATTTGTTTACCATCTGCATCATAATGTGTTGTTTCATCTTGGTAAGAAGGATGTTCCTATTGATGGTAACATGGACAAAACCAAGGAGTTCATTGAACGACTCCAAATGGTACATCAAACAGTGCAAGATCAACTTGAAAAGAGCAAAGGCAAGTAAAAAACAAGGCACGACAAGCATCGTGTAGATCACAAGTTCCAAGTTGGTGATGAATGGATCAAGATTAGAAAGGTGAGGGAGTTGTACCCTCACCTGCTGGACAACTGAGAGTGATATTTTGGGGTCCAAAAGGCTTCCAGTGGGGAGGAATGATCTTGTGATAAAAAAAGTATCTCAAAATCCAAAGTTGTCGGATCAGTGTGGAACCTAGACAAGTGTGTAGTTCTCATCATCCTGAATCCGGTGCAACTCGTTTCGCACGAAACAGACACCATATGCTCCTAGAATCATTTTCTATTCACTTTCCCAAACAAGGGAAATTTTGAAAAAAAATTGACAGCCGAGTCACCGATCCGTACTGCTGACGTGGCGCTGATCGGGCAGGTCTATGTGGTGCTTTAACTGGTCAATGGGCTCGACGAATTGTATTGTGCCAAGTGGCATATTTTTATTGGATACAATTTGGTGATTTGTAATTGGTTGGTTGGTGGCCAACCATGGGCTAACACGTGGCCCAGCTATAGGCTGCCATGTAGCAGCCCGGGGGCCACAAAAATTATGGGTCAAGTCCGAGCAGAGGCAACAGGGATCGAACCTCCAACCAAATAGCACATAAAAAATTCATTTACCAATACGCTATCACCATGGTTCTTAACTTTATATGTCTTCGACATACATTTAAATTTGACAAGCGTGTCATTCGGGGGTAAATTCGGCCCTTGGTTGCACAACCTCATACAACCACCAAATGGAGGAGTGCAGGGGCCCAGCCGGCGGGGGCAGGGCATTAGCCTTAGCCCTGAGCACGTGGCCCCCCACATGCCTAATTGTTTCCTAATTTAGGCGTTAGTAAACATTTCAAGTGTCCGACAATTTCGCCCAAATTTCAACGAAATTGTCACTCCATTAGCACGTTTTGGGGCAATTTTGTAGGATGGTGCTGGATTTTGGAGAATTTTCAGTGCAACTAGTAGAACATTGGGAAAGGCCATAACTTATTCAGTTTTTTACCAACTTAGAAGCATAAAGAGGATACACAGGCATTTTTGGGCATTTTGGAGCCACTGGAACAAGTTTCAAAGCTTTATGAGCATTGTAAACTGATGTATTCACACTTTTGAGCATAATAGAGAGGGCCAAGCCATTGGAAGTTGGACCAAGGAGATGTAGCCCAGGAGGGGTGAACTCCTTCATCATGTGTTGTTGTGATATTGTTTATAGTGATGTTTATGTTTGTTATATGTTGTTGCTCAGTCATTTGTTTATGTTAATTTGCACATAAAATTTACATAAAAGCACTCAAAAACCCATGTTTAAACTTGCAAATAATATCATGAAACCTTAAGCATATTTAAGATATTCTAAAAATGAATTTTAGCACAACAAAACTAATTTTCCCAATCAGATCAAGTTTGGTATCAAAGCTCTTGGTTTTATTTGTGCAAGAAGGATTTAATTGTTTCCAAGTGAATTTCATGCTTACAAGGTTAAAACTCAAGAGATGAGAAGGGAAGTTGGTTGAAAACCCTGAAGTTGGGTCAAGGGGAAGGAGGGCAATGTTGCCACAATATCCACCACCATTTCTTCCTCAAGTTGCAGTTGAGACTCCAATGAGTGTGTCTCATGAAGGAGAACCTGCAAACATGACAAAGGATGAGAAGGTCTTCTGGAAGGCTTTCTTTGATATGACAGAGATGGTGAAGGTCTTCCATGAAGAGAGGAATACCAGATTGCAAGGTGAAACCTCCAAACCTCCCAAAGGAGAAGGTTCTTTAGGAGGAGGAGGTCATGGAAATGGAGGTAAACCTCCACCCTCTCCACCATCTTCTTCATCTTCTTCTTCATAGGCATCTTCACTCGGGGGTAGGGTCGGCCCTTGGATGCACAACCTCATGCGACCACCAACTGAAGGGGAGCGTGGGCCTGACCAGTGGGGGCAGGTCGTTGGCCTTAGCCCACCCCACATGGCCAAATTTTTCGGAATTTAGGCGTTAGCATACATTTAAATTGTCCAACAATTTTGCCCAAATTTCGATGAAATTGTCACTCCATTAGCATGTTTTGGGGAAAATTTGTAGGATGGTGCCAGATTTTGGGGAATTTGTAGTGTGATTAACAGAAGATTGGGAAAGGCCATAACTTCTTTAGTTTTTTACCAAATCAGGAGCAAAAAGAGGCTACACAAGCATTTTTGGGGATTATGGAGCCATTGGAATAGGTTTCAGATCTTTCTGAGCACTGTAAACTGATGTATTCACACTTTTGAGAATAATAGAGAGGGTCAAGCCATTGGAAGCACGACCAAGGAGACGTAGTGCAAGAGGGGTGAACTCCTTCATCATGTGTTGTTGTGACATTGTTTATGGTGATGTTTATGTCTATTATATGTTGTTGTTCAGTCATTTGTTTATGTTTATTTTCACATAAAATTTACATAAAAGCATTCAAAAACCCATGTTTAAACTTGCAAATAATATCATGAATCCTTAAGCATATTTAATATTTTCTTAAAAGGAATTTTAGCACAGCAAAACTAATTTTCCCAATCAGATCAAGTTTGGTATCAGAGCTCCTGTTTTTATTTGTGCAAGAAGGCTTTAACTGTTTGCAAGTGAATGTCATGCTTACAAGGCTAAAACTCAAGAGAGGAGAATGGAAGCTGATTGAAAGCCCTGAAGTTGGATCAAGGGGAAGGAGGGAAAGGTTTCCACAATCTCCACCACCAGTTCTTCCTGAAGTTGCAGTTGACAATTGAGTGAGAATGTCTCATGAAGGAGAACCTACAAACATGATAGAGGATGAGAAGGTCTTTAGGAAGGCTTTCTTTGATATGACAGAGATGGTGAAGGTCCTATACGAAGAGAGGAATAACAGACTGCACATTGAAAGCTCCAAACCTTCCAAAGGAGAAGGTTCTTCAGGAGGAGGAGGTAATGGAAATGGGGGTAAACCTCCACCCTCTCCACCATCTTCTTCATCTTCTTCTTCATAGGAATCTTCACCCTCTTCCACTAACACAACCTTACTCATACTCATCAACATACCTCAAAAGGAAATGGTAAATCACCCTTATTAAAACTTAATGTTAAATTTGAACTTCCCATGTATAATGGTGAAGTGAATGCAAAGAATCTTGAAAATTGGGTTCGTCGATTGGAGGTCTATTCAAGAATTAAAAACCTTCAAGAGGATGACATAAATATTCAATTAGATTCCTTGAGGCTGGAGGGTGTAGTGTTAGCACCTAAATCTGCCTTAGGCTGAAGGAAGGAAAAATTCAGGGTAACCACAAACCACGCTCAGTCTGGTAGCTAGCCCTACTAGAACAAGAGAGGGCTCTCTCTGAGTCACGCTCAGTGAATAAGTAAATGGAATGGTCTGAGATGACTAACAGTGAAATATTGATCTTAGGCTAGTAAGTAAATATGGATACAAGAAGCATTTTTTTATGAATGACTGAGTTTCTGGGATGGCATGGGACCAATGGATAGCAATGAGCAGAGAATTTAATACAAAGGCACAGATTACTTCATGAGGCAAGACAGGCAGAAAGTCTAGCAATTTAGTTTGAAATAACGCGGAATGGAGGAATTTATTAGGAGGGTGAAAAGGGCATAAGTACATGAATCCTTTTCAACAGAAGAAGAACACTGAACATGAAATTTTCCCACAGGAAGAGCAATAAAAATGAATTCTACCTTATCTAACTTAGAAAATTTCACTGGAAATTAATATGAAATGAAATGTGAAACATTGCGAAATGCATATGAAACATAAGAGACACATTTGCTACACTCACAACCACATGAATCTCATGAAATAGAGCCACTGCCTTTCATTAATCCTCTGTCAAAATATACAATAAAGAACTGAGTTTCTCTCCCACAGTCTCCCAGAAATTACAAGCCAACCTTTTTCAAATGGTTTGCATACAATAAATAGACTATGCCATGAGGAAATAGAATGACCAAGAGTTGGGGAGATTTTCAAATCATTACAAAGTGGAAGTGGAAAGCCAACCATTAGTTACAGGTGCGGCGTTACAAAAATGACAAATGGCTTGGGTGACTGCTCGCCTTCCTTTGCCACTTGGATAGGAGCCCACCTTTAGTGAAAATACTTTTTAAAAATTGCCTTAGTTGCCAAGAAAAATATAGTGTAAATGAGAGGGCCCACTTGGAGAGAGTCGCGAATCGAAATTTCACGAAGCGGGCGCAATTTTGGCCTTTTTCTCTATATGCGCCGCGCCAAAAACTATATGCACCACGCCACTTTGGACGTTGTTTTGAGGCAATTGTAGAAGTCAGAAATGTGCCCAAGTGTGCTTGTTGGAATGGTTGGCCTGTCTCCTTCCCAACCCAAGTGCAATTTCTAAATTTGGTGCTCATTTTCCCCTCCAAAACTTCATTCTCCCAAGACTGCTTCCTGTGTGTCAAAATAGGGGCAGAGAGGTCATTTTTTGAGTGTTTTTGACCTCCTGGGGACTCAAAACTTGCCCAAAATTCTTTTCCAAGCACCAGTAGTCATGATTTTTCATTCTGAATCCAAAAATGAAAACCATTTGTGATTTGGAGAAAAAACTTGTGTTGTGACCAAAAATTTGCCATGTGACCAAAATTGCCCCAAATTTCTTGAAATTTGGGCTGGAGATTCCTTATCAAGTGTCATGCTGGGCCAAAGAGGCTTTGGCCAATATCTAAATTCGATCGAGCTCCCTTTGCCTCTTTTTCTTCTTGATTGCCTTCCTCAATTTCGCCTTCAAATTCCTGATTCGGGCCTTGCATACTTTGTTTGCGCCATGTAGTGGAAAGCCATGTGTCTCAGCAATGCATGTTCCTTGTCAGCCTTGTCTAGCAACCTCTCCAAGTGCATGTTAACACTCTCGAGATTGGCCTCCCGATCCTCATTAATCTCTTGCTCCAATGACATGAGCTCAACTCTTCTCCTTTGTGCAGCTTGGCGACGCTCACGAATGTTTTGTAGCTCCATGATCGCTTGCTGATCCTCCAACTATTTGTTCCTCTGCTCCAGATATTTCATGTTCCACTTAGCCCTCTCCAAGTCAAGGGATAAGGCTTCGATCTCTGATTGCTGCTCCTGGATGATCTCTTTAAGTTGTGCACTTGTCGGTTCTGTATTTGTATCATCATCATGAAGGAGAACGAATTATGTCTCTCGTTCACCTGACGGCTCACCTGAAGGCCCCTCATCATGCATTGGCTCCTTACCTCTGTCCTGTGCCTGTAGTGCTGATGTCGGAAGCGAGGCCCCTTCCACCCCGGGTGGAGATAACACTCGTTTCGCTGCTGCAAACAAATGTCTAGCACCCCTCTGATATGTGATGAAAACAGGCACACTAGAAGTCTCATGGCGCTCATACCGACGAGAAGGTTCACCCTCATGCTTAACCTTTGATAATACCTGTGAAGTGCTGAAGAGGTCACGGGAGATGAAATCATCCCAAGTAATGCCCTACAATCCCATCTGATGAACCACCAAAATCTTAATAAGAGCAAAGTGATAAACAATGTTAAGTTGCTGCTGAGGGGTCTTTTGCTGCATGAAGGTGTTCATCCTCTCTATGTTCCTGCAAATGGAAAATGGGATGTTCATCATTCGTCCCCTGGTAAAGTGCATGAGCAACCTGATGTGATAGGCATATAGACGAGAGAACCTCCCCTCACAGCTGAAGTACTTCATGATCAACTTCATGAGTGGAGCATATTCATCTTTCAAATATCTGAATGGAAAGACTCTTGTGAGCTGCCTCAAGCAACTGGCCTTAATGTAAGGCTCATAATGTTGCCGATCAACTTTCTGTTTCTTGTGCCATGGTTCTCCAACATTCGGTATACCGATTGCTAATGAGACAATTTCGGGTGTCAGTGTGAAGGTGACCCCTGCCAAGATAGAGTGATCTCCATGTAGGTGAAGCACAAAAAGACGGGCCAACTCATGATGAACTCGAACATTACCCACTCTTTGACAAAACTCAAAACATGATAGATGTTGGAAACATGACATAGCAAGAGGGCATGCCTGCAATTCTGTGAGGGTGGTTGGCTCATCCCTAACATGTTTTCCACTCTTGTGATGTCTCCTGGGAGTCTGTTCTTCCGAGGATGAATCACTTTGTATCTCCATCTCATACTCTGATGAATGCTCAGATGCCTGGACTGCTGTATGTTTACTGTGCTTGGACTGCCCTTTTATGATGGTAGTGAAACTAGGTGCTGTTGTGATATCTGCCACCAAGGGGAACAATGAAAAAAAAGGGATTATTAGGAGGGGAATAATATGATGGGAATAGGGGTTATGGGGAGAGGTTTTGTTTAGGGATATATAGGAGGGTTTGGGGATTTGATAGGGTAGGGCTTTGGGGTTTTTATTGACCAAAGAGTCGAGGGATAAGGAATAGGGGTTTGGTAATATTTTAGGGTAGGGAGAATAGGAAAAAATGGGATAGCGGGGATAGGGAAAAATGGTAAGAAAGGGAAAATGAGGGGTGATAACAGAACCTTGGCATCAACACCACAATTATGCAACCCTAGCAACAATGGCTTTTGGTGTTTTCTTGTGGTTGGTTTTATGAGTTTTGTTGCAATTAAACATAGCCATGAACCACCATAACATTCACAAAATTTGATGAGAAAGCCATGATATAGAGCCTACCTGTTGATTTGAGGGGTTTCACAGGCAACTTGAGGAAATTTAGCACGGTTTTGGGCCTTTGTGGGTGTGCGCCGCGCTCCTGAAACCGACCCCAAACTTACTCCAAACGCGTGCCTGCACCCTCAATCACCTTTTTATGTTTCTCTATGACCTTGGTGTGCACAATGATTTGGTTGCTTGTGGAAACTTGTATATAAAGACCTTGGAGTCATAGGTTTAAGTTTTGCTTCTTCAAAACCCACTTTAATAATGTTTCATTTTGACACTTTTCACTGATTTAATGCAACACTGAATTTCACTTTTCCCTTTGAATTTTTCGCTAAAATGATGAAATTTTCGGCACTCTTTTCAGTGATTGCATGACAAGGCATTTTGCCACAGAAACCATGACTGCACCTGAAGAAATCAACTGACGACTTTTTTGAAAATTTATCACGTATGACACTGTTTGACTTTTCTTCAAAACAGAGTTTTGAAGAACAGTCGAAATTTGTCCACATGACGATGAAACTCTCTAAATCATAACTTTGTAAGGGGCTCACTCTGACCTGCATGGCTTTATTTGACATGGTTGAAGACCAAATTGATTAATCCCTAGACCTAATTATCGAAAATGACCTTTGTCCATTAAAGGACCAGACCTTGAATGTCATGGACTTTAGTGATCATTGACAAAAGACCTAAGCCAGCAGGAGCCAGACATGAGGGGAATGACTAGCATGACCTTTTCTGTCAGATTATGGCATGCTCCTAGTGGAATGCAGTTGGGTGGATGGAGCGAAAGTCCTAAAAATGAAATGCATAAAGAGTTTTGATCTCTGACAGAGGACTGACCAGACCGACTCTAACATTGGCTCCAATGGGGGATGGTAGCTCCTTGGAGGTGCCAAGAACAGTAGATCTCTGGAAGAGCTAGATAGTGCCTTCATCCATTGGGCTATGGAATCATTTTTTCGACAAACAACACAGGACTCTGACTCATTTATGAAACTAAAATGACCAAAAAATTGACTCAAACTTGACATTGAAATGACTTGAAGACTAACTTGACAAACTCCAACCAAACTGAAATAAAAATGGTATTTACAATGACAGTGGAAGCAGCCTTAATAACTCAGAAATGGTACCGCTTGAGCAACCGACCATTGATCGGCCCTCCTGGACAATCTTCCCCATTCATTTCCTTCAGAAGAAAGGCATTTTGACCCCAATATGCTGCAATCTTGAAAGGACCTTTCCAAAGATTCTCGAACTTATCGTGCTTACCTTTTTCCTCATTCCTTGCATCCGACTTCAGCACCACATCATCCAACTGAAATTTATCCGCCTTTGCTTTTCTGTCTTAAATTTTCTTGATCTTCTCCAGCAATTTGGATGTGTTCTTGAAAACTTCTTCTCTATTCTGCTGCAAGTGGACCATTTGATTCAACCTTCTCTGCATGGGATATTCTTCACTGCTGGCCTCTTGAAGAAGTTTGACTACCGGGGCAGCGAGAGAGGTAGGAAATACTGTATCAACTCCATAAACAAGCTCAAATGGTGACGTACCAATAGATTTCTTCTGACTGACCCGATCTGCCCAAAGTGCATTGACCAACCTCTTATGCCAACTCTTCTTATTTATTTCCAGCAACTTCTTGATGATGTTGACCAATGATTTGTTTGAAGACTCTGCCAATCCATTGCCTTGCGAATGATAGGCAGTTGAGTGACCCAAAATGATGTGATATTTATGACAAAACTCTACCATCCTTTTTGATTTGAAAGTTGCTGCGTTATCAGTGATTAACTTATTCGGGCAACCAAAGCAAGACAAGATGTTATTTTCAAGGAATGAAATGATTACTGCATCAGTAGCTTGTTTGGTGGGAATTGCCTCGATCCATTTCGTGAAATAATCTGTCGCTATGAGGATCCATCTATGCTGACCGGAAGAAGCAGGATGAATTTCACCAATGAAATCCAATCCCCATTGCTGAAAAGGGGCACTCACCTCAATGGGATTAAGCAGAAAAGGCTGCAATTTCTGCCTCCCTTCAAAAATCTGGCATTTATGATAGCTCTTGACCATCTTATATACATCAGCGAACAATGTCAACCAATAGTACCCTGCTCTCAGAATTTTATTTGCTGTTGACTTCCAAAAAAGGTGACCCCCATAGTCTCCTTGGTGGCAGTCCTCCATGGCCTTCTTTGCTTCTTCTTCCACCAAACAATTCAAAAGAACACCACCGGGATCTTTCCAATAAAGTGTAGAGTTTATAATGCAAAACTTGGCAGCCTTTAATTTGAGAGTTCTAGCTTTGTTTCTAGTCATGCCGGGTGGTGGTGACAAATTTTGAAGCATATATATGATGTCTGAGTACCATGGAGAAAGAGAAAACATTTCAGATACCTGAATTGATGATGCTTCCTCATTCTCATCGGACATAGCAGCGATCATATTTATGTCCAAGGCATTGATTCGGCCATTAACTTTGCCAATCCCTGTCCTTTAACCGTCTTTGTGGGCTTTATTTCCACATCATATTCCAGCAAGGCTGCAATCCATTTGCCTCGTCTTCCTTCCAGATCGGTCTGCACTAAAACATCTTTGACAGTAGCGTTAGGAACATAGGCCAAAATATGAGAATGTAGAATATATACCCGAGAATCTTTCAATGCCTTCACAAGTGCAAGGGCTTGCTTCTCAATGATGTTGTATTTTAAGGTTGCATCTCTTATAGCTCTACTGAAGAATGCAATGGATCTTTCATGATCATCTCTTTTCTGCAATAACACGGCTGCCATAGTGTGCTCCCAAGCAAATGAAAACAACATGAAATCCTGAGTGTAGTCCAGGCTTACTAGAACGGGAGCTAAAGAAAGAGCCAATTTGACTAAATTGAAAGATTTTACAACCTCCTCCGTCCACTTCACTTGGCTTTCCTTCTTAAGCATGTTTGTCATCTCTCTTAGGTGCTCAACAAGATTAGGTACAAAGCGGCATAGAAAATTCATTTTACCATTGAAAGATTGTATGTATTTCTTATTCCGGGGCAGATCGATTTGTTGAATTGCTTGCACACGTGCTGGGTCAATATGAATGCCATATTTTGAGATAATTTTCCCGAGTAGTTTTCCTTCCTACATGGCGAACAAGCTCTTTTTCGAATTCAGCGACAAGCCATATTTTCTGCACTTTTGAAAGACAGTTTTTAGATGGTACATGTGCTCTTCATCAGATTTGGAAAACACCGTCAAATCGTCCAGGTACACAACCAAAAAGACATCCTTCTCATTTGCAAAAGCCAAGACCATTGCACGCTGAAATGTGGCACCCGCATTCTTTAAACCGAAAGGCATTTTAGTGTAATGAAAGGTTCCCCATGGAGTGGTGAACACTGTCTTGTCTCGGTCATCTTCATGGACAAAAACTTGGTTATATCCGGAATAACCATCAAGTAGTGACATACGAGATGCTCCCACTACTCGCTGAATTATATGGTCCATTTTGGGTAGTGGATAATTATCTTTCAACGAAAGTTTATTGAGATTTCTAAAATCAATGCATAAGCAAATCTCACTGTCTTCTTTCGTACGGGCACCAAATTTTAGATCCAATCTGAAAATCTGATGGGAACAATGATCCCTGATTTGTACAACCTGTTTATCTCCTTTTCAATAGATGGCAGCAACTTTGGATTTAGCCTTCTCAACTTCTGTCTGAATGGTTTTTGATTGGGCTAGATGGGTAAAGTGTGCTGAATTATATTGGTATCATATGTCTTTAAGTCAAAATAGTCCCAAGCAAACACATCTGCAAATGAAGACAACAAACTGATATATTCCTTGATCTTTGGTGGCAATGCTTTAGACAGTTTTACCAATTTAGGATTAGCAGTTGTTCCGACATTGACCTCTTCCACACCCTTCTCTGTTGGCTGCAATGTTGGTTTGCGGGCTACATCATCTTGATCGAAGAGTTCTTCTAAAGGTATCAAGCCTTTGGGAATAACGTTATTCTTTAGCTGCAACACATCCATTTGATTGATCTGCACATCATCTGTACCATTACCTTTACCATCGTCATTTTCTACATCAATTGAGGTTTCTTTGAACTTACCTCTGTTTTGCAAAAAATCATTAATCTCCTCATCATCTTGGAAAACTTTCCAATATCTCTGATTGTCTGGGATAGTCGGATGATGCTTGACATGGATTTCGAATTTATTACTAGAGTTCATTGGGATCTTCAAACTACTTGTTGCCTTAGCAAGAGCATCAGCAATACTATTTTGTATACGAGGCACACATGTCAAGGTGTATTCTGAAAATAATTTTAGGATGTCTAGGACTGCATTACGGTAAGCCTGCATCCGAGGATGCTTTGCTTGATATTCGCCTCTGACCTGCTTAATCACCAATTCGGAGTCGCCATATACTGAAATTCTCTTAGCATTCAACTTCCTTAGAATCTTTAGGCCAGCAATCAGAGCTTCATACTCAGCTTCATTGTTTGAACAATCAAAAGCCAACTTGTAAGAGCATACTCGCACATTACTAGGCACTTTGTTCGAGGCAGAGAAAGGACTGCGTACCCAAATTCCAATTCCAGCGCCATCATTTCCCACTGCTCCATCGAAATCCATGGTCCACAAACCTTCTTCCTCCTCTTGCAAGTGTTGAAAATATGTTTGATGTGCTTGGTCTTCTTTCTGTCCATTACTTTCAACTTATCACTCAACTGTGCTCTGCTGTTCTTGTCCTTCTTTCTTTAAAACTCCTCTGAAATTTTCTGTTATTTCCGGAATATCATCTGCTTCTATTGACTGACTATTGATATCATTGAAACTATCAGAATACAAAACAAAAGACTCTAAATCTGTATGTACATAATTAATCGGATGATTTATTGGTTTCTCCTTGCTTGTGATCATGTATTTCATTTTTTGTTCCCGATACAATTTCCTCATTTGGCAAACACCGAAATCATTGCATAGGAGAAATCTAGTTGTAGTGTCCCTTTCAATTTCGCTACCCAAGACCTGGAAAGAAGCATGCCAAACGTGGGAGGAATATCTGCTACAACAACATCCATCAAAACATTCTTCATTGGGAGTTGATCCAGACTCACAACCAAGTCTTTGATGAGTCCTATACATCTTACTCTGTTAGAATCAAACGAATAGAGATCATGGTATTGTCGGGTGATGTCCAGACCAAGCTTATCCATGATAGCCTTAGGCATGAGATTGTGAGAAGCTCCGGAATCGAACATGGCATTATGTAACACAAAATCATGCAGCCTTAAACTAATATAAAAGGGTGGCACATCACTATCAGGAGACTCACCATTCGATGCTGGCCCAAAAATCATTTCAGGTTGATCATCTTCGACATTCACCATGTCGGACATTGGGTCCAAATTCAACATTTTAGATACTTTCCCTCTATAACTGTTGTTCCTCATTATTTCAGTCAAGGGGATGGATACCTTTAATTTAGAAATCTCATTCTCTAAATTAAAAGCGGGAATATTTTCTACCTCTTTGACTGGGATTTCTTTCTTTTCCTTTTCTTTCGATGCAACTTGCTGATGTGATTGTTCTGCTGATGGTGATTTGCTGCTCTCCGGACCAACCGCCTCCTTTCCTTTCCTTTGTGTAACTGATGAATCATTCTTTGATGCCTCAACATCCTTCCTTTTCTGAATTGGTTTGACCGGCACATCTCTGTTTCTAAGTGAATATTGCTGCTGCTGGGCGGATAGAGCATTCATATAGCCTCTTTGGTACTCATTTGATTCTTCCTCCAAGACGGTGTCGTTTGCTAGAATGAAATCTACATCTTTGTGTACAACCGAACTTTCTGCATACTCCTCATCCTCAGTGAGATAAATAGGCAAATCATCAGGAGTAAAGAGGTGGTTTTATTCACCTATTATATTCCCGTCCCCATCTGACTCTGGTCCATGCACAAAATTTTGCTGCAAAGGTGTTTGTACTGGCTGTTGTGGTGTCTGCTCTTGGGCTCGCTGATCTCTCTGTCTTATCCTATATTGTGGCTGCTGCTGGCCACGGAAGTTAGGATTTCTAACTTGTGGCTCAAGTTTTTCGAGTTTCACCCTTTCAAGCATCTGCTCTACCTTCTTGAGTAATTGATCCATCGAAGAAGACTCTTCCTTGACTAAGACCTTCTTTTCTGCTTTCGCTCTAGCTCTTTAGGACAACAGATTTGCTTCAACGTTGACCGCGATTTTCTGCATGTCCTCCATTGTATCTGGCTCTCTCTCTCTCAGCTGATAAGCCATGTCAGCATCAAAACCATCTGGGAACTTCACCATGGCTAGTCCCACAGGTGGCCTTAGATGATCTGGAATTTCGTTATAAACTAAATTGAATCTAAGGCAATAGTCTTGGACTGACTCAGCAGCGTTTCATTTGATTTGCTCATATTCAGCCAGAATTTGAAGAGGATTCTTTTTCACTTCCCATCGGTTTAAAAATTGTCTTTGTAGGTCAGCCAAGGTAGCGATACGTGCCGCCGGCAAACCTCTGAACCATTTCCTCACTTCACCTGCAAATGTCTGTACAAAGAGTCTCATTGCCACATTCTCCGCATCGATCTCATGAAGTTCATAGAAATCTGCCATTCTGTCCACATGTTGCTGAGCAGTAATGCTGTTAGGAGTGCCATCAAAAAACGGGATTTTGCTTTGATAATCTGTGGGCATATCATCTAGAACTTGAGGCAGAACCAGGGGTGCAAAATGGGCAGCCATCACTCTTGGTGGATTTGGCCTTGGAGGTGTTGGAGGAGTGTGCATAGTTTGTAAGGGGCTAGCAATTGGAGTTTGAAGCTGAGCTATAATGTAATTATCAATTGACCGGTTAGCCCTTTCCGTCTCCAAGTCTACAAGAAATTGTGGATTGGGGACAATATAGTCAACAGCCCTTTCGGATTTGGTCTCGAACAATGATATTTCAAACCGCTCATCAAACTCAAGCTCTTCAAGATACTCAAAAATGTCAGGACATGAATGGGATTTGAACACGGGAGTTATAGTGCTCTCTTGACGAAGGAGTCTTGGAATCAAGTTGGGGTTTTCGTAAATATGAGGAGGATCCGGATCTGGATTGGCTCTGGTATATCGTCTCGAAGCCAGCGTGCTATTTTCGAAAAAATCAGAAGGACATGAACAACTTACTCAGCCTATCAAATCCTAAACTTATCATCCGGAAGCTTAGAATTATCAAGAAGTAAGGGGATTAATTTCGTTCCCCAGTGGATTCGCCACTATGTTAGCACCTAAATCTGCCTTAGGCTGAAGGAAGGCAAAATTCAAGGTAACCACAAACCACGCTCAGTCTAGTAGCTAGCCCTACCAGAACAGGAGAGGGCTCTCCGAGTCACGCTCAGCGAATAAGTAAATGGAATGGTCTGAGATGACTAACGGTGAAATATTGATCTTAGGCTAGTAAGTAAATATGGACGCAAGAAGCAATTTTCTATGAATGACTGAGTTTCTGGGATGGTATGGGACCAACGAACAGCAATGAGAAGAGAATTTAATACAAAGGCACAGATTACTTCGTGAGGCAAGACAGGTGGAAAGTCTAGCAATTTAGTTTGAAATAAGGTGGACTGGAGGAATTTCTTAGGAGGGTGAAAAGGGCATAAGTACATGAATCCTTTTCAATAGAAGAAGAACACTGAACATGAAATTTTCCCACATGCAGAGCAATAAAAATGAATTCTACCTTATCTAACTTATAAAATTTCACTGGAAATGAATATGAAATGAACTGTGAAACATTACGAAATGCATATGAAACATAAGAGACACATTTGCTACACTCACAACCACATGAATCTCATGAAATGGAGCCGCTGCCTTTCATTAATCCTCTGTCAAAATATACAATAAAGAACTGAGTTTCTCTCCCACAGTATCCCAGAAATTACAAGCCAACCTTTTGCAAATGGTTTGCATACAATAAATAGACTATGCCATGAGGAAATAGAACGACCAAGAGTTGGGGAGTTTTTCGAATCATTACAAAGTGGAAGTGGAAAGCCAACCATTAGTTACAAGTGCGGCGTTACAAAAATGACAAATGGCTTGGGTGACTGCTCGCCTTCCTTTGCCACTTGGATAGGAGCCCACCTTTAGTGAAAATAATTTTTAAACATTGCCTTAGTTGCCGAGAAAAATATAGTGTAAATGAGCGGGCCCACTTGGAGAGAGTCGTGAATCTAAATTTCGTGAAGCGGGCGCGATTTTGGCCTTTTTCTCTATATGCGCCGCGCCAAAAGCTATGTGTGCCGCGCCACTTTCGAGGTTGTTTTGAGGCACCTATAGGAGTCAAAAATTTTCCCAAGTGTGCTTGTTAGAAATCCTAGCCTATCTACTTCCCAACCCAAGTAGAATTTATGAATTTGGTGCTCATTTGCCCCTCCAAAACTTCATTCTCCCAAGACTGCTTCCTGTGTGTCAAAAATAGGGGCAGAGAGGTCATTTTTTGAGTGTTTTTGACCTCCTGGGGACTCCAAACTTGCCCAAAATTATTTTCCAAGCACCAGCAGTCATGATTTTTCATGTTGAATCCAAAAATGCAAACCATTTGTGATTTGGAGCTCCCAATCCTAAGCGCCGCGCCACTGGAGAAAAAACCTGTGTTGTGACCAAAAATTTGCCATGTGACCAAAATTGCCCCAAATTTCTTAAAATTTGGGCTGGAGCTTCCTTATCAAGTGTCATGCTGGGCCAAAGAGGCTTCGGCCAATATCTGAAGTCGATCGAGCTCCCTTTGCCTCTTTTGCTTCTTGATTTCCTTCCTCAATTTCGCCTTCAAATTCCTGATTCGGGCCTTGCATACTTTGTTTCGCGCCATGTAGTGGAAAGCCATGTGTCTCAGCAATGCATGGTCCTTGTCGGCCTTGTCCAGCAGTGTTACACTAAAATTTGTCACCATGACTATTTGCAGTCAGTATGGCTCCATCAATAACCATACTGTCCTCCTTGGCAAGTCTTATACCTCTACTCCTCATGTCAAACTCCAAAAAAGAGAGAAAGCCTTTAAAAGTCAATATAACTCTGGTTACGCAGTTTCTCTTACTCTTACCTGCGTGTACGCACCTCAAGTACATAATACCTGCGTACTTGTACGCTCTTTCTGTAAAGGGGTGGGTGCGTACTCCTGTAAAGGTCAAAAGGCGCAAGTTTTACTTCAAAAAAGTTACTTGTGGTCGAATCTAGAGCATTCTAGAAGATGGTTTGACGTGGATTGAGCGCCTCCAGATGGTTCATGCATCCCAAAGAAAGAGGAACTTATCCCATGAAGAGGGGAGCTATCCCATTGAAAGAGGGGCTTATCCCATTCATGGTGGACCTGATTAACTTCCTCCAAAGCATTATAAATACAGGCATTGGGCCAGAGGGAGGGGAGGTTGAAAGCTGAACATTCCTAAGGGTATATGCTGCTGAAATTAGGACTCCCTTATAGAGCTTGAGAGGAGAGATTCCCATCCTTTCTTAGCTTGATTTGGAAGTGGGTGAGCTAATCAAAGTAAAGGAGAACTCTTGCTGGACCCTGGGAGGGACCTGCACAACACCAAGGCACTGGTTGTAATGGTTTCTTTTGTTTCCACTTAATACAATTAAGTTCATTTTTTTCAACAAGTTGTTATATATAATTTGTTTCATATACTCCTTGGTCTTTATGATGAATATGTTTTATTTTATGAGTTATTCAGGTGCTATGTAATCGTTTGCTTGTTAGTGAATGCAGGTTTCAAAGAGAAGGAGGAGCTCATCTGGATCGAAGAGGCTGGACTGCTACAAGCAGCGTTGGACTAAAGGTATGTTATAAACACCTAATTGCTTGTATTCTAAATGCATATTTAGGGAAAGATAGTGCTTAATTGTCTTGTTTGTCACTAGAAAGCCTTAGCTTCTAGGGAGGTCGGTTTTGTCCGCAAAATTGACTCTTTCCGCATGACAAAATGGCGACTCCACTGGGGAATCCATGGATTTGATTGATTTCTCTTTTGATTGATACTTTGATTTGAGAAAAGTCCATTTCTTTCTGGTTTTTGGCTGATTGACTGTGAATTTGGGTGGAATAGCTTAGGGTTAAGTTAGATTTTATTTTTCTTGGTTTTGCTAGCAGTACGCACCCTCTGCGTTAAGCACAGTGCGTACTTGTACGCACTGCAGCTTTGTACACAGAGCGTACACGCACCTGTGCAAACAGGTTGCCTGCGTACCCTGTCAAAAGTTGAGAAAATTTCAATTTTTTCCTTTTTGCCTCTTAGATTTTGTTTATAATTTGTTTTTTCTGCCCAGATCCACGGGTTACCTGTCAGAAGTCTTCATCTAAGCTTGTTTCATTAGTATCAAGGGTTTTAGTGAAATTCATAGAAGTTCTAACCCTAGGGTTTGATTTTTGCATTGGTCCTGTAGTGACTTTGGCTTTAGAAGTTGTAAAACCTTAGATCTCCCTGGTCTTTTCAGTTTTCTTAGGAGTTGGACCTTTCATAAAATCCACCTGTGTGAGAAACCTACCTTTGTGTTGTCTCTTTGCGGAATTTCGACAAAGCTTGTTTGTTAAAGCTGTGAATTTCATTCTTAAGAAAAAGAACAAAAGATTTTGATTTTTGTTTTTGACTGGTTTATGATTCTGCATGAACTAGTCCTTGGTTGAATTGTAACTGAGTAAAACATCCTAGAATTATACTTTGTAGGCTTTTGCCTCATTAGATTTGCTTTTAGGTGAATTTCTCTTAGATTTGCTTTTAGGTAAAATTGATTTGATTGTCATAGATTTTTTAAATTTGATTTTTGTTAAGTAGTTTTACATGCTTTGTTAATATAGGAAAAAATACAAAAATCTCTTTTGAAGAAAAGTTTGTTTTAGTAGAATTTGAAGTCTTTGAAAAGAAAAAGGAGTTTTCGTGAAATAATTAGTGGTCATGTGTTGTATGCTTCGGAAAAGATAAAGAGATTGTTTCTTTGATTTTCGTTGCCAAGAAAGTTGTCTTTATATCAATTTTGCATTCTCCAACTCTCTTAGCTAGGGAATTCATTGAAAAAAGAAAAATAGTTTAAATCATCCTATGTGCATCTTTTTTGTGGATTTGAGTCGAGTCTACACACCATCAGTTTCATCTCCACTACCTTTTGTCCTAAAGAAAAGCCATAAAAATTGACGCTTAAAGTAAAATTAACTTAGTAACTTTTTATTTACTAGGGCTCTGAAACACCAATATAGATCAGGCTAGTGCCTTGGAGTAGGAGAGTAATTAACTCTCCAAGATAGCAAAACCAAACAAGTAGCTCATCTTGTGGTAGGATAAATCCAGTTGTTACATTTATGCTCTGGGAAAGCTCCTCTTAAAGGAGAAGCACGAGATCGTGTCCGAACCAGTGAGGGGATCAATCCTCCTTCATTGGGAACGACGCCAGATACGCACGTACTACAAACGGTAAACCTCGGATTATTGTCGAGGAGCCTAGGGTCACTTGTCGGTAAACCTTGGATTATTGTCAAGGAGCCGGCAAGGGGATTGAGCTTGATACTCTGCCCTTGCCTGCTATCGGATCGTAGATTGTTCCCCCAGGTGTATTTGTTGTTGTTGGTGACCTTAGTGACCATTATCTTTAGGGTTCTACCCAAGGTGACGGTGGAGGGAAGATCCCACTGTACCTGGAGCAGACGTCGGCTAGACTCACTTGGATTTTCCGGGGGGTTCACTTCACTCGAGACGGTTAAAGTGGAGGAACGTGTGCCGATCTATTCATTAAGCAGGTTGCCGGGGTAACTGTTCCACCCGCCACTTCTGTACTGAATTCGACGATGTTGGGCTTCATCACCAACTAGTGTTTTCAGTCCGGAAGGCTACTGTTTGTGTATGGTTTGACGCCCTAGATTCTTTAGGCATGTGATTCGAATTTGTTTGGTTCTTTAGAGACTTTAGGCGGTTTGCTTTGAGATTTTACTTTGTTTGCGTGTGCAGTAGTTAAAATTTTTTAACTGTGGCTGAATTACCGAGACAGTCCCGTAGACTTCGGGGCCAGTCACCTGAGATTGTAACCGTGGCCGATTTGTTGAGGAAGTCCCGTAGACTTCGGGGCCAACCTCCCGAAGACGTCCCGAGTCATTACGAAGGTTTGAAAGTCCTTGTAACTCCTAGTGGCAGTAAAGTAGGTTCACCTGAAGAAGGAGAGTCTTCATTGGTAGTTCATCCTGATTACCAAAGTCTAGAAACAGGTTATAATCCCGAAGCTATTGCAGTTTCCGAGCTTGCTGGTAGTTTTTCATCTACTAGTGATATAGGCGAAGAACCTGAGATATCTGAACCTGTTACTCCAACTTCTAGTGCTCCTGATTCACCAAGGGTAGAAAGAGTCATCACTGAAAATCTTCCTTCTGGTTTGGTAGCTATTGAAGAACTTGCTCCAGAAGAATAAATAGGCGTCCCTATCCCTAAAGATCAACCTACCATTGATCTAAGGGAGCGTGAATCCATTTTTTACAGTCCACCTAGAAGTACTACTTGGTATCTTTCGTTAACTAATTATTTGGACAACTCAGGGTCAAGTTTTTCTCCACCTCGTACTCCTTATCCACCTGGAGGTATTTATACTCCTGTAAATATGTCAGGTCAGTCATCTATGTTTACTCAATCTTATGAATCTTTTTTGTACAGCAGTCCTTCTGTTCCCTCTGGGTATCAATCACTTTCTGGTACTTTTGCGGGGGCATCTCCTCAACCCATTGAACATGGGTTATTAACTGGAAACAATGGTAATAAACCGTTGGGCGTAGGGGACATTTACATGATGTCAGGTTCAATTCCCAGTTCTCAACCTCAAGGTGGCCAGTTACCGCATGGGGGGCAGCTTCAATTAACGCCTGGGGGGCAACCTCAAGGTACACAAATTGCGTCTGGGGGGCAACCTCAAGGACAGTATGTACCCGTGGTGCAGTACATTCCTCAAGGTCAACCCCAGCCTCAATATGTACCCCAAGGTGAACCTCAGTATCAATTTATACCTGAAGGTCAACCCCAGTATCAGTACTTACCTCAAGGGTATCTACCTCAAGGTCAGTACTCGAGTCAAGGTTATCAATGACCCCAAGGTCAATCTTATGTTCAAGGTACGGGAAATGTACCTTTCAATTATCAATCCTACCCTCAAACCGGTTATGGATCTCAATATCCTCAACCTGTCATGGGTCAATACCCCGGAATGAACATAGTGTGGGATCCATCGCAAGTTCAACAGGTTTTGCAGCCAAGTGTACAGTTGTCATCTCAAGCTGGACAACCCTTAGTTTATGGTTCACCCCAGCAACTAGTCCAGTCTAATGTTCAAACTTCTATACCTTCGGTAGTTTCTCAGTCCGGGCCTATTGCGCCTAGTACTCCATCTCAAACGACTGCTGCAACTACCGCAACATCTGTTCTGTATACCACACTTACTTCTGGAGTATCAACAGCTCTGGTTTCCACTGTCTCTGTAACTACTCCTCAGACATCTTTACCATTGTCTGGATCTACGATTCAAACTACGGTTCAGATGCCTGTAGGACAACCTGGTTTAAGTACGGTTGTCACTAGTCAACCACAATTCACTTATCAACCGTACCAGGGACAGTACCAATACGGGCCTGCTGTCCAGCAGCCAGTTTACCAGTATCAACCGTATCTTGGGTACACTTATCAACAACCACAACAACCCCAGTACGGTCCGGTTAATCCTGGTTTTCCGGGAGGATACAATATCCTGAATGCGATTCCTATTCCAAGTTATCCCGGATATCCTCCTCCTGGGACTAGTCTTGTGACCCAGAGCTTTAGGGATCCTAATCGGCAGTTACCGTTTATTGCAACTTTGGATTTACCAGACTTGTCGCGCCTAACGAACGATCCAATAAATTATCTTCCGTTTTGGCCGCCAATGCCAAATAAGTTGCCCAGTGACATACCCAAGTTCGAAGGTAAGTCTGGAGAGGACCCGTCGAATCATGTGATGACTTACCACCTCTGGTGTGCCTCTAATTCCATCTCGGATGATTCGATCCGCTTACGTCTTTTCCAGCGTACTCTCATTGGTCTCGCGGCCAAGTGGTACATTGAGTTACCACGGGCCTCTTTTTATAATTTTAGCCAGTTAGCTACCTCGTTTTTAACTCATTTTCAGTTGCCGGTCAGATATGATAATGGCACGGAGTTACTAACTTCATTAAAACAATCGACGTCCACGTATATTTCCGATCATATTCATGAATGGAGACGTCGAAGGCGGTTAGTGAAAGTTTTTATCCCGGACCAAATCTTAGCTGAATGGTTTGTTAAATCATTATTACCGAAGATTACTGAAGACGTAGCTAAGGCCGGAGTAGTTACTGAGGAGCAAGTGATTGCTCAAGTGCAGTACCTTGACTTAGTTTACACTCAGTCAGGTACGTTATGTTAGCGCTTGAAATTTCACCTCAGGCTGAGAAAGGTAAACCTCAAGGCAACATCAAACCATTTAGCCTCGTAGCTAGCCCTACGGGGCAGAAGAAGGCTCTCTCCGGTATATCTCGTAAAATCTTCAATAGATGAGATGACCAATAAGGTAACACTGATATTAGGCTAGTAAATTGATCAAAGAGTTTGATTTGGGGTTTTTTGGGTTTTTGGTGGCAAATTGAGGAGAGGGCAATTTTGGGTGCAGGGATTGGACACAGTTTCTGCAGGGGGTTCTTTGGGGCGAGGTAGGAGACAGTATTGATGCCTTTAATTGAGGTGGATGGTCAGGAATGAAAGGTGAAGAGCTAAAGAGATCAAACAATAACTTTGAATTCTCTTTAGACAGTAGAAACATTGAAATTAAACAAACTTAAAAGCAGAGCATGGCAGGCATGAATTCTTACTTTAACACTTCATTTGTTTAATGTGCAGAAGTAAAAGAAAGGAAATGAGTCACATAACAAGCTTACAAGTACATTGAGATACACACCATCAACACATGAGTCCACAAGAATCCCAAAGAGGACTGCAAAACCCTGGTCTTCCTCAGCCAAAAATTGCAGAGATACAGTGAATAATACAATGATAGCTTCTCCCTCAAGAGTCCAACCATAAAAATGAGCAAGAAAGTATATAATATAGATCATCTAACCTCTTTCCCTGCCTCCATGGGTCGAGTTCACTATCCTAGGAGCTGTTTCAACCACTTCTAAACTAAGCACTACAAACTAGGCAGTCAAAACAACTTGCCTCTATAAGCTAGGAAACCAATTCATTCATTTAATTTTCACCTTTTTCATGAATGAATCTTCTAGAAGAGGTACATAAGAGTAAAAGTGTCAATAAAGTACAATAATTACATCAAATAAGATAGTAATCCACCCGAAAAAGTCAAACAAGGTCAAACTGCGTTTTTCTGAGCTGTACAGTGAAATTTGGAAAAGTTTGCCTAACGGGTCGCGCGCCTTTCGGACCACATTTGGGGAACTTTCAGGTGTCCAAATTGGGCAAGAGTAGGCTTTTTGGAAAGGTCTGTGAGTCTACTTTCCAAAAAAACTAGAATTTTTGAATTTGGAGTTCATTTGCTCTGTCAAAAATCAAATCTCCCAAGACTGCTTTCTGCAGTTCAAAAAAGTGGCATAAAGTCATTTTTTGCTAGTTTTTTGACTTTCTGGAGGCCCAAAACTTCACCAAATCTCAAGTCCATCCATGAGCATGTGTAACTTTGCATGAAAAATCTGGAAATGCTAAGTTTTTGCCAAATGGAGTTGCCATGATGAAGGGTCGCGCGGGGGGTGAGACCTGTTAATGGAGAAATCCTGTTTATGGCACAAAAAATTCACAAATGACAAAATTTTCTCCAAATTTCTTGAAATTTGGGCTGGGAGTCTCCAATAAAGTACCATGCTCATTCAAAGAGACTTTGACCAAAATTTGGAGTGGATCGGGCCTTTTCCGTCGTTTTAATGCCTTGGCCAACCTCCTTGGATCCGGCGATTGTAATTTTGACATTTCTCTAAAACCATGACACCTGTGAAAAAAGTGAAGGAGGTTTTTCTTCTCTGGCATGTTGTGGAAAAAAACCTCTCTCAATTTTGAAAAAATCATCTTTGATTGCTCAGAAACATCATTTTAGTGAAACTTATCCCGATGTGTGGAACAAGGGTTTTGGTCGAAATAGAGCGAAATGAAGGGGATAAGGGGCTTCTAAATTCTTGAGGAAATTTTTGGGAGTGGGGAGGGATGTTAGGAAGCAGGGGAAAATGGAATCTTAGAGATTGAGCGAGGGGAAGGGGTCCAAGAGGGCAAAACACAGGCCAAACCTAGAAAATTGCCAGGTTGTAGATAGAAACTAGGGTTTGTGCAAAAATGAGGAATTTGGGAGATCTCAGTGATGGGAAGCATTTGGTAAGGTAATTTAAGGATAGGGGAAGGTGTATGAACATCAGGATACAAGTTTTGCCGATGATTTGACCGTCCAAGAGAAATTAGCTTTCAAAACCCTAGGAGAGGGAAATGACCTTGCCTGGGCGCAACTGAAGCATGAACAAGGTGTAACATGACCCAATGGAACCTAATATGATGATGACAACCCTCTGAATGATGATACACTCAGCTGAATGATGACATGGACCGCCATTTGGACAACTTTAAACCAAAGCAAAGTGGAGCTTTTCATTTGCAAATGAAGGCCTTTGAGAATGCAATCATGATTTCCTTTAACCATGGCAAGCAAGAATTGTTTAAGATTGAGGGCCTACCTTACGAAGTTTGGTGATTTGTGGCTCCTTGGTGAATTTGCAGGCAGTTTTACAAAGAGGGCGCTGACGGGTCGCGCGCCTCACCCAACGGGTCGCGCGCCTCTGACGGGTCGCGCCCGTTATAATTTTGCACTAGCGGAGGGCGCCTGACGGGTCGCGCGCCTGGTTTGACGGGTCGCGCGCCTTCCAAACTCACAAACTTCACTCAAACTCTCTTGCAATCAGTTGCTCTATCACTTGGATGCATAGTGGAGCTTGATGGAGGGAAATAGAACCTTTATAGCCTGGCTTTGAATAAATTTCATGTCACAACCCACTTTCTAATGCTTTTCCATGACACTTTATAAACTTGACTTTTTTGGTTTCCTTTTGTCCTGAAATTGACTCATTTGATGCTTTTGATTGATACTTTTTGCAGGGATAACATCTGAGGGATCTTGGCAAGGGAGCCAGGGTTACATGCTGTCCTTTGAAAACTTTTGAATTTTTACATTTTTTGCAAAAACATTTAAAAATGACCTTGGCTTTAAAAACAGAGTTTTTAAATCCAAGGTAAAGATTAACTGTACAAAAGAGAAATTTGCGAAGAAACACCTTGAAAAACATCCCTCTGGCTTGTTGGGCACCATTTGACCTTCAGAGACATGACCTTGTAAACCATCTTGACCAAAACCCTAGACCTAGGAATTTGACTTCAAGACAAGACAAGACAAACTTGAAAGTAACTAAAGACTGAAATGACCTGATCCAGCAATGCCAAGAGGGGGACAAAGACACCAGCTCCTCCATCAGGGTTATGGCATGCCTAATGGGATGCAAAAATTGACACTGATGGGACACCTACTAATGCAAATGAAAAGAGCTTTGATCGCTGATGGAGGGCGACAAGACCGACTCTAACATTGGCTCCAATGGGGATGGTAGCTCCTTGGAGGTACCAAGAACTGCAGACCTCTGGGAGAGCAGACTAGTGCTTTATCATCATTGGACAATGGAGTCAATATTTACACATGTGACCCAAAGTTGGACAACTTTATTGACTTTGACAATTGACTGAAACCTGACTCAAGCTGACACAATTATGAAACCTACATGACTGAAAACTGACTCACAAATGACTCATGACTGACTTAACGAAAACAACAACTTACAAAGCTTATTGAAGGGCAGCAGTCCATCAAGATTTGAAATCATGATGACAACCACCTGTGTTTCTTACAAGACAATATACATCAAACTATATCATAATGCCAATGTAACCAATCAAACAGATGCCTTCTTGACTGATTCTCCTGATCAGAACTTCTGGTCAACAATGAATACTGGTAACTAGGCATCCAAAAACATAGCTGACCATGATCTCCTTCATCACTGAACACAACAATAATCACCTTCACTGCTGACTGTAACAAATCTGCCATTGGATCCTGAACAACCTGAAGATTTGCCACTGCCACCTCCTGCTGAAAGATCAAGGTGTCCTTTGTTTCAAATTATGATCTGCCTTCATCATGTGCTCCAGAAAGAGTATATTCCTGGTCCTCAAAAAATTTTGAACAAGTAGATGAGCAGATCTCCTCTTGAAAAAACATTTCAGCACATGAAACATATGAAGAATCTGAAAGGTAATCTTGTATGCTATGATCTTCTGTAGTCTGATAATATGGTAGGTCATCTTCAAATGATATGACAGCTGGATTATCATCTTTGTGAAGGAAAACATTATCTATTTGCTGATCTACAAGACAGTCATCTTTTTCAACAGAGGAAGAAGTTTCCCCAACACTTTCCTGACTATGTGTGCACTGCAAATCTGCTGTAGCTTGGGCTGTAACAAAACCTTTCAAGAACTGATCTATCTCCTCTTCAGACAAAGGATACAATACCTTTTGTTTTCTTCTGCTTAAACAATAATTATCGCCATATGACAGGGCACTCAAACTATCATTTATTACTGAGTTATTGAAAGGAGATTCATCTCTTACTTGCGCAAAGATCTCACCTTGCTGTTCATGAACATCTGAATCCAAAACTCTGTTTATGATCTCAACAGTAGAGCTCTCTTTGATGGGCTTCAGCACAAGATATTCCTGGTCATCATAATCTAAATGTTGTTATGAAGTAGCTGTCCTAACATTATCACATTCTACAATCTGGTCTTCTTCTGTGGGCAGATCTGAAACAAGCTCTTCTCTTTCATCAATTACAGCCATATGACCATCTTCAGCCTGCTGATCTTGACAAGTATCCTCTAAGATTTCTATGTGCTGCTGAAACGGATTTTCATACAGAGCCTCCATGATCTCAACATCCATAAAATTATCATCTTCATAATATTTCTCAAGGCTTTCAATAAAACTATAAGCATGCTTGCAACAGTCATGAACCAAATTTAATGATGGATAAGAGTCCTTATATCGTTCAATGAACATAGCATGAAAATCTTTTAAACAGTAAATACAAGCAGGCGGCAAACTTTCATACCATGTTTGGGATTTACCTTCCAGAGTGGCCAAGAATATCTTCATCAAGCAATCTTCAGGAAAATCCACCTTCAACTTGCGAATATGCATATGAAATCGAACTAGATGTAAAGCAGCTCCTTCTTACCATCATCATTAAATATAAGCAGATTCCTTGACCAATCTACCTTCGGAATTTTATTCGGAAAACCTGGAATGTGATCTCGACTCAAGGGAGCATATCTTCTTGCAATCCGATCCATCTTGAAAAGCTCAAAGCTACTGATCTCTCTGCAGTGAAGTCACCATGAAGCATTGATCTTTGGAGTTTTCAGTGAAGGAGTCGCCAGTGAATGATCTCAGCCTTGTCAGTGTCTGATCATTGTCCACTATCAACAATCAGATCTGAACTTGATACATGTACTGGGGTAGAATGCAAATGAAGTGGCCGTATTCACAAGCTCACGGAGATTGACTGAAGCAGCGTTTATCTACTTACGCTAATGCAAAGCAAAAGCGTTTCGAAGGCTACCTGGCATAACTTCAGGCTCTGTCTAAGACTTATGAAACAAACACATCAATCAACAGACAAGTTTGTTCTCCCCAGTATGGTCGCCAATATGTTAGCGCTTGAAATTTCACCTTAGGCTGAGAAAGGTAAACCTCAAGGCAACATCAAACCATTTAGCCTCGTAGCTAGCCCTACGGGGCAGGAGAAGGCTCTCTCCGGTCTATCTCGTAAAATCTTCAATAGATGAGATGACCAATAAGGTAACACTGATATTAGGCTAGTAAACTGATCAAAGAGTTTGATTTGGGGTTTTTTGGGTTTTTGGTGGCAAATTGAGGAGAGGGAAATTTTGGGTGCGGGGATTGGACACAGTTTCTGCAGGGGGTTCTTTGGGGCGAGGTAGGAGACAGTATTGATGCCTTTAATTGAGGTGGATGGTCAAGAATGAAAGGTGAAGAGATAAAGAGAGCAAACAATAACTTTGAATTCTCTTTAGACAGTAGAAAACATTGAAATTAAACAAACTTAAAAGCAGAGCATGGCAGGCATGAATTCTTACTTTAACACTTCATTTGTTTAATGTGCAGAAGTAAAAGAAAGGAAATGAGTCACATAAAAATCTTACAAGTACATTGAGATACACACCATCAACACATGAGTCCACAAGAATCCCAAAGAGGACTGCAAAACCCTGGTCTTCCTTAGCCAAAAATTGCAGAGATACAGTGAATAATACAATGATAGCTTCTCCCTCAAGAGTCCAACCATGAAAATGAGCAAGAAAGTACATAATATAGATCGTCTAACCCCTTTCCCTGCCTCCATGGGTCGAGCTCACTATCCTAGGAGCTGTTTCAACCACTTCTAAACTAAGCACTACAAACTAGGCAGTCAAAACAACTTGCCTCTATAAGCTAGGAAACCAATTCATTCATTTAATTTTCACCTTTTTCATGAATGAATCTTCTAGAAGAGGTACATAAGAGTAAAAGTGTCAATAAAGTACAATAATTACATCAAATAAGATAATAATCCACCCCAAAAAGTCAAACAAGGTCAAACTGCGTTTTTCTGAGCTGTACAGTGAAATTTGGAAAAGTTCGCCCGACGGGTCGCGCGCCTCTGTCTGACGGGTCGCGCGCCTTTGGGACCCCATTTGGGGCACTTTCAGGTGTCCAAATTGCGAAAGAGTAGGCTTGTTGGAAAGTTATGTGAGTCTACTTTCCAACCCAACTGGAATTTTTGAATTTGGAGTTCAGTTGCCCTGTCAAAAATCAAATCTCCCAAGACTGCTTTCTGCAGTTCAAAAAAGTGGCAGAAAGTCATTTTTTGCTAGTTTTTTGACTTTCTGGAGGCCCAAAACTTCACCAAATCTCAAGTCCATCCATGAGCATGTGTAACTTTGCATGAAAAATCTGGAAATACTGAGTTTTTTCCAAATGGAGTTGCCATGATGAAGGGTCGCGCGGGGGGTGAGACCCGTTAATGGAGAAAACCTGTTTATGGCACAAAAAATTCACAAATGACAAAATTTTCTCCAAATTTCTTGAAATTTGGGCTGGGAGTCCCCAATCAAGTACCATGCTCAGTCAAAGAGGCTTTGACCAAAATTTGGAGTGGATCGGGACTTTTCCGTCGTTTTAGTGCCTTGGCCAACCTCCTTGGATCCGGCGATAGTAATTTTGACATTTCTCTAAAACCATGACACCTGTGCAAAAAGTGAAGGAGGTTTTTATTCTTTGGCATGTTGTGGACAAAAACCTCTCTCAGTTTTGAAAAAAGCATCTTTTATTGCTCAAAAACATTATTTTAGTGAAACTTATCCCGATGTGTGGAACAAGGGTTTTGGTCGAAATAGAGCGAAATGAAGGGGATAAGGGGCTTCTAAATTCTTGGGGAAATTTTTGGGAGTGGGGAGGGATGTTAGGAAGCAGGGGAAAATTGAATCTCAGAGATTGAGCTAGCGGAAGGGGTCCAAAAGGGCAAAACACAGGCCAAACCTAGAAAATTGCCAGGTTGTAGCTAGAAACTAGGGTTTGTGCAAAAATGAGGAATTTGGGAGATCTCAGTGATGGGAAGCATTTGGTAAGGTACTTTAAGGATAGGGGAAGGTGTATGAACATCAGGATATAAGTTTTGCCAATGATTTGACCGTCCAAGAGAAATTAGCTTTCAAAACCTTAGGAGAGGGAAATGACCTTGCCTGGGCGCAACTGAAGCATGAACAAGGTGTAACATGACCCAATGGAACCTAATATGATGATGAAAACCCTCTGAATGATGATACACTCAGCTGAATGATGACATGGACCGCCATTTAGACAACTTTAAACCAAAGCAAAGTGGAGCTTTTCATTTGCAAATGAAGGCCTTTGAGAATGCAATCATGATTTCCTTTAACCATGGCAAGCAAGAATTGTTTAAGATTGAGGGCCTACCTTACGAAGTTTGGCGATTTGTGGCTCCTTGGTGAATTTGCAGGCAGTTTTACAAAGAGGGCGCTGAGGGTTCGCACGCCTCACCCTACGGGTCGCGCGCCTCTGACGGGTCGCGCCCGTTATAATTTTGCACTGGCGGAGGGCGCCTGACGGGTCGCGCACCTCTGACGGGTCGCGCACCTGGTTTGACGGGTCGCGCGCCTTCCCAACTCACAAACTTCACTCAAACTCTCTTGCAATCAGTTGCTCTATCACTTGGATGCATAATGGAGCTTGATGGAGGGAAATAGAGCCTTTATAGCCTGGCTTTGAATAAATTTCATGTCACAACCCACTTTCTAATGCTTTTCCATGACACTTTATAAACTTGACTTTTTTGGTTTCCTTTTGTCCTGAAATTGACTCATTTGATGCTTTTGCTTGATACTTTTTGCAGGGATAACATCTGAGGGATCTTGGTAAGGGAGCCAGGGTTACATGCTGTCCTTTGAAAACTTTTGAATTTTTACATTTTTTGCAAAATCATTTAAAAATGACCTTGGCTTTAGAAACAAAGTTTTTAAATCCATGGTGAAGAGTAACTGTACAAAAGAGAAATTTGCGAAGAAACACCTTGAAAAACATCCCTCTGGCTTGCTGGGCACCATTTGACCTTCAGAGACATGACCTTGTAAACCATCTTGACCAAAACCCTAGACCTAGGAATTTGACTTCAAGACAAGACAAGACAAGCTTGAAAGTAACTAAAGACTGAAATGACCTGATCCAGCAATGCCAAGAGGGGGACAAAGACACCAGCTCCTCCATCAGGGTTATGGCATGCCTAATGGGATGCAAAAATTGACACTGATGGGACACCTACTAATGCAAATGCAAAGAGCTTTGATCGCTGATGGAGGGCGACAAGACCGACTCTAACACGTTACACGAAAAGATCCCGGATCTTCCTAAGTCAAATCAAATCGCTGCTGCTCCTTCGGGGTCTCATGCCGCTGATGGCATGATTGGTACGGTGAATACTAAAAGCAAGAAGAAATCCTCAAAGAATTCTTCGCCTATTATAACCTTACCAGACTCCGCGACAGGAGAATCTTCTACTGAAGTTTCCGCCAATATTCACGTTGTAGAGTCATCTACGGCTAAATCAAAATCTGGTGGGAAAAAGAAAGGTAAGAAGAAGAATAAAGCAGACAAAACTCCAAAGGAGAAAACAGAAAAGTCGGAAACCAATGATGAAAAGCGCAAACCTCGATATCCTTGTCTTATTTGTGAAGAGGATCATTTTACAAGAGATTGCCCTCATCGGGCCGAGGTTGTGAAAATCGTCAAGGGTTGCCCAACTCCTGTTGTTTTGAAAGATCCATTTCCAAAGCAGGAGAGTAAGATGATAGGTTCTTCCTCGAGTGCCAGTGAAGAACCCATATTGATGATGTCTCATATAAGGATTGCGACTCGATCGCAAGATTATGGTAGTAAAAGTCCTGTTGATGGCAAAGAAGCAGAATCTTCTCATTCTAATCCATCAACCTCAGCTCCCGGTTCCGATCCACTACAGATCGAGAAACCTAACCCGGACTTAGTAATCAAACCGCCCGCCAAGGGTGTACTTCGAAGGTTTGCTGTCAATCCACATGCGAGAGCGGCCCAGAATTACAACATTGTTGAGGATTTAGCTGTTTCACCCTCAGCAATGTCGGCTTTGGAAGTGCTGCAATCATGCCCAGCACAACGCAAATTACTTTTGTCGGCCATAGGAGCTGTTGATGTTCAGGACCCGAACCTAATAATCTTTGATCTAGAAAATAGTACACCACGTTTACCTCATCAGATGGCTTTCCAGATCCCAGTGATAGTCAAAAACAGGCCTATTCATCGGACTGTAATTGATGAGGGAGCTTCCACGTGTATTATGTCGATACAGTGCTGGAGATCGCTTGGTTCTCCTTCACTAAATCAGTCCCCGACAATTCTTAAGGCCTTTGATGGCCGTGGGTTTCATCCATTTGGCATTCTACAGGATTTGCCTATAGGGGTTGAAGGAAAAACTGTTAGTCTGGATGTGGAGGTGGTTGATGCCCCTCTAGACTACAACCTTCTCTTGGGTCGAAGTTGGTCTTACGCTATGACAGCGGTCGTTTCATCGGTCTTCCGAGTAATAAAGTTTCCATATAATGGCAAGATCGTAACAATAGACCAACTGGCTTACTTTTCATCCGACCCAGCCTCTTCAGAGAGTATCCAGCATGTCGGTAAAACGACTATCCCTTATAAGGATGTTGGAGTAGGATTAGTTAAAGATGCCGGTTTACTGGGAACTTTTCCTTTTCCTCCAATCAACGCCTTGTCTTTGTTTGCATCTATTCATATGATTACTTCAGACACCATTGTTTATGACAATCCTTGGATCGTTCCTTCTGAATCTGAGATAGACTCATTTGGTGATGCTATGCCTTTGAGTCCATATGAAATTGCCTATGAAGCCGTGCAGTCTTTTACCGACCCGAGTTCAACCAAAATCGACCAAATGAATGTGGTCCGTGAGGAATCACTTTTCACGTCAACCTCGGAGTTAATAGCGTTTCCCGAAGTTGTGTCATCTGACGAGCAACTTTGTGAAGTCCTATGTGTAGACGATTTACCATGGGAAGATCTTCATCACAGATCTTCGTTTTTACCTGAGGATGATCGTTTTGAAAACGATTTCTCATCAATCTTTACAGCTGAATATGTCAAAGAAGCTCAGAATCCAATGAAACATCCTGATTCAGAGCTGAATTTGGGAAACATCTCTCGCACTATTCCCATTGACATTTCAGTCAAGCCCGGAATTGTTGAGCACATTCATATAGGTGCCTCGTGTTCAGATGACGAAATTCAGACATACAAGGCCCTATTTCAAGAATTCCGCAACGTGTTTGCCTAGTCCTATGAGGAAATGCCAGGAATTGATCCCGCAATTGTTGTCCATGAGATCAAGACTTACCCGGACGCTAAACCCGTCCGGCAACATTTGCGTCAGATTCACCCACGAAAAGCGGCTGCAATTAAAGCAGAAGTTGAGAAGCTGTTGAAAGCAAGTTTCATTTATCCGATCCTGTTAACGGATTGGGTATCGAATATTGTTCCGGTTAACAAAAAACAGGGAACAATAAGAATATGCATCGATTATAGGGATATCAATCGATCTTGTCCCAAAGACAACTACCCAACACCCTATATCGATCAAATAATTGATGATTGTGCCGACAGTGAAATATTTTCCTTTATGGACGGTTTTTCCGGTTACAACCAAATCAATTTTCTACCTGCCGATCAACCAAAAACGGCTTTCATTTGTCCATGGGGGACATTTGCTTATTGAAAATTACCTTTTGGGCTTAAGAATGCCGAAGCCACTTTTCAAAGGGCGATGTCTTATGCGTTTCATGACATCAAACACATTGTGCAACCGTATCTCGATGATTTGCCTGCTCACTCATTACATTGAGCTGATCACCTTGTCCATTTACGCGCAATTTTCATGAGGTGTAGGCATTATCGTATTCGATTGAACCCACACAAATGTGTCTTCTGTATAGAAGTGGGACGATTGCTGGGATTTGTAGTTTCAAAAGCCGGCATTCGCGTCGATCCCTCGAAGGTAGAAGCTATCATCAAATTGCCTCCTCCTTCGAGTCTTCGCCAACTCCAAAGTTTGCAGGGGAAAGCAAACGTTTTACGCCGATTCATTCCTAACTACGCCGAGATTACAAAGGGTTTTACCCGATTGTTGGAATAGAACGCTCAATTCTCTTGGGATGAGATAGCTCAGAAATCTTTTGATGCACTCAAGCACGCGTTGACCCATGCACCGTTGCTGCATCCTCCCAACTACAACCAGGATTACTTTTTGTACCTCGCCACCGCTCATTCCACCATTGGAATGGTCTTAGTTCAGGAAGATGAATTCGGAACGGAACATGTGATATATTACCTTAGTCGGACGTTAAATCCAACTGAGCTCAAATATTCACATGTGGAGAAATTGGCATTGGCAGCCGTTCAAGCTGTCCAACGTTTTCGTCACTACATTCTACTCCGTAAAACTACAGTCATTTCAGATTGCAACCCTATGATCTACATTTTGACTAAACAATTTCTAGGGGGCAAGTACTCTAAATGGATTGTTATCCTGCAGGAGTTCGACTTGGAGTTTAAAAAATCTAAGTCTAAGAAATCTTTAGTTTTTGCAGAGTTAATGTGTGACTTCCCGCGTGCTGACACAGAAACTGTGGCAGAGGAACCCATTACGAACGAATCTTTGTTTCTCATCAGCACTTTAGATCCGTGGTATGGAGATATCATCGTCTATCTCCAGACCCAATCCTTTCGGCCCAAAGTTTCAAAGTCAGAACGTCGGAAAATTCGGTTCCAGTCCCAACAGTACAAAATTATTGGAGATACTCTTTATCGCCGTGGGGCGGACTTGGTTTTTCGACGTTGTCTAACTCACGAGGAAGCTGAAAGGGTTCTGAATGACTGTCACTCTGGAGCGTGTGGCGGTCATATGTCTGGGTATGCCACAACCCAAAGGATATTGCGCGCTGGCTACTTCTGGCCGTCCTTGTTTAAAGACTGTATTACTGCGATCCGGAAATGCCACAACTTTCAAGTGTTTGATCGCAAGATGCGCACTCCACCTACTCCTCTCCACCCTATAATTGTCGTTGGTCCTTTTGCCAAATGGGGTATCGATTTTATTACATGTAACCCTCACTCGGTCGGGGGGCATGCGTATATCATCCTTGCGGTAGATTATTTTACTAAGTGGGCCGAGGCGATGCCTACATTCGAGGCAGACGGCAAGACAGCTGCAATTTTCATATTCAATCACATTATTGCTAGGTTTGGTGTCCCACAAGCGATAATCACTGACCATGGGCGCCATTTTCGAAACGTTATGATGACAGAACTTACAAGCCAGCTTGGTTTGCGTCACAATAGCTCAACTCCTTATTATCCCCAAGCAAACGGTCTGGTTGAGTCCATCAACAAAGTTTTAGTTATCATGATCCGATGAATCATTGGTATTCATCGGTCGAATTGGCACAACATGTTATTTTCTGCGCTTTCGGCCTACCGAACCTCAGTGAAAACATCAACAGGGTTCACTTCTTTCCAACTAGTTTATGGTTTGGAAGCCGTGCTGCCCATTGAATGCGAAATCCCGTCACTTCAAATGGCTGTCGAATTACTTCTAGCTACTTCCGAAGAGGAGAAGTGTTTATTATACTTAGCTCAATTAGATGAGACTCGACGTGATGCTGCATTGGTGATCGAGACTCACGCAAAACGTATGAAAGCTCAGTATGATCGAAATGTGACCCCTCGAAATTTTTCGGAAGGAGACCTAGTGCTATTATATGATCAAGCTAACGATAAATTAGGTGCTGGGAAATTCGTTCCTATGTGGCATGGGCCCTACATTGTCAAGCGAAAGCTAGCAAAAGGGGCCTATGAGCTGGTAGATTTTGACGGGGACTCTTTGGGTAAACCCAGAAATGGACTCTACCTAAAGAGGTATTATGCTTAAATGATGGGTATGGAGATTTTAGTTAGGTTAGATTTTTCTTTCTAGCTGGTGTGTTTGTTAGTTTAGACAGTGTGCTTAGCTTAGAGAGTGTTTTTTTTGTCGTTATTCTGCTTATCTTGTTTTTACGCTTGATGTTTGCAGATGTCGATGCCTCTCCAAACATACATTGGATTTGCTGATGGTGCTTGTCGTAGTACACGGAATATCTCTTCCGCAGCTTGGGTTATCTATTCGCCCTCTGACAAGTTAGTTTCTATGCATGGGGTAAGCCTCGGTCAAACAACAAACAACATTGCAAAGTACAGTGCAGTGATTGAGTTATTGTCTGAATCTATTTCATTTGGGATTCGGAGTTTGATAGTGAGGTTAGATTATGAACTCGTTGTATTACAGCTTAATAGAGTGTATGCCATTAGAAATCCAGTGTTATTAAGATTATTTTTTAGAGTGCGTCTCTTGGAACGTGAATTTGATTACATTGAATATCAACATATTCCAAGGTCTTTAAATACATTAGCAGATGCAATTGCTTCTCAAATGTTAAACAGACATTTGCGATAATCATATATGTAAATTTAAAAACATTTCATCACACATGTTTAACAAGATAAGCCGGTAATAATGATATATATAGATAGGAGTGTGTCAAAAAATACGTCGTCTTCGATCATAGGTTGAAAAACACCTTATGATCGGCAAAAATGATAAGTACAAAAAACCAAAATGTCACATGTGTCTACAAAAACGACCATCCAATCACTGGTGATGCTCTCTATACGACACCACTGCACGAGCCACCCTACACAAGAACCTCCTAAAAGGTCCTGGGACTGCGACTACATAGCGTTGAAGCCTGATAGGAATATCGTCTATAGTAGTCTCTGGTATATCTGCCGTAAGACGCTCTAGGTCTTGTTCCAACTCAGCTAGGGTCTCTGTGGCCTCGTCCTGTGGGGCCGGTGCCGCTGCAACTGGTAGTCTCCTTTCGAAAGGTCGGAGATTGGCTGGACGACGTGGGCCTACATCTACATTTTGAAAATTGTTACTGTCAGTTTTGAGACGATATAAAAAAACAAAAAATAGATAATTTAAAAAACTTGCGAAAAATGAAGTACCTGTGTCGTCCCATTGTTCTCCCGGTGGAAGAACCATGTCTGGATCTCCACGAAAATCAACTCCGGCATAAGGAAAATCCTGTATGGAAAAGATATGGTCCTCCAACCAGTGAAAATACTCCGGAGTAAATCGGACAACCTCCGTGCCCTCGTCAGGATGACGGGCCATAACCGCAACCCATCGCATCAACTTAGGCTCTCGGGGAGGCCCAACCTCAACAGTGAGCTGCTGTGGGGTCAGCATCGAAACCCTCTCTAGGGAAAAACTCACAACTAAAGGCCCATAACCAAAAGTCTTTAACTGTCCGTTTTTAGTCCTAGTCGATTGGCCCTTTAAATTGGCCAACACAGCATCACACCAGTTGAAAATGGTGCCCCGATAGCAATCAATCGCCATCCACATTTGGGATCCAGTGGCAATGTGTAAAGCGACAGCCCCACAAAGTCTGGTAACTGTGAAAGCAATCACCATAAGTTCAGGTCGGGATATAGTTTTGATCTCTATCCCCTTCTCCTGAGACTGAGTGTTACACCACTCTTGTCGGAGACTAGCGATGGACTGGCCACCCGGCCTAGTCCCGAACAGAGTCAAGTGTTCGCCTCTCTTGGGGAAACCAGTGAGGAAATAAATATCTAAGGGCTCTATCTCGAGCTGGTGCCCTCCAATGTAAAAGCACTGGTCCTGGACGTTCCATCTCTCTACCAACCACTCTAAAAAGCGCACCTGGGCCCTCATGCCAGGTATGGCCCAGTATTTGTAAAGGCCGCATGCCTTCAAAACATCAATGGACGGTTGATGATTAATGGCGGCCAAATCAACATCTTTGTGCTCTCTCTTGCGCCAATCAAGCATGGTGGGCAATCTACACACCAAAAAACATCTGTTAGAATCAATGAAATCAAAAATTTTGGTCCATTTTTGAAGGAATTGGGGTTTGAAAACTCGTTTTGCGGGGTACGCACCCCGCCTTTAGGAACAGGGCGTGGGTACGCGGGTTCCCTTAAGGTAAGGTGTGTACGCCAGGCATTTTCCCAACTGAGAAAATGTCGAGGTACGCGGGTCACCAGTGGAGCACCTGCGTACCCCGAAAGGCGGACCTTGAAACCCCAAAGCCTCCAAAAAATGAAACTAGGGCCTAAAAACAAATTCTAAACGGATGAAAATGAAGAGGAGGATGTTGTAGAATACCTGATGAGACAGCGTTCGATTTCGACGGTCGGATTCTCCGCAATGTCCACGGGAAGTTTTTTGCCAAAAGCCCTTTTTCTCTCCTCAACAGTAAAATGGTAAAAATGAATTGGTAAAAGCCCTTTTTATAGGTTTTTTGGGTAAATGAATGGTAAATTTGTTTATTTTTCACCATGAAAAGGTATTTTTCAAAGTATTTTTATCTATCTTTAAACAGGTATGAGTAATGTGTTGGTTTTTGTGCAGGATAAAAGGATTTTCAGGGAAAATTGTCATTTTTTACAAACAAAAATATCAGAGTCATCTTTAAGCCCTTTTCTGACTCCTAAAACATGAAAAGATTGCGAGCGTTTCTTTTACACTCATTAAAACGGAATTAAAAGATGGTCCCCTTATAGCCCTTTTCTGACCGTAAAAACAGGAAAAGATTGCCGGATTTTTGTCGTTTCAAATTCGATACTGGAAATAAAACGACGTGTCCTTGATCGCTTTTTACTTTTCAGGTCAAAGACACTAATTATGAAAGTACTCCTTGGTCGTAAAGATCAAGCGGTTCTCTCAAGTATTATTTTATACTTTTTCGGGCTTGGGAGACACAAATTTACGAAAAAGTCCAACCCCGGAGTCTTCTTAAGTTTTTTCAGACTCTCTAAAATTGAAAAACGCCGAGTTTCTCCTATACTGGACTCGTTAAAATTTCACAGTAAAGGACCTGTTCGATTACAAACAGGAACGGACCACTCCTTCTTAGGGTTCGAATCTAAACTAAGTTGGACTCATCCGAAGGATGAGCTTATAAACAAGCATATGTTATCCTCCTCAAGCTTGTAAAAAATAAAGAGGTACTTGCCAGAAATGGTGGGGGAAAAGAGAGAAAAATGAGCTTATTTGTTATCCTTTGTCTCAGAAGAAACCTTATCACCACTCTTGAACACGACACTTTTTTCATTCACCTGGGTTGGGAAATCCTTTGCCTAACAGTTAATCAAACCACATTGAAAATCTTCAACCGGTTCCGGGTATTAACTTTGGGTTAATTGTCACCAAGCCATCTGTCGTGTCGTTATGTGTTCAAGAGGTCACTGCAAATAAACCATTCATCTGCAAAATACCAGTCATCCATTTTGACCATCCCTGAGTCAGTCCTTACAGCTACATTTCTTCAACTTGATTTATGATTTCGTGTTGTGGGCTTGCCTGCAACGGGTCGCTTTCTATCGACAACAGCACATTATCTAGAAAGATGACCTAGAAATCGTCAGTACCTTGAAATCTGCATGCATCAATGGCAGGTTTCTCACCTTTGACGACGGTTTACATCATTGACTTTCGATCGAAGGATTCCGTGACATGTTCGACATCAACTCATTCATTCACATCTCATGGATTGTACTGGGTACTTTGAGAACCATTGACATCACTGGTGGTCTCTCTCACACTTGTTAACAGTTTACATCATCGACTGGTAATCAAGTGGTTTCTACCATGTTCGACATCAACTCATTTATTCGCATGGATAGAATCGTACCATTTCGGGAAGTAGAAATGAAGACCTTGGATCTAGTTTCCACCATCCAGGCTGCGAGGAGTTTTGTATTCATTATACAGTAGACTAATCATAAACAGATGGTTGCGTCCATACTGTGTCTGCAGATGTCTATGATTATGATGTATTGCAAAATCATTCCTATATCAGAGCAGTAGTTAGTTTGTTAGTTAAGTTTTTGATCTGAGTATGGGAATGCCTGCCTCAGCGATGATATGATCTCATATATGTATTTTGTGTTGAATATTTGCAGGTTCCGACTAGGCTCTCCACAAGATAATCCTCGAAATGATAAAGTGCTTCACCCTTCCTAGATGATATGAAACCCTAATCTACTACAGACTTCGCACTTTAGGGGGCAATCTGTTACACTAAAATTTGTCACCATGACTATTTGCAGTCATTATGGCTCCATCAATAACCATACTGTCCTCCTTGGCAAGTCTTATACCTCTGCTCCTCATGTCAAACTCCAAAAAAGATAGAAAGCCTTTAAAAGTCAATATAACTCTGGTTACGCAGTTTCTCTTACTCTTACCTGCGTGTACGCACCTCAAGTACATAATACCTGCGTACTTGTACACTCTGTCTGTAAAGGGGTGGGTGCGTACTCCTGTAAAGGTCAAAAGGCCCAAGTTTTACTTCAAAAAAGTTACTTGTGGTCGAATTTAGAGCATTCTAGAAGATGGTTTGACGTGGATTGAGTGCCTCCAGATGGTTCATGCATCCCAAAGAAAGAGGAACTTATCCCATGAAGAGGGGAGCTATCCCATCAAAAGAGGGGCTTATCCCATTCATGGTGGACCTGATTAACTTCCTCCAAAGCATTATAAATACAGGCATTGGGCCAGAGGGAGGGGAGGTTGAAAGCTGAACATTCCTAAGGGTAGATGCTGCTGAAATTAGGACTCCCTTATAGAGCTTGAGAGGAGAGATTCCCATCCTTTCTTAGCTTCATTTGGAAGTGGGTGAGCTGATAAAAGTAAAGGAGAACTCTTGCTAGACCCTGGGAGGGACCTGCACAACACCAAGGCACTGGTTGTAATGGTTTCTTTTGTTTCCACTTAATACAATTAAGTTCATTTTTCTCAACAAGTTGTTATATATAATTTGTTTCATATACTCCTTGGTCTTTATGATGAATATGTTTTATTTTATGAGTTATTCAGGTGCTATGTAATCGTTTGCTTGTTAGTGAATGCAGGTTTCGAAGAGAAGGAGGAGCTCATCTGGATCGGAGAGGCTGGACTGCTACAAACAGTGTTGGTCTAAAGGTATGTTATAAACACCTAATTGTTTGTATTCTAAATGCATATTTAGGGAAAGATAGTGCTTAATTGTCTTGTTTGTCACTAGAAAGCCTTAGCTTCTAGGGAGGTCGGTTTGTCCGCAAAATTGACTCTTTCCGCATGACAAGCAGCCTCTCCAAGTGCATGTTAACTCTCTCGAGATTGGCCTCCCGATCCTCATTAATCTCTTGCTCCAATGACGTGAGCTCAACTCTTCTCCTTTGTGCAGCTTGGCGATGCTCACGAATGTTTTGTAGCTCCATGATCGCTTGCTGATCCTCCAGCTATTTGTTCCTCTGCTCCATATATTTCATGTTCCACTTAGCCCTCTCCAAGTCAAGGGATAAGGCTTCGATCTCTGATTGCTGCTCCTGGATGATCTCTTTAAGCTGTGCACTTGTCGATTCTGTATCTATTTCATCATCATGAAGGAGAACGAATTTGGTCTCTCGTTCACCTGACGGCTCACCTGAAGGCCCCTCATCATGCATTGGCTCCTTACCTCTGTCCTGTACCTGTAGTGCTGATGTCGGAAGCGAGGCCCCTTCCACCCCGGGTGGAGATAACACTCGCTTCGCTACTACAAACAAATGTCTAGCACCCCTCTGATATGTGATGAAAACCGGCACACTAGCAGTCTCATGGCGCTTATACCGACGAGAAGGTTCACCCTCATGCTTAACCTCTGACAATACCTATGAAGTGTTGAAGAGGTAACGGGAGATGAAATCATCCCAAGTAATGCCCTGCAATCCCAGTTGATGAACCACCAATATCTTAATAAGAGCAAAGTGATAAACATTGTTAAGTTGCTGCTGAGGTGTATTTTGCTACATGAAGGTGTTCATCCTCTCTATGTTCCTCCAAATGAAAAATGGGATGTTCATCATCCATACCCTGGTAAAGTGCATGAGCAATCTGATGTGATAGGCATATAGACGAGAGAACCTCCCCTCACAGCTAAAGTACTTCATGATCAACTTCATGAGTGGAGCATATTCATCTTTCAAATATCTGAATGGAAAGACTCTTGTGAGCTGCCTCAAGCAACTGGCCTTAATGTAAGGCTCATAATGTTGCCGATCAACTTTCTGTTTCTTGTGCCATGGTTCTCCAACATTCGGTATACTGGTTGCTAATGATACAGTTTCGGTTGTCAGTGTGAAGGTGACCCCGGCCAAGATAGAGTGATCTCCATGTAGGTGAAGCACAAAAAGACGGGCCAACTCATGATGAACTCGAACATTACCCACTCTTTGACAAACTCAAAACATGATAGATGCTAGAAACATGACATAGCAAGAGGGCATGCCTGCAATTCTGTGAGGGTGGTTGGCTCATCCCTAACATGTTTGCCACTCTTGTGATGTCTCCTGGGAGTCTGTTCTTCCGAGGATGAATCACTTTGTGTCTCCATCTCATACTCTAATGAATGCTCAGATGCCATGACTGTTGTATGTGTACTGTGCTTCAACTGCCCTTTGATGATGGTAGTGAAACTAGGTGCTATTGTGATATTTGCCACCAAGGGGAACAATGAAAAAAAGGGAGTATTAGGAGGGGAATAATATGATGGGAATAGGGGTTATGGGGAGAGGTTTTTTTTAGGGATATATAGGAGGGTTTGGGGATTTGATAAGGTAGGGTTTTGGGGTTTTATTGACCAAAGAGTGGAGGGATAAGGAATAGGGGTTTGGTAATATTTTAGGGTAGGGAGAATAGGAAAAAATGGGATAGGGGGGATAGGGAAAAATGGTAAGAAATGGAAAATGAGGGGTGATAACGGAACCTTGGCATCAACACCACAATTATGCAACCCTAGCAACAATGGCTTTAGGTGTTTTCTTGTGGTTGGTTTTATGAATTTTGTTGCAATTAAACATAGCCATGAACCACCATAACATTCACAAAATTTGATGAGCAAGCCATGATATAGAGCCTACCTGTTGATTTGGGGGGTTTCACAAACAACTTGAGGCAATTTGGCACGGTTTCGGGCCTTTGTGGGTGTGTGCCGCGCTCCTGAAATCGACCCCAAATGTACTCCAAATGCGTGCCTGCGCCCTCAATAACTTTGCTATGTTTGTCTATGACCTTGGTGTGCACAATGATTTGGTTTCTTGTGGAAACTTGTATATAAAGACCTTGGAGTCATAGGTTTAATTTTTTCTTCTTCAAAACCCACTTTAATTATGCTTCATTTTGACACTTTTCACTTATTTAATGCAACACTGAATTTCACTTTTCCCTTTGAATTTTTAGCTAAAATGATGAAATTTTCGGCACTCTTTGCAGGGATTGCATGACAGGGCATTTGGCCACAGAAACCATGACTGCACCTGAAGAAATCAATTGACGACTTTTTTGAAAATTTTATCACAAATGACACTGTTTGACTTTTCTTCAAAACAGAGTTTTGAAGAACAGTCGAAATTTGTCCACATGACGATGAAACTCTCTGAATCATAACTTTGTAAGGGCCTCACTCTGTCCTGCATGGCTTTATTGGACATGGTTGAAGACCAAATTGATTAATCCCTAGACCTAATTATCGAAAATGACCTTTGTCCATTAAAGGACCAGACCTTGACTGTCATGGACTTTAGTGATCATTGACAAAAGACCTAAGCCAGCAGGAGCCAGACATGAGGGGAAATGACTAGCATGACCTTTTCCGTCAGAGTATGGCATGCTCCTAGTGGAATGCAGCTGGGTGGATGGAGCGGGACTCCTAAAAATGAAATGCATAAAGAGTTTTGATCTCTGACGGAGGACTGACCAGACCGACTCTAACATGTAGCACCAATATGGTGGGAATCAAAGGCACAAGAAGAGATAAAAAAAATGGTAAGATCCCAATTTCTTGGTCTCATTTCACCACTATAATTAAAACAGAATTCTACCCTCTAGCTTATATGCAGAAAGGCATTATGAATTGGCAGAACTTTAGACAACTTAAAGGTCAAAATGTGCAAGATTACACCCAAGAATTCAAAAAAAGGTCTCTAATGTTAGGTGTAGATTTTCAATCACAAGTCATGTTGTTGAAGTACATAGGGAGTTTACATAGTTATCTTAGGCATACTATCCTTATGTTTAATCCCAATAATCTATATGAAGTGTGTGTGCAAGCCACTCATCTTGAGGCAAGAGGATAAAATACTCCAAAAGAGGGTAGTAAAAAACCATTTAAGGGTAAAGAAAAAGAAAAGGGTTTTAAAGGAAAGAAAAATGCATCCATTAAAAAGGAAGGAGAGAAAACAATATGTAAACATTGTTCCAAAGAGGGCCACGATGAAGATAATTGTTGTCTTGAGATGAGGCCTAAGAAATTCAACAACAAAGGAAAAGAAAAGACAGTTTCCATCATTCAAGAGGATTTGGGATCCGATTCGGGTGATGAAACTAAGAATATAGACATGGGTATGAAGGGAAAAGAATCCATTGCTAGCACTAGTATAACAAATTGTCACACTAGAACTCCATATGAAGAAACAAAGATTGAATTATTTCATGTGAGGGTAATCTCAAAACATACAAAAATCAACTCACTATTTGATAGTGTGTCTCAAGCCAAGTTGATATCTAAAGATTTAGTTAAGAAACTTAATCTTGAAACCATTTTACATCTGAAGCCATATCCATTGGGTTGGATATGAAAGGACACAAACTTACAGGCTACAAGAAAATGTATTCTTCGGTTTGCAATCATAGCAAACTTCATTGACAAAGTTGAATTAGATGTTGTACCACTTGATATTTCAGGAATTGTTTTGGGTCGTCCTTACCTATATGATAGAAAATCAATCTTCTATCATCATGAAAACAAGTACCATTTGTTCAAAGATGGTGTGGAATATATTATGAGAGCTCATTGCAAGAAACTAAATCTTTCATTAGTTAATGCAGGGCAAATGAAAAGACTAGTGAATTCAAGCAATAACTTAGTGCTTCTTATGATCAAACCCAATGTTGATGTTGATTATGAAGCGTTTGATGGTTGTTATTCAAAATTGAAAATTGATTTGGTTGTTGTACTTAACCATGATGATGAGGTGTTTCAGAAAGAAAAGGGATTTCCTCCCAAGAAGAGAATCCAACATGAAATACCATTGCAGCAAAAGTGTCTTCTTCCTAACATTGACATGCACTGGATGTTAAGAATGGAAAGTGAAGAAATAACAAAGCAAATCCAAGGGTTGCTGAACAAAAGGATCATCCAACCATTTCCTTCACCATGTGGTGCACCTATTGTTTTGGTTCCCAAGAGGAATAGAAAACATTTCATTAAATGGGACTCAAGGAGTGGCTATCATCAAAGTAGAGTTGTTGAATGAGACATATGGAAGATGACATACAAAATCAAGCAAGGTTAGTTTGAACGGCTTGTTATGCTTTTTGGTCTTTTCCATGCTCCTTCTACTTTCATGCATATGAGGAAAGATGTATTGAAGCCATTTCTAGACATGATAGTCTACATGGATTACATTTTCATTTTCAGAAAATTTCATTATGAACATGTCATGTGTGAAAAAAAATTATTTGATGTCGTATGCCAAGAAAATTTGTTATTGAAGATGTCAAAGTATGAGTTGGGTAAAACTTCTTTCATTTACTTGGGCCATGATATTGGAGAAGGTGAGTTGAAGTTAGACCTCTCAAATATTGATGCCATTAAGGTTTGGTCAACGCTCAAGATAAGAGGTTTTTTGGGAGTAGCCCAATGTTGGAGGAAATTTTTGGTTAAATTTTCTTCTTCATTTGCAGTCTTTGGCAATTGTGCAAAAGGTCTTCGAGTGGGGAGGCAAACAGCAAGAGGCATTTGATGCTTTGAAACAAAAGATCAGTTCATCCTTTATACTTTCTCTTATAGGCGTGAAAAAGTCATTTGATTTTTAGATTGATGTATGTGACTATGCCATGGGCGCAGTCCTTATGCAACATGGTAAGCCCATTTCATTTCATTCAGAAAATTTCAATGGTGCAATGTTTAAGTTGCAACGACAAAGGCACTTTCATTGGATGGGTTTTATTCTACTATTCCACTTGGTCAAAAGTAATAAGAAAGCTATAAGAAACAAGTTTGTTGATGTACTTTCGATGCCTGTTGTTTGTGTAACTACTTTCCTCAAGCATCATTTTGTTTTACATGAAAGTTATGGTCAAAAAAATACATACTTTCAAGAGGTACATTCAAGCTTGAGTCAAAGGAATCAAGTAGAGGACTCTGTTTACCATTTGCAAGATAATGTGTTGTTTCATCTTCGTAAGAAGTATGTTCCTATTGATGGTAACATGGACAAAACCAAGGAGTTCATTGAGCGACTCCAAATGGTACATCAAATAGTGCAAGATCAACTTGAAAAGAGCAAAGGCAAGTACAAAACAAGGCATGGCAAGCATCGTGTAGATCACAAGTTCCAAGTCAGTGATGAATGGATCAAGATTGGAAAGGTGAGGTAGTTGTACCCTCACCTGATGGACAACTGAAAGTGATCTTTTGGGGTCCAAAAGGCTTCCAGTGGGGAGGAATGATCTTGTGCTAAAAAAAATATCCCAAAATTCAAAGTTTTCGGATCAGTGTGGAGCCTAGACAACCGTGTATTTCTCACTGTCCTAAATCTGACGCAACTTGTTTTGCGCGAAACAGACACCGTATGCTCCCAGAATCATGTTCAGTTCACTTTTCCAAACATGTGAAATTTTGAAAAAAAATGACAGCCCAGTTACCGGTCCATACTGCTGACGTGTCACTGACTAGGTAGGTCTATGTGGTGGTTTAACTTTCCAATGGGCTCAGTGAATCATATTGTGCCAAGTGGCACATTTTTATTGGATGCAATTTGGTAATTTTTAATTGGTTGGTTGGTGGCCAACCACGGGTTGACACGTGGCCCAGCCAAAGGCCGCCACGTGGCAACCTGGGGGACACCAAAATTATGGGTCAAGTTCGGGCAGAGGCAACAGGGGTTGAACCTCTAACCAAATAGCACCTAAAAAATTCATTTACTAATACGCTATCACCATGGTTCTTAACTACATATGTTGTCAACATACATTTAAATTTGAAAAGCGTTTCATTCAGGGGTAAAGCCGACCCTTGGTCACACAACCTCATACGACCACCAACGGGAGGAGAGCGGGGGCCCTGCCAACGGGGGCGGGCCGTTGGCCTTAGCCCCGGGCACATGGCACCCCATGTGCCCAATTTTTTCCTAATTTAGGCATTAGCAAACATTTGAAGTGTCTGACAATTTCACCCAAATTTCAACGAAATTGTTGCCCCTTTAGCACATTTTGGGGAAAATTTGTAGGATGGTGCCAAATTTCAGGGAATTTGCGGTACGATCAGCAAAACATTGGGAAAGGCCATAAATTCTTCAGTTTTTACCAAATCATGAGCATAAAGAGGCTACACAGGCATTTTTGGGCATTCTGGAGCCATTGGAATAGGTTTTAGAGCTTTATGGGCATTATGAACTGATGTATTCACACTTTTGAGCATAAAGGCCAAGCCATTGGAAGGTGGACCAAGGAGACGTAGCCTAGGAGGGGTGAACTCCTTCATCATGTGTTGATGTGATATTGTTTATTGTGATATTTGCACATAAAATTTACATAAAAGCACTCAAAAGCCCATGTTTAAAATTGCAAATAATCTCATGAAACCTTAAGCATATTTAAGATATTCTGAAAAGGAATTTTAGCACAGCAAAACCAATTTTCCCAATCATATCAAGTTTGGTATCAGAGCTCTAGGTTTTATTTGTGCAAGAAGGATTTAATTATTTGCAAGTGAATGTCATGCTTACAAGGTTAAAAATCAAGAGAGGAGAAGGGAAGCTGGTTGAAAGCCCTGAAGATGGATCAAGGGGAAGGACGGTAAGGTTTCCACAATATCCACCATCAGTTCTTCCTCAAGTTGCATTTGAGACTCCGGTGAGCATGTCTCATGAAGGAGAACCTACAAACATGACAGAGGATGAGAAGGTCTTCAAGAAGGCTTTCTTTGATATGACAGAGATGGTGAAGGTCCTATATGAAGAGAGGAGTACCAAACTATAAAGCGAAAACTCCAAACCTCCCAAAGGAGAACGTTCTTTAGGAGGAGGAGGTAATGGAAATGGACCTAAACCTCCACCCTCTCCACCATCCTCGTCATCTTCTTCTTCACAGGCATCTTCACTCTCTTCCACTAACACAACCCTTACTCATACTCATCAACATACCTCAAAAGGAACTAGTAAAAACCCTTATTAAAACTTGATGTTAAATTTGAACTTCCCATGTATAATGGTGAAGTGAATGCAGAGAAGCTTGAAAATTGGGTTCGTCAGTTGGAGGTCTATTATAGAATTCAAAACCTTCAAGAGGATGACATAAATATTCAACTATCTTCCTTGAGGTTGGAGGGTGCAGCACAAGTATGGTGGGAATCAAAGGCACAACAAGAGATTAAAAAACATGGTAAGATCTCAATTCCTTGGTCTAATTTCATTGCTTCAATAAAGATACAATTCTACCATCTAGCTTATATGCAGAAAGGCATCATGAATTGGCTGAAATATAGACAACTTAAAGGTCAAAATGTGCAAGATTACACCCAAGAAATAAGAAAAAGGTCTCTAATGTTAGGTGCAGATTTGCAATCACAAGACACGTTGCTAAAGTACATAGGGGGTTTACACAGTTACCTTAGGCATACTATCCTTATGTTTAATCCCAATAATCTAGATGAAGTTTGTGTGAAAGCCACTCATGTTGAGGAAAGAGGAAAAAATACTCCAGAAGAGGGTTGTAAAAAGACATTTAAGGGTAAATAAAAAGAAAATGGTTTCAAATGAAAGAAAAATGCATCCATTAAAAAGGAAGGAGAGAAAAAATGTGTAAACATTGTTTCAAAGAGGGTCGCGATGAAGCTAATTGTTAGAAGCTTCACCCTGAGATGAGGCCTAAGAAATCCAAAAACAAAGGAAAAGAAAAGACAATTTCCATAATTCAAGAGGATTTGGGATCCGATTCGGGTGATGAAACTCAAGTTAGAGCCATGGGTATGAAGGGAAAAGAATCCAATGCTAGCACTAGTATATCAAATTGTCACACTAGCACTCCAAATGAAGAAACAAAGATTGAATTATTTCATGTGAGGGTAATCTCAAAACATACAAAAATCGACACACTATTTGATAGTGGCTCTCAAGCCAGCTTCATATTTGAAGAATTAGTTAAGAAACTTAATCTTGAAACCATTTTACATCCCAAGCCATATCCATTGGGTTGGATATGCAAGGACACAAACTTATAGGTTACAAGAAAATTTATTGTTCGGTTTGCAATCACAACAAACTTCATTGACGAAGTTGAATTAGATGTTGTACCGCTTGATATTTTAGGAATTGTTTTGGGTAGTCCTTACCTATATGATAGAAAAGCAATCTTCTATCGTCATGAAAACAAGTACCACTTGTTTAAAGATGGTGTGGAGTATATTGTCATAGCTCATCTCAAGAAACTAAATCTTTCATTAGTTAATGCAGGGCAAATGAAAATATTAGTGAATTCAAATAAGAATTTAGTGCTTCTTATGATCAAACCCAATGTTGATGTTGATTATGAGTCGTTTGATCGTTGTAATTCAAAATTGATTTGGTTGATGTAGTTAACTGTGATGATGAGGTTGTTGAAAATAGCAACAAGAAATGCTAAAAATAGAATTGCTATAAATAGCATTTCAGGTACTAGTGTTGGACATAGCAACAAGGAATGAAAAATGGAAGTGCTAAAAATAGCATTGCTATAAATAGCATTTCGAGATAGATTCCAATTTTAGTTAGTCCTGAACTAAAATTGAGAAGTAAAATTCGAATTTGATCTTAGCAGTTGTTTGTAAAATAATTAATTAATTCATATTGAGTTATTTAGTTGTAGAAAATCAAACATGAAGTCTATGTGAGGACATGCAATAGTTATCCCATTAATTAAGGATTTTATCCATCAGTTAAAGAGATAAGGAAGAGTTGTAATATTGAGTTGTAATTAGTTGGCTCAGTTAACTGAGTCAAGTCTAGTTAGATTAGTTCAAATAGTTTGTTGAATTAATTGTGAGTTCAGTTAGTTAATGCATGCATGCATGTAACTGCTGCTCTCCAGATAACTAAATATTCTCTCATAAATAACTCATGCATGTCAGTTCAGTCAGAGACCCAGTTGAGATCAGAGGAAGGGATAGTGTACTATCAGTTGGAGGATTTTTCCTATATAGGAAACTCATCCATGTAGAAGGAATTATCTCCTTCAGGTTTGTGCAGTTATTTTTGAGCCAAGTGAGCAGTGTGAGGTGGGAATTCACACAAGTGGAAGCATTGGACCCCAGGAAAAACTGCGCAAGGAAATAGGAGGCTTGGAGGGCAGAGGAGAAGGTTGTGAGAGCCTTTGACTGTCTATGAGCAGTATTGTTTGATTGTAGAGAGAGCAAGATAGCTTGTGAGCTGATTCTTTTTGTAACTCGAACATATTTCCACTTGTATGATAATACAGAGATTGGGGTTTTAGGCTAAGGCTTTCCCCGGGTTATTTCTTCTGTGTTATGTGTGATTGATTTCACATGCTCAGTTATATGTGTTCTCATTGATCTTGCCCATATTCGATTAAGCTTCTACAAAGTTTGTTGTAGAAGTAGATCTTGTATTTTGCTTTAGTATATTGCATAATCTATTGATCTACAGTGGGAATTTCTACATGGTATTAGAGTAAAGGTGATCAAAGCAAAGAACAGTATACAAGAAGGGAGAAGTTCGAAGTTTGAGGTTCCTGAATATAGAAAAAAAGTTCTTATCACATCTCAATTTCACCAATGGCATTCAACAGTTTAAGACTCGAGTATGCCCTTGATGGAAACTCAAATTATATAGCCTGGAAGGATCACATGGAAGCATTATTAGAGGATAACGGTCTAAAGGACTTAATTGATCAAGAAGTCCCCAACCCAACTGATGCTACATAATTGGCGGAATGGAAGAAATGTGTGGCTAGAGCAAGGAGAATCCTTCTGGAGGGAGTTCGAGACCACATAGTCTCAAGTCTCCATTAGAAGGAGATATTGTTTTCGATGTGGAAAACATTCAAAGATCTATATCAGAACAACAACTATCAAAGGAAGCTGGTGCTGAAATACAAGCTTCAGAAAATCAAGTGTGAAAAGGGCAACACGATCTCTACATATATGAACAAGCTCACCACCTGCAGGGATGAGCTTGGAAGTGTAGGGATCACGATAACCGATGATGACATGGTGAGTCTTGCTCTCCTCCGTCTTCCTAAGATCTGGCATAGCTACCAAGACTCGGTAAATGGAAGAGAGAAACGGCCAGATTGGGAACAACTTTGGTCGGATCTGATGCAGGAGGAGATAAGAAGAAGCACCAGAGATGGTTCTTCATCCAAGGAGGATGAAGAAAATTTTTCCTTAGCAAGTAAGGCAAAGAAAGGGAAGGAGAAGGTTTATCATCCCAAATCGAGTTCTTCCCATGGTGGGAAGAAGTTTGACAAATCAAAAGTGCAATGCTTTCATTGTCATGAGGTGGGCCATTTTGCTACAAATTGTCCATTGAAGAAATCCAAGAAGGGATCCTTGGAAGGATCAGAAGGTGAGGCACTGACCTCACAGTTCGAGTTGGATTTCACCCTCTTCGCATGCATGGTTTCATCCATGGTGGGATGTGGTTGGTTTCTTGACAGTGGAGCTTCTTTCCACATGACCGACGACAAGAGTTTGTTCAGTACCTTGGAGGAGAAAGATCTTCAAATACTCATAGCGATGGGTAATGATGAAAAGTATAGTGTCTCAAGAGTAGGCACAATTATTTTTCGGAGGGAGCATGGAGCTCGCATTACCTTGATCGATGTCAAGTATGTACCAGGACTAAGGAAAAATTTGATGTCGATCGCAATGCTAGAAGACAAAGGCTATGATGTAGTCTTCAGTAAGGGAAAGGTTTTCCTTTGACACATCACCACTAGACAGGTGAAGCAGATTGGTTCACAAGTCAAGAACCTGTATGCTCTTGAGGTTCAAGATGCATGCAAATCCTTGAGGAGCAAGGCAACTGATGGAGACTTGGTGGTTGAGAGGGAGAGTACATTACCTCTCAACATGCAACGACAGAAGAAGTCTCAGACAATTTTGGAGGAGCCACAATTGGTGAAGCATATTCAGAAGGTTGTGGATCAGCCACAACTAGAGAAGTCGAGAGGAGACCGAGTGGAGGCATCCACTCATGCAGAGACCTACAGTGGGGGGAAATTTCGAGCCAAGTGGACAGAGGGATCACATGCATCCATACCTCCAAGTCGAAGGTGGGGCGATGTGGAGTGACAATCCCAAGAAGGCTAGAATAGGGGCAGGATCATTGAGGTACCCAACCTCTTTGATTAGACCTTGCTACAGGAGCCCCGACGAGGAGTAGCAAGACTGGCTGAGTGGGTAGAGACAGATGAGAATGGAGCGGCAAAGAGAGCTACAATGCAGGAATCCCAAGACAGTGCAGAGCTAGCAGGTTGCAACAATGCGAGAGGCACAGGAGTGTTGCACCAGTACAGGATGGCATAGAGAGGTGTGCAATAGTGCGGGATGCATGGAGTGTTGCAGCAGCTCAAAAGTCAGAGAGGGAGCACTTGTCAGCGATAGATGGAGCTTCAGCATCAGAGGATGTTTCTAGCCCAACAGCGAAGTCAGTCAGGAGTTTTTTTGTTTCTAGAGTTGTTGGAGTAACAACACTTGGGAGAAGTGTTGCATGCTAAACATTCCAAAGGTTCAGGATCGGGTTCGAGTTGATTGCCTTTCTTGTTGAGAGGGAGTGTTGAAAATAGCAACAAGAAATGTTAAAAATAGAAGTGCTAAAAATAGCACTGCTATAAATAGAATTTCAAGTACCAGTGTTGGACATAGCAACAAGGAATGAAAAATGGAATTGCTAAAAATAACATTGCTACAAATATCATTTCGGGATAGATTCCAATTTTAGTTAGTCCCTAAACTAAAATTGAGAAGTAAAATTTGAATTTGATCTTAGCAATTGTTTGTAAAATAATTAATTAATTCATCTTGAGTTAATTATTTATAGAAAATAAAATATGAAGTCTATGTGAGGACATGCAACAATTATCCCATTAATTGAGGAATTTACCCATCATTTAAAGAGATAAGGATGAGTTGTAATATTGAGTTGTAATTAGTTGGCTCAATTAACTGAGTCAAGTCCAGTTAGATTAGTTCAAACAGTTTGTTGAATTAATTGTGATTTCAGTTAGTTAATGCATGCATGCATGTAACTGCTGCTCTCTAGATAACTAAATATTCTCTCATAAATAACTCATGCATGTCAGTTCAGTCAGAGACCCAGTTGAGATCAGAGGAAGGGACAATGTACTATCAGTTGGAGGACTTTTCCTATATAGGAAACTCATCCATGCAGAAGGAATTATCTCCTTCAAGTTTGTGTAGTTATTTCTGAGCCAAGTGAGCAGTGTGAGGTGGGAATTCACACAAGTGGAAGCACTGGAACCCAAAAAAAACTACACAAGGAAATAGGAGGCTTGGAGGGCAGAGGAGAAGGTTGTGAGGGCCTTTTTCTGTCTATGAGTAGTATTGTTTGATTGTAGAGAGAGCAGGATAGCTTGTGAGCTAATTCTTTTTGTAACTCGAACATATTTCCACTTGTATGATAATACAGAGATTGGGGTTTTAGGTTGAGGCTTTCCCCGGGTTATTTTTTCTGTGTTATATGTGATTGATTTCTCATTCTCAGTTACATTTGTTCTCATTGATCTTGCTCATATTCGATTAAGCTTCCGCAAAGTTTGTTGTAGAAGCAGATCTTGTATTTTGCTTTATTATATTGCATAATCTATTGATCTACAGTGGGAATTTCTACAGAGGTGTTTCAAAAAGCAAAGGGATTTCCTTCCAAGACGAGAATCCAACATGAAATACCATTGCAGCAAAAGTGTCTTCTTCCTAACATTGACATGCACCGGATGTCAAGAATGGAAAGTGAAGAAATAACAAAGAAAATCCAAGGGTTGTTGAACAAAAGGATCATCCGACCATTTCCTTCACCATGTGGTGCACCTATTGTTTTGGTGCCCAAGAAGAATGTAAAACATTTCATTAAATGGGACTCAAGGAGTGGCTATCATCAAAGCAAAGTTGTTGAAGGAGACATATGGAAGACGACATACAAAACCAAGAAAGATTTGTTTGAATGGCTTGTTATGTTTTTTGGTCTTTTCCATGCTCCTTCTACTTTCATTCATATGAGGAAAGATGTATTGAAGGCATTTCTAGACATGATAGTCTACTTGGATGACATTTTCATTTTGAGAAATTTTCATTATGAACATGTCATATGTGAGAAAAAAATACTTGATGTCGTATGTCAAGAACATTTGTTATTGAAGATGTCAAAGTATGACTTGGGTAAAACATCTTTGATGTACTTGGGCCATAATATTGGAGAAGGTGAGTTGAAGTTATACCTCTCCAAGATTGATTCCATTAAGGTTCGGTCAACACTCAAGATAAGAGGTTTTTTGGGAGCAGCCCAATGTTGGAGGAAAAATTTTGTTAAATTTTCTTCTATTGTAGCTCATTTGCATTCTTTGGCAGTTGTGCAAAAGGTATTCCAATGGGGAGGCAAACAACAAGAGGCATTTGATGCTTTGAAATAAAAGATTAGTTCAACCTTTATACTTGGTCTTCTAGGCATGAAAAAGTCATTTGATTTTTAGGTTGATGTATGTGACTATGCCATGGGTGCAGTCCTTATGCAACATGGTAAGCCCATTTCATTTCATTCAGAAATTTTCAATGGTGCAATGTTTAAGTTGCAGCGACAAAGGCACTTTCATTGGATGGGTTTTCTTCTACTATTCCACTTGGTCAAAAGGAATAAGAAAGGTATAAGATACAAGTTTTTTGATGTACTTTCGAGGCCTATTGTTTGTGTAAATAATTTCCTCAAGCATCATTTTGTTTTACATGAAAGTTATGATCAACAAAATACATACTTTCAAGATATACATTCAAGCTTGAGTCAAAGGAATCAAGTAGAGGAATTTGTTTACCATTTGCATCATAATGTGTTGTTTCATCTTGGTAAGAGGGATGTTGCTATTGATGGTAACATGGACAAAACCAAGGAGTTCATTGAACGACTCCAAAGGGTACATCAAACAGTTCAAGATCAACTTGAAAAGAGCAAAGACAAGTACAAAACAAGGCATGACAAGCATCATGTAGATCACAAGTTCCAAGTCGGCAATAAATGGATAAAGATTGGAAAGGTGAGGGAATTGTACCCTCACTTGCTGGACAACTAAATGTGATGTTTTGGGGTCCAAAAGGCTTCCAGTGGGGAGGAATGATCAGGTGCTCAAAATAATAGCTCAAAATTAAAAGTTGTCAGATCAGTGTGGAACCTGGACAAACATGTAGTTCTCATCATACTGAATCCGATGCAACTCGTTTCACGCAAAACAAAGCTTGTATGCTCCCAGAATCATTTTCTGTTCACTTTCCCAAATAGGCGAAATTTTGAAAAAAATTGACAGCGCAGTCAGCGATCTGTACTACTGATATGGCATTGGATGGGTAGGTATATGTGGTGCATTAACTGGTTAATGGGCTCAGCGAATTGTATTGTGCCAAGTGGCACATTTTTATTGGGTTCAATTTGGTAATTTGTAATTGGTTGGTTGGTGGCCACCCATGAGCTGAAACGTGGCCCAGCTAGAGGCCACCACGTGGCAGCTCAGGGGCCACCAAAATTATGGGTCAAGTCCAGGTAGAGGCAGCAGGGGTCAAACCTACAACCACATAGCACATAACAAATCCATTTTCCAATACGCTGTCACCATGGTTCTTAACTATATACGTCGTCAGCATATATTTAAATTTGACAAGTGCGCCATTCAAGGGTAGGGCCAGCCCACAAGTATTGGCATTATGGCACAAGTTTGGAGCTATGGCACATGTGTTGTCCTTGATGGCAACTCTCTTTGGTAACAGATCTCAGTTCAGGCTTTCAGAATGAAGGAAAAGACCTATACGCAGTTTTATCTAGACTAAGACGCGTATACACGCGGGTTAGACATTTCAAAGGCGCGTATGCGTATACACGCACTTTCATGCAATGAAAAGCACGTATATGTTGGAGAACTTACCTTTGGTCCGTGGTAGTTAGTTCTTGGTATTTGAACCTATGGTTTTGGACCATCGTACCTCGTCAGACGTGTTGATCCCAAGTATTGGGTCCGTGGTATTGGTTTATTATGGTTTTGGACCGTGGTATTGTGGAAGGCCTAAAACTATAAAAGAGGAAGGAGATCATGTGGCAAGAGATCATCTGAATTATTATTGAATATCTAATAAAGTGCTAGATCTAGAATACTAGTAATTGGGTTATGGTGCAGATATGGATCTTAATGAAGGAGGAACCTTAGCGCAAAGAGAAGGATAAGTTCTATTGATGGGTCATAATCTTTAAGCTTGAATGATAGTATCTTTGCATGATTTTGATCTGCTATAAGTGGCGTTTGCTTGATCTATAAGTCTGATAATCTGGTTTAATTAGTGTTTGAATATCTGAAAGAGCGAATTATCCTTTATAGATATGTACGCAGGTTCAGTGAAGCGAAGGCACGTATACACGCCGGTTCAGTGAAGGAAGTGAGCGTATACGCAGGTTGTTCCATCAACAGAAGCGTATGTACGCAGGTTTCAGGTTATTAAAATAGCGTATATCTTTTGAGTTGTGATCTAGCTGCTTCTGTTTATTGCTGCAATGTTCTAGGTTCAGATTTGGTGTGTGGTTACTGTTACTATGATCTGGGTACAGTCGTCAGAGAAGTGTTTATTTTGATTCAGTTTTGATTGGTGAAAAGGTGATTGATTGATGCAGAAATTCTTGATGTTTGATTGATGTTATTTGTGGATCCAGTCTGAAAATTTATGAAATGTGGTCCCTGAAAGAAAGAGAAGGTTGTAGCCTTCTGTAGGCTAGCACCTACGTACTAGTACCTTGACTAGTGCAAGAGCTAAGGGGGTTGTAGCTCCCTTCCAGGAGAGGCTGGAAAACAAGAGAGGGTTGTAGCTCTCTGCAGGCTGCAGCCTGCGTACTGGTAAAGGACTACACCAGTACAATTGTAAAAAGAAGTTTCTAATTAAATAGAAGATAGCGACGAATTGCAGCATGTGGTTTTCACCCACATTGGATTTCCACCTTATATCTTGTGTTCTTGTGTGCGATTGTCTTTCTGCTCTGTTTTACTATTTCTAGTTACTAGTTATTTGCTTCTAAAACACAGATTAACAATCAACATCAGAAAGATAAAGTAAATTAAAAAAGTTTGCATTATATACGCGGGTTTCCTTCTGCATAGTTGCGTATATACACGGGTTTAATTAACTGAAGTAGCATACATCATTTGATTTGAAAAGGGAATATTTGACTTGATAATACTGATTCACCCCCCCTCTCAGTATTATTTCCAACAATTGGTATCAGAGCAGGTTCTTCAAAAGAAGCTTGATCGCTTGAAGAAAGATCTTTCATCATGAGCAACTACAAGAGGGAAGCATCAATCAGGCCACCGATTTTTGATGGGACAAACTTCATTTGTTGGAAGGTAAGAGTTACTGCCTATCTTCAATCTCTTAGTACATAAGTCTGGGATATCATAGATACAGGGTATACTTTTCCATCAGCAACTCCTACAGATCCGGCTGAGAAGAAGAAATATGAAACAAATGCAAAGGCGGTCAATACTCTATTAGGATGCCTATCTCAATCAGAATTTGTCAAGGTAATGCAGTTCAAATCCACAAAAGAGATATGGGACAAGATTTTTCTGAGCTATGAAGGAGATGATCAAGTAAAACGAGCAAAACTTCAAACCCTCGGGATTCAGTATGAAAATCTCAGGATGTATAATGATGAAAGTGTGGCTAACTATTTTCTTCATGTAGATGAGATTGTTAATTGTATGAAAAATTTGGGTGAAGAAATAAAAGAGGTTGTTGTGGTTGAAAAATTTCTAAGATCTTTGTCCCCTAGGTTTGAATCTAAAGTTTCTGCAATAGAAGAAAAAGAGAATCTACAAAACCTTAAGATGTCACAGCTGCACGGAATTCTAACTGCTTATGAAATGAGGAAAGGAGGTCCATCAGACAAGAGAGAAGCTGCCTTCAAGGCTTCAGGCAAAGGAGAGTACTATGAGTCAGGACACGTTTCAGAAGAAGAAGAAGAATCAAATTCTGTCAGAAATCTTCAACGAGGCACTAGAAGATTCAGAGGTAAGTTACCTTTCAAATGCTTTGCTTGTGGAAGAGTAGGTCACTATGCTGCCAAATGTCCTCATAAGGATAAGATTGACAAGGGAAAGGAACCTGTTAGATGGAACAAGAAACAGAATGCAAGTAAGAAAAGCTATTACACTCATGAAGACAGTGATGGACTATCAAATAGTGATGAAGATGAACGAGGTAATAACTTTAAACTTTTAATGGCTTTTGAAGATGATGATTACATGGATGCTATAGATGTGGATGGCTTTTATGAAGAGATTTCTAGACTCAAGACATGTTTAGAAGAAAAGAATGTGATCATTGATACTCTGCAATTTCAACTTGATGAAAAAGAAAAATTTCTTGAGAAGTTAGAATGTGAAATTGTTGGCCTTAGAAAAGAAATTGAGAAAACAAAGGCTCTTAATCTTAAATTTGTTAAAGGATCTGAAACTCTAGATGAGATTATCAATGTACAGCATTCTCCACTAATCAAGACAGGTCTGGGGTATAATGGTGAAACATCTCAAGCATCCACCTCAAAGAGTTATCTCAATGTAGCAAGAAGGAATGAGCAAAATCCCAATGGAGATCACCAGGTAAATCAGAGGCAATCCACCTTAAGGATGAAAAAAAGCTACAACAAGCCACTGGTAAAATCTTCTCAATTTGCCTTAAGAATGGATGACAATAGAAACTACAATCATTTGGCAGGTAGATTTGATAATCGCAGAAGTTTCTTCAATGGCCAATGTTTCTCTTGCCATAACTTTGGCCACAAACCAGCTCAATGTGTTGCCTATAAAACAATCATGACTAGAGAAGCTCAAAAACAAAGAAATATGACTGGGATCACGAAAAGGACTTATAACAACTTTTCGGCCCTTGAAAATGAAATTGAATGTTCTATTTGTAATAACTTTGGTCATGAAGATTCTGAATGCAGGAGCAGGTTTTGGCAGACAAAGTAACAAGCCTCAAGTACCAGAACATGGAGAATAAAGGAACCACAACCAGAAAGATGTGGGATAGATTTTTATGCAGAAGGACACGAAAATCAATGGTACATCGACAGCGGATGTTCGAAGCATATGACAGGTAATAAAGAAAAACTTGAATCATATACTACTTTAGAAAAGGGAAAGAAAGTTTCTTTTGGAAATGATACTCCTACAGCCATAAAAGGAAAAGGCACTACTCAGTTGAAAGAAGAGGTCAAAGTTGGAAATGTTTTGTATGTTGATGGCTTGAAGCATAATCTACTGAGTGTCAGTCAGATGTGCGATCAAGGAACCGAGGTAATATTTCAATCAAATGGATGTAGTGTTCGTGATCTTGATACAGGAAAAACAGTGATCAAAGGCAGAAGAACTCCAAATAATCTATACATATTTGAAGAGGGACAACAACAATGCTATTTGAGCAAGGATGATGAACACTGGTTATGGCACCGGAGGTTGGGGCATCTAAGCTTTTCACAAATAAGGAAAGCATGCAAATACCAGGCAGTTCGTGGTCTTCCAGATATCAAAATTCCAGACAACACCATATGCAAATCATGTCAGTTTGGTAAGCAAAGCAGAACTAACTTCCTTGAGAAGGAAGGATCAGCCAGCAGGCCTCTTGAAATAGTCCATAGAGATGTATGTGGTCCATTTAGGACAAGGTCACCTCGAGGAGAAGAATACTTTATATTATTAATTGATGACTTCTCTAGGATGGTTTGGTTAGGACTTATGAAGCACAAAGACTAAGCATTCGAAAAATTCAAATCCTTCAAAGCCTTGGCCGAAAACGAATCAGATCACAAAATTAAGTGCCTCAGGTCCGACAGAGGTGGAGAGTTTACCTCAAATAAATTTTTTGATTTCTGTGAATAACATGGAATAAGAAGGGAATTCTCTACAGCTAGGACTCCTCAGCAAAATGGAGTGGTGGAAAGGATGAATAGAACAGTCCAACAAATGGCTCATGCTATGCTTGATGAGTCTGGAACTCCCGCAACCTTCTGGGGTGAAGCTGCATTTGCTGCGGTTGTTATTCTCAAAAAAACAAATGTCTGAGTGAACAACACTCAAACTCCTCATGAGCTCTGGTAAGGTGAGACTCCTTCGGTAAAGCATTTCAAAATTTTTGGAAGCAAATGCTATATTAAGAATAATGATGAACAGCTTGGAAACCTTGAACCTAGAGCAGATGAAGGCATTCTCCTTGGTTATTCTCCCCACAGCAAAGCATATAAGTGTTACAATAAAAGACTTGGAAGAATTGTTGACAGCATCGATGTAGTGGTTGATGAAAAAGGATACAATCCTAGGCAAGTAAATTATGAAAATATCGAAGAGGATGAAGACTGCTCTCCAAATCACACTGATGATGAAGAAGAACCTCAAGAGGCACCAGAGGAACAGATAAGGATAGAAGAGAAGACTCCATCCAGGTACGTTCAAAAGAATCATCCAAAATCTCAGATTTTGGGACAGAAAGAGGCAGGTGTACAAACAAGAAGAACAATTGCAGAACCCTCAAGCTATTTGGCATTGCTCTCCTCCACTGAACCTCAAAATGTAAAAGAGGCATGCAAGGATGAATGCTGGGTCAAGGCAATGGATGAAGAACTTGAGCAGATCAAAAGGAATAACACTTGGGAGTTGGTTCCTAGACCAAAAGATAAGAATGTCATAAGGACAAAATGGGTCTTCAAAAATAAGTTGAATGAAAATGGGGAAGTAATTAGAAACAAGGCCAGACTTGTTTGTAAAGGGTATGCTCAACAAGAAGGAATAGACTTTGAAGAAACTTTTTCTCCTGTTGCAAGACTTGAGGCCATCTGAATGTTCCTTGCTCTCTCAAGCTTTCAGAAGTTCAAAGTATTTCAAATGGACGTGAAATCATCCTTTCTGAATGGAGATTTAGAAGAAGAAGTATACATTGAGCAGCCAAATGGTTTCATTCTTGGGAATGATCCAAATCTTGTATGTAGACTGAAAAAGGCTCTCTATGGTCTTAAACAGGCTCTAAGGGCTTGGTACTACCGTTTGGACAAATACCTTCATCAACAAGGTTTTTCAAAAGGATCAGCAGATAGCAATCTTTATATAAAAATTGAAAATGACAAATTGCTAATACTTGTTGTGTATGTAGATGATATTATCTTTGGCAGCAATGAAGAAGCTATGAGTCAAAGCTTTGCTTTGGTGATGCAGAAAGAATTCGAAATGTCTTTGCTTGGAGAACTGGCATACTTTCTTGGATTGAAAATCCAACAAAAAGAAGGCGGTATCTTCTTATCTCAAACCAAGTACCTCAAGCAGATTCTGAAGAAGTATGGCATGGAAGATTCGAAACTAGTATGTACCCCTATGGTTACAGGATGCAGTCTCAGTCCAAATGATGAATCAGCAGCAGTACATCAACCAACCTATAGATCTATGATTGGAAGTCTACTTTATTTGACAGGTACCCGACCAGACATCATGCATGCAGTGGGAATAGTTGGAAGATTTCAAGCAAATCCAAAGGAAACTCATCTCCAGGCAGTGAAGAGAATCTTCAAGTATCTTCAAGGAACTCAAAACTATGGCTTATGATATTCTAGAGATACAGATCTCACTCTTCATGCTTATACAGATGTAGATTGGGCTGGAAGCGTGGATGACAGGAAGAGCACAAGTGGTGGTGCATTCTTTATGGGTTCCAGATTAGTATCTTGGTTTAGCAAGAAACAGAGTTTGATTGCTTTATCTACAGCTGAAGCGGAATATGTGGCTGCTGCATCTTGTTGCACTCAACTTCTTTGGATGATGCAAACCTTGCAGGACTTTCAAATCACTTGTACACCACCTATCTCCATCTTATGTGATAATACAAATGCAATCAACATTTCAAAGAACCCAGTCATGCATTCAAAGACCAAGCACATACCGATCAAGTATCACTTTCTCCGAGAACAAGTGTTGGAACAAAAGGTCAAATTGGAGTATGTTCCTTCTAAGGAACAAGTTGCTGATATTCTCACCAAACCACTGCCCAGGGAGACATTTGAATACCTTAGACAGAAGCTAGGAGTAGTTGATGCATCATCTTGTTGTTAAAACTTATCTATTTCAGAGAAAAATGGGTGTACGCGAGTTGCCTGAGGAGGATCCGCGTACATACGCCGGTTTGTGCAGAGACAGTCACGTATATGGAGGTTTGATGGATATCAGTAGGGACAGGCTTTGGTTGAAGATATTCTGATATGGGTCTGACAGAGACCATCCGGCACAAGTTCAGGGGGAGCAGATAATCTTCTAATAATGCATTGTTGACATTATCTTAGAAGCTTTTGGTTCTAGTTCACAGCTGTTGTTGGTTTCAGGTGGAACAGAGGCAGAGGGAGCACAGAAGGAAATCTTGGTTGCTGATCTGAATGGTGATTGACAGATGCTGCTGCTATCAGTTATTAGTGACTTTCATAAGTCTTGTTCTAGATATTTCGTCTCTATGTCATGTATCTCTTTTGTGGTATCTCTTTTATGGTGTCAAGGTCATGTAACGGCCTATTTTGGTCTCCCCTCTATGCCTGGGATGAACATGTAATGAACTTGGTTGTCATATGTAAATTTCTGATGTATCCCCACTTGGTTGGGTGGATGATCCCCACTTGGTTGGGTGATGGATGTATGTATTGAGTGTTTTTGGTGATAGGAAGGTCTTTTATGATGTATAAGTCATGGTTCTTCTTGAAGAACATATTTTTGCAGATCTTGCCTACAGTCAGGGGGAGCATGGTCAGCACAGCAGGGCAGATATCTCAGCATGTACTCAAGGGGAGCACAACCCTTTGCCCTTGATGACAAAGGGGGAGAATGACTTTGAGGATTGTGGGGTTGCCATCAAGTCCAAAGGGGGAGATTGTTGGCATTATGGCACAGGTTTGGAGCTATGGCACATGTGTTGTCCTTGATGGCAACTCTCTTTGGTAACAGATCTTAGTTCAGGCTTTCAGAATGAAGGAAAAGACATATACGCAGTTTTATCTAGACTAAGACGCGTATACACGCGGGTTAGACGTTTCAAAGGCGCATATGCGTATACACGCACTTTCATGCAAGGAAAAGCGCGTATATGTTGGAGAACTTACCTTTGGTCCGTGGTAGTTAGTCCTTGGTATTTGAACCTATGGTTTTGGACCATGGTACCTCATCAGACGTGTTGATCCCAAGTATTGGGTCCATGGTATTGGTTTATTATGGTTTTGGACCGTGGTATTGTGGAAGGCCTAAAACTATAAAAGAGGAAGGAGATCATGTGGCAAGAGATCATCTGAATTATTATTGAATATCTGATAAAGTGCTAGATCTGGAATACTGGTAATTGGGTTATGGTGCAAATCTGGATCTTAATGAAGGAGGAAACTTAGCGCAAAGAGAAGGATAAGTTCTATTGATGGGTCATAATCTTTAAGCTTGAATGATAGTATCTTTGTATGATTTTGATCTGCTATAAGTGGCGCTTGCTTGATCTATAAGTCTGATACTCTGGGTTAATTAGTGTTTGAATATCTGAAAGAGAGAATTATCCTTTATAGATATGTACGCAGGTTCAGTGAAGCGAAGGCGCGTATACATGCCGATTCAGTGAAGGAAATGAGCGTATATGCAGGTTGTTCCATCAACAGAAGCGTATGTACGCAGGTTTCAGGTTATTAAAATAGCGTATATCTTTTGAGTTGTGATCTAGCTGCTTCTGTTTATTGCTGCAGTGTTCTGGGTTCAGATTTGGTGTGTGGTTACTGTTACTTTGATCTGGGTACAGTCGTCAGAGAAGTGTTTATTTTGATTCAGTTTTGATTGGTGAAAAGGTGATTGGTTGATGCAGAAATTCTTGACGTTTGATTGATGTTATTTGTGGATCCAGTCTGAAAATTTATGAAACGTGGTCCCTGAAAGAAAGAGAAGGTTGTAGTCTTTTGTAGGCCAGCACCTACGTACTAGTACCTTGACTAGTGCAAGAGCTAAGGGGGTTGTAGCTCCCTTCCAGGAGAGGCTGGAAAACGAGAGAGGGTTGTAGCTCTCTGTAGGTTGCAGCCTGTGCACTAGTAAAGGACTGCACCAGTACAATTGTAAAAAGAAGTTTCTAATTAAAGAGAAGATAGAGACGAATTGCAGCAGGTGGTTTTCACCCACATTGGGTTTCCACCTTATATCTTGTGTTCTTGTGTGCGATTTTCTTTCTACTCTGTTTTACTGTTTCTAGTTACTGGTTATTTGCTTCTGAAACACAGATTAACAATCAACATCAGAAAGATAAAGTAAATTAAAAAAGTTTTCATTATATACGCGGGTTTCCTTCTGCATAGTTGTGTATATACGCGGGTTTAATTAACTGAAGTAGCGTACATTATTTGATTTTGAAAAAGGAATATTTGACTTGATAATACTGATTCACCCCCCCTCTTAGTATTATTTCCAACAACAGGAGCCAACCCTTGGTCGTGCAACCTCATACAACCACCAACCGGAGGGGACCGGTGCCCCAGCCGGTGGGAGGGGGCCGTTGGCCTTAGCCCGGGCACATGGCCCCCCACGTGCCCAATTTTTTCGAAATTTAAGCGTTAGCGAACATTTAAAGTGTCCGACAATTTCGCCCGAATTTCAGTGAAATTGCCACTCCGTTAACATGTTTTGGGGAAAATTTGTAGGATGGTGCCGGATTTTGGGGATTTTGCGGTGCGACTAGCATAAAATTGGGAAAGGCCATAACTTCTTCAGTTTTTTACCAAATCAGGAGCAGAAAGAGGCTACACAAGCATTTTTGGGCATTTTGGAGCCATTGGAATAAGTTTCAGAGCTGTCTGAGCATTGTAAACTAATGTATTCACACTTTTGAGCATAATAGAGAGGGCCAAGCCATTGGAAGTTGGACCAAGGAGATGTAGCCCAAGAGGGGTGAACTCCTTCATCATGTGCTACTATGATACTATTTATAGTGATGTTTATGTTTGTTATATGTTATTTTTCAGTCATTTGTGTATATTAATTTGCACATAAATTTTACATAAAAACACTCAAAAACCCATGTTTAAACTTGCAAATAATCTCATGAATCCTTAAACATATTTAATATATTCTGAAAAGGAATTTTAGCACAACAAAACTAATTTTCCCAATCAGATCAAGAAGCAAGGATCCTCAACCGTCTGAACTTATCTCCGCAAATGATTACCCCTTCGTCCTGGAAACTCATGATTTCTCCTAGCCCCTCACCTAACTGTTATCATGCTCCACCTGAAGGATTTATAAAGCTAAATTTTGATGGTGCCTCCAAAGGGAGCCCTGGGGACGCAAGTTTTGGCGGCTTATTTAGAGACTCCCAAAATTGCACCAGAATAATCTATGCAACAGATTGTGGATATGCTAGCAATAATGAGGCAGAATTCAATGTTGTTCTGAAAGGCCTACTAATAGCTAAAAGGGAAGGTTTCAAGAAATTGGTTATGGAAGGGGATTCCAACTTAGTGATTTCGACTATTAAGAAATTGAACCACGGATCTAGTAGTGAGAATATCAGTCATAGATGGAGGACAACGCACTTAATACAAAACACAGGGGATCTTCTTCGTTGGTTTGAATATATTATTCCCTCCCATGTCAGGAGAGAAGGAAAAAAAGCAGAAAATATTTTAGCTAATTGGGGTTGTTTACATATTAGGAGGCTATTGGATTCTGGTTGGTCTCCACATGACCTTATAGAAGAGATATACATTCTGAAGAACATCCTGGATCATGATATTGGCAACAACAATGACCTTAATCAAGTCATGGTTCAGAGATCCCCGATCGAGGTGAGGGCGACGAGATGGTCTCCTCGAGATCCACGACATGATTAGTAGCCCAAGACAAAATGACAGTGAGGGAATTGGCTATGGCCCTCACACCCTCGCCAACCTTTGCAAGGTGGCTAGACGCATGCAAGAAATTTATGATGATTTCATAGATTGGTATAATATCGCTCGCCTGGAATTCTCTGTTGCGCGTTGGTCTTGAGCCAGAGGCATTGTTAGTAGTTGGGTTACAGGATCATTAGAGTCAATCTGAGGTGCACTTGTGAAGGTCTTCTTTGAAGCTAGTCAATTGGGTACAACAACTACCCTCCATTATATAGAGGCTAGCATTTGCGGGTATGTCTTATCTATGATTTCTCCCCTTCCGACCCCTTTGCTTAATTTCTCTATGATAATTTGCGGGGAACAGGTCTTTGAGACAATATTTTGGGTTAGAATGTCTGCATTCTAGAATTTGTGGAAGGAAAGTGCTAGTTTTTTTTATGGGCAACCTCAATTCAGTCGAATTGTTTCTGTTAATTATGGTATCCTTCTCTCACAGATGGGTATGCACTTGGGGTTTGTGCTTTAGTATTCGCTTTGCATTCTATGCTTGGGGCATGGGTTTTATTTCATGGCTTCTTGTTCCATCTGTTGGTTAACATGGGAGGAGATTATCTGAAGGAATATTTGACTAAATGGACTCTATGTTTGGTTCTTCGAAGGCTCGGGGAGCCACGGATTGATGGTGTCAGCCTTTATCAGTTCACCTGTATCTTATTCGATGGAAAATGTTTGTTTCATTTGTTTGATGCTCATAGTTCTGTGGATTTCTTCTGTGTTATAGCTTCAGGTGTTTTTCCCAGGTATACGCTCTAGGTTCGTCATCTCAGCACCTGCACTATGGTAGGGTCTGAGGGTTCTTATCTATGTTCACTGTTACATTATCGTGGCCAACAGAGTACTAGTATGGCGCGCCCGTCCTCTAGAAGAGGTACCAGGACAGGAGAGGATTGGGGCCAAAGTCATCGTGCAGGGTTTCGACATGGTGGTAGTCATCCCCAGCCATGTCCTTCCTAAGGCCACGACTGTAGAAAAACCTCTAGGCTCATTCATGAAGCGACTTAGGCCTACCAAACATGCACACAACCAAATGTTCGCCAACTTATTTCTAGGTGGGAAGCGGACCTGAATCGACAAGCAACACAAGAAAATTTGGATGTTGACGAATGGTTGGAGTTGGTTCCAAACAGGGAAAATTTTAGGGGCTAATATTCGCAAGTGGGCTAATTTTCCATGCTTTTTCCAAAAAAAAGATTCACCAATTTCCATTTTTTTCTAAAATGGTTCGCCCAAATTTTATAGTAAACCATTATTTTACCTTAAAAATTGCCAAAATATTATATCAACTAATATAAAATTATTGGAAATCTAAATATTTCTACAAAAATATCACCAAAAATTTTACAATTTGCATATTACAGACTAGTAAGATTCACCCAAGGTTTCTAAAATTTAAGATAAACTTCCATCCTTAAAATTTTCCGTGGTTCGAGGCCCTAGACATACAAGAAGTCAATCCTCCCAATATAAACAAACAGTCTACCTGTATTGGCTCATGAAAAACATTGTAACAAGAGCCTTGCCCACTCCTGCAGCTGCTTCAGCCAAGACGAACTCTGTTCTTCAAGAAATTCATAATGAATTTCAACTTGTCCAGTTTCAAATTCAACAACAGAATGCCCACCTTAGTCGTATAGAAAAACCATATTTCGTGTCTCCCTCAAACATAATTACCAGGCTTGAGCGCGAAAGATCCAACTCCTGTAGACTCTTCTGATGATTAGTAGTATGTCGTAGTATGTTTTTCTATTTTTGATCAGTACAAATGTAGGATATGCATACTTTGATACTATGTTGTGGTTATTGAGATATTAGACGGGCTAAAGATACTCAAACATATTTAGCTCTAAAAGACAGTGTTAAATATCTTTTTTTTTGGATGACTTATAATGCGATACAATGGCCAACAGAGATGATTACCCACTAGGAAAAATAAGATTACCTTTCTATAAGTTCATAGATATAATTTGCTTTATTAATGAATGAAAAAGTCATACCAAACTTTAAAAATAAAATAAAATTTAATTTAAATATATTATAAATACAAATTTTAAAAAAAAATTAACTCATTTGAGCAATGTAGTCCAACAATTTTAACTCATTTGACAAATGTAGTCCAACAATATATGATTTATTTAAATATTATCAATGAAAAAATATATTATCACTGCATACGTCAATAATGGAAGACAAAGATAGTGAAATATATTGTCCATGTATGTTATCTGTTAATATATATATATATATATATATAAACCTGAGCTAAAAAGCCAAATTCTAAAAATGTTGTAAAGTCTAAGTACATAGGTTATTGAAGAAATTTGACCACTTAGTTTTAATTCTTTTTTCTAGTTGACTCTACTTATTAATGATTACAAGGCACATGTTTCAAAAGTTATTGATATTTCTCAAATATTATTGCTGTCCTCCACGCCACAGTCTTGTTAAAAATACGCTCTCATATCCTAAATCTCTGTTCTTTCAATTCGTTTGAATATCAGCTATATGTTTAATACCATAATTACCCACCATGATGTTTAAAGATCATGTCGATTTGTTAATTGTATGGATATAAATAAGATAAATTGACCTGGGCTAAATAAAACATATCCTATCCAGCAAATGAATGCCCCCATTTGAAATAAAATCATGATCTCTGAGGATTATCAAATTCCATTTGCAGGCTATCATTGTTTTTAGGACCTGATTTACCTTTTGGAACCTTATCACCAAACATGTATCATTAAAAAGAGCTGCATACATTTCTCCACCCAAATGATTATGTTTCTGGATATAATTACAGATGAAAAGTTATGAAGTGATCAGCACGTTTGGGACAAAATGGTGAACACAGTTAATAGAGCATTATACTGAAAGTTGGAAAGCGGAAGGGAAGGGGTGGTAAACATGAGCAGACAGGTGAATCGATGATATCTCCCGTGGCATACGACTGTAAAAAACATATACTTTTTCATTAAAATTTCGTCGGTTTCAGTTACAGCTCTCCAACCTGTTGAAGGCATGCACCCGTGAGGAAACTTAATGATAAAGCTGGAGTGCTATTGACATGTGAACTGCCAAATTAAGGTCTAATGATTAAATACAGTATTATTTTTTTATTAAGTGGGCAAACTAATATTTTTTAAACTGGAAATAATTTAAGAAAGAGCAAAGCTCCATCAAACTCTGTTAAATTTACAGTACATGCGTGGAAAATACTGAAAGTTATTGTTTAAGTTTCAACCCTGAATTAATTTTCAAGGCCACATTTGATAAATAATTGTTTTTAGTAAACCTTTGGGCATTTGGGGACTCGTCATTACAGTAGTGATTCAATGGCTATCAAGGTTCTAGAAGTTAAGAAGAATTAGACGCCTAATAAGAATATCTGTATGGTTCAATTTATTTGATATGTTGCAGAAATTTTGATGCAGATGGCATTTGTACGGAACTGTAGTTTTCTGGCCATGGAAAACCCATGATGTTTTTTGGACCACACTGGTATTTTGTTGTGTTTGAGGTTCTGCCACCTCTTCCCAAATGGAGATCAGCTGTCTGCAGACTGAGATAGGTAGATGGATTACAGCTTTCTAAAGTAAGTCAGCAGAAGAAAGTTGCAAGTTCTAGCGATGTTTGTGATCTTCCTGCTTGCTCAACTACTTCATCTATGCCAATCACGTTTTCCATTACTTTTCTCACAAGGACAGTTACTTTCAATAAATTTTATAGGCAAATATAATATCTTGTCTACCTCCTTGTTTCCTACAATGAACAGTACTGATCTCTCAATCAAGGCCAATGTGTCTGGGTACTAATTTGAACAGTACACTAGCAGAGATCAGCATTGTTGTTTGAACTTGTCTCAGTGCCAAAGAAAAGGCGGTGGAAATGGATAGAATACTCCGCCAATCCTCATTCAATGCGTTGCTGCTGGTTCTTAGCTTCAGCCTTTTACAGTGGATTCCATGTCTGTGTCAACCCACAACCAGAACATATGATTTCAAGGTGCCAAGCTATGGACATTGGTTCTGTTATAGTGCTTTTAAATATATGTTTCTACCAAAGTAGGATATACATTTTCTGTCAACCAAATTGGGTGGAAAGGAAGGAGATTTTATGGTTATATAATCTATTTGAACAAGTTGCATATGGCATTGTTATCATTATGCATGTTTTATTCACACATATTCATATAGCTCAGAACTTATATGAGCACTGAGTAAACAAGTATGTATATTTATTTATTTATTGTGACCAGAGGAATTGACAACTGGATAAGTCTATAAATTTGAACCTCGAATCTATAAATTTGAAACTCGAATAAGACATTCCATTTTCATCGCACTTGTCAATTAAACTGCCCCAGGGGACTAACAAACATGTACACATTGATATTAATCAAACAACCATTATATTAATTCAGAGGCCACTATCTCTATACAATCTCTCATTTATATATATTACTTGTTAACTAATTAGTTTGTGGTTACATTTATTAGCAATTCTTTTTCGAGCTTCTGAAGCATGCATTGTAACTGTATTTATCTATCATGGGATGAGATAAAAAACATTGAACTTTGCTCAATAGATCCATCTGATTGACATGGATTTATGCTCCCATCTATTTAGTACAGGTCTCACATATATTACCAAATAAGTTTATGAGTGGAGAAGAACATATTAGCGGCATTATTCCCCTGTGCAATCAATTAGTTGGGCATTGAATCCTTCTTTGGGTTAAGTTAGCTGCATTATTCCCTTTTGCAATCAATTAGTTGGGCACTGAATCATTATTGGGATTGAGTCTTGCAGGTACAGTTGAAGAATATTACCAAGCTATGCAACACCACCACCATTGCTACTGTGAATGGAATGTTTCCGGGACCAACTATCTATGCACAGGAGGATGACACCGTCATCGTGAAAGTCACCAACCTAGTGTCCTACAATATCACATTGCACTGGTAAATGCAAATGTGCTTGGCTATTTAACTTGTTCAGGCTTTGTAGGTATCGCATATGTTTTTTATTCAAGAGATTTGGACTGCAATAGCACTGATTGTCTTGAAAATTGTGTGGGAAGGCATGGAGTGAAGCAGAAGTTGAGCTGTTGGGCAGATGGGCCTAGATTCATCACTCAGTGCCCAATTAAAACAGGTCAGAATTACACATACAAGTTCACTCTAACGGGCCAGAGAGGAACACTATGGTGGCATGCTCACATTGCATGGTTAAGAGCAACTGTAAATGGCGCGATTGTTATCTACCCAAAGACCGGAGTTCCATACCCATTCCAGTTTCCGACAGAGGAGCATGTCCTTATTCTAGGTACTGTAAAGTTGATAGTTTGCCTGCCTGCTCTCTCATTGAACAAGTAGCTAGTAGGTTGGCTCTCCAGGATTCTTTAGAGTTTGAAATATTGACAGTATTATTGGTTAAGTATATTGTCCATCTGGAATGCCAGCTCCAGTAAGGGGTTAATGGAATGAAATGGCTGAAAATAGCAGTTGTATCAATCAGGAAGTGTCATCTCTAATAAGGTTAGCTTTGCCATCACTTGAATGGTGCATGAGGGCATTTGCAAAGCTGACATTATTCTAGATAACATTGTTGAATAGTGCCATTGACCATTTTCAATCATGATGTTACCAGTTATCCTCTTTGAACCATATTTATTATACCCCAGAAATGTATACAGAGGAAGACATACAGAACTAAATAGTAGCTACTTTGGACTAGAATATACACAGAACTAAATGTTGGACTAGAATATAAAAAAAAATTAAAGAGATCTACTCTGCCTATCTACTTTTTTTAAGAAATTTTGGTTTTCAATTTCATAGGGATATATTTTAAATCTTGATTTATTGAATATGTAAAAAGATGAAAACAATTCAAATATAATTTTCCTAGATGCTATTTACCATTTTTTAGTGATAAGCACAATCCGGTTGAGCCTTGCAGGAGAATGGTGGGGCGCCAATGTTGCAAATCTTGAAAACGCTGTCATGGCGTCTGGAGGAGGCCCTCCTCTTTCTGATGCTTACCTCATCAATGGTCATCCTGGACCAACCTATAACTGTTCAGCTCAAGGTACTGTGCTTGGATACTCTTCTCCATGGAGTGAGATTTATTAAGATAGATCCATCTTTACCCTTGAGTTATCATTCAGAATGACCTTATAATATCTACGCTCTGTTTTCGTTGTTTGCAGATGTGTGGACAATGCCAGTGGTTAAAGGAAAAACGTACTTGATGCGGGTGATCAACGCTGCTCTCAATATTGAGCACTTCTTCAGCGTTGCCAAGCATAAAATAACAGTTGTGGCAACAGACGCAGAGTACACAAAGCCATACACGGTTGATAACATAATGATAGCCCCCGGGAATACATATGACATCCTCCTCAGAGCATATCGTGGGCCCAACAAGGACTATTATATAGGAATAAGCCCTTATCTGTCTGCCAATCTAACAGTCAATACTGGAAAGAGTTTTGCCATCTTAAGCTACCAGAGAAATTCTTCCTCTTCTGCTCCAATTATCAAACCCAGATTCCCCAAAATAAATGACTCCGCTGCTGTCTCCACAGGCATGAGCCTCATTAGAAGCTTGAATTCCCAAGCATATCCAGCAAATGTTCCACAGAAGGTGGACATAAATCTATTTTTTGCGATAGAACTGAACCTGGAAGCTTGCAAAAGAGGACAGACATGCAATGCCCCTAACAACACAAGATTCCAAGCTTCCATCAACAACGTCACATTCCAAGTTCCTCAAACCTCCATTTTACAGGCCTACTATGACAACATCCAGGGGGTTTTCTCTACCGATTTCCCAGATAACCCTCCTAACCCATTTAATTATACAGGAAATTTTATGTCGAATCTGCAGTCTAACTTTGGCACAAGAGTTTCAGTCTTGAAGTACAATCAATCAGTTCAACTCGTTCTGCAGGGCACTAATCTTACCTCTGCAGAAAATCATCCAGTCCATCTCCATGGTCACAATTTCTTCGTTGTGGGATATGGAACAGGAAACTATCCTGGCCCTTCCAACTTCAATTTAGTGGATCCACCATCAAGGAATATTGTTGGAGTGCCTCCCAATGGCTGGGTTGCTATAAGATTCATTGCAGACAATCCAGGTATGTTAATTAAGATATATTCATCTTAATCTTTATTAATATCTGCATCTATTTATTTATTTTTTAATTCTTTTATTTTAATAGAAAGTCAAGATAGCTCTATAGTGTAAAATAAATGAGATTGAAAAATAAAAGAATATATCCCTGAAACTGTAACTGATCACCTTGCTTCTCATGAGTCTGCAAAACATAATCTTATGTGTGTGGAGAATTATTTTTCCTATAAGCTCCACGATAGAGAACATGATAATTTTTTCCCATATTATTTAATATTACACATGCCTATAGAACCACATTTCCCTGAAACGTAGGTCACCCTGATTCTCATGAGTCTGCAAAACATTACCTTGCTCGTATATATGTGTACATATTTAGAAATATGGAGAGTTCCTTTTCCTATAAACACCATGAATTTTTTTCTCAACTCACCGTTTTGTTTTTGGTATTTCTTGTTGCAGGAGTATGGTATCTGCACTGTCATCTGGAGATTCATTTGACATGGGGTCTATCAATGGCGTTCTTAACCTTGAATGGAAATGGACCTAATCAAACACTTCCTCCTCCCCCACCAGACTACCCTAAATGTTAACATGATTCGAATTCAATCACTGGATAAATTCAGACATTCTACATTATTGATTCATTACCACCTATCTCCCATATATTTAAATTAGATTCATGTAATAACTCTAACGAGTTTATTCATGATAACTGGTTGATCCTGAGGCTTCCGTCCCATATTCCCCACAAGTTATCAATTAATAACCCATTGCAGAAGTTGTAATTCAATCATTCTAGAAATGATGCCATCGAGCTCATTGTTGACAAAATAAACTTGTGGAAGTTGTAATTCGATTATTCTGTAATTGATGACATCGAGCTTATTGTTCACAAAATAAACTTGTGTAATTCTGTTCTCTGTTAAATTGTTTGAGATTGACTGTCTGATACCTAATAGGTCACTTGAACATATAAAGTTGGTGGATCGGTGTACATGTGAAAATGAGCAGTATGAACATTCCAGTATCTGGAATTTCTAGCACTGACCAGGGTAAGGGTCTAATTTCGAAGTAGAACTGGAAAATCAGGTTAAAATGGTTGTATATATGTACTTTAAATTCCAATATTCTAGAAGTAGATTATATCTATAAATTTAATATATACTGTAACTAAGTCTCTTGGATTATCTTCAATAATTTAGTACTTTAAGCTTCAATCTTCAGTAATTTATACATTAAACTTCATGCTAGAGGTTCTCTAGTATAGAGCATTCTACTTATGAAAAGAGAATTAATCTCAACACGAACAACCTCTAACAACATCCAATTGAAATCAATGAAACTAACTCACATTTTGTTGTCAGGACAAACTCTGGATACTCAGAGTGTTGACAAACTCTGTAATTCTATTGTCAGGACAAACTCTGAATACTGAGAGTAATGACAAACTCTGAATACTATGACTAACTAATTACAGAGACCAAACATCTAAATTCTGTTGTCAAGCCAAATGCTGAATACTAAGACTATTGCATAGGCCACAGTTTCATTAATTACTTCCACATCTTACACAGATTAGAGTGGAGTTGCAAATGAAGGATCAGGAGAATACAATCCTAACTTTTGATGAGAGTGGAATTGCAAATAAAGGAATAACCCAACTATTGTGTGCTTTCTAGTGAAACTTTACTCTTCTATTTGGAAAATTACCTTCTAAGGAAAATTGGTTCTTTTGAAGTAAACCAGGTGAAATTTCACAGAATAACCAAAGTGACATTCATAAGGTGAAATTTGGAGGACACTCAGAATGGCTTTTCTCTGAAGCAAAATTTGAAGGACTACTGAAAATGACATTTACAAAAACAAAGATGAAATTTGGAGGACACACAATGTTTATAACATATAGATATACAAAATTGAAATGATTGGACAAGGTTAAGATAAGTCAATCTGATAGATATACAAAATTGAAATGATTGAACAAGGTTAAGATAAATCAATCTGTATAATTTGATGGACAAAAATATTGAAGGAGAGCTGCCAAACAGAAACTAGATTCTTCCTACACAAGTGATTCCAGTCAAACCCAAAACCTGGCTGACCCTCAACATCCCTCTCATCTCAAATGCCAAAGAAAAAAAGAAAAAAAGATATGTCAGAACCTGAAGCTCTAAAGAACCAAACTTATTAATTGCGCACTCACAATATTCGTAATTTTGCCTGTTGGCGTTAAATCTTGGTAACTATAATACTCGTGCTCAGGAAAAATCGAAGGAATGCCATGAATCTCTTCCATGCAAATGATCCACCAAACAGTTGCCTGTGTATTCGAATTGAATCGTCCGCCATCCTTTCGAAATGTGATGAGTCAGAAATTGAGTGTAAGTGCGCATATATGGGGTTGACTTTTACATCGTCCACCGTCTAAACGAAATTGCAAAAAATATATATATAAATTTATCTTCTGTTTTATCAAAGATTATTTTGAAAGATTTGATAGTTAAACTGGAGGTTCAATGATTTTTATTATTATTTTAAAATTTAAAATAAATACATTTTGTTTTCAAAATTACATATATGTGTTTTATTAAAAATTATTTTGAAAGATTTGATAGTTAAAATGGAGGTTCAATGATTTTTATTATTATTTTAAAATTTAAGAGAAATACATTTGTTTTCAAAATTATATATATGTGATAGGCAAGAATGGTATATTTATAAATATTAGTAAAAATCTTATAAAAAAATTTATTATCAAATTTTTAATATTTTATAATTAATATTTTTTTAAGTAAAATATATCATTTCTCTATTAAATATATAAATAATAACATATAAAATTATATATCTTTATTATAAATTAGAAATCCTTTATAAATATAATCGTTTTCATTTTATTATATAAAATTATTTATTTACAATAATTGATAATAAAAAGTAATTATTATGTTTTAAAAATATTATTAAATATTAAACATAAAAATTTAGGATTTTTTTTTTCCCTTATGTGAATCAATGTGTATTACCATTGAACATTGTTATTTTAAGCACTCCATTTGGTTTGATTTAGGTTTCATGATTTTTTTCCTTTTTTTTCCTTTCCGGACATTTATACAATTTAAAGGGTTGTGAGTGTTGAAAATGCATTGTTAGTTTTCCCAACATTAAATTGCATTGTTCTTTTAAGCACTACATTTTTTCGATTTAGGTTCGATTTCTTTTTTTCTTTTTCTTTTCCGGACATCTATACATTATAAAGGGTTTCGAGTGTTGAAAATACAACAAGAAATTCCTAAGTTAAAAATTGTAATTCCACATCACAAGACAACTTCTACGAGTTAACTAAGTTAATTTGATTTAGTTGGCTCGGTTAATTCGAGTTGAGGGCATAACTTGAGTCATGTAGAGTGGTTTCTAGATTTTAGGAGCCTAGGGTGAGTTTAATTTGAATTGTAATAGTTTAATTCAATTAAAGTCATTAAACTAATCCCAACTATTGGATGAACTAGTAGGAGGTTTAGTAATGGGGTGCAACTTCAGTGTTCAACTAAGTTAACTGATACATCAACCATAATTAACTCATGCATGCACGAAATTCGAGTTACCCAGTTGAGATTGGAGTTCAAGGGAAGTGTACTATCAGTTGTATAATTATTCGAATTGTACGTATTGTGCATGCAATCAGAGGAAGAGCCTAAAGGAAGTGCATAATCCAATGGAGGAAAAATCTTATTAAATTGGGGTCTAATTCCTCATTAAACAGAGCAAGGAAGCAGGAGCTTGGAAGACTAGGCAATTGGCTAAGTGTTTGCCAAAGTCAATCTAGGAAGCAGTGAGACATATAGAGATAGTGCAGAGGTTTCTCATTGAACAGAGCAAGGAAGTAGGAGCTTGGAAGAATAGGAAATTGGCTAAGTGTTGGCCAAAGTCTATCTAGGAAGCAGTGAGACAGATAGAGATAGTGCAAAGGTTTCTCGGGCTTGAGCAAAGCATTGTAATCTTCTCATATTTTTTTTCTAATGCAATATACAAATAGCAAAGGTTTTTAGTTGTGGCTTTCCCCAGGAAATCATTGTGTAATGTGTTGATTGAATTCTTGCTCTTGTATGCTTCGTGATTTCTCGATTAATTAATTGTTTCCACTGATGAGTAGAGTAGATTCAAATCTTTTTTTTAGAAATTTACATAAGCAGTTTGAATCTACAAGGAATTTCTACATGGTATCAGAGCAGAAATCACTATAGAAGAGGGGAATACGAGTTTGTCTTTTGCAAGTGAAATCAAATTTGCAGTATCATTCTTAAGAGCCAACAGGATGTCATTCTACAAATTAAGACTCGAATATGCACTTGAGGGTAGTTTGAACTATATTGCTTGGAAGGACAGGATGGAGGTAGTGTTGGAAGACAACGAGCTAAAGGAATTCGTAGACAAAGATATTCCTAAGCCTCCAACAATAAATGCTCAAGATCTGGCAGAGCAGATGAAATGTGTTGCAAAGGCGAGAAGGATCATACTAAAAGGAGTTCGAGATCATATTATCTCGAACCTCCATGGGAAGGATACACCATATGTAATGTGGAAAGCCTTGATCGACTTGTTTCAGAACAATAATGACCACAAGAAGCTGGCACTAAAGGACAAGCTTCGAAAGTTCAAGTTGGAGAAGGGTGACACAATACCACAATACTTGAGAAAGTTCACCAAATATCGAGATGAGCTTGAGAGCATCGGTATCACAGTTGTTGAAAATGATTTGGTCAACCTATCGCTTCTAGCCTTCCCAAGAGCTAGCATAGCTACCAGGATTCGGTAAATGAGAGGGTGCATCTACCAAAGTGGGAGTGTTTGTGGTCTGACTTGGTGCAAGAAGAGATAAGGCGAGACAACAGAAATGGGATCTCATCCAAACAAGTGGAAGAGGACTTGCATTAATCAGCAAAGGAAATAAAGCCAAGGGAAAGAAGTCCCAAGTCGAGGAGGGCAAGAAGAAAGACTTTTCCAACATTAAGTGTTTTCACTGTCATGAATTTGAGCACTATGCCACGAGATGTCCACAGAAGAAGGCAAGCAAGAAGGTGCATTCAGTAGAAGTAGCAGGTGAAGCTCTAGCTTCACAATTCGAGCTTGATTTTACTCTCATTGCATGCATGGCAGGCATTGTAATGGGAAGCAAGTGGTATCTCAACAACAATGCCTCATTCCATATGACAGGAAATAGAGATATCTTTAGTGACTTGGAGGAGAAAGACCTCAAGCAAAACATTGAGTTTGGAGACGACAGGAGGTATAGCGTGATTGATATCAATACAGTGACTTTTCAAAGGGAATCTTGCTCCCCTCTTAGGCTCAAGGATGTGATGTGTATACCAAGTCTAAAGAAGAATCTTGTTTTCGTCGCGGTATTGGAAGACCGTGGTTACAATGTGATATTTAGAAAAAGGAAAGGTTTTCCTTAGACACATCGCCACATGATAGGTGAATCAGATCGGTGTGCGAGTCAAGAATCTGTATGCACTTGAGGTTGAAGATGCATACAAAGTCTTGAGGAGCAAGGAAAAGGTAAGAGACTTGGTGGTTAAGAGGAATCATAATTTACCTCTCAAAATGGAGCCTCAGAAGCAGCCTCAACAAGTTGTGGAGCAGCCACAAATGGAGAAGTAGAGAGGAGACGGAGTGGAAACATCCACTCTAGCAGATACCTCCAATAAGGGGAAGTTTCAAGTTAAGTGGGCAGAGGGAGCTCATGCAGCCATACCTCTAGGTGTGAGGTGGGGCAATATGAAACCTTAGTCCAACAGTTTCAGAAATTGGGCAGGGTCCATTGAGGTGTGTTTGTCTCATGGATCATTACCTTTTCTACAGGGGCCCATAGTATTCAATAGTAGGAGGATCAATGTCATTCAAATACTGAGGAGTGAAAAGCAGTGTTGAAAGCAGAGAAGGAAGGCTCAGTAGCAGAGTCAACAACAACACAGTTTTCCTAGTAGACAGTTGTAGAAACAATTGATTCAATTTTTTTTTGGATTCTTTTCATTTGCAGATGTTGCAGTAGCAACAACAACATAGAGAAGTGTTGTATGCAATACATTCCAAAGGTGTTGGATTGAGGTAGATGTGAATCCCTTTCTTGCTCAAAGGGGATGTTGAAAATGCAACAATAAATTCCTAAATTAATTTTGTCCTTGAATTAAATTATGAGAAAAAATTGTAATTCCACATCATAAGACAACTTATACGAGTTAACTAAGTTAATTTGACTTAATTGGCTTAGTTAATTTGAGTTGAGGGCCTAACTTGAGTCATGTAGAGTGGTTCCTAAATTTTAGAAGCCTAGGGTGAGTTTAATTTGAGTTGTAATAGTTTGATTTAATTAAAATGAGTTAAATTCAATTAAACTAGTTCCAACTATTGGAGGAACTAGTAGGAGGTCTAGCAATGCAGTGCAACTTCAGTATTCAACTATTTAATTGATGAATCCACCATAATTAACTCATGCATGCATGAAATTCGAGTTACCCAGTTGAGATTGGAGTTCAAGGGAAGTGTACTATCAGTTGTATAATTATTTGAATTGTATAGATGGTGCATGCAGTCAAAGGAAGAGCCTAAAGGAACTGTACAATCCAAAGCAGGAAAATTCTTATTAAATAGGGGTATAATTCCTCATTGAACAACGTAAGGAAGTAGGAGCTTGGAAGGCTAGGAAATTGGCTAAGTTTTGGCCAGAGTCAATATAGGAAGAAGTGAGACAGATAGAGATAGTGCAGAGGTTGCTCGAGCTTTAGAAAAACATTGTAATCTTCTCATATTTTCTGAGTAATGCAATATACAGATAGAAAGGGTTGTTAGTTATGGCTTTCCCCAAGAAATCATTGTGTAATGTGTTGACTGAATTCTTTCTCTTGTATGCTTTGTGATTTCTCTATCGATTAATTGTTTTCACTGATGAGTAGAGTAGATTCAATTCTTTTGTTTTAGAAAATTACGTAAGCAGTTTGAATCTACATGGAATTTCTACGGTCAGGAATAGATATAGATGAGGATGTGACAACAACTTCATTTCCTTGAGATGCTTCCATTTCCAAGTGCTCTAGCATATTTGTTGGTTCCTTGTCACTATCTAAGTGGGTACATTTGTGGCCACCCATAAGGATTGAGATGGCTTAACATGAGTTTGATTTGAGTTTGAAGGTGCAGGTTTGGTAGTATATGTCTTGTGTTTCTAAGGATTGTCTTGTCAATGAGCCACTGTGGTTTTGGATCCTTTGGTTTCATTTGGATTTTTCGATTCACGATTCTTCTTCGTGATATTCGGGTGTGAATAGGGGTAGGTATTCTATAGGTGCCTAGGCTGCTAGCAAGTCGTGCAGCGAAAAGTCCTATTTTAATAATCCATCAGTAGTGAATAAATCCTACCTCTCCATTTGAGGAGGATTTTATCTAGTAATCCTTTACTAAGGTCCACTTCAATACATATGTGAACACAAACAAATGTGATCATTCCTTTTGCAATCCTATCAAAGTTGACTTTGATGAAGTGATTTATTAAGTTTCCCACATATTTTAATATATCTGGGAGTATAAGATGGATGGTGAATTGTAAAATATTACCCATACTAGAGTTGTCAAAGCTGACATAGAGAGAATATTAGAATATGGAAACCAAGGTTGTAAGGAGAGACTGGATCGACCCCAAAACCAATGTCCCTAATAAAAAACCTTTTGTCAGTCCTCAAATTTATGAAAAACACAACAAAAAGTCCTTTTGAACAAAAATGTAACACACTATTTTGAGACCAATTCTGGTGAAACCACGCTTGAAGAGCAGATATTGAAGGCCCAAAACCATTGAACCAATCAATAACAGTTAGTCATTTGTAGTTTGCAACTATAACACTACCTATAATATTATTCACTTCAAGAAAATGGGTTTTCATTGTCTGTTCCACCACAAATGTAAGTCTAGAGTGATTTTTAAGGTTTGGTGGAGAAGGCCCTGTTTTTAGTACATCCTTGAGGGATTTGGGTGGGGCTGAGGAGGACAGACCCCTGCTTTGGCTCCACCTCAAACCCTTGGTACAATGTGAATTAGGGCATCCTTGGTTATCCCATATTCTCTTAGGGGTTTATGATCTTGAAGTTGTCGACCTCCATGAATGAGATAAAAACAACCATTAGGGATTCTCACCTTCTCTTGTATCCTCATTGCAAGAGAGGAGGCAAGATCTGAGTTCTTAACCGACAAACAAAATAATCCCTTAGAGATTGGGTTCACCAAAAAAATTATCTAGATCTGAAGTAGTAAACTCATCTTGGGAGCATGATGACCCGACAACAAGAGGGACCTGGAGATCTGAGTGTACATTAAATCAAGTGAGATGTCTCCTGCTCCTTTTTCGAGATTGACCATCTCCATTACCCAAGAGTGAGGAGCAGATTGTGAAAGCCACTACTTGTTGTGTTTCTTGATTTGAGGCCCTCTTGAGTTGTAGCGTAAGCCTCCAATGCCTTTTCAACCCTCAAGAGATATAGTCATCATTGATTTAATTATTTGTTAGCATCTGAGTTACTAGCGTTCTTCTAGCCACTTATGGTGAGGACATCGCTCTAACGAACTCCAAATTGAACGATCAAAACAAACTAGCAATTGTCTAAGAAAAACCTAAAGATCTACCAAGGGCTTTTACTCGGATCCAAGGGTTGAGTTGTAAGATTGAGGGTAGTGTGGTGGAGCTTAGACGCCTAAACAAGGTCTGATATATCGTACAAATCCTTGGCGAGGTGTTGGAACAAGACACATGCATACTACTCTAGGGCTAGGGTTATAAAGCTCATGACCATTTTCTTCTTCTTCAAATAAACCATTGGCATTCCTATGAAAAACATTTTTTACAATATATGTACAATAAAATATACAAGTGGTTGATGCTTTGTGAATGTTGAGTTTAGAAAAAAAACAAATATAATTTAAACACAATCAAAACAAATTGAGTTTACAATTATTTGTTTAGAGATGTCTTTCCCATTATGAATAGATGATATATAAAAATGTTGAGGTCCTTTCCACTAGGTGCATTAGACTATCTCTAACATGTAAATAGGAGAATTGAGCCAAAAAAAAACCTTGTAATACTTTGGATAACATATTTTTTCAAGTAAGCTACACTCTAAGGTTATTTCAAACATATATCTAATTTGTATAGATTTTTTTTTATTATATATATATATATATATAAATAACAAACATAAATCTAATTTGTATAGATTTTTTTTGATTATATATATATATATATATATATATATATATATATATATATATAAAATAACAAATAGGCATCAATTTATAATAAGCATTGAAGCGCTTACTTCATATAAACATGGAACATGATTCTTATTTATGGAGATTTACCCTCGCTTCACTATGAAGATTTTTAATGTATGAATATACTTTGTTACAATACCGTGGTACAATACTATCACTTATCAATACCACAAGCCTAAAAAGCCATAACTCATTTCATATGATACATGTTCATATGACATTTTTTTTAATTAACCAATTTCATTAAAAAAAAAAAACATAACCCCCTTACACATAAATATCAACCTTTGATTTATATATACTATTAAAAATATATTAAAATATTCCATCTATCTAATAATTATTAATAATTAAATTAAAATATTTAAAACCTTATTGTAAAATAAACATACTTACTAACATTATTAATATTTTAAAAAAATATAATTAACTCCAAACATATAATTTATAAATTTTCTAATTAAACTCATACTTAAAACTTACAATTACCTTAATTTTCATAAAATCTTCTTAAATGTCTTTCAAATCTCTATCAACTCTTTAAACAAAGAAATAATAAACAAATAAATAACTTAAAAAAAAAAAAACGAAAGAAAAACTAAAACTAAATTTTCTTTTTTAAATAAAAGTAAAATCTCCATTAAAATATATATTTCACTATCCTCACCAAACTTTATAAAACTAAATATAAAAACATCTCAACATCCCCCACCAAACTCATGATAAAGAAATCATAAATAAATTCAGAAAACATTGTTAAAAAAGATTTCAAATATGAAAGCGAAATGAACAAAAGTTCTTCAAAAGTTCCAACGGTCATTTCCATATTTTATTTTAATCATAACTTGCCAGAAATTTTATGCAAACCATGTGCCATGCCATGTGATTATCCTAACTCCTCCTCACTCCAATTGTAACTATAGCTTTATATAATTTATATTAATCATACTTTCTAGTTTGCATACTAGCATCATGATATAGGTTAACTTAAACAAGTGATACATAGAATTACATTGTCACATAGCTTTATATTTTATATGATTTTGATTTTTCATATATTCCCATGGGCAAAGAGTCCATGTACAAAAGAGGAGTATAATGTTTCGCAAATCAACATCATTACTTTTACACAATACCATTAAAAAATAATTTTGATGTTTATGCTTTTCATTCTTTATTTACTTTCTTCATAATATCCTTATCTAAAAGGGGTGTTTTGAAAAAATAGATGAAAGGTGATTGATTGTTTTATTTTATCTTATAATATTTTAATTGATATATTTGTTCAATATTTTAAAATAGGATAAGGTATATAAAATTAAGTATCTAACATATAAGACACACATAAAATTATATATATGATCAAATCTTACTTTTATCTTCTTAAAATTAATAAAATGACATATTTATGTCAAAATGATATTATTTATTTGAATTTTAAAATGACATATTTATGTCAAAATGATATTATTTATTTGAATTTTAAGATAATATGGGAAATGTAGTAATTAGATGTATAAGAAAATGGCAAGTTATCTATATACATATATGTGAACTTGTAAATCTTACTCTCATATTCTTTTTAAGTGTTTCATAAAAACACATTGATGTATACATTGTTTAGATGATGTATTAATATTTATATTTTTTAATTAATTGTTTTTTTACAAAATTTCAAAAATAATTATATTAAGTTTTAAATATTTTTTATAAGAATGTTGATTTTTATATTTAAGTTATTATTTTGATATAATAATTGTATTAATACCTTATTTAATAAATTATAATTTTATTATATGTAATAATATAAATGATTAACATATTAATGTTAGTCAATTTCTAGATGAGGCCATTCATGAACAATTTGTCTAGTTCAATAGTGAAGAAGTATTCAAGTATGCTTTAGTACTTGTATATCTTTTTATCTATTTTAGGGGAGACAAGTTTCCATTCACTGTGCAGAAGCTAGATGAAGAAGGGAACCAATGATCAGTTATCTTTTGGACTTCTATGGGAATGAAGGAGAAAGAAGAATTTTCATATAAACAGTTCATAGAATTGTTTGTTCGTCCAGCCATTAATCTTCTGAGCAGTACTCCAGAACCAAGGATTAGTGATGAAATTGTAAAATTATTGCAGCTAGTTGATCAAGCCACAATAGGAGATTGGTATCTTTACCAAAATTATATAGAGATCAGAGTCTTTGGCTGTGAACTTCCACCTTACAAGCTGCCTAAGTACCTCCCTATGAGAATTTTTGCATTAGAATATATTAGGCAAAGGCTCAATGCAGATGAAGTTCATTTTGTGGCTGCAAAGAAGAAATCACAGTTTAAGCTAAAAGCTCAGGTTGGTCCATTCATCTGTAACACCAGAGCAGCAGGAGAAGAAGCAGACACTACTACACCAAGGGCACTTTTGAGACATCTTTTTAAGACAAAAGAAATCTTTTGTCTCAAAAACTCATTTTTTATTTTAGTTATTTTACATTAAAAATTAATATCAATTGATTTGTCTTAAATATAGGCTTTAAGACAAAAATAGGTTGAGACAAAACTATTTTAAGACGAAACTTTATATTTAAGACAAAAATAGTTTAAGACAAAAATATTTTAAAACAAAAGTAGTTTGAGACAAAAATATTTTAAGACAAAACTTTATATTTAAGACAAAAATAATTTAGGACGAAAATATTTTGAGACAAAACTTTATATTTAAGACAAAAGTAGTTTGAGACAAAAATTTAAAGACAAAACTTTATATTTAAGACAAAAATTTAAAGATAAAACTTTATATTTAAGACAAAATTATTTTAAGACAAAACTTTATATTTAAGACAAAAGCATTTTGAGACAAAAATATTTTAAGACAAAACTTTATATTTAATACAATGACCACTTTAGATCAAACCTATGTTTAATATGATATTTCACTTCGAATGAAAATGGAGGGCAGCGCTGATTTTCAGGGTGATCTGCGCGCGCGTTCTGAACTGGAGCTCCCATGCCCCTGCTTTCTCAGCCCTTGCGGCCCTCCGCAGGCCCCCTGCCTAGCAACCCCTGCTGATGGGCTCTCAATCCTTCCCAGCATCCCCACAATCCGCCTCTGCCTCCCTTCTCCGGCCCGTGCTGCTGCTGGCACAACGTCCACGTCTGGGTTTTGCGATCGCAGAGGAGCATAGTCGCCGCCATGAGTGCGCTTGGGGATGGGGAGCCTTCTCCCACCCCACCAATCTCTTCAGAAAAGCATTCAGAAGATTTCTCTCGCAGAAAGGGAAGAAACGTTTGATTCCAGAACTCCTGAAATTCATCAAAAAACTGGAGGAAATTCCTGAGATCGCCCTACCAGAAGACCAACCGATAAAAATCGCCCTGCCAAAAGACCAACCGATAAAAATCGCCCTAGCCCTGGCTGACAGAGGGTTGGTAGGACATTTTATGGGACGCTGGCCCTCTACAAAAACAACAGATGACTGGATCCAACGCAACTGGAGGCCCCAGCTGGAAAACAATGTGATCTACTATGTTGTCGGAAGAGGGTATTTCATTTTCTAGTTCACCTCCAAAGAAGATCGAGATTTGGTTTTCAAAAACGGTCCGTATTTTATGGGAAATCAGGGTCTGTATCTTAATAAGTGGACCCCCGACTTCGATCCCTCAATCGATACCCCTAAAGAGGTCCCAGTCTAGGTTCAGCTTCCCAATCTTCCGATCCATTACTGGAGCTATCACACCTTGCAAAAGATTGGAAATGGCCTAGGCTATTTCATTGACAAAGCAGATAACAAGGGCCAATATACTTGCGTAAGAATCTGTGTGGAAGTCGATCTGGAAGCTGGACTGCGTGAAGCAGTAAAACTTACAGTCAGAGAATGGCATCACTATCAAAAATTGGATTACGAGCAACTACCTTTCAAATGGAGAACTGGTCACGAACATGGACACTTCCAACGAAATTGCCCAAAAGCTCCAACCGGGGACAAAGTGGATGAAGAAGGATGGAAAGAAATAAAAAAGGGCAAGGCAGTCCCAAAACCAACTGAGAAGAAAAATTCAGGGCCATTGGTGAAGCCCCGGCCTAAACCAAAAGCCAAAGAAGTTCCAAAAGAGGGTTCTTCCTCTGGGGTAAAGACAGATGCCATTAGAACCCAAGAGGAACCAAAAGACCCGTCGAAGAAAGTGAAAGAAGCAGAGGCAAAGTCAACTCTTCCTCCATCAGAGGATGAACAAGGGGAAAAAGAAGAAAACGAGGAGTGCATCAGTCTGGGCTTCGATTCTTAGGGAGATTCAGAATATGGAGTCTCAGATTCAGACAACTCGCAAGTCACTCCTATCAAGTCGGCCAGGGGTCGAAAGTCCAAGAAGAAACAGAGAGAGGAACAAACTTATCTGGATGTTCTCCAAGGCTCTCAGAAAACTCTCAAAGGAATGATGAATACCAGATCTAGGCGCAAGCACGGTCAGGCTTCAAAAGGAGCCACAACCTTCCAAGCCAGTGAATAATGAAATACGTCTCCTGGAATTGCAGAGGGTTAGGCAGTAGGTTGAAAGAAGAAGCTCTAAAAGACATTGTAAGGATGTACTCGCCTGAAATCCTTCTCATCCGGGAGACAAAACTGGAGGACCTTCTACTCCTCCAAGAAAGCAAAGCATTTTGGCATAAAGGCCAAGGGAGAGCAGTCAGCGCTAGAGGCGCCTCTGGAGGGATTGCCTCCTTTTGGGACAGCTCCAAATATGATCTGATTCACGAAGAATGTTGCCCCCATTGGCTACTCACTAAGCTCCTCCATAAAGAATCTAGCCACCAAGTAAGTATGTTCAATCTTTATGCTGTGGTCTTACCATCTGAGAAAGAAAATTGTTGGGAGTTGCTCCAGTCCCATCTTTTCTTGCACAACCCAGAAAATATTATTATTGCAGGTGATTTGAATGTTACGCTAGCTACAAAAGAGAAAAAGGGGGGCTTGCTGGTCAGGGACCCAGCTAGAGAATGGGTTGAAGACCTCATTTTATATTGGTAATTGGAGGATATCAAGCCCACATATGAGAAATTCACCTGGTCAAACAAAAGGATAGGCCCCCGCCACATTGTTGCTCGTCTGGACAAATTTCTAGTCCAATCCTCCTTCTTCACTTGTGGTCTAATGGCCACCTCTAAAATTCTGCCGAACTACACCTCTGACCATAAACCCATTCTGCTTGAGCTCTCCTTGGATGGAAATCTTGGCCCCATTCTCTTTAGATTCAGTTCTCTATGGATTCATCAAGAAGGATTCCCGGAGGTGGTCTCCGAGGCCTGAAACCGGCAAGTTCATGAAGGATCCCCTTTCTTTGTGTGGAAAGAAAAAATGAGGAGACTTAAAAGGGAGCTCAAGGAGTGGGCTAAAAGGTTGAAAATGCCCACCGCCAAAAGAAAGGAGATGCATGACAGTTTAGCAGGCCATCAATTAACAATTGAGAATTCCGATGTAACTCAAATCCTTCTTCAAAAAGAAGTAGAGCTGCAAAAAGATCTCCATAGAGAAATTAGGGATGAAGAAGAGTTCTGGAGACAGAAGTCCAGAAATCTTTGGTTACATGCCGGAGACAAAAATACAAGCTACTTCCATAAGCAAGCTGAAGCACACAAGCACTTCAAAACAGTAAATGAAATTCACTATCAAAAAATTGTGGTTAAATATTCTGAAGGCATAAAGCGAGCAGCCCACTCCTTCTTCAAAGATATTTACTCTACCTCGGAAGACCCTCCTATTGATTCTCAAGCCTATTCGATTGATCTTATTCCTCACCGTGTTCAAGATTCTGACAATATTATGCGGACTGCTCCGATTAGTATGAATGAGATTAAAGAAGCTTTGGATTGCATGGATCCGAATAAAGCCCCAGGCCCTGATGGGTTCACTGCAAGGTTCTACCTGACTTGCTGGCCTACAATTAAAAAAGACCTTCTGAGAATGATCCGTAAATCTCAGACTTGCACCAAGATTGGAGGCAGTACCAACTTGACCTTCCTTGCATTGATTCTGAAAGACAAAGGCGGCACTGATTTCAGCAGATTCAGGCCCATCTCTTTGTGTAATACAAGTTATAAGCTGATTACAAAAATAATAGCCAGCCGTATTAAGAAAATTCTGCCAGTCATCATCCCTAAAAACCAAGGAGGATTCATAAAAGCGAGAAAGATTCTTGACAATATTGTGCTGGTGCAAGAAGCAATTCATTCAAGTTGTCATCAAAAAGAGAAAGGCGTGGTGATTAAGCTAGATTTGACAAATGCCTTTGACAGGGTGAGACATGATTTCCTACTTTCTGTGATGGAGAAATTTGGCTTCTCAAAAGTTCTCATAACTTGGGTGAAAAGCCTGCATTGCCTCCCCTTGGATAGCACCTCTATTTAATGGTCATTCAACGGAATTTTTCCAGGCCTTGAGGGGGCTAAGACAAGGTTTCCCTTTGTCCCTACTTCTTTACGCCATTCAAGCTTCGGTGCTCAGCTTCCAGCTAGACTACTGTCAACATGTCCAACTCTGCCACGGCTGAGAATGGCTCACAATGTTAAAGACATAAATCATGCCCAGTTTGTTGATGATACATTATTGCTTGGAGGAGCTAGCATAAATTCTGCTAGAACCTTCAAGAAGGAGCTGGACATTTATAGGGAGGTTTCGGACAGCAAGATTAACTATCTAAAAAGCACGATCTATTGTTGGAATTGCTCGATCAAAGATTTGACAGACATAGCAAGGCTATTAGAAATGGAAATAACCCTGACCTGGGAGTCCTTTAAATATCTTGGGATCCCAATCTTCAAATCAAATCCTAAGGTAGCTCACTGGATGCTCCTGCTAGACAAGCTAAAACTCAGAATACAAGCTTAGGGAGCCTCATGGTTGAATAATGCTGGGAAGGTAATCCTTATGAAATATGTTCTCATAAGTCTCCCAGTTTATCAGAACTCCATTCTACTAGCCCCTAAAACCTTTATTAGTAAAGTGGATGGTCTCCTGAGAAGATTTCTGTGGGAGGGAGGGAAAAATAATGAAAGAAGGCTCCATTTAGTTAATTGGGACACTATTAAGAAGCCATTCTTGGAAGGAGGTCTCCAAATGCGGGATCTGGCAGCCCAAAATCTTGCTCTAGGCTCCAAGCTCCTTTAGAACATTGTTTCTGGGAATCCTAGTTGGAGCAAGACAGTTCTGTGGAAAAAATATTTTCATGGGCAGCGTTTGAGGTGCTTGGACTAGCCTCCTAGAATTTCCAAAGGATCACCAGTTTTCAAACTCTATCTCACAGCTTTGAAAATTTTCAATCATAAGATTTATTGGATCTCAGGTAATGGGAAAAAAATAAAAATTTGGGAAGATTCGATTCTTGGAGGTCAGCCCTTGAATCAGATGGTAGAACTGGAAAATATCAGAGCTTGGCTTCAGGCCAGCAATCTGGAAACCCTTTGGGACATCTCCAATTGGACAAATGATGCAGAAAGTCTATGGGATGGTTGGAATTTGGGGGAGGTCCCTCATTGGCTGGATGGTGAAGCCAATTTATTGCTGGATTTGCTCCAAGGAAAATCTCCCTTAAAGGCCTCTTCTAAGGACAAAAGAGGGTGGGGTTCTCTTTCAGGCTCTTACTCAGCAGTAGAAGGTTACAAAAGTATGATGGCTGTCCCTAGCATCCCCCTAGAGCCAACTCAATGGAAATTTATTTGGTCTTTTCCTGCTCTCCCCAAAATGGACTTCTTTTGTTGGACTCTGGCGCATAAAAGTATCCTCACTAGAGATAACCTGAGGAAGCATGGAATGGAAGGTCCCTCCAAGTGCCCTCTTTGTGCATCGGATGAAGAAATGTCTAACCACCTGTTCTTATTGTGCCCCTTTGCTCAAGAAGTTTGGAAGGGTGTCCTGATGTTAGGACTTGACAAAATAGAGCTTCTAGGAAATATTTAGGACCTGCTAAGAAACTGGGGCAAGTTATCCCCGTTCTGTCTCTCCAAAAAAAGCCTTCTCAAGACTGGCTGGATGTGGATCCCCAAATTAACATGCTGGAAACTATGGTTGGAGAGGAACAACAGTATATTTAGGGAGGAAAGTTGTAACCCGGTCAGAATTATCACTAAGATCAAAGCTCTGTTGGGGGAGGCCTTAGAAACCAAGCCCACCATAAGAAATGGCATGATTCTGGACAGTGAGGAATATCAATGGTTAAAAGAGCTTGTTCCAAATCATCAGAATAGATCCATTCCTCCTGCTAAAGCCCCTTCTCATTCGGAAATTCGTCTGGAAGAACATGAATTCATCAAATGGAGATCTTCTTTGGATGATCACTGCCTATTCTTCGATGGGGCCTCTAAAGGTAACCCAGGAAAGGCGGGTGGCAGGGGAGTTATCTTAAGCCCAGGTGGCTCAACTGAGTTGTGCTTTGCTTGGGGTCTGGGGCATGAAACAAACAACAGAGCAGAGGCTCTTGCTCTATGGCAGGGTCTAAATCTGGATATCAAGAGGAATCTCCTCTCCATCTCAGTCTTTGGAGACTCCAGGCTAATTATACGGGCTATGAACTCTCAAACAATCCCTTCTCAGGTGCAGTTATCCCCCATCCTCAAAAAAATCAGACTGTTGTTGCCCAAGTTCCACAAAATCTCCTTCTATCATGTTCTGAGGAAGTTAAACTCACAGGCGGACTTGGCAGCCAACCTAGGCTCTCTCAGGAGCAGGAGATCTCTGTTAGTAAATGATGTTGAATCAGACTGCAACATTCCTTAATTTTGGAGTTGTCTGGGCCTCTGTTCCTTTGAGCATTTCGCTAAATCAGATTCTCCAGACTTTGGGACCGAACCATTTTGAGCTGGTTGTTGTTAGGAAATGCGGACTCATCCACAAGGGAAAATTCAGAACGCAACCGTGGCATTTTTTTTCTCTGTTCGTCGTTGGAACTCACTACTGCGTCTAGGTAGGTGCTGGGGAGTTCAAGAGGGCCTCTTCAAGACCAATTTACTGCTCTTGGAATTCTTGAACACTATATAACACTCTGCCAGACATTTCAAAAAGAAAACGCAATGATTCTTGGGATGATCCGGCACTCTGGCGCGTTGGATCTCCTCTCTACAAGCTAGGAAGCAGAGCTATGTCACAGAAAGCAAAAGCAGCGGAATTTCAAGGCACCATTCTGAAACCAAATCAAGTTCTTTTTCAAGCCTCTATTTGCATTCACAGTGTAACTCATTCAGCGAACTATTCAAAAGCAAAATCTTCTTTCCCCGCCGACTATAACAAGGAAATACAGGGTTTCAGTGTTAAAGTCCTTGACAGCTAATTTGCCAAATTTTAAATAAAAACTAACCGTTTATGTAAAAAAAAAAAGAAAATGGAGAGTGGAGCGCTTAGGGTTTGACACTGCTCTGCAACTAGCAGACCTTCATAGACTGCGTCGTTCTACCATTAACCTTCAGCCATAAGGTAGCTACAGCACAATAAGGAACAACTATCGCGCAATGGAATCCCCTCAGGGGGAGGACATGATGCCTCCCCCCACTGATATGGAAAACGGCCTGCGACAGACTGAAAATGTCAGGATGGACCATCCAGAAGATACAACAACAGAGAATGAAAATACGCCAATGAATAACAACACAAATGAAGAACCACAAGTGACGTCAAACACCTGCAAGCTGGTAGCAGTTGACAGACCCAAAATCGAGCTCCCAAGTCAGTGCATCAACACTCAGATCTAGTTTATGAGGGATCATGCTTTGATAGGAAAGTTCATAGGCCTTTGGCCAACGGAGAAAGCTTTGCACGGCTGGATCGTAGCCAAATGGAAGCCAAAAGGGCATATAACACTGCAGTTAGGGCCTAAGGGCTTCTTTACTGCCATTTTCAATTGTTTGGAGGACCGAAACAGGGTATTGGATGGAGGACCATATTTCTTCAACGCAGTAGGGTTGTACCTAAGAGGATGGATCGAATGCTTTAACCCGGACAAAGAAGATCTGAGCTGGGCCCCGGTGTGGTTGTGCCTTTATTCTCTCCCTCTGGAGTATTGGGACAAAGACTCTTTGCCAGACATTGGGAATGGTTTAGGCAAATTCATCAAAGTGGCAGAGGAGACAAAGCTGAAGCGATACACCTCCTATGCGTGGTTCTGTATATACATGCACCTCAGCAAAGCTCCCCCGGACATGGTAAGCCTCTACCATGATGATTATGAATGGTTACAAACAATAAATTACAAGCATGTACCATTCCACTGTCGAAAATGCCACACCTTGGGCCATTTATTCCGAGATTGTCCCTCCAATATGAAATCCACGACCACCCCTCCAATGGACAAATCTGACTCGGATGGGTTCACAAAAGTTCCCAATCGCCAAAAGACCCATAAAAAGCCCTCTACCTTAGTCAAAAAACCTGTCACCTTCACCTCCTTGCCTTCAACAAGCAACAACATTGAAATCCTCCTCCAGCCGAAGGTTCATGTTTTAGATAATCAGAAACAACCTAAAGCCATTCCTAAGACTTCCGCCCATTCTGCTCCATCAAGCTCAAAGAAAGCCCTCACTTCTAAGCAACTCGTGGACACCAAAACGCCCTCTCCCAGTAACATGCAGAAAAGGACTGCTCAAGGTATGGAGGTAGATAGCACTCAGATGCAACTCACGATTGTAGATGATACAGAGGCAGAGCAGGAAATAGTACAACACATGGAAGAGGAACCGGAGAGCTTCGACATCGGAGATCTAGATATACTGGGACTTGAACAGGCTTGTAAGAAAAAGGAATATGACAAAATTCCTAAGCGACAGCTAGAGAACTTAGAAGTAATTCTCTCAAGAGCACAGAAGCAAAGATCATTAGGCGTCCAAACTGGTAGTCAGTGGGATGGAAGAAATATCTTCAAAGACAACAAGAAACGAGGATGGAAAACCGATATTCAGAGAACCATCCACATAGGGGAGATGCTGGTGGAATCTGGAAGATACTCCAAGCTCACCAAATACTATAATCCCCTTCCCAATCATGAATCATGAAGCTCATCTCATGGAACATCAGAGGGCTCAATAGCCCGGGGAAGGGATGATTAATAAAGAACATGCTACAACAGGAAAAGCCTCAAATTCTCTTCTTGCAGGAGACCAAGTGTAATTCCACAACGTTGGATCAGATCCTTGCCAAAGCATGGCCAGGAAGCAAAGAAGTGGCGGTGGAAGCCATGGGAGCCTCAGGAGGGCTAGCCATCGTTTGGGATGATAGAGCTATAACACTTACCAACATACATGCCAGTAAGCACTTTATTCAGGCCAAGTTTCATTTAACAGGGACAAATGTTCATGGAAACTTAACTAATGTCTACTTCCCCTAGGAGGCAACAAACAAAGTAGACACATTGAACACCCTAACTCAGAAAGATCCAACCCACGTTGGATCACAGGAGGGGACTTCAACATGATTACAAGATTGGAGGAAAAAAGAGGAGGACGGATCAAGCTGGACTGTGAAAGCACACACTTCAAAAACTACATTCATAACAACAGGCTTATAGATATGGAATTCAACAATGGCATTTATACTTGGAACAAAAAGCGTGCAGATGCCCACCAAATTACATCTCGGCTAGACAGATTCTTGATCTCTGATAATGCAATACATCTTGGCGGGGATCTCTTGGCCTCTATATTGCCACTCTCTGGCTCAGACCATTGGCCTATTAGGCTTCACTGGCAAAGACTGGGAGACAATGTTCGCAGGCCCTTTCGCTTTGAAGCCTTTTGGCTGAATCACCCGAATTTTCATAACTTGATAACAGAGACATGGAGAAATTTCACACCACCAGAAGGCGCAAAAATGTACAAGCTCCAATGTCGACCTTTTGATCGCGTGCGAGATTTTGAACCAGAGCTCCCGCGCCCCTGCAACCTTGCCTCCTGCGGCCCTCCGCAGGCCTCCCACCTGGCAGCCCCTGCTGCTGGGCCTCCAGTCTTCCTCCTCGGCACCCCTGCAGTCAGGCTCTGCCCTCCTCCTCCGGCCAGTGCTGCGACTGGCTCCCTTCTAGCCTTTCCATGGCTGGGATCGACCCCTCCTAGATGCAAGACAATGAAGACCAGGCTGAGATCTTCGCCTCTCTCATTTCTGAAAATGCTACCATCCGAAACAAACCCACAGCTTCAAAGTTCGTCAAGAAACTGGTTGACATCCTAGAAATCTCCCTTCCCCCTAGTCTCCCAAGGAAGGCAGCGATCTCTCTAGCAGAGAGAGGTCTAGTTGGACAATTTACTGGCCTGTGGCCCTCTCCCAGAGCTGTACAGAAATGGGTGGAGCGCAACTGGAACGCGAACATCCAAGGAAAAATCACAATAAGATTCTGTGGAAGGGGTTACTACACATTCCTCTTTGAAACCAAAGAAGACCGGAATCTCATCTTCAGAAATGGTCCCTACTTCATGGATTCAAGAGGTCTCTATCTGAACAGATGGTCCCCTAACTTCGACCCAGAAATGGATATACCTAATGCAGTCCTAGTTTGGGTTCGCTTGCCCCATCTCCCTCTTCATTACTGGGGAGATGAATCGGTCAAATCCATTGGGAACACTGTCGGAAAATACATCGACAGATGCAAACCAAAGGACAACATGCACGCATGTGCAAGGATCTGTGTTGAAGTCGACTTAGGAAAGGGCCTTCCGGAAGCAATCAAGATCAAAGTGGACCAATGGACCCATATTCAGCAGCTAGACTACGAACAAATCCCGTTCAAATGTAAGGTATGCCATGAATATGGTCATTTTGCTAATAGGTGTAGTAAACTAAAAGAAAATGAAATGAATGAAAATGCTGAAGCCAGTGAAGACACATGGGAACAAGTCAAAAAAAAGAAAGAAAACCCCAAACAATCTGGCCCAAAACCAAAGCCTCCCCCAAAAATCCAAGTTGTATCCTTCTCCCCCCCTCCCATCTTAACTCAGCCATTACCCTCTACATCAAACCCCTTTGAATCTTTGGAGGAAGAAGACCCCTCATCCCCCCACTCTCCTCCTGATCCCCAAGAGCCCCCTCTCCCTGAAAGACAACGCCAAGACACTATCGAATACTCATCGCCTCTTACTATTTCCTCTCAACCTCTTCTTGATCCTCCCCTCAACAGAATCACCAGAAGCTCATCCAAAGATCACGGGGGTTCTAGTGAACCCTCCAAGAAACCTAGCCCGGGCAGGAAATCTGCTAAGCAGCACAGGGATGAGAACGCGCAAAAGGACATAGCAATGGGAACGCAAACACCCATAGAAACTTATATCCTGGGGCAGCATGACAAAAAAGCAATCAACAAGGATCAAGGGGGGCGAGCACCTCCCCGCATACCGCATATCCAATGATGAAAATATTATCTTGGAACATCAGGGGACTTGGGAACCCCTCTAAGGTAGCAGCCCTAAGGGATCTTATCATTTCTGAGAAGCCAGGAATTATTATGTTACAAGAAACAAAAAAAAACCACAAGGAAATGAATAAAGTCATTGAGCAGCAGAGACAGTATAGAGGAAGCATTAGTGAGGCAAGAGGAGCCTCAGGAGGAATAGCAACAATTTGGAATCAAGGTATATGGAACTGTATTTCAGAAACAATAAATCAACACTGGATCAAAACAACTCTGGAAAATAAAGCAGATCAGCAAGCCATTATCATCTACAACATCTATGTGCCGAATCACTGCAGAGATAAGGATAGTTGTTGGCATGATCTAAAAGACAGTCTGGACAAGTGTCGCCTTTATCCTCCCAAAGTCTATAATCGAAGCCGCACTTGTCGTAAGCTGCCACAAAGGTTGTTGCATTAAGTGAAGTATGTGTTATATGTTCTGGATGGTCTATGTTGTATCGATAAGTTTTCAAGTGTGTGATCGTAGTGAAGTTTTATCACTATTCACATAAGTTCCACTGATCCCACACTTAGCTAAATTTCGGAGTTTCCTTAGCAACCTAGCCTCATCCAACTTTCCTGAACTACACACTTCACATATGTAACCCTCAAGATTTTCCATTGCTTGTTCGAACCATGCAATGTGCAGAAATCCCAACCTCCCTTACCATTCAAAAATGCGCAGTGGTTTCCTCCAGTGTCCTTCCCTCAGCCGGAACCCACTGTCTCCAAAAACTGTGTAGTTTTGTCCCTTGACTACCCAGTCTGCCTTGCATCCTGAAATTGCATAGATGTGTCCCCTCAGGGCCTTGTCCCAAGTAATGCCTTACATCCTAAAACTGTGTAAATGTGTCCTCCCAAGGCCTCATCTCGCAACAGTCACTGCCCGTTGAAACTACACAATTATGTCTCTCACGGGCCACGAAGAAAGATGACATGATAGATGACTCTCAAGGAGCTGAGGAGAAAAATAAGCAGACCAAGAAACCCAAGGTATGATAGAATATTAGGACCACATGAAAACTCCATCTGATGCATAACCCTTTGGAGGCTAGGTATGGAAATTAAAGCACGTCTTTTGAAATACACCTCTTAATGTAGCTTAAAAGTTTTCTTATCATTTTCGTATCATTCCGTCTTCAATGACATTCATGGTTGCAAGAACTGAAAGTCATTCCATGTGTTTGATCTACGTGTCTTTCTCCCTTTATTTAAGCTACTGATGTTGTGACCAACATGATCTTATGACTAACCAGGCACGATGCAACGCATCCTAAGTGGGATGAAAGATGTTTGATGATATGTATTTATTCAGTACACTCCTCTGCATTACTCCTTTGCATTAATCCTTGCTTTGTATCTTGTATGTACCCTCACCGCTTGTCAGATTTGGCTACCTGCTGCCAATAGTCTCTTAGCTCTTTCCTGACAAAGCAGGTGAAGGAATTTCCTTCAACCTGATTTCTTCAAGGCTCTTCATAGAAATTATAGAGCTAAGAGAAGGATATGTGGAATCTCACTATCAAACTCTTGAAAATACTTTGCATGTTCAAATATATCCAAACAATTAAGCTACCACTCAACAACATTGTCAATCTTGGAAGACTCAAGAAAGATCACATCTCTAGATATTATTAACTTCTTGTTCACTTCATCATAGAGATGGTATGCTTTGGAGGTATGAGTACCCAAAGAAGATACATTTGTGATTCCTTACACTGAGTTTTTTATCTGTTCCTTAGGTACGAAGGCATAATATGAGGAACCAAAAACCCTAAGATGCCTCACCGAAGGAATGTGGCCATACCACATTTCATAGGGAGTCTTGTTTCTAATAGCAAGAGTTGGACACCTATTATTTATATACACAACACATAGAACCACATCAGCCCAAAACCTTATGAACTTAACATGTGAACTATGCCAAGTTCATAGTGAAAGTAATACATTCCAATGAACTATGTGTTGAAAAATGCAGCAAGAAATTATTAATTTGATTTTTCCTTGATTAAATTGAAAAAATTCAAATTTCCACATCAACAGACAACTTGGATGATGTTAACTTGTGTGAATTAACTTTGAGAGAGCAATAGAGTAGGTTTGTGTCTTGTGATTTTGATTAAAACTTCATAAGTAGTTGCAACTCTACACCATAATTTCTACAAGGATGGTGGAGGCAAATTATAGAATATTTGTTAGTAGACAATATCCCTACTTAAAAGTATCTATGACAAATTTTGTGAGAAGAAGACATTGAGGATAAAATATTGGATTGTGGAAGAATTAGTCACAAAATTCACAAGGGCAGTAATTTTGGTTGTAGGTGTGGAGGTAGATGGATTAAATGTAATTATGCAGTAGACAATTCATAGCTACTCCTTTGATATTTGTCGATGATTTGTTACTATTTGGTAGATTGACCTCTTTTGTTCGGTATCTGCACTCCTTATGAATAATAATAAATCTCATATGATTTCTTCTTACCGAGATGATGCATTAGTACTGGAGATTTATCATAATTTTGGTGTTATCTCCACTGCATTGGATGCAGATTTTGAAAATCTTAGATTTATGCTCCAACCTAATTGTTATGGAATTAAGGATTGGAGTTGACTTATAGAGAAAATCCATTGTAAACTTTTATCATGGGCACAGAGGTGGCTCTCCCTAGGAGGCAAGTTGACTCTAGTTTGAGCAGTCCTTCAGAGAATCTCTGTATATTGGCTTCATATTTTCGCTCTGCTTAAGAATATCAGTAAATGTATATTTTTGGCTTCATCTTGGCATGAGACAATGTGTCGTAAAGGACAAAGTGGGCCTGGTTGTTGTTTACTATGTATGGAGGCAATGGATAGACAGACTCATCTATTTCTTTGATTCTCCTCAGAAAAATCATTTTGGAATGGTGTATTTAATATGTTTCATTTACACGCAGATTATAACTACTCTTTTGTGGTTGATTGTATTCGAGACTGGATTATTGAATATAAAACATTTGGACCACTTCCAATATACATTGGGGTTTCGACCCAAAGAATACGTTATTGTCTTGAGCTCCTTTGTTGTGATACATCCACCTCCATCCTTGTCAAAAAAGCTAAAAGCCTCCCTGAACTTAGACATAACCTCCATCCCATATTCCTTTAGTAGATAAAACCCTTCTCTCATTTTCTGACCATGACAATCTACCCTCCATCCCATATTCTCTCATGAGCCCTGTGTAAACCACCATTTCATTCAAGGATGGGGAATTTGATGCGTACTCTAACCATATTTGTTATATACTTTCCCCCTTTTCTTGCTTATTCATTCATTGCCAAACACTATACCACTAGTTCTAAGAATCTTGTGGATACTATCACCACAATAAATGTATATTTTATTTTATACGAGACGAGAATTGTATATTTACCTTTAGGACACTCCAAAAATATTTTGATGCACCTTTGTGACCTTTATGACTTTATGACCTTAATTCCCATTCCATGTTCATCCATGTGGATGCACTTTATGACGTTCTATGACAGCCTAATGTCCTTGTCAACTTCCTCTCATCTTCCTTGTCATGTTTCAGGACTTGTGTATCCAACAAGAAATTTGGGAGATGAATGCCATCAAGATAGAAAATCAAGGGGGTTTCAAGTCATTTATTTAGGGTTCCCACTAGCATAGTCCCACCATATGATCCACCCAATCCCTAAATTGGGGTCTACTACTATTTAAATTAATTATGTTATGCTCTTAACCTGCAAAATAATACCCAGATACAGAATATGCGAAGAAAATATACCCAGAACACAGAATATGCAAAGAAACGATACCCAGAACACAAAATAGCAATGATTTTATTATTCAAAGCGCAATGTTCACATGCCTCTTCGAGGGGGCAACCTCCAATAGAGCAGAGCTCGATTACAAAATAAGACACGATGCTCCTCGCAGGGAGTCTCTATCCTTTATATATGACTCATACATGCAATACCATGGGCCAATACCATGGGTTTTATTAATACCATCTATCTAATACTACGACCCATTAGCAACTAACTGTGGTCCCGTCATTAATTGCGGGTTAACCACTTACAAATATTAATATGGGCTTTATTGACTCTTGACTATGACGTGATCCCATGACATAAATAAGGGGGTTAGGGTGGGACCCTAACATGCCCTCCCCCTTAAGACTAGCCTTGTCCTCAAGGCTGAAGCTGCGGAAACTGCTGAAGAATAGTGGCTGGTTCCCAAGTTGCATCTTCTGGAGAGGTGTCTTTCCATTTGACGAGGACTTATTTAATCATGTGGCCGCGCAGGTGCTTGTCTCATGTGTCTAGAACCTGTTCGGGTTGAAGCCAGATTGACCCTTCTTCGTCCAATTCAGGTAGACTGGTTTGAACTCGGAAATTGTTCCCAATCACTTTCTTGAGGCACGATACATGGAAAACTGGATGGATTTTTTCCGTCGGTGGCAAAGCCAGCTTGTAAGCCACTTCTCCAATGCGCTGAAGTACTTGGTATGGTCCGTAGAATTTTGGAGAGAGCTTTTGACAACCCTTGTCTTTGAGTGATGTTTGCTTATATGGTTGCAGCTTCAAAAAGACTTGATCCCCTTCTTGAAATTGGCGCTCTGAGCGATGTTGTTCGGCCTGTTGCTTCATGCGGTTCTGAGCTTGATGAAGATTCTCTCTAAGATGGGCGAGCATGGTTGTGCGGTGTTGTAGGAGTTGATCCACTGCTTGTACTTTGGAGCACCCCTTGAGATAAGAAGTAGGGGAAGGCGGAAGTTGACCATATACGGCTTCATAGGGAGTCATTTTGGTGGTGGCATGATAGTTGGTGTTATACCACCATTCAGCCAGAGGTAACCACTGTACCCAAAGGTGTTGCTTTTCTGAGGTGAAACACCTAAGGTAAGTTTCTAGACATTTGTTGACGGCTTCAGTTTGACCATCTGTTTGCGGATGATATGAAGTACTGAGTTTGAGTTGAGTGCCTTGTATTCTGAAGAGTTCCTGCCAAAAATTACTGGTGAATATCGGGTCGCGATCAGACACAATAGAAGTGGGCATTCCATGCAATTTAAATATCTGATCCATGAAAGATTGAGCAACCAAAGTTGGTGTGAACGGGTGGGGTAGGGCACAAAAATGAGCATACTTCGACAGGCGGTCCACCACCACCATGATGACCGACTTGTTCCCTGATTTTGGAAGACCTGTAATGAAATCCATAGAAACCTCCGTCCAAATTGATGTCGGAATGGGCAATGGTTGTAATGTGCCTGGTGTGTTGACCGTTTCCCCTTTGTGGCGTTGACAGACATCACATTCTGCTACAAAAGTAAGGATGTCCTTTTTCATGCCGGTCCAAAAAAATGATCTTCTAGTGCGAGCATAAGTTTTCTGAAAGCCCAAATGTCCTACAATGGGAGATGAGTGCAATTCGGCCAATATGCGACTTTTGAGGGTTGATGTTGGTGATATTACGACTCTGTCCCTGTAGCGAAGAATATCATCTTGCCAGGAGTAGCCCTTGATGGAATTTGTATCTACCTGCAATTGAGAAATGATTTGGGATAGCCCTGGGTGTGAAAACCATTCTCTGCGAGCTTCTTCAATCCATTCTGGAATGGGGAGGGAAATTGCTAGCAGAGTACTTTCTTCCTCAAATTGGCGAGATAATGCATCTGCTACCCTATTGTCTTTCCCTTTCTTGTAAATGATCTCATAATCATATCCCAGCATTTTGGTGAGCCATTTATCTTGTTGTGGGGAAGATAGGCGTTGCTCCAGAAAATATTTAAGACTGTGATGATCTGTGCGGATTTGGAAACGTCGCCCCAATAAGTAAGGTCGCTAGGTGTCGATTGCATGTAAGATGGCCATCATTTCTTTTTCATAGGTAGATTGGCCCAGATTCCTCCCACTTAGTTGTTGGCTTGTGAAGGCCAAGGGTCGCCCTTCCTGTATTAAGACTGCCCCAATACCTGTCCCCGAAGCATCACATTCAATGACAAAAGATTTGGTGAAGTCAGGTAGTGCTAAGACTGGAGTGGAACACATGGCATTTTTGAGAGTTGTAAATGCCTGTTGGGCTTCCTCATTCCAGAAGAAGGAATTTTTCTTTAGGATTTGAGTGAGGGGCTTTGCTATGCGGCAATAGTTGCGGAAAAATTTACGATAATAGCCGGTGAGTCCCAAAAATCCTCTCAAGCTCTTCAAGGTCTTAGGTTGAGGCCATTCTTGCATTGCCTGGATCTTTTTGGGGTCCACCTTGACACCTTCCCGCCCCACAATGTGGCCCAAATACTCAACTTCTTCCATGCCAAACGAACACTTGGACATCTTGACAAATAATTTATGTTGGCGGAGCAGCTGCAAGAGTAGATCTACATGCTGAAGATGTGCAGCCCAAGTGCCACTATAGATGAGGATGTCATCGAAGAAGACCAGGACAAATTTTCTGAGATATGGTTTAAGAATGTGATTCATAAGGCTCTGAAAAGTAGAAGGGGCATTACAAAGACCAAATGGCATGACCAGGAACTCATAATGGCCTTCATGAGTTCAGAAAGCAGTCTTGGGAATGTCGACTTCCTTCATGCGAATTTGGTGGTAGCCTGAGCGAAGATACATCTTATTGAAGAATTGAGCCCCATTGAGTTCGTCCAGCAAATCGTCAACCACCGGGATGGGAAATTTATCTTTGACTGTCAACTTATTGAGGGCCCTGAAGTCGGGACACATCCGCCACTCTCCGTCTTTCTTGAGCACCATGACGACTGGGGATGAATAAGGACTAATGCTGGGACGAATGACACCTGCTTCCAAAAGTTCCTTGATTATCTTTTCTATTTCATTCTTTTGGGTGAATGGATATCTGTATGGCCGCACATTTGGGGGTTGGGCCCCTGGAACCAATGTGATGCTATGATCATGTTCCCCTCGCGAGGGTGGGAGCTCCTTAGGCTTGTCAAAGACCTGCCGACGTTTATTTAAAATTTGTTGCATCTCAGGATGAATTTGTGGGGACTGGGTTTCAAAGACCTGGATAACATTAAATTGAGCTACCACTCCATGATTGCCCTTTTTTAACAATTTTTCCATCCTATGCGGGCTGATGATCGAGGGGGCTCCCGCCTGGAGTCCACGGAGGGTATGTGTGCAGTTTTTTTGTTTAAAACTCATATATAACTCCTGGAAATCCATTGTGATTGGCCCAAGAGTGCGGAGCCATTCTGCACCGAGGACAATGTCGCATCCCCCCATGTGGATGGCAAACATGTGTGTTTTCAACTGATAATCCCCCATTTGAAGTTTGACATTTTCACAGCAGCCTTCACATTTCATGGCGCCCCCATCCGCGATTTGCACTTGGAAGTTAGAAACTGCATGTACAAAATAATGCATTGCGTCTGCGACTTTTTGATGGATGAAGTTATGGGTACTTCCACTATCAATCAAGACTACTACTGGGCGATGTTTAATAAAACCCCTGATTTTGAGAGTTTGAGGGGAAGAAATTCCTGCCAACGCATTTAGCGAAATAACGGGTTCGTCAGATACAATCTCCTTTTGGTTGTCCTCTTATATCACCTCAGGTTCCTCAAGTGGTGGATCTTCCTCGGTTGAGCTGTAGTCAGTGGCATCTATTTGAAAAAACTTGGGCTCCTTGCATTTATGACCCGGGGAATATTTTTCATCACAGTAGTAACATAGTCCTTGCTTCCTTCTTTCGGCCATTTCCGTAGGTGACACCTTTTGGATCTTAAGTGTCTGAGTCATGTTGTGAGCTTGTGGGGAACGACCTTTAGCGGGGAAATTGGGGCGGCTGTATTGGGCTGCTATTGCACGTTCCACCTTACGAGCTACCTGGCAAGCCTCCGTCCACGTGGGAGGGTGGTGGAGTAGAACTTGAGCTTTGATGGCTTCTTTAAGACCGCTGATAAAACATTATGTGTAGAACTCATCTGTGAGACCCTTAGTGCGGAAGGATAAGGCTTCAAAAGCGGTAATATATTCATCCACTGTACCCGTCTGTCGGAGCTTAGTGAGACACCCCAAAAAAGAGTCTTTCTGTTCAAAGCGATCTCGAAGAGCTTTGGTAAATTGGGCCCAATTCTGAAAAGGTCCATTGCAACGTTGATGCCATTCCCCCCATTGCCATCGTTCATTGTCCAAGTACATGGTTCCCACCATAAGCTTAGTCCCATCATCTAGGATACGATTCAATTTGAAATACTGCTCCATTTGTGCTAGCCATGCGGACGTGTGAGAACCGTCAAATTTATGCATATCCAACTTGGGAGGTCGCTGACTGGGTGGTGGATGGGTGTGCCAGACATGAGGAGAATGGCTAGACTCACCCTCATGGTATTCATGGCCATTAGACGCCTCCTCTTGGGCTGGCTCCTTGCCCTTCTCGAGTACTTTCTATACCTGGATACTTAGTCCGCCAATCAGACGGTTGAGGGAGTTCAGATCTTCTTCAATTTTGTCTAGCCTTTCATTGGCCATCGCTTGAGCTCTAGTTTCTACCATACACCAACTTGATGAAAAATTGGGACCGCCAATTTTTTTTTTTTTTCTAATAAATTGAATGGTACCACCTTGCTCAGCTTGTCGTCCTGATGCTGATGGGCTAGATCACCAATAAGCGCCTCGGAAGATCTCAGACCATCTTTTTTTTTGGAAAACTCCTAACGGAGTTTTACTCCTTCTTGGTCAATACTGCAGTCGCCAAATCCTCAAAATGTCAATGCTGCCAAAAGTCCTGCGAAAAGTATACCTCGGTACAGGAACCCTTCACAACAACTCCGATCTGGTGGATCTGAGAGATCTGAATGGTGGAACAACTGCTGCTGCGGATCTGATGGAGCGGCGGGACTGATGTCTGCTGCTGCGGCACTTCTTTGCACACGCGGATCTGGAATAGATGATGTGTGATCCCCCGATAGAAAAGGGAACTATGGTCTTGAGGAGTGTCAGGTGCTACAGATCGCAATATACATAAGGGTCTGACAGTAGTACTCGGCCCAATGTTTCAGGGCTCTAACTAAGGAGGATCGACCGTACCCTTAGCCGTACAACCCGACTACCCTATCGTACGGGCGAGTAATCTCTCCGAGTGCTGTTCTCGGTGTACTGTAGCCACAAGACGGCCGAAGGTTTATCTATGGCGAGGTTTCAAGGGAGCCTAGGGGGCTTCCTATATACCCAAAGGGTACGTGGAAGACAGTCCGTGCGTGGTTCTGTCTAATGCGCTACTACTCGAAGGGGTACCCACAAGGGTTACAAGGGAGTCCAACAAACGTGACCACCTCTTGTATTTCCTGCTTGCATGCCTCCCCAAATTCGCAGGTTTATGCTCTCAACAACAGATCCCGTGGTTTAAAGACGCCGGAACACGTCTCTAGCCAAAAAAAAATTTGCTAAAAATTGGAGATCCCACCGAGCCCTGGAAAGTGCTCTGATGCCACTTGTTATGCTCTTAACCTGCAAAATAATACCCAGATACAGAATATGCGAAGAAAAGATACCCAGAACACAGAATAGCAATGATTTTATTATTCAAAGAGCAATGTTCACATGCCTCTTCGAGGGGGCAACCTCCAATAGAGCAGAGCTCGATTACAAAATAAGACACGATGCTCCTCGCAGGGAGTCTCTATCCTTTATATATGACTCATACATGCAATACCACGGGCCAATACCGTGGGTTTTATTAATACCATCTATCTAATACTACGGTCCATTAGAAACTAACTGTGGTCCCGTCATTAATTGCGGGTTAACCACTTACAAATATTAATATGGGCTTTATTTACTCTTGACTATGATGTGATCCCATGACATAAATAAGGGGGTTAGGGTGGGACCCTAACAAATTATTAGATGATCATGGTGGGCCACAATTCCAAGTTAAATATTATGACTCTTCATATGATATTATTGGAGATACTTGAGGAGACATATTTTTGGCTAAAGGGTTAAGGGAGGATTTTGACTTCAATATCGACCCATCAACCATATCCTCAACATATCTAACCAACAATCAAGAAGACAACTGAGGTGAAGCATGGGCATCCTCTCTTGCCCACGTTGTTTAGCATATATATCAATCTATGAATTCCTCTACACTCCACCAACTGTGCATCAATAAAATTTTGGGTTTCCCCACTGTCCTCCAAGATGGATACATGTTGTCCCTGCATTGTGCCTTTGATTGCAGAGTGGCTAATAATCATAGTTTATCGTGGATGATTGTGATCATACATAACATCCATGGTCCAATTCATTTTTTTGGTGCCCAATGTTGGTGAATCAGTGTATTGCATCATGATAGCATATATTGCCTTTTTTAAAGCAAAAATATATTGAAAATAAATTAAGTTATGTCTCATGCAAATGTTCAATATTATTGTGTTGTGAGAGCTTTGCATATTATATGTATCATATATCTATAATCACTTATTTCAAGCCTACTTTAAGAAATAAAGGAAGAGGTGCAAGCCCTTGCCATAAGGACTCCCACCAACTCCTCTTCTCGTAGAAAATTTTCAAACGTTAGCCCATAAATCAAACACATGCCCTTGTTTCTCTAGTTTGGAAACCCTTGGATGTTTTTGACAATGAACTCCTCCCAACCACTACTTTAACCATCTATTGAATGCCTTTGATTGGTAAGAGGATACCAGATCAAAAATCATTTCACAATAATGACCTTTTGTTATTATTGTCTTTGGAAAAACATATGCAAGATTGGAGAATAAAGACATGTTTGTCTGAGATCAAGACCACAGAGTTGCAATCATAGGCTACTCAGCTCAGAAATGAGATTGAACTAATGAGACATAGATATTTCATTAAGCAGACTAGATGGCTTGATTGTTGCAATAGACACACAAGATTTTTGTCATCTTCAAATTCAAAAAGGAACTCAATACAACTTATAAGAAATTCAAACCTAGAGAGTTTGAATCATCGCGAGGTTGAGAATTCTAGGAGAAAGATCTAAGACATGTGCTCAAATTCACAGGTCTTGTAACACATTAAAAATATGTGAAAATCATAAGGTTTTGTGAAATTTTGTGAAGGTGATCAAGTTACTAGTTAAACTAATCTTTTCTGGACTATAGATAGTCCTAATAGGTAGCAAGGAAACTAATTTTAAAAAATACTAGGACCAAACTATATAGGGGCATAGTAGGATTATTTAGAAGGTTTGATCCAAAGCTCAAACACCCTAAAGGAACACACTTATCTTCAAAAATTATTATATTTATACAAGTCTTGCCAAATATAAACCTCTCACTCCATCAAATTGTGACACATTGAAGGAAGATCAATTTCGCATCCTTTTGGGACTATTGAAAGCCCTAAAGGGACAAACTTGCAATAGAATTCTACAAATATTTCAAGGGACTAGACCTATTGTTAAAGGTTGCAAGAGGAGAAATTATATGTAAGTGTTGAGAAACTACATAACTATGACCTGAACTCAAGAAGAGGATCAATCTATCACCTTGAGTAAAGATTCTTGACTTATAACCTTGGAAGCTTCTACTACAGACAATACTATAGTAAGTATTAAGATTGTAAAATAAGGTATCATCATCATCAGAAAGGAAATAACAGTCCACCGTAAGGTATTTTACAAGGTGTCTTATGGATATATTGAAGGGACAAGTGCATAGATATAATTCTGTTTCAGATAGAAGAAGATGCATAGGAGAGGATCTAGGCCGACTTGGACAAACCTTATAGGCCTGTTCTATAATAACATATCAACCCCAATCTGGTGGACTTGACTTAAGGAGCCTTGTTACTGGGTACTTTGATTAGTCTTGAGGGTACCGACAAAGCTTGTAGGTCATAGCTCATAGCCTTACCTTAGAGCTCTTCCTATCAAAATAGGACTGGCCTCAGATCAAGATTGACTAGGCTCATGACTTTTCATATGAGAAGGAATGAAAATTAGTGCCAATATCAGGCACTAATTCCCCCATAGCCCCTCAAGGTGGTCCCATAGCCCCTCAAGAGCTATCCATCAAGAGCTATACAATATAAAAGAACCACTAGCATATGTAGTGTTGATTTTGGTTGTCCTCGGTTCATATGGTGTTACATATTCTCCCTCGTAGGTATGGGCACCCACGAGATCATCAAATAAATCGGCCCTCTCATCCCATTCATGGATTTCCTGTCAATCACCACATCTCAACATGCAATCAATGCATTAGTTATAATCATAGTATCAGAGAAATAGTCCAGATGCCAACACTTTCATTTCATCCTGATAACATAAAGTGATTGTTATCACAACATTTTGAATAGTAAAGATTTGCATACTCTTGAATGTCATAAAATTTGCATGCAATTACCCCATGTTTCACATCATAAAATACTCTCATAAGTTATAACATCAACATATCAGCATCAAGGATATAATCTCATAATAAATGAACCACATGTCAATTTACATCATGATCCCTATGCATATCATATCCATCATGAGAATTCAACATCATTATCATAACAAATAATTAAATAAGCACCACATATACATCGTTAACCTCTCATTAGAACTATATACATTTACCACATACCATCATATCACGAAACATCGTTAATATGAGAATCATCTCAATACTTATCAAATATAGAACAACAATACACTATAAGCATTCTTATCATGAATTAATTTCATTTACTTGTATAAACAGTTCAACATCCCTCTAGGATCTATGTGAGGATGTGGTCCAACCCTGAACAGGATTATGTTATCCCATGAGTACTATTAGTGTCATGTTTTCATCAAGGTACCAATTACTTTTTCAATATACATTTCTTGTTCTTTCTATTAGGAAGTTAACCATTACATCATAGGTATACTCATCTAAGTACATCATTAAATTTCAAATGAGTCTCATCATCTTGAGCCTTAACCTCTTGTCGAATATTCTTCCTTCCCCAAGGACATTTGAGTCAAATTCAATGTTAAGATATTATCGTTTGTACAATCATTTAAATCATCAATATCATGTTAAAATTCCATGATCACTATACATATTGTGCTTATCCAAATGGAACACATACATGAGGTCATCCTTATTTAAGTCTTAGGTTATGCTTAATCCACCTGCATGAAGGCTTAATCCATTGTTATGCTTCCATTGTAGCCCAGTAGGTCAAGATACTTGGCTCTTACTAGAGCAGCTTGGGTTCAAGTCCCCACAATTGAAATGATGTGCTTGTTGTCCCCTAGTGATTTATCCATCACTTGCATGATTTTCATTGTGAATCTTGTCTTATCTCATCAAGTTCCCACTTGATATCTTTTATCATAGATTCATCCATCTTCAAGTTAGACTAAGGATTCTTCCACCTTAATTTTCACTCATTAAATCTTTAGTTTATAGTTTGAAATGCTTGGAACCACTACCACCATTACCATCCATGAATTATTTGGTATGCCTAATATGTTTGACAATAAATTGTTTATCGATAATCAATTTACACTTAAATTTCTTATTAACTCAAAATACCACACACACAATATATTAAAAATAATAATAATATAAATATTCACGCTTCCAATAAATAATAAAGTAAAATAACAACTTATCAATTTCAACATAATATTTTAATATTAAATAAAAAAAATCAATTTTTATTACTCATTTCAACATAATAATTTAATAATAATTAAACAAATTTAAGCTCTATTATCTAATTTATTAAATGACTAAATCCACATTATATAAATTCCTTCTCATTCCTTAAAACTTGGTGAGTCATTTTTATACTATACTTAATACATGTTTTATATAATATAAAATAACACTCATTATATATCTATATATATAGATATATATATAAACCTTTACTTATAATTTTAAAATTTAATTTAAATATATTTTCAAACAGTGAACACACTCTCGGCCCGCCAAACTAGCTCGACGAGATCTGACCGTCGAAAGCTTCCGCCGAAATGGATGGCGCTGAGGGATATCGGAGCACCAAGATGCAAGGAGAATAAGGCGTGGGGAAGGGTGGTTTGAAGATTCTGACCACCGCCACATGGGGAGAGTTGAGTGGCATCGCTCTCGATGAGCCAAAACCACTTACATCCGAGAGCCTTGTGATCAACAAAGAAACCGCTTCAAGCCTGGTTTTAGAACCATAAGAAAAGCCGCGAGGAAAAATCAAAGTGGGAGTCGACCAGCCTTTCCTCCCGCTGAACTTGGAAACCCGTTGCTTTTGGAAAACCTACAGTCAAGGCGTTTGGATTTCTTTTCTGGCCTCTAAAGCGGTTACGAGGCAAACGAGCCCCTGGCCTCGCCAGACATCTGGTTAAGACCACAATCTTTCTTCTATAAGAGGTGGCCTCCCCATGATCTTGGTGGATTTCTGGTTTTCAAGATCTCGGTGGATTTCTGGTTTTCAAGATTATGGCTTATTCGCAGCTTAGGGTTTGGGTGGCTCTGCAGTTTGAAAGCTGCTTTTATTTTTGCAAGCGGTTTCGTGTCTATCGAAATCTCAAGCTTTGGAGAATTCCTCTGTCGGCCAGCCTTGGAACGGTGGTTTGAAGAGTTCCTTGGAAGAAAGTGGTATTTTGGATTTTCTGGTTTCTTCAGAGCTGGAGGACGACAATCAAGGTTTCTTTTCAGTTCACACATACACTTGCACTCCTTATGGGCTCTTCCCTTTGTGGTTTGGCTATAAACTAGAGCTCTGGGCTACATGTGGGGTTGACCAGGATTTGGTATGTTACGTAGATTTGATGCTTAGCTCGTGGACTTGGTTTGAGATTGGAGCCATTCTTTTTTTTTCATATAAGGATCATGACTCATTGGTTTGATACCTTAATTACTTTGGTTTTGCCAATTTGTATTCAAAAGTATATACAGGAACATAGAGGGTTTCAAGGAACAGATAGGGTTTCTGCAAGGAACAGAGGAACGAAAAAGATTGAGAAATGTTTGCAGATTCACGAAGATGGTGACAGTGCCACACCAATGTCACTTTGTTTCTGTTGTGCTAAGAGATGGCTAGAGAATCACCTCAATTTGTTCCAGAGGGATTCTCCAGACGGCACGAGAAAGAAATTGGGCTTTTGGGAGGAATTGATGGAACGAAATCCAACGGTGGGCCTGGTGGAACTACTCCATTCCCTGCCTGATTCCTGCCACGAATTTCCATTACGAATCTAGTGGAAAATGGTGCTGCATCTTCTTCAACCAAACCTTCCTCCACACTGCAATGAACCAACACCTTTGCTTCTACAACCAAACCTTCCTCCTCGTTTGCCCCATTTCAATGGAGGGTTTGTCGAGAAAATGGAGAGACAAACACCAATGTTTGAGAGCCACAATACTAGTGTTTTTGTAATGGGAATTAAGGGCATGAGACCCAACGGCAGCAGAGTACATACTCATTTATTCGTGGGTGGCGGGAGATAGATATTAAGACCCTCATTCTTATGAAAAGTGGGAGACATGGGTGGGAAATAGCAGGAAATAGCGGGCTAGGCCATCTTAAAATGGAAACAAGACAGCTGAAACCACTGAAACTTTTTTAGTGTAGAGGCCGAAAATCTTTTTGGCGCTAAATTTTTTTAGTTTTTATATGCTGGGGCTTTCACTGTTATTTTACAAAGGAACTCGAAGCTGAGCTAGAAGTTTGAAGGAAGACAACAAAGGGTTTATTTTCCACAGGTATTTTCCTTTCAATTTGGTGTATTTCCCTTGTAAAGATGTTGGCATTGGTATTATTTTCCTTGCGTAGCTGTATTCATTGGTATAGCTGTAGGAATTGGGATTATTTTGAACAGTCTCCTTAGCTATGACTACTTTTTCAAGAACAGATTCATCCATACTTGAACAAGGAACACATCATTACTGTCGGTAAGGTTGGGCTTGTTTAATGGAGTATTGAAATCATTATAGCAAAGGGAACACATCATTAATATTAATACTAGGGGAACTAGAATAGAGTCAAGGCATTCCCGAACTGTTTGAAGAATCAACAATTTGAAGAATCAAAACTGTTTGAAGAATCAACAATTTCCTGAGCCGCGTCTGGTTCTGTTTCTTTATAATTACATGAACAACTTAATTTCTGCTTTGAAGTATCGCTCTCTATTTGTGTGTAGACATGAATCCAATCAACCTTGTAATGAGATGACTCACCTGCATGCTGGGAAACACTATGCATTGGCTCATACATACTAGAGACATTGTCCACTTTCGAACCATGCAATTCATCAAGGCCATAAAACTGTTTGTCATTGTTTGGACTCTGAATGATGAAATTTTTCTTCATGAACTTCATCCTCAATAGCTGAGTTATGAGGTTGCAGACCAACATCTGAAACTCAAATATTCTCATAAGCTTCTTGAGGTTCATCGTATGATGAATGAATCAGTTAATGATCTCCAAATTTCAAATAAATTGCATTAGACAACATGGGACAACCATCATTTTGGCTACTATTATAATTCTTATGTGATTTTCGTTCTTCATCATCGTGAGTTTCACCCTTGTAAACCTGTTCAATTTGTTCTTCTTTTTCAACTACATGATCTTGATATCTTTCAATTGCATCTGAATTCTTAAACCCATACTCGTGAGTTTCATTATTAACAAGTGAGATGGGATTTTCCTGAACAAAAGTAGCTAAAATGTACTGTATGGTGCATTCTTCACCATCTCGAACTTCATTGGATGATTCCTCCTTTCTAAATAACAATTCTTTCTTGTCAATGAAAAATTGTCTCCTTTCTAATTAAGACAAGAAAAGGAATTTTCTTTATGTATCCCATGGAGTATAGCCTTTTATATGCAATTGTGTCTTATAACATGATAGTTGTGCACCCTAACCCAACATACAACATTGTAATAATCCTAGTTCCTTTGGGTGTGTTTTGAGAAATGAGGTCATCCTTTTATGAAAATGCACGCCCCATTGACTCATTGTTATATATTTCAACTTCTGTGCAATAAATGGCCACATTGAGTCACTTGATATCCACCATTCTAGGAGATGCACTGGGATGATCTTTTGCTTGGATATGTGATCATGTGTTTGGCACTAGACTCTAATTCGTTAGCATGAAATAGGCTCGAGAGGGGTGTTATGGAAATATGATTGATTCTCCTCTGAACATCACAAATCTGCGCATAGGTATAATGTCGAGCCATGATATTTGTAGCTTGGGTCTTTGAGAAGTAGAAGGCATGAAATTGGCATTATTTGGTTTAATCCCACACCAATATTTACTCATGAATTGATGAAACCAGAGCTCATGGGCATTCACTACATTGTCATTCATTTGAATTCACTTATTCCATGTGTGGTTAACTATATTGGAGGGTTAAACATAATTCTGAGTTTTTATACCCTCTCTACCACTAGTGCTCTACATTATTTTATGTCTTTTCATTTTCCAAGCATATTTCAGGGTTCTTTATTGCATATTGGTGCTCTTCTAAGGTAGCACACCATATCGCTTCATCTACCATAATAATTCTTTGGACTCCGATTAGTAGTTTCCATGCATGCTTAATATGCTTCATATGCATTGCTTTTCAAATGTTGATTTCACAGTTTAATATAAACTGGTGATAATTTATTTAAATATTTTATATACAAAATGATGCTTGTTTGTTAGGAACACTGTTTATTTTTTGAGCACCATATATGGAACCTCGTTGGTTTCAATCCATAATTGCAGAGAGTCAACCAACCAGACTTTCATTTAATTTTCTAAAATCTCTCACTTTAATCCAACTTCTGAATGTTGTTATATAAATGATCGAACAGACACTAACTGTGGCAGCAAACTATCTTGAGGCATTATCTAGGCAGCGAATCATCCCTGAGACATTATCTGAGGCATTGGCCTATCTCTAAGGCATTATCTATAGCAGCACATTAAATCTGAGGCTTCACTGTGGCAGCAATATGTCTATGAAGCAATTCTGAGATAGAAAGATACCTCTAAGGCACTGTTGATGACAACAGATCATCCTTGAGGTATCAATTGTGGCAGCGAACCACATATAAGGGATTGTTTGTGGCAACAAATCACCCCTAAGGTTTTTATGTGGCAGCAAATCATCTTGAGGTATGGTCTGGGGTTTTGAGGCAAGAAAGGTCTGGTTTGGAGTTGATTGTGGCTGCAATGAGATAGTGAAGTAATGTTTATAGGCAACAAGGAGATATTCTACAGAGATTACTTTTCATTATACGACAACAATTTAAGACAGTGCATTACCCTTTGTAATATAATCCAGAGAACTCCTCAATGAAATTAGTATTACATGCATAGAAGCTTAAACCAACATATTTTAGAATAATTTTATGGTTTTACACGTTGTCATATATTTCAACATTTATTTATGTAATGATCCTAACTAGTGTCCACAAACTTTTCTTCGTAGATTTCTATTACATTATTCTATACAAAATGGCAGACCAGGTATTTATGTTGCTTTTGGTATTTGTATTATTTATGTTGTTGATTTAGTTAGAGGTTGGATTTGTTTTTAGAAATAACTTTAAAATGATACTTCAAAAGTTTGTTTGTGACTAGTTAAATGCTTGTTGGAACACTCTGATAAGCTTGCCTCAAAGTGTTGGACAGATCTTCAATGCTCACTCAACACATATTTGGTGTTACCGATTCTATTTTCTTATCGGTTTTTTGATCAAGGTTTTCTTATTTTTATGTTATTATGTGTTTTTTTAAGAATGTACCCATGGGTGTTACCAATGCTACTATGGGGGATTCAATGATATTCACTACTTTTATGGAAATGTTAACAAATGCACGAGGGCAAGACGCTGCTATGATGATGCATGAGGTAAGCTTGAATATTGTCTTTTATATGTTCAATTATCTTATATTCCTTATTATATGATGCTAATTTATGTTTGTGGAATGCAGGAAATCGCTAAAGTCATTCCAACCCCTATAACACCTTATAAAACATTTAAGGTAATGATAGTGGTAAAACTTGATCAATATTTTTGTGCATTTAGTTAACTTATTTCACTATATATATTTATTAATATTTGTGTTTTTACTAAGCGTGCATTTTGTTGGCATGCAGGATTCATTTATGCCCCTCAATACAACCAATGTTGGCATGCAGGGATCATTAACGCCCCCATATACATCTAATGTTATGCAAGATGTAAGATTCAACCATTTATTTATGTGAGTTTGATTATCTTATTTGTTGAGAAATCTAGGGCATATATTTAATAAAGTTTTTGCACAACGACTCCATGATTTATGAGGTGTTACGAAGAGCTACATCATGCCTTCAAATGGATCACCCCATCCATTTTTTTCTTCTTGTACATACAATACTATTTTAACAAGTAACCCAAGCAATATTTTATTCCAAAACATGATGTCAAGTTACTTTTTTAGGGTTTTTATGTAATCAAGAGGCCTTTTTAGGGTTTCTTAAATTCAAACCTTAGATCATACACTTTTCCCTTTATGTCATTCTAGAGTTTATCCCGTGCCCTAGAAATCAAATCATAGGGAACAAATACCTTAAGATTAAGGTTTCTAAATACTAGGGTATTTCTTAAAATATAAACCCATAAATTCAACCCTACTACATCTTATGATGGACCCTTTAAAAGAAAATTATTATACATACCTCATGGACACCTATCTATACTGATTAGTATTTTGGTTGCCACGATTATTTGCAACTTTACTATACATTTCATTGATCATTTTCCACCTTCATGACCTTATTTTAATGAGTCTTCCGAGATATTGTCATTCTATAATGGGACTTGCTTCTTCATGTGTTCATGAAACCCATGCCTCAGTCATAACAACAATAATCTTATTTTTCCTTTTTTTACATAAATTACATAGAATTGTGATTAGATATGTCATTATGAAGACCGAACCTAGTTACATATTTCAACATTATTCATCTGTTATTCCATATTATTATTTATATTTGTGCCTTGTAGGATGTTTCTAGGGTGACTCCAACAAGTATATAATCTGTTGGTATAGAGGGTCATGTTATGCCATCTACACCTAGACTAGAACCCCATAACATGCCCTTTACACAATTTTTTGGTATAGAGGGTCATGTTATGCCATCTACACCTAGACTAGAACCCCATAACATGCCCTCTACATCAAATGTGGGTCTAGTAAACATTCTCCCACCAGGACCAGAACAAGTTTATTTGAGGAGTCTTATAGACTCACAAACAAGAATGTTAAGGCTCCTACCATATATTCTTGCAAATGTTCAAATCAAACAAGAAATAATTGAACAAATTCAGTTATGGGAAATGTCATTGTTGGAGAGTGTAGCTCCTACAAGAGATCAACAGGTGATTTTTTTATTTTTTTTTTAATTTCATTTGTTATGTTTACGATCATTATTTTAGATATGAAAAATAGTTTCATACTTTGGTTGGGTTCTTAATAGTTCCACAATTTCATTGTAAATGCAGGAAGTAAGTGATACAGTGCCTAATGTATCTATAATGGAACCTTCCTCAATCCCCAAGACTACAACAATATCATCGGTGACCACAAAAGGAATGCAAGAAGTTACAATCTTGCTCACTTCAGAAGGAAATGTCTTGAAGGATGAAACAAGGCTGAAATTTTATCACTTTATTTTTCGTCGTGCAGAACAATTATTTGGAAATACCATCCAAATGGATTGGAGGAAACAAGCCAATGCCAAAAAAGAGGAACTATTTAAATATGTAGTAATAGCATTTGGTAATCCTGGATTTGATAAGGAACTTATTTTACGGATTGCAAGTAAATACATGCACTCAAAGAGGTCCAATTTAAGGACAAAGTTGACAAAAAACTTGATGTATCCACGTCCAGCTTGGATCACAGACCAAGTGATGTGGGATGAACTTATGAAAGATGCCAAGTTTAAAAGGAAATTCCTCAGAAATCCAAACTATACGCCATCTGCATAAGGAGGAGCTAAGAGACGCCTACGAGGTATAAGAAAAGCAACCCAAGCTAGGGTGTCAAAAATTGGATCTCACAAATTAGGCTATGGTGGATATAATAGTATTCGTGGTGGTATGGTAAGTGATATTTCCATCTATTATATTTTCTATTTTAGGCAAAGTAACCATGGTCACGTTGAGTTAATTGTATCTTATTAGTTACTTTACCTTATAGATATGATTATCTTTTTTAATGTAGGTTCACTAGTTTCAAAAGGAAGCTTTAGAGGAAGACCTAAAATATGTTGTATTCCATGGTTCCCAAGGTCTTCACCAACACATGATAAATCGAGGGGAAAAAATAATTACTGGTTATGGATCCGAGGTTAGTTGTTTATAATATTATATGAATAATGAAATAAATCAATTGGATGTTTTAATGTTATTATAACAAGTTAAAGTGTGTTGTGTATAGGAATCAGGTGAAACATCTGGGAGTGAGCATGGGGAGGAGACACAAGCACATGATGATTTTCTTGTTGCACAAAATCATCCAATAGTCATTCCTGAACCTTGGCAGGAAACCATTGTTGAATTTCAGTGAATGGGAGACAAAAATAATGAGGAGGGTGTTCAACGTGATGAGCATTCCACACCCACAATTAATGTAGCGCCTCCCAAGAAGAGGACAAAAAGGATTGATATGTGTTAAATTTTAATAACTTGAATGTGCATCGCTCTAGCTTCTAAGGAGCGCACTAGGTTGAAGATACTTTGTTTTTTTTTTTATGAATACTTACATATTATGGGCATCACTAAGACTGTTGCAGGTCCTAACTTGTATTATTTGTTTGATTATGATCAATTTGATATGCTTATATTTGTGTTGTATGTAGATGACCTGGTCCTAAAAGTTAGTTAAAAAAACTCTATCCCATGGTGCAAGAAGAAACTGGAAAGTGAAGTTGACATGAAGGACATACACCTCATGTGTTATTTCTTGGTCTTGGAGGTTTGGCTGAGTTGAGGTGAGGTGGTCCTCGAATAGGGGTAAGTAAGCAATTGAGATTCTGAAGAAGTTTCGGATAATGGACAATAAACCATAGGCTACTTTTATGATACATATTTTGAAGTTATCAGTAGATTAAGATTCAAATTTGGTTGATTCGTCAGCATACAAAAAGTATATAGGTTCCCTAACATATCTGGTAGAATTTAGCAGTCAAATTGTTGTGTGCATGAGATCCCTTGTCTCACAAACAAGGGGGGCTCAGACACCAATTTATTGTCCAGCTTGGCTGCTAATATATGGTTGAGCTGAGGTTGCTGCAAATATGCTCCATGGTCTGAGGTATGCGAGGTACTTAAAGGGAACACTGGCACAGTGCTTTGAGCTGTTGCATGCTTTAGTGGATTTTGATAGGGCTAGACATGCAGGTGGCAGGAAGAGTGATTCATGGTTTTGTTTCAGCTTGGGTTCAAATATAATATCTTTGTTAGGATGGGATACCCATGTGTGCAAGTTGAAGAAGTCCCTTTCTAGGCTAAAGTAGCCTCTTGTCCTTGGTACTCATGGATTTATGAGTACTTATAGATTATGGGCATCACTAAGACCGTTGTAGGTCCTAAATTTTATTATTTGTTTGATTATGATAAATTTGATATGCTTATATTTGTGTTGTATGTAGATTACATGGTCCTAATAGTTATTTTAAAAAACTCTATCCCATGGTGCAATAAGAAACTGGCAAGTGAAGTTGACATGTATTATTTCTTGGTCTTGGAGGTTTGGCTGAGTTGAGGTGAGCTGGTCCTCGAACACGGGTAAGTAAGCAATTGAGATTCTGAAGAAGTTTCGAATAATGGACAATAAACCCTAGGATACTTTTATGATACATATTTTGAAGTTTTCAGTAGATTCAGATTCATATTTGGTTGATTCGTCAATGTACAAAAAATAGATAGGTTCCCTAACATGTATGGTAGACTTTAGCAGTCAAATTGCTATGTGGATGAGATCCCAATACACTGTCCTAGTCATCCCAGCTGTATAATGCACAGTTGTACTGTTGTAACACTAACATAGGCACCAGAAGCTACGCTACTAGAAAGGATTAAAAGTAAAGTAGGATGCTAAGACCTTAATGTCTTTGCATGTCAAACATTATGTTGATACTTATTTCATTATTTACTTTTTAACCATCATATGCTGACCATTTTCGATGATGCTAAATTGAATGCTCTTTTTCTTGTTACCTAGGGCATATTACCAGAGATCCTAGAAAAGTTACTGGCTACTAGGAAAAGAGCCAAGGCAGACCTAAATGTGGTGAACTAAGTGCTTCCTATGCTCATGTTACATGCTTGTATTTTTTCCACTTAGCATCTCAGTTTTTAACTTCCTATAATCTTGTTTAGGAGGCTAAAGATCCTTTTGAAAAGGTTGTCTTGGATGGCCGACAATTGGCTTTGAAGGTAATTACAGCTTTGTCAAGTCTGTATTAATTATGGCTTGGACATGGAATAAAAGTAAAACTAGGTATGTTGGTGAAACGCATAAAATAGTTTTGACTGTGTGCACTTGCAGATCAGTGCGAATTTAGTTTATGGGTTTACTGGTGCCACTGTTGGCCAATTTCCCTGTTTGGAGATTTCGTTGAGTGTGACGAGCTATGGTAATTTCACAGTTCTTCCATGGAAAAAAAACATTAAATCCATGGACACCTTGATTCTCCCCTTGTTTTTCCTAGTTGTAATGTTAATGGTGCTTCTTTTACTTACAAGATAGAGATGCTTGCAGTCCTCTCTTATTCTATATATGCATGTATCAGCCATTCACATTGATTATTTTTGGGCATCAATTATATCCATGTAATTCTTTTCTTCCTCCTGGCATAATGTTTTGGGTATGAACTGTAATTGACAATCTTGTACAAATAAGATCGAGTTCTTGAATTGCATTAATTAGTCATGTGTAATTGTACAACTAAGATGATATGCTTAGGCCCTCTTATTATATTTTGATTAAAAGTCTAGTTTGATCTTTTGACACATTCTCTGTTCCATCAGACAATATCAATTTTACGTATTGTTTTAAAATCTCATATCATTAATCATCTCATTTTTTTTCCACCTGTCAGGCCGTCAAATGATAGAGCATACAAAGAGGCTAGTTGAAGAAAGGTTCACAATAGTTGGTGGTTACCAATACAATGCTGAGGTAGGCTATTATTTAGCAACTAAAGGCATTTGTGACTTTTGAACTGGATCAGTAATGACAGGAAGTACACTTGTTCTATTGGTGATAGTCCAAGTTCTTGAAATCATAATGGGTGATCTGATCCTAACCAAGATTTCTACTGTAAAGCTTGATATTATATTTTTATATTTGAATCTAGGTTGTATATGGAGATACAGATTCACTTATGATACAGTTTGGTGTACCAAATATATAAGAGGCCATGACGCTAGGGAGGGAAGCCTCAAATTATAATAGTGGTACATTTACAAAGGTACAGTGTCAAGAATTTTAAATATCTGTGAAGCCTCTAGAGTTGTTAATGATGTTTTTGTAGGGATGAATGTTTTAATATCACCTTTCTTTTTAAAACTATTCTTCTTTTGAAATTCCACTTCCATGAGATCTTTGTAAATATGCACAGGACAAGATGATCAGTTATGCTTTTCTGTGGCTTATCTGAATCTGTTTAGTGCATCTTTGGCATCTAATAAGTGCGTTATTTAACATATGCTTTTATGCAGCCTATTAAACTAGAATTTGAAAAAATATACTACCCATACTTGTTGATCAGCAAGAAAAGATATGATGGGTTGTTGTGGACAAAGCCAGATGCTTATGAAAAAATGGATACTAAAGGTGACAAACCTGATCTTTTTGTTTCAAAGACAGGCCTTAGTGTTTGTGAAGGCTCAAAATGCTCTTAGAAAAATAATTTATTTGATGCCTTCTTAATTATTAAATATTCCTGATCTTTTAAATATTCCATATCAACAGGTGTTGAAACAGTGCGAAGGGACAATTTCTTGTTGGTGAAGAACTTGGTTACAGAGTGCCTTGACAAAATGCTCATTGATCGTGACATACCTGGTGCAGTGCAGTGGAGATTTCGTCGAGTGTGACGAGCTATGGTAATTTCACAGTTCTTCCATGGAAAAAAAACATTAATCATCTCATTTTTTTTCCACCTGTCAGGCTGTCAAATGATAGAGCATACAAAGAGGCTAGTTTAAGAAAGGTTCACAATAGTTGGTGGTTACCAATACAATGCTGAGGTAGGCTATTATTTAGCAACTAAAGGCATTTGTGACTTTTGAACTGGATCAGTAATGACAGGAAGTACACTTGTTGTATTGGTGATAGTCCAAGTTCTTGAAATCATAATGGGTGATCTGATCCTAACCAAGATTTCTACTGTAAAGCTTGATATTATATTTTTATATTTGAATCTAGGTTGTATATGGAGATACAGATTCAGTTATGATATAGTTTGGTGTACCAAATATAGAAGAGGCCATGACGCTAGGGAGGGAAGCCTCAGATTATATTAGTGGTACATTTACAAAGGTACAGTGTCAAGAATTTTAAATATCCGTGAAGCCTCTAGAGTTGTTAATGATGCTTTTGTAGGGATGAATGTTTTAATATCACCTTTCTTTTTAAAACTAATCTTCTTTTGACATTCCACTTCCATGAGATCTTTGTAAATATGCACAGGACAAGATGATCAGTTATGCTTTTATGTGGCTTATCTGCATCTGTTTGGTGCATCTTTGGCATCTAATCAGTGCGTTATTTAACATATGCTTTTATGCTTAAACTAGAATTTGAAAAAATATATTACCCATACTTGTTGATCAGCAAGAAAAGATATGATGGGTTGTTGTGGACAAAGCCAGATGCTTATGACAAAATGGATACTAAAGGTGACAAACCTGATCTTTTTGTTTCAAAGACAGGCCTTAGTGTTTGTGAAGGCTCAAAATGCTCTTAGAAAAATAATTTATTTGATGCCTTCTTAATTATTAAATATTCCTGATCTTTTAAATATTCCATATCAACAGGTGTTGAAACAGTGCGAAGGGACAATTTCTTGCTGGTGAAGAACTTGGTTACAAAGTGCCTTGAGAAAATACTCATTGATCGTGACATACCTGGTGCAGTGCAGTATGTCAAGAACACTATTTCTGACTTGTTAATGAATAGAATGGATTTGACACTTTTGGTGATAACTAAGGTGAGAACAATGAATCCTTCTGCATGTTTATGACCAAATTTGTTTGACCATTTGTTACTTTTGTAATGGAGAAAATATGATAGGGGGAAGAGGAGATTTACATTGCGAGCAAGTCACTTATTACATATTCTTGGTTTCAAGTGTTAGAAGTATATACTATATACCTAGTTGGGGCAGGCCATGGAAGTTTCCTTTTTAAGTCTGCCATGTTTCTTCTCCCTACATTCTGTACTTGGAAGGGATTCAGTCAATATTTACTGCTAGCAATGGGAGGAACAAGTGTCAAGGGAGGCTCTTATACAATTGAAGAGAATCAAAACATGACAATATATAATATATTTGAATTTCTAATCTCATCCTAAGAAAAATTGATTACTGTTTAGCTGCGGAAGAAACAGATGTTTGCAGGTCATATCCTTTATCAAGGCTATCAGCATATTCTTAAGGGAATTGTTGTTTGCCTATGCTAACAATCTCTTTGTTGAGTCAGGGTCTGATAAAGACTGGAGATGACTATGCAGTCAAGGCAGCACACATGGAACTAGCTGAGCGCATGCGGAAGGTAAATACTAGAAATAACTTCTCAGAAAAAAGTATAATGAATGGTGCAATGCCTTCTGGTTCCATTTCAATCCTATCTCTCTATTTTTATTACTGCAGTGCATCTAAAGACTCTTGTAATATTTTGCTTTTTATTGACAATGAGTCCATTGTTGGATTTTTTAAATTGATGTCGTGTTTTAAAGCCAAGTTGCCCCTGGTTTACAGAGGGATGCTGCAACTACTCCAACTGTGGGTGATCGTGTTCCATATGTCATCATAAAGGCTGCAAAAGGTGCCAAGGTAATAATTAACCCCTTCTGTGCTCAGCATAAGTCTCGATATTGCACTAAAAAATGGTTATTTTAATTATTTTGTTATGTTTTATTTGGAGGCATAATTTACAGAGGGATTATGGATATAATGACTAATGTGTTTACTTGGGCTCAGGCATATATGAAATATGAGGATCCAATTTACGTACTGGAGAATAACATCCCTATTGATCCACAATATTATCTGGAGAATCAACTGAGCAAGGTGAAAGACCAAAGCATCATCACTTGCAGTTTATGCTCTTTTTGAAAATTTCACCAGTGTTTCAAATATATCTTGATAGATAGTAATTCTTTCCAGCTAAGTGTTTTTGATTAGTGCCTGTTTTTGCTCTGTAGCCGCTGTTGAGAATATTTGAACCCATTTTGAAGAATGCAAGAAAGGAGCTTCTTCATGGTAGTCACACATGAGTAGTTTCCATATCAACTCCTTCAAATAGTGGAATTGTGAAATTTGCCAAGAAACAACTCAGTTGTATTGGTTGTAAAACACCTATTAGGTATTTAGTTAATACAAGTAGAGGGTGTCTTGCATGTGGTTTCCTTGCTTATAGTAGTGCACAATTGAGAGTAACTATTATTTCAGTTTGGCGCTTTAGAAAGCTACTAGGGTTCATCTTTTTGATGTGGAAAAATCTATGAGGTTGCATGATTCCATGCCTGCTCTCCTTGTAAGAAACTGTCTAGCTTTCTTATAATAAGAATGTCTGGTTAGGTTGCTTCATACTGAAATTCATGATGTTACCTGATTTCATGTTGCCATTGCAGCAAAGAAGATCAGACACTTTGTTCACATTGCAAAGGAAGAGAAGCAGAATTGTATCAGAAAACAGTTGCAAATGGTAAGCTGGTATTCTATCACCATTACTCTTTATTTGGAGAATTTAAAGTAGGCCTTGTGTCTATTGTTCTCACCTAGATTTTCTATCATATGACACTAATATTTGATCAATGTCAGTGAGGGAATTAGAAATGCTCTTTGGTAAACTATGGACACAATGTCAGCAGTTCCAAGGCTCTCTGCACCAAGATGTTTTTTGCACAAGGTTTTTGAATGTTATATTTCAAGTATTACATTTTCATAACATGATTTAAATTTACATTATGGATGTATTTTGTAACATTTGTGTGATCATGTATTTGTTTTTAATTAATAGGATATTTTTTTTTTAATTTTTACAATTACTATCTCTTTTATACTTACATTGATGTCCTATCATTATTGCAGTCGTGACTGCCCAATATTTTATCGTAGGAAGAAAGCTTAGAAAGACCTAACTAAAGCAGAAGTGCAACTAGAGCGCTCACAGTTTTGAGGATCCTACCTATGTAGCTTGTAATTTTTTGTATTATCGAGTATTTTTATTCTCCTGAATTTTCTCTGGTGTATGTTTCTCTGATTTAATGGACCAGGGAATTTATTTGGTCCCCAAATCAGGATGAGCATGGTTTATTTATTGTACAGTAATTGTCAAGTCCTTGTTATTTAATGTTAACCAGTTCGATATATCTTTTCTCCTTGCAAATGATATGGAGAAAGAGTCAAAATGGATACGTACTTCCCAAGGCACACCCTATAAATGCAATGTGCACGCATATCCCAAATTTTAGGAGAGCACACACTATAAAACATAGATCTGTAGGCTTACATATGTATATCCAGACATGCATATAGTTGAATGGATGGATGGATGGATAGGTAGATAGAGATGGATACATAGATAGATTGGCAGGAGAAAATCCGAGCCAGAGAAGGACGCAAAAGGATAGGCACTATGCACAAAGAAGCCATCATATTTCTCCCTCTTTCAACAATTTATGCTAATTTGAAAACTTTACTGGTCATTGCATGATTGCACCCGTCAAATGAATAATCCGATGATGATTTGACAATTATACCACAAAATTAAAGGGTATATATTAGAAAGGCCCTTGGAACATTTCTCCCCATCCTCAAAGCAAATTCAGAGTCCCGTATGTCATCTTCATGATACTAATTAGAACGCTTAGATGACCAGCCTTAGCAATCACGATTCACAATGATCATGAATAGAACTGAACCAACCATCTATTGATTTGCATATCAATATTTTTATGGCTGGTATATTGGATATAAAGTTCCTTTTGATGATTTACTCAACAAAAGTCATGCTACCACTCATTTCTTTGGGCATTTTCTAATGAAGTGTGCTACTTGAAGCATACATTTTCTGACTTTCAACTTCTTGTGCACAAGAAAATGGCCTTACTTATAGTGCCATTTTAACTTCTACAAAGTTGTCTATTCACATTTATTAGCAGGATTTTGGTTAACACCTTTAGGAGAAATCAAACTTGTTGCATTTTTTTACATAATGGCGTGCATAAATCAACTAGGGTTGTGTGAAATTATAATTATATTAACCTTAAGGTGAAAGAATTTTGTGGACCAAGAAAGGTTAGACTAATTGTTTTCAGTACAGATGATAAAGTTTGCATGATGGTCATGTTAGAGCCTAGATTTGTCTCAGGCTGAAAAGACAAGGTTCTAGGTCCACATCAAACCACGCTCAGCCTCGTAGCTAGCCCTACGAGGACAGGAGAGGGCTCTCTCCGGGTTGATCTCGACAAAAGATAAGCGATGGGGCTCGAGATGACTGATTTAGCAACTGATTTTAGGCTAGGTATTAAGTGCAAAGGATTTGATTTGAGTTTTTGAGGGTTTTGTGTTGGAAACAGGGAAAGGCAAATTGGGCTTGGGGATGAGGCACAGTTTCTGCAGGGTTCTGATTGGGGCAAGGAAGGAAATTGCTTTGATGCTTTAAAGTGAGTGAATAGATAGATCAGACTGGTGAGAAGCTAAGGAGAGCAAGAGAGTCTCAAGAATTCCCCTTAAACAGATGAAAACATGAAAATTCAAACAAATTCAAAGGCAGAGCATAGCAGTTATGGATTCTACCTTAATCACTCATTTGTTCAAATTCGGAAGAAGAATAAGCATGAAAATGATACACATAACACTAGATAACTTAAAATTACTCAAAGAAGCACACCATCAAAACATAAAGCCACATGGATCCCAAACAGTGCTGCAAAACCCTGGTCTTTCCTTAGCCAAAAATGCAGAAGTGAATGTACAATAGAGTGCCAAACTTTTCCCAAGAGTCCAACCCTGAAAATGACTTAGAAATTACATAATATAGCCAAGCCAACCTATTCCCTTGCCTCTAGGGGTCGAGCTCATCATTCTAGGAGCTATTTCAACCAATTCTAAACAAAGCACTAAAATCTAGGCAATCCAAACAACTTGCCTCTATAAGGTAGGAAACTGATTCATTCATTAAATTTTCACTTCTTGGTGAATGAATCCTCTAGAACAAGTAAATAAGTAACAAAATTACATCATGTTCACCCAATTACATCAATATAAGTAAAAAATAACATCACAAAGCAAAACTAGTCAAACTGGCCGAATTTCTGAGCTGGAAGGTGAAAAATTGGGCAAAAAACCTCTGTGCGCCGTGCCAATTTCCGTATGCGTCGTGCCACTTTGGTGCTGATTTTGAGGCACTTTCTGAAGTCCAAATTGAGCCCAAGTGTGCTTTTTGGAAAGCCATACCTATCTACTTTCCAACCCAAGTCGCATTTCTGAATTTGGTGCCCATTTGCCCCTCCAAAACCTCAATCTCCCAAGGCTGCTTCCTGTGTGACAAAATAGGGGCAGAGAGGTCATTTTTAGGGTGTTTTTGACCTCCTGAGAACTCAAAACTTGCCCAAACTTCTTGGCCATGCACCAATAGTCACGATTTTTCATGACGAATCCAAAAATATAATTTTTTTTGCATTTGGAGCTTCCATTCATAAGTGCGCACCACGTGGCGCGGCGCATAGGGAGAAAAACCTTTCTTTTTGCACAAAAATTTACAAAAATACCAAAAATGCCCCAAATTTCTTGAAATTTTGGTTGGAGCTTCTTCATTAAGGGTTATGCTGGGCTAAAGAGGTTTTGGCCAATATCTGAAGACGATCGAGCTCCATTTGCCTCTTTTGCTTCTTTATTTCCTTCCTCAATTTTGCCTTCAAATTCCTGATTCGGGCCTTGCACACCTTGTTTCGCGCCATGTAGTGGAAAGCCATGTGTCTCAGCAATGCATGGTCTTTGTCAGCCTTGTCCAACAGCCTCTCTAAGTGCATGTTAACTCTCTTGAGATTGGCCTCCCGATCCTCATTAATCTCTTGCTCCAATGACGTGACCTCAACTCTTCTCCTTTGTGTAGCTTGGCGATTCTCACGGATGTTTTGTAGCTCCATGATTGCTTGTTGATATTCAAGCTATTTGTTCCTCTGCTCCAAGTATTTCATGGTCCACTTAGCCCTCTCTAAGTCAAGGGATAGGGCTTCGATCTCTGTTTGCTGCTCCTGGATGATCTCTCTAAGTTTGGTGCTTTGTGGACCTGTATCTATATATGTATCATGAATGAGAATGAAGTCAGTCTTTCATTCACCTGATGGCTCACCTGAAGGCCCCTCATCCTGCATTTGCCTCTTGCCTTTGTCCTGTACCTGTGGTGCTGATGTTAGAAACGAGGCCCCTTCCACCCCGGGTGGAGATAACACTCGTTTTGCTGCTGCAAACAAATGTCTGTTGCCTCTCTGATATGTGATGTATACCGGCACACTAGCAGTCTCATGGTGCTCATACTGATGAGAAGGTTCACCTTCATGCTTAACCTCTGATAATCCCCGTGAAGCTCTGAAGAAGTCATGAGAGATGAAGTCATCCCAAGTGATGCCCTGTACTCCAAGCTGATGAACCACCAAAATCTTAATAAGAGAAAAATGATAAACAATGTTAAGTTGTTGCCGAGGGGTTTTATGCTGTATAAAGGTGGTCATCCTCTCTATATTCCGGCAAATGAACTACGGAATGTTCATCATCCGTACCCTGGTGAAATGTATGAGCAACCTGATGTGATAAGCATAAAGACGAGAGAACCGTCCCTCACAGCTGAAATATTTCATGATCAATCTCATTAGTGGAGCATATTCATCTTTCAGATATCGGAACGAGAACACTCTCTTGAGCTTCCTCAAGAAACTGGTTTTAATGTATGGCTCATAATGCTGTCGATCAATCTTCTGTTTCTTGTGCCATGGTTCACCAATGTTCGGTATACCAGTTGCTAATGAGACAGATTCTGGTGTAAGCATGAAGGTGACACCAGCCAAGATAGCTTGATCTTCGTGTAAGTGCAGCACAAAAGACGAGCCAACTCATGATGAAATTGGACACAAGCCACCTTTTGACAAAACTCATAGCATGACTGATGCTGAAAACACTGCCTAGCAAGAGGGCAGGCCTGCAATTCTGTAAGGGTGGTCGGTTCTTCCCTAACATGTCTGCCACTTTTATGAGGCCTTCGGGGTGCCTGTTCTTCCAAGGGAGAGTCACTTTGGGTTTCCACTTCATAGTCCGATGAATGCTCAGATGCCATGACTGTTGTACAATATACCTTGAAGAAAAGATGTTGCTGTATATGAACTGTGCTTGGACTGCTCTTTAATAGTGTATGAAACTGTTGTGTTGTAATGCAATACTGTTGGATTCTGCCACCAAGGGGAAAAAAACTGCAACCAAGGAATATTAGGAAGGGGGAAAACAGTAGGGGATTAGGGAAATTTTGAAATAAATTTTATTAGGGAGAGGAGGGGGATTTTATGTATGGGAATAGGGTTTAGGGTTTGGGATTGTTGTATAGGGTTGGGAGATTTTACAAGGGCTAGGGTTTTGGGGTTTTGGGATTTGAATGTAGGAAAGAAAATGTAGAATTGATGAGCTTAGTGGGGGGGGGTAGGAAATGATGATACAAGGGAGAAATGGGGAAGGAGGAGAGTCCTTGGTGACAAATTAGAGACTTAAGAACCCACAACAAACTTCCTTTGAAGGCACTTAAGATGTAGGGTTTGGATTTTCGTTTCAACCTCTATCACCCATAAACCACCACCACTTATCACAACATTTGATGCAACATCAAGAAGAAGGGCCTAGCTGGAAAATTCACGCAAGGAATGAGCAATTTGAAGAAGTTTGAAACAATTTCGGGCTTTGGACCGTATGTGGCGCACCAAGAACCCAGTGCGCTGCGCACTTCCAGTGCGCCGCGCCTGTTCAGAATAACACTGGACGAAAACTCCCAGTGCGCTGCGCGCTTCCAGTGCGCTGCGCAACCTGTTCTGTGCGTCGCGTCGGCTAGCTGCAAGCTATTTCGCCCCAAAACACGCACTTGCTCACCCAATTCAGTTTGAAATGCTTTTCTTCGACCTTGGCATGCAAAATGACATTAATCTTCATGGCAAAAGCTTATAAAGACATTGATTTGATTTTTGGTTCCTCAAAACCCATTTTTGTAATGTTTTGAAATTGGCACTTTTTCATAATTAATACAACTCTGACTTTTTGTTTCCTCCTTGATTTTTTGGTTGGAATGATGAAATTCTTGGAAAATTTTTGCAGGGATAGCTAACATGTGATTTGGCAAAGGAGACTAGGGCTGCGCCTGAAGAATTCAAGAACTGAAAATTTTGGAAAATTATTACAAAAACAACTAAATGTTGACTTGTCTTCAAAACAGAGTTTTGAAGAAAAGTCATAATCCATCCATATGACGATAAAAATCTTTGAAATAAAAACTTATCAAGAACCTCCCTCTGGCCTGCCGGCTTTATTAGACTTTGTTGAAGACCAAATTGACTAACCCTAGACCTAATGACTAAAATGACTGTTTTGACCTAGAAACTGAATTAGGACTACAAATGACCTTTAAGACTTGATTTTGATGAACAGACCTAAGCCAGCAATGTAAAGCATGAGGGGGATGAATGACAAAAGCCCTTTCGACAGATTTATGGCATGCTCCTAACAGAATGCAACTGATCAAGCGAGATGGGACACCTAAACATGAAATGAAAAAAGAGTTTTGATCTCTGACGGAGGGATGACCAGACCGACTCTAACAGGTTATATAGCCTTTAGGGTGTACTTTAGTCGCGCACATTTATAAAGTACATGGTACCACAATGGTACTTTGCTGCTATGTCACAAGATTCGTTGAACTTCAACCTTGGGGTTTGAATTTTGGCGAACCTTAATTTTTTTGAGGTTTGGCAAACTTTAATTTTTTTTTGAGGTTTGGCAAACCTCATCGAACCTCATGATCATTGACCAAGTCCATAGATTAAAACTCATAACGTCATGTCACAACTCAAGCTTGTAATCTATCCTTGCAATTTCCATGTTCGTGAGAGCATTTTGTATGTTTATTGATTTTGATATCTTTGTATTTTATCCTATATATAGATATATGAATCTAATTGCGAACCTCATCTGAACCTCATCAAAAAATTCGAATTCGAACTGAACCTAGTCATTTCCAAACCCATACTTGAACCCAAACCATGTGACTTAGCTTTGTTTTTATGTAATGAGTTAGATTAGTTTAAGTTGCTTTTGATTGGGCTTAGGTTAGTGGAATATGAAGTGTCACTTGGCAATATGAAGAGTCACTTTGATTTGGACAGATATAATGATTTTTTAAAATGGTAATCTATCTCATCTTTAGGTATTCCTTGTTTCATTGTTGGTGCTTTTAGTTTTTTGTGATTGTTTTATGCATTTACAACATATTGGAGAAAGGGTAGCATGACCAAAGGATTGGTTGGCATGTGTACAACAATGAAGAGTCAAGCAAACACTAAGATGAAGACATCACATCCCGAAGTTGGTTTGTAGTTAGTTTTGAATTTTTATTTGTCAGTTAATGTTGTGATTTAATATTTGATGGGTCAACATAAAATTACTATTACTATTTTTCTAGGAAAAATTAGTATTTATTCAGCCACAAATCACTATAGAAGTGTAGTAAGAGCTGTAGAATTGCCACAACAACACCAATCACGGCACCAGGGCTTAGGTACTACAATAAACACACTTCCTCGGGCTTGTGTACATCACATTAACAACATGTAGGCTTCTTGAGGTAGTTGTTCATTGCAGTGATACGAAGTTGTGGCAGTGATACAAAGTTGTGGGTAGGGCTGTAACAAGTCATATACAAGAAAAATAATTGCATACATTTCACAGATAAGGAAAAAAATGTCTGGGAACTCTTTTAGAGGTGTCGAAAGGACTGTACAGGCCTTGGGCAACAATAGGAAACTCTCAACAAGCGTGAGTAGGGTTGTACAGGACCACAGGCCCCTGGTGTTAATTGCAAACACTCAAGCAACATGGGTATGTACTATGCATTCAGGCTCTTCAATGACAAGCTTGAGAAGTTTGTCATCGACCTTGATTAGCAATAAATAGAAGTCAGACAGATAACCTAGAACAGTCTCAGGTAGGGAGAAAGAAAGGTTGAGCAGTTTGTAACAGACCTTAACCAATGAGAAACAGAGGCTGGGTGATTTGTAATAGGCAATAACAGTGAGAAACAGAGGTTGGGTAGGCTGTAGTAGGCTGTATCAGCGTTGGAAAAGGGCTTCAGGGATGTTGTAAAAGGCATCTACAGAGAGTTAACAACCATGAAAAAATGGCATAAATAAGTACCCTTAGTAATTTCATGGAGTTCAATTAAAAGTTTATTGGACATAATTTTAGCACATAGAAGCAATATAAAATCAAATAGGAAAGCCTTTAGGCAATTGGATCTAAATGAATTTTTAGTACCTGAATTCAATATCCTCATTGAGCAGGAAGAATTTCACTACAAAATTCAAGACACGGTAGTGGTTATTAAGATGTCGATCATTGTCAGATGCTTCTGTAGTGCAAGATGCATCTCATTATGGACATGGGTACAACGGATGCATAAAACTTCTAAGAAGTTTGGGCTTATTGCCTTGAAAGGATGTTTTTAATGCAAATGAAGGGAAGGGAATTGATTTCAGATCAATTGGTGAAATTGAAAGACATTATGGACCTGATATGGACGAGCGGTAATTGAAGAAGACATGGTGATAATTATCTTCAAAAGTTTGCCTTTATTTCATTTTTTTTGTAGAATCTTCTAATATCACTTCCGAAACCACTGCCATAATATTTGAGTTGTCCTGTCAACTAGTGCAGTAAGTAGAATGTTATTTTCTTATTATTTTTTGTTAAATTTTATTGAAATAATTTGTTCCATTTCTAAAAGATTGAAACTTTGGCTTACAATCTTTTATGTTGTCAGGTACGAGGCAGAACTTGTAGCAGCTGCGGCCCAACCCCTTCCACTCCAAATTACTAGCAAGTTTTATAACCTTAAGATAGCTTTGTGTTTAGTCATGTTGTAAGTTGGATGAAAATGATTAGTTATCTTGATAGCCTCAAGTTAGTGTTGTGTTTATTTATGATGTAAGTCGGCTAAAAATGATTAATAATCTTGATGAATGTATTTCAGGATGCATTTAGGGATTCCCATCAGGTGCTTCCTAGCATTGATGATGGAAACATTGAAAACCAATTGGCAGTTGTTGAATACGTTGAAGATATATACAAATTCTACAAGACAATTGAGGTATGTTTCTCTGTCAATGATTGCAGTTTCTTGTTAGGGTGAAGGTAAATTTTTATTTTCCTTAACTAAAATTTGGCATTCATGTATTCCCTGATAGATAAACAAAGATTCTTAATGCCGAATAATTACTTATTGTAAAGAATCATAAAAACTGGATGCCCAAGAATACTTACCTCCAGCCATTGATGCTACTCTAGTGTTTTCACTATGCTTGAGGCAGCCGATAGTCTCGCAGAACTTTGGATGGATAAAAGAGAGAAACAAGTGACTGGTTGTAAAAACCCGCACCCAATTTGATTGTACAAAAAACAACGTTAATTATGAACACGGCAAGGTAAGTGATAAGAGTCTCTGGCTATTAACATTTCAAATGCAACGGAACAGAATCATAGACAATGCTGTAGTATTGGAACGCAAGGCTGCATTTACAAATCTCTTTGGTCAAACTCGATCTCACAATGGGTATTTAGCAAATCCACTATAAAATCCCAGCCACAAGCTACGCGGCACACTTGTAGTACCAGTCCAACTCAGATTTTTATATTCTACAGTTAGGCAAAAAACACTCCGCCAGAAAAGCCCATAAAACAATGAAGGTTCTAATCACACATAGGCAGCTTCGTATTGACTTAGTACACTACTGGAAAGTTATTGAAATGACCCTGAAACCATTTAAGGACGCGTGCATGAAAAACAAACATCAGCAAGTTGTCCACAATCGAACAACATCAAGGATCATGCCTAAGAAAAATATGCGAAAGCAAATTGCAGAACTGTTATGAGGTGAGATAAATGCCCAAACAGAGAGCACTCTTGTTCATCAAGCTATGAAACGTAATGGAGATAGGAAAAAAATCACTACAGAAAATCTGAAGGCACTTCCAAGCTCTGCTCTCTCAACTTGATGGTGTAAAACTGAAGTGGATTGAGTTGCAAGATTGGGGACCAAACAAAAAAATATATAGCCAAGCTTCCATCAAGCTTTTGTTGGCTATGTGTCAGGTGTTCAACAGATCATGGTAGAGAACTCCAGATGGAGTAATGGACCACTTCAGAAGCTCCCAACAAGAAATTAATTAACTACAGTTGATTTCCGTAATTTAAGGAAATTACTGCAGTTGGTTTCCAGAAATTAAGGAAATGACTGCAGTTCACTTCCGTAATTGTAGGCAGCAGTTGGAAAAAACTTAATGGAGCTTAACATTCTCCCACTTGATCCATACTTCCAAACTTAATGACTCATCTTAAAACCCATTGATAATCTGTATTAAGTAATAGATACATGAATCATGGCGATAAGTCCTCTAATGACGAGTATTATCTTCCATGTATTACTATGTATTTATTCTTATTATAATTTATGTGGCAACAATTTCTTAATGAATAAACCTTATGTTTATTCTTGGTCCTACACAAATGACTTTTCTCAAATCAAATTAAGGTGCACATAAATATGAGAAAAACATCACAATAATTAAGAATTTCATTAAAATAACATTGTCCATGCAATGAGAAACTACATAATGGAACCAAGTCCCATATTCATTACATGATCCCTGAATTTAAATGGTGGCATGCCCTTAGTCAAAGGATCAGCGATCATCAACTCAGTGCTGACGTGCCCAATGACCACTTTCTTTTCTTTAACACGTTCCCTTATAGCTAAATACTTAATGTCGATGTGTTTATTTCGACTTAATGTCGATGTGTTTATTTCGACTTAATGTCGATGTGTTTATTTCAACTTAATGTCGATGTGTTTATTTCAACTCCCACTTTTGTTTTTTTTAGCCATAAAAACAGCAGCTGAATTGTCGCAATATATTCTCAATGGCTTAGAGATAGAATCCATAATTCTAAGCCCTGAAATGAAACTCTTAAGCCATACACCATGTAAAGTAGCCTCAAAACAAGAGACGAACTCGGCTTCCATAGTGGAAGTGGCAATCAAGGTCTGCTTGGAACTCCTCCATGATACATCTCCACCAGCCATCATAAAAATGTATCCTGATGTTGATTTGCGTGAATCAACACATCTAGCAAAGTCAGAATCTGAGTAGCCAATTACTTCCAAAGTGTTCGTCCGTCTATACATAAGCATGTAGTATTTGGTTCCTTGAAGGTACCTCATTACTTTCTTTGTAGCTCTCCAGTGGTCTAAACCTGGATCACTCTGATATTGTCCCAACATTCCCACAACAAATGCAATGTCAGGTCTTGTGCAGACTTGAGCATACATTAAGCTTCCAACAACAGAAGCATATGGAATGTTCTTCATTTGTTCCCTTTCAAAATCGTTCTTCGGGCATTGGTTCAAATTGAACCTATCACCCTTCATAATGGGAGCTACACTTGGTGAACAATCATTCATCCGAAATCTCTCTAAAATTTTATTAATATAGGTTTCCTGAGACAGACCCAAGATGCCTCGAAATCTATCTCTATGGATCTTAATGCCAATGACATAAGATTCCTCACCCATATCCTTCATATCAAAATTTTTACAAAGGAATTGTTTCACCTCATGTAACAAACCCTTATCATTGGTTGCTAGCAAAATGTCATCCACATATAAAACAAGAAAACAAATTTTACTCCCACTAACTTTCAGGTATATACATTGATCCATAATGTTTTCTACAAAACTGAAAGAAGAAATTACATTATGGAATTTCAAATACCATTGGCGAGATGCTTGTTTTAAACCGTATAATGACTTCTTGAGCTTGCAAACCAACTGCTCACCATCACTAGAGGGAAATCCTTCAGGTTGTTTCATGTAAACCTCCTCCTCTAGATCTCCATTAAGAAATGTCGTTTTCACATCCATTTGTTGCAACTCCAAGTCAAAATGGGCTACTAATGCCATAATAACGCGCAAGGAATCTTTCTTAGATACAGGAGAGAAAGTCTCCGTGTAGTCGATTCCCTCTTTCTGAGTGAATCCCTTAGCAACAAGTCTTGCCTTGTATCTCTCAATGTTGCCCAATGAGTCTTTCTTTGTCTTAAAGACCCATTTACATCCAATGGCTTTTGCACCATTATGCAACTCAAAAAGATCCCAAACTTTGTTACTCTTTATAGAATTCATCTCTTCCTTCATGGCATTGTACCATAATTCTGATTCTTTGCAACTTATGGCTTGTGAAAAGGACTGGAGATCATTTTCGGCTCCAATGTTGTAGTCAGATTCTTGCAGATACACAACATAATCATCAAGAATTGTTGATCTCTTTGGTCTAGTAGATCTTCTTAATGTTGTACCATCATCTTCCTGAGAAGTATGTGGTTCAACTTGTTGTTCAAGAGTTCTTGGCAACTCTTGAACTACCTGATCTACTGGAATGTTATCAACAGCTTGTGGAACTTCAACAATTGGTTGTTCAACACCAGTTTGTACTTGAGGGGTGCTATGAATAATAACTAATATATGACTTGAGGTGGAAGGTTGAGATTCTGAATGATCCTTCTCAGAAACTGTGTTCCTGGTTTGATCGCTCCCACTGATCAAGTCATTTTCAAGAAACTTTGCATTTCTTGATTCCACAATCCTAGTGCTGTGAGATGGACAATAAAATCTGTAACCTTTAGACCTTTCAGCATATCCAATGAAATACCCACTAATGGTCCTTGGGTCGAGCTTCTTCTCTTGTGGATTATATATTCTCACTTTAGACGGGCATCCCCAAACACGCATATGTCCCAAACTTGGTTTCCAACCTTTCCATAATTCAAATGGAATTTTAGGAACAACCTTGGTTGGAACTCGGTATAATATATACACTATCGTCTTAAGTTCTTCAGTCCACAAGGATTTAGGAAGATTGGAGCTGCTAAGAATACTTCGCACCATGTCCAATAATGTTCGGTTTCTTCTTTCTGCTACACCATTCTGGTCGGGTGAACCAGGCATGGTGTATTGGGCAACAATCCCATGCTCTTGAAGAAAATTTTCAAATGGCCCAAGTGCTTGTCCATCTTCAGTGTATCTACCATAATATTCTCCACCTCTATCTGATCTCACAATCTTAATTTGCTTGCCGCATTGTTTCTCTACTTCAGCCTTAAAGATCTTAAAGGCATCTAATGCTTCGCTCTTTTTATGAAGCATGTAGAGATACATATATCGTGAGTAATCATCTATAAATGAGATGGAGTATCTCTGACTATGTGAGTCCATGTCTGGACTACATATATCAGTATGTATGATCTCTAATATGTCTGAACTGCTATTGGTACATTTCTTTGACTTGTTGGTCTGCGTTCCCTTTATGCAGTCCACACAAGTCTCAAAATCAGTAAAATCCAGAGTGTTAAGCACCCCTTCATTTAACAATATTTTAATTCTTTCTATGGAGATATGACCTAGTCTCAGGTGCCATAATTTAGAGGAATCTTCATTAATAACACATCTTTTAGCGCCAGTGTGAATATGCATTGAATCATAAGTGACATTGTTTTGTAAATTAATGCAGTAAAGACCATTAGACAAAATACCATTCCCAGCATAATCAGATTTATAAAATAGACTGAAGGATTTTTTTGAAAAGTTAAAGGAATATCCAAAAGGTACAAGCCTTGAAACTGAAATCAAGTTTCTAGAAAAACTTGGAACATAAAAGGTATTTTCTAATTCTAAAACAAAGCCACTACTTAAAGTTAAATAACATGTTCCTATAGCTTCCACATGCGAGCCCATCTTGTTTCCTGATAAGATGCTTTTCTCACTTTCCACTGGCTTCCTTAGGTTTTGCAAACCCTGCAAGGAATTTGAAATGTGAATTGTTGATCCAGAATCAATCCACCATGTGTTAATATTGACATTAACCATATTAGATTCATAACAAACAAACGAGATTAAATTACCTTTGTCCGCAAGCCATTTCTGAAATTTGGTGCATTCCTTCTTCATGTGTCCCTTCTTTTTACAGAAGAAGCACTTGGAATCCTTCTTGATATCAGCTTGGGGAGGTACTTTACCTTTCCCTTTCCGATTGGCTTGAGATTTTCCCTTTCCACGTGTTGCCAGCATTGCACTTTCTCCCAGTTCCATCACCAGTCTCTCTTCCTCTTGAACACACATGGTCATGAGTTCATTAATTGACCATTTATCCTTATGTGTGTCATATGAGATTTTGAAAGGTCTGTATTGGTGCGAAAGGGTGTTCAGGATGTAGTGCACCAGGAAGGACTTTGATATTTCAACCTCGAGTTTCTTCAATTGAGCCACAGTGTCCTTCATCTACATGATGTGCTCGTGCACACCTTTCACATTGGTGAGCCTTAGGGATGAGAACTTCATGATTAGGGTGATTGCTAGTGCCTTGTCTGAAGTGAAGAATTGATCATCAATTTCCTTTAGCAAGTCTCGGACCTTTTCATGCTGATCAACACGACCATGAATACCAGCTAAAATTTTAGTCTTAATGAACATCATTCTTAGATGATTGGATCGCTCCCATCGTTCATAAAGTGTGATGTCCGCTGCAGTGCTGGTATTAGTGAGTGTCGGTGGTTCATCTTTCCTAATAGCATAGTCTATGTCCATCCACCCCAAATGAAGGAGAACCCTCTCCTTCCAGACCTTATAGTTATCTCCCTTAAGTTCAGGGATATCACAACGAATTTCAGAGAAATTTGCAGGTTGTACAACTGCATCAAAATTAAAAAATCACATGCTTATGTTAAAATTGAGGCTTAAATAAAATTTCATGTTTTACCAATGTAAATCATGCTCAAAATTGAATCTAATGACATAAAAATTGCCTGTGGGCTAAATTTTCAATTCAAGCAGATTCAATTATTCAATTATTCATAGTTTTGAACTTTATGATAAAACTATTAATTCATAACTCCTGTGGGTAAGTTATGAAATTTTATCCTAATTAATTACATAAATATAATAAAAATTCATGTGGGATAAAATTTATTATATTTAGTATAATTAATTACAATTAATGTCTAAATAATCTTTATGTGATCCTAATCTATCATAATATATAATATTATTTAATTAGAGATGTTGTGGCTATTCTCTAATCAATTAAAATTATATGGATCACTAGACATTATTTCTTATAAATTGCATAAACAAAAATATACACAGTGCTTCACATTTCATGCTACGTGAAATGGCGTATACGCAGTTTAATATGAAACATTTAAAAAATATGGAAAGCAGAAACAATTACCGCACCGACCAAACACTTCAAAATTTACTTATAAAATTATAAACTTTTTTTTTTTTGTTATCCAGAGTCAAAAACCATGTTTGGTGAAAAGAATAAGTCAAAATGAGATTTTAAATAAACTCCATATGACTCCGCACTAATATAACCAGAACTATAAGTGACATAGTATGAGTAAAAACTCCAATAAATATCAGCATTACTGTAAATTACGGCAATAATTCCTCACAAGATAAAATAAAATTAAAGCACTGTTGTAAATTTGCACACATCAAGGCAGAGATAAATTAAGGCTCTGATACCAAATGGTAGATAAACAATGAATCTTAATGCCGAATAATTACTTATTGTAAAGAATCGTAAAAACTGGATGCCCAAGAATACTTACCTCCAGCCATTGATGCTACTCCAGTGTTTTCACTATGCTTGAGGCAGTCGATAGTCTCGCAGAACTTTGGATGGATAAAAGAGAGAAACAAGTGAATGGCTGTAAAAACCCGCACCCAATTTGATTGTACAAAAAATAGCGTTAATTATGAACACGACAAGGTAAGTGATAAGAGTCTCTGGCTATTAACATTTCAAATGCAACGGAACAGAATCATAGACAATGCTATATTATTGGAACGCAAGGCTGCATTTACAAATCTCTTTCGTCAAACTCGATCTCACAATGGGTATTTAGCAAATCCACTATAAAATCCCAGCCATAAGCTACGCAGCACACTTGCAGTACCAGTCCAACTTAGATTTTTATATTCTACAGTTAGGCAAAAAAACACTCTGCCAGAAAAACCCATAAAACAATGAAGGTTCTAATCACACATAGACAGCTTAGTATTGACTTAGTACGCTGTTGGAAAGTTATTGAAATGACCCTGAAACCATTTAAGGACGCGTGCATGAAAAACAAATATCAGCAAGCTGTCCACAATCGAACAACATCAAGGATCATGCCTAAGAAAAATACGCCAAAGCAAATCGCAGAACTGTTATGAGGAGAGATAAATGCCCAAACAGAGAGCACTCCCATTCATCAAGCTATGAAACGTAATGGAGACAGGAAAAAAATCACTACAGAAAATCTGAAGGCACTTCCAAGCTCTGCTCTCTCAACTTGATGGTGTAAAACTGAAGTGGATTGAGTTGCAAGCTTGGGGACCAAACAGAAAAATATATAGCCAAGCTTCCATCAAGCTTCTGTTGGCTATGTGTCAAGTGTTCCACAAATCATGGTAGAGAACTCCAGATGGAGTAATGGACCACTTCAGAAGCTCCCAACAAGAAATTAATTAACTGCAGTTGATTTCCGTAATTTAAGGAAATTGCTGCAGTTGGTTTCCAGAAATTAAGGAAATGACTGCAGTTCACTTCCATAATTGTATGCAGCAGTTGGGAAAAACTTAATGGAGCTTAACATGCCCAGGACGTGAGTTGCGTACCTCCAGATTATATGAGAAACCAGGTTAAAATCAACGCAAAGATGAGGGCAGTCGTGATTGATTGGTTGGTGGAGGTACAACTTTGTTCCTATGCTAGTTCCAACTTCCATTTGCTATCAAACTTAGATCTAAAAGAGATTTATATGGTCTATCTCTTAGGCCTAACATCAAAATCTTAAAATTTTCAGGTGCATCTGGAATTGGAATTAATGCCAGAGACGTTGTATCTCATTGTGAACATCATTGATAGATACCTTTCTATTCAGAGTATTGCAAGGAAGAATTTTCCATTACTTGCTATCGTTGCAATGTTTATAGCTAGCAAATATGAAGAAGTATGTCCTCCACAGGTAGGATGACTTGCTGACATATGTAAGAAAGGATGTGTATATATCTAATTAAAAGAACACTTTGTTGGCTGTATAAAAGTACATACACCAGCAATATCTACTCCTACAGAAGATTACGCTTTATGTTGGAATCAGCTAAAAAATTATATTATAATAGGTAACACAATATTGATAAGAGCTGGTTTATACTTGGCCACAGGTCAATGACTTCATCTGCATCTTCCCAAATGAATGCACATCAAAACAAATAGTGGCCATGGTAATTAGCTCTAAATGATAATTCTTTGTCATTGATTGCAACATAGTCTCCAAACATTCAGATTGACTGATCAATTGATAATAACTCTTCGCATGATTCTACGATATTAAAGCAAATAAACTTCAAGATTACAGTTCCCACTCCATATGTATTCCTCCTCAGGTTTCTAAAGGCAGCTGATTCCAACAAAGTGGTAAAGTTTTGAATGACGCCACTTTTTATATTGTTGAAAGCAGCTTGTGTGGCATTGATCAAATCTACTTTCAAAAATGCCTCATAAAATCTAGCATTCATGTTTTAAATTACTTTTCTTCATTGTATTCCTAATAATACCCTGTTGTACTGACAAGTCGTACTATCTATTATTCAGATGGAAAATCTGGCATTCTTCTTGGTTGAACTGTGTTTGCTTCAGTACATAATGAGCAAGTATAGTCCATCAATGCTTGTTGATGCTGTTGTCTACACTGCTTGATGCACTTTGAGGAAGGATCCATGTTGGAACAAAAAACTTACCCTTCATACAGGCTACTCTGAAGCAGACCTGAAGTAAGCCTTAAAATTTTTAAAGCATCATGCTTTTAGTGATTTTACCCTTCTAAAGAAATCCTACTCCTGGACATTTTAGATTTCTTCATCAATTACAGGCAGGCATTGTTGATCAGCTACGGCCAGAACATTGTGTCTTGATCAACTATATGTTGGAACTCAGTTACTAACACCCTGTCTGAATTGAATCTTTATCTAATACTAACGCGCATACTAAGCATCTGGAGGCGTACGCACATTTTGTTAACTCTGTACATTGAGGTAATAACATTTATGTGCATTGTTCCAGGGAATGTGCGTATTTCATGGTTGATTTTCACCTAAATGCGGGAGGAAATAAGCTGAGAGCTGTTCATAAGAAGTATTCAGATCCATTTTTTGGCTATGTTACTTTTTTAAGCCTTGCCAAGTTATCTGCTGAAGACAATTGCAGTTCCAACAACTAATGAATATGTGCACCAGGTTTACTTTTGGAGTCTAATTAAAGGTGGCCTATATGTTCTAAAATGAAGCTCTGTTGCATATATTTTGTCCTGTTCAACCTGCAAACTAAATCTGTGGCCAAAAATTTATGTTACGCCCGTGATTCCTCTGTGCAGATATCAAGGGGCTAGCGCGGATTCTATGTCGATGAGTAATGCAAAAAAGACACACATGAAACTATGCAAGAAGGAAGAAAACCTCGAGAATGGAAGGATTTTAAATGGGATCTATCCCAGTACCCTTTTGGAAGGAAAGATAGTAAGGACAAAAGGAGGGTCATCGACAAGCAGCAACGGGAACCACCAGAAAGCTCTCAAATACATAAACTCCATTCCGGAACCATTCTGTGAGAAGAGTGAAGATAGAAAGACTAGCCAAGAAAACCAGCCCTCAAGGCATTGCGTTGCAGAATGAGGAGATCTTCTCCTACAATGGGGCCAAAACAAGAGGCCTCGTGGTTATAGAGCAGAATACAGAAGCGTGGTTGAAGAATCTTCTATTCAGGCTAAGAAAATTATTCAGATCGATAGACATAATGGAAGGCATGACCAGCAGACATTCAAAATGATTTTATTTATTTATTTTTAAATAATTTTTTATATTGTCTCTAGAGAGACAATAGTTTGAATTATGGAATTGTCTCTAAAAAGACAAAAATGTAATTGTCTCTAAAGAGACACAAATGAAGTTGTCTCTAGAGAGACAAATGAAATTGTCTCTAGAGAGACAAATGAAATTGTCTCTAGAGAGACAAATCAAATTGTCTCTTAATAGACAATAATTCTTGTCTTTATAGAGACAATAATAATATGTGTTCTATATTGTCTTTATAGAGACAAATTTTTGAGACATTATATTTTGAGACACCTGCTTAGAGACAATATTTAAGACAATACACAAGTTTCTTTTTGTCTTAAGTTAAGACAATTGACTCAAATATTGTCTTAAATATTGTCTTAAAACCCCCCTACATGTAGTAGTGAGACAGGTTATTGAAATTTGGCCTCAGCTTTACTTGGTCTTATGACTCAATGGGAGTGATTTCAAAACTCAGAGTAGAAAATAAATTAACTCCATATCATCACACAGCCAGGCCTGAGATTGAACAATACAAAAATCTGTTAGAATGGAAGGAAAACACCCTTAAAGAAGCTAAAGAGCAGGCAGTCTCTATTTCAAATATACAAAATTCACTTGCACAAGAAAAGACAACCAAACGAGGAAGGGAAGAACAATCATCCCCTACAGAAGAAGCATCAAGTAAAGGCTTCATAATTGTACACAGAAATAAGAGGCCTAACATCTCTTTGAAGGTCAGTGCAATTAATGAGTCACAGAAAACAACATTTGGTGGACTTTGAGAGACATCTCTTTTCACACAGTCTCCCACTTATTCGACCACATCTCATGAACAACAAGTGATTCAGACTAGTGAAGGCAATCAGAAGGATAAAGAAGATGATACTTTCATGTTTTTAGTGAAATTAAGAAGAAGAATGAGGAGTTAAAATTGAACACTTATAATCAATTCTACAAACATTCTTCTAGTTCTCAAGATAGACTTCTTTCAATCTTTGACTCTAAAAAGGGTAAAATGCAGATGGCTTTCTTACAAGCTCAGATTCCACAACCCATAACTACTGCACATTACCAAAAGCAAACTTCCTTTGAATTCAATGTTAAAGATGTACATCCAATTGACCAAATTGAGATGCACAAACAAACTGGCCAAATGATTGCTTCCACTTTAACTAACATTGCCATGAGTCTATCAAAGATGCAGGTTACCTTGGCTAATACACAATCACAACTCAAGCTTGAGAAAGTTTCCTCATTGGCAAAAGACACCAAGATCAAAGCTTTGGAAGATATGGTGCTAAAGATGGGATATGATCCCTTTGATATAAAGGCTGCAGAAGAAATTGTCAAGAAGAAAAATACTAAGATTTCAGCATTAAGGAAGCAACTCAAATTGCTAGCTTCAGAGGACCCAATGACTAAATAAATTGAAGAAACTGAGGCTCATAAATCTGACATGATGAAGCTCATCATAGAACAAAATCTGCAAATAAAACAGATGGAGGAACAATTGGAAAAAATTGTCAAAGAGAAAGAGGAAGCTGTGAAAAAGGCCAATATTCCAATGGATGTAGTTCCTCTTACAACACTCTCTATAACTATAGTTTTTGCCTCAGGCACATCAACAACCACAAGTACAACAGAAGGAGCTGAACAGCTTGCTGAAGCTGTTCAGAACCTGTCTATTCAGACAGAGGAAATCAAAAAATTGCAGGATCAGCTAAAGACACTACAACATATGAAAGCAGTTGCAAACAACTCACATGCAGCTGAGTTGTAGAGGGAAAGAGGTCAAATTAAGGTATTGCAGAAAGAATTCAAAGACTCTTACCTTGGAAATACACTAGGTTTAGTAAAGGAGATTATATGGGAAGAGATCATTGAATCAATCAAAGATATCTGGCCTTATATCAGAATAATTTTTGATCAAAAATACTTGTTGGAAAAAGCTCAAGAAGCTATTGAAACTATCTCAAATGAACTTGAGGACAAGCCAGAAATAGCCACTGATATAATCAAGTTTTTGAATTCTAAAGATAGCTATGAGCTTCAAGAATTGGGTATTGATGATAGGACAACAACCATACTGGAAGTGAAGAAAATTATTACAAAGAAAAATCTTATTCTTCAGTTGGAGGAAAAGTGCAGCAGTGTTAATGTCATAGTTCAACGTTTTTTCAACAGGCTGGAACCCTTGACCAGCAAGGGTTTGCCCTCCATATTTTTGATAAATGATAAGTTAATGCCTATTGAAGACTATGTCCGCAAGCTTATAGAGGTCAAGACCAGTGCAACTACAGTTTCAAATATAAAGGGTACAACAACACTAAGGTTTGTGTTGAATGCCCTCTGAGATACCTTTTTCATCCTTAATGAAATAAAACACATATTTTTAGTAAAACCTACTTTTATTAAATATACAGAAATGGATGAGGTTTATAGAAGGGTAACTAAGTTATATATCCAAATAAAAAACACTGGGAACAGTTAATTGATTTACTTGATTGAAAGAAAGATCAACAACATTAAGCATTTTTGGGGAACAATCATCAATAAGTCAACAACATTCAACATTTTGAGGAACAATCACTAACAGGTCAACAACATTCAAAGTTTTGAGGAACAGTCATCAACAGTTCAATAGCAAAATAGTGACAAATCGGCTATCAGTTCATTTTTCCTGATTTTGTATTAAGCTATTTTTGTAAATTTGTTTAGGATATTTTCTTAACACTCAACTTGTATAAATAACTCTCTTCTACGAGTTATCAAAGGTGGTACCTTTCATAAAAAAAATTTAAAAGCATTGATGTACAATTTGTTTCTAGATCATTGATAATAAAGCAAAGGATTCTGAATTTGGTCTCATATAGTTTCGTTTTCTTCTGTAAGTTTTTCATGTGTTTCATTCATTTTATTTATTCTTCATGTGTTTAAATTTGATAGAGATATCAGGTGAGAATAAATGTGTTACAATTATTCTTAAAATTCCTTCCTGAAGTTATTATCATAAAGATACTGAGATATTGGACTGTCCATCTTAAAGGCTCCCTCTAAATCATAAAATTGTCAGCATATTATGTAATCTTAAGCATAGTTCGTTTAGCTTTTGAACATTGGACAAAGGTTTTCCACTTATGATAATTTATCTTTCTATCTGAAATCTAAATTAATCATATCTCCTTACAATTCTTTCTATACACTTTATAAATTCAAATCACTGTGTGAAGTTAAAAAGCATCCCTTTGATTATCTATTAATATTATCTAAAAGAGTTAATACATCATCCTTATAATTTGTCTATGTATTGGTCCTCCATAAAAAACCAAAACCAAAACCCCCAAACAAATATCTTAAATACTCTGGCATGATCAATAGACCATTACCATCTCAAAGGAACAACATATACTACTAAAAATATATTGGAAAATTCCATAAAAATCAAATCTTTACCATCTATCTAATAATTATTAATAATTAAATTAAAAATATAATTAACACCAAACATATAATTTATAATCTTCCTATTAATAATATAATTTAAACTGATTAAACTCATACTTAAAACTTACAATTACCTTAATTTTCTTAAAACATTCTTAAATATCTTTCAAATCTCTATCAAATTTTTAAAGAAATAATAAACACATAAATAACTTTTAAAAAAACTAAAACTAAAAAAACAGTATAAAAATAAAAGTGAAAACTTCCCCAAAAATATCTTTCATTATCCTCACCAAACTTTAAAAATATAAATATAAAAACATCTCAGCATCCCCACTAAACTCGTGATAAAGAAATCATAAATAAATCTAAAAAACACTGTTCAAAAACATTTCAAATATGAAAGCGAAATGAACAAAAGTTCCAACTGTCCAGAAATTTTATGCAAACCATGTGCCATGCAATGAGATTATCCTAACTCCTCCTCTTAACGCTAGCTTTATATAATTTATATTAATCGTACTTTCTAGTTTGCATACTAGCATCATGATATAGGTTAACTTAAACAAGTGATATATAGAATTACATTGTCCCATAACTTTATATTTTATATGATTAGATATTATGATTTTCATTTTTCATATATTCCCATTGTCAAAGAGTCCATGTACAAAAGAGGAGTATAATGTTTTGCAAATCAACATCATTACTTTTACACAATACCATTAAAAAATAATTTTGATGTTTATGCTTTTCATTCTTTATTTTACTTTCTTCATAATATCTTTATCTAAAAGAGGTGTTTTAAAAAAATAGATCATACAACTTGTAGTAACATTCAATTATATTGATTGTCATTCATCATTTGGACTATGGTCATCACTTGAGTTGTGTGCATGCATCATTTTTCCATCATTTGTAGGTGATATCATACTTGGGTTACTTAACCTAATGTTTTCTTGATTAACTTGTTTTTGACATTTCAATTTTTCATGTTCTATCTACAAACATAAAAATAAAGTGTAATAAGTATATTTACATCATTTGTACAACAAAATATACATGTTTGTGTAAATAAGAAAGCATACCATAGTAGTGAGTGTTTCATAAACAATACACATTCTTTTGAAGCCATGTCCAATGATGTTTTTATAAATCTCCTATGTTGGCTTTGCCATGTCCAATAATATTTCTATAAATCTCTTTTGTTGGCTCTACTCAATACATTTTTTCTTGCATGTTTAATATGTCATGAAAAATCATAGATATAACTAATATAAATTATTCATGTTGTTTCGTTAGTTATAAATGAGGGAATTTAAATAACCAAGCTACTTACAATTTGTTCAATTAAACCTTGATACTTCAACATATACTCACAATCCATATGGAACTCAATGTGGATCCACATGTAACTCAATGTTGCTTAATTCTTTGGTTGACTATTCTTTTCATGGAAAATTTTAGGGGCACAATTTCATGCATGGACTAGTTTTCCATGCTTTTTTTTTCCCAAAAGAAGATTAATTAATTTGCATTCTTTTCTAAAATTGATTTACACAAGTTCTATACGATAAAAACATTTTACTCTTAAAATCACCAAAAATTTATGGAAACCATTTAAAATTCCAAGAAGTATGTATATTTTTACAAAAAGAATCACCAAACACTTTGTAGTTGTCATTTTAGGAATTAATAATATTTTCCAAGGTTTATACACTTGAAGAAAATTATCAATCCTTAAAATTTTCCTTGCTTCTTTGTATGTTAGCCCCTATTAAAAGACATCTATGGAAGAGTGGATTCATTTTTTTGTTGCAAATTTCATGGGTTTCATTGGCCGTTTCTTTGTAAATATTTCATTTCGTATATATATAACCTAATTTGTGGAGTCATTGGACTTATTTTTGTACTATAATTGGAAAATGCATCTATACATTCTTTCTACTATATCTATCTTATCTTTGTAAAATTATTCCTCCCTATTGTTAATTTATAGTGCCACTCTAGATGAATTGAGGGTCAAGTCATCATCATTTAAATTTTTCATATTTTCATCTTCTTAGAATGACATTCCATTCCCTTAGTATTGGTCCCTGCGCAACATTGAAAAATGTGAAACCGAGTGTTTAAAATATGTTATCGATTAATGTTAATAGATACATTTTTTGTAAAAATTCAAAGAAAAACTTCATGTTGATTACCTTTTGAACCACCTAATTCCTCTCTTTGGAATACTTCCATAAAGTTTATATACTCTTGTTCACTCAGATTATGAACAATCTTATCAAGTTTCTTCAAGTTTTTACTTTGCATGACATGCATAAACCAATACACAACATTAACTTAAACTGATAGAGAATTCAAAGATATTAATTTTTTAATAAAACTTAAAGAACTTGCCTTATTCTCTTGTTGGGATGAGCTACCAATGTACTTGTTGTAATGAGTTGTTTTACTTAAACTGCTATTGGTAATATTCTATTAAAACATCAATCATTAGATATATAAATTATGAATTTTTTTTAACAAAATAAGATAATGACGCGCACAATCAAATATATACGTTGGTGTTATATATATATATATATATATATATATATATATATATATATATATATGATTTGGATATACATTTTATGGTCTTGTAATGGACTAATCTATCTTTGGAGACATAAGAAAAATAGGGTACTACTTTGCCATAAAAAATAGCATTGCTTATTCCATACTATTCAATAAATGACATAGTTGATCCATACCCTATATTTTCAAAACAAAGTACCTACTTTGTTAATGGGCCTTTTAAACAATTACAAAAAATAAAAAGGAAACATGATAAACAAACTATAGTAGTAACTCTAGAGTATCAAGGCCGTCCTTTCAATACATGAACTCATAGATATCAAAAGAACTATTGGCAACAACAGAGCTTATTTTAATAACTTGTCAAACTTTTCATTAAGCTCCTTGAATACACGACATAGGAAATGAATTCATAAGTTAACATTGTCTCCCAGATATCTTAAAGGAGAGAGAGCAAATGGACATAATTCATCGAGATTTTGTTGGAGGCCTAATCAATAACTAGCTTTGTATCACACATCACCTATAACCTTTTTACTACTTTTCTCAAGCAAAATAAAGGAGATACCATATGGCTATAAATTTAGCTTTGTTACTTGATCCTCTACATAGCATGTACCTAATATGAAAATAATGATTATGCTTCAAGAAAATCACAACACCAATCCCACATATCGGGGGATGGATTTGAATGGCTCCATTTGGAAATCCCCACGTGATTTCATGTTCCAAACTAGGGGGAACCACCACCCTTGAATTGTTTTTGCTTGGGATAAATTATGTGTTTCTTGAAAAGCTTGATAATAAAACCTATAGAGACATCTAGTAGAATATCATGTATTTGAAGATGTTATAGTCATGAGCCCATCAAATAACATACACAAAGCAACACAGGGAAGCTTTGAACTGTATCATTGATTTATCTTCCAATCATTCTTTCAAAGAGTCCTCAAAGTATTGATTTGACTGTCCTACAATTTGGTTAAGTTCAATAAAAAATGACCTTCAGAACTCGCACTACATAGAGGAAAAACATAAAAGTATGAGAGATGGATTCCTCATTATGTTTGCAAAGAATGCATCTATTTGGACAGATGCAACCCCTTTTTAAACCAACAACCCAAGTCAAAATATGATTGTTTAGGTAAATCCATAAAGTGAATTTACATTTAAGAGGAGCATGAAGACTTCAAATATTAATCCATCATCATTTTATTTCCCCATTGTGTTAGGATTTCACCATGGTGGAGTACCCAATTTTTTTTGTTTTTGTTTTTGTTTTTGTTTTTGTTTTTGTTTTTGTTTTTGTTTTTGTTTTTGTTTTTGTTTTTGTTTTTGTTTTGTTTTTTTTTGTTTTTGTTTTTTTTTGTTTTTGTTTTGTTTTGTTTTGTTTTGTTTTGTTTTGTTTTGTTTTGTTTTTTGTTTTTTGTTTTTTGTTTTTTTTATTTTTGCTTTTGTTTTTGTTTTTGTTTGTTTGTTTTTTTTTTTTTTTTTGAACTCTACATTCCCGTGATTTTGTACCAATAGAGCTCATTGTCTTCTCTTTCCCTATGTGGAATAAAGTTGGAAACTAATTTTTTTATATATGAATTCCATTCTACTGCTTCTCATCCTTCCAACCCAAGATCGTCCATCGATTTCTATCCCAACCCTCCACTTGATGGAGAGGGTTGTGCTTTTGCATACGCAAAGGAATAGATGCCAACCTAGTGAAGGGATCGAAGAAGTGATCCAAAAATAAAAAAATATTCATTATGTTGAGAAAAGTGTTGTCATTAATATCAAAGGATTAGTCAATGATGTCAAAGAGTATCATGTTCAGGGAGAATTTTCCGAAGATTGATAGTTAGTTTTCATTTATGTCAAGTAGTCAATGTTGATGTGTTTTTTAGTCTTGTGGTGTTTTCAAACTAATGCTTTGAAGGCTTGTCTTTGAAGGCGTTTTGCCTGTAGTTGATCAATTCAAGTCTTTCCCAACAAAGGGCCACTTGTGCACACGAAATATTTAGACTGGAAAATTAAAAAAAAAACTCTTCCTGATTGAGTGACTTGCAATCCAAGGAAGAATGCAAATCTCCCAACATGGAAATTTTGAATTCCTTCTACATTTCCTCAACAAACTGTTGACCCATTTTCTCCAGATCACTCCCAAAAATGATACCATCTAAATACACAACAATGATTAGTAAATTATCATTTTTAGACTTAATATATAGGTTGGTGTTTGTTGTTCCTCTCTTAAAACCCTGTTATGCATTTAAAAATAAGTACATTCCAATTAAGTAGCATTTCTTAAGAGATTGGGTTGTTAACCATGTTGTTAAACTTGGATGTTTCCAGTAAGGAGTAGGTTGAGATATCTTCACAGAATTGCTTCTTAGGGAACCATTTGAGTACCCTAGACAAAGACTTGGAGTGTTCTCTCCCTCATCATAATGAATTAGTTCGTTTGGGGATTGGAAGTTACTCAATCTATTAAAATATTTATAGACTAAGTTACAAGAGGAGAACAATGAAATGGTAGTGATAGTAAGTAGACAGGTGGAGTTTGAAAAGTTACATGTGAAGCAACAATAGAAAAAGAGGCATTTGCAGTTGGTTATTGGAACAAAGATGAATTGGAAAATGAAAAGTGATTAGACATTGGCTTCTCACAAGCAAAGGAAGAGAATGAGTTTACAACAACAATGGAAAAGTGAGCAACGTGTTATATCCTTTTATAGGGAAGATATCTTTAAAAGCAAAATGGGAGGAAGAGAGTATCCAATCCCTTTTCCATTGATGTCAAAGGGGGCGAATGTGAAAACATTGGCATTAATGAGAAAACATTGTGATGAACCAATAATAGTAGGGGAGAGTAATCAACTAGTAGTAGCATGCTAGGAGGAGTGTTATCAAGCAATATTTCCATCAATTGCCAAAAACGTTTGGTAGTGTCTCCATCAATGCCAAAGGGGGAGATTGTTGAGAAAAGTGTTGTCATTTATGTCAAAGGAGTAGTCATTGATGTTGAGTATCAAGTTTATGGGGAGCTTGTTGGAGATTGAAAATTATTTATCATTGATGTCAAGTAGTGAGTGATGATGTGTTTTTTCTAGTTTTGAAGTGTTTGCAGTCTATTGATTGGAAGGTTTATCTTTGAAGGAAAATTTCATCCAGTTGATCAGATCAAGTGTCCCCACAAAATGTACAAATGGATAGTCCTCTCAGAGACTTTCAAATGGTATCTGTCACTTGGAAAAATTCCTAAGGGATCATGAGTTATCTCAAGTCAAAGTTTGGTAGGGTTCCAAGGGCCTAGTTCCACTTGGCTAATAGAAGGCATAGGATGCGAAATTCCCTATCAATTCACATATGTTGTGGCATAGAGGTATTTCATTAGAGAGCTCACAAGTCTTCATGATGGGGTTTCAGTTGAAACGCCACAGTTGATAAACTCCATGGTGATGGACTCTTAGGGACATGGTAAGTGACAGGAATCTAACGTCGAACTTTGGGTCCTTCTTCTGTGCAAAGATGAGGTGGTAGTTGTGATCAGTGGTGATACGTGATTGGAGGACATTGATGATGTGGAAGAAAATTGGCTTGATGATTCAACATGATGATGACATGACATGACGTGGAAAGGACATGTGGCATGCAGAATTAGCACTTTAGGGTGCACAAGTGTCACCTTTTCGGGTGGCATGTGGAACAAATCATAAGGTGACATTTGGCAGTGTGATGACGTGGAATGAAATTTGGAAATACAACATGGAAAAGATGACATGTCATCATGGATTGAAGTTAAGAGTAAAAGGTTTGCCAAGGTTTATAACTAGAGACGTCGTCGTTGATAATTTTCGAGGATGAAAACTGGTCCACTATTAGACAGAAAATTTCATGTCATTCAATAAAGAAAAATTAAAAAGGTTTGCGACAATTTTAGAGTTGGATGACAACACACAAAAGGTATTTCTTAATCACTACAAGTAACATAGGGTTTCGTTCCCTATAATTTTTTGAATAACAAATAAAAACAACAAAAAGCATCAAACCCAGGCTTTCCTCCATATAAGAGATAGGTGGCAGTTAGTTGGCCAAGAGACAATGTGGCCTGATGATGAAGAGACATGTCACAGATAGATGGTAGTCGAGAGATGATGTGGAGCACTAGTGGAGTGACACATGGCAAGTGAAAATGACCCCTTTGGGTCACTAGGTAGGCCAAATCTGAGTGACACATGGCACCACTAAGAGGATGCCATATGGCAATAATTATGTTAGTAGATGAAATGGCATAGTATTAGTATTTGCATTAAGGGACTAGTTGGTAAATAGTTTTCAGTGTTGGGGTTAGAACAAGCTTGAGGACCATCCAGATATCCAGGCCTCTAGGAAATTTGCACAAACATGAGAGCACAAAACACTTGGATACTAGATTATGAGGCTAAGCTCCTTCAAATAAGGCTTTGGTTCTTAGGTATGGTCACATGTGTTAAGAGTTGAAGATTGAGGTGGCATGGTAGGGTTTTATTTTTTGGCATTGGTTATATATGCTTAAAATGCCAAATTTTGGACTTTCCCCTTTTATTAACTATTAGACATAAAAGGGGGCCCTACAATTTATATATACCATTAGATCCTCAAATGCAAAGATTGTCTTATGGCATGCTTCGAGAAATGTGTGCGTGGGTTAGCCACATAAGTGATAAATTATGGACCCCCCCGTTATTTGTCAAGCAAGTAGGGGGGATTTGCAATTAACCATAGTCATTGATCAAGTGGAGGTGAAGTTAATCGATGATTAGCTAATGTAAGAGGTGTGAGTGACTAGAAAAAGAATAGGTGGCATTGACACAACAGGGTGATGTAGCAGAACCCGGATGCGGGTGTCTTTACTTGCTCTTAACGATGGAATGCGCCATGACACCTGTTGGCAGGTTGGAGCATCGACGCATGTACAAGGTAGCCTGTACAGCGCTTAGACAGTTAATGTATACCATAAATGTTCTTGGTCTGCGAAAAGGAATGCGGGACGAGGCATTGAAGCCGAGCATGGATGCTCAGGCTCTGATGCGAAAGGGGAGGAAAGGCCAAGGCTGTTCCCCCGTGCTGAGATTGCCGGTGACGCTTTATATTATTTGGGAAATGTTAGTTATGGTGCAGATCCATTTCATTGTGGCTTCCAGGGCACGGAGAGAGGGCTCTCTGTCTGCTAATTCTCCAGAGCTTATTGAGTGTTTAGCAGCGTTACAATTACACACCATGCCGTGCAGTCGAGGGATCCCTAGGCGTGGAGGAAGATACGGTACTCGCGTGGTTCTGGAGGACCTGTATCCAATTGAGCCAATTGCTGCAGAACCGCCTTCGTCTCCCAGTTCGGAGCAAGAATGTCTTCTGCCTCAGGGCACCTACCAGAACTTCAGATTCAGATTTCCAAGCCATCTTGTTAGACCTGAAGTGGTAGTCACCTTCACCGTCTTCATCACAGAAGAAGAGCCTGACCAGTCAATCTCCAGTTCCCCTGCTGCTGAAATCGTCCAAGGAAGCGATATCCTCCTGGGTGATATGGAAGGTGTTGTGTACCGAACTCGGCGTCATGCGGTTGCTCCATTTCAACCTGCTCCGGCCCAGCAAGCTTTTCAAGAGGTCCTGACGCCATTTAATTCCAACAGGGAGATGGCCGTCTTCAGCTCCTGTGCTCCGAAACAGGGCAACCCTGGTTACGCAGCCTCAGCGCAAGAAATCCAGTCGCCACCCAATACAAACATGGAGGTGGAGGTCTTAAGTCCAAGTGCTCAGCTAGAACAAGGAGAGCCGATTCAGAACGAGGACGAGATGGTGATTTGGCTCGACTCGCCAAGCCCAGACAAAGGAAAGCAGGAGGCGTCGTTCGACCAACCAGTCTAGTCCTCGGGTGCTCTGTTTTGTTTTTTCTTTCTGTCATGGTTATGCAAATTGTGTTGTGTCTTTGGGTCCTTTTTTGTGTCCAACTCAGTCCTAGAGCTCGGTTAGGCCATTGCTGCACGTCTCAGGACTCAGCAGTTTGTAATTTTTGTTTAATGGGTCATGATGTAAGCTGGCACAGTCCTGCCAGCAGATATGAAGTTTTTGTCAGCATAAGTCCAGACTTTTTGACGTCCAGAAACTATAATGGACTGGGTTACATGAATCGGTTAAAGCTTCTTCAGCTTGAGGACTGGCTTCGGTCTCCTCGCTGGATGTAAACCTCTGTACATATCTTTTTTCTTTAATATAGTAGTAGTCTTTACATAGAAAAAAAAACAGGGTGATGTAGCAGAAAAAGTGTCATGGATACCAGACAACATCTAATGTGTAGCAACATGATGTGGTAAAGTTTTAGCAGTGAGAGGTGTATCCTGGCATCTAGGAATTCTGCACAAAATTCATAACCCAAAAATCACCCAGATACTAGATTGAATGAGAAAGGCCAATAAGCGCCTTATGTGTTTAGGCCATTGGTCCTAGCTCAAGGTTATATGGGAATATCGTTAATAGGCGATGTGTTCAACTATCCTCCAATAGTTAACGGTACAGTTTGAGGTTGCAATCTTATCATGTATAGGGATGAAGGTTGAGGTGCTTCACTATTGAAAAATTAGTGTTCTGAGCACCAAAATTCAGTTAAAATGATTGTTAAGAACATAATGCCTAGGATGATTGAATGGCTCGGTCCATTGATATTGTCAATAAAGTGAAATTACCAAGGGTAAAACCACAATTCGATGCCCATTTTATTCAACATATAGAGGCTATAAAAGGTACAATGTTTGAAGGAAATCGTTGATGATAGATTGAAAGTATTAAATGTCCCATTGAAGATTTGAGGCCGAAACTAAGTGCCAAAAGGAAAAAATAAAATTGAAGACAAACTTGTAGGTTTTTAAATATGGAGCAACAAATTGAAGTAGGAAGTATTTGTCAGAGCTTGTTTGAAAGTGCTGAGAAGGTCGAGTTATGAAAGGTTGGCACTATGAAAGGGTGAGCAAATAAGAATTAGAGATAAAGTATATGTTGTACAAATAAATCTATTGTAAGAAATTGATGAAGGTCAATATTGTGAGATGTTGATTTAATGGAATGATTGGTTGTTATTACATAATACAAGAAAAAAATGAGGACAAAGAGAGAATCTGAAGAGAGTTGAAGTAGATTGAATTGGGAATAAAATCCCAGAATAGATTTGTATGTAGATCTAAGGTTTTATATGTTACTAATTGGTAAAGGAAGCATATATGAGTGTTGTGATTAGATATGGAACTAAAGGAAGAGTTGCTAAAATAGATCTGAAAAGTTGTGATCAAATATGAGTGTGAGGAGAGCTATAGAGTAGAGGTAGGGTCTGAGGATGTTGATTTATTGTGAGATATTAAGATGAGTGAGAGTTGAAGTAGAGAGAGTATAAAATATCAATATGAGGTTTAATATAACAAAGTACCTACGTATCTGAGTTTGAAAATTTTATGAAAAAGGTATCTACAAGGTTTTGCAGGTTGGTGCCTACACATTAGGGAGTTGTTGCTTCCATGAGTTGGGTGCTTGAGAAGTAAGTTAGGGGTTGGTTCCTCTTACACATGGGTGCTTATTTGGTTCTTCCTTTAGGTTGGCGTCTGAAAATCAATTGGGGGTTGGTGCCTCATGCAAGTGGGTGCTTGAAAATCAAAGAGTGGTTTCTTCCTTCTATTTGGTGCCAGTAAACATAATGTAATAGCAAGTTGTATTTTACATTTGTATAAAGAACTAAAATAATATTGATGATTTTCTTCCTTTATGGGTTTCCATATACATTTTGTGTCTCTATTTGTTACATATGTGAATGTTTTTGATGATGTTGTTGTGTGATATATGTTTTGCTTACTTGATTGATTACTAGGTTAATTGAGATATTGTAAAGTTGTAATAATAATTGTAATTCGTCATAATACTCATTCACCCACACTCTCAATGTTATCCTAGTCTCCAACACATTATCCCCAAGCCTAGTTCCTCCACAATTTTCACCTTTCTACTATTTCTAATAAACCATATAATCTAGTTATCAACCAAAGTTGCTAGTAGGTATTTCCAATCCAATGATCCACTAGACAATTTCCTCAGTAGTTTAAACTAATATTTCATAGAAATGTCACATATATATATTTAGATTTGACCACCTAACCCCATCAGGAATAATTTTGGGTGAGCCTACGAAGGTTGCAAGCAATAAGGGATTTTCAAATAAGAATACATATTCCCCCGCCCCTTAAACTTCTTTGGAGAAGCCACTTGACTCCATTTAACCCAAGGGATGCCATTAGACTACCTAGATCCTAAACATAGAAAGTGAAAATTGATCTTTCAAATTTTGAATAGGATTTCTTCTAGTATTGTGGTGGTTGACATCCAATTTATTGGGATGCATTCCAATCCATAATTGAGGAGGACTAAGTGCCCACCCCTATAAAGGAACCCATTAAGCCAAACAATCCACAAACTAATATTTGTTTGGTTTTAAGCAGACACTAGGATAATTAAAACCTTCCTCCATATCTTTGCACGGGAAGGAAAGTACATTTTCAACTTGGTAAAGAAGATCATTTTAAAGATAATTAGGAAGGAGATAATATTTTTTTAAATTTATATCCATTCTAGTATCTTTTTAATATTTGTCTAGGGTGACCCGAAGAGCATTCATGTCCATTAGATATTCTTACACAACACAAAATATCATCTACAAAATGTACATGAGAAATGGATGCTTGAGTTGAGATCTTGACTCCCCTAAGATTCCCCTTATCCCTAACATCCTTTATTATCTTATTGAGTGCCTTTTCCAAAATTATAAAGATGAAAGTGGATAAAGAACAACCATGGAAAATCCCTTGCGAAGCCCTAAAGAATATAGAAAGAACCCCAATAATAAGGATTGTGAAAGAAATAGAATGCACACACCCCATTATTTGATTAAAAATTGAAAAGCTCATTCCAATTCAGAGAAAGGTCTAGATAACCTGGTCATAAGCTTTGGATAGATTGAACTTTAATATGATTGCACATTTCTTTGATAATTTCACATAATAAATAATTCTTAAACAAGAAACACTACATTTTGGATCTACCTTTTCTAAAGGAATCCAAATTACTGTTCAAAAATCACCTCACCTGAAATGGGCTTGATATTCCAAGCTATAATATTTTACATTATCTTGTAAATTATGTAACAACACGAAATAGGCTGAAAGTGATCAAAAGAAACACCATTTTTCTTTTTGGGGATAAGGGTTAGGAAGGTGGAGTTCAAAGCCCCCAACATTTTCCCTAATTGTTGAGATTGATTAACCACCTTAAAAATATCATATTTAATGAGGTCATAAAAACCCATAAAAAATTCCTTTGAGAGATTGTCAGGTCTAGAGCTTTTCCTTTCTTGCGGGGAGGATAGAACAGCCTAAATTTTGAGTTTCAAAAATTCCTCCTCCAAGGACTTTCATCTCTTCAGAAAATACTGGACTAAATTTTGATATCTCATCTAGTATTTCATGGATAGGAAACCCACCAATTTCTTATAAATAGATTCAAAATGGCAAGCCTCCACACTTGGCTTATCCTTAAAGGAATAGACAAGGGCACCTTTTGCAATTTTGATTTCCCAAATCATGTTTAAATTCTTCCAAAAATTTGCAAATTGATGAAGTAATTTTGTATTGTTGTCCCACTCTTTTAACAATATATCTTGGCTCTTTAAGTGTAATGTTAATTCTTCAGTCTTCAAAATAGGTTGCAAGATGATTCAAGAGCCTACAACTACGAAATCTCTCTCTCTAAAAGAATCCTCGCACATTCTCTTCGTGAATTTTCTTAATTTGAAACTCTAGCTCTTTCAAATAGGCTTGGACCTTTTGGTTGCATCATTGACCCTAAAAATAGTTTCTACAAATTGGAACATGAATGAGGAGGAATGAGAGGAAGACAAATGAACCAAAGAATTGACAACCAACTTTTTATAATCATCTTCCTACAACCAAGCATGATTGAATTTTAAATGAGAAGGTCAATTTTCATTATCCAATGCCATACAAATTAGAATCAGGGAGTGATCTATAATACCTCATGAAGACACTCAGGACATCAAAGAAAAAGGAAGGACTACTAAAGCTTACAAAACCAGGAAAATATCAAGCATTTTTGAAACCTTATCATTATCGCCACAAATGTTCCTCCAGGTTAGAGGGATATTGATAGGCTCAATCTCCACAAAATGATGCATTTCAGAAAACGTAGAGAATAAATCCTTGTGTGGATCCTATATAGGATTCACCCCCCACACTCCCATTACAGAAAGAGTTAACTTTAAATTCTCTCCTATAAAAATAAGATGATCACCCAAGACACCCGACTCTACCAATATTTCCCTTAATGGGATTCTCTTAGCATAAGGACTATAAATGTTGACAACTTTCAACATGATACCCAACTCCTTCACTTCCAGTAAGACCAAAATTGAAGAACTAAATGAGGAAGGATATAGAGATTTGAAATAAGGGTTTGGCATATAGTAAATAAACTTCCAAATTAACCTTCCACATTTACTCAATAGAAGGAACAATTTTTGAGCTAGGGATCGAAAAGAAATCTATGGCTCTATTGTCACCCCCCATAGTCTCTTGAGGGTGGACTTTTTCCCCCCTTACCCCTCTAGTGTTGAAAGAGAGAATAATCATGAGGGATATTTTCCAAGGTATTTCCTTGCTTCAAGAGCCCTCGAGATGGTTGTTACACAATATTTTGTCATACCTCCTGCACTTCCCTGTGACATACCCTGAAGTGCCTGAAACATGACCATTATGCAGTGTACTCATTCATATATGCATCTCAGATCCTTCCTAAGACATTGATTGGAAAATTCCTTGAGATTCCCTAAAAGAAATAGCTCTAAAACCCTAATTTGAGAATCATCACGCTTATGAGACTAAAAACAGTGATTATCACATGTTGCACTACACTTAACCTACGATGGCATTGCTCTGTTCACTTGTAGAGCCATGATGATCCCAAAAAGGAAATTTTCCCAAAGAGGATGAGAAGCTTCGTGATCTAGAAACTTCCAGTGCGGCGAGCTGGAGGTTGTTTGGCATAGATGAGGTCGAATTCTCCCAATTTGGCCTATTGGTCTTATCCCTATGAGCTACCTCCTTGATATGAGTGCTTAATCCTATCTTTGGAGAGGTCTTAACTCCCTTTCCCAGCCTATATATTCATCCTCTCCCATTCCCAATTGGTTGGTCTATGCCTATTTGTACCCTTATGCTAAGACTGTGCCTATATGCTTCTCATTTGGCTTGGAGAAGGAGTGCTTGGAGAGCTTAACTTGGACTTGGATATTCATTCAAGGAGAGCCTATCAACATCAATGCTTGGTTATATGCTTCCCCTTATTTTCTATTAATATATAACTACTGGTTCATTTTCCCTAAATGTGTATGCTCATGTATCATTTAGCTTAACATTCCTTGACCAGTTAAGTAGGTTGCTTTTGAATATGCTATTTGTATTTGCATGCCTTATTGTGTCTTGATCTCTTGTGCAGATCCATAAACACTGAGAGCAACGGGAATGAGCCCGTGACACAAGTGATTCAAAGTCTTCCACAAAGGAGATCGAGATAGCATCAGAATGAGGTAGGAAATCTTCTTCATCTCTCTTTTCAATTGTAACTTAGGAGAGTGTCTGGTAGATTGTCACTTCAGTTGCTAGACCCACTCATTAGGCTAGAGGGATCATCTATGTCCACAGAGAATATTTACCTAGACAACAAAATCGTGACTTCGTTAGGGAGCCTATGATCCTTTCCATACAATCCTTCACCTTTCTTTGTGATGAGTTTGACCAACTGTCCATTCCCAGACTTATTTGCTTGTCTGTAACTATTTTTATTTTTTGGTAATTTCTTGAAGGTTCTTAATTGTGTTGCTCTTGAAGATCTTTTTCTTTTTCTTTATCTTTCTCGACCATCACGGTTTTGTCCCTGAAAGTCACGATGACATCGCATATATGTTGATTACAGTAGCGATGATCGTTGCTTTTCTTTTAACAGGTGCGATGATATCAGAGGTTAAAGAAAATTAGGGTTTTTCTTCTCGTTTTCAATATTTTTCCTTATGCTAGTGGCTTACCAATTTGATTTTAGTGTCCTTGTCTTGCTTGACATGTTTGTCTGATTACAATTGCCTCTTGATTTGGTTTAAGTGTGTTTGGAGCTTGATTTTCCTTCTAGGGTTTCTAGGACTTCTAAGTCATCCTTCATTCACTCATTGGTCTTCTCTTCAGAGATCAATTACCCTTGTTCAAAGAGTCTTTATGTGTTTGGATGTATTTTGCAAATCACTTTTGGTTCTTAGGTATTAAATTGTTTTCATTGGTATCGAATTGAGTAGATGCTTTGAAAGTCACTTTAGTTCCATTTGGCAAGCAATAGATTACAAAATTGTTTGTTTCGATTGAACTGAAAGGAAGTATTTTCTTTGAATTTTGTGTTTCGAAAAGTAAAAGCAAAAGTGTTTATCTTTTAAGTAGTTTTTGAAGCATTTGTTGCATTCAAAATCATTAATGTGAAAGAGATTTTCGTGATTATTGAGTTTTTGGCATTCTCTTTGGCTCCTTTTCAGTGGATTACACTGATTGCATTAAAGTGAAAAGGAAATCATCATTATATCTTAAGGTAGATCGCTTTAAGATTTTATTTTGGAATTGCATTTACTCATGAAATGAAATATTAGATTACTTTTTGCATTTAACATTGGAAAATTTCATTGATGCATTTTTGCTTGTTTGATGCATGATTTGGGTGTTTCTCTTCCTTAAATAGGTAGCCTTCATCAAATGAAAGGATTTCAATTTCATCATTTAATTGCATTTTAGGAACATGTGACATGGTTATGGCTTTGAAATTGAAACATAATTTCAAGATTAACTTCAAAATCTATCAATTAATCTAAGGAGCATTTGAAACATTAACACTCATACTTAGTGGTCTAGGCTAAAGATGTGTTCCGACATCTATAAAATTCAGCAGCTATCATTCGCTCTTGCATTAGACAATGCTAGCATGGACTTGTGCTCCTCGTACCATCGAGTATATAAAGGGATACCCTCATAGGTTGCAAACCTTTATCCATAGGAAGCCGAGTCTACCACCTTGTAAACGTGATACACCAAACACAACATTCAGAGAGATTTCCTGTGCGTACATCAAGTCCTTGGCAAATTTATTTGCTAAGGTGTATATTGTAGTTCAAAGTTACTTGGTACTCTTTTATTCCTAGAATTACCTGAGTGGTAATTTCAATCCTTTTTGACTCCTTAAATTTTAAAAGATCATCGAGCACTTGTCCTTTCAAGCTCGCTAAACCTACAAAAGCGACTAGAGTCACCTTTTTCGTCGTTTTCTCGACTCTTAAAACATGAAAAGGAAAATATTTTGTTTCAAATTCTAAAAATGATTACCCACGATAATATTCTGAACCAATGCAGTTGCTTCTTGGACCAATATTGAGTAATTCCCTGTTAATTTCAAGATTGTTAATAAGCCCTTACCAAATTATCTTTCCTTCTCTGCTCTTGAGAGAAAGTCATCATGGTTGAACCATTGAGTTCATCTCACAATTCCCCTTCATTGTCTGATATTGAAGGGTCCTCCCAAGGAGTTCATCCAGATCTTCCTCAATCACTTGAAGATCAAGGTTTTGAACTTGGGATTATTCCAAGTATCCAACCCCTATCTTCTCATCCACCTCCATCGGATTCCTGGTCACCTCAAGAATCTAATCCTGAGACCCCTAACAATCCTATACAGACCCCTGAGAGTCTGCAAACCCTGAGAGTCCACATAGGTTTGTTATTCTTCCACCGAATCCGTTATTTGATTTTTTTTTTATATCTCCTCAGCATCCTTACGATCGACCTGGTATTCCTTTAGAGTTATCTCCTCACACATCTCAGATTCCTCGTCACTAGTTGTTTCCACCCATGGATTCAGAAGGTGAGATCCCAACCTCTTCTCCGGGTCATTCAGAAGTTTCCACTACTCATACTCCTCATTTCAATGATGAACAAGGGTATGAATTTCCTCCAGAAGGTTTTCCTTTTACAGGAAGAGTCCCATCTCACACACTTCCTGAAACCAGTGGGCCCATGTTTCCACCTGGTTATACAACCCTAGCCCAGTTAGTTTCAGGAACTCCTAGTGCTTCGTCTTTGTATCAAAATCCCATTTGGTCTTCAAATGTCATGCCTACTTCTGGTCCGTTCATTCCAAACGCAACCTCTCAAACTTCTATACAAACTGTTGTCACGTTAGTTCTCGTTCAACCTACGATTCCATCGCAACCTATATCGTCATTTCAACCGACCCTTCTGGTACAACTAACTGTTTCAGGTTAGGTTTCAGTTAGTTCTTCCACCCCTCCGTCAAGTGGACAGAATGTGCCACCACCTGGGGGGAATCTGAACATTCCTCTTGTGTTAGGTGAAACCAATGTGAGTGGATTACAAACTCACATGGTTGGAGTCAACCAACCTTTTTATGGTAGTATTCCTAACCCTGTTGGTCCATTTGGGTCAGGTAACATCCAATATAGATAGCCTTATATGACACAGATTCCACTCCAATGGGCTTATGTCCCATATGGTTCGAAAGCCTTGGTCAATCTATCTTACACTCCACAAGAAGGAGCTTATATCTAGCCTGGTCAATCCACTATTCCTGGTGGATATGGTCAGATTCAATTCAGAAATTACCAATACCCTTAGGGTATATCCCAAGGAACTTTCCAACAACCCTTGCAATAGCAAGGGAAACCCTTGCACCAACAAGGGAAATTGTTACAACAGCAGGGGAAACCTTTGCAACAACAGGCGAAACCTTTGCAATAGTCTCAGCAGCCTTTGCAGCAACAAACTCAATTTTTTCAGCAGCCTACTCAGCCTTTGTATTCGCAAGGCCAACCTTTGGAGTAGCAAAAGAAACCTTTACAGTAGAAAATTCATACTTTGCAACAACAAGATCAACCTATGTAGCAGCAAGCTTCATATGCATATCAACAAGGTCATCCCTTGCAAGCACAAGGATTGTTAGGATATTCCGACACATAGGATATAGTTAAGTTCAACTTGGTCTAGCATAGAGTTAGGTTAGAGTTAGGTAAAGTGTGTTTCTTTACCGTTGTACATTTTGTAACTTACAATCCGACGGTCACGATATGTAGTGATCCGACGGTTCACTCTCACCTCGGTATCACCGACACTTGATCTGTGGCTTGACACCCGATTGGTCCATGAGTTCTATTTAAAGCGCATGGAGGGTCATTGTTCGGGTAATACGTGCATGAGAGAAGCTTATGTAAATTTTCATTCTTTGATTAATAAATTGCCTGTAGTACCCACGTTGGGACAGGCCGTGGACTGTTTCCCTCCTTGCACTCTGAGGGTTTTAACCACGTCAAAAATACTGGTGTATTGATTTGAGATCTGGTTGTGAGCGGTGTCCTTTTGGTATTCCTTCTGTGGAACTTACCCTGTAAATTCCTACATGGTATCAGAGGTATTTGAGGGCCGCGTCCGTTGGTGATCCAAATCTGAAGCCGGTAGAACTGCATGCGGCTGTCGTTTCCTAGATCTGTTGTTTCTGACTGCTTTCGGGCCGAGAGGACTGCTCTGTTGCGTTCGGAGCATCTGTTCCAGTGAGGAACCCCTTTCGTTTCATGCGAAAAGGTTTCCGGTAGCCCTAGCTGCGTCATTTTTTCAGATCGGGAGGTATACAGTGTTTTTTTTTGCAGTTTACTGTTAATTTCTCTCTGCTTATTTCGGTCTCAGTTTATTTAGCCTTTTTTTTTAACCGGATCTATACCTTTCATTTCTGCGTATGCTCTTTGCCCTGCGACTCTGTGCGATCTGGGCAAATCAGAAACAGAAAGGAAGGATTTTTCTCATGCGTATGCTCTTTTCCCTGCACCTTAGTGTGATCTCAGAAAATCAGAAACATTGAGAAAAATATTTAGTTTTTCGGCTAAAGCTAACCTTGAGATTTTTTTTTTAATTTCTAGTTTTTTGGCTAAAGCTAACTTCGAGCCCCAAGGTTCGTTTTTCGTTGCATATTCGTGTTGGGTTTTGTGTTTTGTGTTTTGTAGGGAAAAAGAGCTTTCTCAAGGCAAGCACGCAAACCGAGCCCCCCCCCCCCCTCTCTCTCTCTCTCTCTCTCTCTCTCTCTCTCTCAAATTTTTTGTATAGATCAATTGGTTCAAGGCTATTTTTAGAGAGTAGAGGTCTTGGGTTCAAGTCTCCATTTTGTGGGGGCGGATTTTTTCATTCCCGCACATTCGCGCACTTTGCCGGCAACGTTAACAAGTTGTTTTTCAAAAAGCCATAACTTCTTCATCCGGAAGCCTTTTTCAGAGCCGTTTTTTTTAAAACCGCCTATTTTTTCGAGATCTATCCGTTGGTACACTTACTTTCAGCATCTTTAGCTTCAGTTTTTTTTAAAAATGGAAAGTCCATGCCAAGTCATTCTTGACAGCACTAACTACTTCCAATGGGTAGAATACATGGAAGATTTACTTAGAAGTAAAGGTCTCTTCAGAATAGCCACAAACCAAGAGAAGAAACCAACAGATGAAGACAAGGTGGCAAAATGGGAAAATAGACAAGATCAAGCACGTGGTTTGATAGGGATGTCTATTTCTCCTGATCTTAGATTCCACATTGCAGGACTTGAGACTCCTCATGAAGCATTAGAAAAACTTGCTAAAGTTTTTGGGATTAAAAATGAAATTAGATCCCATCAACTTGAAAATGAGCTGCTTACTTTGGATCCTAATAATTTTTCTTGCATTGAAGATTTCTTGTCCAAATTCAAGACCCTTAGATATCTCTTGGAAGGTGTTAAAGTTAAGAAAGATGATGGTAACCTTATTTATTCCATCCTTACTAAGTTAGGACCAGCCTACTCTGTATTTGTTTCCACTTTCCATTCTACAAGGGAAGCTTTCATTTGTCAAGGACAAGACTACAAGGCCCCTTCCTTTGACTCCTTTTGTGATTCCTTAATAAGAGAACAAGAAAAACTCTTACACCTTGGTCTTCTTAATCTTGGAAACTCTTCCACGAAAGCGTTAGCCGCCCAGCAGCACCAAATTCAAAGAATCCTAAGAAGTCATATCCTCAAAAGAATGGTCCTAAACCATCTCAGCCTCAAAATGAAAGATCATTTCAGCAAAATGATAAGACCAATAAAAACAAATGGAAGAAGACTGATAGACATTGTAACTTTTGTAATCGAGATGGCCACTTAGAATCTAAATGCTTTAAGAAGATGGAAGCCTTGGAAGCCGCAATGAAGAAACATAACATCCATCTGGAGCCTACTTCAACTTCAACTTCCGGAACGGCACTTTCTGCATGTCATCGTCAATCATCTCAGTCTGGTTATGCATTAAATGTATCTTCTTCTTCTTCTCATTCTCATGAGTGGCTCATTGATTCTGGAGCCTCTTGTCACATGGCCAAAAACCAAGCCATGTTTTCTTCTTTAAATGATTGTAACACCAAAAATATATATATTGGTGATGATAGATCTCTTAATGTTGTAGGGACTGGAACTGTTCATCTAGACAATGGTCAGTTCAATGATGTATTATGTGTTCCAAACTTATCCTGCAACCTTCTATCTGTCTATCAGATAACTCATTCAGGTGAAGGTAAAATTGTTGAATTTTCACCTCATGATGTTGTAATCAAGGATCTAAAAGATCCTAAACAGATTCTAGCTACTGGTCTTGCTGATGATTCCAAAAGGTTGTATAAGTTTCACAACTTTGGGTCATCCCATCTTCCCTCAGTATTTGTTGCTCATAATGATGAAGTGAGCAAACTTTGGCATGAGCGGTTTGGTCACTTAAACTATCGCTCCCTTCAGCATCTATGTAAAGAAAATATGGTGACAGGTCTTCCTATGGTATCTTGCAAAGATGGTGTTTGTTCCGGATGTGTACTCGGAAAACATCATCGGGACAGTTTTGACAAACGTGCCTCTTGGCACGCCTCAGCCCCTTTACAGCTTGTGCACAGTGATTTATGTGGTCCTCTTCCTGTTGCTTCATTCTCTGGCTGCAAGTACTTCTTAACTTTCATTGATGATTTCTCCAGACGCACTTGGGTATACTTCTTAAAACTCAAGAGCGAAGTATTTACCACTTTTTTGGCCTTCAAAGCATTTGTTGAAAAACAATCTGGACATCAAATTCTTAAGCTAAGAACTGATAATGGTGGAGAATATGTTAAAAACGCATTCATCAACTTTTGCACCGAAAATGGAATTCAAATGCAACATACTGTTCCATACACTCCACAACAAAATGGTGTAGCTGAAAGGAAAAATCGCACCTTAAAGGAAATGGCTAATTGTATGCTGCAATCTAAAGGACTCAGTCTTAGTTTTTGGGCCGAAGAAATTAATTGTGCAAATTATATAATCAATCGCACTCCTACTAAGGTTCTAGAGAATATCACTCCAGAAGAAGCTTGGAGTTCCATTAAACCAGATGTAAGTCACTTTCGTGTGTTTGGAAGTGAAGCATGGGCCCATATTCCAGATGAAAAGCATAAAGCTTTAGAACCTAAGAGTGAGAAATGTACTTTTGTTGGATATTCTGAAGATGTAAAAGGTTATAGACTTATTCCATTTAAGTCCAAAAATGTTATCTTTAGAAGAGATGTAAAATTTGATGAAAATAAATCGGCCTGCGAGCCTAGTCCGGCGGATGTGCCACCTCTTCCTATCTCTTCTATCTTTGAAAACATTTCTTCTTCTGATGATGAAAGCGAGGATGATAATCCTCCCCCACCTTCTCAGGATCCTCAACTTCCAAGATGGGTCCGTGCTACTCGGGATGCAGCAGGTGATCTTGCCGGTGATCCTACAGATCAGCAACGTACACGTTCTCAGTTTGAAAGAGCCTCTTCTTTACTGGCTCAAGCTCCAGTAAATCATGATCCTGACACTTTTGCAGAAGCTTCAGGCCATCCACATTGGGAAGCAGCTATGAATGAAGAATATCATTCATTGATGACAAATGATACATGGGATCTTGTTCCTCTACCAAAGGGACGCAAACTTGTTAGATGCAAATGGGTTTACAGAACCAAGTATGGACCAGATGGGAAAGTTGATAAACATAAAGCTCGTCTAGTTGCTAAGGGATTTTCACAGGTTGAAGGCATTGACTACACTGAAACCTTCTCCCCAGTTGCCAAAATGAACTCTATCCGCCTTGTTCTTTCCCTTGCTGCCTCTTTAAAATGGGAAGTCCATCAAATGGATGTTAAATCTGCCTTCTTGCATGGGGACTTGCAGGAAGAAATCTATATGGAACAACCCATTGGCTTCATACAAACAAACTCCAGCCTCGTTTGTCGACTTAAGAAATCCCTTTATGGCCTCAAGCAAGCTCCTCGGGCTTGGTATGCCAAAATGGATAGCTTTCTTTTAGAATCTGGCTTTTCTAGGTGTCATTCTGACAATACTGTCTACACCAAGAAAGTGGGCAACTCTCTTATCATCCTTGTTCTTTATGTTGATGATCTTATTCTTACTGGTAGTGATCCCAACCTTATAAACCATGTGAAGTCCAGCCTTAAAAAGAAATTTGAAATGACAGACTTAGGACACTTACACTATTTTCTCGGTCTTCAAGTCTTGCAATCCCAAGAGGGTATTTTCCTTTCCCAGTCCAAGTATGCTTGTGATATTCTTCGTCATTTTCACATGGAAGACTGTAAGCCAGCCCCTTCTCCCTTTCAGTCTGGAGTCAAACTTTCCATCTCTTGTACTTCTCCTGAAGTTGATGCTACCTTATACCGTCAACTTGTCGGAAAACTCTTGTATTTAACCCATACTCGTCCTGATCTTTCCTTTGCTGTTGGCCTTGTTGCTAGTTTTATGCAAAACCCCCGTGAAAGTCATTGGAAAGCAGCTAAAAGAATACTTCGTTATGTTCGAGGTACAGTACAGTTTGGGATTCATTACAGTGCCAAAGCAGCTCCTCTGTTAGTTGGTTTCACTGATTCTGATTGGGCTGGTGACCTTGATGATCGGAAGTCTACTGCCGGTTATGTCTTCACTCTTGGTTCAGGACCTATTACATTGGCTTGTAAGAAACAGGCTGCCATTTCTCTTTCGTCAGCAGAAGCAGAGTATCGTGGTGCCGTGGAAGCTAGTAAGGAAGCCTTGTGGCTTCGTCAGATCCTATCAGAGTTTGGCTTTGAGCAGCATCATCCAACCACACTTTGGTGTGATAATCAAAGTGCCATTCAGCTATGCAAAGATCCAGTCCAGCATCAGCGCAGCAAACACATTGAACTACACATGCACTTCATCAGAAAGCTCATTCATGACCATGTTCTTGAAGTGCAATATTGTCCAACAGATGATCAGGTTGCAGACATCTTCACAAAGGCTCTCACAGAGGCGAAGTTCACTAAACTTCGATATATGCTTGGAGTTCAGGAAGTTGTCACTAAGGGGGGATAGGCTCTAGTGCCTCCTTCCTTCTCCTATTGTGTCATATTTGTAAATCCTTCAATCCTATCCCAAGTTGTTCTTAAGGGGGGATGTTAGGATATTCCGACACATAGGATATAGTTAAGTTCAACTTGGTCTAGCATAGAGTTAGGTTAGAGTTAGGTAAAGTGTGTTTCTTTACCGTTGTACATTTTGTAACTTACAATCCGACGGTCACGATATGTAGTGATCCGACGGTTCACTCTCACCTCGGTATCACCGACACTTGATCCGTGGCTTGACACCCGATTGGTCCATGAGTTCTATTTAAAGCGCATGGAGGGTCATTGTTCGGGTAATCCGTGCATGAGAGAAGCTTATGTAAATTTTCATTCTTTGATTAATAAATTGCCTGTAGTACCCACGTTGGGACAGGCCGTGGACTGTTTCCCTCCTTGCACTCTGAGGGTTTTAACCACGTCAAAAATACTGGTGTATTGATTTGAGATCTGGTTGTGAGCGGTGTCCTTTTGGTATTCCTTCTGTGGAACTTACCCTGTAAATTCCTACAAGGATAACCCCTACATGTCATTCGATCCACAATTTCCCTTCTTGGATACATTGGAACTGCCTGATGTTTCATGGCTTATGAATGATCCCATCCTTTTTTCGCCTTACTGGCCTCCAGTTCCAACTAAAATTCCAAGCGATTGCCCTAAGTTCAAAGGAAAATCTAAAGAGGAATCGCAAGCCCATGTGATGACATATCACTTATGGTGCTCTTAAAATTCATATGTTGGTGATTCTATTAGTCTTTGCCTCTTTCAGAAAACCATAACAGGTGCTACCACAAAATGGTATATTAAGTTGCCTTGAGCTACCTATGTTGACTTTAACTCTTTAGCTATGGCCTTTCTCACCCACTTCCAATTGTCGGTTCAATATGAAATTGACACTCATTTTCTCACATCCCTTAAGCAAGATACCACGACCCACATTTCCGATCATATTCATGAATGGAGATGGCGACGTTGCCTCATCAAATTCAATATTTCTAATGAGTTGTTGACTGAATGGTTCACAAAATCGTTCGTTAACAAGATTTCTAAGGATATAGCTATGGGTGGATGTGTTACTGAAGGACAAGCTATTTCACGTGCTCAGTATCTAGGCTTATTCTATTCACAATCTAGCATGTTGTATGAGATGTTGCCTGATGCTCCAAGCCCATCTTTGGATCAATAGCCTCAAAGTCTCCTGATGTACCACATGTTGATGGTGTAATTGCTTCAGTGTCTCAGACTTCCACTAAGGATTCATCGAAGCAGAAATTTGTTTCAAACACTCGTTCCAATAATCCTTCAAAGTATTCATCATATCCTGGTAAAAGCTTCGAGGTACATGTTGTTCAGTATACCACAGTAGATAAGGCCTCAAAAGTTAAGAGAAAGGGTAAAGGTAAAGCCAAAACTAATACCCCAAAATAGGATCCACCCAAATCATCTGTTGATGATGCTTCCAAGCGTAAGTCGAAATATCCTTGCCTCATCTATGAGGAAGATCATTACACCAAGGATTGTCCTTGACATTCTGAAGTTAACCGCTTATTGAAAGGGACTCCGGATTTTTTGAAAGAACCTTTTCCATCTCAACAGACGTAGTTGGTATACCAACTGCAATCCTCTACCTCCTCTGGTTCCAAAGTTTTCATGATGAAAGGTTCATCGCCTATTTCGATTGCTACTCGAACACAGGAATATCAAACCCAACAAAAGTAGACAATGGAGAAAGAAGTCACTAATATACCTTCTACTTCTACTCCATCCAGTTCTGGTCCACTCCATATTGAGCATCCTAACAGTGAGTCCATAATCCAACCACCTCCCAAGGGTGTACTTCAGAAATCATCTTATAATCTGAATGCTAGAGCTACACAACATTATAATATTTTTGAGGATTTAGCTCAAGCACCTTCAGCAATGTCTGCTTTGGAGGTTCTCCAAACCTGTCCAATGTAGCAGAAATCATTGTTGTCTACTATAGGCATTATTGATCCTACCGATTCGAGTTTAATTACTTTGATCTTGAAAGCCACGTTCCTCGTCTTCCTCATCAGATTGATTTTCTGATTTAGGTTCTCATTAAAGGAAATAAAATCCATCAAACTGTTATTAATGAAGGTGCTTCCACCTGCATCATGTTTGTTTCGTGTTGGAAGGCCAATGGCTCTCCTTCTCTTAATCAGTCCCCAAACACTTTGGAAGCCTTTGATGGCAGAGGCTCCCATCCATATGGTATTCTCACAAACTTTCCGATCACATTGGAAGGAAAGACCGTTGAGCTAGAAGTGGAAGTTGTAGATGTGAATCTCAATTCCAACCTTCTTCTCAGGCGAATTTAGACCCACACTATTTTTTGTGTGGTTTCTTCTTTATTCTGGGCGCTTCGTTTTCCTCACAAAGGAAAAATTGTCACCATCGGCCAACTGTCCTTTTTCTCTTCCGGTATGTCGAATGACAATGTCCCATATGTGGGAAATATCGAGATTCCTTGTGAGAGTGTGGGGGCAAGTATTTTTAAATACTCTTCTTTAATGGGTTCTTTTACTCTCCCACATCCAAATGTCACTTCGATCAATATGATCTCAATTTCTGTGAATCCTTGGATTATTCCTACTCTAAATCAAATTGATTCATTTGATGATTCTATACCGTTAAGTCCATTAGAGCAAGATTATCAAGAAATTGTCTTAACCTCAAGGGCCGCTTCAGAAAGTCATGATGTTTTTAGTATGAAACTGGATACTTATGTGTCATCTCCTTAGCTTGGTTCTTGGGATTATCCAGATCATTTGAATGAGACATTCCCCACCGACAATAGTATCATTGAGGTCATGTCTCTAGATGAAACTCCTTGGAACAATCTCCATAATCGTTCTTCATTTATTACGAGCCTGAGTGAGATGCCTTTGTGTCTCGAAGTGTTTGTTTCTCATTGCCCAACATGTCCACTTCAAACACCTCTCTTGGTGCATGGAGTCTTATCTAAGGGTAATATGGGAAATGTTAGTGCAACCTTGCCCATTGACATTTCAGTCCAACCTGAAATCGTCAAAATCTTCCAAATAGGGGCACCTTTTCCTTGTCATGAGATTAAGTTTCTCCTACCTCTTTTCATGAGATTTTTTCACCAAGTCTCTACCATTTTCCCATTATCGCTATGGGGTTTTCATCTTATGACCCATAACCCTCACTCGCCAGGGGGGCATGGGGGCATAGCCTTTTATGATTTTTACTCTATTTTTTGGCCTAGTTGATGCTTACACATCATGTCAACGGTGAAACTTTGGTTTTATTCTCTGTTGATCGATTACCCGAGTCAGAAAATGGACTCCATCTAAATTTTTAGGTGAGGTAATTAATGTAATGACTTTTTGTACATTAGTGTGTGAATTCATTAGTGTGCACTTTTTTATTTTTGGTGTGTTTATTTGAGTTGCAGATAAGTTTTTTTATGCTTACCTTGAGTTCCACCCGGTTTTCAATTGTCATCAAGTCATTATATCGGTTTTGTTGATGGTTCTTGTCTTAGCACATAGAATTTGTCTTCTGTAGTGTGGGTACTCTATGCCCCCGATGGTGAATTGATTGATTTACAAGGTACTTTCCTAGGAAGGAAAACTAACAACATTTCTAAATACAGTGCAATCATTGAACTATTGTTAGAAGTAGTTGCTCTTGGCATTCGAGATTTAGTTGTGAAGTTAAATTCACAACTTGTTGTGTTACAGTTAAACAATCACTATTCAGTAATAAATCCACAAATATTGTGTATGTATCTACGTGTTCGATTACTGGAAAGAAATTTTGATTTTATCACATATCAACACATTCCACGCAATTTGAATACATTAACAGATGCATTAGCAAATTATGTTCTTGATAGACATTTGTGTCATTTATAAAACTGATCATATTCTTGACACATAAGTAGAAAATAAAACATATATATATATATAGATCGAGTTTGTCAAATTTTTTTATATCAAAATCCCAAAAAATAAAGTATTTTGGGACACTTGGCTTTCAAAGCCTACAAAATGTGTAAAATAACTAGAAAGACTATCAACCTGCACGATGCTCATGGTAGCACGAGACTGCTCTGATCACTCGGCCTAACAGCTGACGCAGTCTTGCAGATACTCCCATTGTGTGTCTCTACCAATGCAGTGGCACCTCGTCTATAGTAGCATACTCCAGAACTCCCCGAGTAATCGCATCTAGGTTGCGCTCCATCTCGGTTAAGGGGTCTACCCCTTCCTCATAATCAACACCCACTATCTGATGAGAAACCTGATGTGCTATTGGAGACATGCCAGGCGGTCTTTCCGGTCCCACATCTGCACATTTATCATAAGTCAAGTCTTAGTTTACACTTTTACAAAAAAATCATAAGACTTGAAAAAATCCAAAAAACAAGTCTTTACCTACATCAGTCCACTGTTCTCCCGGTGGCAGAGGTAGATCTGGATCCCATATGAAATCCATACCAGCATATGCATAGTCATCCACCATGAGTAATTGGCACTGCAGCCAAGTAAAAAACTATGGAGGGTAGTGCATCTGCTGACCCATCCCTCCTCGGGGCATGAGTTGACTCCACCTCACTAGCCTCGAGTCTTGGGGGGTAAGATTTGGTACCTCTTCCCACTGATACCAGAATAAGGGCACCTACTCTAGGAAGAAAGTCACCAGTATCGAGTCAAACCAAATTGTCTCAGGTTTCCCTGCTTCCCTTTGGTTATTTGTCTTTTCATATTCGGCAAAAGGCCTCCACACCAATTGAATATGGTGGGGGTCAGACACTAAACTACATACTGGAATTTGGATTTTGAACTCTCATGTAGGGCTTGCATCCCAGATACATGAGCTATGGTGTATAGGATGGTTCGTAAATGAAGGTTGTTGCTGACCATGGCGATCTTCACCTTCCCACCTGTTGATACCTCGAAAATCGTTGCAGCAACATGGGGGAAAACCACCCGGTCAGGAACTTGAATATTGTCCCTTATCCGTTTGGATTACTGGCTCCGACTGGTTTAGCTAGGTCCAGTTACCTTCTCTCAATCTCCGATGAATTAAAATATGACTTTCATTCATCAATGGAGAAGAGACATCAGATCAACCCTCTTGCTGATTAGGTACAAAAGTGATCCTTAAGCTGATCTGGGGCTCAACCAAGCCACGACTAAGCTATAATTAACCTAACTTATTCTAACCTAACTAACATTATGGTATTAAGCTAATATTAATTGTTAATATTATATGATACTATGATAATGTTATCACTATGAAACTTGTTAGTTTAATACTATTTATTAATCCTAGAGTAGCGCTATATTAATACTACATTATCCTTAAAGTCATGTTAGGTACTAAAGTATTTCATATTTATCTCATGTGAAATCTAAACTAATATATCCTATGATATTATACTAATTAACTAATTATACTATGTAAAGAAATATACCTTATACTATACTAATACTATTCTATAATAAAATCACTTATACTATAATATATTCCTAAATATCACGACGATATTATCGAGGGGAGATTTTTGGATCTGGTTTCGATCCCTGCGACGGCAATGGATCTTCGCCTGACCCATGTCTGCCAAGCCCACGATGATACCACAGGCCAGAAGACTGATATCGCAGGATTCGCACTGGTCATCTTTGCGCCGACGAGAGTAAGGGTTTTAGGTTATTCGCTGCTGTTAGGGTTTATTAGAAACACAGAGGAGCGAATCCGGCCGGATCTGCTGCATATCAAGTTTATACAGGCGACGAATATAACTGAGATTCTCCCGCTCGTATTAAAAGGGGCGGCTTTGCTTCAGAAATGCTCGTGGATCAGGCACCTCTACGATGCAGATCTTATTTTCTACCTGTTCAAGAGGCCGCTGATGAGTCCTGATTGGGCAACTTATGCCTTGATCCGGGGTATGTTGCACAGATCGAGCCCTGGACTCTTCGATTTAGACCCGCATACTGAAGTTCGACCCCCATGTTGGCCAGATCTGGAAGCCCAATCACTGCATAAGCTGTCTAGAGGTGAGCAAACGGCTCAGAGTAGAATCTCAGGGTTAGATCTGGCGAATTCAAGATCTAGTTCCCTGGAGAAATCCCCTCCCTATCATCGCCATGGCAGATCTGCTCTCGAACGCACAAGAGGCCCTAGCACTGTGTCTGGGCACTTCTTTGACTCCTTTCAGATCCAAATTTCTCTACCTTTAGGCAGAACCATCCTGCAATGGGTCAGTTCTTCATATTTGGTTTTGGATCTCAAGCTGGATCTAGATTGGCGGATTGGGATCCCTTCAGGCCTTCAGAGACTTCTCTTTCAAGGTAAACAACTTGAAGACCTTCTTCCCTTCTCTTCTTATAGCATTACCAGAAACAGCTCTCTGGTGTTATCCCTACGTTTGAGAGGAGGTGCAGTGGGACAGGCATCCTCTGCTCCTCCTTTCTCTTACAAATATGCAGTACACTCTGAGAATCCCAAACCCCTGGTAGGTCCTAAACCTAAGCCTTTTTTGGTTGACAAGATAGAGGAAGTTCCCTTTGTAGAAATAACCAATGAAGGTCATGAAAACCTCCTCCAAGAATTTGCAGAAAGAGCCATCATTTGTAGATTTAACGGACTGTGGCCGCGATCTCAGGATCTCCATGCATGGATCCATGCAAACTGGACTCATTATTGCAAGATCAATTTCTATTTAAAAGGATACTTCATTGTTCTATTTTATGACAGTAAGAATTATGAAAAGGATTTAGAAGAGGGCCCTTGGTTCATGGGAACTGCAGGGCTCTTCTTGACTCCTGGGTTCCCAAATTTTGATCCAGCAACTGCTGTCATTACCAAGACACCTGTATGGATCAGGCTTCCAAACTTACCTGCCCACTTATGGCATGGTGCTGTCTTTGAAGCCATAGGCAACACCTTGGGCAGTTTCATTATGGGAGATTTCTGGCGGGAACATAAAGGTCTCTACACATATGCCAGAATATGTGCGGAGTTAGATTTGAGCAAAGGACTTCCAGAACAAATAAATCTCAAGATAAACGACTATGTCTGGACCCAGACACTGGATTACGAAAATACTGCATTTCGTTGCCACCATTGCCACCAATCAGTGCATCTGCAGAACACATGCCCCTCTCCCTCGGAAAAAAAGAATAAGGATAACCCATCCAAGCCCAAGTCCAAACGATGGGCTCCTTGCTCTCCACCTCCAGTCGTGGATTCTGATTCCTCTAGCTCTGAAGATGAAGGTAGCGATACAGATTTGGATCAAGCCCCTCATTCCATGGTCCCTTCCACCGATGGTCCGGCGCATTTCTCTGATACAGTCATCACCCAGAAACGCGTCCATTTGACCTCCTCCTCTGATTCAAAAAAGGAGGGCCCCCCAGTGGAGATCCCCAATCTTCAAGTTGTTATGGCTCACTCACCCCAAGATGGTTGGGTCGAAGTTAAAAAAAAGGAAAGCAAAAAAGCTTCGTGTTGAGGCGTCTACCCATTCTGGGTAGAAGTCAGTCTTTTTGCTTCCAACCATATGTTGTAGCTTCTTGCTTGTTTCACTCCTTCTCCGAAACTGAGGTTGATAGTCCTATCATTTCTGGTTGCTGGTTTTCTATCTCTCTTAATTGTATCATCTTGTACCATATTTTGATTAATAGAATTAGTCTAATTCAGAAAAAATATATTCCTAAATATCACTAATATAGTTCTAATAATAATACTAAATATTTAATCTAGTTTATTATAAGATTATAATATATCTATGATAAACCGTAAAATGAATGTTAATTAAACTAAATAATGTTATTATTATTCTAAGGAAACATTTAATTAAAATAAGATCTAGTTAAATACACTACCTAAGAATTAAAATTAAAATTATTCTAATTATCTTAGGTTATTATTATTTATTGAAAGTTAATGTTAGAAAACTAATTAATAATTAGTATGCTAAAGTTAACTCTAAAAAAGAAAAGAAAAGTAATTTCAAATGTTAAGTGTTATTGATTAAAAATAAATAACTTAATATACAATATATTACATTAATCCTTATGATTGATTTTTTAGTGTTTTGAATAAAGATTAAAATCAATCAAGAAGGTTGACTAATATAAGGGCTCAATCTTGCCACTGAGAACCAAGATGTTTGCCTCTAACGAAAGAGGACTTTATGCAGAATTAATTTACAAATGCAAAACTAATTTAAAACGAAAATCCTATCTCAAACTAGAATGGGATAGCCCTCTCCTAATCCAAGAGCAAATGAAATAAAACAGGGGGAAGGACTGGTTTATGAGCGAATTCACCATGTGATTTCCATTAACTAAAAGAAATAGTTCATATTAATTAATGGAATAAAAAGAAAAATACATTTGCAATTAAATGATAAATAGTTATCATTTATCTCATATATACTTCAATGAATTCATTATATACTTCAATGAATTCATTATAGATTCGATCTCGTTCTGCCTCTTGGAGATAGCTCCTGTAAAGCTTCAATAACATATCAAAATTGAACCAACAATAGTGTTAGATATCAACAAGAAATACTATTTAGAATAAAGATCGAAATCAATTACAAAACTTGGACAAAAATAAAAATAAAAATTCAGCATTCCGGTAATAGTACACATGAATGGAAATTCATTTAAACAATGCCAAAGCTTTTTACAAAATACCCAGTCCTTGAGAATTTGAGACCTATGATCTTACTGCATGCAATAGTGCTAAGCAATAAAACAAGGCCAAAAACCCTCTTTCAATCTCTACAATCACTTTCTCTGTGCAAAACAGAAGTGCATAAGCACAAATTGAATCATAGTAGAGAATCCCCTATGCTGGATCGCCCCAGTAGAATGGCTATCTTTCTGGTCCTGTAGAGTCTCCTTCCAGCCTCCTCCTTAATGTTTATTCATCCTTCTTATATAGCTAAACAAATTAATTTGTTTTCTTCTCCTTGAGCTAAGGCTTCAAATCCTCAATTATTCCTCATCTTTAGATTCCAAGATTTTTTGTTTCCAGAACTTTCTGTAAAATTTCAACCAAAAACTTATTAATAAAATTTATATAAATATGATTAATAATAAAATGGAAATATAAAAAAAATAAATAAATAAATAAAAGTTTTTTTTTTAAATAAAATCTAAAAACTCAAATAAAATATTAAACCTAACTTAAAACCTATTATTCTAACGTATAAGACTTCCTTTTTTCCGTAATTTTTTTTTGTTTAAAAAGTCGGTAGTGAATTCATTTTCTTTTTATTGGCTCTCCGCATTTAGGAAATGTTTATTAACTTGCCACGAGTTTTTGGAATTCGTTTGCACTTAGAGCATGGTGGAAGATAAGATAATGGAGATTCAAAGACAAACAGATGAGGAGGGCCAGGCAATTTTCGATGAAAAAAGGGCGGTGGACTGGCGGCGCCTTAAAAAAGGTTATAGTTAGCCTGACGTGCCGGGCAGTTTTTGATGAAAAAAGGGTGGTGGACTGGTGGTGCCTTAAAAATGGTTATAGTTAGCCTGACATGACATTCCATCCCAACCAGTCCGGGCTGTAAAAAATGTGAGTTGATTTAAAATTTAATACGTCAAAGCCTTTACGAAATTGTTGATTTCCCTGCAAACATGGAAGAATGGATTATTAATAATTGATTTGGATCCCATGCTAAAAATAAATCCAAAATATATTTCAAATCTCCCATCCACTACGTAAACAGTTGAGCGGATTTTTGAGTCTTTTTTTTTAGAATTCGATATGTCAAAGCTTTTTACAAAATTGATGATTTCTGTCCTAAAAAATGTTTTTTGGGATTTTATTTTGTTTTTAAAAGAATTTAATATATTTACAATTTATATTTACAATATTCAAAATAAAATGTTTTATTTTTTTGGATTTTGATGTTTTAAATAAAGAAAACAAATATAGTTTTAAATTAATCTAATGATTTTATAAATTATTAAAATAATGAAGTTATGTTCACTTATGTACAAGGTATAAAAATGGATAATATGGTAAATTAATGATTCACTCCTTTATTAATGGATATGTCAAACCAAGTGAAGGAGATAAACAATCAATATACCTAAACGTGGAATGCGAAATGATGTGCCAAGTCATGTGGAGGAAATGCCAACCGATAAGATCAAATACCAAATGCGAGGTGATGTGGCAACCGAAGGTGCCACTTTGTCTTCAATTGATCATTTATGAAAATATTTCTATGAATATAAAAGGCAACAAGGAGGTGCAAAATATGATCAAAACCAACATGATCGTACAACCATGAGGCAAGTGGTAAAGATTCAAAAAGTCGAGAATTTTATTTCAAAATGCCAATAAAGAAGGGAGTTGGAAAATGAAGGGTTCCTGTGATAAATATTCACAAAAATCTAAAATCAAACAAATGGGGTAATATACAAAATAAAAGACCAAAGCGGCTAAAACACATCCAATCTTCAAACAAGTGTATTTCACAACAACTAATCCAAAATGAGGTCAAAACAAATTAATATAGACAAATAAGGAGAAATCAAACTCATTTAGGCCTTTCCTCATTTTCAAATTCCAAAAATAGTACTATCAAGTGATCGGTTAAAAGGGTCCCCATTTTTCATTTATAAGTGAAAAATGGGGGGGATGGGGGGGTTGTGTTTCACCACAACAGTGGCGACATACTAGGAAGAACCAATTATCTCGGAGTGAAGATAATGAACTTTGATTTACCCAAAGGTTACAAATAATGGAGTTCATGAAACTATCTAACAGTGAAACATATCCATAGTTCCCACATAAATAGATTAAGTAATATGATTTTGTAAAGATAAGTACTCAAAATAGATTCGAGTAAAAGTCATGAATCCAGATTTAGGAAAATTTGTTTTAAAACTACCTCATATTAAAAATAGAAGAAGGTAGAGATAGGAGTTTTTGATAAAGCATATATCCATTTTATGATTGTCTCTGACATCACTTCGCTGCCAGTGAGCCTGAATAGTACCCCGGCGAAGTTATCTTTTATGCCATACAAGCCTAGTCCCACTGCCAGTGAGCATCCATAGCCCTGACGGGTTTACTTGTATTTCCCATGCTTCCTCTTTAATCACTCTTTTGATAAGTGCATTTGCAAGCTTTTATTTTATGATGTATTTGAGTAAAAGCGATGGGATGGTAATAGATATTTATGTTTAATGGACATAATACTTTCATAATGTTCACTCCAAATTCTTTCCCTAGAACTATCAATTTGAGGCTTTTATGTGGAGGTGTGGGAGGAATTCATTGTGTTAAACTCAAATCAATTTTTTCCGTGAAAAATTAAACTCAATCACTTAGTAAGGATGTGTGTTCCCTCATGAAAAATATTTGAAGCAAGATAGTCTTATGGCTCCATAAGGATATGCCTTTAATGATAAATGATATTCATTGGAATAGAAAGAGTTCAAAGATTTCTGATGTATGAAACCAAAGTTGGATTGAAAAGTCCTTTAATTGGAAGTTAATAATATTACTAAAAGAATATGCACAAGGATTTTCAAAGGGATCAAAAAAGATATATCGTGAAATCAACTCCATGAAAAGGGGCGAAAAAGAAAACAAACCAAATGAGAATCAAAACAAACAAGTTGATAAAAGCCAAAAGCATGGAATCAAAATTACTCAAACAAGATGATGATGACTTGACATAAAAGCATTAAAATTGTGTTTATAAATATTCATCAAGTTGAATTATTGTCTTGTTTAAAGAGTTGTCATGTTCCTGAGTTTATTAAAAATGAACTAATGACAAGTTGTGATTAACAATTGCTTTTGTGAGTTTTAACAGGGATAATTTTCCTTAATCATGACTTACTTTAAAAACATATCATAACAATGATAAGGGAAATATCAGATTAAGAAAAACTCCCTGAACAAGTCTTTAAATACTTCTCCTTTAAGCATTTTGTTTTCATCACAACCATCTTATTCACAAAAGTTGAACTAATACAAACCTGCAAAAAGGACACCAAATATAAGAAATAAAAACAGAATGGGAACTTAAACAAACTGAAATAAAAAAAAAAAACAGATGATAATAATGATACATACCTGAAAGAATTCGAGAAACAATTTACCTCATAGATGTTCGTTTTCTTCCATGTATCTATTATGAATCATCTTTTATTCAAGCTATAAAACAAAAAGAAATTTAAACTATTCCTAATCTAATCAAAAAAAGATTATGGCTATGTAAGATCAAACTTCCAATGTAACCAAGCAAGTTCCTTATTACCTGTAGAAATATACATCATGTACATTAGTAACGAAAATTCAACAAATATCGAAATATTAAAAGAAGAGTTATGTGCATATATTGTTAATATATTTACAAAAAGAGTTTTATTTGCAATCACCCTTTCTTGAAAAATGTCCTTCAACCAAATTTCTAATGGATCGTAAAAATTTGGATGAATATTCATTAGAGAGTGAAGCAGTTCAAATGGAAGAATGGATGAACAAACGTTAATGTTATGTACATAAGTGAAATTATGAACTGAGTCATCCAAATGACCTTGAAATGAATTCTTAAGGGGATCATTGGATGAGTGAGGTGATTGGCAGAATGATGAATTTATATTATCAAGTGTTTGAAAAAATAAGTGTTGATTAATTGGATTCTAAACTCTATGCACTTTTAATGATACACTCGATAAGTATTTAATGTTCGTTTCTTCAAACTGCCAACCATTAGTATTTTCCCTATGGTTAAATGACAATTGAGACCGATTCACAAAAATTTCCTTCCCACGAGTTTCGATTTGAATGATATAATCATTAACAGTGTAAACATCAACTTGTGGAAATGATAAAGGTTGAAAATCAAGATCAAAGATAGGAAGTTTAGAATTGAAAATGGGAAGGGAAAGGTCATTACAATTTGATGCAGTTTCAAAATGAAATTCTTCATTGGTAACATTGGTAAAAGGAAAATATTCATCTTGAAACATACATGAGTTATGAGAGATATGAAAAATTGATTTAATTATTTTATCTTCTGCATAACTATGATGAATAAATTGATTGAAATTCTCCTTTGGAAAACATTTAGATCCATCAAAATGATTAAATTCAAATTTAAGAGAATTCTCAAAATCATGAAAATTGTAGTCTATTGATAATTCATTACCCTGATTAAATTTGTGTGACAGTTCATTACTAATGATTTCTAAAGTAATTCCTTTGTCTTCTTTAAAATCATATGCATCAAAAGGAATCAATAATGATTTAGCAAAAGAAATGTCTTTGCAAAATAAATCTGGGTAAAGGTAGAAATAATTGTTTGAGGAGATGAACTTGAAATATTCTTTATCTGAACATGTTTCATACTCATCTAAACAACTTCGAGATTCATGATTTTGTAAAACATTTTCATTTTTCTAAGAATGAATTTGTAATTGAGTCTAGTCAATAGCATGAGATAAATCAAAAGTATCATTTGTACAATGCACATCATTTTCATTAATAATTTCCACTTGTTGATTTGCTCGATTAATAGTAATAGTGGATTCATTTGAATTGTCAGCAATATTATCAAGAGGAAGATTAAGATCAATAGTAAGATGTAGATCTATGCATTGCTGAGATTTATCGTTTATAGATTGTGCATTGTTAATTTGATTTAATTCAGACATGCTATTTAAAATGGACAGATCTTCAATTACCAATACCTTTTCCTCACAGGGAGAAGGAAGAGAAAGGGCTTCTTGTAACCATTCTATAAATTCCTCATTTGTAGGTTGATCTTCATAATCGAATTTTAAACATACCAATTTGAATCTGAGAATGAAATCAACTAAGTCTTTGTTTTCTAACTTTCTCAAATTTTCAATTTCTTCGCATACCTGATCATGATTACAATTTGCAAATGTATGAAGGAATATTGATGCACACTCATCCCAACTGTGGATCGAGGCAACTGGAAGCGATTCACACCAATGTTTGGCAATGCCTGTAAGAGTCACGGTAAAAATCCTACATAAGACAAGTTCATCAAGATCAATATTGAATCAACAAAATCTAAAGAAAATTGAAGAATATGTTCAAATGCAGAGGTATTACCTTCACCGTCGAATTTTACCTTCGTCAAGCGTTTTGTCATTTCGATCGAAATGTCAGATTTCATTGGTTGAGGGATACAACTCCAAACAAAATGTTTAGTATGAGTCATCTAGAAAAATCAGACTTTATTATTCAAGACTCAACAAATACACTTTTCAGAGGCCCTCCTTCTAGCACCAAAAATGTTGATGCCTCGAAAATCATTGCAACAACATGGGGGAAAACCACCCGATCAGGGACTTGAATATCGTCCCTTATCCGTTTGGATTAGTGGCTCTGACTAGTTTAACTAGGTCCAATTACCTTCTCTCAATCTCCGATGACTTAAAATATGACTTTCATTCATCAATGGAGAAGAGACATCAGATCAGCCCTCTTGCTGATTAGGCAAGAAAGTTATCCTTAAGCTAATCTAGGGCTCAACCAAGCCACGACTAAGTTATAATTAACCTAACTAACTTTATGGTATTAAGTTAATATTAATTGTTAATCTTATATGATACTATGATAATGTTATCACTATGAAACTTGTTAGTTTAATACTATTTATTAATCCTAGAGTAACACTATATTAATACTACACTGTCATTAAAGTCATGTTAGGTACTAAAGTATTTCATATTTATCTCATATGTCAAATCTAAACTAATATATCCTATGATATTATACTAATTAACTAATTATACTATATAAAGAAATATACCTTATACTATACTAATACTATTCTATAATAAAATCACTTATACTATAATATATTCCTAAATATCACTAATATAGTTCTAACAATAATACTAAATATTTAATCTAGTTTATTATAAGATTATAATATATCTATGATAAACTGTAAAATGAATGTTAATTAAACTAAATAATGTTATTATCATTCTAAGGAAACATTTAATTAAAATAATATCTAGTTAAATATAGTACCTAATTAAAATTAAAATTATTCTAATTCCCTTAAGTTATTATTATTTATTGAAATTTCATGTTAGAAAACTAATTAGTAATTAGTATGCTAAAGTTAACTCTAAAAAAGATAAGAAAAGTAATTTCAAATGTTAAGTGTTATTGATTAAAAATAAATAAATTAATATACAATATATTACATTAATCCTCATGATTGATTTTTTAGTGTTTTGAATAAAGATTAAAATCAATCAAGAAAGTTGACTAATATAAGGACTCAATCTTGCCACTGAGAACCAAGATGTTTTCCTCTAACGAAAGAGGACTTTATGCAGAATTAATTTACAAATGCAAAACTAATTTAAAACCAAAATCCTATCTCAAACTAGAATGGGATAGCCCTCTCCTAATCCAAGAGCAAATGAAATAAAACTGGGGGAAGTACTGGTTTATGAGCGAATTCACCATGTGATTTCCATTAACTAAAAGAAATAGTTCATATTAATTAATGGAATAAAAAGAAAAATACATTTGCGATTAAATGATAAATAGTTATCATTTATCTCATATATACTTCAATGAATTCATTATAGATTTGATCTCGTTCTGCCTCTTGGAGATAGCTCCTGTAAAGTTTCAATAACATATCAAAATTGAACCAACAATAGAGTTAGATATCAATAAGAAATACTATTTAGAATAAAGATCGAAATCAATTGCCAAACTTGAAAAAAAAAAAAAAAAAAAAATATTCAACATTCCGGTGATAGTACATATGAATGGAAATTCATTTAAACAATGCCAAAGCTTTTTACAAAATACCCAGTCCTTGAGAATTTGAGACCTATGATCTTACTGCATGCAATAGTGCTAAGCAACAAAACAAGGCCAAAACCCCTCTTTCAATCTCCACAATCACTTTCTCTATGCAAAAAAGAAGTGCATAAGCACAAATTGAATCATAGTAGAGAATCCCCTATGCTGGATCACCCCAGTAGAATGGCTATCCCAGAATGACTATCTTTCTGGTCCTGTAGAGTCTCCTTCCAGCCTCCTCCTTAATGTTTATTCATCCTTCTTATATAGCCAAACAAATTAATTTGTTTTCTTCTCCTTGAGCTGAGGCTTCAAATCCTCCATTATTCCTCATCTTTAGATTCCAAGATTTTTTTGTTTCTAGAACTTTCTGTAAAATTTCAACCAAAAACTTATTAATAAAATTTATAGAAATATGATTAATAATAAAATGTAAATATCCCTAGATGTGGGTGACTAATGGTGTCGTCACGGCACTGACCTTTCGGGCGGACAAGTGGAATGATCACATGGCCTCCCGCACCACCATTCTTAATGGCGTTTTAATGCAGCCAGAAAGAAAAAAAACCATTAATGAAGGGAGAGAGCCGAGGCCACCTACTTCTGGCTCTAGACCTTAAGATGGAGAATAATCCGCAGCCTTCCCCGGCTCTACCTCCTCTCGCCTGCAATTGCCTTCCTGCAGCAGCTCAGTCAAGCTCCAGAACGGCCACGAGGCGACGATGTCAACTTCTTTGCTGCATCGAGCTAAATGACGGTGCCCATTTCTCCCATAACCCACTCTGCTATTTCAGAATTTCTATTCTAGGCCTCAATTCTGCCACTGGCACCCATTTTCCTCACTCCCCTGTCTTCTCAAGCCTCTCTACCCCATCTCCTGCCTCTCCAAACACCCAGTGCACTGTAATTCACCCTATCAATATGCCCCACCTCAGGCACAAAATGAGAAGCCGCAGGGGAAGTAGTAGAGGGAGAGCTATCCGCCCTCCCTCATGGTCCCCGTCGAACTTGGCTCAGGCAGACTCCTCCTCACCTTCGACCACAACTCATAGCAGAGGTCGCTATCCCAACACTTGTAGTGGAAGAAGGCAAGACCAGAGAGCTAGCCAAAGGCACTTGGAGGAAAACCAGACCCCTCAAACCAACACTGAGCCAATGCTGAACCCCGCGCACTCCACTCAATTCCATTTCAGATGCACCCTGAACCGCCCCTGTATAATCGCCACAGTCTCTGTTGCATTTAGGGAGGAACCACAACGCACCTCTGCCCCGGACAGCATCACTTGGAACAGGACAGGTGAAAGCAGGAGGGACAGCTCGCAGGCAGAACAGCTCGGAACAGCTTGGAACAGAATGGAGGTTGGCGGAACTGCCCGGAACAGGATGGAAGCCGCTTGCTCTAGTCAAGAAGCTTTGCACAAGACAAGTAACTCCCCTGATGGTCAAGGGAAGGTGGCAGTAGGAACGAACAGTCCAAACGACAACGAGAAGCGGGATGCTACGACCAGTGGCAAGCAGCAAACTGACGACGATGACCCTTATGCATACGGGTGTCTCATCGTGGAGGAGACACAGCCACCTGCTGACACCTAGCAGGCTTCATGTTTTCCAGGTTCCTAGTCATCAGATCCTCTTTGGTCTTTTTTGTGGTTTTTATGTGATAGCTGCCACGTGGAGTTTTTTTTTGGTTTTTGTTTTGCTGGAAAACTCTCAAACATGGTTATTATAAGCTGGTTTCCCCTGCGTGGGCAACTTTCTCCTTCTTTGGACTTGTTTCCCCGCGTGGGCAGTCTTTTTTCAGTCACTGTTTGATAAACACACAGTAAAATTCTCTGAGACAATTTCTGCAGAGGGTGCCTCCTTGTAACTCTATTTTTTTGTATCCATAATAGAATTAGTCTTACTTAGAAAAAAAATGGAAATATAAAAAAATAAAAGCTCTTTTTTTTAAATAAAATTTAAAAACTCAAATAAAATATTAAACCTAACTTAAAACCTATTATTCTAACGTATAAGACTTCCTTTTTTCCATAGGTTTTTTTTTCTTGTGGTAATTCTTGAAGTCGTTTTTTTTTTTTTTTGTTTAAAAACTTGGCAGTGAATTCATTTTCTTTTTATTGGCTCTCCACATTTAGGAAATGTTTATTAACTCGCCACGAGGTTTTGGAATTCGTTTGATCCTATTGTAAAAAATAAAATCTTATTGCAGTAGGGATGTGACTTCCACGTATTAATGGACTACCAGGGCATGGATTAATAGCATATTGATTGTAATGGAAACTAATATTTACTCTACTATTAACGAATATATGAACATATACAACTCTTGCATATTAACAGGGTTATTAACGCATCACTGAGCAGAGGATATCCAACAATAAACTTATACAACTGCCGCACGTTAATGGGTTAATAACATAACGGTGTGGAACCGAAAGATGGAGGCAATCCACATGTAATCTGCGCTGGTTTAATCTGTGTATAATCTGCTAATTGGGAGTGAACCGATGTACCATGCTTACATGTTAAGGCATCCAAGAAAAATGGCATAATATCTTATAACTCTTGGACTTCTTCGTGGTGCTGAAACGTGGCCATGACAGGTAGATGCATGAATTTGCATAAATAATTTCTTACTCAGAAATTAATAAATTAGGCACCTAATAAACAAACAAATTGTTTGCTATTTGCAATCCATTGCCTGTTCTGAGCACTTAGAGCATGTTGAAAAATAAGATAATGGAGATTCAAAGACAAACGAATGCGGAGGGCCAGACAGTTTTTGATGAAAAAAGGGCGGTGGCCTGACGGCGCCTTAAAAATGGTTATAGTTAGCCTGACATGACATTCTAGTCCAACCAGTCCATGGTGTCAAAAATGTGAGCTAATTTAAAATTTAATACGTCAAAGCCTTTACGAAATTGCTATTTTCCCTGCAAACATGGAAGAATCAATTATTAATAATTGATTTGGATCCCATGCTAAAAATAAATCCAAAATATATTTCAAATCTCCCATCCACTATGTAAACAGTTTAGCATATCTTTGAGCCCTTTTTTTTTTAGAATTACATGTGTCAAATATTTTTACAAAATTGCTGATTTCCCATCCAAAAACTGTTTTTTGGGATTTTAATTTGTTTTTAAAAGAATTTTATATATTTAAAATTTATATTTACAATATTCAAAATAAAATGTTTTATTTTTTTGGATTTTGATGTTTTAAATAAAGAAAACAAATATAGTTTTAAATTAATCTAATGATTTTATAAATTATTAAAACAATGAAGTTATATTCACTTATGTACAAGGTATAAAAATGGATAATATGGTACATTAATTATTCACTCCTTTATTAATGGATATGTCAAACCAAGTTAAGCAGATAACAATCAATATACCTAAACGTGGAATGCGAAATGATGTGCCAAGTCATGTGGAGGAAATGCCAACCAATAAAATCAAATACCAAATGCAAGGTGATGTGGCAACCGAAGGTGCCACTTTGTCTTCAATTGATCATTTATGAAAATATTTCTATGAATGCAAAAGGCAACAAGGAGGTGCAAAATATGATCAAAATGAACATGATCGTACAATCGTGAGGCAAGTGGTAAAGATTCAAAAATTCGAGAATTTTATTTCAAAATGCCAATAAAGCAGGGAGTTGGAAAATGAAGGGTTCATGTGATAAATATTCACAAAAATCTAAAATCAAACAAATGGGGTAATATACAAAATGAAATACCAAAGCGCCTAAAACACATCCAATCTTCAAACAAGTGTATTTCACAACAACTAATCCAAAATGAGATCAAAACAAATTAATATAGACAGATAAGGAGAAATCAAACTCATTTAGGCCTTTTCCCATTTTCAAATTCCAAAAATAGTACTATCGAGTGATCAGTTAAAAGGGTCCCCATTTTTCATTTATAAGTGAAAAATGGGGGGGTTGTGTTTCACCACAACACCACCCCTCATCATATCTGCACATGGTCAATGCCTTCTAATCAGAGCACTGGTACTCTCACCACCTAGGCAAGATTCGAAGAGTTGGACTCTCTCTCCTCTTCATGACAATCCCATGATGAAATAGATGTCTGATTCTTCTATTTCCAGTTCCTAGACTTTGATTATGAAGATCTCTCAATCCACATCCCAAAGACTAATCAAATAGGGTAGCAATTCCATCTGATCCCTTAGTCCTGTGGTCCTGAAGAACTTCAACAACCCACAATCTCTCAAGGCATTGATGCATTCTGGATTATGGGTTGCTTAGTGGTCTTCGGCCTCATGGCCTCTTTCTTTCCATTCCAAAACCATGATCTCCTACAAAACATCATTTAACACCAATTAAAAACCTTTTTCATGGATTGAAATTGAGAATTTTTTCTTAAAAGAAGAGTTTTTCCTCAAAAAAAAAATGTCCCGGCACCATTGCGTTTATTTTTACTTACAACGTGATGTCATTGTGGGCATATTTTAGCTCAAGAGATATTATCCCTGGTTCGATGACCAAACCCGCAATGATTGTCGACGCTCAAAAATTTGAAAATCCTCCCTTTTAGCACACAAAATTCCATTAAAAATGCATGAAAATGTGATGAAATGCAAGAGTAAGGATAGACCTATTACCTACTACAAACGGTTCACGAAATGGTGCCCTGAATCTCCCACAATGGTCACTTGAAAATCGAGAAAATTAGGGCACAAATGCACTTTCAAAACTTACTATGGTGAAATGGTAAAAAATAATGTTACTTTTGGTTATTTATAAGTTTTGAAGTCATTTTTTGTCAATATTTTAATAATATTTTATTATTATTTCTTGATATCAGTGATGGGTGCATTTCTTTGTGTAGTTATAGGTGCTTTTGGTGGACAATGATTATTTTTTATTGATTCTCACGAGTTTTTGTTTTATCTCTTTTTCGGACTCATTAAAAATAAACGAAAAAGGAACCCCCCTGGAGTCATCTTTAAGCCCTTTTCTGACTCTCAAAAATTGAAAAGATCATCGAGTACTTGTCATTTCGAACTCGTTAAATTAAATGAATTGACGTCATCTCAGTATACGTTTACCCCTTTTTCGGGCTGAGATTGACTATTTTAAAAAAAGGTACACTTTATCGACATGGTCAAGAGGTTCTCTCGAATATTGTTTTCTACCTTTTTGGGTTCGAGGGACAAATTACTCGATAGAAATAGCAAGGGGGAAATGAAATTGAAATATCATTTGTATAAGTAGCATGTCGCTCTTGAACATGACACTCTTATGCTTTCATGTCAGGTTTGGGATATCCTCAATCAGTCACTCGTCCTCTCGGGGTTGGGTGATCCATTTTTTCCTCTCATTTGACTATTCCATTTTGTCATCATGACCTTTAGTCCTATGTTGAGTCAAATGCTACCACACTTCGGATTCGTGTCGCCAGTGTTCAAGAGAAGTCCTATCTGCAGTTATTTACCTATACATTGTTTGACCCATTGTTATAGTCTTGGATCTTATTCATTTCATTCCACTTTATTCCTTGTTTCGTGTCGATGATGGGGGACTCATCATTGCCCTCCTTCGACGGGTCGCTTCTTGTCAACTTCAGCTCATTATCCAAGAAGATGACTTAGAAACTCCCTTTCAATACCTTGGAGCTTACATGCCTTAATGGCAAGTTCTTCGCATCCGACGATATGTCTTCATCATTGGCCTTCAATTGGATGATTCCATGAGTGTTAGACTTCATTTTCATTATCACATTCATGGATTGTATTGTCGTACCTTGAGATCCATTTTCATTATTGGTGGTTTCTCTCATACTTGTTAACGGTCCACTTCATTGGTCGATAATCAGGTGGTTTTATAGCATGTTCGACTTCAACACATTCATTCACATGTTAGAATTCGTACTTTGATCGGTTCAGGATGGAGCGCAAGACCCTGAGTCTTATTTGATATGACTCAAGCTATGTGAAGTTATATATTATTCATGATTTTACACATGTTTCTACTATACGGATGGCTGTGACCATACCGTGGTACTTTACATTTATGATGGTCCTTTTATCTTGGATGGTTGTGACCATACCTTGGATCTTAGATTCACAGATGATCCTTCTCATTTGGATGGTTGCGCCCATACCATGGATCCTTTCATATATTCCTTATCATCCAGATGGTTTCATCCATACCGTGGATTCATGATATCATATATGTATATGTATATGTGTCCTTGATTTGCAGGTCTCCTGACAGTGTCTGTCCTCGTCCTTGCAAAAGCTTGTAAAGCATCTAAGCCATCACTCCTTGTTATGCCTTCATGCTTTAGGGAGCATATGCTACACAATATTTTGTCACACCTCCTACAATTCCCTGTGACATACCCCAAAGTGCCCGAAACATGACCATTATGTAGTGTACTCATTCATATATGCAACTCAAATCTTTCCTAAGGCATTGATTGGAAAATGCCTTGAGATTTCCCTAAAAGAAATAGCTCTAAAACCCTAATTTGAGAATCATCACGCTTATGAGACTAAAAAAAATGATGATTGCCTGTTGCATTGCACTTAACCTACGATGGCATCACTCTGTTCACTTGTATACCCATGATGATCCCAAAACAACAATTTTCCCAAAGAGGATGAGAAGCTTCATGATCTAGAAGCTTCCAAAGCAGCAAGCTGGAGGTTGTTTGGCATAGGTGAGGTCGAAGTCTCCCAACTTGGCCTCTTGGTCTTATCCCTATGAGCTACCTCCTTGAGATGAGGGCCTAATCCTATCTTTGGAGAGGTCCTAACTCTCTTTCCCAGCCTATATATTCATCCTCTCCCATTCCCAAATGGTTGGTCTATGTCTATTTGCACACTTATGCTAAGATTGTGCCTACATGCTACTCATTTGGCTTGGAGAAGGAGTGCTTGGAGAGCTTATCTTGGACTTGGATATTCATTCAAGGAGAGCCTATCAACATCAAGGCTTGGTTGTATGCTTCCCCTTATTTTCTATTAATATACAATTACTAGTTCATTTTCCCTAAATGTGTATGCTCATGTATCATTTAGCTTAACATTCCTTGATCAATTAAGTAGGTTTCTTTTGAATATGCTATTTTTATTTTCATGCCTTGTTGTGCCTTGATCTCTTGTGCAGGTTCATAAATGCTGAGAGAAGCAAGAATGAACCCGTGCCGCAAGTGATTCAAAGTCTTCAACAAAGGAGATCAAGATAGCATCGGAATGAGGTAGGCCATCTTCTTCGTCTCTATTTTCAATTGTAACTAAGGAGAGTGTCTAGTAGATTGTCTGTTCGACTACTAGACCCACTCATTGGGCTAGAGGGATCGTCTTTGTCCATCGAGAGGATTTACCTAGACAACAATGGTGCATTGTCTCCCTTTCTTTATATCTTAATCACCTTTTGTTGAGCCTTCAACAAATGATGTGTTCGCTCTAGTATATTAACTGGCAATTGATTTGGGGTGAAACACCCCTAAAATGAGGATTCTTCTTTCAACTTCATGCAAGACATAAGGGTGTAGCCCTTTCTAGGGAAAGGTTCACAATTATATGGAGAGGGAATTGGGGAGTGACCCTTCAAAGAAACATGTATGATTTCTAAAGGACCTTCATTAATGTCTTGAGGATACCAAGGAGACAAAGAAGCTCATAAAACATAGTAACTCAAATGAGGTGAAGGGTTGGTGGAAAAGAACCAGGGGAAGTAATGCCACTCATCTATTCTAAATTTGGATAAACCACTTTGTCTTCCATAGAACCTTTATAAACTTGACAAGGATTTGGACTTAGGAAGTTTTGAGACTTACCAAGAAAATCCTTAAGGGAAACTTAATGGGATACCTCCTTGACCAACGAAGATACAAATAGTGAAGGAGTCCAACATTTGACTTTTTGCAAATAGAATTTTATTTGCATCCCTACTGAATCCAAAGCTAAATGTGTTTTAACCTATTTTTTTTCTTCCTAACTAAAGGAGGGAGACCCCTTGTACATTGAGCCAAGATGTGCCTTATTTTTTGATAACTTAAGCACTTGAAGGGAAGCCTCCAATAATTGATTTTTTGAATCCACATTTTTTTGTTGAAGACCAAATCTAATTCACTGAGAAAACCATCTCTTAAAACAATTTCCACTTGGATCCACACCCATCTGCAATCTACCTTAAAGGCCTAATTAGGCTCTAAACATATGCATGTTCATATTTTGTTCCTTGTAGTAGAGAGGAAAGCCTCCTTCCAAAATAATAGAGGAAGGCCATGAAGAATAACCCAAACTTTATGAATAACCTAAACTTTATGCACTATCATCAAATCCTTAATGGGGTTGAAATTGGTAGACCAATTTTGGAGAACTAGGCTTGAAGTGCCCCGATTCCATGATTTCTCTAGAATTTTCCCATAGTTATCCATTAAACAAAACTTGAAGAAAATCGACCCATGAGCTAGGACATGGAAGTCAATAATATACCCAATAATTTTTCCAGACACTTCTTCAAAGAGCTTTCTCTAACCCCATTCCTACTAAATGGCCCATTAGAGTTCTTTCAAAACAGTCTGGGATATCATCAAGACAACTTTCCCAAAACTTTTCCTAATACACTTCTATTAGGAGGGAACTAACAACTACCTAAACTCTTCACCACTAGAAACCCTTACCTGCAACATAGGCCCACCTTCATTCAATGGAAAAGTTGAGTGATAAAAAGCACCATTAGATTGAGGAAGAGTCAAAAGAGTGAAATTGTGTCCCATGATAGGTAAATTGTATCAAAATGAGTCCTTTTTAATGTTTCTTCCTTCACAAAAAGTTTCACCAAGGATTCACGAAAAACCCATATGTCTGAGAATCATTTCCCAAATTGGCCTAAGTATTGAAAGGGAAAACTCTGACATCATATTTTGATTGATGCTAAAATCACGTGCCTAGAATAGGTTGTTGTTGTAATTTAGAAGGTCCTCTTCCATGAAAAAATAGAGCAACAACTGCTAGGTAAGACAAAGAGAGGGGAGATGACAAAAGTGTTATCGGGAAATCTAGTGTCTATGTAGAGCTGCTAGTCCCACTAAGGCTGGTAGATACCTTAGAAACAAACAAACTAAAACTACTTTCGTTTTCCTTTATGAGAAATAGATAAGAGGGGAATAAAGGAGACCAACCTCTATCTTGCGCTTGGTTCCTTTCTTGATTCCTCTCCCTTCTGATAGATATTTTCCACTCGCTTCCTCGTCTACCCAGCTTCAAAGAGCACCTGTAGAATCAAAGTAGCATAACACTATCCAAGAACATAGATCTATTATCATAAAAAATATAGGACCAGATATATATTGACCACACAAATGCATATATCATCAATCATACAAGAATGTGGAGGAAAACTTGAATATCTTTATTAATAATCAAGAATAGCAAAGAGGATTACAACCAATTGTTTTGACCCAGTATCATCCTCTCAGCAAGAAAGCCCTTCTTCACCTCATGAAAAGCTTAGATCACCCAACACTATGATGTTACACCAAGAAACCAGCAGCACTTCCTTACAAGATACAAAATTCCAGCCTCTGGATGTCTGGGATGAGGGATACATATATAGATGTTTGCAAGGGGGGTGAGTCAGCTTTTGAGATTTGATTAGTGTCCTCTCTCTGATAGTTCTTGATTCCACTTGGAGATTGATGATCTCTTACTCATCCCTGGGCAAATGCAGAGAGGCAAGTGTCACAGGATAAGTTTCTGGAAGATTCCATGATCCTCCACCTTGCAGATTCACCCTGCCATTTGTCCACTCTCGCCCATCGCACCCCATAGAAGGGATTTTCAGTATGCATCGCACCTCATGTGTGTATTTAGGTGGGATTCAGTGCACTTTGACCATGGAGCAGGTGAGATGGTCCAGTTTTGACCAGTTCTGAGTAGTTTTTCATGGAGAACTTATGGGAGAAGATGTAATCAGTTGACCTTGTTCTTTTAGAGGTTGGAACAAAACTTTTAGGGACTTAAGAGCCCTTGGTTTATGGACATTTATGATTGGGGTTGCAGTGCCCAAAAATGTCTATAACAGTTGCCCCCTAAAGCCGTTAATCTGTTGATGTTGGGTGAAATGCTTTATCATGAGGATCTGAAGTTTTTCAAGCTAGAAGGTGACCTATAATAAGATATAATACAATACATTATCTTCATAATATTTTCATGATCTAGCTGAGGCAGGCATTCCCATGCTCAGCTTTATAAATTCATATTCATGTACATAAGACAGAAAATCGTCTGAGTGTAGATTGATGATCCTGGTAGAGCCATCATCCCTTGGATTGGGTGATTATTTGTGCAGTAATGATGTACATTTGATGTCTTTATTTTCCTGAATATATATCGCAGCCCACATGGATGAAACTAGATCCATGGTCTTCAATCTCGTTCGATCTTCACTCAAAGTACAAGTCAATCCATGTGAGAGATGTTCTGGAGTCGAACATGGGAAGGCATCACCTGATTACCAGGCGATGATGTAAGCTGTTAACAGGCACGAGAGGAATCACCGATAATGATGACGACCCTCAAGGTACTATAGTACAATTCACGTGGTGTGAATAAGGGACTTGGCATCAAACACCACGCAAAGTCTTTCAGTCGAAGGCCATTGATGTAAGCCTATCGCCGGAAGTGAGAAACTTGCCATTGAGGCATGCAAGTTTCAAAGTACTGAAAGGGTTGTTCCTAGATCGACTTCTTGGATAATGAGCTGATGTCAACAAGAAGCGATATGTCATAGGAGGGCCTTAGTGAATCCCACATCAATGACACAAAACAGAGAAAATGATTTTAATGGAGGTGCAAATGATCTGGTGATATAAGGTTCAGGGTGGCAATCATCAAAGAATGGAGCGTAAATGTATTGTAGAGGATGAGACACAGGTGAATTCTCTAAGCGACTTCTCTTGAACATATCGACGACACTGACATGATGGATTGGTAGCGTTAACCCCAAATATGGATGGTGTGATGGACCCATGGTGATATGACCAGTGAACGGAACAACCCAACCCGACTCGGATGCGGAGTGAAAGTGTCATGTTCAAGAGCGACTTGCTACCAATAAAGTTTCTTCAAGTTTTCTTCCCAATTTTTCCCCAATCATTGCTAACCAGTACCTCTTTATTTTTCTCAAGATTGAGGAGGATAACATATGCTTGTTCTATAATTTTCCCTTCGGGCAAACCCATCGCTATGTTTTAACGAACCTAGCGATAGTGAAACTCGTTCTTGTCTGTATGGACAAGTTTGTCGCTATTCGGTTTTAACATGTTTAACAACAAGGATAACTCGGTCCTTTTCAATTTTAGAGAGTCTGAAAAAGGGACGTAAAGAAAAATCCAATAATCCTTTGTCATATAATCCCTTGAGTCCGAAAAAGTATAAAACAATACAAAAGGGATGAATTTTCGGTACTTTTAATGAGCCGAACAAAACAAGCACTCGATTTTTTTGTGTAATAATCCATCAAGTCCAAAAATATTAAAATCTAAAGGAGGGATAGCACTTCCGGTCCCTTTAACGAGCTGGAGAGGCCAATTTCTCGGTAATCTTTTCATATTTTACGAGTCAGTTGAAAAGAGCTTAAAGGAGACTCGTTTTTTGAGCAACGAGTGATAAATTTGGGTAGCAGCTAATTCCAAGTAAGGTTTGGAATTTTCCAATCACGACAGTGTCACAAGGATGGCTAACAGGATCACTCTTCGCAGTTGTTCCTTAAAAAGGGTAAACAATCAAATGGAGGTGAATGATCGGCCAATACAGAGTGGAGGTGATGATGAGAACACAACCAAGGCTTCAAAGGCTGATGATAATACATTCACAATGGTTATTTACCAGAAAATGGTTCATTTTTTAATGAGCTTAAACTCTGGGGGAACATTTTCTCATTGCTTATGTTATTTTTTAACGAGCTTGAATTCTGCGTTAAAACTACTCGATCCAGTCGTATAATAAGGATGTCTCATTTAAAAATGGCATTTTTCAAAGCTTTGCCCCGCATCCTTTCTTTATGCAAGTTAGGAAACGACCAATCCTACAAGTTTAAAGGGTTAGAGGACCTAAAAATTTAAAAAATAAATGGTTGCTCTTCGCTTGCATGCCAAAAGGTTTGCATGCCCCCAGGTGTAGTGAAGTAGAGTTTTCAGGTTACCTCTCAATTTACAGACAAAACATTTGTTTTATCGGGAAAGGCCTACCTTAACAGAGGTATCTTATTCCGGTCTAAACCCATTTTCCTAAATGGATGGGTGTGTCAACCAGTCATATATCCTTCATGGAAACCTACCCTATACCCAAGGTTTTCCTATCGAAACACGCCAGGGTGCATGCCCCCTGGGTTTCAGTCATATCCTTCGAATCACTCGTGCTCATCAGGAGGACGGACTGGGGATTGATGAGACATTCCTTGCATGAAAAGACCATTCAGGGATGGTATATGACTATTTGCTATGTGTGAACCGAGGAATGAAAGCTGGTCTACGATCTTGACCACTCTTCCTTCATGCAGAAAACACATTACTCTAAAGAGTGAGGAGACAATGGCTCCCATGCAATAAATATAGTCACATCCAAGGAGTAGATTATAATCCAGGGGTCCTTGGACTACCATTACATTCATGTGAACGGTTTTCCTTCTCAATGTTATCGGCACATTGGGAAGGATCCCTAACGGTCGACTGGTTCCTTTGTCAAAGCCTGTTAGATTTCTCATTTCAGGCAAAAGTGGTGGCGAACCAAGCACTTTCCAAGCAGTTGAGGAAAGGATACTCACAGAAGCCCCTTCATCTATGATGGTACCGGCCATGACCATTCTTTATATTTGAGCAATGATTCAAAATGGTACACTAGCCGGTAAGCGGGGTCTGCCTATTAGATTCCAATCGAAGGAAACAACTAGGTTGCTTGGAGGTGGGACCGAATAGATGGCCAGATATGACTCTGATGAACTTCCTTCCTGCAGTAAAGGAACGGGTAGACTGCCCCCATATTCATCGAAGTCGGTGCTTACGAAGAGAATTTGGACAGTGTCATTCTTGTTCTCCCCGGTGACTGTATCATCTGAAGATGGATACTCTGAAGGAAAGACCAGGTCAACTGCCGCCTCAACCTTTTGACTTTCGTCTAGTGTGGATTTAGATGGTTTATCTTCAATGATAGATGCTTCAGCCGACCATAATGATGTGTCAGCCAGATTTTCAACTAGTGAAGGACTCGGCAAGAGTTTCTTGTATCCAGGAGGAAGTCGTAATGGTGAAACTTGACGGTCGTCCAAAACTCTTTTAGCCTCGTCTAAGAAGGGACAATGGTGGATGGCGTGATCGCCTTCACACAGTTTACAAGGAAATTTACATTTTCCTTTTTGTCCAGGAGCTTCACTTTCACTAGTCGGCGATGTATTTTCAACATGATCATCAAAGTTTGATGACACCGAATTGTGCAAACGAGGAGACTAGTCCCTTAAGATCCGAGAGATGCAAGGAAAATCTCGATGATAGTGGTCTCCTTTGCAAATGACACATGGAGATTTAGGCCTGGACTGTGCAGTGTGTGGATTTTCGCTAGACGATGCTTGGTTGCCCCTTTTCACTTTTGGCTCCTTCTTCTTCTTCTCTTTCTTCTTCTTCTCCTTCTTCTTCTCAGTTACTTGATTTTTGGCTTTACCAGCTTCATCAAGCGAAGAGGAAGGAGGAGAGGAAGAATTAGACGAAGTAGAAGGTTTGGGGGTAACTCTGGTATCATTTAGTTGTTGACTTGATTGTTCAGGAATCACAGTGTTCTGAACGACAGAGGTTGAGAAGAGCCATACGAGCAAGCCGATTGTCAATCCTGGAAGCAACAATGTGGCCATATGGGGCGCACCAACATCTCCCCAAGAGGAGAAAGGACTAGGATTTCCCCCAAGGGGAACTCCTTGGTTGGTGGACTCCATTTTTCTCAACCTAAGATCAACGTGGGAAAGGTGATATTTATTCCAATTAAAATAAATTTTAGATGCTTTGACACAACTTGTTTTTTCAATTTTTTAGAGTCGAGAAAAAACAAAAGATGACTCTAGTCGCCTTCGATTTTTAATGGGCTTGAAGTGACAAGTGCTCAGATGGACCTTTTCCTTTAAGGAGTCTGAAAAGGAACGAAAGAGATTTCTCTAGAAATCTAGATAGAGGGATTACCAAACCAATTGCAAAACTGCAGAATACTTTTTATGGTACGGCAGTCAATCTTCCCGAATGTTGTGTTCAATGCATTGCGATCGATAGGGCGGCAGACACGGCTTCCTATGGATAAAGGATAAAGCCTATTGTGGTCTCCCAATATATACTCGACGGTACATGGGAGCACAAGTCCGTACTGGCACTTATCGTCTCAAAGTGGAGGAATCACCCAACCATCAATGAAAACAACAGTTACTAGGCTTTATGACACCGGAATATGTCTCTAGCCTAGACTTCTAAATGTTGTGCGCTAGGTTCCAAAGTGTTTTTAGATCCATTAAATTTATTTTACAGTTGATCTTGCTTAAGAAATTTGCCTTTCAGGTTCACTGCTTGATGTAGATATATAATTCCTAAAATGCAGTCTAAGATGATAAACAATCGTTTAATATTCTTTTTGCAATGAAAATCCTAGCTACTAAGGAAAGAGAGATGATATTCTTTCAACATAGAGCAGAGAGCACACACTATATGCACTATCCTAAATCAAACCAACAAACAGTCTAAATGCAAATGCACATGCATGTATTTGTTTTCAGCCTTCTTAATATGTGAATGATAAAAAGAAAGCTAAGCGCAAATCTGAATTATTTTTCAAAGCAACATTACTAACAAGTTTCTTTTCAAGACAAAATGAAGGCAATGACGACACTTTGCGATTTGGAATTGAAAAATTGCTTTCGACACTTGAAAAACTACTAATTCAAATCAAATACAAGAGTAACAGTGTAATCAACTATCAATAACAATCGGATTCTCTTCTATGACTGAAAACGACACTTGTGACACTTTCAAATCAAGAAACGACAGTTCAATTATGCTACTTCTTTGTAAAGAGAACTGAAAATGGATCACAATACATAAAAACATTTACATTTCATTGCACAATGGATGTGGAATAATGGCAAGGAAGGGGGTTTCAACAGAGGTATACTGACTACAGACAGAAAAACTCCTGAATAGAGCTGAAAGAGTGAACACAGAAACCAAAATCTAAGAGCAGAAGAGGCCTTGTCTGATTAGTGCACCTATAACACAGGGAAAGTGAGATGCAGTGCACCTACTACACTTGGAAAGTGTTATGCATCCAGAATCCAAAGAAGATAAAGTGCGATGGTCCAGGGACAAGACTTCAACTGGGTTTCGGGTCACAGTTTGCAGCTCAGTTCAGGGATTTAGGCCGAGCAAGTGGTAATCAGTAAATAAATCATAGGGGTAGATCTAAAGAGGTTACTAGAGCCACCACAAGGGCAATTAGAGAGCTTGTAAATCGATTATTCAGTTTATAAACAAAACTCGGAGATAGATTGAAGCAGCGTTGATCTACTTTGCACTTGCATAGCAAATGCAGTTCGAAGGCTAGCTGGCTTGACTTCAGGCTCCGTCTGTAAGTTTATAAATTAAAAAAATATAGACAAACAAACAATCTATTCGCTCCCCAGTGGAGTTGCCATTTTGTTATCGGGAAATCTAGTGTCTATGCAGAGTTGCTAGTACCACTAAGGCTGGTAGCTACCTTAGAAACAAACAAACTAAAACTAATTTCGTTTTCCTTTATGAGAAATAGATAAGAGGGGAATAAAGGAGACCAACCTCTGTCTTGCGCTTGGTTCCTTGCTTGATTCCTCTCCCTTTTGATAGATCTTTGCCACTCGCTTCCTCATCTACCCAGCTTCAAAGAGCACCTGTAGAATCAAAGCACCATAACACTATCCAAGAACATAGATCTATTATCATAAACAATATAGGACCAGATATATATTGACCACACAAATGCATATATCATCAATCATACAAGAATGTGGAGGAAAACTTGAATATATTTAATAATCAAGAATAGCAAAGAGGATTACAACCAATTTTTCTGACCCAGCATCATCCTCTCAACAAGAAATCCCTTCTTCACCTCATGCAAAGCTTATATCACCCAAAACTATGATGTTACACCAAGAAACCAGCAGCACTTCCTTACAAGATACAAAATTCCAGCCTCTGGATCTCTAGGATGAGGGATCCATATATAGATGTTTGCAAGGGGGGTGAGTCAGCTTTTGAGATTTGATTAGTGTCCTCTCTCTAATAGTTCTTGATTCCACTTGGAGATTGATGATCTCTTACTCATCCCTGGGCGAATGCAGAGAGGCAAGTGTCACAGGAGAAGTTTTTGAAAGATTCCATGATCCTCCACCTTGCAGATTGACCTTGCCATTCGTCCACTCTCGCCCATCGCACCCCATAGAAGGGATTTTTAGTATGCATCGCACCTCCCATGTGTATTTAGGTGGGATGCAGTGCACTTTGACCATGGAGCAGGTGAGATGGTCCAGTTTTAACTAGTTCTGAGTAGTTTTTCATAGAGAACTTCTAGGAGAAGATGTAATCAGTTGACCTTGTTCTTTTAGAGGTTGGAACAACACTTTTAGGGATTTAAGAGCCCTTGGTTTATGGACATTTATGATTGGGGTTGCAGTGCCCAAAAATTTCTATAACAAGAAGAACCAATAGAAATACACCATAGCAAAACCTCATAATAGGAACCAAGATAAAAAACTAGCCATCAAAATATTAAATGCCATGATACATAAGAAAGCTACCATCCTACCTTCCTATGTGTGTGTGCACATGCATGTATATGCATTGATATATGATTATCATCTTGTTACAATTTCACAATGTTGTTTATGACTTGTTATATTTTTGTGGTGCTTTATATAGTAAGATATGCATTGAGGTGTAAATACCTATAGAATGCACATCAATTATGGTAAAAATGTTTTTCCTTTTTAATTTAAGCTAACAATGATAGGATTTTGGGTCCAATGCAATGGATTTTCCTATTGCAATTGATATCAAACAACCAATATACAAGTAAAGAAACCCTATAAAAATCTATTTCTTTTAAGGAAAAAAACCTTCTTGTGGAATATAGAAAGGAAACCAAGAATAAACAATAAGAAAGCCAAGTCTTTCAATACTGAAAGTAACTATGAAACCCGAATATCGTTTTGAAAATGCACTAAAAATTGTTTGAATGAAATAGGAGAAATATTGAGATGACTAATAGAATGAAATCACATATGTGAAATTTCTTTTTTGCATGCCTTCTCCAAAGTTTTTGTTGGTAAACTTCTCTCACAATTTTTCCTTCTAAATTTTGTTAAAAGAATGAAATAAGAATTATGGTTCTCCTTAATAAACACTTTTAATATATATTTCTAATTTTTTTAAGAATGCACTAAAAATTGTTTGAATAAAATATGGAAAAGATTGAGATGATAAATAGAATGAAGTCAAATACCTTAAATATCTCCTATATATATTTTTATGTGACCTATGGTAATCCCTTATAACTTTGGCTCTTGAAATAAATCTACCAACTCCAAAGTATTTGTTGGTAATCTCACTTGCACAAACCTTCCATCTAAATTTTAGCAAAATAATGAAGTAATGTTTTTAATTTATAAACACACATTTAGAAGAAATATAATTTTCCATTCATTTTTTTGTTGTATATTTCACTGCATTGATGATAAATGTGCACATTGATTTTTTTAACTTAATTTTTTGATATTCTATATTGTGCAAAGCACACCAATGTGTTTCTTTTGTACAAACACATTAATGCTCAATTTAATTGACAAAATAGAAATGAAAACATTCCCAAGCACCGCGTGAGACCAACAAGTCGAAGTTTCAGTATTATCGACTACACAGCGCCCACTATCTTCAACAGGGTGGAAGCTATGAAAGTCAACATGAAGCGCCAGCTATCAAAAGCTAAGACGGGAAACTTGAATAAGTTTTGCTACGGGTCTATGCTAGTGACCTTCTTCCTGGAGGAAGTTCCATTGTTCCACTACTAGCTAGCCGAGGTAGAACTGTCAATGCCACGAGACCCATGGATGGTCCGTTAGAGTGAGTTGATGCCCAGGGTTACCGGGGCCAACAGATGTCCTATAAGTCCGCCTTTTTCTCATGGCTACGATGACTGTTGATCGTAGTGGAGGATTGGCCTTACAGCGGTACCAACTTTCGTGGAGAATTGGATATGTCGCCCCCAGAGGGGGAGGATTATGATGATGGAGGTAAAAACAAACAATTTTAATTTTTGATTTTTTTTATTGTTTTTGAGATATATGTGTTCATGACATTTTGGTTTTATGAATGCAGATGTTGGGCCAGAATTCCCTGTCGGGATGTCCCCGATCGCCAGGCGTGTTGCTCGGAAGTTTGAGGTCGCTTCTTATCAGGAGGGAAGCGACAATGAGGAGGAGATCGCACAGAATCTCGAGGGTTTGACCCATGGGATCCCAGAGTATGCTTGAATGGGTGATGTCCCATGCCAGTACTAGAGGCATACAGTGGGGGTGTCAAATCGGATCTGTTGACTGTTAACTCACGTAGTCCAAGCTGTTACATACTACCATGACCATCATGTTGTTTAGTGTATAGGTCTAGCACTCCACATTTTTTAGGCCTACAAGCCACGAATGTATAAGGTCTATGAGCCACCGATGTATTTTGAACACACATATTATTTTTCGAGGTTTTGAGGTATGACAAACGTTACCTGCACACACACACACACACACACACAAATATATATACGATGTACTTTCCTTTCTTACTATGGTACAAATTCTTTTGTATTATGAGTTTTTTACATGTTTCGCAAATGTCTATCCATCACATAATTAGCTAATACATCTGTTAATGTATTCATGTGTCTAGAAATATGATGATAGGTAATGTAATCAAAATTTCTTTCTAGTAAACGAATATGTAGATACATTCTCAATATCTGAGGGTTTATGACAGAATATTTCCCTTAAGTTGAAGAACAACAAGCTGTGAATCAAGGTTGACAACCAATTCTTAGATGCCAAGAGTGATAGCTTCTGACAACAATTTGATAACTTGCGCTATACTTAGTGATGTTATTATGTGTTCGACCTAGACGTATACCTTGAAGGTCAATCAACTCACCATGGGGTTCATAAATGGCCCATGTCGCGGATGATAGATTCCAGGTACTATGGCAAGCGCCATCAGTGAATCTAATGTGAGGAGACACTGACATCTACAAAGCAAGCAGAAACATAATAAGTAGGAAAGTTTCTTGCAAAACAACACACCAAACCACACTGTACAAAAATGAATAACACATTATTGTACAAAGGTAACCATGCAAGATGACCTAACCATAGTACTTTTTGAGATAAAGCCCATTCTGAGGCTTGTCTAATGGATTGCCCTCATAGTCAATAAGCTCATAGGCCCCTTTTTGTAACACACGTTTAACAATGTAGGGCCCATGCCACATGGGTTTGAAATTGCCTGCCTCGAGATTATCATTAGCCTAATCATACAAATGAACCAAATCTCCCTCGGAAAAAGCTCGAGGGGAGACAGACTAATCAAAATGGGACTTGACTCGTTTGTTCTGTCCTTCAATGACCAAAGTAGCAAAATAGTGAGTCTCATCAAGTCGTTCTAGGTGGAAGAGACACTCTTCCAGAGGTGAGGTCTAGGGGAGAAGTTCGATAGCCAGCTTGAGGGATGGAATTTCACATTCAATCGGTAAAGTTGCTTCCAGACCGTAGACTAGCTGGAACAATGTGAATCTAGTTGTGTCCTTGGTCAAGGTTCAATAAGCCCATAGAGATGAAAAGAGCATGATATGTCAATTTGACTTATGCATCCAATGGTGTGCTAAAGCATCGTGACCAAAACTTTGTTCATAGCTTCAACTTGGCCATTGGCTTGAGGATAGTACGGGGTTGAGCCATCGTGGTGCAAGCCCAACGTAGAAGTCAGCTTAGCTATCATGTAATCTCGAAAATGGGAGCCATGGTTGGTGACATGGCCTGAGGCACTCCAAACCTAGAAATAACGTGATTAAATAGAAATTGAGCCAATGTTTTATCATCTGCAGAGTATGTAGGCATCACTTCGGCCCATTTAGTGAAATAGTCCACAACAACGATAATATACCCATGCCCCCCGACCGAACGAGGGTTACATGTGATATAGTCAATGCCCCATTTGGTAAAAGGACTGACAGTAATAACAGTGTGTAGGTGAGTGGGTGGGGCGCGCATCTTACGCTAGTAAATTTGGCACCCATAGCACGTGTGAATGACAAGGATGCAATCCTTGAAGATAGAGGGCCAAAAATAACCAGCGCGAAGGATTTTTTGAGCAATAGCATATCCAGACAGGTGACTGCCACATGCGCCAGAATGATTGTCATTCAATACTCTCTCAGCCTCCTTTAGAGTGAGACAACAATGAAGAATTGAATCAACAACGATGTGGTATAAAGTATCTCCAATGATACGATAAGGTTGAGATTAATGTCGAATGCGTCGACGATCATCCTTGGTCAATGTAGACTAGAAGGTTTATGTCTGAAGATATACGATGATATCACCATACCAGGGGTCAAGAGTGTTAATTAAGAAAAGAGTCTCATCCGGGAGCTGCTCGTCGACACCAATAACAAGAGAAGCGGAGGGAAGGGAGAAAATCAACTCAGTGAAGATCAGTGATTTCTTAGATTTGGCAGTAGTGAACACCAAATCAAATTCTTGGAGGATAACGATCCACTTTGAATACTTGCCCCACAACAACTGACGAGTCAGGATGTAGGTCATGGGGTTGCATTCCAAAATCACAGTGGTAGTGTGGAGTAGAATGTAATGCTGAAAGCGCTGAACAGCCTACACGGCAGCCAAAGCCAACTTCTCGACATGATCATAACATGTTTCGATGTCGAGGAGATTGTGACGGAGGTAGTAAATAACATGTTCATTTCCTTTGTCATCGTCTTGTACCAGCACCATAACAGTGGTACTAGAGGTTGCAACTAGATAGTTCAAGGGATGCAGCGAAGGAGCATTTATGAGGATAGTCTTTAAGTCATCGAAAGACTTTTGAGCACCCTCATCCCAAACAAACGGGGTTCCTTGCTTGAGCAACTAGGTGAACCCTGAATCTAGCTTAGCATAGTTCGGTACGAAACAATGGAGGAAATTTTATTTTCCCTACAGAATCTGCAGTTTATGCAATGAAGATGGAGGGGGTAAATTAACTATGGCCTCGACTTTAAGAGGATCAAGGTAATGCATTTTTTCAAAACAATAAAGCTAAAGAGTCGTCCAGATTCAACGCATACGACACATTTATGCAGATTCAGTGAATGTTGTAGTGTCTACAATGAAGAAAAATTTACCTGAGATGATCAGGGTGATCATGGAATTTACGAGAATGAGCGGGGAGATCATCCAAGTAAGGTTGAACGATGTTTCAAATGTCATGGAACACATAAGAAATCGCTCTCTGAAATGTGGCCCCAACATTTTTAAGGCCAAAAGGGAGCTTTTTATACATGAAGGTCCCCACGGACAGATAAAGGTTGTCTTATCTTAATCATCTGGTGCAATGTTTATCTGGTTGTAGCTAGAGAAACTGTCCATAAAGAAAACGAATTTGCTCCTAGCACATTCATTAATGATCTAGTCAATGAAGGGAGTGGGGTAATTATCCTTAGAACAGGAACAATTGAGATCATGATAATTGACACAAATGCGAATAGTGCCTTGTTTCTTTTTCATTGGTACAATATTCAACACCCAATCCATAAGAGGGATCGGATAAATAAATCCATCTTTCAAAAAATTTTCAACTTCACCCTTAATGGAGGCCGCTTTTCTAGGGTGCACTAGATGAATCCATTGGTGAACGGGCTTCGCATAAGGATAAGTTGGAATCTCGTGCACAACTATACTTGGGACAATTCCGAGAATTTATTCTTATGACCACAGAGAAACATCTAGGAACTCTTGGAATAGACGAGTATAGATCTTGATCTCTTCTGGAGAACAAGTTACCCCAAGATAAACATTTTCAACAACACCAAGTTTGTTAGAAATATCAATTGGCATCATTTGGGTAATGTTACCCATGTTCCCTTCCAACCAAACTTCATGAGTCATGATTAAGATCTGAAGTGGTAGGGATGGGAACTGAGAAGAGAACTCCTTGAGTCAAGTAGACATGATCGTCGGGCCAGGCAAGAATGAGGAACGATGATGAGTGTTGTTCTGAGGTACTTCTTCTAGAGACATTACTTCCATGATACTTTCATCAGAAAGGAAAGTCTCTACTAAGGGGTCGGGAGATTTCGAAGAACCAAGCCACGGGGATTGAGAATACACATCGAGAGATGTTCTCAAAATAATATGATTAAAGGATACCGAAGGTGAAGCCGAAACAATGTCTACGTAATCAATTTCAGCGAGACTTAACAGCATAACCTCGCCCCATGTATCAACAAGATCCGGTGAGGGAATGGCCTGAGGATCAAACTTGACTGAAATCATGTTGACAGAGGAAACATGAGGAGGTGGAGTAGAAAGATTCCCATCAAGGCAGGATCTTTAAAGAGTCTTGCCCCCACACTCTCATAAGGAGCACCGGTGTGCTTGACATATGGAACATTGCCATCCAAGGAAGAAGAGGCAAAGAAGGACAGTTGGTCGACTGTGACTATCTTCCCTTGATGGGGAAAACGAATCACATGGAAAAGGGAGGAGGCTACACCATGTATGGCATGGGTCCAGCTCTATCCAAGTAGAAGATTGTAGTTAAGATTAACATCAACGATCTCTAGTTTGACGTGTACGGTCTTGAACTCCAATGTAATGGCAAGGTCGGGAAGGACACCGAATGATCGTGAATCATGCCCGTCGAAATCTTCTAGGGTGTTAGGGTGTAGGAGAACCAATTGCCTTCCAACAAGCGATAGACATGATGCAGGTAGAAGCACCTTCATCGATGACGGTCCTATGAATGGTTTTCTCATTTATGATTACCTGAATGAGAAAGGAAATTTGATGAGGTAAACGCAGAACGTGGTTTTCCAGGTCAAAACAGATGAGATTAGAGTCAGATGGATCAATACCCCCAATAGCTGACAGTAACAATTTCCACTGAGAAGGACAGCTTTGAAGGACCTCGAGAGCAGACATAGCTGATGGCACTTGAGCCAAATCTTCAACAATGTTATAATGTTGAGCGACTCGAATGTTAGGATTGTACGAGGACTTTCAAAGCACACCTCGAGAAGGTGGTCAAATGGCGGAATCAGGATTCGGTCACTCTATCTAGAGAGGACCAAAACTAGAAGGGACAGAAGAAGAAGGGGTACCTTCTTTCTCCTTCCCTACTAATGGGGTAGGAGTTTGATAATATTTTGACTTGGTAGCCACATTGATTGGGGTGCTCATCATGAACACTTGTAAACCTGAGGAAGCGGATGACTGAGGCTGGTCTACCATTTGAGTATGTTGGGACGAAAAGGGCTCTTTCAGGACAGTTGGGGTCCCTTTGAGAAAACAACTAACTTCAGACCATCTGGGACAATCCTTAGTATAGTGATCCTCCTCACAGATAAGGCATGGATACTTGGGTTTCCGTTGGGAAGCATCACCATCATACGACTTAGGAGGACCCTATTTTGGGGCATTGGATTTACCCTTTCTTTTGTCTTTCTTCTTACCTTTAGAGGATTTATCCGTTGTGGTAGACTCGACAGCGTGAACCTCTGAGGTTTTACCAGGGCTGGATGAATTGTGAGAGGAACCATTGGGAGTAGTGTTGGAGATCAACTTTTGTTTGGAAGAAGATTTTGCAGGGCTTTGATTCACTGAACCAATTACTCCATCAACAGGAGGGGTATCCGGAGACTTAGATGTTGTCATATTAGATGATGGTCTAGGCACATCAGGTAACACATCATATAACATGCCAGATTTTGAGTAGACAAGGTCTAGATACTGGGGACACGCAATGGCTTCTTCCTCAGTGACACATCCCCCCATAGCAATGTCCTCAGCAATTTTGTTGACAAATTATTTGGTGAACCACTTGGTCAACAATTGATCAACAATTTCAAACTTAATTAGATGGTGCCTACGTCTCCATTCATGGATGTGATTGGAGATGTGAGTCGCAGTGTCTTGCTTGAGAGCCATTAACGGATGGGTGTCATTTTCATAGCGAAATGACAGTTGGAAATGTGTGAGAAAGGCCATGGCGAGAGTGTTAAATTCATGATAGGTATTTTGAGGTAGCTCAATATACCATTTGGCTACAACCCCTGTAAGAGTTCGTTGGAAAAGATGAAGACAAATGGAGTCATCGACATAGGAATTCGAGGAGCACTAGAGGTGATATGTCATCACGTGGGCTTGAGGATCCTCTTTCTCTTTTCCTTCAAACTTTGGAAAATCGCTCGGAATCTTGGACGGAACTGGAGGCTAGTATGGCGAATGAAGAATCGGGTCATTCGTGAGTCTAGACACATCTGGCAATTCCAGTGTAGCCAAGAATGGAAATTGAGTATTGAAAGGCATTTGAGGTCGATAAGGGGGCCCAACTGGCGGGGCCCATCCCTGCTGGTAAGGATTTTTTCCCCAAAGTGGAGGATTTTTTCCATAAGGCATTTGATTTTTCCCCCACTATAGGTTACCTTGCCCGTAGGGAGGATTCTAACCTTGAAAGCCTTGAAATTGTCTACCCAAAGGTTTTTGATAAGCAACATACAGGTTAAAAGGTTGTTGAGCTTGTTGGCCTTGGACATATGGATTTTTCACTTAATATCCCTAAGCATAAGGGCTTTGGATCTACTGTCCCTGGATGAAAGGGTTTTGGACCTACTATCCTTGGACGTAAGGATTTTGCACTTGTTGTCCTTGGACATAAGGATTTTGGACTTGTTATCCTTGGACAGAAGGAGGTTGAACCTGTTGCCCTTGGACATAAGGATTTTGCGCCTATTGCTACAGGACTTGACCCTGGCCTTGCCCTTGCAAGGGTTGACCCTGTTGATATGATTATAAGGGTTTCTATTGCCCGGGTTGAATTGGTTGTTTCGAGGGTTGACCTTGCGGCTGTAAAGGTTGTCCCTGCGGCTATAGAGGTTGACCTTGTGAAGGCATATGATGGGAGGATTACGGTGCATGCTGCATTTGTGGTTGAATGGTTTGCTACAACTGTTCTGAGGGTTTCCCCTTTTATTGTTGCAGTGGTCCTTGTTGTGGCATCATTTGGCCTTACTTCTGCATGGATGGCCCTTGTTGTAATGGAGGTTTCCCTTATTGCTACAGGAGTTGCCCTTGCTGCTGTAAAGGCACTTGAATAGTTCCCGGAATGACAACTTGAAAGTTTCTAATCTGTATCTGGTCTTAACCACTGGATGCGACAGATGGACCAGGTTGGACATAACATCCAGGCTGAGGGATGTATGGAGGATTAGCCATCGCTTATGAACCATATGGAACATAAGGAGGTTGGTAATGAACTTAAGCCATATTGGGCTGCTGGTACTAGACGTGACTTGACCCAAATAGACCAACATTAGGCTGTTGCTACTGGACATTACTTGATCCAGTAGGACCGGCAAGATTTGGAATGGCACCGAAGAGGGTTGGTTCATCCCAACCATGTGAGGTTGTGAGCCACTCACATTGGTTGTGCCAAACATCATAGAAACATTCAGACTCTGCCCCCTAGGTGGTGGGATAACCTACCCACTTACTAGAGGGATTGAAGAACTAACAGCGACATGACTCAAGATCGTTGGTTAAAGTGGACGGGTTACTTGAACTGACGAAACAAGTGGATTGAGAATGGTGTGTTACACCGGGACATAAGTAACTACAGAAATCACCGTCTATTGGGAGGTTGGGTTCTGAATGAACAAGCCTATGGTAGGCATAATGCTAGATGCCCAAATAGGGTTGTGATCCATTAATGAGGGAGTAGGAATGCCTGAAACCAACTGAGCTAAAGTCACGTAATTACGCAATAACTCAAGATGAACACTAGTCGGGATGCTTCCCATGTAATGGAAACCTTCAGGAGGGAAGGGATAGTCCTGATCCTCGACTGTGCGTGGAGTCGAAATCTCTGAGTGACTTGGAGAGGAGACTGGTATTTCGCCTTCTGATTCCATGGGTGAAAACAAATGACGACGGACTACCAAAGATGTTCGAGGGGATAATTCCAAAGGAATACCCAGCTGATCGTACGGTCTGTACGGATGCTACAGTGATATCACAACAGGATTGAACAAAGGATTTGGAGGATAAACAACCAGTCCAAGCTGACCTTCAGAAGTCGACGAACTCTCAGGAGTCTAGATAGTGTTATCCGAAGATTCCAGGCCAATGTCAGAAAGTGACCCAGTATCTGAAGGGGGAGGATGAGATGACAAAGTTTGAATACTCAAAACAATTCCAAGCTCAACAAATTTGTCCCAAAGCAACTGTGGCAATTTAGGAAAAGGCTCCTGAGACAATCTTTCAAACAGAGGAGAGGGAGAGGAACTAGGCGAACCAGTTGGTTCAACCACGATGATTTTGTCTCAAATAACCAGAAAAGAGATTGATTTCAAGGACTTTAAAATGTATTTAAAGATATACTCATGATTTGGTCTAAAAATACTAACATGAATGTTATAAGATCATGGGCAGCAATTTTTTAAGATGCAAAAATAAATTGGTGCTCTTTCATGTTTTAAGAGTCAAGAAAGAAGGAAAGTCACTCTATCACTTTCGGTTTGAAATGAGCTCGAAATTACAATCGCTTGGGTGATGTTTTATATTTAGGGAGTCAAAATCAAAATGACTACTCATTATGATCTAGGTAAAAAGGATTACCAGGTCACTATGAACTGCAGAATACCTCCTGAGAAACCGAGAAGTATAGGCATGCAATCTCCCCGAATGTTGTGTTCGGTGTATCACTTTTACAAGGTAGCAGACTCAATTTTTTATGGATAAAGGATTGCAACCTAGTGGGGTCTCCCTTTATATACTTGACGATACGAGGAGCACAAGTCCGTACTAGTGTTGTCTAGTGCCGAAGCGAATGACAACTGCTAGGTTTTAAGATGTCGGAACACGTCTCTAGCCTAGACCTTCTAAAATGTGATTGTTAGATTTCAAATGTGCCTTAGGTTAATTGAGTACATTTTAGAGTTGATCTTGAAATTATGTCTCAGTTTTCAGGCCTTATTGATGTGACTCGAAAAAAACACCTATATGCAGCTAAATGAGACAATACCCTTTCAATTCGATGAATTGTCTACACTAATGAGATTAGAAAACACACTCAAATGCAACAAAACAAGCAATTGAAAGAAAAATGACTTTTTCACTATTTCGCTTTTTGAAAACAAAATGATGAAAAAACTCTTTCTAATTCCTAACTTTCCTATCAAATGCACTTCAAGTAGCCCTTTCACTAGTAAAGAGAATTCATTTCTTTTTCAATGCAAGTGACGAGGCAATTCTAGCCTTCAATTATGCTAACTAACGTAACATATTGATTCAGCAAACTAGAATTATGTATTTTTCAATGAAATGACAGAATGAATCTTTCACAAACACTTCAATGAAATATTTCCAATACAATCAATCACAAGAAAACACAAAGCACAAAAGAGAATTCCTTTCAAACTAATGAAGCAAAGACTGAACCAAAACAAGATGGGCAATGTGATCTATGCCTGAAAAGAGACACTCAAACACCAAATGAAACTTTTCAAACTTGTTAAATGGAAATCAAAGAAACAAAAGGACTAATCAAACGAAATGCAAGGAGAAAATTTGACTATCGACTTGACTTTCTGAGCACGCAAACAAGTGAATGGGTGACGATCTAGATTCCCTAGGGTTATACACCATCCAAGAACTCAAGAAACCAAGTGAAGAAGATGCAAATCAACCAAGCATACAAACCAAGCTAAAAGAGCTTTCCAGTCAGGGAGAACATAGTCAAAACAAGCTGAGAGACAAAAATCAGAAGGGCAAGACATACTGGCTATGATCTAGGGTAAACCTTGATCTTCACCTACAGGAATTGGCATGACTGCCTAACTGACAACACGTGCCAAAATGGGGTCGACGCGACTATTTTTGAGAAACTCGCGCTGATCGGCGCGACTGTCATAAAAATAAACGTGTTGATTGAGGATTCATGAAAAAAATAAAAATTTTCAAAGGCTAAGACCATACTTACCACTGTAAATTTTAGGCTCAGAGTAGTGAACTAGTCAAAGCAAAGAACACTAAAGGGAAATGGTGATACTAGAAAATTTCACACAAAACCATAAAATGACAATCAATCAAACAGAAGGATTGGCTCCCCAGTGGAGTCGCCAATTTGTGGTGCAGGGAAATTCCTAGTGCAGACACAAAAAATTCCTCTAGCCTGAGAGTGCAAGTCTAGCCATAAACAAACAATATATGGACAATCTCCTTAATCAATTAAGAGGGCCTACCTCTTATAACACTATTCCGCTTGATGATGATCTTGCTTCCTCACTCTAGCTATCTCTCGTTTCCTTCCTTCGAATACCTGAAACAAGAAAACAACAACAAAAACAAACATGATAGCATACAATATTGTATTCATCCTACTTAATAGGTCAAGGAACATTAAGCCATAAAGATGTAAAATGATACTTCATGTAATCAATAGTTGCATTTATATAAATCAAAAAGAGATTACAACCGGTGCCTTAACGTTGTTGGTCTCCTCCGACGTATCCGGATTCCCACATTTCTGCTAGCACCTCATGGATAGCCTCAACATTGAAAGTTTTAAGGTATCTTTCCCTTTAGTCTCAAACTAAACCAAAAACACACTATTCTCCCTCAAACATACACTAGAAATCTACAAGCTATAAATGACTTTCGGATTATTCAAATTTACTCCAAACTCCAACTAGCTTTTTCTTGGCAAAAAGATAGGTTTATATAGCTTGGATGGATGGGATATGGTTCCTCTCATCATGGGAGAAGGTCTTATCTCTTGAGGTTGTTCCATCCTAATAGCGAGGAGCCCAAACTGACTTCCTCAGCTCCATCTGGCCCAACCATCTACTAGACTTCCGTTACGAAGCTTCTAGACATGGGAGCTTCGGATCCGTATTTTAAAAACCTTCAAAAAGAGGATTGACAAGATTGGAAAAGGGCTCAATTGCTCTGAATGACGCGAGGGCTATTTCTAATCTCTACAAATTGGTGTGAGGAGAAGACTGGTCAGTAGCGTCGGTCTTGTAAACTGGGATAGAAGGAAGATTCTTTGGAAATGATGCAAAGGGGAATTATTCTGCTCATGAAGAGGGACATACTGGGAGTTTCTTCATGATGGGAAAGCATCTTGGGTACACTGTAGAGGTCCTCCAGGATCGTAGACGGGGAGTATAGGGATAGTGACAAAATGTTGTGTAACACTTAGCACCTTGCCCTTACAATGATTCTTCCCAAAAAGTTATCCCTCTATACTCGCTATGCCTCAACTATATATAGCCTTTTCATTATAATACCATGGCCCACGGACCATGGGTGGGTCTCCAAACCATCCTATCACCTACCTATACAAGGAACCGATGCCCCTTTGACTCTTACTTAGTTTTGCGCTCCGCTTTCCACATTTCAAGGAGACTTTACATTGTTTAACAAAAACTATTATAAAAATTGACCCCAAGGACCCCATCCCAGCACATGGCACTCGTTCCTAATGAGAATTATAAGGCGTGAAGGCTTATCCCTCATAAACTTAGAAAGTACTCACCCTTGCTCATTCGATATTCATATGTGTGTGTGTGTACCGAGTTATCTATCATGAGATTTATGGTGCAAATAAAGGCATGATATACAATTTTATTTCAACAAAATATGGCTATTAGTATATATCTAACCATCTCTTTTTCATTTAGGCACCTTAGTCAAATTCCAGGATTAGGTAACGCAAAGATCCATTGTATTTAGGCCATTATCCTGAGTTTAAGTTTATGAAATAGACACAAGAATTAGGCCATTCCTTTGGAATTTCACTAGACATCAGCGTTACAAGAATTTATATTCCTTGGCATTAACAAATTCATTTTACCGTTACTCAATAAATACATGGGAAATCATCATTCCCATTTTATACAATAAATCATGTTCCTCGATGTTAATGTAAGAAATTCATTAGCGCACTAGGCATGTATAAAATATTCAAATTAAGGGAATCATGAATAAGCATTATTGCATGAAACAAACAGGAGCTAAACCACTCCTCAAATAAAAAAGTAAATAACATTTATCAATATCAGTCCATGCATTTTTCTCAGTGTGTGCATTTATACTACAAACCCAATTTCGTGAGATTAAACAAGTACTTATCTTACGATGAGGAACCTAGTAACTGATATTGGGACTCTAACTTTCCACCCAACCTTATATTAGCCTGCACTGCCACCTTTCTTGCATTCAATCACCCCCAAATGAGATTTCAGAGGTTGAGGAGAAATGCTCAAAGGAATAAAACCAGTGTTTCCAACTAAAACAAGGTCTCCCAAGGCTACATCAACTCCACACATAAGTTAATCAAGAATTTAAGCAATTGCTACACTACAAGGCCTTTAACTATACCATCATCAATGCAGAGGGATCCTTGCAAGCACAAAGATTCACCATTCAATCATGGGTGAAGGCCTTAATGTGGGAAGGTTTATCAGTTGGACAAGTTGTCGTTAGGCTAATAGGTTCATCAATCCACAAGCTTCCCACTCTTTCTTTGCATCTTATTTTCTATGTTTGTTCCTCTCATGTGGAATTCTTAATCCATCACTTACATACAATTAACAAGACCCATTTTTTTCTCAGATGTTCTTGACATATCCTAATTGTCACACCATAGAGGCATTTCATTTATTCAACAATGTTACATGGGATTCAAGAGAGCACAATGAATCAAAGTTCAATTACAGGAGGAGATATTTACATGGGAATTCTCATCAACTATAAAAGTTACTATCAAACCAACAGTTTCATTAATCCACAAGATTCCCTTTGGGTTCATTATTCTTAAGGCAAGCCTCTCTTAGTGGGTTCACCAACCCTTAAGCAATCCACTACTCATTCACATGAGGAGAGAATAACACGAGAAGGTACATCAATTGGACAAGCTACTTCCATGCAAGTAGTTTCATCAATCCACAAGCTTACTGGTGGGTTCATCAATCCTAACGCAAGCCACTCTTGGTGGGTTAATAAGCCCTTAGGCAAGCTATTTCTCATTCACAAGAGGAGAGCTTAACATGGGAAGGTTCATCAGCTGGAAAAGCTATTATCAAACCAGTAGTTTCATTAGTTCACAAGATTCCTAGTGGGTTCATTAGTCCTCAGGCAAGCCACTCTTGGTGGGTTCATCATCCCTTAGGCAAGCCACTACTCAATCACAAGAGGAGAGCTTAATATGGGAAGGTTCATCAGTTGGACAAGCTATTGTCAAACCAGTAGTTTCATAAGTCGAGAAGCTTCCCAAGTGGGTTCATCTGTCCTAAATCAATCCACTCTTTGTGGGTTCATTAATCCTTAGGCAAGTCACTCTTTGAACTCTCTCTCTCTCTCTTTGCATTCCTCCTTCTGAAATTCTCTCTCAAGTTGTGTTCTTCCCCAAATCAGTTTTTTATTTCTCCACCCTTTTTCTTAGTTGATGCTTTTTCCTTCTTTTTGCCTCTATGTATTCCACTGATGCACACTCCTTTGCACGTTCTCCATGCTAAATTCTCCCCTCAAGAGTGCCCTCAGGCCAACTCTATGGCACCCTTCATTTTTTATTGTCTACATGCCCTCTTCCCTAGCAAGAAAGAATGAATCCCCATTTTAATTTCCCTTCTCAAGAAGTCTTCTCCCTGTAACTTTCCACTATTGTCATTACAATTGTATACTGGTTTGTGTGGAATCTCGCTGCTCCTGGTAGTGCATCCCCCCTTCATTAATTTTTTTCCTCTTTTACTTGTAAAATTTTCCAAGAGAGCATGGTTCTCGTCTTTTCTTCTTTAGCTGGAATTAAAGCACATTAGCCAATTTAAGGCACACTAGTCAACCTCTATCACTAGCATTAAAATGGTTAGGTCTTCTCCAATTTCCCAAGTGATCTCCCTCCCTAAGCTCTCAAATTCCTATCCCAATTCTCAACCCTTTTAATTATAACAAAAATGTTTATAATGTTTACAATAAGGGAATTAACTAGGGGTTATCACAATGAGAAAAATCAAATTTCAATTAGCCTGCAAGAATTTTTGGACACGAGTAGAGAAATAAAGGTTTCTAGTGTTCTTTATATTATAGGAAGGTCAAAAACCTAAGAAAGAAGGATGGAAAAGAACTGGTAGAGAAAGGAGTTACAGGGAGGGGCATAAATTCATAAACTTAGCTTGATACCATGTCAAGCCAAGATGAGTAACTCTTGGCATGTAATGTATTTCATTAATGAGCAATCAAATTTATATAAAGAACTAACCCTTCATTGCATTACCCAAGGGTTGTTTCATCTTCCTAATTTTATTTATTTACAATTTTATCTTAGGACAAAAATCCCAAAGGGTTTTTTCCAATAGTGACACATAAAATGGTGCATACATCAATACATTGGTAAGATATTTATTTAGGTGTGACTTATGTGATGCATTTAATGTTGTGGTGAGCTACACTATGGAAGAGTAGAGTATATTAGGGAATGGGTAAGAGATAAATATAATATAAATGATTTTAGTCTTTACATACCCAAAAAAAGGTATGTGTGATGAACAATGTCAATTGAACAACCAAGAATTCTAAGTGAGGTTATTAATGGGTTATGATAAAAAATCTAACCCATATTTCATATTTTATGATATTTGTTTTCCTTTTAAGATATTATTAAGATGGTTTCTGAATTACCCTTATATAATAGGTTTGAACCCCTTAAAGGATTATGAAGAATTCAATTTGATTTCTAATAAGTAATATAATATACACTATTAGTAAAAAAGTCAAATTTTACTATCACATTGTTAGTGACAATAACTCTAAAATGGTGTTGGTCAGAATTTGGATTGATTTTAAGATGACCTAAGATATAATTTCTCAAATAATCAATAGAAGGAACAAAACCATTATTTTATAGAAAAATCCCTCCCCCTCCTCCTTATCTCACGCACACTTGATTATTCAACTTAGCATTTTAACATTTTGTATTGGCTTAAACCCCCCCAAATAAAACCTCTCCATCATCATTATGATGAAATTGAAAACTTTTAATTCCAAGAAAAATGATTTCTTAGAATTTTAACATTTTGTATTGACTTAAAACCCCCCCAAAAAAACCCCTCCATCATCATTATGATGAAATTACAAAATTTTGATTCCAAGAAAAATGAAATCATAGTTGTACAATCTAATTACACCCATAGGCATGTTTATTTATCAGCAAGCATAGCTATAAAAATTAATTAACTGATAATTTCCAAAATGATCAATAGAGGGAACAAAACCACTATTTTATAGAAAATATATATCTCTCTCTAACACACAAACACACACTTTATTATTCAACTTAGAATTTTAACATTTTGTATTAACTTAAAACTCCCAAAGAAAACCTCTCCATCATTCCTATGATGAAATTGCAAATTTTTAATTCAAAGAAAAATGAAATTACATTTGTACAATCTAATTACACCCATAGACGTTTTTATTTTATCAACTAGCACAGTTATATAAACTAGCATTTGCACCAGATGTTGCAAAGGAAACGTTGTAAGGCGTAAAGTGAGGAAGAATAGCGACATGTGAATGGGCATTGTTGAAATCAAGGGTGGAGGATAATGAGTTACAGTTACAGCGATATCCTTGAGTTACTTGTGAGTATTCCGAATATGGATATTTTGTAAATAACAATAGTCTCATGTAGAGGTTATCCATTATCCATGTAGTTGCTATTGTTTATGTGAACATGTTATGGTATATTATTTTAAGGTTTATTGTTTTTAATTTTTAAACAAGTTTGAGGGACACAAGATTGCATAACATATGATATTTTTCTTCATTTATGCTATTTTTCCATATGCTACCTATTTATGGCATTGCTTTTTGACATCTGGGGCAATTGAGGATTAATGGTGACATGGGAAAGGTTATTGAAAATAATAATTAATAAACAAGATTGCATGTAAAGGTGGAAGATAAAGATAAATGATTTACATTAAGTGAAATTTACAGATAGTATAATGTTTGTAACAGAGATTGCCTCTTGATCTTCAAAGATGCTTTTTAAGTTTCAATAAAAATACAAGTATTAGATTGTAATGGAAGAGGTGAAAAAATAAGTACAACATTGTGAACAACGTCATGTTGTCATTCCATATTTGAAATTTGCATCAAAACTTGTTGGAGACATCCGAGACTTAAAGAAGCAATAATGAACCTGCAAAATGTATATTTCATTAAAATTATGTAGAAGTATTATTAATATTTGAAATATATAAATTAATTGTGGAAATTCATTAGAAATTTTTAAGAGTACATTCTTATAAGATGATTGTAGAGGCTATAGATATGATACAACATAGAATGTGGAACCTACAAGTTACATTTTGTTCAAAAGATAAAGCTTAAAAAAATACTTCAATTTCTCTCCTTTAAAAATAATTAAACATCATTGAATATTTTAACAGAAAAATGTTAAGATGCATTGATGTGTCCTTTTCAAGTGATGCATTTTATCATGCTTACAAATATATGCAAACTTACCTCCACAATAGCATTCACAGTGTGCATAATGTCAATGACCTAAATATCAACATCTCTATTCACTTTTTCTAAATGTTGTAAACAACCAAAATTCTAGAAATATTCGTAAATGTGTACAAATATTTATAGGCACACTCCCTATACCTCAAGATTTTTGGTTTCAACTTCAGCTTTGGAAGTCTGCAGATTTATCCAAGCTTCAATTCTTGCTTCTTCTCGCTGATATCTGAAATTTATAGACAACCTGAATGTTCAGACATTTTGTTGTGAAAATTATAGATAACAAATGCTAGCAATCTCTTAAAGGGCTATTTTATACTATTGTAAGCTAATTTTGATCATGATTTTGTGGAAAAATAAACTAAAGTAATATCTAGAAGAAAGTTGTGTACTTCAAATTTCCTTGTTTTGGTTTCTATTTTTTCAAGCAAACAGGTGGCAGATAGAAAAATAAGTGGCAAACTTATGCATTAGTTTCATTTCAAACTTTGAAACTTTGAATAAAAAGAACTTTATAAATGCGAAGTTACCCAAACCTTCTCTTCCTTTCAGACTTTGGATAAAACACTGGAGAAAAAGAACTTTGGAAATGTCAAGTTACCCCAACCTTCCCTTCCTTTAAAACTTTCGATAAAAACAACGAGGTCAGACACAATTACCACATCTTTGTTATTGCATTCATTGTAGGCCATAATACTTAGCCCAAAGCCAAGTCAACATCCATCATAGTATGACTTAGTTAAGTCAGCAGAAAACCAGTGACTCAGATGAGTCAGCACTTGATAACATGGACAATTACCTGTGTAGTCCAGAAAGGAAAATGGAAAAACAGTTAAAGAAACAAAAGAAATGAAGTCTAGGTGGAGTATAGTTTTAATTTTAATTCTTAAAGTCAATATAGATTGAATTTTAGTTTCATCAACTTCATTTTTAGCATTAAAAGCTTAAGTTGGAACTCCCATCCCGGATGATTTGGTGAAGCAATCAGACCCATGGGATCTTATGCAGAGAGAGTAGAAGATGAGCATATTTTCAGCTTAAACAGGCTTAACAGATTCCAACATATATGCAAAGTAGACCCCTGTAAACCCATAACCTTCAGTCTATCCATTGTTTATCAGACTGGAAGGAACAATAAACACTGAAAACCCAAAGGAAGTTTTCAGTTGGATGACCTTGGAACTTCTTAACACATCAGAGGTGGATGAGTCAGGTTGGACCATCAGGGACAGCCCCTCAGTACCAGAGTACAATAAATGTCGAGATTGATCCAAAGGGAATTCCTGAGGATTCACCATCTGATAATGATCAACCATGACAGATGACTCATCACATCGCCAATATTTAGAGCCTCAAAGAGTCAAATGTATATTAAATGTGTCTTAGAACTCTAAATTGGTTATATCATAACTTACGGTTCATCTCAATGTAATTTTCTCTCTTTGCACCCATACATGGAATATAAATCAACAAACTTACACATATGGTCACTAGTTGTTTGTATTTACATTGATGTCCATTACTATATATTTTTAATTTAATTTTGAGTATTTAAAGTATTTTTTATTCAGCTTAGTCATTTGCTAAATCAAAACCTGCGTCCATGCCAACTTTGAGCCAAATTATAATTTGAGGCTTATCTATGTCCAAATAGAGTAGGATAAATTTGTTTAGAAATAGGAAACATAGATTATAGATTAATCACCTTTCTGTTAGTGCTCGAGTTTTGAAATATATAAACGTGTGCTAGATGTCTAAATCATATGAATGAAAAATGCAACATTTGTTTTAAAAAATTAGTGTACTTCTTTTTAATAGTTTTTATTTGTTGAGATCTAAATCAAGCCTTCCAATTAAACAAGCAAGGAATTCCCTTTCATAATCATAAGTTAAGAGCAGTTTAGTACCCAATATCAAGAGCTTTATCCTAAGTAGATCAGGGATTTATACGCTCAAAATAAATCCTAATTACTGGAGTACAAATGTGGAAGATCAATAGTGTAATGACCAGGTTGATTTATTCAACATTTTGGCCACACCAAGATCAGACATTGTATCCAATCAACAAAAATGTATGCTTGGCATACAATGTTGTCATACATTATTTTATTTTTTTAATAAAATTTTATTTACCTACCAAAAAAAAAATCATCATTCAATTTCCTCTCATCTACCACAAAAAATCTTCAATATATGCTCAGAAGTTCCACTCGTATTGCAAAAACCTAATGATGACTTTTGTGAAATACAAGAAGCTATGCATTTTCCATGAGATCTACTGAACTCTACACATACGTCTCAGACAACATGCATTATTAATGGAAGAAATTCCTTGAGGTGAATGGTGTGCAAGATAGACCATGCATACAATTCAAAGCAAGTCCTGACTCCTGCCTTATTTCATAATTGTTACAAGTAGAAGCTTGCAGTAGTTGACATGTTGAATTGGTTATAAACTTACGAAGCCTACAAATGAAGAGGCCTAGATGCAATTTTGGAAGTAAGAATGTCTAGTTCTATTTAATTTCCTTTGTTATGTACCCATTGAAAGACAACCCCACTTCCATCATCCCTTCCAGCCTAGGAATACAATTACATCATGAAGTTTAGATATATACTACATTCAACTCCCAAGAAGTGTTAATGTGTTTGAGCCTTGTGCAAGATTCAATGCATCTCTGATTGCTTTTCATTGCTACCTGCCTATCCTTCTGCACCACTAAATTTTTCAGAGTTGAGCAATGACAAATCCACCACCAAAAAATAACATAATTTAATTTGAGTATCAATCCCATGTTTTTTCAAGCAAATATTCGGGAAAATGCAACCTAGACGTTTATAAAGTACAAAAATAACTTCAACAATTTGAACATTAAGAGCTTGCCACCAAGAGGTCTCTTAAAGTAAAGGTAAAGCTGAAATTCAATAAATACCTTAACCACCTATAAATGCACAGAAGTGTTATTTTATTAGCACAAGAGAGCTATTAGATATGGCATAAACAGGATAGCAAATTTCTGATGATGGCCTCACCGATATATATATATATATATATATATATATATATATATATATATATATATCCATTATGTGGGCCATGTATCCATCTGTACATATGCCACTTAATGTCTGTAGATACTCTAGCTTAGACAATATCATAATCTCCACAGAAACTAAACACACACGTGCACACACAAATTATATGTGAATTATAGGAAGTGTCATATCAAGTGCTTATTGAATTGAAAAATGCATGTGAATGTGTTGTGAGCCACGGAAGGAGAACAATAATATGCCTCAACATATTCTCCGCTTTTACAGGTTGAGGAATTATATTTTTTCATTTGAATCTCATGTTTTAGTTGCAAAAAATTAAAATTTCCATGTGATCTCTCTAATAGTCTTACCCCTTCTTGGCACTAGCTAAGTAATAGAAAACATATCCACTTCCTTGACCTACTCATTTTAGACACCTGGTATTCACATAAAGCAGTCATACTACTGCAGTGAAGCATGGAGGTGAAATGGTTGCAACTTGCAAGTGTTTTTTACTATATGATATATGTCAATTTGAAAATTGTATATCTTTTCTCAAACTGTAATCTTCAAAGATGACAGTTCTGCAGGTGCACAGAAAAGCAAGAACAAATTAAAATAGATCACTATTCTTAAAATAATAGCCATCAAGTTTGGTTCTAATTTTTAAGAAATATTGGTAATGATAACAACTATATAAATGTGCCTACTCTAAGAGCAAGAAAACAGTGACATGCTACAACCCAATAGTCCACTTTTATGTTTCTTAAAGAAAGGCATGGCCCTACCTGTACAAAACAAAACATTAAAGAAAAAATCCCACCAAGGGCATCGTGTGAAAGATGCTTCACCAAAATGGTACTTATGATTAATAGTAATTTCTAATTCCTGCCTTGTCTGTAAACTATGATACACATGGAAGCTTACAACACTAATCACCTTCATTTGCTATTTCATAACATCTGCCTGGGAATTTTTTTATTATAAAAAATATGAGGAATGCTCAGACAAACAAATGGAAATGGTTCAGAAAGGAAATGATTTCTTAACATTTTACAAATTGTTGATAAGAAGAAGAGGCTATGACACCAGTAGTTTTTTAAGGAAGATAGAAACAAAAAAATCTTAACCCAAAATGGCCAAAGGAAAGACCTAATTATTTCTAGGTGGGCACCCTACTTCCTCACTTTAATTTTATTTTTCCATTTAAGAAATCTATACAGGTTCTATATTTAATAATTAAAAACAAAAAAACAAAACACTGTTGGAAATAATACTGAGAGGGGGCTGAATCAATATTAGCAAGTCAATAATATTTCATTTCACAATCAGATTTGTATACACTACTTTAGTTAATGAAACTTGCGTATATACACAACTGTTGTTAAGGAAACTAATGTATACCCTGCAAACTTATAATTTAGTTAATTCATCAGATGTTGATCTTTAATCTATGCATCAGAACCATATAAACAGTAACCAGGTACAGTAAAAACAGAGCAAACAATCACACACAAGAACACAAGATATAAGGTGGAAACCTAATGTGGGTGAAAGCCACCTGTTGTAATTCGTCTCTATATTCTTTTAATAAGAAACTTCTTTTTACAATATTTTTGTACTGGTGCAGTCTTATACCAGTACGCAGGCTTCTACCTGTAGAAGGCTACAACCTTCTCTCATTCTCCAGCTTCTCCTGGAAGGGAGCTTCAACCCCCTTAGCTCTTGTACTAGCTGATGTGTTTACTAGTACGTAGTGTTGACCTACTGAAGGCTACAACCTTCTCTTTTTCTTCCAGGGACCACGTTTCATAAATTTTTAGACTGGATCCATCAATAACATCAATCAAACATCTACATCAACCAATCTCCTTTGCACCAACCAAAACTGAATCAAACAATCACTTCTCTGAAAGTTGTAACTAGAATACAATAACAGTAACCAGAACCCAAGCCAGAACCTAGAACACTGCAAAAACAATCAGAAGTAGCTAAAGCATATTTTATGAGGTGTACACTACTTCAATGTGACGAACTTGCGTGCATACGCATTCTTCCCAAGGAAAACCTGCGTATACGCTATTTTGAAATGTCGAACCAGCATGTATACGCGCCTTTGCTATAATGAACCTGCGTATAGATCTGTAAAAGATGATTTAACCTTTACAACTATTCAGACATCAGTTATACCCAGATCATCAGATTTATAGATTATGACATGCGCCAATTATTCAGATAAAAGATCAAAACCACACAAAGATACTTCTCTTCAAGTCTTAAGATCTTGACCCATCAATAGAACTTATCCTTCATCAAGCGCTCAGGTTCATCCTCGATTCAGATCCAGATATGCACCATAACCCAATGACTGGTATTCTAAATCTTATTCTTCATTAGATATTCAATACTTGAGGTCATTTGCCTAATGATCTTCTCCTCCTTTTATAGTCTTAGGCCTTACTCAATACCATGGTCCAAAACCACTTAGAATCAATACCTTGTACCAAATACCTGGGGTCAACACTTCGGTCAAGATACCTTGGACCAATACCATGGGTCAAAATACCATGGACCAAAACCAAGTTTTCCAAAATGTATGTGCCTTTCCTTTCGTGAAAGTGCATGTATACACATATGCGCCTTTTGGTCTGCGAACTTACGTGTATATGCGGTTTGACCAATGGGGAACGTGTGTATACCCCTTTTTCTTCATTCTAGGAGCCTGAACTGTGATCTGTCATCTGAGTGAGTTGCCATCAAGGACAACACCTGTGACATAGTGTCAAATCTGTGTCATAATGCCAAAAAAAACCTCCTAACAAACATTTGGCACCCAATAGAGTGCAAACAAAAAGACAAGAAGCCATTGCCCACATGAATGCATGGAAGAATGGTTTCAGGGGGCTTATAAACTCCTTGGCCCTTGGGACAGACATGACGACATATATAACTTAGAATACTATAAGGAGATGTTGTATAGAGCCAGAGATGATGATAGTTCTTAACATATATTGAAGGACCTACCAGAGGTAGCACTATCGTGTCCAAGACATCAAAGGAATTCAAGCTACTATGGCACCTGAGGAAAAATTTCAAGTATCTACCCCCTGTCACCTACACCTATGTCACTGGATTAGAGTTGGCACTAACGGAAATGAGAAATCATCACTATCCCATGGGCCCACAGTGGAGGCATATTTCCAACTACATCGCCTTAGAAAAGTACCTGTCATCCAGTCAGCAACAGGTCCACCAGGCTCAATGGATGTAGTAGCCTCAAGCATCATCATCTTCTCAAGTAGTCTCTCAACAACCTGCTCAACCTTCTCAGCCCTCTCATCAGTCACAACTTGCACCAAAATTGTTACAACAACTATATCCATAGCAACAAGCATAGCTTAAGCAACAATTTCAGATACAACCAAGACCTCAGCAGCCTACTACAAGGTAGCAGGGATCTCAAAGAGACAATAGACAATATAAAAGACATCAGCAAAGGCAGCATGGAAGATAAAAGACAAATGATTCACTAAAGGACAAAATCAGAGACAACTCTCCTAATACATTTTGTTTCAAAATTCTTTGTTGTTTTAATGTAAAAAAGGGCTAATTGGCCTATTTTGGTCACATGTTGAGACTAAGCAACTGATCCAGGATCAAAATGGTTTAGAATGGAAGTGATTTCTTAACATTTTCCAAATTTTTTATAAGAAGAAGAGGTTATGATACCAATAGTTTTAGAAGGAAGATAGAAAGAAAAAAAATCTTAACCCAAAATGGCCAAAGGAAAGACCTAATTATTTCTAAGTGGGCACCCTGCTTCCTCACTTCAATTTTATCTTCCCATTTAAGAAATCTATACAAGTTCTATATTTAATGAAAAAAAAAAACACCTCCTAACAGACCTTTGGCACCCCACACAACCATTGAATTCAGGGATCTCTTTGGCACCCCACACAACCAAGCCTAGTAAGCCAAACAATTGGGTCAACACCCTAGCTCATTAACACAGAATATTTAGCGGGACATGGGAACAAAATGCCAATTCAATACATTGAAATTTGACTTCATGCAAAAAAAAGGCAAGGTGCAAAGATGAAGTCATAAATACAAGTGACTGAAGAATACATTTTTGATGTTGATGATGCACATCTTTTAGCCCTCAGATTAGTGGGAATCAATATCACACAGTTATCTGATGTGAAGTTGAAAAAAATGCATGTTGATCTCATGGCCAAGGATAATGATCGACAATTTAAAAGAACAACTCAAGATCCAGAGTGACAGGGTAAAGAGCAAGACAACTTTAAGAAAGAAATTGGGGATGGGGATTGATGACAAGATATCAAACACTTATAACCAAATCAGCCAAACCTAACAAGCCTCAAAGAAAGAAAATATATCAACAACCCATATGGTGAGAAGTATAGGATTTAAATAGCTATCAAGGATGGATGGATAACGTTGATTTTGGTCACATGCTGAGACTAAGAAACTGATCCAGGATCAAAATGGTTTAGAATGGAAGTGATTTCTTAACATTTTCCAAATTGTTGATAAGAAGAAGATGCTATGACACCAACAGTTTTAGAAACAAGATAGAAACAAAAAAATTGTTTTCCTATGATGATATTGCAAATTTTTAATTCCAAGAAAAATGAAATTACAGTGGTACAATCTAATTACACCCATAGACGTGTTTATTTTATCAACTAGCACGATTATATAAATAAGATGATTGATAAACATGGAAATGCATTAAAATACTTACTTCATGATACATCTCACGTTGTCCAGATTAATAAAAGTTTAAAAACTAACTATATTATAACTTTATTTTAAATAGTAATAATAATTAATATATGACTTAACATCGATGCAATGGCTCCAGCACACGTAGACTTCACAGCGCTCGGTCGAAACGCCTTGACACCCAATCGGCAAGTTGCGCCATCGATGCCCACCCTTTCTCCTGCAGTCCGTCTCACAACCGATTCCGGAGTGTGGTATGCCTACCCTCCCTGTTGGCTCTGGACCTGTGTTAGTTTGCCTCTGCTAGAGAATAAGCCTAGATTTAGACTTGTAGCCGCATAAAACCTATTCGTCCCCGAGGACAACCCTGTCTCGGCTATTATAACGCAGACTGGCGGCGCCATCAAGGGTAGGGGCTGCCGAGAGAGCGACTCCAAGGCCAAAAAGAGGGATGAGGGTTTGAAGAAACCTGATCTCAAGGATAAGGGGATCGTCTGGGCCGATTTGAAGGCTCCCCAAGATGGAAATGGGCACATTACAGTGGATCTATGCTTCAGGGATGTCGTTATCATCATCAAGAATCTGATTGACAAAGATGTCAAGACTTTTCTTGCAAACTATCTTATGGAACATGCAAACATCCAGGGGAAGCCGGATCTGATCAATTTTTGGAGGATTTGTAATCGCACTCTAGATCTGGTGCGCATTGCAACTACATGGACTCTGAAATGGATAAACTCCCCTCAATCAGGGAACTATACAACAATATGTCTTCTGGAATGGTCAAGCAGCCTTCACAAAATCCAGATCTGGGGGCAGACAACCGTCAAGATACCCCTATGCCTTGATTCCCGGGCCAAAATCGCAGAGGAACACCAGTTAGGCAAACAAAACGGCGATGATCTAGGGTTTTGGATCTGGACGAACTGGGAAACAGATTGGGGGTAAACTCAGTCGAACTCAAACCCTAGAGAGGCGGATCTCATACAACTCTTCATTAAAGCACTGGAAGGCAGGCATTACTGCTTGAGGTTATGGAAGGGCAGCAGCATCCAGGATCTACGGAATAAAATACAGAACCTACTTGGCATACCAGAACAGGGGCAAAATTTGTTCTACATGGGACGCAGCCTACAGGACAACTACACCCTTCAGGACTACAACATAACCACAGATTCGACCATCATCATCAACCTCCGTCTAAGAGGTGGATGTTCTAGAACCAGCTCAAAGAACACAAGCTCCAAGAACACAGGCTCCTTCAAGGACGCTATCAAGGGTAAAGGGAAAGCACAAGCCAATCCTGCAACAACCCCTGTACTTCTCGGGCCCTACATTGTTGAACAAAAAATTGAGAATCCTGCTCTCACCATTGCAATGCCTGAGGTAAATGCTCTGTACTCAGATCTATATTCCCACTCAGTTATTTGTAGATTCAACGGGTATTGGCCCAGATCTGGCGACCTGCACCACTGGATCCACACTACCTAGACACCAAACTGCGAAATTTACTTATGCCCAAAATTTTTTTATTGTAAGATTCAACATAGAACAGGAAAAGGAATACATCCTTAATAAGGGGCCATGGTTCTGGGGCAACGCAGGGCTCTTCATCACCCCATGGTTTCCATATTTTGACGCCAATACAATGGTGGTATCAAAGATGCCAGTCTGGGTTAGGCTGCACAACCTTCCACTACACTTCTGGCACCACAAGGTTTTAATCACTATAGGGAATACCTTGGGGAAATTTCTAAAGATTGATGAAGACAGACTCACAAAGGGAATATTTACCTTCGCCAGAATATGTGTTGAAGTAGATCTCAGCCAGGGACTACCAGAAAGTATAATACTGAACTTTAATAACACTCAGTGGATACAATCCTTGGATTATGAAAATACAGCATTCTGATGCCGAGGATGCCTACAAACAGGCCACCTTCACAGTGCTTGTCCACAGGCAAGAAACATCCCCAATCGGAACAAGCAGCAACAGAGGAAGCCTAAAGGATGGAAAAATACAAAGCCATTGGATGAAGAAGAAGACACAACAGACACTACAGAATACAAAGCAGAAAAGGATGAACAAAAAGTCCAGCACAACACGCAAAAGCAAGAGGAAGCCCCCAGTAATCCATTGCAGCAACACGATCCCCAGACAACAGGAAAGGAAATAACTGGCAACAAGAGAACTCATGGATCAGAAGGATCTGAGTCAGACAAGGACTCTCCCATAACTATAACAGAAAATCAGCTCTCCATTGTAACTACTACCCCCAACTCTGGGGGATGGCGAAAGGTGGAGAAAAAGAAAGGGAGAAAAGAATAGTTTTTTATATTTTCATTTTTTATTTTTATTTTTGGTTTCTATGAAAACCAGAAGAGTATTTATGCATATGCTTTTTAGCATCTACAAAATGTAATTTTGTCTTATGAATAAAATTATGACTTTTTCCACGGGGAAAAAAATTAATATATGACTTAAACATGCATACATTTCAATAAAATTGTAACAAGATTTTTAACTATGGAGAATCACCCCTACTATGGGCCAATGCTTACCAATACCACATGTCAAAAGGATCATAATTCATGTTCATATGAAATTTTTCTAATTAATTAATCAATTTAATTATAAGAGAAGAAGGGGTATAACTACTTTTGAGATACATTTGTCTTTGATTTATGACTTCTACTAAGAATACTCTAGCATATTCCATGGAGGTTAAATCCCTACTGTCAACTTATCTAGAATATACATGGAATTTTTTTATGTCGATAGGCATGTCTGTTTAGGAATAAGGCTTCCAGAATTTTAATTTAATTAGCAATCATTATTAGGTGGATGGTAAGGATTTAACTTCTATAGAATACTCTAGAATATTCTTATTAGAATACACAAATCAAAGGCTCAGATTTGTTTACAAAGTAGTTATGTTTTTTGGGCATGTGGTATGATAAGTCATGGTATTGGCCCATTACATTTTAACAAAACCTATTTACAAATTAAGAGTCTCCATGATAAATTCAAGGTGAATCTCCATGGTTAAGAATCTTGTTACATGTTTTTTTTAATTTTATATATGTTTAACTTATATATTATTTATTTTTATCATTAATAATTATTATTATTATTATCCCTGTCTGCTCCAACCATGTTTCATGCCTCCTTCCTCTTCTTCATTGCAATATATTTCTCCTTGCAAATGTTTCTTCTTTCTCGTGGTGCTCTTTCAAAGTTGTGCTCGTGCCTCCTTCCTCTTCTTCGTCACAATGTGTTTCTTCTTGCTCGTGGTGCTCTTTCAGAGTTGTGCTAGGTTGTTCCATGGTTATGTTGTCCCGACTTAATTTTTGGCATGACATTTGTTTTGTTTATGACACTTTTTGGGAGGAGTTGAGGGGGTAAAGGGTTGGTCGGCTTCTTTTGTTGTTCAACCCTCTAGTTTCATGCCTTTTCTTCATGCTACCAGGGTTTCAGTCAACATTTGATTGCGGACTATTTGCGGAGAGTCTTGGTTTCTCTTCTAGCGATCTATTAATATTGTGGCTTTTTAGATTCCGTCGGCAATGTTGTCTTCTTTGGACCGGATTTACCTATGCATGTGGGGGTGTTGTGTCTCTACCTTTCCTCACCGCACTTCCTTCCATCTTCAAAGATCGTCTTTGCAATTATCTTCATGGATGTCGTTGTGTTTTTTCTTTGGGTTTCAATGCCCTTTTTTGGTTATTTGCTGCCAGGTTCCATGCTTCATTTTGAAGCTAGTAGGGAAATTTGTGGCCTAATATCTTTTGTTTTTTTTGTTAGGCTTTCTACCTTATTGTTGGTCATCTAATGTGGTGAGGGTTTCATGCTCTATTTTTCTATATTTGTGTGACGTTGTTGGATTTGTGTCAGAATGTGTTTTTGCTCTTTGTATCATAGATGTATTTGCTTAAATTTGCATATACACTTAGGGTGTCTACATAAGGTAATTTTTGTTTACTCTTAATAAAAAATAAAAAACTAAAAACTTATATATTAATTTTTTTTTACATTAATGACAATAATAATCATTTTAAATAAAGTTATAATTTAGTTCATTTTTATGATTTTTTAGAAGCTTGAGAGGTGTGATGAAGTGTTCTAACATTTATTATAAATTGATGTCTTTTAGTATTTTTCAAGAATTTAATTTATATGATTGTCCTAGTTATACAAATAATTAATATATAAGTTAAATATATATAAATTTAAAACAACATGCAACAAGATTCCTAACCATGGAGGTTTACCACCACTTTACCATAAAAATTATTTATCTATAAATATGATTTGTTACAATACCGTGGGCCAATACCATGGCTTCTCAATGCTACATACCCAAAAAAGCATAACTCCTTCATATGACACTTGTTCTTATGACATTTTTTGAACATTTCATGAAGGTTACATCCCTACCATCCGCCTAATAATAATTGATATGTAAATTAAAATTATAAAAACCTTGTTCTAAAATAGATAAAATATTTTAATTGTAAATGATTTTTTAGGCATGTGGTATTGATAAGTCATGGTATTGTAACAAAATTCATATACAGATTATGGCATAAGTGTAAGTGTATTAATGTTCAACACCTACCAATAATTTAAATTATTTAATAGTGGACTATTATTTATATTTTACAATCTAATTAGCAATTATGAATACAATGATTAATTATTTTTAATTAAAATCAAATTGATTTTGTTTGTATTTAGAAGCTTGTTTGTGGAACTTGATTAAAAACCATTCTTATTGAAGGTTCGATTACTCGTTCTTGTTAAAGATTCCATTACTTGCCGGCCTATGTTTTATGGGGGATATCGGATCATCAGAATAAGGATCCTTTTGAAAACTCCCAAATTAATCCCTTTATGACCGCCTTCAACATTAAGTATGTTTTTAATGAATAAGTTCCCAATCATATTTTAGCTAACCTGAAATTGAAAAAAGTGATTATTAATATGGATGTCTACGTGAGAGGCTTTTTTATGGACCTATGCCAATGGAAATTGTGGAGGTGGTATGGTAATTGATATTAACTCTTATTATAGTATCTAAATAAAATTAGAAATTGGCCATGTTGCTAAGGTTGAGTTATTGGCTTGTTGGGTCTTTCTAAATAAAATTAGAAATTGGCCGCGTTGCTAAGGTTGAGTTATTGGCTTGTTGGGTCCTTCTTAAGATTTCTATTTGATGATAAAAAAAATTTAAGGTGTTTAGCTTCTAAGGATTCCAAAAACACTATTAACTGGATTAAAGGGAAAACTACTATGCCTAGACTTCATTTTGAGTGTTTCATTTTGAGTGTTAGGATAAGAAAATAAAGGCATTACAAAAACAATATGACCAACATATTTACAAAGAATCTAACAATGTGGCTAATATGCTATCCAAAAAACCAATGCTCTTATTATATGCACATTTGTAAATCAAATATTGTTTTGATAGAGTACTTCAGGACTCACCTCTATATTATGTATATTTGAATAGTACAGTGACTAATTGTATCTTGAAAATATATGTACTATATTTTTAAAAACCAAAAATGTTTGTATCTTTTGCTTTAATGATAACAAAGATACAAACCTGGATAAAAAGGGAAACAAATTAAAAAATAAGTAAGAAACATGGATACAAAAGGGATGGAAAAATGCCCTTAGGGCGGTTGAATATATTCGATTGAAAAAGGCTCCATTATTGTATTTTCGTAAATATTAGTTCACGATTAGTTGTATTTTCGTAAATATCAGTTCACGATTAGCTATGGCAAAAGCCTTTAGTTGATTCTGGTGCAGTCCCTTCGAATTTCTCCTTGGTGACCGCTCTTGATACCAATATTTCCCATTTTGAGCATGGCAACTGCAAAAGCTGAGAAGAAGTTTGTCTGGTTGTTTGCAAACTGCAGGACAGCCTTTCGAGTCGGGCTGCTGGAGAAGAGTACCTGGTCTGATCCAAGCAAGCCCTGTCGCTTCACAAGACTCACGTAATACAAATTATCGAACCTCAAAGGACTCAAACGATCCATTGGCACGAACCTGTTTGGAGTACCACGTCCAGTGGCAGGGCACGCTCGTTTGAGAAGGCCTGCATAAGCCTTGTCCATGGAAGGGTCGGTAGAGTTGAAGTGACTGAATGTGTATAATCTGTTTGTGAATGCGCTGCAGTGAGATCTGCCGATTGTGTGACCACCTGTAATTCACGGTAAACGGTAAGGCTATTATGTAAAGTTTTTTTTTCTTCAGTGAAAAAAAAAAAAAAAAAAAAGAGCATATATTACCAAATACATATAGCATACATAAAACTTGTTCCATCCAAATAAGTGACAGTTAAAATTATGCTCTACAAGAGAGGATCATTACAATTCCTCATGTAAAAAACAGAGCTGAGGAAGTATGTAAACATATATTGATCATTACAATTCCTCATGTAAAAAACAGAGCTGAGGAAGTATGTAAACATATATTGAGAAATAGATTTTATCAGATTGCTCTATATAATGTGCAAGAGCAAAAAAAATTTGTTGATGAAAGACACTATTTACTAAATAGAAATCACTTTATAGAGGACTTTTTATTTACCCAGTGGCCAGGCCAGGACAAAACCATCAACAGGAAAAAAACCATGCACAGTAATATGAATGTAAGTTGTATCACTAATTTGGATATTGGGTGTTTTGATGTTTGGAATCGATTTGCAAGTAGTCTCATTCTTGTACATTGGAGTTGATCTCAGCAAGTAATCTCACTTATTCATTGGAGTTAGTCTCAGCGGAATTGGAATTTTAGTGTTTAGAATCTATTTGCAAATAGTCTCACCCCTTTACATTAGAGTTGGTCTTAACAAGTAATCTCACTGCTGTACATTGGAGTTGGTCTCAGCCGAATCGGCCGAGGAGTTGGTCTCCCAAGAATTGGCCGAGGAGTTGGTCTCCCCAGAATTGGCCAGGGGTTGGCCTCAGTTTAGTCTCAATTTAAGTTTTTTTATAATTTAAAAAAAAAAAATTATAAATCTTTTAAAATATTAATATAAAAAAAAAAATTATAAATTTTTTAAAATATTAATATAAAATGAAATATGATACACTTAATTTGAATTTGAATATAATTTAATTTTAGAAATTTATAGAGATAAATTAAATTAATTAATTGTTTTTATTTAATTTTGGATTATCATATTTCAAAAATTAATAATAAATTATTTAACTCCATTTAAAATATTTCAAAATTTATAATCCAAATAAAATTGATACTGAATAGCATTTATGTTGGGAGTTTTGGTGTTTGGAATCCATTTGCAAATAGTCTCACTGGTGTACATTGGAGTTGGTAAGCAAATAATCTCACATGTACATTGGAGTTGGTCTCAGCTGAATTGAAGTTTTGGTGTTTGGAATCGATTTGCAAATAGTCTCACCGGTGTACATTGGAGTTGGTCTTAGCAAGTAATCTCACTCATGTACATTGGAATTGATCTCAGTGACCGGGGAGTTGGTCTCTGCGGAATTAGGCCAGAGGGTTGGTCAGTTTAGTCTAAATTTAGTTTTTTTTTTATAAATTTAAAAAAAAAATTATAAAATTTTTAGATATTAATATAAAATGAAATATGATACACTTAATTTGAATTTGAATATAATTTAATTTTAGAAATTTATAAAAATAAATTAAATTATTTATTTATTTTTATTTAATTCTACCTTATCATATTTCAAAAATTAATAATAAATTATTTAACTCCATCTAAATATTTCAACATCTATATTCTAAATAAAATTGATACTCAATAACATTTAAATTACTAATTTATATATAATTATTAATATTGCAAATATCATATAAAAAGTTACACTTACCTGAAAGTGCAATCATATCCAGCAAAGAGAGACCTTTAGATTCAAAGCTTTTGCGTAGCTGATTGACATCAGAATCGCCTCTTGGCAAGTTGTTAAGAATATTTGCTTCCAGAGAGACACGCCCATCTTTGCGGCCTTTCAGTACATGCCAGGATGGTCCGTGCATCTTCAAAACAATGAGAATTCATTAATTTTGGTTTGGTTATTTTGTAATTTTGATGGTAGATTTTGGAATATTTTAAAAATATAATAGATATAAGTAAAGTATATAAAATTATATCATCGTTAAATCACATGTAAGGCTCTCTCTTTTACATCCCTATTCCTTAGTATTATTTTGCCAGTTGGGATATTTTGATAGTGGGGCTCAGCACCACAAATGTGGTTGTGGGTGGGGTTGTGGGGGTTTCTTTTGGATGAACAAATTTGTTACAGTAACTGCATTGGAGAGCTGGAAACTGGCAAATGTGGTTGTGGTTGTGGTTGTGGGGCAAATGTGGTTGTGGTTGTGGATGTGAGTGTGGGTGTGGGTGTGGTTTTTTTGGATGAGCAAACTTGTTACAGTAACTGCATTGGAGAGCTGGAAATGGGCAAATGTGGTTGTGGGTGTGGGTGTGGTTTCTTTTGGAGGAGCAAACTTGTTATAGTAACTGCATTGGAGAGTTGGAAATTTAACAAACACCAGGATTGAGATGATTGCTTTCTGGGGCTCGCTGTGATTTGTTAGAGAAAAAAAGATAAAAATATTCATATTTTTGGAGATTCAAAAACCATCATCAAGAACTTCACCGGTACTTCCAGCTTTTACCCTCCAGATCTACCAGGATTGGATTGAGGGATGGAATCAAATTGAAAGCTATAGCATGACACATATTTACAGGGAGTCTAATAAAATTAGAGATGGTCCCTTTAAAAAGAGACTGCATGACTCAGAAGGCTCAATGTTCTACTGCTCCATCACTGAAGGCAACAGGCAGGAAAAAGGACAAATCTTCATTCATTAGCTGATGGGGTTTTTTGAATTATGATTTTCTATATATAAATGCTATTTCTTCTGAAGTTGCTCGGAAGTTTTTGTAGACATATTAAGCTATAGTTTTTGAAAATGTCTAGAGTTTTTTTTCTGACTTCTGATGACTACAAGTTAGAATTTTATCTACCATGTCTGAAGAAGATATTCCCAGTTAGTTGACTTATTAAGGTTTATGCACAGAATATATGTCACTGGACCAATTAGTTTTTTCTTTCTGAAAATATCAAATCAGACAATTGATTTTGCTGAATACTTCTATATGTTCATCAAATTTTCTAAATATTCTAAAATCTACCATTGCATTAATAACCAATAATACATTTATGGCATTAATAACAAATTTATGAAATTCAACATCGAATAAAAATAAAAATCCAGTGATTGAGTATATGTACCAGAACAGTTGCATCTCTAGCCAAAATAGCCAGAATATCAGCACAGGAGACAATCCCTGGGCATGCTTTTTCCAATGCCTTCTTAGTCCGGACAACCACATCAAACCCATCTCTGGCCAATGAGAGATTAGGGATTGCTTCTCTCTCGGCCCGATTGCCTCTGGTGGATGAAATTAATATAGACCCATCGCAGCCCTGCATAATATATGACACCAATTTAGTCTGTTTTCTCAGTAACAATGTGCATGTGAAGATATTTGTATAATGTTTCCCATCATGTTTTCGCATCAAAATATATTGAATGCAGATCTAGGTATCTAATAATGAATAATAATAAATTATTCTTGATTTTGAATCTGAATTCTAACAATAAAAATAAAAAAATATTAAATATTTATAATAACTAATTATATATAAATTTATTTTAATTTTAAAAAGTAATAATTAAATATTAAAAAAAAATCATACATTTTCCATGTATATTTATGAAAATAATATATTTAGATACATTTTAGGTGTATGTGTATGAAAATAATATATTTAGATACATTTTAGGTGTATGTTTATGAAAATAATATATTCAAATTATATACCTACTCATTCATGAAAATAATATATTTAAATAATACTAGAGTTTATAGAGTTTACCAATTCAAATAATATTAGAGTTGATACGTTTATCAATTATGTTTATATATCATTGATCTTCAATATTTTTCTAAACTTTTAAACTTTTATGGAAAATGAACTTTTATAGAAAACTTTTATGGAAAATGAACTTTTATAGAAAATGAGTAGTAGTACAAAATTGTCTAAATTCACTATTTTTAAATATAGAAATTAGTCTATATTTGGCTAAAATTAATATTGATTAGCTTTACTATTTTCATAAATAAACTAAATTTAATATTAAAATTTGTGTTTTATATTTTTATAATTTATTTAAATTTAATGTTAAATTGAATTTATACATCTACCAATTTAAATAACATTAGAGTTGATACATTTACCAATTATGTCCATATAACATGGATCCTCAATATCTTTTTAAACCCCTCTCGAAAATGAGTATTGGTTCAAAACTGTCTAAACTCACTATTTCCCAATATGGAAATTAGTTCACTTTGGGCTAAAATTAATGTTAAGTTTTGTTCATCTTTGCCATTTTCATAAGTAGACTAAATTTAATATTAAAATTTGTATTTTGTATTTTTATAATTTATTTAAATTTAATGTTAATAATGAATCAACTTTTATTTTTATTTATATTTATATATATATATATATATATATATATATATATATATATATATATATATATATATATATATTAAATTTATTAATAATTAAACTGGTAAAACTTAAAAATAAATAAATAAAATAGAAAATTATAATCTCAAAGCTATTCAAACTCAAACTTGTTACATATATGAAAATTAGTTTAGGCTTATTTAAATATAATAATATATAAATTAAAAGATAAAAAAATTAATTAGAAAAAATTAATTTACATACCTAAAGAGTATTATTAATTTTAATTTTTTTATATAGAATAAAAAAATTTGAAACTAATTTATATTGAATTTGTTGTCCATTTCCATTGAATATAAAACCTAGGACATAAATCATATATATATATGAAAATTTTGCCAAATTTATTTGAAAATTGAGTATCTTTGAAAATATAAAAATATCAAATTAATTTAAATAAATTTAAAATTTCCATACTCAACATCATTATATTGATGATGATGGTTAACGTCCATTGAGACCAAAGTTTGGTCTATCAGACCTAAAGAAACAAATTATTTAGTTTGATTTAAGATTTTATTCCTATGCTCAAAAAGTTTGGAGAGAAGCCTCCCGAGCTCACTATAATTTTGACATCGTAAAATGCTAGAAAGGTCAGTATTGCGACAAAGATTATGAAACTGAGATCTAATGTGGTTGTACGCGGGGCACTCTAAGAGGAAGTGGTTTTCATCCTCGATGTTCCTATTCTCACAGAGATGGCAGATCCTTTCCATCCATGGTGTTTTAGGAACTCCTCAACGACCTGTTTCACTATGGAGCTCATGAGAGTTCGTCGTAACCTTTGCTATATTAATTTTCTTCTTTGAGCTATTTAAAACAGAGAGATATTTTTTATCTTCTAGGGTGGGGTTGATGACCTTCTTATAATAACTTAATTTTCTTTTAGCTGCTAAATCTTTCTCACACCACATTTTTTCTTTGAACTTAGAAGTAACAATATTTTTAATGTTATTAAGATTTTGCAATGCATCATTCTCGTTGATCTCCCAAAGGTTTAACTAGGCCCTCGTGTCTTTATACCACCCCCGCTTGAGCCTTAGGTGGTTTTGGCTGGAATTTAAAGTTAGCTTAGGAAGTCTATGATCTCCTATGTTATTGAGTTTGTGCTTGTACAACAGAAGCCTAGTCATAGCTAGGTTCTCGATAGGGGAAAAGCCTACTTCTATAAGGAGAATAGAATAGGGTGTATTGCTTTTAATTTTCAGGTTATATGTTATAAAATGCTTCTGGATTTGCTCAATCTTTCTCCAGGATTCTCTAGATATGCTGCAACCCCAGACCTCACATCCATATAAGATAACAGGAGTGACTAAAGTTTCAAAGATGAACTTCTTTTTATCCCACCTTACGAGGTTTGTTGTTTTACAATTATTTTCAAGACCAAAATAAGCTTTCCACCCCCCATTAATCCTTTTCTTAATGCTACAGTTCCAGTTGAGCTTGTGATGAATATCAATTCATAGGTACTTGTAAGAATACACTTCCTCTAAGTTATTATTATCATACATAAAATTAGCGTAAGTGTCCTTCTTGGATTTGATAATCATAACTTTTGTTTTGTCAGTGTTAACAGTCATACCCATGGTAGAGCAGAAATCCTTAAGAAGCCTAAGTTTCTTATCAAGATCAGATGGGCACCTTGTGAGAAGAACAATATCATCAGCATAGAGAAGAAGGATGATGACTATCCCAGCTAAGATCGTGCCAGCACAACCTGCTTCCTCTAAATAACCTTCAAGCTTGTCGATGTAAATGCCAAATAGGGTAGGGGAGAGGGGGCAACCTTGTTTAACTCCAATATTACATTTAATATCTTTCGACCACCCCTCATTGCTTTTTAGCTTGGCAATTACATTCTCGTATAATCTTATAGCGACAGCTCTCAACTCGAAAGGAACCTTTAGCTCTTCTAATCTATTCCAAAGGTTGTTTCTAGGAACCGTATCGAAAGCCTTTCTAAAGTCCACAAAGCAACAAAAGAGATTGGATTTATCATTACGACATTCCTCCATAATGATCCTAAGCGTAACGAGGTGGTTTGTTGTTGAGTGATGCCTTCTAAAACCCACTTGGCCTTTAGCCCGCTTACCTTCACTTTCAAGCCATATGCTCAACTTCTTTTCCAAAATAATACCATATAGTTTGGCTAAGAGAGGGCTAATCATAATGGTCTGATAATTAGAGGGGTTATTTGTATCCCCACTTTTAAAAATAGGGATAATGAGGCTCTCAGTCCATGGTTTAGGGAACCCTTGCCTGACTTCTTGATTGAAAAGCTTGTGGATGTGGGGGATGAGGACAAGACCTCCAATTTTTAAGATTTCTGCCTAGTAAGCTTCGTTGTCCTTAGCTTTCCCATTTGATAGGTGTTTAACCCCAAAATCAATGTCTTCTAATGAGAAAACTTCTTTTGTTGTGAGCAGGGTTTCAAAGTTATCCATGACATTTGGAGATCCATAAAGCTTTTTAACATAGGAATTCCAATCGTGTAAAGCAATTTTATTATTATCCTTAGTTTTCCTAGTCAGAATCTACCTCCAAAATTTCTTAGGAGCTACCTTAGAGAGGTGTAAGAGATTCTCTTGTCTTTTACTACTGTACTGCCTCTTTTTCTTTTTAGTTAGGGCTTTGTATATTTTTAACTTACCCATTTTAAGAGATTCATCAACAACTTCCTTAATTGCTCTCCTCGCACTTTTACAATCTTTGTCATACAATGGGTTGGTTTTGCTATTTCTTTTATTATTTGAAACTTCAATTGAGAACTTGTTAATAGAATATGAGAGGGTTGTAGTAAAATTATGATAGAGGTCTTCTATGTTGTCTATACTAGATAAAGGAAGTAAATTAGTTTTTAATTCATTTAGAAAGAGATCGTTTTTATTTTTATCAAATATTAGGTTCTTTTGACTATAAGGATTATTTTCTATGGGATCTCTATGCATGACAAAATTGAGAGTTATAAGTAAAGGCCTATGATCAGAGTTAGGCTCGTGGTTGTTTAAGATGTCAAAAATTATTATTTTGTTGTATAAAGGGAGATCGGAAATAACATAGTCTACCACACTGCTACCAAGCCCATGGATGCAGGTCATCTGGCTAGAATTGGGCCACTTCTTTAAACCATTGCAAATTATGAGATCTGAGGACTACAGAGCCTGACTAGCTCTGACCCAAACAAATTCTCCCCGAGGTCTTCAGAGCTCCTTTTGTACCTACTAGCCAGAGTAGGGTCTTTGTCTAACCAAAGAGGATTAGGGTTGGAATGATTGCTTAGAATAATAGCTTGGTTGCTTGAAGTTCGAGCATTAAAGTCACCTATTAAAAGGATATTACCTTCATTCCTTAGGCTAGAAATATCATTCTCTAAACCATTGTAGGGACTATTTTTATCTAGATTCTTCTTCTTATAGAAGTTAGAATTGATGGGGGAAATAACATATTGCTATGTAGGTCTTTTTATTATTAATGTCAGTGATCTCTATCCAACTATATTGGTTGTACGCGTCATTTTTATAAATCCTAGCATGGGGGAGAGATGTTCTTCTTAATGTAACAAGCTATTCCCCCAATGCCTCTACGGGGGGATCGCTTGTTCCATGTAGACCATAGCGTAAAGCCATCTATGTTAGGGACCTTAGATTCTTCGTGCTCCCAAATTTCAACAAGCAAAATAACATCAACATCATTTGAGATCCAACTTAGCTTGGGGCCTTTGTTCCATGGAAAACCTCGACAGTTCCAAGAAAGAATCTGGAGCATGTTGAATTGCTAATTATTACTATTTTTTCGGTTTCTATCTCGGATAAAGGCTTTTCTATTTCTGATTGTTACCCATCTTCCTTCCTTCCTAGCTTCTTTTACCTTTTGAACCTCCTTTCTTAATTCTACTTGATCTTCTGGAATGAGATCTTCATTTATAAATATTCTTGTTCCTTTTAGACTTGAGGTTTTACTAAGTATGTCATGCTTATGATCAATAGAGCTCGCCTTTATTCAAACTAGTCTTTCTTTATTCTAAGTTAATTTCCCCAACCTTGTTTCTTCTATGAGACACATTGTTTCAATTTGTAATCTATTATGTAATTCTGTCTGAGCTATGGCTAAAGTATCCTCATCTACCTCCTCTTTTAAACTAAAGATTATAAGGTTCAAGGCCCTTTTGTTACGCTCATGGTCTAATTCTATTAATTTTTTCATTTCATCTTTAATTGGTTTGATATTTAATTTATCTACCACATTATTTAGGGTGAGGCGGCTATTAACATTTTCTTCTAGTTCTTTAATGATGTCCTTCATTTTAAAACTCTCTAAAGTATTAGCATCTCCTTGCTGGGATGTGTGGTTAGTATCTTGGTTTTGTTTTTCTATAATCTGCAACCTAGTCTCCATTGTCACCATTTTATTATCCAATAGTTCTATTTTATTTTCTATTTGTTTTTGCATCGTGTCTTCAAGAGATGCAAGTTTATTTTCCAGCATGGCTTCTAACTCTTTTTGTAACTTGACTTCTCTTTCTTCTCTACGTTTCTCTAAAGACTCTATATACTCATAAAGGCCTTGTAGAGTAACTGTGCTAGGTCTGTCTTTGGTAATCTTTGGTAGTTGTGGTGAAATATTCATACTTGAAAATATATGAGCAAATATGTATTAGAAAAAGATAAAGAATGTATGCACCTGATATTAGCAAACTTGACTGCAGATCGCACTTGCCCCGGATTGGATTGACCGTATATCCAAAGGTAAAAACCCACGAGCAGATCGCACTTGCCCGAGATTGGATTGACCGCATATCCAAAGGTAACAACCCACGAGTTTCGTAGAGATCGTAAATACAATCACCCTAAATTATTACCGCAAAGAGATCGTATATTAATTAAAATGTTTTTAAATCATAAAAAAACTATTTTTTATTAAAAAAATAAATTATCAAAAATAAAATTTCAAATTAATTTAAATAAATTTGAAATTTCCATACTCAACATCATTATATTATATTAATTAAAATATTTTTTATGAGAAGAGCTTTATTTTTTATTAAAAAATTTAAATTATTAAAAATAAAATTAATATGTTATAAGTATTTGGAAAAAAAATGTGAATTTACCCAAAATATATATATATATATATATATATATATATATATATAATAATAATAATAATAATAATATCCAAATAAATTAAATATATTATTTATTATTACTATTAGGTCAAAATAAATTAAATATATTATTCAATATTATTATTAGGTCACACATTTATAAAATAAAAATTTTAAAAAATAATAATTATAATTTAATTTTAAAATTATAATCAAACTCAGTACTAATTAGTATATAAAAAATTTAAAATTTTAAAAACTATTTTTTATTAATATTTTAAAAACTATTTTTATAAAACAATTTAATCATTAAAATTTATAAAAACACATATATTAAAATTTATTAAACTGTTTATATATTTAAATTTTTTTAAATTATTACTATTATTAAAAATTACTAATCAAACAATTTTAGACATTTTTAAAACAACAGCCCAGCTCCATCCCTTGAAAATTTGGATATGACTCGGAATCTCAGCAACCTTTGTAGACATTTTTAAAATAACAGCCCAGCTCCATCCCTTGAAAATTTGGATATGACTCGGAATCTCAGCTATACATTAGATAGGAACCCAATGCATAAATATGAATACACATTAGAAGTCTCGAGATTTATTGAAATTTTCAATGTTCCACTAACACTCGGGGATTGGACTCACAGACGGATTTGTAGGAGTATTTTTAAATTTTAGAAAATGTAGAGAACAAGAAGATTTTTTAGATGTGTATATATATATTTAATAATGGAAATATAAATATATTGATTTATATATAATTAAATTAAATAAAAAATACATATTTTTTATTCATTATTTATAATTCTAAAATATATATTGATTTAAAAAATAAATTCACTATTCATTTTTGAAATTAAATTGATCTAAAATTTAAATTTATTATATATTATTCTAGTAAATTGATTTAAAATTTTAATAGACTTTAATAAAATAAACTATAATAGATATTAAAGTTTGAAAATTAGAATAGTAAATTGATATAACTGAAACTCAAAAATAATATTTGTGAGCATTTCTTTTGTCGGCCAATATTTCTAGAAATATAGCTCCATTGATACAGGGGACATATATAAGATATATAATTCTAAAATATATATTGATTTAAAAAATAAATTCACTATTCATTTTTGAAATTAAATTGATCTAAAATTTAAATTTATTATATATTATTCTAGTAAATTGATTTAAAATTTTAATAGACTTTAATAAAATAAACTATAATAGATATTAAAGTTTGAAAATTAGAATAGTAAATTGATATAACTGAAACTCAAAAATAATATTTGTGGGCATTTCTTTTGCAGATCAATATTTCTGAAAGTATAGCTCCATTGATACACGGACATATACAAAGATATTTATATGCCCAATATATTTATAGAACTATAGTTCCAGAAATATTGATAGCCTCCCATTTTGAGAGAAATGTATTCTTTTTTGAAAAGTGGACACTGGAGAAATGTTTCCCAACATCTCCTCAAAAGAAAGACCCAAAAAAAAACATGGGAAACTTTCTACACTACACCAGGGAGCCACATCCCTTGAACATCAAAGAAAAGGAAAAATACGAGGCTAAAAATAACCTATAAGACAAATGAAATCAAATAGACCTCTGCTAGTTCAAGGATCTTACCAGGAAGTGAATCCACGCAAGGTGAATATTGGGCTTTAACGTTTACCTCAACAAAACAATCATGGAAGAAGAGTCTCAGAACACCGGGAGCAGTGGTCAGTGGCGATTCCTTAACCTTCCTCTGCATAACTCTCCGAATGATAGATTCCATATGGGGGCATGTTTTTAAGTAGAAATTAACGGACGGCTGACCCTTCGCATGACCCCTCAATTCAACCAGACTCGCAACCAGACTCGCAACAAGAACCAGAAGAATAAATGCTCTGCTTAGCTCAACCATTCTTGTCAATGGGTCTCTTCAGATTTCCACTGCAACCTTTGCAATAGCTTTCGGTTCTCGGAAAACTTAATACAATGGGATATAGAAACGATGGAGCAGAAAGAAGTTTTGCAGGTGCATGCTAATTACATATTCTCTGGATGAGTGGGCGACAAGTAGCGAGACAATGTGCCACCAGTCTGTAAAGTCTGCAACGACAGCAAAGAAAATAAGCAACAGTTTGTAGATCTCTGGCTGCTACTTTCTAAAATAAGAGTGTGGTTGAGATGCTGCAGCTCTCTGGCTGCTGCTTTCTAAAAAAAGATAGTGATTGAGATGCTAAGATTCTTAACTGTGTTATTTCGACAGTTACTGGATATAAAAGGAAAGATAAAAAAATAAAAATGAGTTCTAAGTTTTACTTAGATGCTTTGGTATTAACTTGTTATGTGGTTATTTGCACTACATTGGATATTTTTTTAATACAGTGATCAACATGTAATTAAACCATATCAATATACATATGCAATTTCAAAGTGGGATGTGTATCAAATTAATTCAACAGGTGTTTTTAGGTTGTTTTGAGTGAATGTTATACATTTACATTTTGTGTATTAATTTAAATATTTAGTTAATGGTTTTATACTTAAAATTAATCTTTAAATAATAAGTTAGAAAAATGTTTTAAAAAATAGAAAAAGAAATTTATAATAAGAATGCATTGAAACATAAAATGGTAAGTGTAACATTAATTATTTCTTCATATTTATATTTTTATTCCATTAATTTTCAGCAATTATTACTCTAGAAAATAAGATTTGATAACAACATATAATGTCATCTTTTTACATTATATATAATTATTATTAATCAAATTAATCACTTCCTCATATACATATATTTATTCAATTAATCTTCCCTGATTGCGACTCTAGAAGATAAGATGTGATAATAACATATAATGTCACTTTTTTACTTTGTATATAATTATTATTAATCTCATTTAATGGGATAATTGTTTTGATGTTGACATGTCTAATATGATGAAACATTTTAATTTTAGATAAAAATATAATTTATTATTTAAAAATTAAATAAATAAACTTTACATGAGGATATGTATCTTTTATTCAATTTTTTTTTATTAAATTAATAGTTTGTTTAGTTAATTAGAATTTAAAATTTAAAATATTAAATTTATTCAGATGGAAGTATTCAACTATTTAAAATTAGACTAATATTAGTAACATTATGTCACTCAAGTTCGAGCTCTGGGTTTACTCGACAAAACTCTAGTTGCACCTATGCCTTCCAATGGCTTTAGACTTTGGAGGGTCTCGCCCTCTGCCTCCTCCTCGGGCCCCTAATATTGTTGCTTTCAATGTGTTGGTTGTTGGTGGCCCTCGATTTCAATGTTTCAAACCCACTAGATTTATCAAAAAACTAGATGAAATAGCAAAGATTGTAGTCCATTCTAATGGACCTTCGACTCACAAATCAAGGTTTAATCAGGAAATTTTTAGGAATTAACTATAATTTGAACCTATAGATTGAACACAAAAAACTTGAGACCTACATTGACTGTCAACTCTCGTTCTCCTTCTATGGCCAAGGTTTCTTTACTTTTTTCTTAGGATAAATCAAACGGGATTTAATCTTTTGTAATGGGTCTTGTTTCATGGGCACCCAATCTATCTATTTGGTTTGTTGGTGCCATGTTTTCATCGTAGAAAATGGTGTTCCTTCTATAGTCCAAATATGGATGAAATTGACCTATTTTCCCTTGCATTGTTAAAATGAAGAGACCTTTATAAATATTAGCAATGCTCTGGGTTGATATATTGATTGAGTTGAACCGCAAGAGGGTATGTTACGTTGTGGTAGAACTTGTGTTGAAGTAGATATGGATAAGGGTTTACCGACATCCATCAATATGCAGTTGCATAATTGGAACCATATCCAAGAAGTTGACTATGATCAACTTCCATTTAAGTGCAAATTCTACCATGAATATGGACACTTTTGTAAAATCTACAAAAAATTGAAAGAAACCCAAAAGCAAGTCAATGAGGGGGATCAATGGAAACTATCAAAATGTAGGAAGGGCTTTGCATGTCAAATTGTAGGTGGAAAACCCCTAGAAGATTAAGGATTTAGACAAAAAATTCCTTCTTCACCAAAGAACATGGAAAATTTGGCAGATGACTCTTCCTATAGAAAAAATAAAGGATCAAAATCCTAAGATAACAAGTATGAAGTCTTAGATTAGCTGGATGAGGAAGGTGAAATCCACGAACAACAATCCCAAGAAAATCCTGTAGAAGATCCTTCTTGAGTGAGTATCGAAGGTCAAAATGTTGACATGCCACCATTGGAAGATGTTCCTAGAATGGAAAGGATTGAGGTGGAAGAAGTATGAGAATATGAAGAAGTTTTTCACTCCCCTAAAAACCCAAAAATCCTCAAGGACTCTCTTTTCTACAAACGAAAGATCCAAAGGGGAAAGGAAAGGGTTCATGAAATAACCCATAGAAAAATAGGGTGAAGGATCAACACGGTTGTGTAGATTGAGCATTCTAAAAAATATAAAGAGTTATCCTATCAAATATCATCAGAGCCTGCATTTTAGAATATCCCTAAGACTATTAAAAAAGCAAGTGGCTCAGCCCCTATGCAAGGGGGCTCTAAAAATTCTAGTAAATGATGAAAATCCTCTCCTGAAAGCATAGAGGATTAGGCTCAAGAAAAAGAATGAGGAAAGTAAAAATTTTGAATAGCAAAGAAAGGTCGTTAATCCTTTTCGTTCATGAGATGAAATTACAGGATCATGAAGCCCTCCAAAAATGCTCCAAGTTATGGATGAGATGTTGATATGGATCTTGGGGGCCAAGATCTGAGAACGCTAAGAGAGAAGAAGAAAACATAGAAAACATACAAAGAAACATTTTAACCATTACAGCTACATTTCAGTGAACTCCTCTATCCTTTTACAAATTGAAGCCCATTATTTATAGCCTTTTTGAGTTATAATACCATGGATAAATTCCATTGGCAGATACCACTGTCCATTTGGATCAATTCTCCCCCCTTAGGAAGAAATGGTCCCCATTACTTGAAGTTCCCTCCTGAGAAGCCTTTGCTGAATATGAGCGAATGAAGAGAAATATTTTCTATCATTGAACCATAATTGTGGGTTTATGGATGACCCAAAACTAAGTGTTATTGAAGACAAGGGTTTTGCATGGATGACCCATGACTATGATGAACAAATATCTGAGGATACAGATACCCTATAATTCTTGTGATCCAACTGCGATCATGAAAATGTGTGGCATATCAAATGGACTTCGATGCCAAGGGTTTTGTGTGGTTAACTCATAATCATGGGTTTGTGGATGACCCATAACCATGATGAATGAAGATTTGAGGATAGAGATACCATGTAATGCTCGTGGGAAAATTATGATATTGACAGTGTATGGCCTAGCAAATGGACTTTGATGACAATGGTTTTATGTGGTTGACCCATAGCCATGGGTTTGTGGGTAACCCATGTTAGCTCTGTTATGCAGCGCTGAATTTCTAATGACAGAGAGAAGCTTGGTATGTTTGGTTGTGTCCCAAAAGGGGCTTATATTGGTCACTTTTCCCTTTCTTCCCTCACCCCTCTTACCCTTAACCTTCCCCATTTCCTAAATGAACCTTCAAAATCTGACAAAATTCCCTTTGGCCTCAACCCTAAGCACAAAGCTAAACCAACCATAAAACCTTATCCATATGCCTTTGCACGCTCGTAACCCATCACGCCGCATCCCCACCGTTGATCAACCCCTGCCAATCCAACTACTCACATCGCGTTCGAAAAAGGCGATTCGCTCGACCACTTTCCATTGTCAGATCATCTCCACCGAGATCTGACGGCCTTCACACATATCACGCGGACAACTAGATCGAATGATAGCACGCGATGAGGGCGTTTTTTCTCTCTCATCCGCTGCTACGTGTCGTTCATTGTGTGGAATCGCGCTACCCCGAGAAATTACCACTTAGTGCCCGAAAGTGGTGTAATGAAAACCATTACCACCCAAGTAAACCACCCTCACCCGTTAACACCCATGCAGCTCCATCACCCGATGATCGTCCGATCTGTCCACTGAAGATCCAACAGCCCTAACGCACCCCGCTCCCACTTCGGCCGATAGCCTTCATCGAGCCATCCCCGCCATTCATCTCCCCGATCTGACGGTCATCTCTCTCGCTCATCCCAACTGTCCACCTACCCATGCACCCTACATCCTACGTCCATTCTATTGCCCAAGGAAGGAGATGACCAACTCTGCTTGACTGATAACAGTCGGATCCCCAACAACCACATTAAACAGAAAACATGGCCAAAAGGAGAAAAGGACATGGCACGACTCTGTAATAGAATTTATCAGTCATGGACTTCACTACCGTGAGCATTCTAACCACCTAAAGGACAGCATAGCAGTTGTACAAATCGGATTTACACAGTGAAGTAAGCAACCTCTTTCAGAGACTCCATCAGGCAGTAAATGCAGTTGGTGGTCAATTAAGACCCCTCAATACCTAAACGGCCAGGCTCCATTGTAATGTAAACTTATAAATATCGAGAAGAAAGACGTAATCAGGTTGGCATTGGATGTAAGGTTCAACTTTTGGAGACTGTAGACACTTTGCCGGTTGCAGCATCTCATCTTAATTTTCAACATTACAAGCTTATTTTGTTGTTAATTGCTTACTATCCATTTTCTTCTATTCTAAGCTTGTGCTTGATGTGTGGTGTTCTTGACCTCTTCATGTTTAACACTAGATAACTGTCATCTTATCTCTGTGTTAGAATGTTGAATGCATCATTGAATATGTTACTCAGGTTTCTTTCCATCTAATGCAGGAGAGTTGCCACCCTGTATTTGCATTAATAGATTAGATTTGTAGGTTTCTGTACTAGTTGCATCAAGCCATCACATGGTCTTGTGTATCTACTGGTGTGGTTAGTATTCTCCATATTCCCCTAATATCTAAACTGTGAGCATTGGTGGTCTAAAGCCTTGTAGTTTGAGGGTGTTCATGCATGTCTAGAGTGAAACAGGGTAGAAGTGGTTATCTAGCTTGAACCAAACCATCATTCCTTCCATTAAACCTCGTAACAATAGTGGGATTTATATGTTACTAGGAATCTCCGAGCTACAATCTAGGAGAGTTTCTTGGAATCCTAACATAATTGGCACCGTTGCCGAGGAGAGGAGATTGAAGCTCAACTTCCCTGGGAAAATGACACAGATCCAGATTTGATGATAGACAAAGTCTGGACACATTTTTGGTTGTAATCATCTATTTGGTGACTTTACTGGAGTCCGAACCTCTTGGCAACTCAACAACACAGTTCTGGCTCAGTTTGTGAGGCATACTCAGAGAAATCCTCAGAAATCACTATTTGAATCAGTACCTGACCCTGAGAAGATTGTCAAGCAGAGAAAGACATCACAAAAGGGAGCATTAGGATCAGACAAGCCTAAACAATCTTATGTATCTCTGCCAGAAAGGCTTGTAACAGAGCATCTACATGTTGAAAATATAGCCTCTAGTACTAGCAGTGAAGAAATATTTTCAGAGAATCATAAAGCTCCCATTTCTTTAGGTCCTCCTTTGGATCTCAGCCCAAAGGAAACCTCCCTTCCAGTCCATCAGTTTCCTTCAACCCTGTCATTCATTTCTCAACTTTCTATCATTCAAACTGCTAGCACCCTTCCATCCACCCCAGCCATGGCAGGTCCACAAGTGCCCACCAAAATGGAAAGAATCATAGCTGCTAGGTATGGACCCCTGGTCCTGCCTATTCCTTTGAATGCCATGCCTATAGGAGAATATCAGAAATACATGCCTAAGTTCACTGGGACAGAAGGAGTAACAACTGAAGAACACCTTGAGTTTTTTTATAGCTATTTTGATAACCTAGATATCAGTGAAGATGGTGTGTGGATGAGAGTATTTGTCCAAAGCCTTGATGGAGGGGCTATAAAGTGGTTTAGAGAGCTGACCCTTAGGTCTATAGCATACATTGAAGCACTAGATGATGTGTTTTTAAAGCAATGGGGAGATAAGAAAGACCTGTTGTACTACCATACTGAGTTTGGAAACCTGAAAAGGGAAAATGGGGAGTCATTGTCTGATTTTAATAAAAGATTCAATCGTATGTATAGCAAGATACCAACTAAAGTGAAGCCTACCCCCATCTCTGCCAAACTCACCTATTCCAATGCCTTTGATTCTGGTTTCTGCCTACTATTAATAGGGAGAAGATGTGCTTCTCTAGTTGAAATGCAGGATGCAGCCTTGGAAGTGGAATCCAATATCATGGCTGCAAAGAAACTCAAAGGACATGCTGATAGAAGGAGGCAGAGAGGTGAGTCTTCCTCTTCTTCTTAATCTTCAGAACCCAAAATAGACAAAATGACTAAAATGATAGAGTCACTGGCTGCTGAAATCTCCAAGCTAAAGGTTAAGCAGAGTTCTCGGAAAGCAAGGCTTCCTAATACATTTGCTCCTAGAAATCCAAATCCATACAGAAGAGCAAATGAACAATTGTAGATCATTCAAAGGGGCAAAGAGGCCAGTGAAGAACAAAGGGTTAAGACTCCTTTCTAGAACGTAGTCATGGAGGAGGAGTAGTTTGATGAAGAGGATGAGATTCACTGCATGGAAGACAAGGGCAGTGCCGCCTTTTTGACATTAGCTACCTATGAGGAGTCATTACTTAGGGACTAGACCAGTCAAGAGTGGGATAGAGAAGTTAATCTGCAAACTAAAGACCAGCAGAGATATAACTTGAGGTCAAGAACAAGTAATGTCAAAGAGAATCCTGCCCAAAGAGTTGTTGTCCCCACAGAGCAGCAGATCAGCAAGCAGAAGCGACCAGCAGCTGATCCCATCATCCTCAAAACACCAGCTCAAGAGGTAAGAGGCCCTGACAAGTCCCCTTCCCCTTTCAGTTTTGAATCAAAAGTCCAGAAGTTAAAAATATTTGTGCCTCTGATAGAACTTGTAAAGAGTGAGGTCTTTAAGAAGCCCATCCTTGATGCCCTTGAGCTGAAAGCCACACGAGCCTCCAATGACTATGTGAATTTACAAGATGACAAACCTGTAGTTGTGCTTAGCCCAATGACTGAACCCTTTGATAATAGCTCCCCATCATTTTATGTCTCCTTGACCATTCATGACAAAATCCTCCACAACTATCTGCTGGACATAGGTGCCAACCATAATTTGATGCCCAAAGTTGTCATGGAAGAGTTAGGCCTTGATATTACCAGACCTTATCATGACTTGTTCTCCTTTGATTCGAGGAAGGTGAAATGTCTGGGGTTAATCAAAGACTTAGCCATCACCCTAACTCAGCTGCCCATGAAAATCATGATGATGGATATTGTGGTAGCAGATGTTCCCCCTAAGTTTGGTATGCTACTTTCCAAAGGGTGGATTAAGAGGTTGGGTGGGACATTGCAAAATGACTTGTCTTATGCCACCGTCCCAGTTTTTGGAGGAGAAAGCAGAAGACTATATAGGGAAGCCCAGCTGTCCTATATCATCAATGATGAGAAGAATCCCACTAATCTTCCCATTTACGATGTGGACACTGATTTTGGAGCATGTATTCTCAAAATTGAAGAATCCCAGAGGGCCTCGGTGCAGCTCAAGAAACCAGTATGCCAGGCCATGGAAGAGGAAGGGACATAGGCTTGGGATATGTTCTTTGATGGAGCTTGTTCAAAGGAAACTGCAGGAGCAGGAGTGGTGTTGGTGTCTCCAAAACAAGAAAGCACACATCTGTCTTTTAAGCTGACTTTTCAGGTCACCAACAATACAGAAAAGTACGAGGCTCTGATATTGGGCTTAAACGCTGCCAAAGACATGGGAATCAGAGACATAAAGGTGTTTGGAGATGTTGATCTCATCATTCAACAAGTGAACAAAACGTTCCAAGTAAGGCACCCAAGGCTGAAAGTGTACAGAGATGAGGTATGGAGACTCAAAGACTCTTTTGATAGCTTTTGTATCTCATATATTCCTAGAGTAAAAAATCAGCTTGCTAATTCCCTTGTTGTGTCTGCTAGCATGTTCATCCCTCCCATGCCCCCTAAATTGGCTTATGAAGTCCAGATAAAATATAGACCATCCTTGCCTGATAATGTCCAGCACTAGAAAGTCTTTGAGGATGATGATGAAGTAAATAGGTTTCTGCAAGTCATTGATGAATTCTCTGAAATGCAAATTGATCAAGAGAATGAAACCTTGGAGGAATGTCCCCAGCCCCAGCTAAGGAACAGAATTGGCCAAGACAGTATTGTACAGTTGCCTAGCAATCATATACCTAAAGGGCTAGTGCCTCTAGAGAAGTTGTTTGACCATAATGATGTGCCTCATAAGATTTCCCAAAAAGAAAATCAGTCTGCAGTCCATAGGCATAACATAGGGAGTCCAGATCATCCAAAGTATATAAATCTGTCCACCCATTTGTCTGTTGCCCAAAGTTTTGAGTATTGCACCTTAATGAAGCAATTTGTTGATGTCTTTGCCTGGGAATACAGTGACCTTAAAACTTATGACAAAAATATCATTCAACATAAGATTCCATTGGAGAAAGACACCATTCCTTTCAAGCAGAAGCTGAGACCCATAAATCCTTTGCTCCTCCCTCTGATTGAAAAAGAAATCAAGAAGTTGTTGGCTGCCAAAATCATAGTTCCTCTAAGATATTCAAAGTGGGTAGCCAATTTGGTAGTGGTGAGGAAGAAAAGTGGAGAAATTAGGTTGTGTGTTGATTTCAGGAACCTGAACAAATGCTCTAATAAAGACAACTATCCCCTGCCCAAGATGGAACATTTGCTACAGAAAGTCTCAGGAGATAAAGTTACATCATTCTTGGATGGATTTTCAAGGTATAACCAAGTTGTTGTACATCCAGATGACCAATAAAAGACTACTTTCACCACTCCTTGGGGCACTTTTATGTACTCCAAGATGCCTTTTGGACTAATGAATGCTGGGGCTACCCTTCAGAGAGCCATGGATATAACATTTATAGGAGAGAAGGATAAGTTTGTCCTTGTCTACCTGGATGATATAACAGTATACTCCAGAAGCCATCAAGATCATTTGCAGCATTCGAAGAAAGTGTTTCTGAAGTGCAGAAGGTTTGGGATATCAGTGAATCCTAAGAAGTCACAATTTTCTTTAGAAGAGGGCAAGCTTCTAGGACACATTGTTTCTGTTGTAGGTGTTAAGATTGACCCAAAGAGAGTGAAAGCAATACAGACCTTGTCTGTCCCAAGATCAAAAAAGGACATCCAATCCTTTCTGGGAAAAACAAATTTTGTAAGGAGGTTTATTCCTAATTTTGCAGAATTGGTAAAACACATTACCTCTATGCTAAAAAAGGGATCATAGATCAAATGGACTGATGCAGCAAGAAGATCTTTTGAAGGCATCAAAAGAGCTATTATGGAAGCTCCCACTTTGATCAGCCCAGACTATAGCAAGGAGTTTCATATCTTCTCCTTTGCTTCCTTTGACACCCTTGCAGCAGTCTTATTGCAGAAAGATGATGAGGATTCAGAGCATCTAGTGGCATTTTTCATCAAAACCTTAAGGGATGCTAAATTAAGGTATCATATTATCGAAAAGAAAGCTTATGCTCTTATCAAATATTTAAAAGCTTTCTGAATCTACATTCTACACTCCAAGGTAATTTCATATGTGCCCTCTACTTCAGTAAAGGATATCCTAACATAACCAGATGTTGACGGAAGAAGGGCTAAATGGATTGCAAATCTTATTGAATTCAACATAGAACTGAAGCCCACCACACTTATTAAGGGTCAGGGCCTTGCCAAGCTAATGGTTGAAGAAAATTGCAGGATGTTGGACATGAATTGGATAAGCACAAACTCAAATGACAGATAGATAGGGGGAGAAATAGTTGAACGAGGGCATAACCAATCTTTAGTTGAAAATATGGCCTCTTGTGAACGATATGATAAAATAGCTCAGTTTCTGTTGAAACTAGAAGTCCCTCCAGGTCTTAGCTCGAGCCAAGCCAGGACCGTTAAGCTAAAAGCAGCCAAGTATTGTATTCATGAAAGCTTGATTTATTGGAGGGACCCATCAAGAATCCTCTTAAGATGTCTGGACAAAGAACAATCTGGGGAGGTCATGCATCAGTTTCATTCCAGCATCTATGGAGGACATCACTATTGGAAAACCACAGCCCACAAGATCCTCATAGCTAGGTATTATTGGCCCACTCTGTTTTCTGATGTCTTTTCATTTGTAAAATCTTGTGACAGGTGCCAGAGTTTTGAAGGAAAACAACAATTGAAATCCTTACCCTTGAAGCCAATACATGCCAGTGGCCCTTTCCAGCAGTGGGGCTTGGATTTCATAGGGGAAATTAATCCACATTTTAGTGGCCAGCATAGATGGATCTTAGTAGCCACTCATTACTTCAATAAATGGATTGAGGCCATACCTACTAGGAAAATTGATCACCATGTTGTCATGAAGTTCTTGATAGAAAACTTTTTCACCAGGTTTGGCTGTCCACACAAATTGGTTACAGACAATGCAGCAGTCTTCAAGGCAAAAGAGTTGGTGGACATGTGTGACTCAATGGGCATTAAGCTAGTGCATTCCACCTCATATTACCCTCAAGGCAATGGTCTAGCAGAATCATCTAATAAGAGCCTGATAAGGATAATCAAAAAGCTGCTGGAAGACAACAAAAGGAACTGGGATTCCAAACTGAAGTTTGCATTGTGGGCTGACAGGGTGACCACCAAGAAATCCACAGGGAATTCTCCGTTCAAGCTGGTATATGGCACTGAGGCTGTATTCCCAATCCAGTTGACCCTCCCTGTGGCCAAGTTCTTGCAGGAAGAACAGAATGAGGAAAATGACATGGCAAAGAGGATTAGTGACTTGGCTGAAGTGCATCAAATTAGAGATCAATTGATTGAAAAGTCTGTAGCACATCAAAAGAGAATCAAGGAAGCCTTTGACAAAAAGGCAAAGATGGAAAATTTTCAAATTGGAGACTTGGTTCTTAAATGGGATGCATTGAAAGAAAAGAAAGGCAATCATGGAAAATTCGATGCTCTGTGGACTGGACCTTTTGTCATTGCTCAGGTCCAGGGGAACAACACTTTCATGTTGCAAAGTATGGAAGGAGAAACAGTTTTTGATGGCCTAGTTAATGGGTGTTTTTTGAAGGTTTATGTTGTTTAAGACCTTTAGGCCCCAACATTGTAAAATATGTCTTTTACAGTTTTTAGGTGTAGGCTTAATTAGACTCCATGCCCAATGGAATACTAGGAAATCTTGTTGATCTTGTTTCTATATGAAAGGCAGTGGTCTATGGTTCTTGAAACCTCACAGGGAGGATTTCATCCCCAGAAGGAGCCAGTGTTAGCTCTGCTATGCAGCGCTGACTTTCTAATGACAGAGAGAAGCTTGGTCTGTTTGGTTGTGTCCCAAAAGGGGCTTACATTGGTCACTTTTCCCTTTCTTCCCTCACCCCTCTTACCTTTAACCTTCCCCATTTCCTAAATGAACCTTCCAAATCCAACAAAATTCCCTTTGGCCTCAGCCCTAAGCACAAAGCTAAACTAACCATAAAACCTTATCCATATGCCTTGCACACTCGTAACCCATCGCGCCGCATCCCCATCGTTGATCAACCCCTGCCAATCCAACGACTCACATCACGTCCGATAAAGGTGACCCACTCGACCACTTTCCACCGTCAGATCATCTCCACTGAGATCTAACGACCTTCGCACATATCACGTGGACAACTAGATCGAACAATAGCACGCGATGAGGGCGGTTTTTCTCTCTCATCCACTGCTATGTGTCATTCGTTGTGTGGAATCGTGCTGCCCCAAGCAATTACCACTTAGCACCCGAAAGCGGTGCGATGAAAACCGTTACCGCCCAAGTAAACCACCCTCACCCATTAACGCCCGTGCAACTCCATCACCCAATGATCATCCAATCTGTCCACTGAAGATCCAACAGCCCTGATGCACCCTACTCCCACTTCGGTCGATAGCCTTCACCGAGCCATCTCCGCCATTCATCTCCCCAATCCAACGGTCATCTCTCTCACTCATCCCAACTGTCCACCTACCCATGCACCCTACGTCCTACGTCCATTCTGTTGCCCAAGGAAGGAGATGACCAGCTCTGCTTGACTGATAACAGTCGGATCCCCAACAACCACATTAAACAGAAAGCATGGCCAAAAGGAGAAAAGGACATGGCACGGCTCTGTAACAGAATTTATCAGTCATGGACTTCACTGCTGCGAGCATTCCAACCGCCTAAAGGACAGCACAGTAGTTGTACAGATCATATTTACACAGTGAAGCAAGCAACCTCGTTCAGAGACTCCATCAGGCAGTTAAATGCAGTTGGTGGTCAATTAAGACCCCTCCATACCTAAACGGCCAGGTGCCATTGTAATGTAAACTTATAAATATCCAGAAGAAATATGTAATCAGGGTTGGCATTGGATGTAAGGTTCAACTTCTGGAGACTGTAGACACTTTGTCGCTTGCAGCATCTCATCTTCATTTTCAACAATACAAGCTTCTTTTGTTGTTAATTGCTCACTGTCCATTTTCTTCTGTTCTAAGCTTGTGCCTGATGTGCGGTGTTCTTGATCTCTTAATGTTTAACACTAGATAACTATCATCTTATCTCTGTGTTAGAATGTTGAATGCATCATTGAATAGGTTACTCAGGTTTCTTTCTATCTAGTGTAGGAGAGTTGTCATCCTGTCTTTGCATTAATAGATTATATTTGCAGGTTTCTGTACTAGTTGCAGCCAGCCATCACATGGTCTTGTGTATCTGTTGGTGTGGTTACTATTCTCCATATTCACCTAATATCTAAACTGTGAGCATTGGTGGTTTAAAGCCTTGTAGTCTGAGGGTTTTCATGCATGTCTGGAGTGAAACAGGGTAGAAGTGGTTATCTAGCTTGAACCAAACCATCATTCCTTCCATTAAACCTTGCAACAATAGTTTAATTTATATGTTACCAGGCATCTCCAAGCTACAACCTAGGATATTTTCTTGGAATCCTAACAACCCATAACCATGATGAACGAAGGACCAAGGATAGAGATACCGTGGAACTTGATATAGATCGCTTGTTGGTATGCCCGGTAGAAATATGGTGGTTTATCTGGTGGCTTATCTTTGTAGATTCTCACAGGACCCATTGCAATAAATCTATCAAGAAATCCATGTGCTTTTTCCATGCTTAAATGGAACTCCTTTTCTAGGTAAGCCATCTCAGCCATAGAAGTTGAAACTTTGTCCACTCCTATTTTTTATGCTCTTGAGGCTAGTATGAGACCAAAATACGAATGTTTAGTTTGTACAACATTTAGGGGGTAGGGGGGGTGGGGGGAATGAGAGGAAAGACCAGCATCATATGTATAACATAGGTCACACGAAAAATTTCATTTAGCACAACACTGTAAGGAACTCTCAATTTGGTGTCAAAATTGGTTGGGACATGATCCATAGTTTGGTCTCCAAATAGAATGTAGCACCCTCCTCTTATGTTTACCCAAGTTAACCGGTATGCTGGGGTAAACATGTGATGAGAGGCTACCATGATGTGATTCAAAACCCCATGTACAATTAAGGAAATGGAACCGACATAGAAAAACCATTATGACCTTCCACACATGCTACAGAACCTTTAGGAGCCAACCAACCCTTCAAAGTGACCAACCCCTGAGACAATATGGCATTTCACTAATCTGGACCCTCAGTCACTCCCATGACAAGACATGCATGTGACTGAGGCCTTCCAAATTCTCCCAAAACAAGGCATGCTAGAAACTATGGAATTTTTATGTTAGTTCTAAGCCAATGACCCCAGATTCTGAGCCAAATTTTTAGGGCCAGGACTCAAGCCACTTCCCAAGACTTCATGAAACTTTCAGAATTGATAAATAACAATGGAATAAGGCTAGTATGCAATCATTGGTACAAGTACTTGATCTGACCCCTACTAGCCATGACAGGAATTTCATTAAACATGTCACAAATATGTAATCTACAGGTTATAACAACATATTTGAGTATAGGGGTCTCATACTTATTTGAGATTTGTAAAGAATAATTTTTTTCTATCACAATAGTTGCTTTATCATCTATTAGGTCATATATTCATTGTACATTCATTTGCAAATCAAAACATGATGAGATCCATACATCAAGTTTGTCATAAAACATACTCATAACCAACATATAACCAACAAAAATAACAAGGATATAACAGCCATAAGAATCACATATGAACCAGTATATTTACACATGAAATACTAAGGAGAATGATCTCTTATTAATGAATGCATAAGCCAACTAAGTATGAGACTTCCATGAACCAACCGACCATAGATTGGCTGAACCAAATATTTCCTTCAACCAATCACACCCATGCCATATTTAAAGCATGAATTTGGGACTCACAACAAAACCAATCCAGGTTTCCTCAGATTTTACCACAATCGCCACCGGATCACTAAGCCCTAAACAAGCATGGATGCCACTAGATTTCTCCACCTACACTGTGAGGAATTTGTTTGCCTCCTAGTCTTTAAGCTTTACTGGATATCCCACCATTCACTGGTCAAGGATTCATAGGCCTAATCGAGACTCCACCCTCCAGGATTTATCGTATATTCTACCATTCACCAGTCGAGGATTCCTAGGCCTGATCGAGGGCACACACCTCTAGGATTTACCATATATCTTGTTATTCAGGGGTCGAGAATTCCTGGGTCCACCGAGGTACACAAAATCTAGCTTTACTGTAATCCAAACTTCTCTAGTCCATTGATTCCTAAGCCTTGTGTTCTTCTTCAGAGACCACCTCACTCAGTTTCAAAACCATCTGACAATCCATCTTAACCAAATAAAAGAGAACCCATCACACTGTGGCTATCTAGAAATGGAAAGGAAACGTTGAAAATCATTGTCACACCTGGAAAAACCTATGCCATTGATAGTAAGAGAACCAAATACTCACATGCATGTACCATGCATGCCAAATCTGGTAAGGAAATCACCCATGCAAATTGATACCTGCAAGTAATCCCATTGTAGTTGCTTGATCCTTCTCTTCATTGCTTGATCATTGCTTCCCTTTTCCTTCTCTGTCCTTCCTTTGCTTTCCTTGATCCAATGCTAGAATGCTCCAAGAACGCCCTAAGTGTCCAAGGGTGTGTGAGAGAGAGAATAGAGAGAGAGCTCCAAAACTGAACTGGCAAAAAAGTATCAACTGATCCTCAGAAGCCTCTTTATGAATGAGGCCTCTATTTTATTCAATTTTCCATTATTTTTCTTTATTTTGCTCCTCACATGCAACTTGTGACCTTTCACCTTCTTTTTCTCCTAAATTCCAATATTTTCATAAATAAAATTCCAATAATGTCATTTTTCCTTTCCAAATCTTTTGACATTGTCTTTTCCAATTTCCTTAGCCATAATAAACCAAATGAACACCCACACTAGGATGTTTTTCCCAACATTCATCTTAGAATACGTGTCCCATGACCCTAGTCTTATTTTTGCTTTTATTAACTTTATTACATGGATTTTTTACCAGGGTTGTTACATAGAAGAAAACCAAAATAGCTTGTAGTTATGTATACAATTGAGCATAATTCCAATGATGTGTGAGGAATGGGTTGTGTTTTTGAAGGGTTCTTAAGTTATATACGGAATAAACGTTGTAATGATAGACAAGTAATCACAATAATTGGTACCACGATGAAAAGCTTCAGGAATGAAGTATGACCCAAATATTTGGTAACAATTTTGGCATTTGGATGGTGCCACTAAACAATTTTACAATCGCAATACTAGTCATGATTACAAAAAATACAACAATGAGTGAAAATGGTAATGCAAAATTGAGTTTCAAAGAATTAATTCTCTAGAAAGACACCAACGGGGCCAAAATAAGAACTATGATGAGCACTAGGATAGGAACACATCCATTCCACCAATGTAATCCAAACAATTCTTCAAGTATACCAACATGATGTAGCTCATTTAATGATGCTCCAAATAGAAAATCACCTACGATAATCAAATAGATAATAAGAATGCCCAAATTATTATTAATAACAAATATATGCAACAACGTCTTCCCAATTTTCCCAAAATTGTCTCCCATTTCGTTGTCATAGGAAGTCGTTTCCCTGACTTTGCTAACCCTTAAGAGAATGTTAATTGAAGCATCCATCAACATGTAAATGAAGGTAATTATCAAACTTTCAAGGACCAATCCCAAGACTTTCCACAGGAAAATTGTGCCCGTCAAACAAATATAAGACAACATGGTGGTCGCCACCATGTAAAATAATACATTGCAGATAAATTGTGATAACTTGATACGAGATATTTTATAATGGCTTACAATTGTTTGTTGGGGAAAATATGGAGACTTGACATAGTTTTATAACCTCTTACAAACACTTGTCAGGAAAAATTAGGAGATGACTTTTTAATGAAATTTATTGTCTTGGCAATAACCGGATATCTTTTTAACTTATCATCTTAACCAGGTGTTGTTTGTAAATCGAGGAAAACTGAGACATACACAGTATCATTTTATTTCAGATGTTATGAAGCATTCTTCTGTCTCATTACAAAACACCAAGGTACGTGTTGTAGCCACTACAATACCACCCAAAATTTTTGCCTTGTGTATATAAATTTTGGGCCCCCTATGCTTTTCAGGGTCTCAGTGAATTTCCCTTCAATCACAATGGTCACAACCATTTAATAACCTAGTTATCATCAAGGTTACAAGTGTTTGTATTTCCATGAGGCACATCTCATAGGATTACCTATCTTAATTTATCCTCATCATTAGGGTTTATGGAATTTTTCATTCATTCATCTTGCAAAGGATGTTTCAACATTACCTCTCAATTTATGCAAGTTAAAGGAAATTATTTTTTAAGAAGGTGTCAAAGCTATACTTATGTGTGCCTATTGTATGTCAGGTTTTTGGATGTGGCTACAGTTAGAATAGGAGGCTTACTACTACTAGTAGCAGATACTATTATGTCGACATGGTAATAAGATGCATTAGGATTCATCTGTGGTTCAACATAAGCATATTGTTGCAAGGATTAATCTGACTCATCCATACTTGAGTCCTTGGGTGATAATGAGATTTTCCTTAAAATTTAAAGGACTTGTATTTTCTACCTTTATCACAAGTTGTAGTCGCAACTTGATCTGCGATTAACCTCTACTAATGTGATTTATGAATAGACTATCTAGACTTTGCTGATGTGATTTGTGAGTAGCCTTTGTTGTTGCGAGTTGTGATTAGCCTCTGCTGATACAGTTTGTGACTAGCCTCTACTGATGTGAATTATGACTAGCCTCTACTGATGTGATTTATGACTAGCCTATCTAGCCTTTGCTAATGTGATTTACGACTAGCATATATTAGCCTCTTCTTGTGTGATTTGCGACTAGACTCTATTGATGTGATTTGTGACTTGCTCACTATCCTCTAAAAATGTGACTTGTGACTAAGACTTTCCTCATCACATGTGACAAATCCAAGTCGCACTTTTAAATGGTGACTATCACTAGAAATTGTGACTGTGACTACAAAGGGTGACTATGACTAGAAATTGTGACTACGACTAAAAGGGTTATTGTCACTAGAAATTGTGATTGCAACCAAAATGGTGATCGTGGCTAGAAATTGTGATTGCGACTACAAGGTGCCACTGTAAGATGTCACTATCACTAGAAATTGAGATTACGACTAAATGGGTGACTGTGACTAGAAATTGTGACTGCAACTAGAAAGGGTCAATGTCACTAGAAATTGTGATTATGATTAAAAGGGTTACTTTGAATATAAATTGTGATTACGACTACAAGTGTGATTTTGACTAGAAAGAGTGACTACAACTACTAGGAATATGAAAGGTCACAAGGAATATGAAAGGTCACAATGAAGGTGAATAATCACCTCCCCATTTATATAAATATACCCTCATGCCTCATTTATTGGGGAATTTTAGCAATTGACCTTGGCTAGTAATTAGAGATTTATTTTGTGCTTTGGAGCTAGAAGCACTATGCTCTTAGAAGATACAGGGTGAGTTGTGATGAGACTAATGTTTTTCCTTAGATATGGAGTGAGCAACTTACATTCCATTACTGGGCCTTGATGGGTTTACTAGACATGTACATAATTTACATCATGATTAATGAGAACTTCTTCAATTTTGGCATTGGTTCCCACGTATCTTCACAGTATTTGTAATGGCTATATTATACTTGTACTATGGGTGCATGTGTGCTTACATATTGGGTACATGTTTATGAACTACTTTGTGGCTTATGTCTTGTACGTTTTCTTTGAATATTTTCTTTCTCATTCCACACTATATTAGTAATTTATTCAAAACTAATTTGAAATAAACTTATAGTACATTCTCATTTGTGTATATCAGAGATGATTTTAGCTTAATAACTCCTTCTTGAGATATACTAATTATTATGCTATTATATTTTTATATTATTTTCTATAGGTTATCAATCGTGGGATGATTTCATTCCCACTTTTGTGGCATTTCATTCTTGTCCTCACGCTAACATCTCTGCATTTTGACAGCCAAGAGTGAAATCACTCATGGTGGCAGTTAGGCCCACATACCATATGGGGATCCTATCCCAAACAATGTGAGGTATGATTGGAACTTCACAATGAGGAGACCCCCTAACTGTTGGCAGGACAATTTTCCCTGTCAACATATTTTGGCACTAGGAGGAGGGCATATGACTAGCTGACACTGTGGTGTCTGATTTTAAATCATTGATCTTGAAATGGCTCCTTCCCATATCATTATCTAGGGTTTATTTTATAAGAAGGTAAATCTTTCAGTCCCTAAGGAGTTATTCAATCTCTTATCAAAGACTAATTTTGATGGTGAAGGAAAAAATCTTTGCATCTGAGCATATCGTTCGATTTTTTTATATTTGTGTTGCTAACGATGTTCATCATGGCAATGTCCTATGCAGACTTTTCTTCTTCACCTTTCAAGGTTGTGTCAAGTAATGGTGTAAAACCTTGCTATATGCTTCTATTCATTCTTTTGAACAATTCATATATGAGTTTATGTATGCTTTTCAAGTGTCTACTTCTGAGGCTTTATTTAAAGAAATTGATGAACTCATAATGAGGTTGAGTGAATCCATGGAAGATTTTTTCGATAGATTTTTCAACATTTCCTATAAAACTTCTATGAAAGATAGGGATTGGTATCATCTAATGAGAGAGTTTAATCATCTAGTTAGCCTTGTTGAGAAGGAATCTCAATATGAATTGAACATTAAAAATCAATCATTAGAATATTCTAGTATTATGCACCCTAATTTCATTATGCTAACATTTGCTTTAGGTGGAAGTAAAAAGAAACCTCAGATTGCAGAGGAGAAAATGGTTCCCCCTAATTTCCCTTATCCTCCCTCGTCTTCATGATCAATTGAAATTGATTCTTTTCCTAATATGAAAATATGTATTTTTGATGAAGCAGTTAATGAGGAATTTTTTCCTAAAAAGGAGCAGAGTGGTCTTGATTCAGAATCTCAAATAAAATTTTTTTAAGTGGAGCAAGCTCAATCTGATAACCACGTTGGTGAAATATCCTTTGATAGTTAGGTTGATGAATCTCAAACTAATTATACTTTTCTTTCATCCTTATATTATATGCTCTTACCTTCGCCTCCCTGTTGTGACCAAGGCTTTGTATTGGGAGACAGCAGTTGTTCAACTGATTCCCTAGTGCATAACATGCATGGTGATCCCTTGATACCTCAATCTTATACTAATGTGCAGGATTTGAGTTTTGGATCATATTTAGTTGGAATCGATGTTTCTTCGCCTAACTCATTTCATATTCCTTCATCCTTAACACACTACACACTACACCCTAATTTATTCGATGAGTCTACTACACCAAATATTTCTCTAAACCCTTTATATCATTATTCTATCAGTTTTAATTGTAATCAAGTACATGATGGTGTTGTCTCATAATCGAAAGATGAAAAGATTGAATTCCTTATTCATGATCATTTTATTTTGTGATCTTTAACAAGTGGAGAGGAAGATTCTACATATCTAAAGGTTCAAGAAAATCCTCTGATCGATTCATCCTCGTTCTTAATCCTTGAAGAGTCTCATGTGTTAGATGTCAAATCTGATCAAATTGGTGGGTTTAACAGTTGTCATCCCATTAGTGTATTCACTAATACATCTAATGATAGTTGTTCATATTCACTTATTGATCTCACTAAACGACCAAAATTTGATGATCCACCTTTTGAAAGTTTAGGGACTTGTCAAGAAGTTGAGGAACTTCAGCTTTCGTTGATGGTTATGTTAGGTTCTGACGATCCTGATGAGATCCATGAACTAGGTTAGATTAGGGTTTCCTCATGAGATTCTCTTTGCAGCACTATTTCACTAGATGAAATCTCAGTTTTGAAAGATTTTGATTTGAGTGATGTTTCTTCTAGAGAATATTTTAATCTTCTAGCAGCCACTATGCACTACTCCTTGTTCTCTAATTTGTTTGTTGAATCAAATACACTAGCAATTATTTTAAGTCCTTCACGTTATCGTCTTGTTGGTTCAAATTGTGCCCATCTTTCTTCCAGTTGGAAATCCTTATGTGAGGGAAGAAATCACACGACCCATCTCTTTCATGAGACTCATCTGGTTGATTCATATCCATCTTGGAAACCAAGAGAATCTTATCTATTGAACAACTAATCTATCAATATTAGAACATCTTATCAAACAAACAATATAGTCAATAATGATTTTGATGGCATATCTAATGATGATAGTATGTATTCATCTATTGATCTTACGAAGCCTTCGAAATTTGATAATCTACCAATTTGGAGGTTTATAGGTTTTTCAAGATGGTGAGGCACTTCAACTCTCATTAATGGTTATGTTAGGCCCTCACATTCTTAACAAAATCCCTAAACAAGATCAGGTTAGGGTTTCTTCGATAGATTCTTCCTATACCACAGTTGCACCAAATGGATGCCCATCTTTGAAATATTTTCAAGATTTTCAAGTTTGCCATTTTGAGTATCATGATAGGATTTCTAACTGGCTAGAAGAGTCTTATCTGGTGAATTCCTCTGCAAGCAAGTGTCTTCTCATCTCTCTTGTGATTTATTTAGGGATAAACATGAATGAATGCATATCGTGGAGAGATGTTCAAGTTTTTCAATTTTACCATTATATTTATCAAGATAGAGTTATGTCGTGGTTAGAACAATGTTTTCTGGAATGCTTTCCTGCTAGCAGGTGTAACCTTCTTTCTCTTGTGCATGATTTAGAGCTAAGTATATTTTTTTTGCACAATACTTTCTACTAGATTTAATCGTTTACATCTTTATTTGTGCAGATTTGGAACAGTTGTAATGATTGCATTGGAAGTTTGACTTCACATGACCTGAAATCCTTTTAGTTAAACTAGGGTTTATGTTTAGAGTAGTTATGGTTCACTCATTAGAATAGCCGTGCATACACTTTCCTTTCATAGCTAGTTTCGTTCTATGCATTATGCTTTATGTTGTATTTTCTTACTGACTTTCCAACATTGATTTCTCTTTTAAATACAGGTAGTTTTAGTCCACTTTGTGACATTATGCATTTATTTTGCATTCATTTTCATTCCTTTCTCTTTACTGCATTAAATTTAAGAATTGTTTGTATATTATTACATGGTCCTCTTGTATTTTCTTCATATCCACACATTGTTGTCCTTTATTTCATGTAGCTTTGTTTACTGCATTGCATCATGCATTCATTTTATACTTAGCATTATTGTTTCCCTGCATTGCATTTTCTTGTTGTTTGCCTAGCATTGCATTTGTTTTCTATTCTTCATGGCACTACATTAGCTTTCACACTTTCACTTCAGGCTTGTTCTTTACATGTTCTTTCCAAACTTTTGATGTTGTGAAGAGCTTCCCTTATGCCTCTTTGAATATGCTAAAAACCTAGAAGGGCTCCTCTTCCCTATATTTCCTTGCCTTGGTATTGAAATCTCAAGTCCATGGTTATGTGAAATTGTGGTGGTCACTCCAAGAGGTAGCCTCTTGTAGACCTTGGCATTGAAATCTTATCCCTAATATCCTTTATGTTAGTCTACCCTCTTAACAAGGAAAATATGATTTGATACTAGTGGGGAACTCTAATTTGTCCATAAGTCCTGTATCTATAACATGAACTTTATCTCTGGTATGGTCCTAATATTTCATTTTTTGTTCTACTTTATACCTATCAATCAGAGATTAAATGTTAAAATATGGCATGAGGGAAAATCTAAGTCAAAAAATCCCATGAGAATGAAAAGGACAATATTGACCCACAATACAAGCTAGAGAACACTCACCAAAATGCGATATAAAATTCATTCTAGGAAGTCAATGTTTCCCTTCACCTATAGATGATTAAACTACACCATATACATTTGAAACATGTAGGAACTATCATAGTTCATGTAAGAATAGAAGAAATTTCAATTATAGTTCATGTAAGAATTAGTAGAAATTTCAATGAAAGGAGTCAATGCTCAAGAACTACGCCTCTTTTTTAATCCCTTGTAGTTCAATATTTTTTGAATGAGGGAAACACCAAGTTGTCCAAGCTTCTACCTGTACCAGTAAAAAAAAATAGTTGCAACATGAACACCACGTGATAATATTAAAATTCTATTAACATAGTCTCCATCCATAGTTTTAAATGAAAAATTTATGTCAACTAAATTCTTGGAAGTTTACCTTTTATAAACAATCAAAATGTTATATATCAGATGGTTCTAATTTCATCTAGAAAAATAAAAGAATGTGTGGCTTTTTTAGTATTTTGTTGCGAGTCTGTTAAATGCAAGGCTGGAAGTGTTGGAATATAATCCTAACATCTACATTTATTTTTTAGCCTAAGTATCCTTGACTTAGCCACATGCACTAAAAATCATGTTCACACTTGGTTTTTGGTAAACTAGCTCGGTGGACCAATTTTCCCTTGTTTTTTTTCCTTTAAAGGCTTAATATTATGGAAGTATTGGTCCAACCACTTTCCTAAACCATTTAGACATCTAAGTGCATTTTCACACCTCATCCACTTGAGTTATTTGAGGATTGGCGCCCCACATGAAGAGTCCCCCTTAAATCAAGGGATTTGGTCCCCCATACCATTTTAGCATGTTTTAAAGTTGCCTTCCTTGGGAAATGCAGCCCTCCTCATGCTTTACTCATGGCTAATAGTTGGCATAGGTTGTCTTGAGTCATTGTTGCTATTTTAGGCCCCACTTTAACTTTTCTTAGCCTTTTCTAGTTTTTTACTAGCTTTTTCCTAGTTTTCTAGATTCGGCAATTTCTATATAACCACCTCCCTTTGGGATTAAAGGTTTGGTTGATCATGTATTACTATTGTTCATTAATTTAATACATTGATTTTGATGGAGAAAATTCTTTCTCTCCTCTCTTGAATATCAACAAATTACTTGCATTTAATTTAACTAGAATTCTAGATCTATCGGAGTTTCGGTAGGAATTCTACAAGAAGTAGAATTATTCGGGGCTATTTATCATCAATAGAATGTGGAGTTCTGAAAAAGTTACTTTCAGCATTATAAAATCCAATGCAGTTAAGTCATGTCATCAATAGAATGTGATGTTACAAAGATCTTTATTTTAGCATTATAAACTCCATTGAAGTGAAGTCTTACCTGATAGTGTGTGAATTCTTACTTGACAATGTGGGAAGATTGACCATTTATAAAATCTTGAGTATTTTCTAAATTAATTAAAATAAATTGAAGATATTTAAAATAATATCCAGGAATTAAAAAAATTTCAAAACTAAAAAACACATTTTACAAGATATTGTGCAATGATTTATTAGATTTATTGTGTCAATATAAGAAAATGTGAGCTATATTTAACAATGGAAGTAGTTCTATGTTATCAAAAGATGAATATCTAGGTAATCATATATACGTACATAACATTATAACTAACCATATTAAATAAATAACAAGAAACATAGGGAGTAATCAAAGAAGACAAAAAATAGGTCCCAACAACTAAGTCTACTAAAGTACTCAAGTAAAAACTCTCATAAGCAAAGAAAAGGAGAAAAAAATGAAAGGGAAAAAACTCCTCCCAAAAAAGAGAAAACAATAAAAAGTGAAGGTAGGAGGACTCAAGGTGACCCCTCAAGAACAACTTCATTCACCCCAAGTATCAATCTTAACTGAAGAAATATAGGTGATGCTAGAGTTTTAGATAAGATGTCTATAACTTGTTTTCCAATAGGAAAATACTCCAAGCTAAGAACACCATCCTGGATGCATCGATGAATGAAGTGCATGCAATTCTTAATATGTTTTATAATTTGATGCTCCATTGAGTTTCCCTCAAGGGCTTCACTCAATGAAACTCTGGCATATCACATGTGTTTGTGGCATACTAAACAATGCCCTTAATTTGACTACATATTGGAAAATACCACTAAAAATCACCTTATTTAACCCCCTACCAATATGAACCCAATACAAATTTAAAAAACCCCTATTTTCACTAGATATTGTAGGTATCCATTTTTTCATTAACATTTTTTATATCCCTTTATATTTTTTCATTAACTTTGAGCTTGATTTTTTATACCTGCCAATGTAAAAACCCTTTACCCCCTATTATGTGTTTAATATATATGTCATTTTCCCCTCAATATATATCCTCCAATATGAACGCATGTGGTATGGTATTGCTACCCTTTTGAAGCCCCCGTGGAGTTTCCAAATGTGTATGGCACTCTAATTATCACACCAAAGAGTGGTAGGATGATCCTATTGAATGCCAAACTCTGTCATTAGTTGTTAAAGCTAGAGAACTTCTGAACTAGCAAGAACTACAACATTATTATCAACTTATGTACAAGATAATGCACTTGTTGGTTACTTCTTACAAGACTGGCAATAGGAGCGTAGCCAAGGTGATAAGAAAAGCCATATGTGGACTTTTAATCATCAACTAAACCATTCTAGTTAGACTCAACAAATCCCTTAAGTTAAGAAGTGTCAAAGTTGTACTGAATGCCAAAAATGGTAGTACCCTAAATGTACCTCGTAATGCACTTCATAGCCTTCAAGTGACTCTCATGAGAATTTAGAGATAAACCCAACTTCAAAACTATTTGTCTTCTCATGCCAAGCTCATGGAGTTTGTTATAGACCATAGATTAAATGTTGAATCCTACAAACAAGTGAAGAATCCAATATAAAACCATGAGGTTGTTCCATGTATATTTCCTCATGTAAATCATCATATAGCAAATTGTTTTTTCACATGCATCTAATGCACTGAGCATCATTGGGAGGTAGCAAAAAACAAGAAAAATGAATACGGAATAGGCCAAAGGTCTTAGAATAATCAATCCCTTCAACGTATGAAAATCCCTTGGACATAGGATGCACCTTATGCTTCCCAATAAATAAATATGCTATATATTTGCTGTTGTAGACTTATTTGCAATGAAATAGCTTTCATCCCTTACAAAGAATAACAAGATTCCATATGTGATTCTTCAACAAGAATTACTACTATGATGTCATGGTAACATCCCATTCAAGTATCCCTCCAATTTCAAAAAATAGTCGTCGATCATCTAAAATGGCATGACTCAAGAAAGAGACACTAGTTGTTTGAGACTAAGCATGGGGAGGATCAGAGGAAAAACAAATTAAATTGATTGACTTGTAGACATACCTATCAAGCCTCTTTTTCTCACAAAATATCCTTCTTGATTATTGTTTTTGATCAAGTTGTTCCTAGTCAAGCAACTAATGTTCTTTTGATGCTAATGGAAGATTTTATTCTAGTTAATTTTCACCTTCAAAATGTTCATCATCTTCTTGTTCTACAAATACAAAATTATCAACATGATCTATGTCGTGATCAACATGACAATCCATGGTAGGTGATGATGTAGGTTTAAAGTTATCATCAAAATGGACAACCCTTTGAAACAAAACAAATTTAGAAATAGATATAATAACCTATATTTTATATCCTCACATTGACCAACAAATATCAATGGTTGACTCTTCTCCATAGCTTCACACTTTTCATCTAGAGTTAAGGCCTACCCTAGGCTACCAAATACCTCGATATTAGAAACATCGATCTTAACATGTTTCAAATTTTCCTCTCGAGTCATATGTAGTGATTTCCTATGAGACATTTGATTTTGAACGTAATTGGCATAATTGATTGTTTCTTAGGCTTGGTAGTGCAATTTTTCATCTCTTTTAGTGTCCATTTATTTCTTTCAATGATGTAATTTTACCAAGGGGCGTTGGGAATAAAATTCTAATGTTGAATGCCATGTTATGCCTAATTGGCATACTCCCCACCCCCCCAAACTATATGTGCAATTCTTGATAGAAAGAGAGGAATGCTTCTCAACAAAAGCCTTGAAGGTTTCAAGGTAGCAAAGACCTCACTCTTGTACTTAGAAAGTAGACCAAAGAGTGGCATGAGAAGTAATTAATAAAAGTGAGTGCATACTTAGCCCTAAAAATGAGGAAATCAAAACTCACATGAGATCATTATGTACCAACTCAAGAGGTGTAGTAGCATGCATGGCCTTACCTTTAGGGAAAAAAAGTAATGTCATTTTCCAAGAACATAGACTAGACAAGATCCATTAGTCCAAGAAAATTTAGGTAGACCAAGAACCAAATATGTGTACTCAAGTACTAAAAATACTTGTAGTTTAGATGGCTAAATTTTTAATGTTAAAATCTACTCAAAGAATCAACATGTGCACAAAAATAAGAATTGAAGGAAGGATAAAAACAAGAAAATTTGTACAATCAAGAACTATGATCAACTCCTTCAGAAGCAAAAATAATATTTGGATTCTATAGTTCTCATATGACTACAACATTAAGAGAAAACTCTATTGTATTCCCATCACCACAATACAAAATATAACAAATAGAGAGCAGATTTGTAGAGATGTTGGGACCAAGTACAATGTCATTAATGCAGCCATCATCTAAGTATAGAGTGATTGATCCTAAAACATCAATTTGTATCGAGTGTCTAATTGCAATCTATAAAATGCTACAATCACATGTGCAAGGAAGTAATTTGCGAAAATGAGTCACATGGTATGAAACACCTAAATCAAGTATCTAGTTTCTTGAAGATACATATAAAGCTTAAACAAGCATGCCTTTTACGAAATGAAGAAGGTTTGGGCATTGAAAGTTTGTGTTTCTTTTGTATGGCTTCACTCAAACCTTCTAATTTCAACTAGTATTTGAGTTCGACGTGCCCAAGTATGATATTGTTGGTGAGTGATGAGCCTCATCATTGGGTAATTATATGGGCCTTAACTCACCTCCTAGCTTAGTCAAACCAACTATTCTCACAACTTATTACATACTTTTGATTATATTTTGTTTATGAGATGAGTTAGAGTTGGATATTTTTCTTTGTGGTCTAATGTGCATTTAATGCGGGATTAAAAGATAAAAGAAAGGAATTTTGGCAAAGACCTTGGTCAAAACACGAATGGGACAAGGGAGAGGAATTATAGGAGGAAAATCCTCCTCATTTACTACCCCTCCATTCAAATATTCCTCCATCAACTCAGAGTGCAAACAGCCAAATCATGAGGACTAGAAGGCAATCAAGCAAGTGAAGACAAAGCACCAGTTTATCTTGAGTTTGGGAGCCGAGCCTCCCTAATTTTAAGGAAGTCGTTGGAGACTTCAGATGTATAAGTAGAGAGGCCTAGGACCTCAATAGGATTCGAACTTTTTATTGTAAAACTCTACTCTATTTTCGAGCTACAAGATTTGTGGCAGTTTTTGATGTAATCCATTGTTTTGATAATAAGAATGAGTTTTGTTTTGAGCCAGCACTGAGTTAACTCAGAGGGATGAAGTTATTGGGTTAGGGACCAACCCTAGCAGCCAAGGCTCCTCTTGATTGTACATGTATGCTAGCATAGATTCATAGTTTAATTGTTCATTTGCTTAAGTAGCTGCATTTCCATTACAGCAGTGTAGATTAGATTGGTTGTATGTTAGTTTGCTTCCATTTGTGTCTTATTTCAATTAGCAGGTTAGCAAGGAGAAAAAGCATCACCATAAGGTTGTCAGCAGGTGTCTCGACCTCACTTCCTCCCTTTGGGATCATGACTTGAGGAAGAGACCCTTCAGCAACCCCAAAAACACAAATTTCTAGTTCTTGCATGAGCTTTGGAGTTTGTTGTCTTGATTCAGTATTTGGTTCATTTCATTGTCATATTTTTCCATTACTCTATTTTTGCAATAAGATCTCACTCATGCTTTCATTTCCTCCAGCACTTTCTTCATGCATAATATAGGCAATTGATTCATGCTTTTCTAGTTTATGAAGATGTATCTTGTTGCATAGTTATTGGAAGACACACATGTTTTAAGCACAGTAGGTACTTCAGGAGGAGACCCAGACTTCATCACCAGCAGCCACCTTCCACCTCATCCACCTTAGCCATCTCTTGTTCCACCATCACCCTCACTAGTTTTTTTGTCATTTTTCATTGAAATTCCCCTAGATACATTGAGCGAATCTAGCCATCTCTTCTCTTGGATATTGACTCCTGAGTGTTCCTAGACCTTCTAACACCCCATCCCACTCATCACACACCTTTTCCAAGCTTCCAAACACCTCACAATTATCTCTCGGTTGTATCCTGTAGGTTTCCTATAATTCCTACAGGATCATCCTGTAGGTTTCTAGTACATCCTGTAGGTTTTCCTGAAACAGCCTGTTTTGAGGCCGAATTGATGGGGAACCTCTAGGAAGTCACAAAAAGCCTCCTAGGACCCTTCCACACCATCCAACCACTCCATAAGCCTTTTATCCATCCTAAATCACCTTCCATCCACCTGTCACATCCACAAGAACAATTATTTTGCATGCTTGATTTTTCCAAAAAACCAAAAAAAATGAAAACAAATTTAGTTTAAGGTTTCTTGCTTACACTTAGTTTTATGTAGCTTATATAACCGCATTAGGTTAGTGTTTATTTAACAATTCTACTTAGCATAGTTGTTTAAATGGTTAATTAGGATATGGTGTGATTTAGCATTACATGTTGTTGTCTTCATTACTATAGTAGAGTAGCTCTCTTAGAGTAGATTTGTTCTTCTTCCATCAAAGAATCAAGCTTCTTCTGACTCTATAGAAGTCTGGCTTGGAACCCCTGGGGTCTCTCGTTAGATGAACAGTGACAACATGCAATACCTTCACTTTTACTTGTGCATATAGCACTGTCACCTCTGAGTTTGTACGAACCCCAGGTTGATAAGTAAATTTGGTAGCCCAAGAGTTGCAGCATCCTTGCTGCAATAATGGCGCTCATCACTTTTTGGCGCCATTTTCGGGGAGGTGTCTAAGTAGAATTTGATTACTGCTTTATTTTCTTCTACTTCTTGTCTTCAATTTTCTTCCATTTGTTTATTTCTGCAAAAGTAATCGAGTAGATTCCTTTCTTTCATTTTTCATTATCTGCTTTCCTTTCCATTCTGCAAGTAGAATTTCAATTCAGCAAGTAGCTTTTTCATTCTGTCAGTGATTTTCATTCAATCAACAATTTCATTTCTACAAAGTACTTTTCAGCTTAAAAAAAATTACAAAAACCAACCCAAAAACATTTCCTTTCATGCCTCGAAGGAATAGGGACAATTTAGGGAAATTTTTGCCAAAGACCCCCACTTCATCCAACAACCAACCTTCTCTCTTATTTGGTGGTTGTGAACTATAGGAACCCATTCCTACTGAACCAATGGCTGAAAACCAAAATCACAGATGGAATAGAGAGAGAGTTGCGGGTGCCTTGCCCATCAGGGAAACCAACGGGGACACTAAGATGAAGAATATAAGCCCCTCTGCCCTACCTCATTTCCATGTCCTGACCACAGAGGACCCCGACACTTTCCTATTTGAGTTTGTTGTTATATGCTGAACCTATGACTATACAGATGATGAGAAAAAGTTAAAATTATTTCCATCTACCCTCAAGGATGTAGCATTGTGTTGGTTCATGGGTTTACCTAGAGATAGCAACACAACTTGGGCTCATATGCAGCAGGCTTTTAACAACAAATATCGGGACTACTGTAGGTCAAAGGATGCTAAAGAAGAAATTTTCAGGATGACCATAGGTCAGGATGAATCCTTAGAAGAATACGAAGAAAGATTCCAGCTCAGTTACAAAAGGGCCAGGTGCACACTTGACCCCGAGTCACTAAAGCTGGTCCTGCTTAGAGGAGTAAGGGAAGATCTTCTGGATACCTTACATTTGTTAGTAGGAGGAGATATCTACCAATTACCCTATGAGGATATCAAGATTGTCTTTAGAAACCATTCTAGGGTAGCCAGGAAAAAAGATAGGGGTAGTCAACCTATGGCCAGTACATCATCTTCCAACTCATCCATCAAGGGTGAAATTGGAAATATGCTGGAATATTTCAAAAGTGAGACGCTACAAACCCTTTCCTTACAATTGGACACCATTAACATCAAAAGGAAGCAATGCGAAGCAGAGAGAGACTTGGCCATATTTTTTCCTAGATGCACCAGGAGGCATCCTAGGAACAAATGTCCATTGAACTGTATTGAAATTTGCTCGATCTATGAAGAAAACCACTCCACAGACAAGTGCCCTTCTTTACCCGGACTCAAAGCTCTATATCAAGGAGCTGAAGGGGTCACTGAGAAACTTTGCTATAGATTCAACCAAAGGAGACCTCCTGGGCCTAGACCATACTAGCATGGCATGCAAGGGTCATCCCATGCATATTACAACCCCAACCAAACCATAGCTATACATTCTTGGGGACCCCCTGCTCATCCTTCCTGGTCTACACCCCCTCCTTGGTCCTATGCATCTTAGTATGATTCCCAACCAACCAGTCAGTCATTTCAACCTTACGCTCCGCCACAACCTCAATGGAATACACCACTCCAGGGGTGGAGGCCCCAATACAACAATGTTCCAGCTCTATTGCCTCCACCACCTACCCAACCACAACTCCTACACTCTGCTCCACCCAAGCAACCCCGGATGCCTACCCAGCCAAATCCGAACCCAAACAATAGGCAGGCTCAACAAGTATACAGTGAAAAGACATCATATCTAGCTTATGTTATAGAAATCTAGGAGATCAACCTAAGATCTGGGAGAGTCCTCCCAGATAACCAAACTACCCCTCCACATAGGTAGGTTGAGGAAGAAAGAGAGGAAAGCAACATTAAAGTAAATCCACCCTTTCCTGAGAGACTAGCCCAACCACTCCAGCCTACCCCAGAAGAAACTAAACTTTTGGGAGAATTGAAAAATATATGTGTAAAGATCCCCCTTCTCCAGGAAATAAAAGATGTTCCCATTTACAATAAGTTGATTAAAGAGAAATGCTTCAAGCATCCAGGAAGAAGAAAAAGGGATGCCCCTACCATTAATCTCATTGGGCAGATGTCCGACTTAATGTTGGGGCAGGTAATATGTCTAAAATATTCCGAGCCTGGAAGCCCTATAGTAGATGTGCACCATAATGGCACCATTGTCCCACACACTCTGATCAATCTTAGGGTTGCCATTAATGTGATGACCAAGGACACCATGCTCAATCTCAACCTTCAAGGGTCATTTAGGAAGACCACAATATTTTTGCAACTTGCAGGCCATTCCAAAGTCACCCCTGAGAGAATTGTGGAGGATGTGATGGTTTCCATTGACACCTGGGAGTACCCTACAGATTTTCTAGTTCTCAAGCCAAAGGCTAAGCTTACTGGTTACCCTCTCATCCTTGAAAGGCCATGATTGGCCACAGCCGATGCTTACATTAGTTGCAGAGCTGAGAATATGACCATTAAGAACGGGCATATGTCCAAGCAGTTAGTCCTATACCCTCCTGCTCAACCTTCTCCAGAGCATGATTTACCTTTATGGTTGGAGGATGAGGAAGAAGATGAGGTTTATTCTGCCCAACTTTATTCTTTAGAAGCAACCATAGGAGGAGGACAACAAGATGAGGATGACTTGATTGAACACCTGCTCCAAAGTCCAACTCCTGGTTCATTACCATTAGAAGAAGAAGTAAGGGAAACTCAGAACAATCATCCAATTGACTTATGCTTGGCCGATTCCAACCCACTCCATGTCAAAACCATAGAATTTTTCCTAGAGAAAAACTTGAAAATTAATCCATCCCTTTTTGCTCTCGAAGAGGAAAAGCTATGCAACATGTTAAAAGAAAACCTAGAGGCCTTCACTTGGAGTTACAAGGAAATGAAGGGAGTACACCCCTCAGTGTGTACTCACCACATATACATCAAAGAAGGCTGAAAGCCTGTCTGGAAACCACAAAGGACGATGAATCTAGCTCTTAAAGATATAGTCAAAGAAGAACTACAAAAACTGCTAGATGCGGGATTCATTTACCCTATCTCTGATAGTGAATGGGTCTCCCCTTTAGTGTTAGTTCCCAAGAAAATGGGTAAGTGGAGGATTTGTGTCGATTACAGGGAGTTGAACAAAGCCACAAAGAAGGATCATTTTCCCCTACCCTTCATTGACCAAGTACTAGACAGCCTGGCAGGGAAGAATTTTTTTTCTTTCCTAGATGGATTCAGTGGGTACAACCAAATCCAAATCTGCCCAGAAGACCAGGATAAGACCACATTCACCTGTCCTTGGGGTACTTTTTCCTGTGGGATCCTTCCTTTTTTCCTATGCAATGCTCTTGCCACTTTCCAGAGAGCAGTCTTGAGTATTTTTGCCAAATTAGTACATGATGCGGTGGAAATTTATATGGATGATTTTACACCTTATGGCTGTGGTTTTCAAGAAGCCCTGGCTAACCTAGGCAAAGTACTGCACAAATTCATTAAAACGAACCTATCTCTCAGCACTGAAAGATGTGAATTCTTAATGACTGAAGGGATCGTGCTAGGTCATTCAATATCCTAACAAGGACTACAGGTGGACCCGAACAAAAGAGCAATCATCCAAAGGGTCCCACCTCCGCAAAAGCAAAGAGATGTCATGAGTTTCTTGGGGTTAGTTGGATACTACCGAAGGTTCATAAAGGACTTCAACAAGTTGGCCTCTTCTTTATTTGGGTTGCTAGCCAAAGATTCTATGTTTATCTGGTCAAAAAGTTGTCAAGAGGCCTTAGACATTCTAAAGGGTAAGTTAACCACTGCACCAATTCTGCAAGGCACAAACTGGGCCCTCCCCTTTCATAATCATGTTGATGCCTCACACAAATCCATAGGAGTAGCCCTAGGACAGGTAGAGGAGAAACTGCCCTATGCCATCTATTTTATCAGTGAGAACTTGTCAAAGGTTGAGCTAAATTATACTGTGACCAAAAAGGAACTCCTGGTTGTTGTGCATTCATTAAAAAAAAATAGGCATTGCTTTACAGGCTATCAAACATTTGTGCATATTGACCATGCTGCAATCAAATATTTAATGAAGAAACCAGATGTGAATGCTTGAATTATAAGTGGTTGCTTTTATTATAGCATTTTGATCTAACCATTGTTGATAAGCTTGGTAAGGAAAATGTTGTTGTAGACTTTTTATCTTGGGTGAATCTGCGTGCAGGTGAAGAAGGAATGGTAGATGACCAATTACCGGACGAGCACTTGTTTGCTATTTCAATTCTCTCTCCATGGTTTACTGATATAGCAAACTATTTGGTATCAACACAGTTCCCACCAAACTTGCCCTCCAAGGAAAAGAGCAAGATAGATAGGAAAAGTGCCCCCTTCACCTGGATTGGGGACAATCTTTTCAAACTTGGCCCAGATCAAATCTTGAGAAGGTGTGTAAGAGAAGAGGAAGTTTTTGACATCCTTCTGACCAGTCATGATGGCCCTTGTGGAGGTCACTTCGCAGCAAAGAGAACATCATTCAAAGTGTTACAAGCAGGCTATTATTGGCCCACTCTTCATCAGGATGTAAAAAAGTACACTAGTCAGTGTGATCGGTGCTAGAGGATGGGAAATCCTACTCCAAGAGATGAAATGCCCCTACATCCTCAAGTTAGTTTCGAGCCATCTGACAAGTGGGGCATGGACTTCATTGGGCTTATCAACCCTCCTTCAAAGCAAAAAAAATACACTATTGTGTGCACTTATTATTTGACTAAGTGGGTTGAAACCAAGGCAATTAAAGCAGCAATAGAAGAGAAGGTGGCCAAGTTCCTAAGGGAAAATGTACTCTACATATTTGGGTGCCCTAGAGAGCTAGTTAGAGACCAAGGCAACTATTTTACCTCCAAAATGATTGAAGAACTGCTCAGCCATCACAAAATCAAGCATAGGACCTCCACTCCCTATCATCCACAAGCTAACGGGAAAGTGGAGGTGACCAATAGGGCACTAGAGGGAATCTTAACCAAGGTAGTGAGCAGTAGCAGGAAGGATTGGGAATAGAGACTAGTTGAGGCCACCTGAGCCTATAATACCACATGGAAAACCACCACTAGATGTACACCCTATGAGCTGGTCTATGGGAAAAAGGCCTTGTTTTCCATTGAGTTTGAATATAACACATGAGGATGGCAGCCCAACTAGATTTGGATCTCAATCATGCACAGAAAGAGAGATTGTTCAAATTGAATGGCTTGGATGAATTCAAAATGCAGGCCCTCCTACATACAGAGAAAGTTTAGCTTTAGAGGAAGATATGGCATGATAAAAATATTAAAGAAAAGAAATTTTAGGAGGGCGATTGGGCATTGTTATATGATTCTAGGTATAAAGACTTCAAGGGCAAGCTAAGGACAAGATGGTTCAGACCTTATGTTGTGGAAATATGCCATGATAATGGTTCAGTGCAAATCAAAACTATAGATGAAGAAGCCATTTCGTTGCTTGTTAATGGGCACCGATTGAAAATGTACAAGAGACCTTTATCAAAACAAGAGTTCATTGACAATATCAATAAAACAGTGGTGATGGTGGAGCAAGTTTCATATCCTCCCTCATCAAGTCACTGAAAATAAATAAATAAAAATAAAAAATAAGGACTTAGGTGAAAACCTCCATCAGGCGCCTAAGTCCCATATTTGGGTTGAAAACCTCGTGAGGCAGCCCAATGATGAGAAAAATAGAAAGAAGAATAAGAAAATCCCTGGGTGAAAACCTTCCTTGAGGTGCCCAGGGCAAGCAACTAGGGTGAAAACCTCTCTGAGGCAGCCTAGGTGTTTTTCAAAATATAAATAAAAAAAAGGAGAGAAAAATATATAATTGTTATTTGTAGGTGGGCGAGAAAGACAGTAAAGGAGAAAAAAGAGGATCCAAAGGGAACCCTGCCTCACACATATTCATCTCCTCCACTCCTTACCATGCATCCCTCCATCATTTCTATCGTTTCTCCACTCCATTGCTTCGATTTATGCGAAGACTGTGTTTTCTATAGGATCCCCTGAAAACCTACAAGATGATCCTGCAAGAACTACAGTGGCCCAGAAAACCTATAGGAAGCAATTCTAGGGCACATGGTAGGTTTGTTAGGTCCCTAAACTTCATCCTAGGCATGATCTAACACCTCGCCTCGTCCACCATCATCATCCCTGCACTCACCATTCAAAACAAAAAGAGATCAGTTTCTGCCAGTCATAGGAAAAAAGAAAAAATAAAAGAAAAACAGAGGGGAATAAGAGCATTAGCTGAGTGTCCTTTGCTCTACACACACTCCTATTCCCTCTGTCCATTCATTGCACCATCCTCATAGCCCCAGCCAACAACATGATTAAATAATTCTGAGGGAGAAGCAACTACAGGAAATCCTGTAGCAGCCTATCCCACAGAATGCCAATCACCAGCTACAGGTCTTCACTAGGATGATCCAAGAGCTCCACAACAGCAGCAACATCAGATCTTCAGTCACAGATACCTACAAAAGCCAAGAAACCATTAGCAGACAACAAGAGGAGGAAGAAGAATGGCATGCAACAAATAAACAACGCAGCACCTCTGATCTTCGACAACTGCAGCATGGCATCGAAACCACAGGTAAGTATCCCGCTCACTCACTCATATGCATCATTTAATAAAAAGTTGTAAGGATTACGAGATAATTGGTTTATAGGTGAAAAGGTGGCTAGTTAACTTGGCCACCTTCGTTCAGTCAGCCCATGCACAACCAGGTGTCCTCTCACACATGGCTGAAGTCAACTCAAAGACAAAGGAGGAGTAGGACAAGAAGTGGTTAATTGCAGATCTACAAGGTGGGAGCTAATTACGAGGAGTGGGAAATGATGAGGTGGTAGTGGGGACTAACAGTCCAAAAATGGAAACGTACATTTGCTGCCAGTACACCACCTCACCACGAAACACCATAAAGGGAAATAAAACATCGTTCACATGCATTCGTGCATTCCACCTCCTCGAAACTCCCTCACTCAAGTCGCTCTCATAACTCTGGCCACCCACCGGAAGCAATGAGCCATCGTTCTACACAGGAATTCCTACAGGATAATGCACATGAATTCCTACAGGATACAGTCTACAGGATCAGTGTACAATATACACAGAAGCAGTCTACACGATAGGCAGAGAAGAGTTCAAGAGGGGATATCACAGGAATTGTCCACTGCCACCATTCTAAAGAGGTAGGATCTATCAATCCATTCCCATTTACAAGAAAATGAGCCAGAAATACTCTAAAATCTAGTGAATTTAGAAACTATGAGAGGTGAATTACATACACAATCAACTTTGTTTTCCTCCTGCATTTAAAAAAAAATTGTGTCAACCCTCTCATTTTCTCCTCAAGCTTCACAAGCAATATGATAGGAGGGTTTAATAGGAGAGAACCCACAAACACTGTGAGGATACAACAACACCCCCTGGTGCTTGAAATCTTTACAAGACACAACTGGATGGGGTTTTTCAAAAAATTCACAGGGTATGATGATGGGGTGGCTCAAGAATTTGCTCATTCCCTCACTCGACATAGCAGAATCCATGCCACTGTTTTAGTTAGAGGCATCACTATAGATCTCACCCCAGAGCTCATCAGTAGGGTCACCACACTTCCCTTAGGAATTCCATGGAGAAAAGAAGACAAAGGAGACAATCAAGTGGCAAAAAGGAAATTCTTTTTAGAAGGTGAAGAACCTACTGAGGACAAAAATGGAGTAAGGAGGGACAGCCTGCAATACCCATGGAGTGAGGTAGGCTACCAACTCATAAAATATATCTCATTTGAGGGTAGGTATATTGTTGTTTATGGCTACCATTTTAGGATCCTTGAAGAATTAAGATGTGGGGTAGAAACGCCAGTTCACCAAAGACTCAGCATACCCTATTTCTTGATGCAATCACTCATAGACTCCAGCAACAAAGTAAAGGAAGGGAATTCCAAAAAATTGGCTCACCATGGGTTGATTAGGATCCTCATTGAGGATGCCCTCCAAAACCTCAAAATCCCTATAACATGGTCAGTCTTCAGAGACTTGCCAACAGAGGAAGACATCAAAACCCTCACTTATGATGTTAGTCCTTCTGTCAGTGAGGAGGAGGCAAAATAGGAAGAAGAAGATACAGAGCTAGATAAGGATGAGATGGATGAAGAAGAAGCTGACACAGAGGAACATGATGAAGTAGAAGAAGAAGAGGGAGAAGAGAAGGACGATGATGATGAAATAGAGGAGGAAACTAAGGAAGAAACTGATGGATATGAGGAAGAGCCACAAGAGGAAGAAGACAAGAAAAATAAAGAGGAAGAAGGCATTGAAACAGAAAGGGAAGAACACAAGGAGGAGTCACCTATGGTGTCTCCAGAGGCCACCGAGAGGGAGGCAGTAGTTTCCCTCACTGCTCTTAGCACCCTAGTCAAGAAAAAAGGAAAAAGGAGGAGGAAAACCCCACTATATTTCAGAACAAGAAAGAGCACAAGAATCAAACAAGGGAAGCCACAAATATCAACAAAAATTCCTATTGAGATTGAGTATTCCCCTACACCAAGAGACAAAATGTCTTCCCGTAAGTCACCAATCACCTATGTAAGGAGGCCTAGTACCAGATCAACTTCCTCAAAGGGTAAGGCCATCGTAAAGGATCCACAACAAAACCTACAGGAAGTAAAAACAGTCCTACAGGATACTCTGCTAAAACTACAGGAAGCACAAAAATTGAAAAGCAAGGTAGGGGAGCAGCAAGAAACAAAAGAAGAAGACCTAGAAACAAAGGAACCAAGACCCCAACCTAAAGTGGACTCCTACTACCGTTTTATTGAAGGAGGCAGGGTAATATCTCAAAAATTTTCCATCCCATTGTTTTTCAAACTTGAGAAGGAGAGGGCCAGAACCCACTGATGGATGCAAATCACCAAGTCAAAAGGGGTGGAAGACATTGAGAACGTGGAAGAGAAACTCAAATAAATGGGAAAAGAGCTAAGTGGCTTAAGGGACAGAGAAGAAATAATGAAAAATCAACTTGAGAGGGAAAATGCATGGTTGAGGGGACAACTGCAGGAAAAGGAGAACCAACCAGCATGTATGGCTAGCCTATCCTTGGAGGCCATCTAACGTAGGATGGCAGCTAAATCCTATGCTCTTTACCTCAAAGAAAAATGGCTGCAGTTTCATATTAAAACACTAGCACAAAGGGCACCATGCCATTTTAGGACTACAGGCAGTTATTGATCTTTGTGATCAAAGTACACTAGAGGATAGGGCCAAAATGGCTGAGTTTTATTTGTACAACATGGCCCTCACAAACATGAATGTTTGGGATCCTATTGCCAAGATAGGAGATCTACAATTAATGGCTTTGGCATCATGGATGAACCATGAGGAGTCAAGGGCTGCAGAGATGAAAAGAATATTAGCCAGATAGCAAAATGAACCTCTTTTTATCATAGCTAAACAATCAAATCCCATGGCCCTAATCAGCACCCACTTTGAGGATATTTTTAGGCTGCTAGGAGATGATAGTATACATGCCTGCCTAAGGAGATGGAACACACTGCCACATAGCTTGAATATCATAGAATATCACTCCCCTCAAAGGTTGAGAGAGGCACTCAACAGAACACCTATGTATAAGCAATCAATGCAAAGGTTGAAGGTCAATTGGATAGGCCTAAAACTCAGTCCACCACTACTCGTAGGGATGCTAGAAGGAATAAAAGAAGAAGAAGAAAAGAGGCAGTGGGAAGAAGTAGAAAAGAAAGTAGGCTTCTATGAACAAGAAGAAGAGACCACAGCAGAGGCATGGGATGTCAGAGAGGCTACCAAAGCCATGAAGGACATGGATATTGACTAAGTTGCTCAGAGGATGAGCAACACTTTCAGTAGGGGGGTGATGATGAGCCTCATCATTGGGTAATTATATGGGCCTTAATTCACCTCCTAGCTTATTCAAACCAACTATTCTCACAAATTATTGCATACTTTTGATTATATTTTGTTTATGAGATTGCGTTAGAGTTAGAGTTAGATATTTTTCTTTGTGGTCTAATGTGCATTTAATGCAGGATTAAAGGATAAAAGCAAGGAATTTTGGCAAAGACCTTGGTCAAAACTCGAATGGGACAAGGGAGAGGAATTATAGGAGGAAAATCCTCCTCATTTACTACCCCTCCATTCAAATATTCCTCCATCAGCTCGGAGTGAAAACAACCAAATCATGAGGACTAGAAGGCAATCGAGCAAGTGAAGACAAAGCACTAGTTTATCTTGAGTTTGGGAGCCGAGCCTCCCTAATTTTAAGGAAGTCGTTGGAGACTTCATATGTATAAGTAAAGAGGCCTAGGACCTCAGTCGGATTCAGATTTTTCATTGTAAAACTCTACTCTATTTTCGAGCTACAAGATTTGTGGCAGTTTTTTATGTAATCCTTTGTTTTGATAATAAGAATGAGTTTTGTTTTGAGCCAGCACTAAGTTAACTCAGAGGGCTGAAGCTCTTGGGTTAGGGCCCAACCCTAGCAGCCAAGGCTCCTCTTTATTGTACATGTATGCTAGCATAGATTCATAGTTTAATTGTTCATTTTCTTAAGTAGCTGCATTTCCATTACAGCAGTGTAGATTAGATTGGTTGTATGTTAGTTTGCTTCCATTTGTGCCTTCTTTCAATTAGCAGGTTAGAAAGGAGAAAAAGGATCACCATAAGGTTGTCAGCAGGTGTCTCGACCTCATTTACTTCCTCTGGGATCATGACTTGAGGAAGAGACCCTTCAACAACCCCAAAAAAGCAGATTTCTAGTTCTTGCATGAGCTTTGGAGTTTGTTGTCTTGATTCGGTATTTGGTTTATTTCATTGTCATATTTTTCCATTACTCTATTTTTGCAATAAGATCTCACTCATGCTTTCATTTCCTCTAGTGCTTTCTTCATGCATAATATAGGCAATTGATTCATGATTTTCTATTTTATGAATATGTATCTTGTTGCATAGTCCTTGGAAGACACACATGTTTCAAGCACAACAGGTACTTCAGGAGGCAACCCAAACTTCATCACCAGCATCCACCTTCCACCTCATCCACCTTAGCCATCTCTTGTTCCATCATCACCCTCACTAGTTTTTTTTGTCATTTTTCATTGAAATTCCCCTAGATACATTGAGTGAATCTAGCCATCTCTTCTCTTGGATATTAAATCCTGAGTGTTCCTGGACCTTATAACACCCCATCCCACTCAAAACACACCTTTTCCAAGCTTCCCAACACCTCCAATACCTCACAATCAACTCTCGGTTGTATCCTGTAGGTTTCCTATAATTCCTACAGGACCATCATATAGGTTTCTAGTACATCCTGTAGGTTTTCCTGAAACGGCCTGTTTTGAGGCCGAATTGGTGGGTAACCTCTAGGAAGTCACAAAAAGCCTCCTAGGACCCTTCCACGCCATCCAACCACTCCATAAGCCTTTTAGCCATCCTCAATCACCTTCCATCCACCTGTCACATCCACAAGAACAATTAATTTGCATGCTTGATTTTGCCAAAAAACCAAAAAAAGTGAAAACAGATTTAGTTTAAGTTTTCTTGCTTACACATTAGTATGGTTTGATGCTCTTTACTTCTGTAGCTTAGATAGCCACATTAGGTTAGTGTTGATTTAACAATTTTGCTTAGCATAGCTGTTTAAATGGTTAATTAGGATATGGTGTGATTTAGCATTACATGTTGTTGTCTTCATTACTGCAGTAGAGTAGCTTTCTTAGAGTAGATTTTCTCTTCTTCCATCAAAGAATCAAGCTTCTTTTTACTCTATAGAATTCTGCCTTGGAACCCCTGGGGTCTCTCACCAGATGAACAGTGACAACAAGCAGGACTTTCACTTCTACTTGTGCATATAGAACCGTCACCTCCAAGTTTGTATGAACCCTGGGTAGATAAGTAAAGTTGGTAGCCCAGGAGTTGCAGCATCCTTGCTGCAATACTGGTGCTCATCAACGAGCCGGAATATACCACCAATAGAAATGGGATCTCCTTGGTGTAGGATCACAACTAAACTCTACACCGGTAGGGTTAGGAGTCCCATCCGGTATGTAGGCCCGACAACCATCATATTGCCTATAGTTTGGTTTGGAAGAAACACACAACAATCATCAAAGAATAAAATAAAACCCTCAAAAAATGAAAATGAGAAAATTATGGAAATTAAACATGTGGAATGTTATGCATACAACAAAAACTAGGTAACATTAACATGAATATTAAGGGAAGTGATGTTAGCAAAACTTTAAATTAAAAACCCATGTATCCAATAGAGATTAGTTCATTGATCATAAATAAGTTCATAACCAACAACCTCATAAAAGCATGTAAAGGTGCACAATCCCACACATAACATATGCTCAAATCAATGAAACAGTTCACTAACATAAGCATAAAATAAGCTCAACATGTACCATACAATTATCGCAAGAGAAATGCTACAATAATTGATAACACATGAAAGGCTTGTACAATTAGGCTCAAGGAGCATCAAAAGTTGAAATACTCATAACATTATCACATGAAAATTCCATGACATCCATAAGTGGAAGTACAAAATCACCTCTTGCATTCACTAAAGGTCTATCAACTCTCAAACGTATGCACCAATTCAGTCCAAAACTAAAAGTCCTTTATGTTGAGCCACGAGGGTATATTTATAGAAAATGGGGTGACCTTTAATATATCCCTATGACTCTTGAGCTACCCCATGACCTTTCATATTCCCATGTGACTCTCTATTCTATGACCTAATGTATTCTCAACAAAATACTACTTATATTAATAACAAGAAAGTAAATGAAGCTAATAAACTAATCTAGCAATAGAAAGGTCTGGAACATCAAGTTGTAATTCTTGAACCAAATATGCATGCCAAAGCTAATATTCCCCTGCAATAATCAAAATTTGGTTTTGTAACTCATCTCCAAGTCTTTACAGGAACTCTAGTGCATCTTCTATTAGGGTGGGTTTCTTGCCTTTATACCAGTTTGATAGAGACACCATATTTGTATACAACCTTACGAGCTCAACCACATATTGAGTGACATTCTCCTTTGTGACCTCCAAGTCATCGTTTGCAGCGACTTGCTTGATAGGTTCTAAGAATGCTTGAATCTCTTGTTTTACTTCCTCCTTTGCTCTTGTTTCACCTAGTGCACCAATAGAGGGAATCTTGTGCAATTCGACAAGAGATTCTAGTGGACCCATGTCAGTATGATGCTATCACTTTGCCCATATCTCTAGCCACTTTATCATTCTCCATTGTGATCCAATTATTTCTTGGTAGTTCCTCTAGCAGGTTAGGGTATTGATTAGCCCCCTCACGTATATGTTCAACTACTATTGTGGCTACTTTGATCAGCACTCCCCTTTCTTTTGATTCTTTGTGCATGTTAGGGAATGGGGCCATGACTTGATGCAGGATTTTCATTTCATCATAAACTAGGTCCATTCCTTTTGCTAGTATCAATGACTCATGTGAAATGGATGCCTATAATCCTTTATAAGAGTAGGATGTAAGCAAGGTCAAATTCTCACTTTGTACTTGTCCAACTCTTTGTCCAAAGGAAACAAGGTTGGCTTATAGATCGGAAACTCATTTATTCAATCTACTCACATTTATCTCAATCATTGTCACAAAAGTGGTTCCGAATGAGGCAATCATTCCTAGGTTCATGGTGGTATTTATGACAATTTGACAACCAATATGGGCTTAGTTGGATTCTTGGCATAACATTACATCTTTCCTACATAATGTTACAATGAACCTGATCAAAGGTGAGCTTGGTAATATCCAACACTTCTTCTTCTTATTGTGGGATGCCCAATTCCTGTAGAGGGATGTAACAATCCCTAGTTGATTTTCCACGTAAATAAAATAATACCAAGGTCATGGAACACGTATTCCAAGTTGAATGTTGGAAAAACATTATAGTCGGCATCAATTGTGGTTTAATGATGGCTATGGAAATTGGCAAAGGCATTGGAAAAGGAAAAGAGAAAATAAATAGCATTTAATTGTGAGAAATAAGGAAAATGGGAGAAAATGAAGGTGAAGAGACACAAATTTGCATGCAATGGAAATTAGAGAGATAATGAAAGAAAAAGGAAAAAGGATAGGAAGAGACTAGACATCAATGATAAAAATGCACGTGAGAAACAGTTGACATTTTTTTCTTAGCTTTTGATCAAGACTAGCAGAGGAAAGAGAACAAGCACTTGGACAAGCTAGCAAGGAAAGCAAGTGTGTGTGCAAGAGTAAGCTTGGAAAGATACAAGGACAGAAATTAGTTATGGATTGCAGGTAACAATGTGCATGTGATATTTAGCATGTTTGTTTTTGGATGCATGGTATATGCATGTGGTTCCTTGGTTATGTGTTGTCATTGGCATGGAGATTTGCCTAGATTAATAGTGGTTTCAGCCTTGTCTTTCCATTTCCTCGATAACCATGGGGTAGTGGGTTCCCCATTTGGTTTTTTTATTGGTTATCAAGTTTTCTATGGCTATGGGTTGGAACAAATTCTATGGATCCCTGAAACAACTTGGGTTCCTTGGAGGTTGTGGGTTGAGTTACTAATCCCTAGAGCCTGAAACAACTTGGGTTCCTTGGAATTTGTGGGTTGAGTTACTAGTACTTGGAGCCCTGGGCAGTTTGGGTAGACACCAATTTGGTTGATGTTAGTGATTTATGGACTGTATAGGTGATATCACTATGGTTGAGGGTTGAGGTAGTTTGGCCTCTAGAAGTCATGGTTGTTTTTGTTTTGGTTTAACCCTTATGATCCCACATTCATGCTTGGAATATGGTGCGTGGGTGATTAGTTGAAAGAGATATTTTGGTTCAGCCAATCTATGGTCAGGTGGTACGTGGAAGTCCCTGACGTGGTTTGCATTTTCATATGTTAAAATGAGTTATTTTCATATTGTGATCTATGAGCATTTGTACTGGTTATTATTGTGATATTATGGTTGATTTGTCATAGTTTCTATTCTAGATATATGTTGGTTATATGCCTAGTTTTATGATGTGCTCTAGATATGACTCTTGTTCGTGATTTGATAAGCTATTGGATGGTTGATGAATGCATGGGCTAACGAGTGTTATTGAAATTAGCTTGAGAGGGAATTGAGCCTTCTTGGTGATTCTCAGATGAAGTTCAGAAGTTTATGATCAGATATACTTTCATGACCTGTAGCTTATATGTTTACTAATTGTTTAACAAAATGTCTATCTTGCATTAGGTATGTATTAGTTAATATCTTACTCAAGTTTTGATTGTTTATCATTGTTATCATCATTGTCATGATTCTAGAAAGTTACAGGAAGCTTTGGGCAGTGGTTTGGATGCTAGCCTGAAAAAGTGGCATAGATATCACGATTGCATGCACTGAACTAAGGAATTTGGGTCATGACCACATGCAGTCAGGATTATGGGTGTAGTTGGATCCTCATAACCACATGCACAGTGTGTCAAGGGTGCAATTAGAAAGTAAACCTAGTGAAAAAGAGTTCCAACTCAGGGATTGATCACCTAGGGTAGTTGGCAAGCTCCTAAATGATTTGTGTCCTCTAAGGGATGTCAGTTTGTTTCCAGTTTGTAGGCCCCACTTCCACAATTGGAACTTAGAGGTTGGATCATATCGTAGTGACACACAGTTCATGTTTTCCTTGGAGAGATTGTCAAAGTAGGTAAATGTGGGAGAGGTAGTTGCAGGGGGAATGCCCACAAGTAATTAGAGTAGATGGTGGAATATCCAGAGGATGCATATCTAACTGCATATTTGAACATTTTAATTGTTCATCCCGTATTGATTTAAGTAGGTCTTGTTCAATTTTTGGGGGTTAATCTTTTTGTTTATTTTTGGCTTCTTCTTCTTCTTCTTTCCTATTTTCTTCTTAAGCTTTTCTCCTTTGTTCTTCCTTATATTTTCTTTTGAGTTCTTCCAATTCCGGTTTCTTTCTCATTTCTTCCTCTTCCAATTTATTTCTCATTTACTCCTCTTCTTTCCTTTTCTTGTGTTCTGCCTCTTGTCTCCTTCAATCTTCTTCTTCTTTTCTGTACTGCTCCTCTTTTCCTCTCATCTCCTCCTCTTGCTTCTTTTGGGTTTCCTCTTCCCCTTGTATTTCTTGTTGGGATCCTTCCTTCTTGCCAACCTTATTTTTCTTTAGTTTTTCTTTACCACTTTCTTTCCCTTTCTTCTGTTTAAGGATGGCAGCCCTAGCTTCGAGACTCATGCTCTCTTGGATATCATTATCTGATTGTTCTTCCTCCTCTTATTACATCTCATTTCACCCTGTATCAATTCTTGATCTTATCCTCGTCATCATCTTTAAAATGAGCATAAGACCACCCGAAGCCAGTTTCCTTACAATGTGCGGTTGCAATACCTTTCTAGTCATATTTTTGGAACCTTAGATAAATAAATAAGAAACCATTCAATTCCTCGGCTTCTTCTTCAACTTCCTTAAAGTTCTTGAGATTATATCTTCCAATTGTCAAAGGGAACAAGGCCATATCCCATTTTTACCTTTTACTAATGTTTTGGACAACCTAGTAGTCAATTGACAGAAGACCTACTGTAAAAGCACTTTATTTGTCACTAGTGGGGAGAGAGTGAGGAGGCTTGTAAGCATCGAAAACCTTAATATAAGTTTCTTCTTCAATATGGAACCAATATTCTACATTAGGAATAATTTTCCTGGCCCTTTTAGACATACATGGAGGGTCTTCACCAAAGAGTGCAAGATACAAAGGAGCAATGAAAGATTCTACAATAGTTTCATACATGATTTTGCAGGCTAGGTTCCAAGAACTTTTATAATGAATATATATATATATGCTCTTGCACCTCCAAGGCCCATTTCAAATTCCATCCCTCAAATTCACATTTTGCACAAATTACATCAAGGAGATAAGATGCCATATAAAAATCTAATGGTTGACCTCTCTCTTGATTGTTGGTTGCTTGAATGTTTTTATTGAGTGTGGGTGCAAGAATGTTTTCCCAATTAACTATTGACCCTTTAGTGGCAACTGTGTGCATTATAGGAACCTATTATCCTAGAAAAGTATTAATATTTTCTCTCACATACAACTTGTTCATCATGACTGCCATTAACTGATACATCTTCTATAGGCCCTCTGTTTTATAAACCTGGTTGGCCCAGTGCTTGAACTTTGTTGGATACTGCCACAATGATTTTAGTGTCCTTGGTAGACTAATTGACGGTTGATAGCCATCTAGTGTTGAAGGCCTCTTCTCACTCAAGAAGCTTATAATAGGCTATAATGTTAGCAGTGGTGAAGGATGCTAAACAATCTCCAGTATGCCTCTTGATTTCCCAGATATCTTCATATGCATGCTACAATATCCAATATATTGTTTCAGCACATGGGAACACTAGTGGGTGTGCAGCCACTTCATGCAACCAAGACCTCTTGATATTAATGTATACCTTGAAATCTTCTTGATCTTGTGGGATATCCTTGTTTTCAAACTCCGAGTAAATTTCCCACCAAGTAAGTTGTGTTTTCTTGTTAATATTACAATCAGTGTCTCCATATATGGGAAGAGTTGGTGGAATATCTACAGCTCCTTAAATATTTCTTTCAGCTTTGGCGGAACTCTTGCCCAAAATTTTTCAAAGACCCTTGACCACTGGTGGTGCCATCTCTCCAAACAAGGATGATATACTGATGCAGTCTACATCAGTGTCACCTAGAATTTCAAAAATATGGCCCCAGGAGATAGATGTCAGCATGAATAACGATAATGACCAATCAAAAAAAAAGTATTATTATAGGTCCCCAAGGTACAAGTTATGGGAAATCAGATACTATCAAGGAGGATTATGGGCTTAGATTTGGAATTTTGAAAAGTAAGATTGCAAGATTGCAACTCAAAGCGAGTCACTGGGCGAGAGAAGGTCGCAGGATCATAAGGGGAGAATAGTTCTCACATCGAAAAGAAAGAATAGGTCGCAAAGTCGCAAGCTAGAGTGGGTCACCTAAGCCATTAATCTTCCAAGTCATGGCTTTGTGACCTTACAACTCAAGGTTCAAGGATAGTTTGGTTGCAATCCTGAAACCAGGGAGAGTCGCAAGTCACGTGAACGGGGAAAGGTTGTAAGGCTAAATACGTATGTGATTGTGATTTGTGACCTAGTCGCAAGTCATAAGGTCACATGGGGTTGTTGTCGGGTGAGGTTGCGACCTCACATGAATTGTGATTCACGACTAGGGATAAGTTGTGAACCTAGATGAAAATTGAAGTGATTAAGACTTGGTTTCATACTCAAAGGTTTGGCGACTATGCGAAATCTCTGCCCAAAATTACAACCCGAAATCTAGACTCTGAGCGAGAAAAATGAATTTAGAAAGGGGTTACAGTGAACTCAAAACCCCCTCCACAAATCAACACTTTCCAAGGGTATTTCGGCTGGAATTCAATGAGGGATAGACACATTAAGGTGTAATAGTTATGGGTTGGCACCACATGAAAAAATAAAACTAAAACGATAGGATGGAGCTAGGGTTAGTGGGTTGGTTCAGAACAAGTCGAATACTAGGCTAATATTTATGAAATGTAAGGTGAGGACTTGCCACAAGAAATTTTAAGCATATATCGATGATTGTGAATGGATATGCGAAGGCTTGGGGTTGAGTTTGAGCATGTAGCTAAGTAATAATAATTCTTAACATGGGAATGTACATGATCACAACATCAATTGGGATGGACACATGTCAAATTGCAAAAGATAATGATTATGGAGGGTAGGAGTCACTTGCCTATAGAAAAGGTCACACTCACCGCCAGTTGTTGGAGAGGGGTCATGTGCTCGATCACGGGAGGCGGAATGAAAGGATGAGAGGGGAATTGGTATTTTATGTGGGATCCTGCACATGCGAGAGGAGGTTGCAATGCAGAATAGTGTGATAACTCTATTTCACGCGACTAGGAAAGGGGGTCACAAGGGGAAGTTGTGTTATGTTTAGGTCACATGCAACTAGACTAGGGGAGGTCACAAGTTGCGTTCACAGGCCAATCTCACATGAGGGATTGGTGATGAATGTGCAACCTTGTGACCTGAAGGGGTCGCGACTGTGGATTTCGCAGTGTCTAGGTCACACGTGATGAGCACAAAGGAGGTCACAAATCATAATTCCAACTTGCAATGGAATGCCACTATAAATCTAGAATGTGACCTTGCAACCTTAGCAATAAAGCTACATGAAAGGTTACAAGTTGCAAGCTTTATAGCTTAACCTAGAATCTTAACCTCAAATCTCCAAATGCAACTAGAAACTTGCTGATAAGACCTAGGTTTTTTAGGCTTTCAGGGTAAATTTTTCCAAGTTCCAAGGAAACGCTAAACAGGTAAAGAGAGATAGAGACACTAAGAGACCACAGGTAAAGGATGAAAGAAATCTTAGTATGGGGGGTCTCCAAAATTTTTAAAATGAGTAAATTATGGGGTTGTTGTAGCCGCTACAATAATTGGTGATACTCTAGCAGAAACTCAGAATCTTTGCTTACCTTTATTCTAGATGAATTCTTACCCTTAGAATTATTTATCCTAGACTCATGAGTCCCACTGAATTTGTTGTATAACCATTTTTTAAAGATAATAGACCCTTCATTACTCCAATTGGCTTGCTTTAAAACACTTCATCGATTAAGAGACGTTACTAATGCCTTCAATAAGGGATGTGGATAATGATGCATGAGCTAAGAATGATCATAATTGAAGTAGATCTCTGGTGTTGCTCCACTGCCAGTAAGGCTTGTTAAGTACCTCGACGGAGTCACTTCGAGAAATCACAGACATTTCTTTGCTACTAGCAGGTTTGTTAAGTACCCCAGTGAAGTCGTTTACATCACCTCTCTATGCATGAAGTCGTTCTTGATCCTTTACCCTTTTATTTAGCTCTTTATTTGTATTTTCACACTGACATAATTTATTAGGTGTTAATTTTTCCAGGGCAGATGAGGGATCCTGGATTATTTTATGGGCAAGAGAGGTTGTTCCTCAATTTTCAAAGGCTTTATTTATTCTTCTGAAAAAAAAAAAAAAAATAAATAAATAAAAAAAAAAAAATAAAAATAAATAAATAAATAACAAAAAATAATAATAAATAAATAAAATTAAATAAATAAATAAAATAAAAAATAAAAAATAATTCTCATGGTGAGTTTCTCCTTTTCCCTCATTGAGCCACCAAGTCTAGTCATTGAAAACATAATTTGAATATTGAAGCCAATTCAAGTGTTGAAGGTCCTACTAAAGATAAATAACATTTGAGTTGTTGAAGGTTCCCCACATAGTCTAGTCCATATTTCTTGTAGCACTGAATTATAAGATGTTAAAGATCAAACAAGAAAACAAACATTAGCAGCTAGTCAATGACTAAAGAGATACCCCAGCTTCCTTATAGGCTAGGATTATTGATGATGTTCTAGAAATATTTATTCATATGCAAGGAATTTATTTATAGATAAGAGGCCATTAAGGGGTTGAAAACAAAGCATAAAGGAAATGCATGTAACTAAAACAAGGCAGGAAATTTAAAGCATGAAAGGAAATGGCGGGAAAGTAACTATGTACAAAGACGAGTAAGCAGCTATAGGAGCTACTAGGAGAAGTAAAACTTGATATCTTGCCCTTTCACGAGAAGAGATCCAGCATTCCCGTCTAGGGATTGGAGGCGACAAGTACATTGACCAATTTTCTCCTTGATTTGGGAAGGGCCAATCAACAAGAATTAAAATCTAGTATGCCTACCCTTCTCCTTATGGGATTTATCCCATTTTAGGACAAGATAGACTACATTAAATTCTTTGTTTCCTATGGATTTTTTATTGAACAATCTCTTAATTCAAGTTTGGTGTGAAGAATTTTTTTTTCACATGCCTTTTGCTTCTCTTCCTCAAGTTTAAGCAGTGTGTCAATGCTATTCCACATGATGGGACATGGCCTACCACATGATTCTTGTGAAAAAAATTAAATGGGTAGGTACAAGTTTACTAGTGGGATGGCTTCATTATCGTAGACCAGAAAGTGAGGAGAGGTACCAAGAGACGGTTTGGGGGTGACATGGTCAGCCCAGAGCGCATTGGTTAAAGCATTATACCAATTTCTCTAATGGGAAAACATAGATTTATTGATAATACAGATCATATTTTTGTTGGTCAACTCAGCTAGAACATTTCCGTGGGGACAGTAATTAGTAGGATGCTTCAAAATAATACCATTTTCCAAAGAAAAATCATATAGCTTGAATGATGAAAAATAAGAATCATTATCAAAGACAAGAGAGGTGGGTACATCAAAACTAGTTATAATGTTTTAATTAATGAAATGAATTACCACCTAGTCATTGACTTGCCTACGCGGAATAACTTCGACCCACCTTGTGAAATAATCCATAGTTATGAGGATGTACTTGTGTTGTTTCGAGGATTGCGGTGTGATCTCCTCGATGAAACACAAACACCATTGTTGAAAAGGTTCCTCAACGTTAATAGGTTGGAGTGGTGCAGCAGATCATGATTATCTTCCAACACACTTCTCACAAATAGAGCATTTTCAAACATATGCATGGGAATCTTTGAATAATGTACACAAGTAACATCTCGCCCTCATTATTTTGTGCATTGTTGTGTCATCGGCATAGTGTCCCCTTGTTGGCCCATGATGTAGCGCCTTTAAAACATTTTTAGTCTCAGTGAGTTCCAAACATTTAAGAAACATATTTTTATGATTTTTATGAAACAGACTACCATGGACCTATTGATAAGAAGCATTGTTTAGTCTAATGGCCCTTCTCTGTTTCGAGGACAAGGTAGGAGGAAAAGTACCTTTTTCCAAATATTACTTCATATCAACATACCAAGGTGATGACGGGTTGGGTATGGCTGTCGAATCATTTTTATAAATCTCAAATTTCTTGTTCCCACCCCAATATGTCCTCTTCAGGTTGATTAGAAGCTTCAGTAGTGAGCTTGCATAAGTCGTGTCCTTTAACTATGTGAGCAAGTTTTAATTCTAGATCGTACTCTTGCAAACACGTCATCCAATTAGCTCTACTTTCACCTAGCTCCTATTGCACAAGCAATGATATTACTTTTGGATGAGGTACAAACAATATGACATGATTCTTCAAAATATAACGTCTAAAGAGCTTGCCGACTTTATAGATAACATATGTTTTCTTATCCATATCCTGATAATTGATCTCTGATCCTTGTAAGTCATACTCATAAAATATATAGGGTGCTCATTACCCTAATCATCCTTCTACATTAATATAACAATCAATGATGAATCTAAAGAAAATGTGTAGAGTGTAAAATCTCTATCAAAATTTGTGTTGTAAAGAATAGGAGCTCAGGAGTTTCAGCTATTGGTTGCTTGGTATGTTCAAAATCCTCCTCTTCTTAGTTCCATTTGAATTTTTCATCCTTCTTTATCATATTTTGCAGTGGCTTTACTATTTGGATGTAATCATAAATGAACTTACGAAGAAAATTTATCTTACCCATAAATTACTGCATGACCTTCTTATCATTGGGATGTGGGATTTGTGTGAAATCCTTTACGCCCTTTGGGTCCACTATGATACCAATCTTGGCTATTATGTTCCCCAAGAGATTACCCTCAGAAACTGCAAAGATGTTTTTCTTGGGGTGGAGTGATATTCCATACTTCCTAAAACACTCAAACATTTGCTTTAGATGGTAAATATGATCTGATCATTTCTTTAAAAACATTGTTATTTTGTCCAAATAGACTACTACGCTTTGGCCAATAAGCCCTCTCAATGCAATATCCATTTCCCTTTGGAATGTAGATCCAAAATTTATAAGGCCAAAGGTTGTGTGCCTAAAGGAAAATGTCCTCCACTTCATTCTAAACGTTTTCTTCAACATGTTTGGTTCAACAACCAATACCTAATCCTAACCAGAGAATCCATCGAGCATAGAGAATATTTCGGATCCAGAAACTGTTTGCAAGATCTACCCCATGGAGTAGAAATAATAGTTATCCTTGTCAGAAGCCCGGTTAAGGTTGCGGAAATCAACACACAAATGAATCTCGTCGAACTTCTTCCTTCTAGATACCAGGTTGGAAACCCAAGTGGAGTGCCTAACTCTGAAAGTGATTCATGCATTCATTAGTTTCTTCAGTTCCTTCTAAATGAGAGACTCCAAATTTGGGTGCACTTTCCTCGACTTCTACTGGAAAGGTTTGACCCCATCCTTCATAGGTATCATGTGTTGAATAATACAGGTATTAGATGTTTCCAAGTCTTCACAGGTCCAAGCAAAGACATCTCGATACTTCTTGAACAATTCAATGAAGGATTTCCTTTCTCTAGGAGAGAAACAGGTTACTGAGATCGATAAAATTCTTATTAGTGTATGTTCCAAAGTTGACTTGCTCATGTAACAACGTGGAACTTTGAGTCCTTGTATTTAGTGGTCCCCAAAACCGGTTCTGTGATTCGGACAACTTCTGAAGAGTAACAACACCTTTAGGCATGGGGTTTCCCTTCCACATGTTAGCTTCTTCTAGCAAGGTCTTATCATGTTCTTCTTCATCTATTGCCACATCCTTGAATACATCCATGTTGTCCATGAAATCAAGTATCTTTTTATCATCATTGAAAACACGAAAATTAGTTATATTATCTGGGATAGGAGGCTTCTAAACAATTTCATTATAAAAGTTGTCCCTAAGCGATGTAAATCTAGCTATAGTGTTATTTAATGTATCAACAATGGCATTGTTAGTCCTAAAAAGTGATTTAACACTGAAATATTTAAAAGAAGAAATCAACTGCCACCTATTGTTGGTAATTTTTTAGGTGTGGTGATAAATAATGGATGGTGTTGCATACCTACCTTATGATTATTTAAGAGTCACCAATTACCTTTAAAAATCCAACCTTGAGGTCAATGACCTTCTCCAACCCAAGGATTAACACCTCATACTATGCGATGTTGTTAGTGCATTGAAATTCTAATCTACAAGAAATTAAAAACTATTTTTGGGGGGGGGTCCACCAAGATACAATCGGCACCGACTCCATCTTGGGTCTTGGACCCATCGTAATATAAAGTCCACAAAACACTACAACTATGATTTAAGCTAAAACTATTTACATCTAGAATACACAGTTCATTACCATTAGCTAGAGGAAAAGGAAGGAGTTACAATTGCATGTATGATGAGACGAGCGATTGTATGGCTTTGTAACAACTAATGTCGGATTCCAAGAAACACATCCCCAATTCTTCTTGAGTAAAATTGATGGGCCCATTTGATGTTTCCAGCTCGGTGATTGTGTAGTTCATGTATGACTCCCTATTGAATCTAATATGCTTATTCTTTCCCTTGTATGGGAGCCGCAAATGTGACCAATAATTAGTAAAATATCCTTGAAGCTTGCTTGACCAATCTCTACTCGGCAGTAGCCCATATGCTTTAGGGATATGGATGACCACAATGTCTATGAACTGTTGTACTCTTGATTCAGAAGAAAGTGTGATCAGTACATTATTCAACTCTCCAACAGTTGGAACTTGAGGCTTATAAAGTTGGAATATTTTTGCATCTATTTTCTTCAGCTAATAGTTAAGTTTCTTACAAACCGATAGAGGCATGACATTGGTGGATGCACTAAAATCAGCGAGACAATTGTGTACATTATTATTAAAGATATCAAATGTTAACAGGAAAGGAGTTGAAGATATAAAATTAGCATTTGTGACATTAACAATGGATTCTAGATTTATGGATGCTTTAGAAGAGACATGGACCTTAATGGTGGAAGACAAGGAAGCAAAGGTCTTGGCAATCAACTCTCTCTGCCTAGCCAAAATGGAAAGATCGTAAATTGAAATGTTTTCATGGGTCTTCTTCATATCTTCGATTATGTTATATCCAATAGCAAAAGATAGGACTTCATCCTTGTATGGTTGAGGTGTTGAAAAATGTAACTAGGTTCAGTCTTCATAATGACATGTATAATTGTGATTTTATGTATTTAATATAAAGAAGAAAAATAAAATTATTATTGCAATGCTTGTCTCATGGGTTTCATGAGAAAGGAATTTTATTTTTAGTTATGGCTCCCATTGTGAGCCTTTAGGATTGGTCATAAAGTCAAATTAAGTCAATTTCATGTATGAAGGACCCTTCTTGGGCATGTTACATTTGTATATGAGTTAATGAAAGTGTCAAAAGGCCCTCCAAGACCAAGCTCAAGCTCCTCCAGCAAGTCGGCCTCAAGATGGAGTATTGAACCTACACCAAATGGCATGTCGGCCTATGGGCTAGGAGAAACTAGCTTATTTGAGGGGCAGATCACTATATATAGGGTAGCTCGGCCTCCATTTAAAGCAAGAATTTCGTTCAAGAAATCTACAATAGAAAGAAGAGCGAAGATCACAAGGAGAAGTCTCATAACCAGCGAAGTGTAAGGAAGGGAAGAGCGAAGTTGTTTGGGTCTATTTTAGGGCTGATATCCATCACACGTGTGAAGAAGAGAGGCATCATCTACTGCAGGAAGGACCGAGATATCACAGTCATATTAAGAGGGAATTTTTTGGGAGAAGAACAAGGTGATTCTCAAGCTGAGTTGAAGGAGAGAAGGTCTCCATCTAGAGCAAAGAGAATCAAGGTGTTTCACTCTCATATACCTCATCTAGGGTTTCTGAATTAAGGCTGAAAGTTGCAGGTCTATTCCTAGGAACCAAAACTCTAAAAGATAGCCAAGAAGAAGGAAGAATCGAGAAGTTTGACTATCATTGACTCAAGGAAGAAGGACCTCATCAAGGAAGCTTTGTGACTTGGTCTTGGAGAGGCAAATAGGTCAAGGGTCCTAGTCTTGGTATTCGTCAATTTAAGACTCTATAAGAAGAATAATTTGTTTGGGTTTTCCTCTCAAGTGGGAGAGGCTTTGGCCCTAGCTGATAGCCTACATTCTATGTCTCTTGTCTCTTTATTTCTTATGAATTGATAGTTGTTTGATGAAGAAAAACACTATAATAATCTAAGTAAAGAGAAGATCCTAAATTAAATAAGTAAAAGCATTCACAAGCATTTATCATAAGAAGAGAAATCACCTAATTGTTATGCCCTAGATTTCTCAACATGAGGGGCAGTAGTTGGCTAAGAAAACTTGGAAGCAATTTCAGAACTGTTAGTGTTACTCTTGGTACTTGATAAAGTACTCTTCGAGGATTTCCTGGTTGGAGACTTAGACACTGAAAGTGAAGGTTGGGTAAGGTTTCTCAGGGGTAGAATCATTCTTAACAATGCTTCCTTCTTTTCTTCTAAATTAGGTTCAACTATTGGTCCTTTAGTCCTCAAATTATAAGTCTTTGGAATTTTAGGAGGATTCTCCCCAACCGAGGCTTCTTAAATGGACTAAACCTCACCTTCACAAATAAATTCAAATGCCATCACAAAGGAACCAACACGGTGTTCAAGATCAGATGCTTCTTGTTCTTCATCTTTTTCTTCTTCATCTTTGCCTCTGATCAATTGATCCTCAATCACTTTGCTCACCACAACAATGATATTATGTTTCCATTGGGGCACGTCTTTTCTAAATGAGTGGCTTGGTGAAAAGTGCAGTAGTTATCCATACCAAGTTATTCAACATTAAAAACCATGTTAGATCTTTGAGCAGATTCCATCAGTGGATTGTTTCTTTTATTAAAGAAAGGCTTGTACGGTTTGTTATCAAATGACCTCTCACTTTTCATCCTCTTTAACTCAGAAACCTCATTAGTTAATTGTTTCAAAGATTTAGTTAAAGCTTCGAAATCAAAATAGTTTTTATCATGAGATTTCTAGATGAAGCCTGAAATTTCTTACCAACGACCTTTGAATCATCACATGTATCATGCTTGAGTGCTCCAATGGGCATGAGGTCCATTTCATTTGCTATGGCTTCCACAAAGTTCTCCGCCAACATAGTTTGTTCTTCTCTATTCATGAACATCACAATATCCTGGGGAAATGCCTTATTATAGTAATCTATAATGATGGATTCATAAGGAAGAACGTCATCCAGAAACTTATTCAATATAGTAGTAAATCGTTGATTAAAGTCTATGACCTTTTCCTTCTTCACCATCTTCAATGAACTCAGCTTCATAAGCAGCATAGAAAGTGTTTTCTCTGCGGTAAACTTTTCAATAAAGGCCTTTCAAAATTCATCCCAACTCTGAATGGAGGCTACGGGTAGAGAATGATACCATGTAGCAGCCTCATTTTCTAAATTATGTGGAAACAGCCTGCATGTTATGTCATCATGTTGCACTCTCATCATCTGCAATCATAGATAGAAGTTACTAATGTGATATTCAGAGGCATTTCCCATCTTGGGGTCTTAATTCGGGAGATGCTTCTCTGGATACCTGGGTATGTCATGAAGTGAACCTTGGATATCCAAAAGAGACTGAGCCATCCAAGAAAAAGGTTGTGGTCAGTTACCTCTTGGTTGATTGTGAGCCATATTGTTGTTGTCTTCCTCGTCGCTTCCTGACTCAGATTCTGAGCCTTCACCACTCTTAGGATGATTCTCTTGGTTACTTGGGTTCTGTAAAACCCTTAAATTTCTTAGATTCTTGAGATTCCTTATATTTCTCAAATGCCTTGTGTTTATGAGATTCCTTTCAATTCTTGCTAAAATTGGAAAACTAGGGTCATCTTCCACCTTAGGACATCTCATATGATGGAGATGATTATTTCATTATATTTCTCTTTTCTCGAGGTACAATTTTGATATAAAGATCATCTCATTCTGACAAGTAGAAATGGAATTTTGAATTTATTCTTTCTCATGGTCAAATTGTCAAGGTCGGCCTTAGTCAAACGTAGGCTCATGAAGCCCAATGGATGTGTCTCCTCACCCTCAACGAATTGTATAAATAGGAGTGACCCTTCTCTCATTTTGACATCACTCATCTCATCACAACATCTTCTCTCTCCTCTCTTGATTCGTTTGTACAACTTGGAGGCTCTCTTCTTTGCACGTGTGGAAGGAAGGCATATTTCTAGACTAGATTTGGAGGCCAAAATTTTCAGACTTAGGGCACGCGTTGACCAACATTGACTTGGAGTATTTGACCAATTTTGACATTTGTTTTGGGGGAAAAATTTTGATTTATTCAGGTCGCATTCTTCTGTTGTTGACCGAGTTGATTAGAGGTCATTTTGGGGCAGCTTTGACCATCGTTGACTTTATTCTTAAGGATGCATTGACTGCTGATTTGGCAGTTGATTTGGTAGTATTGTTTGGGCATGTATTTGTTATATTTGTAGTCTCTCTCTCTCTCTCTCTTTGATGAACTATTGAAGAATAATAGGAAGATCCATTGACTGCTGATTTGGCTGTTGATTTGGCAGTGTTGTTTCAGCATGTATTTCTTATATTTGTAGTCTCTCTCTCTCTTTGATGAACTATTGAAGAATAATAAGAAGAATTGATCAAAAGGTTTCCTCACATTGGGGTTTTTCCCTGGCATCTGCCACATCTTGTGTCCTCTTGCCTTGGCTTGTCTTCTACATATGTTTTTATGTTCTATCTACATTTGTTGTCAGTGTGTATAAGTTAATATGATCGCTACTGAAGATAATTGGAAATTGTCATTGGGTTGATAAGGAACATTGAAGTAAATTGTGATAAAGCATAGAATATACCATTGTTATCTAAAATTAACATGGTATGCTCAGGTGAAGACAAAGCCCAAGCAAGAGTGAAGCAAATAAACCACTAAGGGAACTTGTTGGACAAGGACTTGGAATTAGTCCCAATGACGACTACATATTTCTTCAAATCTTAAGGACAAATCTGACTATCATGCATGGAAACAATCCTACCGCCTTCTCCACTCATTCTAAGAGAAGGAACAATGTTCGTCCAAGGAATCAAGGAAAAGGGTTCAAGCCGATATTAAAGAAGGAAGAAAAGGAAGGTGCTTCAATTGTAACAAGTTTGGCCACTTCGCTAAAGAGTGTCCTCACAAGAATGATACTGCAAGAGATGATGACAACAATAATAAAAACTTCAAGTGCAATGGAAATAAAAGGAACAACAGGTTTAATAACAAAGGAAAGAGGAATGCTCCTGCTGCTCGAAATTAAAATGGGTGTCCTCCCAAGAAGTCGAGAAACTCCAGGTATGAAGAAGTTAATGTTGTAAAGAAAAAAGAATTTTATCTTATTTCTTCCCTCTCCACTGCCTCTCCTTCTGATACATTGGATCATTGGTTGATTGATAGTGGTGCCTCAAGGAAATTCAGTGGGTACAAGGAAGCCCTCTCAAACTTGGTTGAAAATAAGAAAAATATGGAGATTATACTTAGGGATAATAACACTTATCCCATGAAAGGAATTGGGGCCGTTACTCTCCACTTAAATCAAGGTCAAACTCTTCATTTGCAAGAAGTGTTATATGTACCTGATCTGAAAAAGAACTTGGTTTCTATTTTTACGATGGAAGACAAAGGTTTTAAGGTGACATTCATTGATGGGAAGGTTCATGTTTGGAAAAGGAACCCAAGAGATGCATTCACTCTTGGATTCAGGGTTGAAGGTCTCTATCAAGTTGGAGGAAGTCCATTGGGAGAAATGACTTGTGACACTTCTCTTCAATCTGAATTATGGCAATGGAGATTTTCTCACCTTCCTTTCAAAGCCTTCCGATGTAAGGAAGATGGTCACAGGGATGCCCGAATTCAACTTAAATCATGAAGGTGTTTGTTAGGGATGTGAAGCTGGAAAACATACAAGGGGACCATTCCCCTCAAGTGAGACTCAAACCACCGATATTCTTCAATTAGTCCATTTTGATCTATTAGGTATGTTTCCTGTGACATCTTTGGGTGGATATTTGTATTATGTTAGTTTTGCGGATGACTTATCTTTCAAAACATGGATCTATTTCTATAAGAATAAGGATGAAGTATTCAAATGGTTCCGATCCTTCAAAGCTTTGGTCGAGAATCAAACAGGGAATAAGATCAAAATATTGAGGATTGATAAAGGGACAGAATATGAGTCAAATGAATTCAAAGACTATTGTAGAGAAGTTGGCATTAAGAGGGAGACTACTCTGCATATACTCCTAAACAAAATGGTGTTTCCGAAAGGAAGAATTGTATTATCATAGAAGTAAATCATGTTATGCTTCATGATAAAGGTCTTCCTAAGTTCTTATGGGGAGAAGCTACCAACACCGTTGTGTATGTCCAAAATCGATGCCCACATCAAGATTTGGACTTCAAGACACTCGAAGAAGTTTTCACCAGTAAGAAACCTGATGTTTCTCATTTTAGAATTTTTTGTTGTCCCGTATATTTCCATGTGCCGAAAGAGAAAAGAAACAAACTAGATGCATTTGGGAAGAAATGAACATTTGTGGGCTATAGTGAAACTTCAAAGGCATATAAAATCTATTTGTTTGGTTAAAGGGAAGTGGAATTAAGTCATGATGTCACTTTCGATGAAGATTCTGCTCTTAGAAAGATCTAAGATCTTCATACTCCTAGGAAGGACAATGATGATGCTGATGCAAAAAAGCATAATGAACCTTTCTCTGATGAATTGATGCCTGATGTTGAAGGTCCAATGGATCCCATTGATCCACCTCCTAGTGAGCCTCTACTTCAAGGAAAAGGCCTTTTTGGCTCAATGATACTCTTGAAGATGCTGAGAAACGTATTGCACCTAGGGGAACATTTCATGAAAGTAAGAAGTTGAATAGGTACCAAGGGTACTTAGCTGCCATGAGTACCATTGTACAATCTGAGCCTTGTACATTCGAAGAAGTTGTGAAGCAACAGGTTTGGAAGGATGTGATAAATGAGGAGTATGGGTCGATCATGAAGAATTATGTATGGGATGTGGTTCCTAGACATAAGGACAAGTCAATGGTCACTTCAAAATGGCTCTACAAGATCAAACATGGAGCTGATGGGAGTGTTGAGAAATTCAAGGTCAGATTTGTAGCTCAAGGCTTCTCTCAAAAGGAAGGAGTAGACTACGATGAGATATTTGCACCAGTTTCCCCATATATCACCATCCGTTCAATTATAGCCCTTGCAAGGATGGAGCCTACACCAAATGGATGTCAAAGCCACCTGCCATGGTTTGCTTAAGGAGGAAGTCTATGTGGAACAACTCGAGGGGTTTGAGGTTCACTATCGTGAGACACGTGTATGCATTTTGAAGAAAGGCCTCTATGGGTTGAAGCAAGCCCCTAGGGCTTGGAATGAGAGGATGGATAACTATATTATGAAGTTGGGATTTAAAAGAAATGAAGATGACCTGAACCTATACTTCAAGGTTGAAAAGGACATGCCTCTCATTTTGGTCCTTCATGTGGATGATATCTTTTTGACAAGTGATGACCCTTTCATTCATCAATGCAAGAGGGAGTTGACTTCTAAGTTCGAGATGAAGGACCTAAGACTAATGCATTATTTCCTAAGGGTTGGAGGTCTGGAAAAAGCCAGGTGAGATTTTCCTTTCTCAAGGAAAATATGTTGTGAAACTACTTGAGAAATGTGGGATGGTGGACTATAAGTCTGTGACTACTTCGATGGAACTCAGCTTTAAGAATCTATGTGGAAGTGTCGATGGGCTCGGATTGGTGAACCCTTCCGCGTATCGTCAACCTGTGGGGGCCCTGATGTTTTTGGTCAACTCTCGTCCTGACATATGCTTCATTGTGATCAAGTTGAGTCAATATATGGTCGAGCCTCATCACATTCATTGGATTGCTACCAAGAATCTCTCGAGATATCTTTGGGGAAAAATCCACTATGGACTGAGATACATTGTCGGGAATTTGAGGCTACATGGATATACAGATGATGAGTGGGTTGGCAGTGTCGTGGATCGTAGTATCACATTTGGGTGTTGCGTCTCTTTGGGGTTTGCTTCTATATCTTGGATGAGCAAGAAGCATAAATCAATTGCACTAAGAACTGTCAAGGCCAAATACATTGCTGTGAGTATGGCCTATTGTGAAGTAGTCTGGTTGAGGAAGCTCTTCAATGAGCTATTTGAGCACATGCTAGATACCACTGTGGTCTTCTGTGACAACTAGAGTCAGATTCGTCTATCAAAGAATCATGTGTTCCACGACCGCTCCAAGAACATTGATATTAGGTACCACTTTATCTGGGATATGGTACAACAGGGAGAAGTTAGGCTCCATCACATTAGGATGGACCAGCAGGTCGTAGACATTCTCACGAAGCCTTTGGAGAAGGTCAAATTCTTAACCTTCTGAGAGATACTTGGAGTCATGGAACGACCCTCCTATGAGGTTCTCGTATGAGTTGGACACAGCTTTGGGAGCTCTTGAGGGCTTGGGGTACTTCTTGGAGCTAGCTATGAGCGACCACAGGGTGAGTGGTTCACCTTACCTTAGTGGTGTGTTGGATACAGGGTGAGTGCTTCACCTACCCCTATGATACCCCATTATGGTTGACATGTGTGTAGGGTGAGTGGTTCCCCTTCCCCTACTCGAACACATACATGTAGGGTGAGTGGTTCACCTTCCCCTATGATTGACATGTGCATAAGATGAGTGGTTCACCTTCTTCTATGGCATATGAGCAGCATGAGTGGTTCACCTTCTCCTCCTAATGCCCCTACACACATCCTACCCATAAAGTCTGGGACTTATGGGAAGTACCTCTCATCTGGCCAATGAGTTGGGAAAAGATGGTTAGGGACCATAGCACTATCGATGGATGCATTGTGTACTACCATACTCTTTATAACTAGGATGCATGGTGTTCAACAACTTGATCTAGGATCAAGGACTGAATTTTGTCACTAGAGAGTGATTTGATCTTATGACTCACTCTCGATCACTTCTTCTTCATTATTACTTCATGGTTCAACGGAGTAGAGCAGAGCAGAGCAGGACAGTGATAAGGATGGTACAGGATGACAAGTTGGCATGATGGATTGACAGGTGGAATTCTCCCCAATTGAGAGGGAGTGTTAAAATTGGCAACTAGGGCCAACTTCCACCTTAAGAAAGCTCATAATATGGAGATGATTAGTGCATTGGATTCCTCTTTTCGAGAGGTACAATTTGATATAAATATCATCTCATTCTCACAAGAAGAAATGGACTTTCTTTCTCACAGTCAAATTGTCAAGTTCGGTCTCAGCCAAATATAGACTCATGAAGCCAAATGGATGTGTCTCCTCATCCTCAAGAAATTGTATAAATAGGAGTGACCCTTCTCTCATTTGGACATCACATCATCTTCTCTCTCCTCTCTTGATTGGTCCGTACAACTTGGAGGCTCTCTTCTTCACACGTGTGGAAGGAAGGCAAATTTCTGGACTAGTTTTGGAGGTCGAAAATTTCAGGATTAGGGCATGCATTGACCAGCATTGAATTGGAGTATTTGACCAGCGTTGACTTTTGTTTTTGGGGCAGAATTTCGATTTCTACAAGCCACATTCTTTGGCATGGATTTCGAGGCTGCATTCTTCTATTGTTGACCAAGCTAGTTGGAGGTCGTTTTGGGGCAGCTTTGACCATTGTTGACTTTCTGGTTAGGGCTACATTGGCTGTTGATTTGGCAGTATTGTTTGGGCATGTATTTATGATATTTTTACTCTCTTTATTGAACTATTGAAGAATAATAAGAAGAATTGCTCAGCTGGTTTTCCCACTTTGTGGTTTGTCCCTAGCATCGCCACATCTTGTGTCCTCTTGTCTTGGCTTGTCTTTTGCATATGTTTTTATGTTCTATCTACATTTACTGTCAATGTGTATAAGTTAATGTGATTTCTACTTAAGATAATTGGAAATTTTCATTGGGCTGATAAGGAACATTGAAGTAAATTGTGCTAAAGCATAGAACATACCATTGTTATCTAAAATTAACAATTCTAAACTCTTCCTCATTCCTTATATCTTGTTTGTTTCTAATATTCCCTCCACCCCGTTGTTGTTGAGCATTCTCATTGTTCTCACGTTGTCTACAGTTACGACTTTCTAAATTCTCTCCGCCAATATTTTCGTTGTTAGAACCAACTTGACTTCTTAGGCCTTCAATTGAGTATCTTTCAACAACATCAACAAAATCATCCAAAGTTATGTTAATTAGGATTCAACTGAACTCAATAGGACTCCTTTATGGGTATGATGAGGTTGCGTTGAATGAGTATGTGGAAGGGAAGTTATAGTAGGGATAAGTCCTAGATTCTGGAAAATTGACAAGTAATAGGATGTAAAGCTCTCAGTTGTTCATACGTGACTTTGTAGAGAGTTTTGGAATTTTCAAGCGAGACGTCTTCAAGTGGAGGTGGAACATATTCAAGTGGAAGAGGTAAGGGAGGATGAAGAGAGGTTGATTGTTGGCTTGTTGAGAGGGTTCAGGGTGAGGATGGGTGTTTGTACTAGTCATACAACAAGAGGGTCCCTCCTTTTAGCGTAAAAAAATTTATTGATGGACTGGAATGTACCACCGATAGCAAGGGGATCTCCCCAGTGCAGGATCCCAACTACACTCTACATCGTTTGGTTTAGGAGTCCCATCTGGTATGTAGGCCCGGCAGCCATCATATTTCATATATTTTTCTTTGTATGAAACACACAACAATCATTAGAGAAGAAAGTAAAACCCTCTACAAATGCAAATGAGAAACTTATGGAAATCAAACATGTGGAACGTTATGCCATAAAACAACGACTAGGTAACATTAATATGAATCTCAAGAGAAGCGATGTTAGAAAAACTTCAAATAAAACCCATGTATCCAATAGATATTAGTTCATTGATCATAAATAAGTTCATAACCAACAACCTCATAAAAGCATGTAAATGTGCACCATCCCACGCATAATATATGCTCAAATCAGTGAAATAGTTCAACAACGTAAGCATAAAATAATCTCAAAACATACCATCTGATTATCGAAAGAGAAATCCTATTATAATTGATAACACATGAAAGGATTGCACGCTTAGGCTTGACGAGTATCAAAAGATGAAATACTCATAGCATTATCACATGAAAATTCCATGACATCCATAAGTGGAAGTACAAAATCACCACTTGCATTCACCAAAGGTCTATTAGCTCTCAAAAATATGCACCAATTCAGTCCAAAACTAAAAGTCCTTTACATTGAGCCATGAGGATATATTTATAGAAAATGGGGTGACCTTTCATCTACCCCTATGACTATTGAGTTACCCCATGACCTTTCATATTCCCATGTGACTCTCTACTCTAAGACCTAGTGTATTCTCAACAAAATACTATTTACATCAATAACAAGAAAGCAAATGATGTTAATCAGCTAATATAGTAATAGAAAGGTTTGGAACATCAAGTTGTAATTATTGAACCAAATATGTCGGCCATAGCTGGTATTCCATTGCAAGAATCAAAATATGGTTTTCTAACTCGTCTCCATGCATTTGCAGGAACTCCAGTGCATCTGGTATTAGGGTGAGTTTCTGGGCCCTAATCTAGTTTGATAGAGTCATCATCTTTGTATACATCCTTACGAGCTCAAACACGTACTAAGTGATCGTCTCCTTTGTGACCTCCAGGTCATCCTTTGTTGCGGCTTTCTTGATAGGTTCTAAGAATGCATGAATCTCTTGTTTTACATCCTCCTTTGCTCTTGTTTCACCTAGTGCGCCAATAGAGGGAATCTTATGCAATTTGACAAGAGATTCTAGTGGACCCAGTAAGTGTCAGTATGATTTTATCACTTTGTCCATATATCTAGCCAATTTATCATGTGACTACATCTTGATGTGCATGACCACTTTATCGTTCTTCATTGTGATCCAATATTTTCTTGGTAGTTCCTCTAGCGCATTAGTGTATTGATTAGTCCACTCATGTATATGTTCAACTACTATTGTGGCTATTTCGATCATCAATCCCCTTTCTTTTGATTCTTTGTGCATGTTAGGGAATGAGGCCATGACTTGATGCAGGATCATCATTTCATCAAAAACTAGGTCCATCGCTTTTGCTAGTATATGTAACTCATATGAAATGGATACCTGTAATCCTTTACCCTGAGAGTGGGATGTAAGAAAGTTTTGGTTCTCAATCTATACATGTGAAACTCTTTTTTCATAGGCATCAAGCTTGGCTTGCAGATTGGCAACCTATTTGTTCGATCTACTCACATTTATCTCAGTGTTTTTCACAAAAGCAGTTCCAACTAAGGCAATCATTTATGGGTTCATGGTGGTATTTATGATAATTTCCTTCTCTGTGACCACCGATATGGGCTTAGTTGGATTCTTGGCATAGCACTTACGTCTTTCCTACATAATATTACATTGAACTTGATCAAAAGTGAGCCTAGTAATATCCAACACTTCTTCTTCTTCTTCTTCTTCTTGTGGGATGCCCAATTCCTGTAGTGGGAAATGTCCACCAGTAATTGGAGTAGATGGTGGAATATCCAAAGGAGGCATATCTAACTTCATCTCTGAAGCTTTTGATTATTGATCCCCTATCGATTTAAGCAGATCTTGTTCAATTTGCTGGGATGAATCTGCTTATTTCTTTTGGCTTCTTCTACTTTTCTTTTGAGTTCTTCCTCTTCTAGTTTCTTTCTCATTTCTTCCTCTTCTTCTTCTTTTTTGTGTTGCTCCTCTTTTCTTCTCATGTCCTCTTTCTTATTTTGTTTTTCCTCCTCTTCTTGTATTTCTTGTTGGGCTCCTTCCTTCTTGTCAACCTTCTTTTTCTTTCATTTTTATTTACTACTTTCTTTGCCTTTCTTCCTTTTAAGGATGACAACCCTAGCTTCGAGACTCATGCTATCTTGGGTATCATTATATGATTGTTCTTCCTCCTCTTCTTCTTGTTCATTTGGCCCTTTTTCTTTGGAAGTATTGTATATGTTCTTGACCTTATCCTTATCATCATCTTTAAAATGAGCATAAGACCACCTGAAGCCAATTTTCTTACAATGTGCGTCTACAATACCTTTTGGGTCATATTTTTGGAACCTTAGATCAAAAAAGAAGAAACCCTTCAATTCCTCAGTTTCCGCTTCATTTTCCTTAATGTTCTCGAGAGTATATGCTCCAATTTTCAAAGGGAACATGGGCATTGGCCCCTTTTTTCCTTTTACTAATGTTTTGGACAACCCAGTAGTTAATTGATAGCAAACCTCTTATAAAAGCACTTTATCTATCACTAGTGTGGGGAGAGCATGAGGAGGCTTGTAAGCGATGAAAACCCTAATATAAGTTGCTTCTCCAATATGGAACCAATCTACTATAGTAGGGATCATGTTCCTGGCCATTTTAGACATACATAGAGGGTCTTCACCAAAGTGTGCAAGATACAGAGGAGCAATGAAAGATTTTACAAAGGTTTAATACATGCCCTTGTAGCCTAGGTACCAAAAGCTTTTATAATGAATGTATGCAAGCTCTTTCTCCTCCCGGGTCCATTTCATATTCTATCCTCAAATCTGCATTTTGCACAAATTGCATCAAGAAGATATTAAAATGCCATATAAAATTCTAATGGTTGACCTCTCTCTAGATTCTTGGTTGCTTGAATGTTTATCTTGAGTGTCGATGCAAGAATGTTTTTCCAATTAAATATTGTCCCTTTAGTGGCAGTTGTGTGCATTAGAGGAACCCATGATCCTACAAAAGTATCAATATATGTTCTCCCATACAACTTGTTCATCATGGTTTTCATTAACTGATACACCTTCCGGACATGGAAAATTTTAGGGGCTAATGTTTGCCCAGTAGGCTAATTTTCTTTGATTTTCCCACAAAATAGATTCGCCAATTTCCATTTTTTATAAGATATGATTCACCCAAATTTTAGAATATAAAATTAGTTTACCTTAAAAATCGCAAACATTATATAGAGACTACATATAAAATCATTCTAAATTTGAATAATTTTACAAATATAGCAATAAACATTTTATAGTTTGCATATTAGGGATTAGTGAGATTCGCCAATGTTTTTAAACTTTAAGAAAATTTTCCATCCTTAAAATTTTCCTTGCTTCCGGACACCTTCTGTTTTATAAACATGGTCTGCCCATAGCCTAAACTTGGTTAGCTCTTGCCACCATGATTTCAATATGTCTTTGGTAGACTTGTTGAAGGTTGATAACCATCTAGTGTTGAAGGTTTCTTCTCACTCAGGGAGCTTGTAATAGATTGCAATGTCAGTAGTGGTGAAGGATGTTAAAATTTCTTTGGTATGCCTCTTGATTGCCCAGTTATATTCGTTTGCATGTTGTAATATCTAGTCTATTGTTTCAACACATGGGAAAATTGGTGGGTATGCAACCAAGAACTCTTGATATTAATGTATACCTTGAAATATTCTTAATCCTGTGGGATATCCTTGTTTGCAAAATTTGAGTAAATGTCCCACCAAGTAAGTTGTGTTTTCTTGTTAATGATCTATTTTTTTATGATTAGTTTTATTGTGCTAATAGAAATTACAGATTTATAAACATGTGTTTGCTTCTTTCTTTTTGTTAAACACACATGGACAGCACAAGAGATATAAAAGATAAATCATGCAGTACTATTTTTTATTAACAGGAGATATACATTTATAGTACATTATGTGACTCTTGGGTTTCAGATCCCAAGGTCTCTTGGACTGATTTTGTCCATTCGACTTCCACACTAACCCACTTAGGATTAGGTGTCCAACATTCCCCCCCTTAATCCGAACGGTTATGTATGAGTCCAAGAAGAGAGCTGTAATACAAAATGTGAAAAAAATGCATGGCAACACTAGGCTGAATGTGCTCTATGAAATGTTGGTATAAAGGGCAGTGGTTTAAGGATGACCACCAACACTGGAACGCTTAGTGCAGTTCTCGGAACTCTTCCAAAACTGGCAAGAAACTGAAGTTTTCTGCTAGAGGAAGTGATCCTATTGTTTTAAAGAGGGAAACCTTCAACCATAAAAGGGAGGTCTCACCTCGCATAAAAGGTAAAACTTCAACCTGAAAAGGGAAGTCTCAACCTGTGATGGTTTAAGGATGACCAACAACTCTGGAATGCTTAATGCAATTCCTGGAACTCTTCCAAAACTGGCAAGAAGCTGGAGTCTTCTGCTAGAGGAAGTGTTCTCAATCTGTGATGGTTTAAGGATGACCAACAACTCTGGAATGCTTAATGCAATTCCTGGAACTCTTCCAAAACTGGCAAGAAGCTTGAGTCTTCTGCTAGAGGAAGTGTCCCAGATTTCCAACTGAAGGCATGTTCAGGGGCATCTTTGTCTCTGGCTACAACTCTGAAACTGGTGTGGCAAGTTGTGGCTCAGGCTCGCCTGATGTGACTTTGAAGCTTGTAGATGACCATCATTTCCCCGCCTATCAGGTACAAGGTGAGAAGATGGAGAAAACTCAACTGCAAGACTGTTCAATATTCTGGAACAAGTTCTGATATGTGTTTGGAATATCTTCTTGGCTGTTGATGCCCATTGCCAAGAAGCGATCCATCCAAGATGAATCTTTGTTCTTGCAGGACGTTTGTTTTTGAAGCATCTGTGTGAAGAATGGTTGGTTTTATGACAGTGTTTACATGGATGAAGATCAAAATAGTGATCTTTCAGATGGCCAACTCGGTCACAGTGTTGGCATTTCACGATCTGTTGTTGTTGTTGTTGTTGTTGTTGCTGTTGCTGTGGAAGAGGGGCAGAGTCTGGAACAACTGAAGCTGAACTGTCATGAGGAGCAGGTGAACTGTCATGAATGAATCCAGCACTCTGAAACTGAATGGGCCTGGCATAGTCTGGAATATGAAAGGACAAGTCCTTGTCATATCCAAGACCAGTTCTGTGCTTGTTGTGGACAAGCTGTTCCCAAGGTCTGATGATGGGCTTGGGAAGTGCAGACTGAGTTTCTGCATCTGTATGTACAACTGCTGCTTTATTTGAATGAACTGTAACATTATTAACATGCTGCTGATGGGTGGTTGTCTTAATGTTCTGAACAAAAACAGGTTCAGAATAGTGTCTATTTTGATGTAGCTCTTCTTGTTGTAGCTGTGATTCAAGCTGCAAAAAATCGATCTTTTCCTGTGCATTTTGTAGACATGTCTGAATTTCTGAGAGAGATCATTTTCTGATTTGTAATGTGTCATCAACAGTAGATAATATCAGAGTTTTAAGGAACTGTAATACTTCACTGGTTCTGGCCATTTTTTCTTCAATGTCTGATTTACACCTTAAAAACTGATCGCAACTACTACTCAATGCAGAAAAGTAATATCTACTCACAGTACACAGCAATATCCTTTATAAATGTCAGCAAATGATCAGTGTGCAATATAAAAGATTACAATCAGTTCACCAAAATCTTTATGCAGCAGTGGAATCAAGGAATCAATGCACTATAATGAGTTTTAAATACAATGCCACAATTGGGGCAACAGCAACTGCAAACTTGTTTGGATCCTTCAAATACTCCTTCGTATATCAACACTTCAGTATCAGCGAATGAGAAGAATATACAGCCACACAAATAGTCTCTAAATGGCATCCAAATTGTGACAAACTCATTCCGGTATGGTAGAAATTGATCCAGAATACCAACAGACCAACCAGCAGCAATATATTAAGTAACTAGATAACTGTGTTTGAGCTCCTCAAACACTTTATAATTCGGCTCAGATCAGGAAGATGAACTCAGCGAGGCGAGCTTTGAATCAACTGTTCACGAGTCCCCTGTCCAATGCCAAATGAGTACTGACTCTGAAATCTTATTTTGACAATTTATTTTCGATAAAACAAAGTTGTTGCCTTTCATTTCTAGCAAATCTCGATCTGCATTAACCCTCAAAAAATTTATAAAACAGATATGCAGAGTTCTACAGTAACATTCTTGTGTAACTTTAAACTGATGCTCCTTCGTTTGTTTTCTTGTGACAAGAAATTTGTAGTTTGTGGCACAATTCCTTTATTTCTCGTAATGTGACCAAAGCTTTATGTTCAGAATCCAAGGAATGGTGCGGCTACTAAAGAGAGAAAATTGTTTCTACTCTGCCATCGCTTGCTGCTTCAAATGTAAAACACCTTTTACTAGTTGCAAATGAACCAAAATAGAATATAACAGGGAACCAGACAAATATTCAAGACAGTAGCAAATGATTATGAGATGACTTTGCATGCAAATTCAGAAGTTGAAGAAGCAGTTGAGGAAGGAACCCATATTCCAGAATATAAGCACAACTTTGTCAAGGTTGATGAACAACTCCAATGACATCAACAAGATCCCTTGAATTGACATATGTTAAACACACACATCTCCAGACAAAACGGAGCGGACAATTCGAATTAAAAACAAGATTTCGTGTTGCAGGTGCTGAGGCATATGGCTATTTCAAAGATGTTACTTTGCCATTGGAAGTTATGTCGTGTTCAAACTTCATACAACGACTTTGCTCTGATATGTCCAAGCTTCTATCAGGCAATCCTGTAAAGAAGGCAGCTGGAATGTGCAGTAGCAGCCACGGCAAGTCAGATTTGAGTTTACATCATCTTTGTAAACATGTTAGATAGTGTGTAATAACCTTTTCATATCCATGTCCAGCGCAGTCGATTAATATATATATATAGTGGCACAGTCTTCAAATATGAATTAACTCGATTAATATACCATGTCATATACAACCAATACTAATTTGAACTGGTGCATTCACTAAGGCAAATTAATTTCAAATGCTCATATGACACTTCACATATAAACTCAACGCACCATGATATGATTCACGCTCTACTGCAAAAACAAACCACATTTTGCTTTCAATCAACCATGAAGTGGCGGTTTGGGGAGCCACAAATGGCGGTTTCAAGCCACCACACTTCCGCTTCAATGGAGCTGACAACACGTAAGCTGAGGATGGTGCACACTGTCAAATTCACTCTACACTTATGATTAAGAGAGCACAATAATTGGTCGTATTAACACAGTTGCATGTTATTAGGGAGAGAGAACCCAGGTTTTTTTTTTGCAAGAAAGCCCACTTGATTTAACACCCGACCACAACCTTCTTAACAACATTATAAAAAACTGTGCAACTGCCTATTTAAATCCTCTGATACTATCCAACGGAGAAAAGAAAACATCTATTTATAGACAAGCACTCTTGCAATTCTAAAACGGTGGGGAGTAAGGGACGCTGGTGTGTTTTGTTTGATCCGCGCCTCCGACTTCCTGCTCTATTCAATTTGACCGCCTTCTAAATTACAATGAACCACCTTGCTCATCTCAAACCGCAACTCCATCCCATACCTCACTCATGTCCAGTAATTGAGGTGGAAGCTGGAACTCGTGGACAAGTCTGTCAATCATATGCAGAGATCAATACTCGATGCCTTGAACTGCGAGTGATGATGAGAAGCCGAAGAATCGTAATCGTTGCATAAGTCAATAGTCTTTACACTTCCCTCACCAAATCGACAAACAATCAATAATATTCAAAAGCTCTTGAGATAACCGCTTGCCCAAGAGTAATACAGTGGAATTTAATAGAATTGAAAGAGAGCGTGAATGAATGGAGCGTAAATGAATGAATGGAGCGTAAATGAATGAATGGAGCGTGAATGAGCTTGATACAAACTGCGTAATACCACCGTATATTCAAATGTTCAGGCAGCATAAAACCAGCGTTAAAGTGTAAAACTCGTCGAGTGCATAAAACTGTGGGACAATATGATAATCTTGTTCAAATTGCTACTCGTCCAGTTTGCTAACAACGCATTGTCAAGGACAGGAGTTGGGCAGCGAGGCATGAAAAACAAGGTGGGCTTCTCCACTGTCCGCTTGCCATCTTCATTAACACACAGAAAAGTGCAGTTGAAGGCATTTATGGCTTTTAGCTGCACAGGAGACACCGATGAAACGTACACCACGATATCACTCACCCACGGGAACTTGTCTCTTAATAAAATAGCAAATGCTAAATGCGTGTGGCACACAAAAGCGGGACAGAAGGAGAACGCTCGGGACAGAAGGAGAACGCTCAGGAAAAACTGATGCGCAGATAATGTCAGAGGCGCTCAGGACAGAGGGCGCAGTCTTCAGCAGTGGCAGCGCTATATGAGAGACTAACGTTTATGCAGACAAAGGCGTTATAGCCAGGCAGACGTTTCCGGCAGAGGAGTTACAAGGAATCCCATCTGGGACCTGCGCTCAGGTTATGACAGCGCTCAGGCGTTTCAATGTCAGGATGACAGCACAACAGAAATTTAAATTGTCAGGACAGCGCTTCTTTTATAGAACGTTTATAAACAGTAAAGAGAGCAGGCATAATTCAAATGACAGAGGGCGCAAGTAACGCAGAAGAGAGAGAGCGCAGGTATGATTTCAAGGGTCAGACAGAGAGGCTTAAAATAGCCAGAGTCAGCAGATTTCTGGCAAACAATGAATTAATGGAGCTTTATAGGTAATGGGCAGAACTGGAAAGTCTGCACAAATGACATATACATAGAAACCACAAAACAAGTGGCTCAAATATGAGCAGGGCCAGAATTCGCCTGCTCTGATACCATGTTAAACACACATGGAAAACATAGAATAGGAAAGATAAATCAGTGAGTACTATTTTTTATTAACAGGAGATATACATTTATAGTACATTATGTGACTCTTGGGTTTCAGATCCCAAGGTCTCTTGGACTGCTTTTGTCCATTCGACTTCCACAGTAACCCACTTAGGATTAGGTGTCCAACACTTTTTGTGTTGATGTTTCCTTAGTTGTTGGTACTTACAAACAGGTAAATTTCCTTAATTTAAACAAGACATTCATGAGCAAAATAGCTTCAAAAATGAATAATGAACAGCAAACATCTACAGTACAACAAACCATCAAAGAGACACATTAACACAGTGTTTTGATGAAGGAGTTCACCCCTCCTGAGCTACATCTCTTTGGTCCAACTTCCATGGCTTGGGCCTCTATATTAGCTCAATGTGGAAAAAATGTTTTTACAAAGCTCTATGGCTCTTGATACCCGCACCAATGTGTTCAGAAGGTCTCAATTAGCCAAAAAAGCTTCTTTCTAATCTCCATTTGGTCGAAAATTGAGCAAGTTATGCTTCATTCAATTTTTCCTAGGAAACTTCTGCCAAATCTGGAGAGACTCCAGTTAAGTCCGCCAAGTTTGGTGGTGGTTCCAAAATTGATGGCTCCGCCACAAATTCCGCCAACTTAATCAATGGATTAATTAACTGCTAATCTTGATTATGGCACTAATCACACTTAGTGTTGGCATTTGCCCTTGGTCACGTGTTTGAGGTCACATGGCATGGGAGCTAGCCCGAGCTAGCTCCCACCACCCGCCATCGGAAAATCCGTGTGCTTTAAATATATGAACGTGGCTAGTTATTTCAAAATCTACCCCCATGGTTCATTGGTTTGGCATGGAAATCAGGTGGGGGAGGTCATGGGTTCAAAACTCACCTTTGCCCATCCCATATATGCTTTTGCCATATGAAATCTAATTGAACCTTTATATAATTTGGACTTGACCAATTTTAAATTTAAATTTGCCACTGAATTTTGATTATGACAAATGACTTTGAAATGCGCCATAACATATACATATGTGGATCTTTAATGTTTGATTAATATTTAATTAATATATTTAAAATATATAATATATATTAATATATTATAATATATACTCTGTTGAGTGTTGTCCCAGGTCTGCTGGGAGCGGCTCTAATTCAGTTGGGGGCTGTCTCAAGCTGGGAAGGTCTTCTATTGCTACACTGCTTCAAGCCGCCGGTACTCCTGCAAAAATGGTTAGACCCCGGCAAAGATTGCTCAGTCGACGAGGTTCTGCTCGGGGAGGGTCTTCTCGTCCTCCAGCCACAGAGCCCCATCTCCATTGTTGTCGCTGTAATTGCCACAGAAGGGCAGAGGCCAATCCCCTCCAGGCGAGCCAATTCATGGACGCGAGCAGTCCAAGCTCTGAACCGGACCCTCTTCCTGCGTTTGGCTCCGCCATCTTCACTTTCGGCAGCTCGAAGAATAAACCCCGCATTAATGCCCACATTTCGGTCTTATTCATCGAGGAAACCCAGGATGGTGAAGGTGGTTCGCGCAGTAAGGAGGAGCTCCCAGGTGAAAGCATGGAAGGCGACGAGGAGAGACCAGCGGGGGCTCCCGAGCAAGCTCCCAATCGCCCTCAGGCTCAGAAGGCGTCGACCTCCAAGGAGAACATTGCTGAAGACTGGGACTCCTTCCCCACTGCAGAAGAACGAGAGAATTATGGATGGTGCAGAATTGTCGAGGAGAAGCCGGAGGACTAACCTCCACTGGTTCAACCTATCGTCTTCCATAATTGTTCAGGTCCTGTTCCGGTTTTATGTCTATGTCTATGTCTCTCTGGTTTATGTTTCTGTCTATGTCTGCTCTGGCTATGTCTCTCTAGTTTACGTTTATGTCTATGTCTGCTCTGGCTATGTCTATAACTCTTTTGATGCCCCTGCGAGGGATGCACTTCTTTGCTCCGGTGCCCCTGCGCGGGATGTTTTTGTATGGTATGGATACACTGTCATATTACGATGTCCTGTGAAGGTAGTTTTGTCTGGTCGCGCTGCCCCTGCGAGGGCTGGTCTAGTGCTGAGAAATCATGGTCCAAAGAGCCACAGTCGGCCTTGGGCAATCTGAATATATGCTTGTAATGTTTTTTCTGTACATAATAGAATAGAATAGATTTACCGAGAAAAAAAAAATATATTATAATATATAATTTAAAAAATTATATAATATAACATAATAATTATATATAATAATATTTAATTAAATAAGATAAAAACAAATTCCACCTTAGAGGCCAACTAGGCAATTTCCCTTTCACACAACCACACTGGTGAATCCAGAGGTGACATTTGTCACAACCCCATTTGGTGAAAACTGAATAAGGTTCCCCTTGCTGACTGGACTGCCATGTCATCATTCTGTCTCATTCTGCAATTTTTTCCATTGTTTAGGAAAACGAACAGTAGGCCTTTTCTCCTTCATCCAGACTCAGTTTTCGACGAAACGAATTGCATTGCGATCGTCTTGACGAGACAGACGCATCCATACAGTTTTTGAGCGAATCTTAGAACTTTGAATTTTGAGCTAAACACTAAGCACGTGATCATTCCTCCCCACTAGAAGCCTTTTGGGCTCCAAAAGATACTATTATCTAGCAAGTAGATGAGGGTACGACTCCCTCACCTTTCCAAACTCGGTCCAATTGGTTTTTGACGAATTTGTTTCCTTGAGCTCCTCTCTAAGGAAATCAACATTCACTTGGCTTAAGGACCCTGTTCTATACCTATACTTGTCTTTACCCTTTTCAATCTAATCTTACAATGTTTGCACCATTTTCAGTCATTCATAGAAACTCATGGTTTTGTCCATGTCACCATCAAAAGAAACATCTTTCTTACCAAGATGAAATAACAAAATGTAATGCAAATGGATGACAAATTTCACTACTTGGTTTACATGACTCAAGCCCGATTGTACATCTTGAAAGTATGAAATTTTCTGAACATAACTTTCATATAAAACATAATGACGCTTGAATACAATAGTTACATAACCGATAGGCCTAAAAGGCATAACAATGAACTTGTTGCTTATACCTATTTTGTACCTTCGAACCAAGTGAAATTTTTGACAAGTCTCCATCCAACGAAAGTGCATGGATCACAGCAACTCAATATTTACACCATGAAAATCTTATGAATAAAATAAGATGGTGAAGGTGCTTGCATAAACCTGAAAATCAAATGAACCTTTCAAGTTTGAAAGAGCATAAAAAAGAATTGAACTAGTGTTTTGGTTTAAAGCAACACATGCCTCTTGTTGTTTGCCTCCCCACTGGAAGACTTTTCACACACATGACAATGCATGCCAAAGAGATTCGAAAGAAGAAATGTCAACAACTCTCCTCCAACATTGGATTGCTCCCAACAATCCTCTTATCAAAATGACAATCTTAGGCATTGACCAATCAACAATGGCATCCAACTTGGAGAGGCTTGCCTTCAAATTACCTCCTCCAATATCATGGCCCAAATGTGTCAAAGAAGTGAAACCCAACTTGTACTTTGATATCTTCAAAAAATCAAACAATTTTCCTTCATAGATGACATGTGCCTAAACATGTTTATGTCACCCAAGTACACAATTTCTTCAAGAAAGAACTCTTTTTTGCCATAATTCAAATATATGTATGTAATAGAAGTGCTACAAAGAACATACAACTTCAAAATCCACGAACCATTCTTGTTTGGTGTTACGTATATTCTTGCACTGACCTCTTTTTACAACTTTGCTTTGGCGAAAACTACTCCTTTTGTCCTCTTTCTTGAAATACTTACCATTCCTCTTTAGCACCATAACCATCGGTGCACAACATGGTGTAAGGAATGATTGAATGAGCCCATTGTTCAACAAACTTTTGCATTGCATTGGTGCTCTACACTTTGCAATTTTGTCAACCCTTGCATGCTAACATCACAAAGAGAAACCTATTGCTGCAAAGATATTTCATGTGAAGTTTATTTCTCCTTGAAAGACGATTCTTTCACAACCTAAAATACTTCATCACTCTGATGAACTGACCCAACCAAATCAGAATTGAAGCTTGCATTACATGCAACAACATTTTCATAAACAATATCATCATTTGACTTGAACATGAGAGATACAAAACTTTTACTTGAATTCACTAATCTTTTTGCATCCCTTGCATTAACTAAAGAAATGTTTAGCTTTTTGTGGTGGGCTCTCACTATGTACTCCACACCATCCTTGAATAAGTGATACTCGTTTTCATGGAAGTAAAATACTGCTTTCTGGTCATACAAATATGGACTACCCAACACCACACCTGAAATATCAAGTGGTACCTTATCTAACTCTACTTTGTCAACAAAATTTGCAGTGATTGCAAACTCAAACAAACATTTTCTTGTAACATGTAAATTTGTGTCTCTTGTTATCCATCCCAAAGGGTATGGTTTATGGCGAGGTACAGTTTCAATATTCAATCTGTTGACTAAGTCTTCAGAGATTAGATTCGCTTGTGACCCACTATCGAAGAGTGTGTCAATCTTGGTGTGTTTAGATATGACCCTAACATGAAATAACTCAATTCACCTTGTTGACCACTACGTGTCAACTTCCCATAGCAGTACACCCCCTTTTATCGCAAAAGGGATAGCACTTAATCGACATGTCCATGCCATTCGACAGTATCGTCGACCTGATCATGTTATGTTGTAAACCCAGTCTGCATGTGTGAATTGTAAATAATCTTAGCAGAGTTGAGTCATGTATGTAAATTTCCTAGGTGGACCTAATTTTCTAGTGATAATCTATGTTCCGGAAGGTTTTTTGTCTCACCGATTCATGATCGGCAGAGTTTTTTTTCAGCCTAACCCCAAAGCCGGAATGAATTTTGTCATTTGAATCTTAGGGGAATCCTAGTGTGTTGATCTGCTAGATTATATTTGGTCACAAAACTAGGTGGTCCATGAGGATCTATGTCAAATGAGTTTTCCCCCTTGAGATGTAAAATTGTAAAAGTCATGATGTAAAATACCTTGAGGGTTAGAAAATGTTTTAATCCCTTCATAAGTCCTAAGTCCTAAGTCCTAGGTCCTATGTAATTTTTCCAAAGGCTAAGTTCGAGGATCGATTTAAAAAAAAAATAAAAGCTATAAATAATAAAAAAATTAAATTAAAAAAAAAATAACTAAAAAATTTAAAAATAATAATAAATTTAAAAAATAAATGAAATTTAAAAAATAAATAAAACTTTGAAAAATAAAATAAAATAATAACAAGTCAAATTTTTGAGTAAATAAATGAAGAATTTTAATTGTTTAATATATTAAAATGCATTCAAAAATTCGATGGATGAAATTAAAAGAAATCTTGATCTTCATCGATAGTCGAGATTAGTTTGACATGGATCACTCGAACTAGGCGTTGGGAACTTTTTCTTTAAATAGGGTGCTACAGGTCATTTGAAATCAGATGGGATCTGAGAGTCTGGTGCTAAAGAAAGCTCTCTTGTAGTCACTTTTTTGTTCAATAAAAAAAGACTTTGGGGTTAAAAATCTTGTTGGTGTTACTCTTCTGAAAGTGTTGCAAGATGATTTATTTTTCTGCATAATTTTATTTTCAGCCATTGATAATAGCTTGATGAAGGTTGATTTAGGCACAGGTATCTTGTCTGATATTTGGGGTTTGAATGATAGTTTAGATTCTGAAATATAATGGCAGGTATCTCCATTTGATCTGGATTTCACTATTGTTTTCTCCCTCTATGTTAATGGTTGATTTTAAGCTGTGCAGCAAATCTTAGTTTTGAGTTTACCGGGCGTTAGGGGAAGTTCTCGACTGAACCAGCCAACTCCCGAATTGTGTTTTCTGAAAGAGCCCAGCTAGTTTTAATCTCGGGCTTATCATCTGAAATTATTTATGAATGCGTGAGAGATTTCTAAAGTATCTCATAGTAAATCTGAAATTCTGAAAATATTATTAAGGATTACTGACAAATCTCGTTGTTGTAGAGTCATGCACTGTAAATATTGTAGCTGGTTTGTAAGGTTTTAGTTTTTTCTGCATATATATTCTCTGGGTGTTTGTCTTTCCATTATAGGTTGCAGGTTTTTTTGAAGATTTCTGAGGGTTTGATCAGAGTTGTTTTGTTGTTCGGGGTTTATTTTTGTTGCAGACAAAAAAAAAATTGAAATATTTTTTTTGGTAGGCTGGGTTGTTGCCATACCTCCTGCGTTTCAATCTGCAAACAAGACCCCTCACTCTCCACGCGATTTCATTTCCCATTGCGGCTACACCTTTGCTGCCTGCAAAACACATCAAAACTACTCAGCTTTCTCCCACGCAGCTGAACCTTCCTACTGCATCTGTTCCTTGCAATCGATCCCACGCCCATCCTCCATCCAAATCTGCAATACGCATTCGTTGTCTTTCTCTACGTTAACCCTGCGTTGAACCCTCTTAGTTCTGCATCCTCATCACCTGCACGTTCCTCTCATGTTCCTACCTCCGCCGTCAACTTGTACACAAACAAAACCTGCGTGTTTCTTCTCTCAGCCAAGTCCCCCTTCCCTCACCTGCACGAAAATTTGTCTCTCAATCCCTATGCTGCCCAACTCTACTTCCTTCAAGCTCGAGTTCCTCACGCTAATCTATTAGTGCAATTCCGCCGTCAAATGTCCAAGCCTGCACAATAAAAAAAACTCAACATATTTTGACTTTCTCTTTGATATGATTAGATTTGAAATTAGATTTTAATTATTCATGTTTTGATCTTATTTGAATTAGGTTTTGGTTTAGATTAATTTAGTTTTAGGTTAGGGTATGTCTTCCCTTTTTTGTGAACTATGTTAATACATAAAAAATAAAAAATAAAAAATAAAATAAAATTGATTTTCATTTTGTAACATAATTTTAGAGTTAGATTTTTATTTACTTTTGATTTTAATTAACTTAAGTTCTAGTTTTATTTTTAAGTGTTAGATTTGAGTTTAGTTAGCTTAAGTTCTAGTTTTATTTTTACGGGTTAAATTTGGGTTTAGTTATATTTAATTTAGATTTAAATTTTGGCTTTAGTTTTGACATTTAGAATTTTTTTTTTTTTATTAGTTTTATTTTATAAATCAAAAAAATCAAATAAAAAATAAAAATTCATAAAAGATTAAAAAAAAGAATTATTTTTTAGAGTTTAGTTTAGATTAGATTTTATTTAGGCTCTTAGTTTTGTTTTTAGACTCAAAATTTAATAAAATAATAATAATAATAATAAAAAGTAACATTTAGACCTTCTATTTTGTTATAGTTTAAAATTTATTTAGATTTAAATTTCCTTTACTTAGAATCTAGTTTTTGCTTAGCTTATTTTTGTTTTATTTGAAAATATAAAAATATCTTGGAAATATTTTGCCAGATTCAGTGTTGACTCAAGATTTTGTCATGTTTACGATATATCTTTTCTGCTGAGGTTAAAATTTTGATGTGGGATTAATATTTATCATTTTTATATGGTTATTTGAAGATTAGCTATATGAAAGTGATAACTGGTTGGAATTTAAAATTACGTGGTTATTTAAAGCATTTAATCTTTCGTATTTTAATTGCTCGAATATCGTTAAGCCATTGAGCATTCATTGATTATCTCTCATTTGGTAAAAATTAATCTTTGTTTGAGTTATTTGATGGTAAATGATTGTTAATGAGTTCATATGTCTGCAAACATTTGGTAAATAATCATTCGGTCATTAACTCCATAAGGCACTGGTCTATTAACTTAATAAAATCAATTAAATGCTTATTTCCCCTCGTGTCTCCCAACCTAACTGGTCCACAGTTGGTCATCCATTGTCCCATAGGGTCTACCCCCCTTAGCCGTAGAAGATAGGCTTAAACGGAGAGATCGGGGATCAGGGTGACAGCGCCCAGTCTGAGCGTTGTTGTGACACTCTGTGTGACAACATTTTTTGGCGTTGTTTCCATGGACATTTTATTCTCGGCGTTTCAATGACATTCATCTTCTCATTTCTCATTATTCTTTCATTTTTCTCATCTCTCATTTGAGCTGGCAGATTCAATTTTTTTGGCATCATTTGGACCTTATCTTTTGTCATATCAGCAACTACTCTTCAGTTCGTTTCTTGTTTGGGTGGCGACTCCATTTCTTTTCATTTATTTTTTCCCAGACAAGAAGCCTCCCTCATATCTGCTTGTTGGTTGCTTTTTGGATCCTAGAATTAGATTCATTGTTCAAGTGGCGACTCCACTTCTTTCATCTCTTGATTTTCTTGAGCAGAGATATATTTATATCATCCATTTGGTCCCTCGTTATTCATCATGGATTATTCGTTTAAACCGTGTCGTTTTACTGATGATCTCCATGATATTCCGAAAGTGGCCATTTCTAAATTACCTTTGTTTTCAAGTGGTGATTCAGTCGTTGTTAAAAGACATCTAGGCTTTTTTACTCGTATAATGATCATATATTGTAGACCCCTTCAGTATAATCATTAAGATGTCAAAGTGCGTCTTTTTGTCCTTTCTTTAGAGGGTGATGCTTTGAATTGGTTCAACAATTGTCCTAAGAATTCTTTCACTTCTTTACAAGACATTGTCAATGTTTTTAAAGATAGATATGGTAATCCAGATAGCTCGCCTTGTGCCCCTAAAATTGTGCAACATAATGAAAATAATCTTATGAAAGATCCAGCTATCGACGAAAGATTTCAAGACAATGCTTCATATCAGAATGTGCCATCCACCTGTACCATTGCAAATCAAATCCAAGATAGTGGAAAAGCAGGGACAAATGACAATGAAAAGGAAGATCGGAAGCAAAATTATACAAGAACTAATGCTGCTGGTAAAAAATATGGAGATCAATCAAACTAATTACGCCAATGATGTGAGAACTTTATGCACCCACCTGGAAAAACGTAATAGGGAGATGGAGATCATGCAAAATCAGCATGCTAAGGAAATTGAGACCATGAAGATTAATCATGACACAGAAATTAGTTTTATGCAAAGCAAGTTATCAGACTTAGAGGAAAATATGACTACCATGAAAGCTAATCATGATAGGGAAATTAATTCTTTGCAAAACAAGTTATTAACTATGGATGAAGAAATGACTATCATGACGTTCGATCATAATAATCAGTGAGCTACCATGTAAGAAAATCATAAAGAAGAGATAAACTCTATGCAGCATTGCTTGATGACCATAAAGGAAAAAGACGATAAAGTAATAAAAGATATGGAAGCTAATCAGATATGTTTTCAAAAAAAGTTATTGACCATGGAAGAAGACCATGCCAGGGAAATCAGTGCTATAAAGGTTGAACACTCTAGTCAGATAGATGTCATCAAAATACAGATTCAAAAATTTCAACAATGGTCAGAAGATGAAAGAAACCAGGGAACGTTAATAGATCAGGAGCCTCCTTATCTATTACAACAAACTCCATCATATTATGAGGTCCTTTGTTCCATTAAAAAGTGGATAATTGAAGGTGACATGGTTAATCCACTAGTCATAGAAGATCAAGTTATAACTCATGGCACCTGTGAGATTGATCCATCATCCTTGGCAAGGCATATGTAGAATGAAGAAAGACACGTAACGCATATCTTACATACTTCATCTGAGAGCTTTGAAGTAAAAATTTCCACGTCATCAGTAATACAGCTTGCCAGGAAGAAAAAGCGCAAGAGGAAAAAATGAGAAGAAAATTTGATGCATCACACGGCCGCGAGCAGCTTGATTTTCGAATAGGAAAAAGTCCTACCATATGCAGAATTGGACAGGGCACATCCAACAAGCAGCCGACAGATTTACCTGAAAGCAGGAAAATGCTCAGTATACACTATATTGAACACATCTGATGCCATGGGGCATCCTCTATATTTATAACCTTACTCCTTGTTTTTTCAGCATTTTCATTTCTGTTTTAGGATTAGATTTACTTTTCTAGATAGTTCATAAATGAAGAGCTTATATCTTTCATGTGCTTAATGTTATATGATGATTTTTTGGACGGACGCTACTTATATTTTGTTGTGTGTTGCATGGATGCAGATTATGGGTTCTCATATTCCTACAATGTAGCGACGTGTTCCCAAGTAGAGCCAAATGTTGACCACTACGTGTCAACTTCCCATAGCAGTACGCCCCCTTTTTCCGCAAAAGGGATAGCGCTTAATCGACATGTCTGTGCCATTCGACAATCATCGTCGACCTGATCATATTATGTTGTAAACCCAGTCTACATGTGTGAATTGTAAATAATCTTAGCAGAGTTGAGTCATGTATGTAACTTTCCTAGGTGGACCTAATTTTCTAGTGATAATCTACGTTCCAGAAGGTTTTTTGTCTCACCGATCCATGATCAGCAGAGTTTCCCTTCAGCCTAACCCCAAAGCCGGAATGAATTTTGTCATTTGAATCTTAGGGGAATTCTAGTGTGTTGATCTGCTAGATTATATTTGGTCACAGAACTGGGTGGTCCATAAGGGTCTATGTCAAATGGGTTTTCCCCCTTGAGATGTAAAATTGTAAAAGTCATGATATAAAATGTCTTGAGGGTTAGAAAATGTTTTAATCCCCTCATAAGTCCTAAGTCCTAGGCCCTAGGTAATTTTTCCAAAGGCTAAGTTCGAGAATCCATTTAAAAATAAAAAATAAAAAATAAAAACAATAAAAAATTAAATAATAAAAAAATTAAATTAAAAATAACTAAAAAATTAAAATAAATTAAAATAAATAAATAAATAAAAATTTGAAAAATAAAATAAAATAATAACAAGTCAATTTTTTGAGTAAATAAATGCAAAATTTTAATTGTTTAATATATTAAAATGCATTCAAAAATTTGACGGATGAGATTAAAAGAAATCTTGATCCTTATCGACAGCCGAGATTAATTTAACATGGATCACTTGAACTAGCCGTTGGTAAATTTTTCTTTAAATAGAGTGTTAGGGGTCATTTGTGATCAGATGAGATCTGAGAGTCTGGTGTTAAAGAAAGCTCTCTTGTAGTCACTTTTTTGTGCAATAAAGAAAAACTTTGGGGTTAAACATCCTGCTAGTGTTACTCTTCTGAAAGTGTTGTCATATGATTTATTTTTCTGCATAATTTTATTTTCAGCCATTGATAATAGCTTGATGAAGATTGATTTAGGCACAGGTATCTTGTCTGACCTTTGGGGTTTGAATGATAGTTTAGATTCTGAATTATAATGGCAGGTATCTCCATTTGATCTAGATTTCACTATTGTTTTCTCCCTCTATGTTAATAGTTGATTTTAAGCTGCGCAGGAAATCTTAATTTTGAGTTTACCGGGCGTTAGGGGAAGTTCTCGGTTGAACCAACCAACTCTCGGATTGCGTTTTCTGAAAGAGCCCAGCTAGTTTTAATCTCGGGCTTATCATCTAAAATTTTTTATGAATGCATGAGAGATTTCTAAAGTATCTCATAGTAAATCTGAAATTCTGAAAATATTATTAAGGATTATTAACAAATCTCATTATTGTAGAGTCATGACACTGTAAATATTGTCGTTGATTTATAGGGTTTTAGTTTTTTTTGCATATATATTCTCTGCGTGTTTGTCTTTCCATTACAGGTTGCAGGGTTTTCTGAAGATTTCCGAGGGTTTGATCAGAGTTGTTTTGCTGTTCGGGGTTTATTTTTGTTGCAGGAAAAAAAAAATCGAAATATTTTTTTTGGTAGGCTGGATTGCTGCCATACCTCCTGCATTCATCTCCTCAGCTCCCTGTGTTTCAATCTGCAAATAAGACCGCTCACTCCCCACGCGATTTCATTTCCCATTGCACCTTTGCTGCCTGCAAAACACATCAAAACTACCTAGCTTTCTCCCACGTAGCTCAAACTTCTCACTGCATCCGTTCCTTGCAATCGATCCCACGCCCATCCTTCGTCCAAATCTGCAATACACATTCGTTGTCTTTCTCTGCGGAAACCCTGCGTTGAACCCTCTCAGTCGTGCATCCTCATCCCCTACACGTTCCTCCCTCCGCCATCAACTTGTACACAAACAAAACCTGCATGTTTCTTCTCTCATCAAGGTTCCCCTTCCCTCACCTGCACAAAAATTTGTCCCTCCATCCCCACGCTGCCCAGCTCCACTTCCTTCAAGCTCGAGTTCCTCACGTTGATCTGTTGGTGCAATTCCGCCATCAAACGTCCAAGCATGCACAATAAAAAAAAACTCAACGTATTTTGACTTTCTCTTTGATACGATTAGATTTGAAATTAGATTTTAATTATTCATGTTTTGATCTTATTTGAATTAGGTTTTGGTTTAGATTAATTTAGTTTTAGGTTAGGGTATGTTTTCCCCTTTTTGTGAACTATGTTAATATGTAAAAAATAAAAAATAAAATAAAATCGATTTTCATTTTGTAATATAATTTTAGAGTTAGATTTTTATTTACTTTTGATTTTAATTAGCTTAAGTTTTAGTTTTATTTTTAGGTGTTAGATTTGGGTTTAGTTAGCTTAAGTTCTAATTTTATTTTTAGGGGTTAGATTTGGGTTTAGTTATATTTAGTTTAGATTTACATTTTGGCTTTAGTTTTGACATTTAGAATTTTTTTTTTAAGTTTAGTTTTATTTTATAAATCAAAAAAATCAAATAAAAAAAAAAAAAATCATAAAAGATTAAAAAGTTCCTTTTTATTTTTTAGACTTTAGTTTACATTAGATTTTATTTAGGCTCTTAGTTTTGTTTTTAGACTCAAAATTTAATAATAATAAAAAATAATAATAATAATAATAATAAAGTAACTTTTAGACCTTCTATTTTGTTATAGTTTAGAATTTATTTAGATTTAAGTTTCATTTACTTAAAATCTAGTTTTTACTCTGCTTATTTTTGTTTTATTTGAAAATATAAAAATATTTTGGAAATATTTTGTCAGATTCAGTCTTGGCTCAAAGATTTGACATGTTTGCGATATATCTTTTCTGCTGAGGCTAAAATTTTGGTGTGGGATTAATATTTATCATGTTTATGTGGTTAATCATGCTTAAATGTTCATTTAAAGATTAGTTATATGAAAGTGATAACTGGTTAGCATTTAAAATTACGTGGTTATTTAAAGCATTTAATGTTTCGTATTTTAATTGCTGGAATATCGTTAAACCATCGAACATTTATCGATTATCTCACATTTGGTAAAAGTTAATCTTTGTTTGAATTATTTGATGGTAAATGATTGTTAACGAGTTCATATGTCTGCGAGCATTTGATAAATAATCATTCGGTCATTAACTCCACAAGACATTGGTCTATTAACTTAATAAAATCAATTAAGTGCTTGTTTCCCCTCGTGTCTCCCAATCCAGCTGGTCCACAGTTGGTCATCCATTGTCCCATAGGGTCTACCCCCCTTAGCCGCGGGAGACAGGGTTAAACGAAGAGATCAGGGATCAGCGTGACAGCCCCTAGTCTGAGCATTGTCGTGACAATCTGTGCGACAACACGCCTCTTTTCATCTGGAATAGTAGTAGTGCTACGGTTTTTGTGAACTAGTGCTTGCAATATCTTGTTTTCTTTTGATTCCCATGACAGTGATTTTGTTTTCATCACCTGATTCAGAACCTAAATCTTCTTAAGTGATAGCAATGGTTTTTTGTTTCCCTTTATTGTTGATCTTATTTTGTCTCATTTCTGGATGCAATTTCCAGCAGTGGGCTTCATCATACCCCTCTTTGGAACAATGTTTGCATGTGAGTTTATCCCCTTCTTTCTTCACATTTGTGTTCTTCTTTCCCTTCTATGTTCCTCCTTTCTTTTTCTCCTTACCCATAGGTGGCTTTTATCACTATCCTCTTCATAAGTGTTCTTTCCTCTAGATTCAAGATATGTGGCTTGCACACATACTTCATCTAAATTAGTTGGATTGAACATAAGAATAGTGTGTTTAAGATAGGAATGTAAACCCCCAATATATTTCAGCCGTGTATCTTGAGAATTCAAATTCACTCCTAATAACAAAGCCCTTTTTCTAAACTTCCGTGTATAATCTTGGACTGTTAGGCCTTTAAGTTGCCTAAAATTCTGCCAACTCATAATGGCTTTTTGCATATAGGCTAAAGGATAAAATTATTTTTTAATTGCAGAAACAAATTCAACCCAAAAAATGGATATCTTACCATGGATTCTCATTTCCTCTTGAGTCTTTGCTTCCCACCAAACTAGTGTAGCTCCTTCTAGCCTCAATGAAGCCAAATGGATCTTTATGTTGTCTTCTTGAAGGCTCTGAATTCTATAGTGTACCTCCAACTATCGAATCCAATTGTCTAACTTTTCTGCATTCACCTCTCCATTGTACATGGGAAATTCGAATTTTAGGTCCAATTTCAGTGATGGAGTTTTTCCTTTTTGGGGTTTTGGAATGAGTACGGAAAGTTTTAGTGGTGGTAGTGGAAGATGATGTTGTGTGAGATGATGAAAATGATGATGAAGATGATGAGGATGGTGGAAATAGAGGTGGCTTTCCACCATTCTCGTTGGAATCCTTCTTCTCATCCTTTTTTTCCTCTGAGCTTCCTTCTTCATGTGGAGGTTTAGAACTCTCTCGAACCATTCTAGTGTTCCTCTCTTCACAAAGGACTTTAACCATCTCAGTCAAAGTATAGAAAGCTTTCTTAAATTCTTCCTCTTCTGAAGAGGGATCTTCAGGCTTTCTTTCTCCAGACATAATGGCTATGGATTTAGGCTCAAAAATTTGTGTTGATTGTACCTCTTCAATCTCAATTGATGGCAAACCTTGAGGAACTTCAAGTGCAGCTGGATTTGGAACTTTGGGTGATGGAGATTGTGGCCTTGGGCTCTCCTTCTTCTGGGCATTACCTCAAGAGTTGCAACGAATAGCTTCCCTTCTCCTCTCTGCAACTTTAACCTTCTAAGCATCACAATCTTGCAACTATTAAAATCCTAATTGCACAAACTTAAGCAATCAAGCAATTCAACCTTGTGCTCTGATACCAACTTGCTCTGTTTTTGTATGATTAGTTTTGTTGTGCTAATAATAATTACAAAATTATAAACATGTGCTTTATTTTTTCTTTTGGACTGAGGTTTCCTTTGTTGTTGGTGCTTACAAATAGGTAAATTTCCTTAAGTTAAACAAGACATTCTTGAACAAAATAGCTTTAAAAATGAATAATGAATAACAAACATCTACAATACATCAAACCATCAAAGGGAGACATTAACACAGTGTTTTGATGAAGGAGTTCACCCCTCTTGGGCTACATCTCCTTGGTCCAGCTTCCATGGCTTGGGCCTCTGTATTAGCTCAATGTGACAAAAATGTTGTTTACAAAGCTCTATGGTTCCTGATACCTACACCAATGTGTTTAGAAAATCCCAATTAGCCAAAAACACTTCTTTCTGAACTCCATTTGGTCGAAAATTGAGCAAGTTATGCTTCATTCAATTTTTCCTAGGAAACCTCCACTAAATCTAGAGAGACTCCAGTTAAGTCCGCCAAGTTTGGTGGCAGTTCCAGATTTGGTGGCTCCGCCATAAATTCTGCCAACTTAATCAATGGATTAATTAACTTTTAATCCTAATTATGGTGCTAATCACGCTTAGTGCTAGCGCTGGCCCTTGGTCATGTGTTTGAGGTCGCATGGGGTGGGGGCTAGCCTGTAGGGCTGGCTCCCACCACCCCGTCGTCGGCAAATCCGTGTGCTTTAAATATATGAATGTGGTTGGTTATTTTAAAATTCACTCCCATGGTTCGTTGGTTTGGCATGGAAATTGGGTGGGGGAGGTCACAGGGTCAAAACCCGCCTCCGCCCATCCCATATATGCTTTTGCCATATCAGATTTAATTGAACCTTTATATAATACGGACTTTGACCAACTTTAAATTTAAATTTTCCGTCAAATTTTGATTATGACAAATGACTTTGAAATGCGCCATAATAGATACATATGAGGATTTGTAATGTTTGATTAATATTTAATTAATATAATTAAAATATAATATATATATATATATATATATATATATAATTTAAAAAATTATATAATATAACATAATAATTATATATAAAATATATATAATAATATTTAATTAAATAAATAAAAAAATCAAATTCCACCCTAGAGGCCAACTAGGCAATTTCTCTTTTACACAACCATACTGGCGAATCTAGAGGTGACATTTGTCACAGTCCCATTGAGCGAAAACTGAAGAAGGTTCCCCTTGCTCACTGGACTGCCATGTCATCATTCTGTACCATTCTGCAATTTTTTTAGTTGTTTAGGAAAACAAACAGCATGCCTTTTCTCCTTCATCTGGACTCTGTTTTCGACGAAACGAATTGTGTTGCGATCGTTTTAACGAACATGGCCATATAGTTTTCGAGCCAATCTGAGAACTCTGAATTTTGAATTAAATATTGAGCACCTGATCAGTTAATATTACATGTAGTGTCTCCATATATGGGCAGAGTTGGTGGACTATTTACAACTCCTTCAATACTACTTTTAGCTTTGGTGGAACTCTTACTTGAAGCTTTGCAAGGACCCTTAACCATTAATGGTGCCATCTCTCTAGAAAAGAATGATACACTGATGCAGTGCAGATCATTATCACCTGGAATTTCAAAAATATGGTCCCAAGAGAAAGATGTTAGTTAGCATGAATAACAAAAAATGACCAATCAAAAACAAAGCATCATTGTAGGTCCCCAAGTTACAAGGTATGGGCAATTAGATACTAGCAAGGAGGAAGATGGACTTATGTCACAGTTTCAAAAAGTAAGACAAGTTGCAAGATCGCTAGGTGAGAGCAGGTCATAAGATCGCAAGGGGAGAATAGGTCTTAGGTCGTAAAGAAAGAATAGATTGTAGGATTGCAAACTAGAGCAGGTCGCATAGGCCATTAATATTCTCAATTACAATTTTGCGACCTTGCAACTCAGGGTTCAAGGATAGTCTAGTCATTGTTGTCGCCTAATATGCACATATTCCCAAGGTGTGGTATTTAAGATACAACGCTCATAGAAGGGGATGTTACATATTCCCAACTCTCTGTGTTTAGGTTCTCTCTTAGCTAAACCAAGGGTAGGTGGTCCCTAAAGATGATTCTAATAAGAAAATTGGCTAAGGATAACAAGCTCTAGGAGATTAACGATGCTAATTGAATTAGTTAGGGATTCACCAATTTAGCATCTTGAATTAGATCTTAATATTAGATTGATTAGCAAGTATGAACAATTAGGAGCATATAACAATCAATGATTTCGATAAATCAATTATGTTCACTAGATATCCTGCAAGACAAATATGTTTAGACCAGTGCCAAATATTATTGCAAGAAATATATTCTCATAAAATGAATCAATAATACTTGCAAATGAGATATATCAAGAAAATTCAACAAATTGCACAATTGGCTAAGTTGGAAAGCAAGGGGTTAGTGAAATAAAATCATAAGGGCTTATGCACAATTCGATATATGAGCAATAGAAATAAAACAAGACTTGCAGAATAACCAAAACTTATACTTGTGTTTAAGAGAAATGCCCCCAAAAGATAGAATGATATCAAAGGACAATGAGCATATAATTGACAAGTACAATAATAATAAAATGTGATACTTGCAAGTAAAATGAAGCACTCGTACTTAACTTGTACAATAACCAATTGTAAGATGAAACAATGTTAACTAAGTCTGTGATGGCAAAGTGGTTTTGGTAAATTTTAGTTAAAGCTTATTCTACGGTGAGACTTTCTCTCAATTCCTCGAGACTTGGTAAAGTCTGATGTGAATTGCAAAAGGGCTAGGTTAAGGAGGCACTTGTCCTTCATTAACGATACCCACATAGACTTCAAGACAATCCACATGCCTTTGCTCCTACGAGGGCTCAGCCACAAGAGAACTGTGAGGTCACGTATTTTAACCTTTGCTCTCAACTCAAATTTATAGAATTGAATGATAGTTAAGGAAATATTCTAAAATTTCTATCAACCAAGCTTATGCTTGGAGGTAAATTATAGATAGTGCAAATTATATACTAATATAAACAAGTGCTCCAAATGAGATGATAGATATGTCAATTTAGACCATATCCTTCAATGTGAAATACTTCAAATATGCCAATAGTAAAAGTACCACTTCAATTAAATGATACAATAAATGTGTGTTTAGAATGCTTAGATCAATTAAGAAAATTCAATTTACTTTAATGGCAATTCATCAATAAAACCACTCAAATGAAGAATATGAATTAGATAAAGAAAATGGAGAAGCAACTTCAATGCAAATGAGATTAAGCAATGAGCTACTCAAATAAAAATTGAAGCAAGTAGTGAAATAAAACCAAGCTAATTAATTGTCAAGTGATTAGAAGATTAAAAACTAAAGCTACTAGTTAGATAATATAAGAAACCAAACTAACTTAGCAAGTTAGTGATCAACCAATCAAGAATATCTCCTACCAAATGAGGGGAAGGGATACCATAGGGAAAACCCCAAGCTCCCTCAAGAAAAAGATGTTCTTTATTATTATTATTACAAGAGAGACTCTCTTAGACAGGAATGTGTGTTTTATATCTCTAAGGAGGGTTTACAAAATAAATAGCTTCAAAAGCAAATACCCTCTCCTTGAGATGTCAATATTGCAGAGGAGGAAGATTTTACAATGATTTAGCAAAAGTTCTTAATGGAAATTTCCCCAAATGAAGCAATTGATTTTCTTATAAGAAGCCTCGTGCTAAAGATAGACATCCAATTTTGTAAGAGAAATATGCAAGAGAAGAGGGAGTGACCCTCTTTATGCTCATGGCCGAGGAGAAAATGGCTCAAAAATTTGAAGATGACTTCCACAAAATTTTAGATCTAGAATACTCCAAGCCTTAAATGAATTCTCTTCAAGAATTAAATTGCTTTCATCCTCAAAATATCCCGCTTAAGAGACAAGACGTCCAAGAGAAAAGAGATTTCACATGAGAGGAGAAGAGGAGAGATAGGCTCCAAAATGAATACGGCCTTCAAGAAAATTTCAATCTCAGTTTTTCCACGCCCCAAATGAATTTTTCCTTCAAAGTCAAACTTGAAAAAGAGGCTTGAAACCCTAGCCATCTAGGATCTACGCGGGATGGGAGAGGGTTTAATCTACTAGTAAGTGTTTAGCTTCAAAAAATTAGTTCTCTTTGATCCTCAAGCTTCAACCTGCAAAAAATATTTTCAAGAAAATTCTCCAAGCCAGACCCTTACTCCTTTCTTCGAATCTGCAAGAAAATAGAGAGAAAATCAAAGATACACACAATAACTATATACAAAAGGAATATATATACAAAATGGATTAGGAATGTATATAAAATTTATGAATCTACTAGCCCAAAGAGTGTGAGGACACCCCCGCTCTTGAGTAGTTGAAGAGAAGCTCTAAAATAGCTAGATCTAACAATTTAAGCACATAAATAAATAGATCTGAATGATTAACAATAAATTTTGCAAGCTATGGCAACGAATCTCCCTTTAAACTGATCGTATTATAAGCTTTTGAGAGAGATTTATATGTGTTCTTCAACTTCTATGCTTGAGAGTTGGTTGGTTCAACCGAAAACATCCCCAAACGCTCAAGATCTGATTCATTAAAAAAAAAAATCTACACACCTATGAAATATTTTGTTACATCGAATTAGATAGTAAAATGAAAAGGAAGACTAGGGGTTTAACAGAAAACCCGCTAGCGCTTCCAAAGAGTGTTTCTCTAATCCAAATATTAATGTAAAATAACTATACACCAATAAATCCAAAATAGAAAATGGAAATATCAATTTATAACACTAGTAGAACATTAAGCACTAGAGAATCAAAAAAATATTACCATAGGAGATAGAAGAATAACACCACACAACATTGCCCCCAAAGGATTTATTTATTATTCAGAAAAAATCCAATACAAAAGAGTAGCAGAGCTTCAATAGCCAAGAGCTCGATTACATGATGTCACAATGAGAGGGAAAAAACTCAATTTATAGAAAAAATGAGAGATAAGAACCTCCCCAAGTGGAAAACAGCGAGGTTCAATTTGTTACTCGTCTTTGACCACAAGAGAAATCGATTCCTATGGAAACCCCTACGCAGACCATGGAGAGAAATTCATTTGCCTTGGAGGAGTGGTTAGGTGAAGAAAAACTTGATCCGAAGAGGTTTGGACCACTCAAAAATAGTTTCCAACCTTTATCCTCGAAAGATTCACATTCAATTTAACAAATTTGGACTATCTCCTTTAAAAAATTTGATTTGTTGGGAAATTAACTCCCCTTTCTAGACCATCGAATTTCCTTGGTGACTTTTTTTGCTTGATTTGTGGAGTTTTCTTCACTTTTTTACTTAGACTTCTTTCTTGGGAAAGTCCACTTCATTTTTTTAATCATTTTTCCACTGAGAGAATTTTTAGTTTCCCTCATTTTATTTTCAGAGTAATTTCAGGCTAATTAATTGTCAGTTTTTGCAAAAAATGGAAAAAGGAAAATAGGAAATGAGGGATAAATACACATTTGTTGACACTTAAATCTTAAAGTGTGTCTAGATAGAAAGTTGAAGTGTTGAGGTCTAATTTTGATTACTCATACCCCTACAACTTTTATAAACAACATTTGTTTACATTTTACATCAAATAATTATTAAAAATCCTGACTAGTGGGAAATTTTAATAATTAAAAATCGACACTTTGACACAACCAAATTCTAAGAAACTTTAAACATGATCTAATATGGCAATATACATCGACTCTATACACTAAGACTCACCTAAGACTTTACCATCAAGAAGCCTCACTCTAGTGTTGGGGGGTATTTGGGAGAAAAACTTAACTAATTATTTAGCATTGAGAAACACAAATAATTAGCTAAGGAAAAAACTCCCTAGAGTGAAAACTCTATAGCAAAATCCTAAGCTACCTAGATGTGTTAAATGACTTATTTTTCATCATACTAGAATCATTTTTACAATATCCTTGCAGGGCTACAGAATTTGGAATACAAAATGTTGACAATCTGTTGAATGATGATGATGATGAAGTTCTGAAATTTTGAGTGTTCTAACCATGATGGAATGCTTTGAAATAATTTTTGCACATGGAGTCTTTGACAATTTTGTAGTTGACACTTAAGTAGTCAACAATCGCAATATCAAAACCAAGGCAAGTCACAAGTCGCACGAGCAGGGAAAGGTTGTGAGGCTAAATAGGTATGTGATTGTGATTTGCGACCTTGTCGCGAGTTGCAAGGTCGCATGGGCTTGTTGTCAAGTGAGGTCGCGACCTCACACGAATTGCGATACACGACTAGGGATAAGTGGTGACCCTGGATGAAAATTGAGGCGATTAAGTTTTGGTTCATCGGGACTCAAAGGTTTGGCGACTATGCGAAATGTATGCCTAAAATTACAACCTGAACCCTAAACTTTGAGAGAGAAAAACACATTTAGAAAGGGGTTACAATGAACTCAAAACCCCCTCTACAAATGAACACTTGCAAGGGTATTTCAGCTAGAATTCGACGAGGGATAGACACACTAAGGTGTAATAGTTAGGGACTAGGGCCGCATGAAAAATAAAATTAAAATGATAAGATGGAGCCAAAGTTAGTGGGTTGGTTCAAAACAGGTCGAATAGTGGGCTAAGATTTCTGAAGCGAAAGGTGAGGACTCACCACAAGCAAAGTTTGAGCAGAGCTCAATGATCATGGATGGATATGCAAAGGTTTTGGATTGAAGTTAATGGCATAGCAAAGTAATAAGAATGCTCAAGATGGGAATGTGCAGGTGCACGACCTTAATTGGGATGGACACATGTCAAATTGCAAAAGATAGTGATTACTGAGGGTAGTCATTACTTACCTAAAGAGAAGGTTGCACTCGCTGCCAATTGGTGGAGAGGGGTCACACGCTCAATCGTGGGAGGCAGAATGAAAGGATGAGAGGTTCGTCAACATTTTATATGGGTGCCCCCACGTGCGAGAGGTGGTTGCAACGTGGAATAGTGCAATAAATCTATCACATGCAACTAGGAAAGGGGGTTGCAAGGGGAAGTTGCACTATGTTTAGGTCGCATGTGACTAGCCTAGTGAGGTCACAAGTTGTGTTTGCAGGCCGAGCTCACGTGAGGGATTGGTGATGAAGGTGCAACTTTGCGACTTGAAGGGGTCACGAGTGTGGGTTGTGCAGTGTCTAGGTCGCACGCAAACGACACAAAGGAGGTCGCAAGTCACAATTCCAACTTGCAATGGAATGCCACTATAAATCTAGAATGTGACCTTGCGACCTTAGCAATAGAGCTATAGGAAAGGTTGCAAGTCGCAAGTTTTAGAGCTTAACCTAGAATATCCAAATGTGACTAGCGACTTGGTGAGAGGACTTAGGTTTTTTAGGCTTTCAGGGTAAAATTTTCCAAGTTCCAAGGAAACCCTAGACAAGTAAAGATGGAGGGAGACCCTAAGAGACCACAGGCAAAGGATGACAGAAAGCTTAGTATGGGGGGGTCTCCAAAATTTTGACGCGTAAATTTTGGTGTTGTTGTAGCCACTACAACAAATATGAAAACTATATGTTTCACTTGACTTATTCTTCTTTGTCTTGGAGGAAGGCTCATCGAACTTGGAAAATGGAGGAAAATACTTTGTATTATAGGGAAGCTTGGATGCAAACTCAATAGCATGAGAAAAACCTTTTGTCTATTTATACAGAGTTTTGTGCTTACGTTTGGAGGTATGAACCATAAGACCTTAATCCTTAGAGTTAAAAAGAACATCTAATCACATAATCTTGTAGACTAATTCCTAACAAGACGCTCACAAAAAGGCTCACAATAGATCATTTTAAACTCATCTTCAAGTGCATCCATAGTATAGTAAAATGTATAAGAAAAAATTAAAAAGGTCCTTTTAGCTTAGAGTTGAGAGAATGCACTCATCATATGTTTCAGGTTATCCACACCCTTTCATTTGCGCCAACAACAAACTGAATTTGACAGGATAAAGTTCAATGGATGCAGTCTCATCACGTACAAACGATGGCAATTCTAGTTCCAAATGCAAGGCACAAAATTTATTGATTTCACTATATAAGGAAGCCCACGTGTCCCGAGTTCTTTTGAAATTTTACGTTCACCAATATGAAACAACAAATTATTTGAAACATGTAGGCCAAACAAGCCCATAGGTTCTTCAAATTTGGTTCTACAGGAAAATCTCTCAGTTTACTTGGAAAACTTTAGTTAAGTATCTACTAACATTTGTCAAAACCCTTTAGCTTGTAGTAGTTATTGCATCTTGAGTTTCTGTGTGATAATTATGGAGAGTTAGGGGCTCAACAGTCCTTGATTCCACCATTTTATCAAATAAAGAATGCAAAAAAACACCAAATCTAAATATGAAATCTCTAGATTATGCTCAAAATATGGAACGCCAGGCTCAAAACAAAAAACTTTGAATCTATTTCATAGCTCAAAACAAATAACTCTAAATGAAATACTTACAACAGCTAAAAATAAAACCTATTTCACTCAAAAGAAAAAATATTTGTCTTTTAAGAAATAAAGACATCAAAGCATAGGATTCTAGTTTTAGTTGTGCCCAGTTGCTTATGAATAGAAGGAACCAGAGTGATATTTGGAGGCAACGATGCCAACATATGGTCCTAAAGTCCCTGATCAATGCCCAATCTCAATTTCACCTCCATTGAGTGCATAATTGTAGGTCGTAGAACTATAACAACCGAAACAATTTGATAACCTTTAATTTTTGCAAAATGATGTGATACTCATTCCACTCATCTCTAAAAGGTGCGAAACTACTCCAATCTGAGAACCTAAATTTTTGCAGAGAATTTTGATGCTCGTTCCACTAGACTCTAAACAGCACTCTCAATGTTAAGGCCAGAGACATTGCAAAAGAACGCTAGAATATAGATATATATATAGGGGAAAGTCGTCGAAAAATCCATTCCAAAGATCCGAGATTTTGTTGAGAATGGCTATGAAGGCTAAAGCCTGAACGAAAGAGAAAAAAGGATACCTAATAAACAAGACAGACACTAACATTAGAGCCACAATATCTCTTTTTTTTAAATGAGAAGGAATTCTGTAGATTTCTCTGATACCATGAAGATATCTACAAGAATATCGTAAGAACAAAAACTATTGCAAAATCAAAAGAAAACCACCTGCAAGAGAGAATGTGATGATCTATTAGATCTGTGTCAATAAAAGAGAATGTCAAATTATATTTAACCATGGAAGAGGCCCCACCCTAGAAAAAGATAATTATCTGGAGAGTTAGAAATACCTATATAAACTGATAACTAACAACAGTTAAAAGCTAACATTAGCTAACACTAACATAAATTAAAGCAGCAATCTTGCAAATTAACTTAGTACAATATGTACAACCCAATATTGCAAGTCAAAATGGGCATAATATCCAAATATAATTAAAGATAAATCTAGATAGGATAGTAGTGTCAACTGCAATATATGTCAGTGCAAAATCCAGCTAATATACTGCAAAGGAAAAATCTATCAAAAATATGATTAATTTTATGGATAATATGTAAATACATCTAATATTAATATAATCATTTAAATGAACTATCAAGTATTTCAACTGTACCAACAATCTGTCAACAATTCTAATAGTGTTGTGCCCCTAATACAATCTGTCAACAATTCTAATAGTGTTGTGCTCCTAATACACAATTCTAATAGTGTTGTGCTCCTAATACACAATTCTAACAATTCTAATAGTGTTGTGCTCCTAATACACAATTCTAATAGTGGTGTGCTCCTAATACTGCTGTGCCCTTAATGTGATGGATGACTCAGGACCAGAATTCATAAATAGGTCCTGATTTCATAAATAGGTCCATCGTCGTCTTCCAATCGTACCAAGCAACACTGTTTTCTCAACTCTTCTAATACTGATGTACCCTCAAAGCGATCACTTATGGCCAAGTACTGAAGCAAATTACATGATAAAGCAATTGTAACCAGACCAGGGCCTTGGACCCCATTGCAGTAATAAATTTCCAATGACCGTAACAAACTGCAGGATGCAAGATGTGATAATCCATCATCTGTTATCCTGGTCGATATTAAGCATAGATGAGACAACTTACTACAGCTGGCAGCAAGAAAGTGAAGTCCTTCATCTGTGACAAAATTGCAATTCGTGACATCTAGATACTCTAATGCCTTGAAATTCGACAAGACCTTTAGACTACTAATATTTCTGCACCAACCCAAATTCAAATGCCTCAGCATCTTGGCACCACTTGCTATGGTAATCAGGCTTAAATCATCTACTGTTGTACAACTCAGGTCCAAAATTTGCAGATTACTACTATTACCAACTGCAGAGAACCCCTTCGAATTTTGTACTGAGCACCAATTGAGGTTGATTCTTTCAAGCTGGTTGTTGGAATGCATCAAAGTTTCCAATTTCAAATCTGTGACCCCCCTTAGCAAGAAATCCGTCAATCGCATCCCGCGCAAATCGAACATAGCCAAACCTTGTCCATCACTTGGGAAATAATGAAGCTCAAGGGATTTTAGATCCTTGCATTTCATTATGCATAGCAGAGATACCTGTGTCAAACCCTGAGCTAGCAAACAAAGTTTCTCGAGGCTTCTACAATTCTGTAAAATCCTAGTAAGAGCAGAATCGTTTAAAGGAAAAGCAGAATTAAAATACAGAAATTCTTTCAGACCCCTGTTTGCAGCAGCAATGCTTGCTAACGAATCAGGAGGACAAGCTTCTTGCATACTATTTACAGTAATACGCAACGTAAGCAGATTTGATAACCTCGATAACTCTCTCAGGTCCCCATGTCCGAAGTTCAAAGACAATTCCTGCAGATGGAGACAATGTGTAGCCAGAGACCTAAGGACCAAGGTAATGTCGATGGAATCATCAAAGACGAATGAGACCTTCCTAAGCGTTGGACAATTCTCGCCTATTCTTGACAAACCAGACTGAGTGAATCTGAAAGGGCCATTTAAACTCAATTCTTGGATATTCTTGCAATTTTTCAGTGAATCGAGGGCAATATCAGACAAATTCATGCAATACCCGAGGCTGAGAGATTTAAGCATCTTACAAATCCTGGCGATGGCCTCGATGCCAGAATCCAGCAAATTGGGTATATCACACAAGGCAATCTCCTCGAGCATTGTACAACTAGTCACAAACCCTACAAACCCTAGATTTGAAATGCATTCCTGGGGTTGGTCTGTATTTCCTAATGATAATATACGGAGGTTTTTGAGGTATTCGGAGGTCAATTGGAGATGTGAGTCCTGCAATTGATCACAACATGGAGTGAAATTCAAGTGCCTAACATATTTGAAGCGGGAAAGGAGAGATGGAAGGAGTGTGGTTGACCTGACTGTCAGCTTGTGTGAAGCACATGTGAGCACATCGTTCCACTGTTTGCAAACCATGGACGCTGAGAGGAGATCTTGCGTCTCCGACAGACGTGTCAGGATGCGGGATAACACTCCGCTGTCTGCCATGGCCATCTCCGCGCTGCTCTCCATTGCTGAAATTGAACCCTCTGCAACTTCTTTCATCATTTTTATTAACAAACATAACACAGGGAAAGAAAAATGTTGCGATACGAGGGAACCGTCATTTTTATTAACAAACATACACCACGAAGCAGAGAAAGGGATTTGTCTGAAATGTGTGAATATTGTGTGTCGGTTTGGAAAAGTAAGGTCAGGAGATAGGCTCGAGTAATTAAATTGTTCGTATGATTTAATAATAATAAAAAATTATTTTTATTAATTAAATTATTATTTAAAAAAGTCTCATTCCGTGAACAAAAAATCTTCTCATTTAAAAAATGATTTTATATATCAATTTAATAATTTAATTAAAATATCAATTTAATATTTTTATTAATTAAATTATTATTTGAAAAAATTTCATGCCATGAACAAAGAAATCTTCTCAGTGAATTAAATTATTGTTTAAAAAAGTCTCATTCCATGAACAAAGAAATCTTCTCATTTACAAACTGATTTTTTATATCAAAATTAAAAGGGTTATTTTAGTATTTATTTTTTAATATTTTTATTTTTTATATATTTATTTTTCAATATTTTTAGTTCATAAAACAATAGTAATTGAAATAGAAATAATATTAAAGTAAAAATAATAAATGTAAATACTATCCATTGTAAATATGTAGTGTTTTTATTTTTTGTATAGTATTTGAAGAAGAAGCATGGCGTTGTTAGAGTTAATGGGAGAAATGTATTGTTCCAGTGTATTAGTTGTATTTTTCTGGAAAGTGTTGCTTTCCAATAAGTATTAGTTGTATTCTTCTGGAAAGTGTTGCTTTCCAATAAGTGTTAGTTGTACCCATATAGATGTCATTATCATTGCAACTTGTAGTAAGCCTTCCCATTATTATAAATATGTGATTTTATTGTGTGTTTGGATATGAATTGAATCTAATAAAATATCTCTTCAAGGAAGTTTGGTTGTTTTGTTTTGTTTTGTTTTGTTTCTATTATTTTGATTTGGTATCAAAGCCTAAGGTATGAGATATAAGGGGGTAAAACCCAAGCACCTTAAGTGTGAGAGAAAGATTGTTAGGGAAAATATGAGTTTTGTGTGATGTCTCTCATGAGATCGTGATCCAAGTGGATTGAAAGTGATAGAGTCGTCAACCTAGCATGAGGAACATTTCTGAATCGAGATTGGTCGACACTTAGAGAGTTGCCAATCTCAGTTGTTTGAAGGCTTGAGTTCAATATTCTACCCATTGTTGGAGGACGAATCTATGGTTCGAGCTTTCTCTAGTTAGAGCTATGATTTAGTGGAAGAAGAGATCATAACAAAGGATGTGAATTGGCCAAGTTTCGAATTTAAACTATTTATTAAAGTTTTGGTTGATGCGGTGAATGTTTTTAGAGGGGGAGCCAAGATATCAATACCAGAAAGGCATGTAGACGGTAACTTACAATTTGAAGAAAAAAATTGTGGAAAACTAACAATGTTTCCACTATATTTGTACTACCCACCATGAGCATGCTTGATCTACGAGATTGGGCTAATTGAAGTAATGAGAATTTCTTCATTTTAAATATTGACAATGTAATGGGTTAGTCATCAATGTCCATATCATTCCATTTGAACAATCAATGACCATTAATTTATTATCAATTGAAAATGTGTCCATTAACAGATGGACAAGTAAGAAATACAAGGTGTGATACCATACACGTAATACATGCATATATAATAGACAAGGCATTATTCCATTTGCAGAAAGATTGGGTAACATGTGTATGGCCCTAATGTTCGAAAATACTTGTTGAGAAATCAATGAGAGGTAGTTGTTTATTATTCTTTGTCATTGTGTTAATATCAAATTTGAGAGCCATAAAAGTAATATTTTAAAAATTATAGATATTTAATTACATAGTTCCCTCGTGCACCTGCCCTTAATCACCCACAACCATTAAATCTCTTTGGCAACCATCAACCTATTTTTAACCGTATCAAGGTTTGTAGCAAAGTGTCGAAAACGAAGAAATCTAATTTGGCTACAAATAATAAAAATTTGAGTTGTGTTTGCAATAAGAGTTTGCAGCGGCTCTTCCAAAAAGTAGAGAATTTTCCATACAGCGGTTTTTGGAGAAAATGAATGACAGGCTCTACGAAAGAGGACCTTACACTTTATTCCACAAAATGTATTGTATAATTATGAGTGAGGTATGTTTTCACAAAATTAAAAATAATAATACTAGCAATTGCCCCAAAAGGTGCAAAGAGAGGCCGATAGAAATGTTAAATTGAAAGAATTGTATTTTGGTTCAAAAAATAAATATTATAATATTCAAATCATTCAAACTAAACTTAGTCAATAAATTGCCCAAAATAAAATAAATCCTCAATCAAAATTATATAAATTATTATTCTTCGTTTCTCTCAATTATTTATATAATAAAATCCAATCAATCATTCAGAATTGAGCACATCAAGGTGGGCCAGTCCACTTTGCCGCTAGAAATAACATCTCAATAAACATAAATACATTTGAGGAATACAAATCAGTTCACATAGGTAAAAGATTACCTCAATCTATTGTGTTCAAGATATTTAACTAATTCAATAACTATAACTATTTCTATAAAGGGGGTTATACTCAACTTACACTTCAATTTTCTTTTTCTCAATAAACATGAGGAATCAAAACTTATCCAGAAATTTACACTTCAATTTTCTCTTTCTCAATAAACATGAGGAATCAGAGCTTATAGAGCTTATAACAAAACTGAAGAAAGCAATCAACCCTGCTAAATACTTATTATCTGAACAAAGCAATTAACCTTGATAAATGCTTATTGATTGAAAGTTGATATCTTCCCAATTTACTTATAGATGCATTAATCACATCTCATTCCAAGATCATGGATATGAGCCAATTGGAAAATCCAGCATCTCCGAAGCTTAGGCTCTTATGATAATAATTTAATGTCTGAGATGAACCAAGAACTATATATGCCAATCTAAAAAGTCGGCCCTCTGCAACTTGTTGAACTTGAGAGCAACTGAAAGACCAAAGTAATTGCATTGGATAGGTGCGCAAAAACCTCCTCCGCACTCTCTAGCCATCAGGGAAATGGACACATACCCTACAAATATTGAGCCCTTTATCTTCTTGTGGCTCCTCTGGCAGAAATGACAGTAAATGAAGTTTGGCTTCTCTTGAAGATTCAACAGCTGGTACCTCAGAGACATATCTTTGCCATTTGTAGGAGCGACCCATGGAGCCATTGTCCATATTAGGTATCAAGGGATCTGCATCACACATGTTGTTCCTCTTCCCAGATAATGGCGGGCGCGCATAGTCACAGGATGTGTCATTTTGAATGTTCTGAGTCGTTGAAGACGAGGGGAGGGATCTTCTATCTAGAGAACAAGCAAACGAAGAAAACATTGTCCCACAAGCTCGGCCCTGACCATGGTTATGGGCATTGAATAACTCGATTGCTTCCTCTAGCTGCCAGTTGCTCGACTGCAGAAACTATTGTGCCCTGTCTGTGGATTCTCCAACCATTTGAACAAAACAAGTAATCATCTCCCGCTTATCCACTGAGGTCTTCATTGAAAGGAGGCACGAAGGAACAGCCAAACAGAGCCATTGGAAAACATACCTAAAATCTAAAAATGGTGAGACACAGAGGGGCACTATATTAGGGAAGAATGAAGGGTTCCAAGAGGGAGATTACACTAAAACTACCCTGCAATCCCTGGGGTATGACCTAAGATTATATATCTAATTGGTTAAGAGCTCATAGTCATTGGATGTAAAGAAACAATAACAATCAAAGACAAAGATATCAAGAATACATCTCTTCTTCCTTACCAAGCACCAATGAAATATTTCATGTGGTTGGATTTTGTTTACATATGATGTCACTGCATGTAAAAATCTCATTCCAACATCTCATTTCAAGTAGCTTCTTTTCTTTTTTTGTTGAATTCAATTGCATAAAAAATTTATAACAATAAAAACATATAACAAGTCCAAGAAATTGTGGCCAAAAACTGACAATAAAAACATATAACCTTTACCTATACAACGATCAACATTGCTATAACTTCTTTTGCAATTTGTTTGATCATATATAACCCTACATTTCGTACATTCAACTATAGTATATATATATATATATATATATATATATATATATATATATATATATATATATATATATATATATGACTTTACTATCAAAGACTCCTCATTCTATTCATCATTTCAAAGTCCATATATGAACACCTCAAGTCACCTGCAACTTCTTTTGCAATTTGTTTGATCATATATAACCCGACATTTCGTACATTCTACTATAGTTTGTAATTTCTATCTTTCATATATATATGTAAATATAAACAAATGACTTTACTATCAAAGACTCTTCATTCTATTCATTTCAAAGTACATTAATGAACACCTCAAGTCACCTGCAAGTTGTAGCCTCCCATAATTGGGAATTCACTTTCCTTTTCACGAATGTGAAATTTTATTTGGCAATTCGCTTTCCTTTTCACGAATGTGAAAATTTATTGCAATTATTGGCCATCTATTAAATGAGTTCCAATACAAGGGCAGCATCCAAATGAAACTCACATGTACATAAGAATGACAGAGACTGTTCCGAGACCTATAATTTTTGTAGATCCTCAAATGAAACTCACATGTACATAAGAATGACACAGGCTGTTCTGAGACAGAAGAATAAAAACCTTTTCAAAGTAAAAGAATGAAAGCATATATACAGGGCTCTCAGAAACTCACATGTACATAAGAATGACACAGACTGTTCTGAGACAGAAGAATAAAAACCTTTTCAAAGTACAAGAATGAAAACATATATACACGGCTCTCAAAGATACATCGAATATGGATGCCAAAGATTGAAAAGACGAAGTACAGAAATTATAGTTCTCTAAAATCTTAACTATTAAATAATTAGGCTTTTAAACTAAGAACCCCACAATGCAAGTCCTTTATCTAATTAAACTGAAAAGTTCCAGTTATTCATCTAACTGAAAAAAAATTAAATAAATAAATAAAATACTTTAGAGTAAAGCTGAATACAATATTAAGCTAAAAAAATTATATCATTAACTAAAAGAACAGCATTCCGCAAGGAGATATGGTTAAACCCATCTCTCCAATATGTAAACTTGATTTTAAAATAGAGTTTATTGATCCGTGAAAACGAAAAATTACACATTTATGGTATATTTAACAAATTCAATTCACTTTTACAGACCTTGTTCTACACTTTTACATCAGAAATGCCAGAGGAAATAAAATACTTTAGAGTAAACCTGAATACAATATTAAGCTAAAAAAATTATATCATTAACTAAAAGAACAACATTCCGCAAGGAGATATGGTTAAACCCATCTCTCCAATATGTAAACTTGATTTTAAAACAGAGTTTATTGATCTGTGAAAACGAAAAAATTACACATTTATGGTATATTTAACAAATTCAATTCACTTTTACAGACCTTGTTCTACACTTTTACATCAGAAATGCCAGAGGAAATAACCAAACACCACAATTTAATTTTAAATACCAATGAACAGTTCATTGACCATTAGAATGAAATGGGGTAATCCCAATCCGGCGTCAAACTACTCATCCTTACCAACCCTTCACTTTTACAGACTTTGTCCTACACTTTTACATCAGAAATGCCAGAGGAAATAACCAAACACCATTAAATACCAATGAACAGTTCATTGGCCCTTGGAATCCTTACCAACCCTTCACTTTTACAGACTTTGTCCTACACTTTTACATCAGAAATGCCAGAGGAAATAACCAAACACCATTAAATACCAATGAACAGTTCATTGGCCCTTGGAATGAAATGAGGTAATCCTAATCCAGCTTCAAACTACTCGTCCTTACCAACCCCTCCCATATGACCACTAATGGGACAAATATCTAATCCTAACACCAAATTGATTATATCAGAATTGGTTAGCCCAATTGGCCTCACTACCTTGATCATATCAGAATTGGTTAGCCCAATTGGCCTCACTACCCACCCTAGGCATGTTAGTCTGCTTCTTGGAACACACATCTACTTTGAAGTTGGCCCCACACATTTGCCCATCACCATCAACACGAAGCATTGGCATCAGCTTATTGAAAGGATGTTCAAAGCTATGCAATCCACCTGATGTAGAGAAGTAACAACCTGCGAAGGCAAATGCAACAACCGATATTACATTAGAGGCTCTATAGCCAACATTCAACTACACTGTCATGTGCCAGATATAGCTAAAAAACAGATAAGCTATAATTTAGCAGTCCTATATTACCTCGGGGAAATGGAGAAAAAGATTTTCCACATTCTTTTTCAAGACGTTTGGCTCATCAGATAGTACAAGGTAATCATCAGCTGCAGTGCCCCAAAAGAAAGGCACTGAACCATCAACATCCTAGCAAAACAAATAGTTATTGGTCAAAAGTCAAGAAACCCACAATTTCAAGGAATGCTTAATATTTTATATGGGAAAAAAATATGTTCAAATAAATACTCAGGGCACCAATCTGTTATTGGGACATTGGAAGTGCAGCCAATGATAGATCATATGAGCAGAATTTTTGGGGTAACAGGTGCCAGTAGCCCATCTGATTATAAATAACTAATCTTCCCCCTTCCCTCTCCCAAAACAAATAATTAGAGCAATGCTATGGGAAAATAACTTAAATTTATTTCAACGAAGTAAGAATGTGAGCAAATCTTTGGGAAATTGCTTTAGCACATTTGCAAAGGAATACAAACTATCAGACTGGAATGTTAAAAGTTTTCGGCAAAGAGATATATTTAAAAGGGATCCGATTTAAATCACTGTTCTGTTTCAAGTCACTGACAGTCTTATTTTCCTGCATCAAAGTTGTAAAATAAATCGGATAAGCCCAATGTCATTACAGTGATTATTGGTCAACCCAATATTCTAATAATGGCTGTAAGGATAACCACCAAGTAAAAATTTCTTTAGATTACAACATTTCTTTAGAAAAGGCCAACTCTGCTACATGAATCAACAATGATCGGTGAGGGGTAGTTTGTTGTAAAATAAATCGGATAAGCCCAATGTCATTACAGTCATTATTGGTCAACCCAATATTCTAATAATGGCTGTAACGATAACCACCAAGTAAATATTTCTTTAGATTACAACATTTCTTTAGAAAAGGCCAACTTTGCTACATGAATCAACAATGATCATTGAGGGATAGTTTTAGTTATGATGACAAATGCAGATGATGTTTTACCATGGATAGAATTTTTCATAGGATCTTACAATGGATAGCTTCTGTCATCTGGACTCTGGAATCAGATAGAAAGTCATGAATTTGGCAATTTGTCCCGTAAATTTTCCACAAGTTACAATATATATATATATATATATATATATACTTTCTCTAATTAAAAAACAGAGTACATAACTTCAACTGCCACTTCATTTCAGAAATATCCACATTGTGAAAGTCAACGCTTTCAAAGCACTAGATCTAGAATGCAGGTTAATACGCAGGTTAATGGATTGCCACACTGTTTCCAGTGAGGATGGAACCTAAAGACCACGAATTCACTGGAAGCCTGGTAAATTCTCCACCTTACCCTTAGGCCACAAGCTAATTGTAGAGTCATAATACTTTATCTTGGGGTTGGTAATTTGAATTTCTTAAAAGAATCTTATCAAAGGGGGGGTTTCATAAGCTTCCCATGTGCTCTGTGAAATTCATCTCATCACACGCCATGTACTAATGTTAAGGTATTCCAGAAAATAGAGCAGATGGAAGGGAGTCTGCAGTGTGAGCGTGTCCAGGATAGTAAAATGGTAAATCTATGGACTAAATCAAACAAACAAAGTCTTATATTTTTTCAAAACGAGCCTTATCCTCTGTCAACTACAGGATCAAGAAATCATCATATGCCATCTACGAATGTGAAGATACTCCAAAAACACAGACCAGATTGGAAAGAGTCTGCAGTGTGAGCATGCCCAGGCTAAAATATGGTAAATCTATGGACTAAATAAAACAAGCAGGACGATCTTATAATTTTTCAAAACGCCCCTTATCCCCTCTCAATTGCTGGATCAAGAAAATCGATTCCCTAGAAACGACTACGAAAGGAGAAATATTGGAATCCCTCATTTATTATCTGAGCAAGGTATGTAGCATGAAGGATTGAAGGAAATGTGCGATGAAGCAGGTTTGAGATGGGAACAATAGAAGTGTTTATGTCAAATATTTCAATGGAAAATAGAAAATAAAGCACAGAAAAGGAAAGGATGAGAAAGAAAGCGTACAACTGCTGTAAAGAGAGCCTCGGAAGTGGAGTCATAAAGAACGAAGGAAAACTTCCCCAATAGATCTCTAACGACCTCATCTGCACGATAAGGACCCCTATCTCTGAGAGTCCGATACGCTTCTATGATAATCGCCACTTCATCTGCAGATTTGTTGAGACCATATCGTTGTCTCAACACCGCTACATTATCCAAGATACCCTCGAATATGCAGAATAAGTTTACATTTCACAAATTGCTCGTGCTCAATTTTCAGGTCAGACTCTCAGGCATACCATTGCGGAGTCGCTTTTCACATATCTCTGTCATTTACTCTCTGGATCGTATCGGACAGCATCTGCGTTCTGGGCTTATTGCTGGTAACTTTCTGCACATTTTTCTCACTCTACATATCAGAAAAGTTTACATTCATAGCATTTCGATTCGATGCAAGGGAAATCGCATTAGTTACGATATTTTGTTATTCATTTTCACCGTGCCTGTACCTAACAAGGTTTCCAGTATTCAGAATCTTTGAAAACCAAAAGATCGAAATTAGTAATTATTGCCAAAGGGATCTTGACAGGATGGTAAAGCGGAGTAATTTAATCCCTCCATTAAGATTGTTTCGCCCTTGTTGGGCTTTCTTGCGCCTACAAATTGTGAAATAGCAAACTCATGATCTGAATAGGGTTGAATAGCATGAAATAGGGACTGTTATATTAGCTCCCTACAAAACCAAAGGTTGACATGCATCAAGCTATGCTATCAGAAATTTTATAAATCTTGTTTTCAAGTTTTGCGATGTCAGGAACTTTCTAGGGTTTTTTCCATTCGTTTTATGATTATTGCTTTGAAATAATTTGCCACAGAGCAGATTATTTAGGGTTTAAAATAAATATAATTATTGTTTTCAAATTTTCACAGAAAGGACCTTTGAAGCTGCCATGTCTTAGTTCAATGGGTAGGTAAGAGTTGTTTTTCCAAACAGTTTCAGATATCAAAGATATATTTCACCTTTTGCTAATTCTTTGATCAAATGAGTCGCGCAGAGATAAGTTTTGGGTGATTTTTAAAAGGCCTTGAATTTTGACCTTTGCTACCAGTTGGAGGTTAGGGTGATAGTTACATTAAAAAAAGAAAAAAGTAAAATAAAGAATACTGGGATACACCACTTTAATCAAAAGCTTCTCGAAGAGCTTTATGTTTCTTGAGTAGTACAGTATCATAAGCCAACTATTTCAGAGCAGGAAAAGGACATGCTGGCACTAATATTCTCAAATTGGAGAAGGGTTAAGAAACATTTAAAAAAAGAACAATTCAGGTGACCAGAGAAAAGGGGGAAAATGTGGAGATGAACCGTTTGTCTTGGAGGACTTCCGGGGAGCGAATGAGTTCTCTTTGCAGTAATCAGTGGATCGCTGCTACTTTCAGATAGCCTCCCCGATGATGATAATGATGATGGCATCGTCGTTATCGTCGGTGGGGATGATGAATCCTGTTAATAACTCCGACCTAATTAATTTGCATTAAAAGTAACCTCCAAGCCATGGCTAATCGCATCCAGATATCCATAACATAATCTAACTCAATCCACAGGCAAAGAAACACAAATTGAACTGACTGTAAAGAATTATTTGAAATGAAAAGAATTGAGCAAAAGGAATTCATTACAGGAGGCGCCGAATCCCGTGCTTCCTTATTACTATTCTGTTGAGCAAGCGTTGAATCATTATCTTTACCATGGGGATGTAATGGGGCTGAGGCCTTTGAGAGCTCCAAGGGGGCGAGACTCCAGGCGCGAGCGAGAAATTCCATGGATTCTTTAGGGATTTCTGGAGCTGCACTTACACATGCTAATGTGAAGCATGCCCTCCTGGTTTTCGGCCTCGATTTGATCTGTAATCGCACTTGCCCTGATTCTGCGATGGCTAGGTCGTGCACAACAGATTACATTGCAGAAACGGGACACATCATTGCAACAGTTAATGGAAGAGCAGGAAAACATTATTGCAACCCAGCGTGGAAGAGAACAGGAAGAGTGGAAAGCGGAACAGGAAGAGCGTGGAAGAGAACAGGAAGAGTGGAAAGCGGAACAGGAAGAACAGAAATGGTCGTGGATGAAAACAGAAGAGCAGAGAGCTGAAACGGAGCAGAGAAACAAAGTGCAATGCCCGTTGAACGCCAGGTGTCAACGTCAGAAACAAAAGGCCAGGTGTCAACGTGAGAATGAAAAGGACGACGAAAGGTCCCTTTCAAAGAAAGGCCTATCGGCCTAATTATAATATGTTTATTTTAGAATAAAATTTTTAAATTTTTAATTTAATTATTAATAATTATTAGGCGTATCTTAGAGATTTAATTTTTATAAATTATTTACAAAATAATTTTAATAATAGTAAGATAAAAGATTAAAAATTATGTGAAAAAGATGGTTATGTCATTTTTTTTTCAATTTAAATAAAAGAAATATTAAGTTCATAAGTATCAAATTTTATTTCCATTAGATTTTTATTTATGACATTGAATTTTTATTGCCTATGATAATTTATTATGTTTTTCTTGTTATGCCTTTTTTAAAGGTACATATGTTTAATTCATATATTAATTCTTTTTATAATTAATAATAATAATAATAAAGTTATAATTTAGATATTTTTTATGATTTTTAAAATTTTGGCAATGTGAGTGAGGTGGATCATGGAGTGTCTTAATACTTATTATAAATTGATGCTTATTGACCAACTATTTAATTTATATGGTTGTGCTAATTTTAATAATTTAAAGAATGTTTGTAGGTCTTTGTACATATAATGTCTTCCTAAATTAAAATTGAAACACAATAGCCATTGGTTTAGAAGTAGTAAAACATAGAATATGCAAAGTTGTACTAGTTTTAATAATTTAAGGAATGTTTGTAGGCTTTTGTATATATGACATCTTCCTAAATTAAAATTGAAACAAAATAACCATTGGTTTAGAAGTAGTAGAACCCTTGTTGGAGTAATATGGGCAAGGTCCAAGATCAAACCTTTTGGCTACCATTTTAACACTTATATATACCAAAAACTTATGACTTAGCAAGAGTTGAGATGCTAGATAGACCGAGAACTTATGACTTAGCAAGAGTTGAGATGCCAGAGACACTAATAATTTATGACTTAGCAAGAGTTGAGATGTCTAGAACCCAACCAAGTGGGATCTATGCCAAGGGTTGCCTACTCCTTGAAATTGAACTCAATGAGAGAACAAGTTGTACTCCCAACAACTACCAAACATAATTACACATCAAGAGATTTTCAAAAATAAGAATTAGTTATATTATACTAACAAGTATAACTCTCATAAGTTTTTGTTATACAATGGCTTTGAATATTTTGGTGAAAAAGGTTCCTCTCAAAGAAAAATTTGTTTTTTCAAAATTTGCTCGTACAATAAGATCTAGGTGGGTGTCTCATTTTTAAATATTTTTTTATGGTTAAATATCAATTGTAATGTTTAATATTTTTATTTTTTTTCGTGGGAGGATCAACACGACTCCCTAGCTCAAATGGAAGTGGTCACCATCTAGCACGAGACAACCAACAAGTGGCAGCCATGAGCCTTAAATTCTCATGTTGGCATCCACATGCATTGTACACTACTCTCCCACTTTTCCAATCCGACATTAAAATACCAACGAATATGGCCTCTAGGCTGTTTCTTCCCCTGGTCATTCTCCTCAAGGTTTCCTCCATCTCCTCTGGCTCCAACTTTGTGACATTGGTCTTCTGCCACCCAACGATGAACAACGAAAGAAGCAGGGGACGACGCCCTAGTAGAGGCAGGGGCCATGGACATCCCCCCACAACATTTTATGAAGCCTTTTGTGTTGCCATTTTTGACTATGGCATACCAGATCCCATCAGAAGGAAGGTCCTCGCTCTAAAGGAAGTAGAGACGCATAGAGGTCACGCAACACTCTAGGCCCTCTAGAACCTTCTTGCTCGCCAACTTAAGGAGAGAGATTATGAGAAAGCGAAAGCCACCAGATGGATAGCAGAGCTCTTTGCCTTCCAAAGCCATTCCTTCTCCTCCCTCAAGAGACTGGCTATAGACCTCAAAATTGATTTTCCCGCCAACATTTCATCCCCCTCCTCTCTCGCTCTCTCTCCCTCACACTCCCCTCCAATCGACTCTTTGTCTTTGTCTATCACTAGTGCTTCGATGGCCCTTCCCCCATCCTGGAATACTCTTGTTCCTTTGGTTGTGGATGCTCCCCTCCCCTCCCCTCCTCGTCCCAATCCCTATGGTTGTTACATCCTAGAGGAAATTTTTGTGGACTCTGGCAATACGGAGGCCCACAACAACACTCAATTTCAGTGTGGTTCCAGCATGGAGTCAATTCATTTACAATATGGAAATAATTAATCTCCTAGGTTCCATAGCGACCCACAGGTTGGTAAACTCCAGATTGGTTCAATTCATCAGTGACCATCTCATAGTTGCATTTTTTGTTTGGTTCGTGAACATTTAGCACAGAGCCACTAGGCTCATTGTTGAAATTTTGGTTCCTCATCAATATTTGTTTATAGCAATGTGTCACAGGGACACTTGGTTTCTTTTTTTCTATTTTGATCATTGTCAAGTCATGTGCAAACAATTTGAGCTTGGTCTCCCCTTCCAAGGGCAGAGACTTCTAGCTCTTATCTCTGGTTTCCTTATACAGAGGCAACAGATGCTCTCATGGATGTAAACTATGTATTTTTTTCCATGTTAATATAATGTAAATACGCTTGCTTACAAACAAAAATGTTTAAATTTTTTTCTATTAACATTGGTGAAATGTTTATTTTAACTCAACATAAAATTAATTTTTAAAAAATAGGTTAAATGAGACTATTATTGTTTTCTAATTAATATCAATAAAAATGATAAACTATATAAAAGCATTTAAATAAATATTTGTATTATTTTTAGTAAATATTTGTATTATTTTTAGCAAAAATACAGAACATCTAACATATAGTTACATGTTTACGATTGGAGAAACTAGACTAGTAGCACAAGTTTGTTGACTTAGGCCATATAACCTATCCAAAATTAATAACACAGTTTGAAATGAGGAGATTGACTATAAAACTTGGACCTATATGTGTCATGTGTGGTAGTATTACTTCTCATCAAAAAAGAAATAAATGTACTAGCATTCTAAACATTTATGTTATGGGAGAGTCTACTTGTATGGGATCAAACCTATATGTGTCATGTGTGGTAGTATTACTTCTCATCAAAAAAGAAATAAATACTAGCATTCTAAACATTTATGTTATGGGAGAGTCTACTTGTATGGGATCAGGAGCAGTAGTATCCTCCTCAGAATTAGAGAAATCCATATCAACAAGTTTATTTTCCATGAGAGAAACTTTAGTGTCCAATTTCTTTAATTGGAGTTGCAATTCATCAACGCTAAAAATAATGGGAGAACTAAGAAATGATCCTCGTACCTTTACTTGGTTTGACTGATAGACATCTACTAACTAACACAACAATAAGACAATGTTTGGTCAATTGATAAGTCATAATAACTAAGCCACCAGCTATGAGCAGAACTAAGAACTGACTGTGAAGAATGAAGGTCAATTCAGTTAAAGGACTTCCACACTGCACTCCCCTTTGTAGCTAAGTTTCTGGTCACGATCTGAAATGGGGGTTTAACATCTTGTTACTTACAAGAACCTCCCACTCCAAAACTTAACAAATATATGATCTAGCTTATGTTGACATTTTACGGAATTCAATACTTGAGATAGGTGTATGTCTTTGTTTTAATTGTTTATGTGCTTTAAGTCCTTTTTCTTATGCTGATATTAAACACATATAATAGTCATATAATGTAGCAAATAAACAACCACACATAACAACAAATTTAATCTAGGAGTTCACCCAAATCTCGTGGGCTACGTCTCTGTGAGCTCTTGTCAACTTGACTTGGCTCTTTGGGATTATGACAATAATTATTTTACAAGTTCTACACTTAACTCCAAAGGTTATTGAACTGAACCAATGGGTTTAGAATACCATCTATATCCCTGTCATCGCTGCAAACAGATCCCAACTCCCTTGGACTTGATTCCTTCCATCAGTGCTCTGAGCATCTTGATGGTACTATTCCTTCAAAATTCTGCAGCTCAAATGCAGAAAATAATAGCACAGATGAGTTCAGAATGTCAAGACGATGCAAATCAACTATAAACATGACCCTGTTCTGACAAAGTGACCTCTGGACCTCCCAAAAATCAACTCTCTATCTGCAACTGCTAAATCTGCCTCCAAATTTGGCAGTTCCGCCAAAGTTAGCCAGGCACCAACTTTAGTTAGCGGTCTTCTGCAATATACCTCCAATATAAAGAATGTGCTCGTCCTTCCTCTTAAAAGCTTTATGTAGAGGAGGAGATCACGTGTTCGACTCCCCCTCCCCACCTTCTCGGCTCGCTTTGATAAACCAACCATTTTAAATAACCATATCCATTTAAAATATAAACCATATTATATATCTCGAATTTAGAATCATGAGTTAAAAATATCGGATATATATATCTTGGAGTTTCAATAGCGGATAGCTATATTTGGAGCACAGGGAGGCTGGATGAATACGTTGAAACCAATGGCTTTATCTCCGCCCCCGTGGCTATCTGCATGGCAGTCCAGCTGTACTGGGCAGCATAATCTCCCTAAGCATTATCCTTTGTATTAACTCCCACGGATAACCTTTGATTAATGGCGATTTGGTGGATTCGTTGATAGTCATAGCGCTATCTTGGAAGGAGCTCTTGTTTGGAGGTTTACGTGGAGTGGAGGGGAGTGGAGCCGCCAGATTTGGCGGGCTCCTCCCCTTCTTTAAAGCATATCCAAAACATGCACACATTGATAAATACATATTTCCCTCACCACATTAAAAGACTTAATAGGCAGCCCAATTGGTTAAAGCATGCTCCCTGTGGAGGAGATTTCTTGGACACTTTTATTAATGCACATTAATTTTTCCTAGAGTCCAATTTAATAAATAATTTTTTTTCCTAAAGTCCAATTTAATAATTAATTTTTTCTAAGAAAATGCTTTTTTTTCTATGGATATTGGGCGATTTTCTTTTTACAATATCCCCTTTGTTCGGAGTCTATTTTTACCCGTTCAAATTGCGTTGAATTCAGAGTGAAAAAATCTACGCAATGAGACTATTTCCAAAAGCATTCTTTGACTTTCATTTTTTAGTATTAAAAAGTCATCGAAGATCATTTTCTAATCAGGTCATAACATTTGTTAGCCTATGCAACTAGGGGTTGGGACTAACAACATCAATTCCTCAATTCCAAACTTAATCCTTGAATGTTTACCTATATCCACAAACTTTTTCCTTAGTTCTTTGGTACTTCTTCAATTAACTATTCTCATCTCCAATATGCATAATATTGCCCTCAAACCCTCTAGGGATGCCAAACGACTAAGCCCTAACGACATCTGAGGTTCTTGACATTTAAAACATTACTCTAACAGCTTTTTGGAGGTCGGAAAAGCCATAGGGCACTTGTTTATTTTCTATTCCTGAGCAAATCCTTTCACTCATACTTCACCAAGTGAACCTTAAAAAAAATTAGCCAAGGGTCTAAGATTCATGTTGTTCCAAAGGGGTTTATGGTGCCCATTTCTTTCTAAAATGCACCTACAACAAGTTTGGTTTTTGTTAGCCCCGAGGGTTAGCTCAATTGGTCGAGTCCCCTTTGTTAAAGCAACTTTGTTATTGAAAGGTCACAGGTTCAATTATCTCTACATCCTCGAGGTCATACTCTGTGGTTGAGCCGGTAGGAAGTGATCCCTTCGGGTGGATCTTCCTAGTAAAAATATTATGTGGACACAACAACCACCAATCACCGAGGTCCATGAATCACATAGAAAAAGAAAAGGAAAAATAAGTATGGTTTTTGTTAAAGAGTTGGAAGTGAAGTTCATGATATGATGTTTTACATGAACATATTTGGATGGATGGAAGTTTATCTAGCCTTGCACATAATTGGTGGTATGCTCCATATATGTTATTGTCATTGAAATAATGAACCATTGATGGCGATTGAGGGATGAAATTTTGGTTATTTGTGTGAGAAATCATTTGCAAGGTGGGATGGTAGTTTGATGATGAAAGATGGTTGATATGAATATGTTAACTACTATCTCACTCATTTTAAAGGATAACAATAGTTCTTTGTTTTTATCTCAAAAAGCATTGTTTGTAGAAGTAGATGGGCATGCTTGGGCATTTGGAGTTACATGTTGGAATTCTCACATTTGGTTGTTGATAACATCTTTATTATGTGTGCATTTATGCAATATTTGTTTATTGCATAGTACTTGTAGGTATGCTCATTTTTGTTGCCAAGAGGCATATGTAGTAATAGTTGAGAAAGGGTGAATGCACTTGGATGTGACAAATGGTAATAATATGGATTTTATATAGTATACATGTAGAATTGATCATTAGATGTTCCTTATAATAGCATCAAATATGAGTAAAGGAATAAATAAAAGAATAGATAGATTTGGTGAAATTAGTTAAAATGTGAATAATATATTCAGCCTTAATGTGAAATGTATATATTTTCAAATATGTTATTAATTTGAAATGATATAAGAACTTAAAGTAATAATGTTGATTTATGAATTGTTTGATACAAAACAAGTAAAATAAATAAAAGAAATAATATACACAGGAAAATGCACTAAAAGAATTGTAAGGAGAAGCACATATCCAAAAACATGTAATATACAAAGTATTATAAAAATTGTTGCCTTGACTTGTCATAATGAAGGGGTAAGAAGATAATTAAGGTAGAGAAAAATAGATAGGGGAAATAAGTGATGCTATGAGAATTACAACATGACAACTGATCACAAAAATAGCTAAAGAATAACATAGAAGTATTAAAAGCATGTTAATTTTATAAAATGTGTGTGCAAACATTTAATGTGTATTTTTAAGTATGTTATGAATTAACAATGATATATGAACATAAATTATGCAAGTTGGAGCTTGAAACAACTATAAAAAAAAACTAGTGACATAGGTAGATAAATGTAATGAAAGAATTGCATGGAAAATGAGAACATGTATAACATTAAATTAGATGTGAATTTTTTTAGTAAGCTAAATAAAAAATGGAACATGAAAAATTATGATACTTTAAGAAGTATTTAATATAAGGTATGGAATTTAAAAATATTAAAAAATATAAGGTAGTAAAACCATGGGTTTTTGCTTTATTGACCAATATGTATCATGTTCATCCATGAAAGGGGGTTTTTAATTATGAAAAATAAAGTCAATATATTATAGGTATTAGGGAGGGAGGGATATGGGTTATCAAGGGTTTTATAAATATTGGTGGGTATAAAAAGGGGTCTAGTGAAAATAGGGATTTTTTATTGGAACGGCGTATTGAGAGGGGGACACACTTGTTGCACAAAATCATGCTACTATCTTCACGGGCCTCATGACACAACACCTCACGGGCTTTAGAGGGAAGGTAGGAATAGAGCCAATGGTGTAGACATCAACAAAATATTATGGGAGATGTTTATCAATATCTGATCTGAAAATGGGGCTCTTAGGTTTCTTGTCTAGCTTACAAGAACCTCTCCCACTTCCAAAGCTTGAATTTTCCCAAGTCTATTTGATTAACCAATGCGGAATTAAGAAATGCTTGAAAATATGGGTGTATGCTTGTATTTGTTTAAACTGATTATGTGCTGTAAATTAATGTGTTGAAGCTGATATATAAATGCATATAACAGTAAATAAAGCAGCAGAGATAATGCAGCAATAAAACAGACACATAAACAACAATATTAATTTGGAGTTCACCCACAACTCTTGGGATGCATCTCCGTGAGCTCTAGTTAATTCAACTAGGCTCTCTGGGATTATGATGTAAGTCTTTTTACAAGTCTTTGGCTCAACTCCTGATGTTCTACACATAAACAGTGGGTTCAAACACCATTTTATCCCTTCGGCTCTTGGCTCTCTGGCTCTTGGTTTTGGCTCTTGGCTCTGACTCTGGCTCTTTGGCTCTTGGTTCTGGTTCTTGGCTCTAACTCTTTGGCTCTTGGCTCCTCGGCTCTGGCTTCTCTGGCTCTCTATCAGAAAAACAGTCCTCTTGGCTTTTCACTTGGCTTCCAAGTGACCCCGTAGGCTGCTCTTTAGCTTCTATGTTGTTGTCTTAGTGCTGCATGTTTGTGCTCGACTTCAGCAACTCAGCCACCATCAACAATTTAGCAGCCCCTGCATAGTAGCTCTTTAGCTCTCTATCGCTTTGCTCTCTCGGCTCTCTGCTACTACTACTTTCAACATTTAGCAGTAAACAATAACTTGGCCACCGTTCAACAACCCAGCAGCCCTATGTCTTTGACATTCACGGCTTAAAAGCCAAATCACGCTGCCTATTGGTTTTCCCTTTCGGGCTCTGCAACTTCCGACCATGTCTGCTCGAATCCCTCTTCTGAGTGTTCAATAATCATTGTATAACGCCCTTTGGGCAGGCGGCCACCTATTTCTGCCACAAATGAGGGCAATCAACACTTGAAATCATTATTAACAGTTGTTCTCTGTTTACACAGAGAACGTTGTGAAAACATGGGAAATATGCATAAAACACAATATATCGGACTTGAAACATTCATAATCCCACTTTATAGCACCATTAGGTCCACCTGGGGATCTCCATCGCATATCGCAATTGGCTTGCTCCTTGGTTTTCCCTTTGTATTTAAAATATATTGAAAACAACAAAAATTAACGTAAAATGGCTTTGGGCGGAATTGAAATCATATATATTTCCATTCCGGAACCCTTTCGGGTCCGGTTTACATCATGTATCGCTTCCCCTTTGTATTTTCGTTAAACAACGAAACATACGTAAATACATTGAAAAGTGGCATTGGGCAGATCTCAGGATCCATACAATATGGTTGATAATGTTATCGGGTCTGATTCATTGGATCACCCGTATATATATATATATATATATGTGTGTGTGTGTGTGTGTGACCCCACTCCATTGTAATGTGCCGTTGCGATGCGACAAGTCGCAATCGCAAATCGCTCATGCCTGAGGCCTCTTCATTTAACAGGGTCTATGCCAGTGCTGAATGCAATCCGCCGATATCGGCGATCGCACATTCACAAGTCACTGTTCCTGTGGGTAAGTCCTTTTCCTTTAGATTTAAGCGATGCAATATTTCGGCAATCGCATGTCGCGATGCCTTAAGACCTGCGGTTCCTCATTTATATGGCCATATGCCGATGCGATATTAATGCTTCTTAGACCAATCAGAGTGGGCCACGTGGCCCAATCCCGGCTTGCCATGTGTCAGCTGTGGATTGGCCAATGAGCCTATAATCAAATTTTAAATATAGTTCAGATTTTAATGAAATTGCCTCATTTTCTAAGGACATTGGGCAATTTTAATTTTACAATAACTCATTCATCCGAAGCCCGTTTTTTCCCATTCAAGTTACGTTGGACTCAGAATGAGGAGATCTCTGCAATGAGACTATTTCTAAGAGCATCTTGCAACTTTCATTTTCCTCTAATTTACAAAGGATTTGTGCCATTTAGCACCTTTCACCTCTTGCATGAAGTCTTTTAGACTTAGAGGTTTATCTAGGATCGATTTTTGGATCACGCCTTCCCACTAAAAAAACTTTTGGTCCCCAAAAGACTGATATACTGATCTGAATAGTAAATGAGAGTGACTCACCCTCTTCTTTCAGCCTCCCTACACTTTCCTTTGCATAGTGCCTCTGAACCACAGTTTCTGACCACTTCCCTTCTCTGGATGGGCTGGTCTTCCTGAGAAGAACTGTCTTCCTCCTTGCCTTCCTGTAGAACTTCTATTGGAATGGTCATAGAAGGTAGTTTGAGCTTCTTTGCCTTGATCATTGATCCAAGGTGGCCTAACAAATGTGAAGTACATCTGCTCCACAAAACTTTCATTTGTACCTGTTTGACAAGCTACCAACAACAATTGTTAACAACAACAAGCATATAGACAACAACTGGATGGAATAACTCCTGCTTCAACAAAAGAAACATATCTCACATTTTGTGAACACCTCCATGTCTTATATCTGCATACAACTGATGGACTAGATATCAAGCCCACAAAACATGCCTTTAAACAAATGACCCTTCAAGTCAAGCACGTAGAAAAAGACCATTAGGACTCTTTTTCCAAAAGATAAAACTTTCATCATTATCTCCATTTGGAGACCAATTTAACTCCTTTCAAGTCAACATGGCATCACATGCATGTCAAAGAAATCAACCCTGCAAGTTAATTACACATACATGTTCAAAAACAAGGAAATCATTGACATCCTTGTGTTCATGCATCTCAAGCTCATGCATGCATTTCATCCTTCAAATTTCACTTAAGCACACTGTACTTTCGAAGTTGTAATGAAATATAATGTAGATGCATCAATAGAAATGCAATCGTAATCGGATAAGAACTCTAACTGTTCCTTACCAATCCCTTTCAAAGGTACTACCTTTGCCTACACATCAGCATCAACATGTGAATCATTTTGAGACACATCATTCATGGAATCTTCGCTTCCATTTCTGCCATCTTCTCTCTCCACTTTCTTCAACTTTGGTGGAAGAATTATTGGATTCAGTGTCCAACATTTTGTAGCAAGATGTCCTTGCTTATGGCAGTAAGTGCATTGCATGTGCATCCTCTTGATAGCATGATTTGCCTTGTCCAATGGACCTTTGTTTGCTTGCTTCCTTTCCTTCTTCTGCTTCCTGCATGTGGCCATTCTCTTCCAACATCTAGAAACATCATGGTTATCGAAACCACAAAAGGAACATGCAACTCTTTCCCCATACTTATGTGGAAATTTATCATGATTTGCAAAATCAAAAGGAATATGTTTAGAACCAGATTTATACCTGCCTCTTTCACCTTTATTACCTTCATGAGGAGGTGAATCAAATGAAGAAGTGGCTCCCTTTGGAACACCATCAAACTCTTCAAGGCCGTTAGAGCATACCCAACTCTCTGGTTCAAGTGTGTGCTTCTGAACACCTGCATCCTGCAATTGATGTTTCAAGCTATTGTATTCCTCTTGGATACAACCTTCACACTTCTGAGGTAGAGGACATGAAATGAAACTCCTTCTTGGGACTGTTTCAATGGCCTTCATGGTAGCTTTGGAATTCTCTCCCTAAGACTGTCCATAGCCAAGAACCAAATATTTAGGCCTTTCCTCAACCATTATTGGTTCAACAATACCTTGTGCATGCTTTCCCAAGCCCTTTCCTTCTTAGCCCATCTTGGACATTAGCTTGGAACCTATGCCTTTAGTATGTTTCTCAAAAGAACCAATACAAGCATTCTCAGAAGAATTTGAAGACAAACTGGAATGACTTACCTCTTCTTCAAGCTGATACTTGACTAAGGATTCTTGGGCAACAAAGAGTTTTGTTTCCAACTCATGCATCCTTTTCAGGTTCATATTTGCAATATGAAGTTGCCTCTCCATTCCCTGCAATTTGTCAGCGAGCAACTACTTCTCTTCCTTCATGGAATTCAACTGCTTTTTAAGCATACTGCTCTTCCTTCCATCCTGATAAATTTCTCTCATCATATCCATCATGGTGGACAATTCTTGCCTCATGTCTTCATCAAAGAATCTTTTGAAGAGAGCAGAATTTGAGGACCCACTTGTAGAAGTTGTCATTTGGTCAATGAACAAAAAAACTTCAACAAGATAAATAAAGAGCTTATTCAACAACCTTTTGCAACAAACCTCTTGTGCTCCAAAGATTGCCTTGAGGTCCTTTGGGATAGAAGAATGCCTTTAGCCCTTCTCCTTCTTGTCCTTCCTAGACTGAGCTATCAATAGCTTTCCCTTCACCTTTGCAAACTCAAAAAATAATCATTCTGCAAAACAAGCATACAATCAACCTCTTGTTGTTCAAACACCTTTTAGACAAGCAGTGTTTGCTCTGTCAATCAAGCATTCTGATATAACCTTCTTAAAGGTGTGGTTAATCAATCTTAAGCTTTGATACCACCTGATCTGAAAATGGGGCTCTTAGGCTTCTTGTCTAGCTTACAAGAACCTCTCCCACTTCCAAAGCTTGAATTTTCCCAAGTCTATTTGATTAACCAATGCGAAATTAAGAAATGCTTGAAAATATGGGTGTATGCTTGTATTTGTTTAAACTGATTATGTGTTGTAAATTAATGTGCTGAAACTGATATATAAATGCATATAACAATAAATAAAGTAGCAGAGTTAATGCAACAATAAAGCAGACACAAAAACAACAATATTAATTTGGAGTTCACCCACAACTCTTGGGCTACATCTCTGTGAGCTCTAGTTAATTCAACTAGGCTCTCTGGGATTATGATGTAAGTCTTTTTACAAGTCTTTGACTCAACTCTTGTTGTTATACACATAAACAGTGGGTTCAAACACCATTTTATCCCTTCTGCTCTTGAAGCTCTAGGTCTTGGCTCTCTGGCTCTTGGTTCTGGCTCTTGGCTCTGACTCTGGCTCTTTGGCTCTTGGATCTGACTCTTTGGCTCTTGGATTCTCGGCTCTGGCTTCTCTGGCTCTTTATCAGAAAAATAATCCTCTTGGCTTCCAAGTGACCTCGTAGGCTGCTCTTTTGCTTCTACGTTGTTGTCTCAGCGCTGCCTGTTTGTGCTCGGCTTCAGAAACTCGGCCACCATCAACAATTTAGCAGCCCCTGCATAGTAGCTCTTTAGCTCTCTATCGCTCTGCTCTTTCGACTCTCTATTGCTACTACTTTCAGCATTTAGCAACAAACAATAACTTGGCCATCGTTCAACAACCCAGTAGCTCTGTGTCTTTAACATTCACGGCTTAACAGCCAATTTGCGCTGCCTATTGGTTTTCCCTTTCGGGCTCTGCAACTTCCGGCCATGTCTGCTCGAATCCCTCTTCTGAGCGTTCAATAATCATTGTATAACGCCCTTTAGGCAGGTGGCCACCTATTTCTGCCACAAATGAGGGCAATCGGCGCTTGAAATCATTAGTAACAGTGATTCTCTGTTTACACAGAGAACGCTGTGAAAACACGGGAAATCCGCATAAAACACAATATATCGGACTTGAAACATTCATAATCCCGCTTTATAGCACCATTGAGTCTGCCTAGGGATCGCCATCACATATCGCAATTGGCCTGCTCCTTGGTTTTCCCTTTGTATTTAAAATACATTGAAAACAGTGAAAATTAACGTAAAATGTGTTTGGGCGGATTTGAAATCATATATATTTCCATTCCGGAACCCTTTCGAGTCCGGTTTACATCGCATATCGCTTCCCCTTTGTATTTTCGTTAAACAACGAAATATATGTAAATACATTGAAAAGTGGCATTGGGCGGATCTCAGGATCCATACAATATGGTTGATAATGTTATCGGGTCCGGTTCATCAGATCGCCCGTATATATATATATATAAAAAAGTGTGAAAAGTTCTTTCTCTCATTCAACTTTGGAACTCTTTCTTTGTGGAGTTGGACTTGGAAGACAATAAATGCAAATCTTTTGCATTGGTTCCATTTGGTCATTGTATCCACAAAAGAAAGAACATATTCTAGTGATTTGGTGTGGTCCCAAAGGTCAATTATAAGCAAATATATGTAATCATAGTAGAGAAAATCAACATTACATTGGGGACAGTGCCAACTATTGTTATTTTTTGGATGATTTTCTTTATTCATTTCCTATCAACAATGAACAAGGGGCAGAAAAGTTAGTAGAAGTTGTCTACACAAATTTTTGTTATGGTAGCCTTAATTAAAATCCATTCAAATTTTTTAGGTTGTTTGACACTAAAAACTTTAACAATTTTCTTTTTTGTTTACGGATTTAAGAAAATTTGCATTCCTTGTAGTTCAAGATGGGAAGGGAACATATAAGCTTCCTTTCTCAAACCATCATGTAAGCCTACATGATTCTTCAAAATCCAACTTAACTAGAATGATGGATTTGGAGATAGCCCCAAGAGTCTTTTCATTGAACTCACCTACATAGCCTCCTTTGGTTGCAAGGATAGGTTGGTTACCTATATAACACAAATTAGCTAGTCCCTTGCCTTCTACACAACGATGTTCTTCCCACAATTTCATATCCATGTTATAACCTAACATGTATTTTAGATGGATTGTTTTTTCTAATAATATTTGATCCATCTTTCCTATGTATAGGCAATGTAGGGGGTGTGTTAGTGACAAGACCAATAATGTCAACAATGGAGCCAATAACTATTAATTTGATTTCATTGATTGATTTAAAGGTGAAATTCATTTGGAAAAATGATGTACTCTCTTGGGTGATGTTGAACTAGGGAGGTTGGATGTAAGAATATCTCCCAATAAGTATTCAAGTGGCTATATCATTTTTTTATGTTTGGCAATGCTTTTGGAAATCATGTAGACATCACCAATTTGGATTTAACCATAAAAGGTATTTGTAAAATCATTGAAGTAAGGGCTATGTATGTTCCCCTCACTCTATATCAAAAAAGTCAAATCTAAATACCTTGTCAGACCCTAGTTGGTTCTTGAAATGAGGAAGGGTTGAATTTTCAATTTTTCTCAATGTGGGTCTACTCAAAAGTGTGCAAAGTGGGTACTCATTGGATGTGGAATCTAATTATGTATCCAATAAGTGTTCATACTTGAAATTTTAGTAAACCTATAAGGAGATACGTCAGAAATACAATAAAATGGTAATTTTCTCTATTTTTATTTAAAAATCCATAACTCTTATTTTATTATTTTTATTTTTATTTTATTGTTTTCCTTACTATACTCATTTTAGACATCAAAAATCCCCTAATAACACTCATATATTTCCAATAGTGCAAGAAATATCGCAAACAGAGTTCGCATGAAAAATTTATGCCACCCAGAAGTTGACATTCCTGTTTTGACCACAATGATTTGAGATGATGTCATGTCAGCCCCCATTATTGATGGAAAAGGGGCTATCTATGTGATCATGATGATGAAGACTGTAGAAGATTCAATATTGTAACTCTAGTTAAGAGTTGAAGGAGTCAAACTTAACCACCAGTAAGTTATCGAATTATGTTATAACCAGGGCACTAGAAGGAAAAGGGGTTTCATTCTATTCAAGTGCATTTTGTTCCATAGATGAGAAAAGTAGCTAAAAATGGATAGAGAGAGAGAAAACAAAGAGATTTTGTGCACTATAGAAGTCCATGGTCCACAGGTATCACTCCTTTGTACTTGCATCCATTTCCATTAAGAGAAAGAGAGAGCATACTAGCCTCACCTTGCAGTTGGGTTTTCTCCCTTAAGGATTTCCCAAATCATATCTTGTGTTATTATGGTTGTGAGTGATTTTATTTGTGTGCGTGCTTTATTTTATGCATTTGATATATTACATGCATGAAAATAGTAACTTAATAAATCCATAAGTCTAAGGAAAATAACCTTCCTAGTATAGATTTCAGATTTTAAGTATATTTTTTTATCAAATCAATTATGACGAATTGTTTAGTGAAATAGCCACGACATTTTACAAATTGTCGCATATGGTGAAACAAGTATTTCAAGCATATTATAATTGACAAGTGAATCTTACATACATTTATTGGAAAAGATCCATTTTATGAGGAGTATAATTGAATTATTTTGAATTGTTCTTGAAGCAACAAGGTCATTAAATTTTACCAGCAACATTATGTGTTACATGTGTGCGCCATTAAAGATATAACTGTAGTGGCATAAAGTTTCACTTTCAATAGAGTGTACATGCTTGACATGCTTGACATGAACGATGCGTAGGAATGGTTGCACGTTGGATGATAGTGCCAGCATTAAGTTGATGGCATGTCTAGTCAATTCGGTATACATATTAAAGTAGTGAAACATTAAAAGCAAAACCCTATAGACATGTATGTAAAGAACATGGAAAGAAAGTATCCATGAACAATAAGACATAAATGAGCATATATAGAAAAAAAAATTATGAATGCGAAAGGGAATTGCATGTTTTATAGCTTGAAATTTTAACAAGTTGGAAATGGGGAAGGTGGTAATAGGTACATATTTATGTGAACCAAATTGGAGAGCATAAAGGTAAAAATGTTTGGCCATGCAAAGAAATATTTTTTTTTGGGAAATAAGACAAATAGTTTTTGGGGGCTTAAGACATATAGCAGAGGGAATTATGATAAGAGAAAGAACTAATTTAGAATATACGTTGCTAAAGAAACTATAGCATAAAAAAATATAAAAAGAGTTATGTAAGGAATTGGTGGGAAGAAAATAGGTAAATAGGAACTTTACAATAAGGGAACGTAAGAAATTTGTATAAAGAAAACAAGTAAATAAACTTTAGGTACATATGAAGAAAAAACATATATAAATATAAGGAAGACATGAATAACAATATATAAAGGCTAAAGTATGCATGAAAGAAAAGAAGCTTGTAGTTGCCAAAGGAAAAATGACAAGTTGAAACAGGTGGATAAGTGGTGCATAAATGTCGTAAAGATTTGTTTCAATAACTCTTAAATAGAAGTGCATTAATTTGGGGTTTTTTTAATGTTATTTTGTATTGTGTAAAGCTACATGCATATGAATCTAGGGATATTCCATAAGATTTGTTTCAATAAATCTTAAATAGAAGTGCATTAATTTGGGGGATTTTGTATGTTATTTTGTATTGTGTAAAGATACATTCATATGGATCTAGGGATATTTCATAAGATTTGTTTCAATAACTCTTAAATAGAAGTGCATTAATTTGGGGGATTTTGTATGTTATTTTATATTGTGTAAAGCTATATGCATATGGATCTAGGGATATTCTATTCCAATTGAAATTGGTATTTTCAATTGTTTTCAATACGTGGCATTGAAACCACTAAAGACATCGAGTGAAGGTCTGATAAAATAGTTATAGTGAAACACTCTTGGGGCAGCTCCAAGAAGACAATAGGTATTTATCTCGTGTCATCACAAACCCATGAAATCCACTTGATGATAAGCCTATTTTCATTTTTGGCTGCTAATATACCCTTCACATATGTGGGATTAAGCCTCAAATAGTTAGGTGTTGAACAATAAATTAAAATAGTTAGGGGGCTTTATTAAACTACGAGTGTCGACCCTTGCATTGGCATTAATGAGTATGTCAGTTTATCTTTGTTTTTGCACATCCAATGCGAAAGGATTTAAAATCTCCTTAAGAGATACTCGTCCCCCCAATTCTAACTAGAGCATAAATTGTTTTGCTGGTTTATAGAATAGCATCATGAAAGCATTTTAAGATGTGTTTATAGAACAAAATATAAAAGCTCAATTCAACTTTTGGAAAATGTCATATGGTGAAAACTTTCAATAAGTATATTTCTATTTTGAGTTGGAGATGTTGGCACACTACTAAAAAGGGTGGAAAGTAGAGAGATAATAAATATATAGCAAGTGGTAAGATAGTAAAAGAATTTTTATATGATATGCTAGAAATTTATATCAAGTATGTAATGATACATAGTGATTCCTCACAAGAAATAACATAGCCTTTTGTATGGATCTAATAACATGTTAATCCAATGAAATACTCCATGTGCAAAGATGAAAGCAAAGGAATAAGCAAGTTTTGGGTGCATAAATAGAACTATGAACACATTGCTTTTCATTGCAAAATTTTCTTTTACCATAATTATTTGGACTATTGATTATTTTATAAATAACTTTCATAATTAAATTAACCATTCACAAAAATGTTAAAAAAAAATTGTATTCAAACAATGATGGTTTATTAGGCTTTTCAAGAAATAATGGGTTAAAATATTATCAAAATAGTGTTTGCAACTTGACTTGTCTCATGTCTGAGAAAATTACACCCGTGCCCTTCACAACTCCTTTACATCTCTCTAATCAATTGATTGCGGCTTAAAATCTAACTCGTGAATATACACCCAAATCTAAATATATTGCTCTCACCCAAGATCGATAATTGGTTGCAAAACCTTGGTGGGGAAAGAAGCTATGAAAATTTAAATGTTTGGCCAAAGCACAACTCTTCATGTGAATACTACTAAAAAATAAAGCACTCACATGGGACAATTTACAAAAGAGATATTTTCAAGGGCCAGGGTACTACACTTTGTGTCACCAAGCAATGAAATCTATTTTTAATTTTTTTTTGACATGCCCCATCATGCACTATGTTTGGGTGGAAATCTGAAGTGATCACAGATGAGAATATGTCTAGGAAGGGTCCTTCATCGATGAAGCTCTCTCAAATTAGTTCACCTCATATCATAAGAAACAACATAAAGCATTCCCCCTCGTGCTTGCTTGAGGAGTATGGTTAGATCGAAATCATGTCATTTTTGAAACAAGGAACCTTCAACATTTAACATAGAAATTTACTTTCTAGCAATCCTAGATGCATTCCATCAACCCACAAAATCTCAACATAAGGCACATCATCTGGTATTGCAGATCCAAACTGACCTTGGGCTTTCTTCAATGGGGTGGCTCAAGGAGACCCTCCTTAACGAGGTGCAAAGGGGATTCTCTTCCTCACTGCCACTCTCATTAGCATTTTCTATAGGGATTGCGGTTGTAACTAACAATTTCGTTGAACTCATGGATCTAAATTTTCTATTTGTTCACCTTGCTTAGGAACATGGGCTTACCCATCTTCACATCTATGGTGACTCACTACTAGTCATAAATTGGATGAAGGGTCTTTCAAGGATTAACATAGATATCGATCAAATGAGAACTTTACTGATTACCCATTTTTTTTAAGGTAACAAAAAAATCATCCGATTTTGAAAAATGTTGATTCAAAATACACATTTTTTTAGCATATTTTTTACACTTTAAATTTTCTTATGTATCAACTATGGACATTTTTTTAAAATGTTAGTGGTTTTCATGTTGATTTTGAAAAGTGTTGATGTAACATCAACCTCTTTTTTAGAGGACTTATTTTTGACACTTTAAATTTTCTTATGTATCAAGTATGAACATTTTTTTTAAATGTTAGTGATTTTCATGCTGATTTTGAAAAGGGTTAATGCAGTGTCAATCCATTTTTTTAGAGGACTTATTTTTGAAACTTTAAAAAGTGTAGATAGTTTTTTTTTAATGTTGGTGATTTTCATGCGGATTTTGAAAATCATCAACATTTTTTTAAGTCATATTTTTTACACTTCAAATTTTTTTATGTTGTAAGTATGCACAATTTTTTTTTAAATATTGGTTATTTAACAATTTTTCAAGTTGTCTTATTCCTATTCTTGTTTTTTGTCCTAAAATGTTTGTTTTTTAAGGGTTTTTCATACATTTGTTTTTTGTTTTCCTTTACAATGATTTTTTATAATGAAATTTTATTTTATTTTGCAAAATTTTAAAAATATAATACCATTAATATTTTGAAGTTAAGATTTTTTTATATATTTATATATCATTAATTAATATTTCAATACACATAAAATAATTGTCACTAAAAAATAATAATTTTAAACACTCAACAAACAATCCACATTTTGCATAAGTTATAATTAAAAAAATACGTATTTCAAGACCTTTTCTTTAAAAATGACATGTTAAATAAAAGATTTTTATGAAAAAATTGAATAAAAAGTTGGAAAAATAGCATTATTTATAAAAAAATTTATGAATTTTATATCAAAAAATGAAAACATCTCAAGTTTTGTTATCCCAAAAAAAAATGATTAAGATAAAATTTAAAGTAAAAGTAACAAAAAAAACATGCAATTAAAAAAAAACCAATAAAATTAAAAACAAAATCCTAAAAAAAATACAATTAAACTATAAAAAACATAATAAATAATAAAAACATTTAAAAAAACATTAAAACAATTTTTTTAAACATTAAAAATGTTAAAATAAAAATAAAAAACATTAAGAAAACAACTTAAAAGCAATTCAAAAATTAATTGAAAAAAATGAAAAACAAAGGCCACCCTCTACGACCAAGATCGATTCCGGGAATTGACCTTGACCTCCCAGGGCCCACGGGGCCTTGGACCTGGGTGAGCAAGGTCGGGAACAACCATGGTCGCCTAGGGCCTATGGAGCCTTGGCTTGGCCGAGCAAGGTCGGGAACGACCATGGCTGCCCAGGGCCCACAGGGACTTAAGCCTGGGCAAAGCATGCAGTTTTGACTCGCCTAGGCCCAAGAACGAACCCTAGGAGGGAAAAGGTTAGGAATGACCATGGTTGCCCAAGCCTGATGCCCTGCAAGCCCTGGGCGACTATCGCTGATTCCCGAAATCAAATATGGTTGGCAAAGGTCTGCCTTAGTTTTTTAATATATGTATATATTTTTTTCATTTTTTTTTTTTAATGTTTTTTTAATTCTTTTTAATGTGTGTTTTTTCTTTATTTTATTTTTCTAATTTATTTTTGTTTTTTTAAGGCAAAATTGTTTTAATCTTTTTAATTAATTTTTAATGTTTTTAATTATTTTTTTTTGTTTTTCATTTCAAATGTTTTTTAATTTTTTTATGTTTTGTTTGTTTTTTTTAATTCTCCAATCAATTCTTTTTTAATATGTTTTTTATTTTTAGGTTAATTTTTAATTTTTTTCTAAAATCATGTTTTTATATATATATATATATTATTAATTATTATTATTTTTTTTATATTTTTTGTTTAAATTTTTTTATAAGTTAATTTTGATATTTTACATTTTTATAATTGGTTTTTTTTTTAATTTTTTTTTTTTTTTTATATATTTTATATATTTGGTTTTTTTGTCATGTTTTTAAAATTAATTATTATTATTATTATTATTTTTTACTTATTATTTAAAACTTTTGGTGTTTTTTTTGTTTTTATTTTTTGAATGTTTGAATTTTTGTTTTCATATATATATATATATATATATATATATATATTTTAATTCTATAGAGTTTGTGTCGATGCTCAACTAACAACTCGATTCCATTATGTATCAATTTGATAGTTGATTTTAAAGTTTTCATTACAACTAATTGAGTCCACCCCCACAATGTGTCAATTTCATGGTTGTTTTTAAGTTTCCATTACAATGGGTCGAGTTCACATACACTATGTGTTAATTTGATGGTTGATTTTTAAGTTTTTATTACAATGTGTCAAGTTGTCGTAAGCTAAGATTTTAAAATCGCTATACTTTTATCATTTAAAAAAGAAATTACTCTCAATATGATGACTCTTTCATTCACGTGTTCATTTTTAAAGTTATTTTAGTCATAAATTTTTTCCATAATGTCATCTTTGAAATATGTTGAAAACTAAAATTTTTTTGTAGTCATAATATTTGGTTTTAATTTCATGGTTGAAAATTTGTCAAAATTTTAAGGTTTTTTGAAGTCGTGATATTTTATTTTTAATGTTATGGTTGAAAACAGTTATAAGTATTTTTTCTTTAGCACCATGGGTGAAAATTGTTTGCATTTTAAGATTTTTTAGAAACGTGATATTTTATCTTTAATCTCGTGCCTAAAAATCGTTGGAATTTTAAGGCTTTCCAAATACGTGATATTTTATCTTTAAAGTTATGCTTGAAAATCCTTGGAATTTTAAGGTTTTTCCGAGTCATGATATTTTATCTTTAACGTTATTATTGAAAAATGTTGAAAATTTACCTGGGAAAAATAAAATAAAATATCTATATATATATATGTTATTCCAACATCAGAATTTTTTGTTTGCAGGCTTGCTTTTTCATGTCTTTTTGGTTAAAGTTCTCATTTTGAGGTAATAGTTCTCATTTGATTGGTAGCTTTGTTGATTCAGAACTACTCTCTTCAACCTCTTTTTCAAAACCTTTAACATTTAGTTTCTTCCTTCTCTAATATCACATATGATCATGTGTTCAAGGATAGGAATCAAGATGTTGACCCACTCTCAAAAGCTAGACCGACATTGGACTGAGGCATGCAAAAAATTAAAAATATATGATGAAGGAATCCAATCAGTTTTTCACAACTCTTGGCTTCAGCTAAACAACTAAGAAAGATGGAGAATCACAGGAAAACTTTTTTGCCATTTTTTGGTTTTTGATAACATACTTCAAGACATTATAATATAGGATATTTAATGCTAATTATTTATTACTCATTGACTAATATACTCCATGAATGAAATTAATGTAATTTTGGTGTGACCATCCTAGAAATAAATTTATGAGATGCAATCCTCTTGGACAAAGTACTAGTTTTCTGACCCTCTAGAGTGTTACGAGCACCTTATATGCAATTTTATTTCAATAAAAAATTACAAGACAATTTTCTATGGGGAAAAATAATCCTTATTGAAAATTATTCCAAAGTGCATGTGCTCCTTCAGGAATATAGACATCCTCAAGAGTCATTTCAATATTCTTCTCCAAAATTCCACAAGCTCATTGAAGGACAAAGTGTTCACAAGAAGCCTTAGGTGTAAGACTTGTTCTAAGTTTCAAGGTCATCCACTACAAATATGGGCATTCAATATCAATCTTTAGACAAAATCTAGGCATAAATTTCAATAAGCGTGAAAAACACTCATTTTAATCTCATCACAACTACCATCTCTACGATCAAGTATAGAGTTTCACCATTATTGACACACATGTATGAAATATTTGATGCTAACAACATGCTAATCAATTTCTTAGTGAATAAGCATTTTAAACATAACTATTACATTCATGCACATGTCAAAATTGACCTCAACCTATGCATTGCCAACAAATATTAGAAGGCATGCCTCCATGTGTGTGTGTAACCAAATCACTAGTTTGGACAACAAATGGGTAAGGGCCCAGGGGTTCGAGCCTCACAAGATTGACCTCTCATAAATAGGTCGTGGACAACAAGTAATAAAGATGTTTATCTCCATGCTTATAACGATAACCATGTTTACAACCATAATAATAAGTGCAAAAGTTAAGCAAAGTTTGGCCTCTACATGTTATATATTTTGGAAAACAATGATATATAAAGAAGTCATGCAAAAAGGTTTAAACCTAGATTAAAATAGGAATTGTTTAGAAATTAGAGGTTGGGAGTCAACATAAATTTATATATTTGTTCATTCTTTATATCTTTGTATTACACATTCTTAATCTTCTAACTAAAACCAAAGTATTATAAGAACTCAATTCTATTACACCAACCTAGATCCATCTTAACCCTAGATCTATCAAGCGTCGAGAGGGATCTGATCTCTCGAGGTGGAAACCTCTTTTTTGAATGTAAAACTTGAGGAGAGGTTAATATGGATCTCTATCTCCTCTCTCTTGAGTCCTCTGTCTCCCTTTCTCTCCCACCTCCCTTTATCTCTTCCCACATCTCTCTCTCTCTCTCTCTCTCTCTCTCTCTCTATCACTATCTCCCTCCCTCTCCCCTACATCTCTGTGTCTCACTCTCTCTCTCTTCTCTCCTCTTCTCTCTCCCTCACTCCCTCTCCATCTCTCCTTTGTTCTTTCCTCCCTCTCTCCCCCCCTCCAACTCTTTCTCTCTCACTCTCTGCCCTCTAACTTTGTCACTATCTCCCTCCATCTCACCCCCCCTCTCCCCTTCACTTTTCTTGTTTTGATCTCTTGGATCCTTAGTTAAGATGGATCTATGTTGGTTTTTACTAATATTATTTTTATTATATAAATTCCACATCTTTAAATATGAAAGTATTCTCATTTTCAATTTTATTAGAACCTTAATTTAATTTCTATGGTATTATTTTTAATAGTCGTGAGGATATAGGATTTAGATATATCTCAAACATAATTATAACATTTTTCCTTTTAGCTTCAATTAAAAAAATGTTATAAAACTAAATATTTTTATTTTGAAATAAGTTATGGTTTTTGGGCATGTGGTATTGATAAGTAATAATATTGGCCCATGGTATTGTAACAAATCATATTTACAAGTTAATAATATGCATGGCAAAGTGGGGGCGAATATCCATGGTTCTTGTCATATTGTTGAAAAATACTTTGATTGTGAATTAAGTTATGATTTTTAGGCATGTGGTATTGATAAACAATGGTATTAGCTCATGCTATTACAACGAAGCCTATTCACAAATTCATAATATCAATGGCAAAGTGAGGGTGAATATCCATGGATAAGAATCTTATCATATTGTTATAAATATTTTGATTGTGAAATAAGTTATGTATTTTTGGGTATGTGGTATTGATAAGTCGTGGTTGGCCCATGGTGCTATAACAAAGTCTATTTACAAGTTAATGATATCCATGGTAAAGTGGGGGCGAATATCCATGGTTAAGAATATTTTAATATCATTATAAAATATTTTGATTGTGAAATAAGTTATGCTTTTTTGGGGCATGTGGTATTGGTAAGCCATGGTATTGTAACAAAGCCTAATTAAACCACAAGTTAATAATATCCATGGAAAAATGGGGGTAAATATCCATGGATAAGTTATAAATTATTTTGGTTGTGAAATAAGTTATGGTTTTTGGGCATCCGGTATTAATAAGCCATGGTATTGTAACAAAGCCTATTCACAAAATCAAAATATAAAAAATTGATTTTTATTATTTTTATTACTATAACTTTTTATTATTATTTGAACCAACATTTAAATGTTTGCACTCATCGCTAATATCACTTTTAATTTTTTCTACTTTTTAATTAGTTGACATTTAAAATTATTTACATACTTACATTACATCTACACATCTACTCTATGTTAGGATATTCTGACACATAGGAAATAATTAGGTATAACTTGGTCTAGTGTATAGTTAGGTAAGGTGTGTTTCTTTAGTATGTACTTTTTGTAACTTTCAATCCGACGGTCATGATATGTTCTACACATGGAATGATCTAACGGTTCATTCTCTCCTCGGTATTATCGACACTTGATTTGTAGCTTAACACCTGATTGGTCCATGATCTCTATTTAAAGAGCATGGAGGGTTATTTGTTTGGATACCGTTCATGAGAGAATCTTATGTAAATTTTCTTTCTTTTACATTAATAAATTGCCTGAAGTGGTTGCGTTGGCTCAGGCCATGGATTGTTTCCCTCTTTAAGGGTTTTAACCATGTTAAGAATATTGGTGTACTGATCTGTGATCTCTTTGTGAGCGGTGTACCTTGGTGTTCTATCTAAGGAACTTACATTGTAAATTCCTACATAATATCAGAGCTATTCGAGGGCTACATCCATTGGTGATCCAAATTTGAAGCCGGTACAACTGCATCCGATTGTCGTTTCATAGATCTACTATTTCTGACCGCTTTTGTGTTGAGAGGACTGCACTATTGTGTTAGGAGCATCTATTCCAGTGACCAACCCCTTTCGTTTCATGCGAAAAGGTTTTTGGTAGCCCTAGCTACATCAATTTTAAGATCTGGAGGTATACAGTCTTTATTTGCAGTTATAGTTATTTATCTCTCTATTTATTTTGGTTTATAGCCCTATATAGATATTTTTATTACCGGATATATACTTTTCATTTCTGCATATGCTCTTTGCCCCGCAACTCTGTGTGATCTCAGCAAACCAGAAATAGAAAGAAAGGATTTTTCTCATGCGTATGCTCTTTTTCGCTGCGCCTTAGTGTGATCTCAGAAAATCTGAAATTTTTCGGTCAAATCTAACTTTAAGCCGTAAATCTTGGACATTTTTGCTTGTTCGTTTGGTTTTTGTGGTTTTTTTGTTGTTTTGCAAGAAAAAAAGGGTTTTTCAATTAAGCACCCACCCCAAAACTTCTGTGAGAAAAAAAACAAAAAAACAAACAAACCCCTTCCTCCTTTCGAACAATTATTAGCCTTTTAAAGTAGCTCACTTGGTCTAAAGTTACTTTATGAGAATAGAGGTCTTGGGTTCAAGTCTTTCTTTCTTTTTGTTGAGTTACTTTTTGAATTTTTTTTTTCAAAAAGCATATATAACGTATGTTTTAAAGTTACTTTATGTAACAGTGTTCTCACCCATTATAAAAGTGAGTCACTTATAATTCTAAAGTCATTTTTTTTTTTAATTTAAGTTAAAATTTAGTAGATAGTTCATAAAGTACCATTGTAAAAGTGATTTTCACTTATTTATAAAAGTGAGTCACATAAAGTAATATTTTTTTTAAAGTGAGCTAATCAGATTAAGTTTGGAAAGGGGGGGAGTTTTTTTTTTTGATCTATCTCGATGATGAACCATAGTGGATAGTTCGAAACGTCGATTTAAATAATCATGGATGTGATAATCCCAAAAGAATAAAACACTACACAGAATACTAATCGCAGAAGCCTCAGAACAATAATTATAACATTATCATCAACTTTCCAACATTCACTTGGTTCGTTGACATCTTCAAAAATCCATAACTTCTTCATCTAGAAGTCGTTTTCAGAGCCGTTTTTTTTAATCAGCCTAATTTTTCAAGATATTTCCATTGGAAGACTTAGTTTCAACATATACAACTTCAGTTGTTTTTAAAATGGAAATTCCATGTCTAGTTATTCTTGACACCATCAACTACATCCAATGACTATCCTACATGGTGAATTTACTTAGAAGTAAAGGTTTTTATAGAATAGCCTCAGGCCAAGAGTCTAAACCTCAAGATGAAGATAAGAAAGCCAAATGGGAAAATAAGCAAGATCAAGCACGTGGGTTGATAGGGATGTCTATTTCTCCAGACCTTAGATTCCATATCGCAGAAATTGATACCCCCGATGAAGCAATGAAAAAGCTCAATAAAGTTTTTGGAATTAAAAATGAAATTAGAGTCCATCAACTCGAAAATTAGTTTCTTACGTTGGACACCAATAATTTTTCTTCCATTGAATATTTTTTGTCCAAGTTCAAGACCCTTAGACTTCTCTTGGAAGGTGTTAAGGTTAAGAAAGAAGATGGTAGCCTTATCTATTCCATTCTTACTAAGTTAAAACCAGCCTAATCTGTGTTTATTTACACCTTCCATTCTATTAGAAAAGCCTTTATTTCTCAAGGATAAGACTACAAGTCCCCCTCTTTTGATGCCTTTTGTGATTCTTTAATAAGAGAAAAAGAAAAACTCTTACATCTTGGTCTTCTTAATACTGGAAACTCTTCTAAGACATCCTTAGCAGCCCAACAACAACCAAGTTCAAAGAATCTTAAGGAGCAACATCCTAAAAAGAATGGTCGTAAACCAAACAAGGGTCCTAAGCCATTTCAGTCTCAAAATGAAAAATCAACTCAACAAAATGATAAGGCAACTAAAAACAAAGGGAAGAATACTGATAGACATTACAACTTTTGTAATCATGATGACCACTTAGAATCCAATTGCTTTAAGAAGATGGAAGCCTTAGAAGCAGCAATGAATAAGCATAACATCTATTTAGAGCTCTCTTCAAATTCAACTTCATCTTTAGGAATAACACTTTTTACATGTGGTTGTCAAGCATCTCAGTCTGGTTATGCACTAAATGTATCTTCTTCTTCTCATTCTCATGAGTGGCTCATTGATTATGGAGCTTCTTATCACATGGCCAAAAACAAAGCCATGTTTTCTACTTTAAATGATTGTAACACCAAAAATATATATGTTAGTGATGATAGATCTCTTAGTGTTGTAGGGACTGGAACTATTCATCTAGAGAATGGTAAATTTAATATGTATTATGTGTTCCTACCTTATCCTATAACCTTCTATCTGTATATTAGATAACTCGTTCAGGTGATGGTAAAACCGTTGCATTTTCACCTCATGATGTTGTAATTAAGGACCTAAGAGATCCTAGATAGATTTTAGCTACTGGCATTGTTGATGATTCTACAAGGTTGTATAAGTTTAACAACTTTGGGTCATCAACTCTTCCCTTGGTATTTGTTGCTCATAACGATGAAGTGAGCAAACTTTGGCATGAGCGATTTGGTAACTTAAGTTATTTCTCCCTTCAAAATCTATGTAAATAAAAAATGGTGACATGTTTTCCTATGGTATCTTACAGAGATAGTGTTTGTTCCAGATGTGTACTTGGAAAACATCATTAGGATAGTTTTGAAAAAAGTTCCTCTTGGCATGCCTCATCCCCTTTACAGCTTGTGCATAGTGATTTATGTGGTCCACTTCCAGTTGTTTCATTCTCTGGCTACAAGTATTTCTTAACTTTCATTGATGATTTCTCCAGACGCACTTGGGTATACTTCTTAAAACTCAAGAGTGAAGTCTTTAACATGTTCTTGGCCTTTAAGGCCTTTGTTGAGAAACAATATGGACATCAAATTATTAAGCTAAGACCTGATAATGGTGGAGAATATGTTAACAACAAATTCATAAACTTTTGCACTGAGCATGGTATTCAATTGCAACATATTGTTCCATATACTCCACAGCAAAATTGTGTAGTTGAAAGGAATAATTGCACCTTAAAGTAAATGGCTAATTGTATGCTTCATTCTAAAGGACTTAGTCTTAATTTTTGCGCAGAAGCAATTGAATGTGAAAATTACATAGTAAATCACACTCCTACTAAGGTTTTAATGAATATCACTCCAGAAGAAGCATGTAGCTCAATTAAACCATATGTAAGTCACTTTCGTGTTTTTGGAAGTGAAGCATGGGCCCACATTCCAGATGAGAAACATAAAGCCTTAGACCTAAGAGTGAAAACTGTATTTTTGTTGGATATTCTAAAGATGTCAAAGGATATAGACTTCTTCAACCTAAATCCAAAAATGTCATCATTAGAAGAGATGTAAAGTTTGTTGAAAATATATCGGCTTACGAGCCTAGTTTGGAATTTGTGCCACCTCTCTCTATCCCTTCTACTTCTGAAAATATTCCTTCTTCAGATGATGACAATGAGGATGACAATCCTGCCCACCTTCTAGGGATCCTCCTTCAGCTCCTTAGCTTCCAAAATGGGTCTGAGCTACTCGAGATGCAGCAGGTGCTCTTGTAGGTAATCCAACAAATCAAAATCGTACACATTCTGAGTTCAATAGAGCCTCTTCTTTATTGGCTCAAGATTTAGCAAATTATGATCCTGACACCTTTGTAGAAGCTTCAGGCCATCCATATTGGGACACAACTATGAATGAAGAATATCGCTCATTATTGGCAAATGATACATGGGACCTTGTTCCTCTTCCAAAGGGACAAAAACTTGTTAGATGCAAATGTGTTTACAAAACCAAGTTTGGACTAGATGGAAAAGTTGATAAACATAAAGCTCGTCTTATTGCTAAGGGTTTTTCACAAGTTGAAGGCATTGACTATACTAAAACCTTCTCCCCTCTTGCCAAAATGAACTATATATGCCTTATTCTTTCCCTTGATGCCTCTTTCAAATGGGAAGTCCATTAGATGGATGTTAAATTTGCCTTCTTGCATGAATAAATCTATGTGTAAAAACCTCTTGGCTTTATACGAACAGAATCTAGCTTTGCATGTTGGCTTAAGAAATCCCTTATGGTCTCAAGCAAGACCTTCAGTCTTGGTATGCCAAAATGGATAGCTTTCTTTTAGATATTGGCTTTTTTAGGTGTCATTCTGACAATACTATCTACACCAATAAAGTGAGTAAGTCTCTTATCATTATTGTTCTTTATGTTGATGATCTTATCCTTACTAGTAGTGATCCCAACCTTATAAACCATGTGAAGTCTAGCCTTAAAAATCAGTTTGAAATGACAAACTTAGGACACTTGCATTATTTTCTTGATCTTCAAGTCTTACAATCCAAATAAAGTATTTCCCTTTCCCATTCCAAGTATGCTTGTGATCTTCTATGCCACTTTCACATGGAAGACTGTAAGCCAGCCCCTTCTCCCTTTCACTCACTTGTACTTCCCCTGAAGTTGATGCTACCTTATACCGTCAACTTGCTGGAAAAATTTTGTATCTGACCCATACTCATCCTGACCTTTCCTTTGTTGTTGGACTTGTTGCTCAGTTTATGCAAAAACCACATGAAATTCATTGGAATGAAGCTAAAAGAAAAATTTGTTATGTTCAAGGTACAGTTCAGTTTGGGATTCATTATGGTGCAGAAGCATCTCCTATATTGGTTGGTTTCAATGATTCTGATTGGGCTGGTGACCTTGATGATCAGAAGTCTAGTGCAGATTTTGTCTTCACTCTTGGTTCTGGACCTATTACATGGGCTTGCAAGAAAAAAGTGCTTCTTCAGTAGAAGTAGAGTATCATGGCGTCGTTGAAGCTAGTAAGGAATCCTTGTGGCTTCGTCAGATCCAATCAGAGTTTGGTTTTCAGCAACAACATCTGACTACACTTTGGTGTGATAATAAAAGTTCCATTCAACTATGCAAAGATCTATTCCAACATCAGCGCAACAAACACATTGAACTGCACATGCAAGTTTCATCAGAAAGCTCATTCATGACCATGTTCTTGAAGTGCAATATTGTTCAACCGATGATCAAGTTGCAAACATCTTTACAAAGGCTCTCACAGAGGCGAAGTTTACCAAACTTCAATTTATGGTTGGAGTTCAAGAAGTTGTCATTAATGGGGGATAGGCTCTAATGCCTCCTTCCTTCTCCTATTGTGTCATCTTTGTACATCCTTCAATCCTATCCCGGGTTGTTCTTAAGGGGGGCTGTTAGGATATTCTGACACATAGGAAATAATTAAGTGTAACTTGGTTTAATGTATAGTTAGGTAAAGTGTGTTTCTTTAGTATGTACTTTTTGTAACTTCCAATCTGACAATCACAATATGTTCTAGACATGAAGTGATCTGACGGTTCATTCTCTCCTCGATATTACCCACACTTGATCTATGGCTTAGCACTCGATTATTCCATGATCTCTATTTAAAGAGCATGGAGGGCCATTTGTCTGGAGACCGTTCATGAGAGAAGATTATGTAAATTTTCTTTCTTTTACATTAATAAATTTCCTGAAGTGGCCACGTTGGCTCATGCCGAGGACTATTTCCCTCTTTGACGGTTTAACCATGTCAATTCTATTGGTGTACCGATCTATGATCTGTTTGTGAGTGGTGTCCTTGGGTGTTCTATCTAAGGAACTTACCCTGTAAATTCCTACACTCTATACTGGGTTGTATTATATCTTGATGTGACTATCCTTAAACACATCATATATTCATAAATAAGCACTAATGATGTCTTAAAACAATTCTCATTCGTTATATAAATGATTTTCTCCCTCACAACATGACTTATGTAATATACATCTTATATTTCGTATTTAATAATGCAATTAACTCTTTCCCTCTTTGCTACTACATATTGAGTGTGTTTAATCTTATAGGAAAGCCAATAAAGCTTCTATTTTATGTATCAAATATCATCAACTTAGGCCACAACATCAGATAAATCCATGCCCATCAACTAAATTGGGATGTAGTGCACAATTTTTTGCCAGTTATGAGGATAGAATACTTTCCAGATAAGTTCAAAGAGAACTCTTACAAAAGGAAAAGAAGAGTAAACATGTCATATACAAAATACTAAAACATATTATAAACCATATTAGATGCTAGCATTAAAATCTTTATAGATTTGACATATTTCCCACTACTTGTTGGCCTAAAATATTGTCTATTTCATTTGGGATCATAGTGCATAGGGAGATGGAATAAACTTGATATAACAATTTTCCCTTGAAACTTAGTCCTTATTGTCAGACCAAGGGGTAACTCCTCATATTGAATTGTATTCTTACATTAATATTGATCATAAATGTATACATGGAGGGAGAGACTTTTGGGTTTCATCTTCCAGTGTCTCTTCATCTTCTAATTCTCCTTAATTTTTATTTATAATATTTACATGGATTTATCTAATCCTAAAGATTAGGTGTCAACATTCCCCCCCTTAATCTAAAGAGATGTTGGTGAGTCCAAACACCATTTTAAATCTTTCAAACTTTTCTCTTCCAAGAACTTTGGTAAAGATGTCTGCAATATGATCATTTGTGGAACAATGGCGTAGGTGAATTTCTTGGCCTCAACATGATGTCGAATCAGATGGTATTTTGTATTGATGTGCTTTGTTCAATTATGGAACTTTGGGTTCTTGGCCAACTTTATTGCATAATTGTTGTCAATCATGAGAGGAGTTGAATACACTTATTTCTCCTGCAAATATTCCATAATTTTCCCGAGCCACACAATTTCCTTTGTTGCTTCATTTGTTGCCACATATTATGCCTCAATTGTGGAATCCGTTGGAAGTGATTGTTCACCTGACCTCTAGGAGATAGATCCTAATCCAAGACTCATAACATAACCTGAAGTAGATACCCTAGTTTATTTATCTCCATGGAAGTTTGAATTAGAGTATCCAATCAAGCTGAAGTCACCCACCTGTGTATACTTAAGTCAAAAGTCTTGAGTTCCTTTCAAGTATTTTAGAACTCTTTTTATAGCAGACCAATGTCCCTCACAAGGCTTTTGCATAAACCTGCAGAGGATTCCAATAGTAAACGAAATGTATGGTCTAGTAGCAATTAGGTAGTTGAGACTTCCTACATGATCCCGGTGGCTCTAAAGGCGCTTAGAATTCAGGAGTGGCTATGGAAAAGCTTAAAAATCAAAGTTGTCATATTTCACCCAAACTAGAACCAGATTGTAGTGTTCGTCGTCCTAATTCCAACGGCATGAACGACACTCAAATCTGAGTTCGTATGCTCAGACATGTGATGTAAAAGTTTTGGTTAAACTGGGCCAAGTGGCAGTCACTAATGAGGCAACAATTTGGCATTTACTGGTGCGTGGATTCCAAAGTATGAAACCGGAAGATTTGTTGCTTACTTAATTTTTCCAGTGGCCTTTAAAAACCAGTCAAATATTTTTGAATAGTTGTTTATAATAAAAACTATATATATATATATATATATATATATATATATATAGGTGTGGCGGGCTGCCACCCCCGCCAACCAATGACATTTTGTATAGCCAATATTTAAATATATGGTGGCGGGTGATCAAAACCTGCCACCACATGACGTCTGTGTGTGTGGCGCCAACTATACCGCCTCCCATTTCAAAGATAAACCATCGATGAGCTTGGACCAGCGAGATTCGAACTTGCCCGACCAGTTGGCCGACCCACCCACGGGCAGTCCCACACAATACACCATAACTATATAACATACCATCAACCTTAAACTGTAACCACTTTCTTCCACGAATTGTAACAAAAGTTTAACACTATAAACACCAACAAATTGTGACCTAGGTTGGGTTTTGAACCTGGGCCTCACGTGCCCAAGTTGGCCACTCCACCAACGGTCCATGGGGTCCTCTTTGATATGTCTATTGTCATCTTATTATTTAATGTGTTCCATTTCATTCATGAGGGGCAGAGGAGAGTGTCTGGCAGATCGGAGGCTGAGTAGGGGAACTAGGTGTGGGAACGTTTACCGAGGCGAGTATATTCCAGGGGAATATTCCACTAAATATTCCCTCATGCAGTGAGGAATCTATAATCTGGAGGGTGATTTTTCACAGTGACGAAATCATGTCAACTTTATTCCCAAAAGAACTAGAATTTCGCAGGGAACATGATGGTGTGGTCTGTTTCCCCATCTGAGCAGTAGAAATTCAGGAACCAGTAGTAAGGAATCTTTGCAGAATCTTGTGGAATCTAAAAGATTCCCTTGGAGGCTGATTTTTTACAGAGGCAGAATGATGCCAACTTGATAGTCATTTTTCACAGAATTTCACAGGGACTGTAGTGGTGTACTCAAAATCTTCATTTGAGTAGTAGATTTTTCGACCATGTTTAGGAAATCTAGTGGATTCCCGAGGGTCCAAAATTTGACGGTGTCATAAAGGGAAAAGTCTATAGTCGTTTGACACGATTTCGTGCCACGAATTTAATGGTGCAGTCCATTTCATCATCAGAGATTTGCATTTTTAGGCCATCCCCGAAAGTTGAGGTAAATGATGCAGTTATGCCATGTCTTTCTTTGGATTTGTTGAGATGATGTTGAGATCCCTATTACCATTATGTTGAGGAATACTTGTATGGCACATCATGTGAGAATTTATTAGCTTGTCATGTTGAAGGAGGGCCCATTTGAGTGATATTTCCTATAGGAGGACGTCTCATGGAGAGACATACCACTCTTATTGAGGTAATTTTCCCATTTGAGTGAGAGTTCGTATAGGAGAACGATTTGTGGAGAGACATGCCACTCTGGTTGAGGGTATTTATCCTTGTAAAGAATGTACTATGTACTCATCATCATCTTGCAACATTTAATGAAGCAGCCTTCCCACTCTTGACACCGGGCCCAGAGACGTAACCCACACTGGGTGAACTTCGTTATCAATGTGTTTGTGTTCTTGATTTGATGGTCGTCGTTATGTTTATATTCTTTACAGTATACACATGTGTCCTTTCATACTCTTTCATATGAATTCTTATAACATGAGATAAGTAAAAGATCTTGCTTAATTCTGGTAGATGAAGAGATCTGGATCAAGTTTGGTATCAGAGCGGTCTTCTTGCTGATGTGAATTATGAGTGTGAATGATTGAACGTGCAACAAGAAGGGAAATGGAGAACAACAGAGATCTCTATGAGGACCTCCTCAAGATGGCATGCATGGTGGAAATAATGTATGAAAATTATGAGGAGAAGACGGCAAGAGAGGAATGGGAGAAAGAAAGAGCAAAGGACAATGCTCCATCTATCCCTTCAAGTGAAGATTCATCTTCTTCATCGTATTCTCATCATTCAAATGAGGAGATCAATCAGAGCCTTCAAGCAGAGAATGTGGAATTGAGGAAACTTCTACAGGAAAAAAGAGAGGAGAAGCAAGGATTGCAGCTTCAGTTATGAGCTATGGAAGAGACCTTGGAAAAATTGAAGCGTAACAAAGGCTTAGCGAAGCCATCATCACATGTTGTCGAATCGACAACTAAGGTAAAAGGTGTTGATTGTTCTTGATTTTTTTTTTCACATGATGCTATTTCTGTTGGAAATATGTAGGTACCCATTTCAGGAACTAGCATGAAACTCCTTACCAAGATGGGGTATAAAAGAGGGGGACTTAGCATTAATGGCCAATAAATAACTCAGCCATTGGAGGTTGTACAAAGACCTCGATTTCTAGGTTTGGGTTACACTGAAGGGGAGTGCTCGAATGTAGTAGAAGCTTCCAAGACATTATTGAAGCCATCGAAGAAAGAGGATAATTGGAACACATCGCAATCCTCCCATGACAGTGCACATTGTAGAGGAAGAGTTAAGGAAAGCTCTCATCGCTAGAATTGCACAAGAGAAAGTCAAGAGATGTATAAATAGTCTTAGTATTCTAAAGTTAATTTTGATTACAAGCTTGTTAATGATGAATAGAAATCATGGCATAGAAAACCATGTAGTTTTTGTGGGTTTCATAACCATGTGGTTATTGAGTGCTGGAAGAGAATGGTGGCAAGAGAATGATGCGTGAAAGGCCTTCTCTGCATTAGGGAAGGAAGAACGTAAAGCAGGTAAGGAGGAAGAAGACTTTTTGCAATCATTGCAACAAAGGTGGACATCGAAGAGCCATGTGTTGGAGGCCCCATCCATGTCAACGTCTCAAGGACAAAGCGCTTGTGCAGAAACCAGTTGTAAAAGTTGTTCAACAAGCGAATTAGCTCCATGATGACGACCCATTCACTTTGATGAGTGAGAGATGGTTTTTCTAGATATATTAGCTTGTCATGGCCACATTTTGTAAATAATTTGTTGCAATATAACTGTAAAAGTGATGATGTGCTTTTCATCACTTATTAAAGCAATGATGATGTTTTGGCCTTTATTGATAGCTAGGGTATTGGTTTCTATTCTAATGTGAACTTGACCAAAGAGTGTGTCTTATAGACTCTTGGCAAGTATGGGGATGCTTGGGTCATGATTGGCCATGTAATTGAGCATGTAATTTGTAAAGATTTACTACAGGTTTGTAGAGGATGTAGGTGTCGTCTAATCACTTATGGCTCCAAAGAACAAGGGTGAAGGAGAAGGGAGTGTGGCATGTCAGGACACTTGTGATGCAGACAATGTAACACAATAGTTGCAGATTATGTTCATGCTTTTAGAGGAAAAAAATCTCCTCAGTGGGGAGGAATGATCCAAGTGGCTCCAGAGACGCTCAAAATTTAGCAATGGCTATGGAAAATCTCAAAAATCAAAGTGTTCGAATTTCACCCAAGCTAGAAACAAATCATAGTGCTCATCATCCAGATTCTAACGGCATGAATGTCACTCAAATCCAAGTTCGTATGCTCAAGATATTCGCAGTCAAAATTTTGGTTAAACTGGGCCAAGTGGCAGTCACTAATGAGGCAACAATTTGGCATTTACCAGCGCACAGATTCAAGCGTCCGAAACGAGAAATTTGTTGCCTACTTAATTTTAACAGTTACCTTTAAAAAAACGGTTGAAATTTTTTTAAATAAAAACAAAATACACACACACACACACACACACATATATATATATTAAGGAGTGGCGGGTTGCCACCCTTGCCAACTAACGTCATTTTATATAACCAATATTTACATATATGGTGGCAGGTGGTCAAACCTCGCCACCACATGACAACCCACCGGATGAAACATCATATATATATGCGGCGCCAACTGTACCGCCTCTCCTTTCAAACCTAAATTGCAATGAGTCGGGACTGATGGGATTCGAACCCGCCCGTCCAATTGGACGACCCACCCATGGGCAGTCCCACAGAATACACCATAAATATATAACATACTGCCAACCTTAAACCATAACCAATTGTCGCCACGAATTGTAAAAAGATGTTAATGCCATAACCACCAACAAATTGTGGCCCATGTCGGATTTGAACCTGGGCCTCATGCACCCAAGTTGCCCACTCCACCAATGGCCCAACAGGTCCTCTTTGATATGTTCATCGTCACCTTATTATTTAATGTGTGCTGTTTCATTCATGAGGGGCAAAGGAGAGCGTCGAGACGATCGGAGGCGGAGCAACGAAACCAGGTGTGGGCATGGTTACTGAGGCAATTATATTCTAGGGGAATATTCCACAAAATATTCCTTGATGCGTTGAGGCTTCTAAAAGATTCCCTAGAGGGTGATTTTTCACAGTGACAAAATCATTGCAGCTTTATACTCAAAAAACCAGAATTTCATAGGGAGCGTGATCATGTGGCCTGTTTCCCCATTTGAGAAGTAGAAATTCAAGTAGGTAGCAACAAGGAATCTTTGTAGAATCTTGTGAAATATAAAAGATTCCATTGGAGGCTGATTATTGACAGAGGTAGAATGATGCCAACTTTATAGTCATTTTACACAGAATTTCACAAGGAGCGTAGTGGTGTGCTTAGAATCTTCATCCGGGCAGCGAATTTTTCAGCCATCTTCAAAAAGGAATCTTTGAGATTCCCGAGGGTCTAGAATTCGATGGTGTCAGAAAGGGGAAAATTTTAGAGTCATTTGACATGATTTTGCACCACAAATTCAATGGTGCATTCCATTTCATCAACAGATCTTTGCATTTTAAGGACATCCCCAAAAGTGGAGGTAAATGATGTAGTGATGCCATGTCTTATTCTTATTTGTTGAGATGATGTTGAGATCCATGTTACCATTATGTTGAGGGATACTTCTATGCCATGTCATGTGAGAATTTATTAGCTTGTAATGTTGAAGGAGGGCCCATTTGAGTATTCCTATAGGAGGACATCTCGTGGGGAGACATGCCACTCTTGTTGAGGGAATTTTCCCATTTACGTGAGGGTTCCTAGAGGAGAACGTCTCATGGAGACACATTCCACTCTGGTTGAGGGTATTTATCCTTGTAATGACTAAGAATGTACTATGTACTCATCATCATCTTGCATCATTTAATGAAGCAACCTCCCCACTCTTGACACCAAGCCTAGAGACATAACCCACACTAGGTGAACTCTGTTATCAATGTGTTTGTGTTCTTGATTTCATGGTTTCCATTATGATTCATCTTCTCTACAGTATGCACATATGGCCTTTCATACTCTTTCATATGCCATTCTTCTAACATCACAGAAGTAAATGATCTTTCTTAATTCTGGTAGCTAAAGAGATATGGATTGCTACGAGTTGTCTATACTTTCTTGCATCCTCAAATTCTTTTCCTTCAGTGGATATGAGCTTTAAATTATGTTCCATTAGAGTAGTTAAAGGATTAAACTCAATTTTGTCAAACATGTTTAATAAATCTCCAATGTAATTCTTCTAAGAGAGGAATATAAACTTCAGATGTTGAGTTACTTCAATACCAAGATAGTAGGGAACATAGCCTAAGTCTGTCATTTCAAAACCTTTCCTCAATTCCTTCTTTATGGATGCAATATAGCTCTCATTGTTCCTTGTCATTGAAAGATCATCTTCATACACCACAAGATATACAATTGTTTTTCCAACTTTCTTGACCAACAAAGTTGCATCATGAAAATCATAATGTTTGAAGTTGAGTTTCAGAAGATGCTCAGTTAACTTCCCGTACCAAGCTCATGGAGATTTCTTGAGGCCATACAAGGATTTTGTAAGATTTCATACTTTATGTTCCTGGCCCTTCAAACAAATCCTTCTGGTTGGGACATAAAAACATTATCTTTCAGATATCCATTCAAGAGAATAGTTTTTACATCCATCTGATGGACTTTCCAGCCATTCTGTGCTACCAACACTGTAGGAATTTACAGGGTAAGTTCCTCAGAAAGAATACCAAAAGGACACCGCTCACAACCAGATCATAGATCAATACACCAGTATTTTTGACGTGGTTAAAACCCTCAAAGAGGGAAACAGTCCACGGCCTGTCCCAACGTGGGTACTACAGGCAATTTATTAATCAAAGAATGAAAATTTACATAAGCTTCTCTCATGCACGGATTACCCGAACAATGACCCTCCATGCGCTTTAAATAGAACTCATGGACCAATCGGGTGTCAAGCCACGGATCAAGTGTCGGTAATACCGAGGAGAGAATGAACCGTCAGATCACTACATATCGTAACCGTCGGATTGTAAGTTACAAAATGTACAACGGTAAAGAAACACACTTTACCTAACTCTATACTAGACCAAGTTGAACTTAACTATTTCCTATGTGTCGGAATATCCTAACATCCCCCCTTAAGAAAAACTTGGGATAGGATTGAAGGATTGAACACCAAAGTGTGGTTGGATGCTGTTGCTCAAAGCCAAACTCTGATAGGATCTGACGAAGCCACAAGGATTCCTTACTAGCTTCCACGGCACCACGATACTCTGCTTCTGCTGACGAAAGAGAAATGGCAGCCTGTTTCTTACAAGCCCATGTAATAGGTCCTGAACCAAGAGTGAAGAGATAACCGACAGTAGACTTCCGATCATCAGGGTCACCAGCCCAATCAGAATCAGTGAAACCAACTAACAGAGGAGCTGCTTTGGCACTGTAATGAATCCCAAACTGTAATGTACCTCGAACATAACGAAGTATTCTTTTAGCTGCTTTCCAATGACTTTCACGGGGGTTTTGCATAAAACGAGCAACAAGGCCAACAACAAAGGAAAGATCAGGACGAGTATGGGTTAAATACAAGAGTTTTCCTACAAGTTGACAGTATAAGGTAGCATCAACTTCAGGAGAAGTACAAGAGACTGAAAGTTTGACTCCAGACTGAAAGGGAGAAGGGGCTGGCTTACAGTCTTCCATGTGAAAATGACGAAGAATATCACAAGCATAGTTGGACTGGGAAAGGAAAATACCCTCCTTGGATTGCAAGACTTGAAGACCGAGAAAATAGTGTAAGTGTCCTAAGTCTGTCATTTCAAATTTCTTTTTAAGGCTGGACTTCACATGGTTTATAAGGTTGGGATCACTACCAGTAAGAATAAGATCATCAACATAAAGAACAAGGATGATAAGAGAGTTGCCCACTTTCTTGGTGTAGACAGTATTGTCAAAATGACACCTAGAAAAGCCAGATTCTAAAAGAAAGCTATCCATTTTGGCATACCAAGCCCGAGGAGCTTGCTTGAGGCCATAAAGGGATTTCTTAAGTCAACAAACAAGGCTGGAGTCTGTTTGTATGAAGCCAATGGGTTGTTCCATATAGATTTCTTCCTGCAAGTCCCCATGCAAGAAGGCAGATTTAACATCCATCTGATGGACTTCCCATTTTAAAGAGGCAGCAAGGGAAAGAACAAGGCGGATAGAGTTCATTTTGGCAACATGGGAGAAGGTTTCAGTGTAGTTAATGCCTTCAACCTGTGAAAAGCCCTTAGCAACGAGATGAGCTTTATGTTTATCAACTTTCCCATCTGGTCCATACTTGGTTCTGTAAACCCATTTACATCTAACAAGTTTGCGTCCCTTTGGTAGAGGAACAAGATCCCATGTATCATTTGTCATCAATGAATGATATTCTTCATTCATAGTTGCTTCCCAATGTGGATGGCCTGAAGCTTCTGCAAAAGTGTCAGGATCATGATTTACTGGAGCTTGAGCCAGTAAAGAAGAGGCTCTTTCAAACTGAGAACGTGTACGTCGCTGATCTGTAGGATCACCAGCAAGATCACCTGCTGCATCCCGAGTAGCACAGACCCATCTTGGAAGTTGAGGATCCTAAGAAGGTGGGGGAGGATTATCATCCTCGCTTTCATCATCTGAAAAAGAAATGTTTTCAAAAGTAGAAGAGATAGGAAGAGGTGGCACATCCGCCAGACTAGGCTCGCAGGCCGATTTATTTTCATCAAATTTTACATCTCTTCTAATGGTAACATTTTTGGACTTAAATGGAATAAGTCTATAACCTTTTACATCTTCAGAATATCCAACAAAAGTACATTTCTCACTCTTAGGTTCTAAAGCTTTATGCTTTTCATCTGGAATATGGGCCCATGCTTCACTTCCAAACACACGAAAGTGACTTACATCTGGTTTAATGGAACTCCAAGCTTCTTCTGGAGTGATATTCTATAGAACCTTAGTAGGAGTGCGATTGATTATATAATTTGCACAATTAATTGCTTCGGCCCAAAAGCTAAGACTGAGTCCTTTAGATTGCAGCATACAATTAGCCATTTCCTTTAAGGTGCGATTTTTCCTTTCAGCTACACCATTTTGTTGTGGAGTTTATGGAACAGTATGTTGCATTTGAATTCCATTTTCGGTGCAAAAGTTGATGAATGTGTTTTTAACATATTCTCCACCATTATCAGTTCTTAGCTTAAGAATTTGATGTCCAGATTGTTTTTCAACAAAGGCTTTGAAGGCCACAAATGTGTTAAATACTTCGCTCTTGAGTTTTAAGAAGTATACCCAAGTGCGTCTGGAGAAATCATCAATGAAAGTTAAGAAGTACTTGCAGCCAGAGAATGAAGCAATAGGAAGAGGACCACATAAATCATTGTGCACAAGCTGTAAAGGGGCTGAGGCGTGCCAAGAGGCACGTTTGTCAAAACTATCCCGATGATGTTTTCCGAGTACACATCCGGAACAAACACCATCTCTTCTCTGATACCATGTAGGAATTTACAGGGTAAGTTTCTCAGAAAGAATACCAAAAGGACACCGCTCACAACCAGATCACAGATCAATACACCAGTATTTTTGACGTGGTTAAAACCCTCAAAGAGGGAAACAGTCCACGGCCTGTCCCAACGTGGGTACTACAGGCAATTTATTAATCAAAGAATGAAAATTTACATAAGCTTCTCTCATGCACGGATTACCCGAACAATGACCCTCCATGCGCTTTAAATAGAACTCATGGACCAATCGGGTGTCAAGCCACGGATCAAGTGTCGATAATATTGAGGAGAGAATGAACCGTCGGATCACTACATATCGTGACCGTCAGATTGTAAGTTACAAAATGTACAACGGTAAAGAAACACACTTTACCTAACTCTATACCTAACTCTATACTAGACCAAGTTGAACTTAACTATTTCCTATGTGTCGGAATATCCTAACAAACACAAAGAGTGTCCGGATGGTACCCCATTTTGTTGTTTGGGGGGGGGGGAGGATTCTCTTCATAATTGGCCCCTTCATTCTGTGCAAAACATTTTTCCATAATCCTGGCTTTGTGCTTATCAAGTGAGCCATCAACTTTATACTTGTTCTTGTAGACCCACTTGTAGCCTATTGGTTTGGTTTCCAATGGAGGATCATCCATCTTCCAGATGTCATTCCTTATCAAGTCATCTCTTCTTTCCATTCATCATGACAAGTGACTTCTTTGAAGGAAGTTGGTTCAAAATTTGTAGGCAAATTCAATTCAAAATCATAAGAAACATCCATATCAACAGGTGAATCAGAATCATCCACATCACCTCCATTTTGTCTGGTTGAGCTTATTTTTCCTATCCTTCCAACTTCATCAGGATGAACACTTTCAAGTATCTTTGTCAGTCATTTTGGAGAACCTTTCTGAGATGGCCTAGGCTGCTCAGTTGACTGAGATGGGGTTGAATCAAGATTTATTCTCCCAAATATGTCAATCACATCACTCAAAGTATCATCAATGGCTGGAGATTCATGTGGGGGAGAGAGTGCTTCAGAAGAATATTCCAAAAATTGATCCAATATTGGAATCCCCCTTCAAGATGTGGAATCTCATTATCAAAATTCTTGAAAATATTTTGCATGTTCGAATATTTCCAAGCGATCAAGCTACTGCTCAACAACATTTTCAGTGTTGGAATATTCAATAAATATCACATCTCTAGATATTATAAACTTCTTCTTCACTTCATCATAGAGAAAGTATGCTTTGGAGGTATTTGAGTACCCCAAGAAGATACATTTGTGACTCCTTGCACCGAGTTTGTTTCTTTGTTCCTTGGCTATCAAGGCATAATAGGTGGAACAAAAAACCATGAGATGCCTCACGAAGGAATGTGGACATACCACATTTCATAGGGAATCTTGTTGTTTATAGCATTATATGGAAACCTATTCTTTATATACATGACACATAGAATTAGATCATCCCAAAACATCAGTTTAACATTCTTGAAAAACATCATGGAATGTACCATATTTAAGAGTGTCCTATTCATTCTTCCAACTATGCCATTATGTTGGGGAATATAAGGAATGGTTGTTTGATGTTTGATCCCATGTTGGTGAAGATAGTTTTCAAATTCATTTGAAGTGTACTATTTTCCATTATCAGTGCGAATAGAGCTAATATGAGATTGTGCATCATTTTAAATCCATGCAAGAAAGTTCTTGAATGTTTCAAAAGCATCAGATTTGTTCTTCAATAAATAAACTCAACACATTTTGGTGTAGTCATCAATAAATGTCATCATATATTTATTACCATTTATAAAATAAACAAGAATTGTACCACATAAATCAGAATGAATAAGTTCAATTTTTTATGTGCTCTGGAATGAGAATCATGAAAAGACTATTTGCTATGATTTCTTAAGATACAAGCATCACATTGCTTAAGTTTCCTAGGAATTGTAGGCAAACCAGTAACACTATTTTTCTTCAACAAATGAAGGCTATCATAGTTCAAGTGTCCAAATCTAGCATGCCATAAAAGACTCGATGGAAATATACCCTCATCATAGTGAGAATTGTATGAAACGTTTTGTGCACAAGCACATGTAACTTCTAGCTTCATAAGTCTTTCTTGTTCTATCCCTGTCTAACAAGTGAGTGGTCTGATGCTTTTCTGACCTAGACCTTGCCATCAAACATATGAATGGAGTGTCCTTTTTGGCAGATGTGGACCAAAGACAACAATTTTATCCTCAGCTCCAGGAGGTATTAATCATCTTGTAGAAGAAAGTCTGGAAGACCATGCAGTTTGAACCTGATGGTGCCAAGCCCTCATGGCTCGATTTTTGACTTGTGTGCAAAGTATATTGTTCCATCAACATTGTAAGTGAATTATTCAAATAAATCTCTCCTAAAATTAATTTGGCAAGTTTCTCCTTAATCAAGCAACTAATCATCTTTCCATGAAGCAGGTAAAGCATTGAACAAGTCTTCAGTTACTCCATTATTGCAATGTGACACAACATAATGAGAGGATCCAGTTGCCTTACCTTTCCTTTTGTCTTTTGTTTTACCTTTCCCTTCATTTATTTCCTGCTCAATTCAGTCCCAAGGCAACTTACAAGTGGAAGCATCATGTCCATATCTATTGCATCGTATGCAATGAAGATTAGACTTTTCTCCTTGGAACTGTCTCCCCCCTACCTCGAAAATTCCTCCTTCCTCTTCAGTCACCTCTTCCTATAGAAGAATCTTGCACATGCTTCTTCTCTTTATGTGCAAGACACACAACTTCTTGAGAAGATTGAGGAGCGGTCTCTCTTAGAAAACTTATTTTCAAGGGAGTCAAAGGTAATCTCCTTAAAATTTCCACTTGCTTGCAATGACTCAAGATAATGTGAATATGTGGGATATAGTGCCTTGACATAAGCTATGAGAGGAATATCTATCTCAACACCAGTTGCTTTTATGTCATGCATAATGGATCTTACTTCTGATGCTAAGGCAAGAGGGTCATCATTTTTCAACTGAAGACTAAACAACTTAATCATTAATTGAACAAATTCAAGTTTAGAGTGTGAGTCATAAAATTCCTTCAACTTCTTTAAGGCTTCAAAGGCATTTGAAAATGGTTAAATATGGGGACTCACCTCTTCATTTACTCACACTACAGTTAAGGCATAGGAGTTTTCCCAAATGAAAAGCTCCTTATCTGAAGTGGGCTTTGCAGGTGCATTGTCTCCTTCTCCTTCATAAACCCCTTTCCACAACTCATTGAAAATGAGGGTCTGTTTTATCTTTCAGGACCACTCAGTATAGTTCTCATTTCCAATGAGAACCACTCCCACAATAGATATGAGTGAATGCATTCTTAAGAAAAAGAGGACTATGTGCTTTTAGTTTTCAAAATAATGCAGCCTTTATCTTCTTGAGTAAAAAATGATTTAATTATATACATGGAAAAACTCCACTTTTTTTATTTTTGTGTAGCTTGGGAGGTACTCCAAACCCTACTGTTTGAGGGTTGGAGGTCAAAGTGCCACAAGTAGGCTTGTGGGCTTAAAACCCAAGCCTGGGTTTTTGCACCCAATCATGTTTGGGGAAATTTCGGAAGCACATTTCTACATATGATGGCATGTGACGATAGCAAGCGTAAAAGAGAATACAATGCTTCGAGAATTGTCGAATTTCGAGTTGTATAAGTGGAGAAATGAATTTTTGAAGTTATATGATGGAGTTTTCACACATGTGTTAAGGTCGACTTGGTGGTAAGTTGACTTAAATAGTTATGGAAGCCCCTATATTGTGACATTATGAAGCCCCTCTTATTAGTATATATAGGGTGTGAGTGTGAGGACTTATTCTCACCCATTGGAGATCACAAGAGCTCATCAAAGGAGCCCAAGGAACTCGACTAAGGGAGAGAGGTAACTTTGTGGAAGCCATAGCAAGAAGGCTAGGGAAGCGAGGGATTTAAGGTTTGTTTCAGGGCTGAATTGAGGAAATTGAGTTGTTGTTAGAGGGCCAATGAGCTATGATTGAAGGTCGAGTTGAAGAAGGGTCAATGCGGGTCTGTTTGGGGTAGAAAAGAGGTAAGGGAAGTTTGTTTTGAGTGGGTTGTAGGTGACAAGGTGGGAATGTGGTAGGCCGCAAACCTAACCACTTCAAAATAGGGATAGCATGGAGAGGTTTTGGGGCAGATTTGTGCCCAGAAAAACAATAAGTATGTGGAGGATTCTTCCTTAGTAGGCTCGCAGATATTAAGGGTTGTTTGGGTGCTTAATTAGGGTTGTTGTCGTGTGCCTTGATTCCCTAACCATTCACAGCTACAATAGCAATAAAACAATAGACCTAGAGCAGCATTATCTTGTGATGGGTCATAGTCTTGACCAGTGTTTGGGTCGTTTATAGGGTAGCCTATGGAAGTCAAATAGGAGGGGCATACCTCATGGTTATATGCCCTAAACCAGTGGCAGTTTCCACAGTGATTTAGCAATAGACTTGTAGCGAAAGTTTGATTTGTGTTGGGTCAAAGAGTTTGACCAGAGCGTGGATCAGTTGATGGGAAACTTGAGGATGCCTTAGGAGTTGTTTGGAGGAGCCCACATGGATTGTTGGAAATCCTACCAAGCAACCAAGATGATAGTAAGCACATCATATTGAAAGGCAAGAGGACAACAACAAGGAGTGTTGCAGATGTTCCCTTGGTTGATGAGTTGATAGTTTCCTAGGAGAGGACAATTTATTGGTGCTCAGATTTGTGCAATAGCTCCTTTATTGCAGAGCAAAGGGAAGATTGGTGGGGTCTGTGGGAAGCCATGTGTAAGGGTCTCCTAAGTGTGGGGATACCCTAAGTAGGTGCAGATGCTACAACATGGACTCGGTCTCTCGTGGACCGTTGGAGGGAAGCATGAGAGAAGACTAAGTGTGGATGAGATTGGGCACTTATGGTTTGTTGGAGGACAATGTGATAGTGTCTAAGTTGGAGCCTAGTGAGCAACACCTTGATGGACAAAAGTGGTTGCGAGAGAAGCAGTTTTTGAGCTCAAGGGTCTAATCAACTAGTAGTAGTTTGTGGAGCCCGAGACTTGTGTGTGGTGAAGGGCATCTACAGTAGAAGATGGGAAGTCCTTCTAGCTTGTGTTCATTGTGGGATATGGACATCTTGCAGTGATAGGTGGTATCCCTCCATGCCCTATGTTGGTCTTCATCAGTGCAGCGCAGGAAGACCATGGTGGGTTGAAGTCCCTGAGTAGATGAGGAGCAGCAGTGTGTAGATTGAGTGTTGTTCACAAGTGGAGTTGCGAACAACTCAATAGGAGTCTCGATGTGTTGTGGCATTGATGGACTAAGGCACAACTAGAGAGTAGATTGGATAGCCGAGATTTAGTGGCCAGATGGACTTGGAGCATTGATACAGGTAGGAGCTGCAGATCAGGAGCCGAAGGACTGGTCAGGTACAGGGTACAACCGAGGGGAGATGAGAGAGTCAACTTCATCAGCCAAATGGTCAAAGTATCTTGTTGAGGGTATATTGGTTGTCGATGGACCAACACCAAGCCCCAGTTTGTATCTTTTACTAGTGGATGTATGAGGGCCATTATCCCTGGTATGGGAGCCCTAAATTGTTGTATTATATGTTGTTTAATATAACGAATTTGGGTTGGAAACTGTCAAAAGTTGTTTATATTTTATGCATATGTGATTTACTGTTGTTTATATTCCATTATGGAAAGTAGTATCGTTGAGATTCTTGGTTTGGTAGTGTCAAATATTTTAAGATTCTATACTAGACCCAAGGCCATAGAAATTCAACATGGTATAAGAGCGTATATGAACTACTTTGAGGGACAGGTTATCAGAGTGTGCACAAAAAATCAACTCAGAGGGAGTTGTGGGTGTCTGGATCATGGAGCAGAGGGTGCAGCTGAAGACATGAAGATGTGGTATCGATAGCTACATGATGAGATGGGCTATGAGTTCTAGTGGATTGGTGGTGAACCTGGTGCACTTCAATATGTTGTGTGGTTGTTTGTAGATCGTGGACTTCCTATGTCTTGTCATGGATGGTTGGGACAGCTTGAGGGTTTCTTTGGCATGGACAAGATCAGGTTGATCGAGATGGATTCATGTAATGGACTCAATATTGGTAGGATAGAATCTTCATAAGATCGTGATGTTGAATATCTAAGATCGGTGGGATTTGCAAGAGTGGTATTTTATCCAAGAGGATGAGTGCTTGCAGAACTGATCCAGTGGAGATCGTGTAGGCTCAGAGGGAGTCTAGCCTCAGAGAAAGAATCCTTATGGAGGTTTGGAATCTTCAGGTTTGGATGTGATGAGGCAGAGGCACTACTGAGATTGTCAGATTCATTCTACATGGTATGCTGCAGTGATGGATACTAGATGGGCTAGTGTTTTTGCTGGATGATAGTTACTTCCTAGTCTTGGAAGTACCTCCCTCGCTAAGAGGGAGTGTTTATTTTTGTGTAGCTTGGTAGGTACTCCAAGTCCTAGTGTTCGAGGAAGGGCCACAAGTAGGCTTGTGGGCTTAGAACCTAAGCCTAGGGTTTCGCACCCAATTGTGTTTGGGGCAATTCTCGAAGCAGATTTATATATATGATGGCATGAGATGATAGAGGACAAAAAGTAGAATCCAATGCTTTGATAATCATCTAACTCTGAGTTGAAAAAGTGGAGAAATGAATTTTTGAATTTATATGATGGAGTTTTCACACATGTGTTAAGGTCGGCTTGGTATTAAGTTGACTTAACTAGTTATCAAAGCTCCTAGATTGTGAGACTATGAAGACCCTCTTATTAGAATATATAGAGGGTGAGTGTGAGGACTTATTCTCACCCATTGGTGCATCACAATATCTCATCAAAGGATCCCAAGGAACTTAGCTAAGGGAGAGAGGTAACTCTGTTGAATCTGCAGCAAGAAGGCTAGGGCAACAAGGGAGTTAATGTTTGTTTCAGGGATAAATTGAGGAAACCAAGTTGTTGTTAGAGGGCTAAGGAGTTGGGCTTGAAGGTCGAGTTGAAGAAGAGTTAACACAGGTATGTTTGGGGCAGAAAAGAGGTAAGGGAAGTCTGTTTTGAGTGGGTTGTAGATGACAGTGTGGGACTGTGGTAGGTTGCAGGCCTAACCACTTCAAAACATGGATAGTGTGGAGAGTTTTTGGGGCATATTTGTGCCCAAAACAATAGTACATATGTGGAGGACTATTCATTATTAGGTTCGTAAAGATTAAGGGTTGTTTGGGTGCTTGATTAGGGTTGTTGCAATGTGCCTTGGTGCCCTAACCAGTCATAGCTACAAAAACAAGAAAACAATAGACCTCGAGAAACATTATCTTATGATGGGTCATAGTCTTGACCAATGTTTGAATCATTTATAGGGAATCATATTGAAGTAAAAGAGGAGGGGTAGACCTCATGGCTATATTCCCTAAACCAGTGACAATTTCCACAATGATTGGGCAGTAAACTTGGAGCGAAAGTTTGATGTGTGTTGGGTCAAAGAGTTTGACCAGAGTATGGATCAGTTGATGGGAAGCTTGAGGAGGCCTTAGGATTTGTTTGGAGGAGCCCATGTGGAATGTTGCAAATACTACCAAGAAAGCACATCATATTGGAAGTCAAGAGAAGAGAAGAAAGGAGTGTTGCAGATGTTCCCTTGGTTGATGGGTTGATAGTGTCCTAGGAGAGGACAAGTTGTTGGTGCCCATATTTTTGCAACAGATCTTCTATTGCAAAGCAAAGGAAATATTGGTTGAGTCTGTGGGAAGCTGTTATCACCTAGAACTACAGTCCATGTACATAATGTTTTCCCAAACAATTTTTTTTTTTTATCAAAAAGAGTTGTCTAGTGGTTATGTTCCTATGTGTGTTACTTAGGGATCATGTTTTAAAAAGGTATTGATGTGAATCATTTTCAAAAACCGTTAGTCGTCCTCCATCATGATCATTTAAAGCATATCTTATCTTGTTTGCGTCATTGGTCCTTTTCGCAGTTTCGTAGCGCAGTCTGATTGGCTGATTTGGCAGCGCAATGATGTTTTAGCTTTTTCGTAGCGTGTCAATAACCAGCCATTTCGTAGCGCATTTCGTTAATTTATAACTGTCTGCGCTACGAAATCGGGGATTCGGGGATTTTGCAGCGCGGATTCCTGAAATGTCAAGTCTGGGGGGATGAGTCATTAGGTCCGTCCATCTATTGTCAGTTGGTGTCCTCTCCAAGTCATTATGAGTCATCATTCCGCCATAAGGTTCAGAACCACGCACATTAAAATCATTCAAAGTGATGTTGTAATGTATGGTAGTGTCATGATATTTGTTCATAGTGCGTAAACTGACCTGCTGTTTGATAAGACTGTTAAAGCGCAAAGGAGCCCGAGTTGTTATTTAAAAGGACCTGATTGCAAGCGAGCCTGCATTCCAAAGTTTAAATTTGCTTTTTGAGTTGAAGCTGCTGTTATTTCTCTGTGCGGAAGTTTTCAAAGCAAAATGGAGAAGAGGGAGCATAGATCAGGAAGGTGCCAAAGAACAGAACCGGAGGGGCTGGATCTTGCATTAAAGGATGAAGGAGTAGCAAAAGCTTTTAGAGATGCTGGTTGCTGGAGGTTTTGTGAGAAGTTGCAGGGAGGGCATGCAGAGGTAACAAAAGCTTTTGCATTGAATTTTACTGGTTTAAACTCTAAGGTGTCAATGCTAGAATTCCCTGTATCTCCAGAAGCCATTTCTAATGTGACTGAGATTCCTAGAGGAGGACATGAATGGTTCAAAAATTTCAAATTCGATATGAGCCCCTGTAAGGAATTCTTGAAGGAGCCTTATGTAAATGAGGATCTCACAAAGGCTGTGCCAAGGAGTCACGTGAAGGAACATTTTGCACTGCTCCTTACAAGCATCCAAAAATATTTAACATGCGAAGGGAGGTATAACAAAGTTTATTCCTATCATTTTAAACTTTTGTTACATTTCACAGGCAAAGCATCAATAGATATCCCCTTCTACTTGTTCAGAAGCCTCAGTAAAATGTGTGATAAAATTCAACTGAAAAAAGATGACTGTGAAACATCACTGTTTCACCATGGTTTGGTAAAGCTGTTAGTGTTAGATGGTTTGCAGAAGATTGGTAAAGATTGGAACTCCTTTATTTTTATGGCTGGCTTTCAGAGCAAGACAGGCCTCACTCCATTGCCTGTTAGGGAAAGAGAAGAAACAATTGAAGAACCTACTCTTGCTGAGCTTAGAAAGGAGGTGAAAGATCAGAAGAAGTCCAAAACCAAGTTGAAGAAACCAGTGAAGCCCTTGGTAGTCAAGGAGACACCTCAATCATCATCAAAAGAGAAGGTCAAACAGAAGAAGGATGCACCTGGACCAAGTGAAGTTGAAAGGGTATCAAGAGTAAAAACCAAAGGTCAGTTAAGCAAGGAGAAAGGCAAGTCAATTGCTGTTGAAGAAAGTCCTATGTCAAAAGCTAGTTTAACTGATTTACTTGAGGCAATTGAGCTTGAACAAGATCAGCCAATGCAAATTGAGCCAATAGAGTTTGAACAGGACCAGCCAGTGTAGCCAATGCACATTGACTTAACCCAATCCTCACCAGAGAGCATGAAGAAATCAAAGGCTTCGAAAAGGTTACGGTTTGAGGAGCCTAGTGAAGAATATGTGTTCAAGCCACGGAGGCCAATTACAAGAAGACAAATGAAAGAGGCCGAAAAAGTGCATAAAGAGGAGGCAGCTGTAAAAATGCCCAGTACAGAGTTTCTTGAAATTTTGACTAAAACAGTGCATGCAGCCAGGCGTAAAGACAAGAGTAAAAAGGTTATTATTAGCCAAGGAGGAAATGTCATAGCTATCAAGAACCAGGCAGGAACAACCCAGGAAGAAGTGGCCCAGATAAAGAATGTTTCTAGAGAACGTACAGTGAGATATGCTAATTATAGAAGGGCTGTATTAAAAGGCAACACAAGCCTAGTGGGTCAAGCTGACTCGGGGTCTGATGTATTTTCGTGGATGGTACCAGCACTTAAGTAAGCAAAACTCATAAGAAAGCTGAACATGAGCCTGAGATCAGAAAATAAGGCTTTGAAGAAAGAGGTTAGCAGTTTGAAGAAGAAGCTAGGTAAACTAGCTCACTGATTTAAAAGGAAAGGTGCTTTTCAAGTTTTGATAAATTTTGGGTTTAAGCTCCATCATTTTGAAACTATTTAGGTCCCTAACACCTGTACAAAATGTCTGAAGAAATCATGAGTTTAAGCAGAAAGCGCTTCAAGATAAATATGTTCTGTTTTGACAAAAACAGCAGTTTCGTAGCGCGCTACGAAACTGCTGTAGATGCTGTTTTATAAGAAAACAATGAATTTGATGATGAGGTCAGCAAATTTTGAAAGGAATGCCTCAAGGACAGGAGGGAGACTATACAAGGCTATCATAGCAATTCAAACAGTGACAGGTGTGAGTTTTGGAGAAAAGGTGAAATATTTTGTTTTTTGCTAAAGTTTTCTTAAAGGTACTTTATGACCGAATTACTAGGGTTCTGGTAGGGTTACCAGAATTTTTGGTTTGTACACCTGTTCAGTCCACAAGGCATCCAGATCATGAGGCATAGGGTGTTATGCGTTGTTATTGAAGAATTAAAGAGCTTGGAGCGTGGTCTTTAAGTAGTAAAGAATAATGGAAGACAGGGACCATGAAAACAGGGCACTCATCTTTACTAATTAATGAGCCATCTACACAGCTAGTATCCAAGGCCAGCTCGTTCAGTGAATGCTCCTCCAACATATCTCGGCCACAACAGAAAATGTACAGGTGTCAAAGCTCAAGAAAGGCATCATGCATACGAGGAGATAGAGTTAGAATTTCAATGTGATTAGGACTCTATGTATTTACAGCACAATACCTTATGTATTTAATAAGTTTGTTTAAAAATAGATAAGGTTAGTTAATGATAGATCATCGAGCTCCCCTCATGCTGGAGGAGGAGACTCAAGGTAGTTTTAGTTTTGTTTTCCTATATATAGGAGAAACTCTGATGTAAGTAGGGTTGGAGATTTATGAAAAAAACAGAGTTTTTATATTGGCTAATGTAAAAGACTTTTGACAGTAATAGAAAGATTACTTTTTCTTCCCAAGATTCATCTTGTGTTCAAAGGCTCAGAATATATGTGGTTTTGTCTTTATCCTTTCTGTTTTACATCTCAATAGATATGCAATCACTCTGAATTCACCTAGTGCTCAGACTTCCTGTGTATGTTTATGAGTTGAGGTTCTTTTTGAGAAATATTCTGAGTGTTTAAACATTATATGCCTTGGCTTCCATGATTGAGTAGTTAATAGTTTACTGCAGAGGTGTTTGACTCCATGAGCCCAATGGAAGAAGTGTTATTTTGTTGTTCCAACCAGCTTATTTTCATGTACTGTTTGAAGAGTTAGCCATCTTTTTCCTTGTTATTAATTCATATCAAAAATCTGTGAGAGAGCCCTCTCTGACTAAGGAGGCTAAGCCTTAGTCTAAAGCCTGGTTTGAAATAGTTGCATGAGATCTTGCTAAGTAGCAACCCTTAGTACACGATTTTGTGATAACAGAAGCCATGTGTAAGGATCTCCCAAGTGTGGGGATGCCCTATCTAGGTGAAGATGATACAACGTGGACTTGGTCTCTCATGGACTGTTGGAGGGAAGCGCAAGAGAAGACCAAGTGTGGATGAGATTGGGAACTTATGGTTTGCTAGAGGACATCATGATATTGTCCAAGTTGGAGCTCGGTGAGCAACACCTTGATGGACAAAATCAGTTGTGAGAGAGGCAGTTGTTGAGCTCAAGGGTTTGATCAACCAGGAGTAGTTTATGGAGCCCGAGACTTATGTGTGGAGAAGGAAATCTATATCAAAAGATGGGTTGTTCTTTTAGCCCATGTTAATTGTGGGAGATGGACATATTTTAGTGATAGGTGGCAACCCTCTGTGCCCTATGTTGGTCTTCATCGGTGCAGTGCAGGAAGACCATAGTGGACTGAAGTCTCTAAGTAGCTGAGGAGCAGCAATGAATAGATTGATAGTTTTTCACAATTGGAGTTGTGAACAACTCGAGAGGAGTCTCGATGTGTTGTGGACTTGATGGACTAAGGCACAACTAGAGAGTAGATTGGATAGTTGAGATTAAGTGGCAAGATAGACTTGGAGCGTTGATAGAGGCAAGAGTTGCAGATTAGGAGCCAAAGGACCGATAAGTACTAGGCATGACCAAGGGGATCTAAGAGAGTCGACTTCATCAGCTAGATGGTCAGAGTATCGTTTTGAGGGTAGATTGGTCGTCGATGGACTGCCACCAATCCCTAGTTTGTATCTTATACTAGTGGATGTATGAGGGCCATATCCTTGGTACAGAAGCCCTAGACTGTTGTATTATATGTTGTTTAATATAATGAATTTGGGTTGAAAACTTTAAAAATATGTCTATATTATGTGCATATGTGATTTACTGTTGTTTATATTCCGTTGTGCAAAGTAGTATCATTGAGATTCTTGGTTTGGTAGCATCAGATATTTTAAGATTCTATCCTAGACCCAAGGTCGTGGAAATTCAACACACTTTTCACTCTACCAAGTCAATATTTTTATAATATATCACCACTCAACCTATGCATTTTCCAACTCAATGTATGAACTTCATGTCATTCATAAACTATTCATATCTTTTATATAGCATATGTAGCCTTTAAAAAAACATTAACCATGCATGCCATTGAATTAAGCGTGAGTCACACTATACCAACCAATAAATTCACCACACAAAAATTTCACATCTCTAACATTCAATATATTGACGAGACAAACAAAAGATTTTGAAGCAAGTAGTCAACATACCATTTGGTCCAAAGAGAAGATTTATTGACCAAACGTTTTAAAAAGGGTATGGTAGTTTAGACCTCCACACAAATCAATCCTCCAGATTCAACATAATTTATGGTGTTCATGGCTTTCTGATGTAGTGTCTCAATCATTCCTATCTTGTTAGGCATCTCGTCCCTTCATATAATATTTATCGAAATGCATGAAAATACAGTGAGCCATAAAATTCTACATCCAACCTCGATATCCTCCTCAGATGGCACTGAAATACATATTTAACAATATATATCACAACATGGGAAAGGTGCCTCCACACATTTGCAAAGTCATGGTATAGTGTGTCACCAAGGGAAGATGCAGGCACGCTCATCTTGACCAAACTGGAAAATAATACCTTCTCCTGTGAAATCAGTGAACGCTAAAGGAAGATCACGCAAAGAAATTCACTCTTGTGAATCACATGGTGTAGACATGGTCATGGTGCATCAGAGAGTATTATAGTTTCCCCGAGGCAAATGTATCACAACAAAATAATTGGGGACGATAATGCGTTAGCGCAGAGCACTACGAGGCTACGCAATCATTATATTGATATAGCTTAGCAATGGAAGCGACTAGAATCGTTGAGCAACTCACAAAAGAGCAGATCTCTGAATTTAAGGAGGATTTTAGCTTATTTGACAGAATGGAGGTGTGAGGAGTCAGATGTTTTGGCATAACCATGCACTAGGCCAGTGCATTACCTATCATCTTTACTGCATGTAGAGGTGATAAGGTGGTAAGTGAAGAGCGGGAGAGTGGAGAGATATTTTGAACTGCATAGGTGTCATTTCTGTAAAATATGCAGAAGAGAGGTAGGAGGGAGTTACAAGGGAAGAAAGGAATCCAAAAAGGGGCTAGCTCTGATACCATGTCAGACCAAGATGTAACTCCTCAAATCTAATTGTGTTCTTGCATTAAGATTGATCATAGATATACAGATGGAGGGAGAGACTGGGTTTCATCTCCAAGTGTTTCTTCATCTTCTAATTCTCCTTATTTTCTATTTACAATATTTACATGGATTTCCCTGATCCCAAAGATCAGGTGTCAAAACTTACAATTATCTCTTAAGCATACACTAACTTATAGCTATCTCATAGGCATACATTTAATTATGCCAAACTTTAAGCAACCCCAAACTTATTTAAGATGATATGAAAAAATTTACTCATGCGTAAATAGAATAGTTCTATGAAGCCACTTTCATTTCTAATCAATGGAAAATTTCAAACAATTCTAGTCAATGGAGGAACTAAAATTATTAATGCTATGTCTTGGAATTTTTTTCACAACTGCTTTCAAATATTTTGAAGTGAAAATAATTACCATATCTAAAAGCACATTACATGAAACCTTGGGACATCTCCTAGGTGGTTTACTCAAAAGGCCTTTCCATAAGTTTATCTTCATAATATTTTACCATAGTTTTGGTGATCATTTTTTGAAGCAAGTGGCTCAAATTTCATTGATTTTAACACCTTTCACAGTTGTTCATACTCTTCTTATTATGATTGGTTTGAATTTGGAGGATCAAATATTGTAAAATATCACCCATATTTGAACCTTTGACATGTGAAATAAGCATAGTTTAGAGTATAATTACTAATCAATCAAAAGTCAAACCTCATGTTATCATTTACCTATATGTATAGACTCTGATGTTCTAGGAGTTGATTTTTTGCACTCCTATATAGATCGATTGTACATGTTAGTCTTGTTTACCTAAATTTGTGGTAATTTTTTTAACATTAATAAAATTATCTCAGCTCATCTTATAACTTTTGAACAACTTGCCTTGGCCACTAGATTGTATTCCACATCATTATCCAACACCTCATGTGATGGGTGGCACAAATACCTCTAGTTTCTTGACCAATTATCCTCATTGTTTTGTCATTTGCACTATCTATACAAGTTTTCCACCTATACGTTTCAAGTGAGAATGTCAATCATTAAGGCAACAAGAAGTAAAATAATAATAAAGTATTGCTCCTTTAATATATTCTAATATTAGAGTAAAGACTTTGACATGTAGACTTGGCTCATGTTTTTTATCACATATCCACAACCAATGCTTTACACCATCTATCATGAGGAGCATAGGTAATGGAAAAAATATGTAATTTGATAGGTAGGGGGGATACATCATATACAAGCATAAAGGTGAAGTATTCAACTTTTGATGTACAAAAGAACATTGGTTTTGTATTCCTTTTTTGTTACCTTTTATTTAAGCATACTAAATTTGATAACAACCAGGTAGCATATGAATGTATTGGGAAAATTTTCTTTAGGTCTTGTTGGTATCTACACACACTATATAGTCCTAGTTTGAATAGCCTTTTATGCATTGAATGCAACAATATATTTTAGATAAATTTTTGAATACATGTTATAGATTTTATCCATTTCACTTACAAAAGCAGTCAACCATGTGACTACATCCAAATACAATGCAGTAGTTTCTTTACAAACTTTAGAAATACCATAATTTATAAGTTTATATATTTTACAAAAAATAAATAATAAATCAAACTTAATGCTAATTGATGACATATTTACCTTTTCCACAATCCAAGAGAAAATATAAACTTTTACAAAGAGCTTAGATTGTTCAAGCAATATTCAACATACCAAGCAGTTTGGGGAACTAAATGGTAAATGGAGTCTTGCAAAGAAATCAGGGTCAATATATTTCTAGGAGTGTGTTAGTATGAAATTTCTTCGAAGGTGTACCAAAAACATCTCACCTAAGTCACTGGTGACAAATGACCCCAACAACAATTTTTGGTTTCTTACGCTTCAGATCTGCAATAATAAAACGAGAAAAACTAGCAGCAAAAAGATATATGCGATCCAAAACAACAAACAACAAGATATATATATATATATATATATATATATATATATATATCCAATGCAAGAAACCAATATGGAAAGACTTTTAAACAAATAATAATCTTTATTGATAACACCTGGTGAAGGAGATCTACAAAACAGTCTGCATATCCCCATCTGTGGGATGGGTCCTTTGATGTCCTTAATGCTTCAGTAACTGATTCTCTCTCAATATGTGAAAACCCCAAAATAATGTGTAGAACTCAAGTGGGAGCTCAAATGCAAGAAGACAGTAGTGGTGACGATGATAATGATCATGGTGAAGAATGAATGGAAAACCTTCTTATTTATAATAAAGTATTGGGTTGATCTCGAAAATGGAGAATAATAAAATAATATTGACCAAATCAAGATATAATCATTAGGAAAAATTTATTATATTTTTTCGAGAGAGAAAATATATTCAAAATGGTCAAATATCTTTATTTAGAAATAATTAACATATATAATGATTTATTAATTATTTCCCGAGGATTAAGAATGGTATGAAATTGAAATAACTATTAAATAGTGATTTAACAATAATTCCAACAATATAATTAAGGAATAATAAATAAGTAATTATTTATTTAATTATTCCTAGGTGATTTAGTAAAATGTGATAAGGAATAATTATCAAATAAAGATTTAATAGTTATTCCTAGAGAAAAATTAAATAAATAATGATTTATTCAATTATTCTCATGGGGGTTTTTAATTTTAACAAGAAATAATCTAATAAAAATGGTTTACTAAATTACTTCCCATGGTGAAAGTGATTTTCCTATGGTAAAATTAATCCCACATGGTATATTTTGATCCACTTAGTTAGAAATGGCTAGGTGATCATTTTTTGGTGATAACAGACTGCCCCCAAATGTATGAGTGTTAGAAGAAAATCGTATCACTGAAAGACGTTGTAGGTTATACTTCCACAAGACACCAAAGTGGTGTCAGAGAGAGAGAGAGAGATAACTAAAGAAATGCAAGGAAGGACGGAGGAATGGAAGGTGGGGGGGGGGGGGGGGGTACCTACTAAACTGATATAAACCTCCTTTTATTTTGGAGTACATTATCTCAAATGAGGCGGGGGAGGCATACCCATACCCATCGAGAGGGTATACCCTAAAAAAATAATCAAAGGACAAAAAGAAAGAAAAAGTGAAAAATATGAACCCCAAAAAAGAGATAAAAATAGATCATGAAATTGTACAAATTCAAATGCCACTACTTTTTACTTTGCAAAATAAGATTATGTGTAGCTAATAAAAAATGACACAATCCATGATGGTCAAAAATTTTAATCTTGATTCATTCATGCTTTAAATTTCATGTTGATAGATAAAGAGATAAAGATCTGGCCAAACTGTTTAATCTTGGCAGATCAATAGTTAGGTAGAGAATAAAAATTAGCTCAACAGTTTAATCTGAGCCATTTGAAGTTATAAGGTTAGAATTATATAGTTTTCTTATCAAAAGAAAAGAAATAAAGGGTCAACAAGCTCAAATGCACCCAATGAATGAAGAGAAAATGCTAGGGTAAATCAAGGGTAGGTAGAAGAAGTTTTGCAACTACACAAGGTTGTTAAGTCAAAAAGCACATTCATCATGCTTAATCCTATGTTTCATGTGCAGGAGGAATTGTGAAAGAGAAAGGATATTCACTAAAGCTTACTTACTAATTTCCTCTCATCTCACTAGACTCCACCACATGCTTATTTATTAATTTCCCCTCATTATCGCTTCATTACTTATAAAAACCCTTTCCCCTCATTTTGACCTTTAATCCCTTTGTTTCACACATTTCCCTAGACTTTACCCTTCAAAAATCATCCCCCCTTCCCAAAACCCCTTTCCCTAGTGTGAAACACATTCCCATCACAAATAATACTTCCCCCCCTTATTAATTTCCCTTTTCCCCTTAAAAACCCACAAAAACCCTTTATCCTAAGTTTTTTTCCTAAAGTCCTGCTTTATAAATCCCCCACGTTATAATTTCCCGACACCCTTTTTAACCCACCAAGCCTTGGTGTATAGTTAAAAAAATCCGTCATATAACCCATGATTCCCACATTTTATTAACCCATCGCTTATATTAAAATCCCGTCATTATTCATTAATTAATTACAAATTCTCTGTAATTAAACCCCCGGGCCCCTCCAATCACTTTCCAACTCCACCTATGACATTTCACTAGGCGATATCCCTCTGATCTCCCACCTCCAAATCCAACGATGCACAACCATATCGCGTAGATTCATCGTCTGACAGTTAACGGCCAGAGAGCATGCAAGATTTGCGGTTGTGGCCAAGTACTGTTTGGCTACGTTGCGGCACTAGGTTATATCACGTGTTCGCGAAAAATACCACCCTCCACCCAAAAGCAGTGTGATATGGACTAAAACCACTTCCCCGCCTAAACCAAATTTGCCCACTATCCATTCAATAAATCTCGCGCCAAAATGTAATTGTTATTGGTTAAAAGGCCGAAAAAGCCCCAATTTGCTCTTTTCGCTCATTTTCACTGTAAACCTCTACTAAATCAATTCTGACACCCTGAACCTTTGCGTGACCAATTTAACCAACTTTACCACCCAAAGACGCTGCAGACACCAAATTGCAGCAACAAATTCAAAATTGAAGCCTCAGAAGCCTCTACTGCCACCATAGAACCCTGTTTGCACACCAAACCATCATTATCCATGTATTCTTGATATAACCAGAACGGACCTGCAATTTAAAGATATACACAGTAATTACCCAAGGTTAATTAATTAAATTAATTAAAAAACCTTCCTGAGTTGAAGAAAACCTTACTATGTTTCCAAAATCCCTTTTTACAGACTGTCATTACCCTCACCATTATGCCAGACTTCTAAAGCTTACTCCTAAAGCCACAAAAAAGAGTAATTCAATTGAATAAACCAAATTATGCCTTTCCAAACCTCTATGGATGTAAGACCTCTAAAAACCCCTCACCTGGATATTGACCACCTTCCATTAGCTGATAGAGAATTTCAAATCAAGGATACTGTTTCCCCTAGCTACCTACTGAAACTCCATTGTTGGAGTAAAGACAAGTTTTTGAACCAAAATGATGGCATTCACCTTTGGGAGTCAAATTTGCCCAAGTACTTGTTCCCACAAGTACACCCATTCCTAGAAATCATCCACTTCTGCCAAGCCTGCTATATTCCAAGTCAGAGAGCCATAGTCACCCCTGATCAACAGGTTTTGTTCACCATTACTACAGAATCAATAAATCAAATGTTGCAGATCCAACCAAGCCCAAATGAAACCCCACTTTCCATTGAAGGTTTACTTTAACTCTACACCAAACTAGACATTCCCAAGAAAGCTCAGATCATTCAAACTTTCATCATTGAAGAGTCTCACACTCCAACAGATAGTCCTCCATACGTTGCCACCATTTTCTTTGAGAGAGGCAGACAGATTATTACCATGCTCTCTTGCATTCTAGGGTACACCACTGATGAACATGTGGATGAGATTGTTCTTGCTTTCCTTTCTATCTTTTTCCTAGGTAAACCTCCTGCTACAGTTTACAACTATGCTCAGTTCTTGGAAGATAGAATCCGTGAGCAGTTTATCAGATTACCAAATGAGAGAGTGTTCAAATATTCATCAAAATTATTTCACATGTTCCTGTATTATCAGTCAGATAAGTTTCCTGTCAGTATCCAAAATTCAGACACCAAGGGCAATCCAAGATCTGTCATCTTTTGGACTCAATTGATCCAAATGTATTCCACTGTTTTTACTTAGAAAGACTTCATTGATTCATTTGTTCATCCAGTTATAAACATGATGACCAGTAACTATCAACCCAAGATAAGTGAGGAGATTAAGAGAGTTTTACAGTTGATTAAGAATAGTAGAATGGGAGACTAGTATCTATACAAGAACCACAAAGAAATTAGAATATATGGATGTCAACTCACTCCCTACAATCTACCCAAATACCTCCCCATGAGGATATTTGCATTAGAGTATTTTAGGAAAATCATAAAATCTGATGAGGTTAATTTCCTGTCAGCCAAAAATAAGACTCAATTTAAGATCAAAAACCAATTGGACCCTTTTATTTGTAATAATAGGGAAGCTGGACAAGAGGTAGAGAGACTCTTATAGGAGATGAACTTCAAGAGCAGTTTTATGTGGCTGTATGACCCTAATGGAGTCATAAATAAACTAAGGCGCAAATTCAAATTGAGTCCTTTCATACATGATCCCAGGCTAGACATTGAGAGATTTGCCAACCAGTTAGAATGGTTGAAAACAATTTGATAGATGTGGAGAATACTGTAGTAGAAGTGGAGAATAATTTGATAGATGTGGAAAAGCAAATTGATACTATTCCTTTCTGCAGGTTCTAGCCCTATAAGAATAGATGAACATTCATCCTATTTTGCAGACTCCAGCCTATGAAGACAGAAATGTGAAGAGAACCAGGGAAGAAGGTTCTAGCTCAGCAATGGACACGACAGATGAAAGGTTTGAGATCAATTACAGGAAGAGGCCCAAGCTTAATCCTTTAACTAAACAAGAAGACAACATTGGGACAGTGGAAATCAATGACACTAGAAAAATGGTTGGATGGAGTAAAGGCCCAGCAGTTTCAGAAGAAACGCACCAGCCATCTACTTCAAACACTCAACTTATTTAGAAACAGCTCAGATTTGAAGTCTCTTCATCCAGCAAGCTTGTGGATAAAGAGAAAGATATAAAAGAAAAATACAAGGAAATTAAGTTGAGGAATGAGGCATTGAAGGCTGATACTTATGCCCAATACTTCAAGCAAACACCTAACAATCAAAAAAGGTTAATGTCAGCCTTTCACATTAAGACTGGGAAGATGCAAATGACATTCATGCAGCCTACTATCCAGCAACCCAAATCATTAGTTGACTACAGGAAAACCGAATTTGAAGTTTTGGCTAGGGATGTTCGCCCTATTGACCAAATTGAGTTCCACAAACAGGCACGAGAGATGATTTATTCCACCATGACAAATAAAGCAATGATTGTGCACAAACTCCAAGGCTCACTAGATAATATCACAACACAGTATAAGTTGGAAAAGGCATCCTCACAGGCCAAGGACAACATAATCAAGTCACTGGAAGACTTGGTGACTGAGCTTGGGTATAATCCCAATGATGTCAAAGCTGTAGAAAAATTGTTAAAGAAGAAAAATGAGGAAATTGCTGCTATGAAGAAGCAACTGAAGCTGCCTCATTCAGAGTATCCACAGACCAAGGAGGCCCTTGAGATTCAAACCCAGCAAGAGGAGATGATGGATGTCATTCTCCAATTAAATGATCAATTAAAAGAAATGGAGAAGGAGTTGGACAGTTTGATACAGTTAAAACAATCCAGCCTTGAGACAGCCAGTGCCACTGTCATTCCAATAGTCACTACAGCAGTACCATCAACCTTGGTTGCTTCATTGGCCCCCATAGCTCCACTGGCTATAGCACTTCCAACTGCAACAACATCTACATCAGCAACAAGTTCAACAACAACAACATCTCAGCCAAGTGATGAGGCAAGAAAATTGGTCAAAGCAATGGAGGACATGTCCATTCAGACCTCTGAGATAAATAGACTCAAAAGCAGTTAAGGAGTCTAGAGGATGAGAAGAAGTTAGCTCAGATTATGCACAAAGATGAAATTCAAAAGTCAACTAGGATGAATGAGAGGATAATGAACTTAGAAAAAGAGTTAACATTGAAAGAGCCACTTTCCCAAGCTAAAGAACAAATATGGGCCAATATCATTGACTCTGTCAATGATATTTATCCGTCTATACAAGTCATCTTTGAACAAAATGATTTAGTCAAAGAGGCTATAGAAGCAATTCAGAGAGTTAAGGCCGAGCTTGGAGACATGCCAGAAGAAGCCACTAGAATAATCCAATTCCTTAACTTTTAAAATGAATATGAATTGCAGGAACTGGACATAGTTGACAGGAATGGCACCATACTAGAGGCGAAGAAAGTGCTCACCAAGAGAAACTTAATGATGAACGTTGAGGACAAATGCCAAACCATGGAGCTGACTATAGGCAGGTTCATGGTTAAGTTTGATATTTTGAGGCAGAAAGGTCTGCCAAATCCCTTGGTGATAAATGATAGATTAATGCCACAAGAATACTATAACAAGAAAATCAGAGAGGTGGCAAGAGATCAGGAAAATAATTCATCTATGAAAGGGATGCCTACAGGAAAGGTTCTATACCAGACATTTGAGAACCTATTTTACTCTTGTATGAGGTAACACACCTTTTTGTGAAAAGACCCATGTTTGCAAAGTACACAGAAGCAGATGAAATATACAGAAAAAGGATAAATATCAAATTACAGACGCAGATATTTGGGAGAAATTAAATGACTTACTATAAAAAGGCAAGGTAAAAGTCAAAACAGAGCAGTAAAAGAAAAGCAGAAGATCAACCCAAATGAAAGAGTATCAGATGAAAGAGGATCAGTTAAAAGCCAAAGTAAAAAGAACAGTCAGCGTGGAAGACCAACAACAAAGGAGAATAAACAGAAAAAGATCAAAGCATAAAGACAGTACAACCAAATAAACAGGGACAACTTACATCAGTTGAATATATGTCTCTATATTCTTGCGTGAATATATTTATTTCTCCTAGATTAATTCCCAAGGCAGTTTGGGATATTTTGTAAACTATTTTTTGTATAAATACTTCATAATTCGAAGTTTAGAAGGTGGATTGCTTGACATTACTATAGTTGTATTGATCTGAAACCTGAGGGTTTATTATACCAATTTTTTACAAGTAAACAGATTGGACTGAGTAATAAAGAGATTGTATTACAAGATTCATGTGTTGGGCCACTTCAGTGAAGTATTTTCTTTGTCAAATTTGTTATTTTCTTAAGTGTTTCACAAACTTGCATGTTATCTGAATTGAATGAATTAACTGGAATTATATTACAAATTTTTTTTAAGTACACTTTGTCTTGAACAGTTAATCATTTTAATGTTTTCTTATGATATCCAGAGTAGGGAATCCTTCATTGCTCCCTAGTTTTGATTGACCCTTACCTTTTCCATCATTATCGGTTTGAGGAACCCTTAATTGCTCCTTGAACCCGATTGAAAACCACTTCATCATCCAGCCTAATAGATCTAAATTCACTCAGCTACCTTGCCCTATAAACTCTATTTTTAGAACTTGATCCAGTCATGTTTGCTTGACACTTGACCCCATAGCCCAATGGTAAAAAACATCCCTCTATCCATCTAATTCAGTGATTCCACCACCAAATCCAAATCAAAACCCAAGTACAATCATAACTAGCCTAAAATCAATTGACTAAACAAAGTTAAATCATAAAGAGAGAGCCCTCTCTGAGCATTAGGAAGGCTAGATCGTAATCTCCAAAGTAGGTTTGTGGTTATCTCTATTATTTCTTTCCTAACAACTCTAGAGAAATTTTGGAGTGATAACATATTGGCGACCATACTGGGGACCAGTCCTCAGTTTAATAAAGCTTTAAGGTAATCTTAAATCTCATCTTTTGCACCTTAAGGTCATTTTAGAGCTGTTAAAAAAGATTCATTAAAAACACTTAAAAAATTAAAATTCTGGCTCCCAAAAGAACACACTATACCAGGGCAAAGCCAGATCCAAACCCTGCTACAATAGTTGATGATCTTGACAGAATTTTAAGAAAATAAAAAAAGGTAGAAACTTAAGGAAGTAGTAGTGAGTTAGTTAAAGCAAATTCCCTCCCAAAATAATTATTAAGTTTAGAGGATATTCAATTTGATTTATCATTTGAGCTTTCTTTTTTTAGAACCAAATCTGAAAATTCAATTCATGATACTGTAATAGACCCCAATTTTATTCAATTTATTGAGTTAAAAAAGGTGCCTATACATCCTGATTTAGATCAACCTGTTTTGGAAACCTTTGATAAACTAGAAGCTTTAACCTCAACCTTAATAAGCCATATAGACGATGCCTATCTTCAATAATCAGTTGAATTAGCTGCCCTAACTGCTGCTATCTCTGAAATTCCTACAGAGTCTTCAAAAACTATAAATACAACTTCATTTACTACCACCTCACCTATAATATCAACCACACTTCATTCCCATAAACCAGCTATACCTCAACTTCCTCTTCAACCAAACATCTCAAGCTCATCCAGTTCATCCACAACCATCTCATGTTTCACTTCAAGCACCACTACTTTATCTCCTAGCCAAGCCATGGCAGACATATATGCACCTTTGGTCTTACTAGCTCAACTACATGGCATGCCCCAAGACTATCAAAGTAAAATATTTTTGTTTGATGCTACTAGTCAGTATATTGCCCAACAACATGTGAATAAAATGACTGACTATTTTGAGTTGCATGAGATTGATGAGTCTGATGTGCAAGTGAGGTTATTTTCACAAACACTGGTAGGGGATGTAAAGAAATGATTTAAAGGTTTACCTGCTAATAATATTGCAGATTTAGTTGCTTTTCATAGATTGTTTATTGATAGATGGGAAAGAAAGAAAAACCCCTTACAAATACTATCTGAATATGAAAACATTAGAAGAGCTCCTAATGAGTTTGTTCAAGATTATTTTACTAGGTTCAATAGTATCTATAATGCAATCCCTGCAAACATTAAACCTCCACCAGACCTAGCACTAATCAAATTTCCAGATGGATTTGACACTGATATGTCATACCAATTGAGAGAAAGAAACCTTGAAACATTGGAACAAATGCAAAGTAATGCTATTAGTGTAGAAGCAAATTTATTAGCTAATAAAGCTAGAATGAGAAATGAGAAAAGAGTTACCATAAAAGGGGAACCATCCACTTCAGATGGTAAAATAGACATTTTATCTAAGAGTGTAGAAAGGATAATGGATAGATTAGAAAATATGGAAAGAAAATCTCATTGGGAAAATCAACAAGCACCCCCAATTAGGAACCCCAACTTTAGGAAAAATCTTAATACTGGAAAAAATGATATACCTGATCAACATATTAGACCACCTTTCCAGGAAAATTATGCTGAAGGTTCACAAAAACATGAAGAAGAGGATGACACCCAGATAAACCTGTTAGGGATTAGAAACGAAGATGTTGTTTTTCTTACTCAGGAAGAACATGAATTGTACATGCTACAACAACTACAATTAGAATCTGGAGATTCCTTGTCTTCAAAAAAGGCTATGAATCTACTATCTATGAAGTTCACAAACAGTATAGCCTTAGAAGTAAAAACAATACTAAAGTTCCCACTAAGAAATCAATCCAAATACAAACTAAAAAAATAACAAAAGCTCCTGTGAACAAAGTTCTACAAATTCTCCCTAGAAGAACTCAGGAGACTTCCAACCCTAAAATTTTAGATATAACTTCAGTTGAAACTCAAACTGAAACTATTCCAAATAAGATAATTCAAAACAAAACAGCTGGTACACAAACTGAATTGCCATGTGCTTAAAAAGAAGATAAAAGTACAGAGACCACAATTGCTCAGGAAGATCTCACACAATCAGAAAAAACTCAATTGCCATTCAACATTAAGGCTAAGATAGCCAACTTGAAAATATCAGTTCCTTTGATAGAGTTAGTGAAAAATGAACCATACGAAGCACAAATCATTCAAACACTAAACATAGCTGAAGGAGAAGATGATGTAAACCTCAATGATGATCAACCTGAGTTATTATTTGGCCCAAAAGTAAATGGCACACATCAGCAAGGGGGTATTCCTCCATTCTACATTAGCTTAAATATTCATGATAAAATTTTACATAATGCTATGCTAGATTCAAGGGCATCCCATAACCTAATACCTAAAGAAATCATGGAGAGATTAAACTTAGATATTACCAGACCCTACAAGGACTTGTTTTCTTTTGATCCCAGCCAAGTCAAATGCCTTGGCCTGATTAAAGATTTGCGTGTGACTCTAGTCCAGTGCCCAACAAAGAGTATTGTTATGAACATAGTAGTTGTTGATATCCCACCCAAGTATGGAATGTTGTTACCTCACTCATGGGGAGAAAAATTGCATGGATCTCTACAGTTAGACATGTCATATGCCACCATCTATGTGTTTGGTCAACCAAGAAAGCTTTACAGAGAGACCTTGATGAAATACATGGTGAGTAGTGTAGAAAAACCACAAAATTACCCTCTATACTCAATGCATTCTGATATGGACTCTTTTATCTTGTACAATTCAGGCAATGGCAAAAATGAAATCACAAGTGTAGAAGAAAAATACAAATCAACTGATAGTGAAAACATATTTCATGAGTCTCTATGGCATTTGGATTTTGATGGCTCTGTAAATAGATTAGGGGCAGGTGCAGGAGTTTGGATTCATAACATGGAAAATAATCATTCTGAAGGTCATGCCTCTAGATTAAACTTTAAATGCAAAAACAACATGGCAGAGTATGAGGCTTTAATCTTAGGACTGAAAATGTAAGAAAACTTGGAGCCAAGAGAGTTTCTATCATGGGAGAATCAGAATTGATTATACAACAAATTAAAGGAGAATATTCTGTGAATAATCCCAGACTTAGCCAATACAGAGAAACTATTCTATATCTGATTAAGGAACTCCTTGAAACTGATTTTGCTCCTATTCCTAGGAAACAGAACATGTAAGCTCATAGTTTGGCTACTTTTGCTAGCACTTGCAAATTATCTTTTCAGCCCAACCACTAGTACACTGCTGAAGTGAGACATAGACCTATCATACCTAATAATATGAAATATTGGCAGATTTTTTCACAAGATTCTCAAATTTATGATTTCATGAATGCTAAAGGAGACTTTCAAAACTGTAACATAGATACTGATTGTACAGTTGATAATATTATAAATAGTGGGATAGATATAAATGCTTTAGATGTAGATAAACCCACTAAATTCACTAAAGTAGAAATAGATAACTTAGAAATAGAAGAAATAATCAATGATGATTCTAAGATTTTAAACCTTAAGAATAATTTTTGCCTAAGGGATTAGTCCCATTAGAAGATTTGTTTGATTCAAATGATGTAGCTAGAAAACCAAAAATGGAGCCTTTAAGAGTAGACATAGAAGAATGTAACATAGGAACAGAAGAAAAACCCAAGCTTATCAAAATATCAAAAGCATTACCTCCAGATGAAAAGCTGAAATACATAATTTTGTTCAAAGAGTTTCAAGATGTCTTTGCCTGGAGTTATGAAGACCTTAATTCTTATGATACTAGCATAATTTAACATAAGATAGCCCTCAAAGAAGATCAGAAACCCTTTAAACAAAAGCTTAGGAGAATTAATTCAGTTCTTATGTCATTAATTGAAAAGGAAGTAAAAAGGATGTATGATGCACAAATCATAGCACCAATTAGATATTCAAACTGGGTCTCTAATTTGGTCACTACTAGAAAGAAAATAGGGGAAATAAGACTCTGTGTTGATTTCAGGAACTTGAACAAAGTATCATTAAAAGATAACTACCCTCTCCCTAAAATGGACCACATTCTCCAAAGGGTAGTAGGCTCATCCAGAATTTCATTGCTTGATGGATTCTATAGATACAACGAAATATTAGTTCAACCAGAGGATCAAGCAAAGACTGCATTTACCACTCCTTGGGGTACTTTTATGTATTTAAAGATGCCTTTTGGACTAATGAATGCAGGGGCTACCTTCCAAAGAGCAATGGAAATAGCTTTTGCAAAATAAATCCATGACTTTCTAGTGGTTTACCAAGATGACATCACAGTCTTTTCCAAATCAAATAATGAACATCTGGATCACCTAAGAAGAGTTTTTATTAAATGTAGAAAATTTGGCATTTCTTTGAATCCCAAAAAGACACTCTTTGGTCTAGAAGAAGGTAAACTCTTCAGACACATAATATCAAAAGATGGAATCAATATACTTCCAACTAGAATAGAGGCAATCCTAAACATCACTCATCCTAGAAACATCAAGGAATTACAATCATTTTTAGGCAAAATAAATTTTCTTAGGAAATTCATTTCTAACTTAGCAGAATTAATCAGAGAATTAAATAACATGTTAAAGAAGGATTCAGCACTTAAGTGGACAGTAGAGGCTAAACAATCTTTTGAGGCAATCAAAGAAGCCCTTACTAAAACACCAGTCCTCATAAGTCCTAATTTCAAAAAGGATTTTATAATTTTTTCTTTTGCTTCAGAACATACTATTGCAGCAGTCTTGTTGGAAAAGAATGTTCAAGGCTATGAGAAGCCTACTTCATTTTCCAGCAAATCTTTGAGAGATGCTACACTAAAGTACAACATAATGGAAAAACAAGCACTTGCTTTAGTGAAAGCTATTAAATATTTCAGAGTGTACATCTTGTACTCACACATCATTGCTTATGTTCCAAATTTAGTAGTAAAGGACATTTTGACACAAAATGGGCCTGAAAGAAAGAGAGGCAAATGGATTGCCACTATTTTTGAATATGACATAGAAATAAAGCCTACAAAACTTATCAAAGGCCAAGGTTTAGCTAAACTCATGGTTGAATCGAACTGTCAGGCCTTAGATATAAATTTCATTGGTGCCCTAGATGATCAGGAAGAGATGGCGACTCCACAGATCAGTGAAGATTTCACAGATTCACCTTGGTATGCAGATATTATATTTGTTTTACTAAACCTACAAGCTCCTCATGGTTTATCCAAAACTAAAGCTAGATTTTTGAAAATGAAATCAGTTAAATATTGTATCATATACAATGCTTTATTTTGGAAAGATAGTGGTGGCATTCTATTAAATTATTTATTAAAAGATGAAGCTAACAAAGTTATGCAAGAATTTCATGCAGGAGATTATGGAGGACACTTATACTGGAAAACAACTGTTGATAATATTTTAAGGGCAAGTTTTTACTGGCCCACCCTTTTTGAAGATCTCATAAAGTATGTGACCTCCTGTCACAAGTGCCAAATATTTGGAGGAAAAAGGAAACTCTTACCATTACCTCTCAAACCCATCTCCACAGAAATGCCTTTTCAACAATGGGGTTTAGACTTTATTGGGGAAATTCATCCATCCTCCTCAGCCCAGCATAAATGGATTTTGACAGCCACTGATTACTTTACTAAATGGATAGAAACCATCCCTTCTAGACAAGCCACAGACTCTGTCATCATCTCATTCCTTGAAAACAATATCCTTTCAAGATTTGGATTCCCCCAAAAGCTCATTACTAATAATGCAGGTGCTTTCAAATCCAAGAAAATGGTAGACTTTTGTAACAAATATCACATTACCCTTGGCCATTCCACTGCCTATTACCCTCAAGGTAATGGAGTTGCAGAATCCTTAGACAAAATCCTTGTTAATATTATCAAGAAACTTCTAGAAGACAACAAGAAGACCTAGAACAAAAAGTTGGTTAATGCCTTATGGGCATACATAATAACTACCAAAAAGTCCATTGGTACACTTGCAGCAAACCAGAGAAGAAGTCTATGTCAAATCACAAGTGATCCAGGATAAAATAAAAAAGATTTTTGACAAGAAAACCAACGCTGATGATTTTTATAGGTGACAAAGTACTTAAATGGGATTCTAGAATAGAAGAAAAAGATAAACATGGTAAATTTGATTTCCTATGGCAAGGCCCTTTTATCATTTACGGTTACAGAGGTAAAAATGCATTTGTCTTGAGACAGATAGATGGAACAAATCTACCAAGAGGACACGTCAATGGTAGAATGCTAAAGCATTACTTATCCACAGATTAACAGTAGTTCATTTTACTTTGTTCATTGTATATAACATTGCAAAGTTTAAATTCGATTGGATGGTAATCTTTTGAAGTTGAAGCCCGAAGAGAAGGCCCTAAGCTTTGAAAGGTGTACCATCATATGTATGAATAAAGCATATCACAGAGGAGTAGTTACAAGCCAGCCACAATCAAAATTTCAAAGGCCACTGATCTTAAAGTTCTTGACATTTCACCAGGAAATGCAATCCCCATGTGGAGCCAGTTTTAGGGTCCTATAATAATAGGATTCATAATTTTGAATTGGCTATGGTTAGTCTTGTAATATTGTACATACTTTTGCTTTCTGTAAAATTTTTTCCCATATTAAAATAAAAAAATTTAAATAGGGTATGTCCTAAAATAATAATCAAAGGACAAAAAGAAAGAAAAAGTGAAAAATAAGTGAAAAATATGAACCCCAAAAAAGAGATAAAAATAGATTGTGAAAGTGTGAAAATTCAAATGCCACTACTTTTTACTTTACTTTGTAAAATAAGATTGTGTGCAGCTCGTCAAAAATGCCACAATCCATGATGGTCAAAAAGTTTAATCTTGATTCATTCATGATTTAAATTTCATGTTGATAGATAGAGAAATAAAGATCTGGCCAAATTGTTTAATCTTAGAAGATCAATAGTTAGGTAGGGAATAAAAATGAGCTCAACAGTTTAATCTAATCCATTGGAAGTTATAAGGTTAGAATTAGATAGTTTTCTTATCAAAAGAAAAAGAAATAAAGGGTCAGCAAGCTCAAATGTACCCAATGAATGAAGAGAAAATGCTAGGGTAAATCAAGGGTAGGTAGAAGAAGTTTTGCAACTGCACAAGATTGTTAAGTCCAAAAGCACATTCATCATGCTTAATCCTATGTTTCATGTGCAATGGAATTTTGAAAGAGAAATGATATTCACTAAAGATTACTTATTAATTTCCTCTCATCTCACTAGACCCCACCACATGCTTATTTATTAATTTCCCCTCATTATCCCTTCATTACTTATAAAAAACCCTTTCCCCTCATTTTGACCTTTTATCCCTTTGTTTCGCACATTTCCCTAGACTTTACCCTTCAAAAATCATCCCTCCTTCCCAAAGCCCCTTTCCCTAGTGTGAAACGCATTCCCATCACAAATAATACTTCCCCACCTTATTAATTTCCCTTTTCCCCTTAAAAACCCACAAAAACCCTTTATCCTAATTTTTTTCTTAAAGTCCCGCTTTATAAATCCCCCACGTTATAATTTCCTGACACCCTTTTTAACCCACCAAGCCTTGGTGTATAGTTAAAAAACTCTGCCATATAACCCATGATTCCCACATTTTATTAACCCATCACTTATTTTAAAATCTCGTCATTATTCATTAATTAATTACAAATTCTTTGTAATTAAACCCCCGGGCCCTTCCAACCACTTTCTAACTCCGCCCGTGCAACTTCATCGTGCGATATCCCTCCAATCTCCCACCTCCAGATCCAATGGCACACAGCCATATCGTGCAGATTCATCATCCGATAGTTAACGGCCCGAGAGCACGCGAGATTCGCAATTTTGGACAAGCACTGTTTAACTACATGGCGGCATCAGGTTATATCGTGTGCTTGCGAAAAATACCACCCTCCACCCAAAAGTTGTGAGATATGGCCTAAAACCAACTCCCCGCCTAAACAAAAATTGCCCACTATTCATTCAATAAATCTCGCGCCAAAATCTAACCGTTATTGGTTAAAAGGCCGAAAAAGCCCCAATTTTCTCTTTTCACTCATTTTCACTGTAAACCTTTACTAAACCAATTCTGACACCCTGAACCTTTACAACTATGCTTAGTTCTTGGCAGATAGAATCCATGAGTAGTTTATCAGATTACCAAATGAGTGTTCAAATATTCATCAGTATTGTTTCACATGTTCATGTATTATCAGTTAGATAAGTTTCCTGTCAGTATACAAAAGCTAGACACCAAGGGCACTCCAAGACCTATCATCTTTTGGGCTCCATTGATCCAAATGTATTCCACTATTTTTACTTACAAAGACTTCATTGATTCATTTGTTCATCCAGTTATGAACATGTTGACCAGTAACTATCAACCCAGGATAAGTGAGGAGATTAAGAGAGTTTTACAGTTGACTAAGAACAATAGAGTGGGAGACTGGTATCTATACCAGAACCACACATAAATCATAATATATGGATGTCAACTCACTCCCTACAAGTTTCCCAAATACCTCCTCATGAGGATATTTGCATTAGAGTATTTTAGGCAAATCATAAACTCTGATGAGGTTAATTTCCTGTCAGCCAAGAAGAAGACTCAATTTAAGATCAAAAACTAATTGGGCCCTTTAATCTGTAATAATAGGGAAGCTGGACAAGAGGCAGAGAGGCTCTTATAGTAGATGAAATTCAAGGGCAGTTTTATGTGGCAGTATGACCCTAATGGAGTCATAAATAAACTAAGGCTCAAATTCAAATTGAGTCCTTTCATACATGATCCCAGGCTAGACATTGAGAGATTTTCCAACCAGTCAGAATGGTTGGAAAACACTTTGATAGATGTGGAGAATACTTTGATATATGTGGAAAAGCAGATTGATACTAGTTCCTTTCTACAGGTACCAGCCCTAGAAGAACAGATGAATATTCCTCCTATTTTTCAAACTCTAGCCAATGAAGACAGAAATGTGAAGAGAACCAGGGAAGAAGGTTCTAGCTCAGCAATGGACACTACATATGAAAGGTTTGAGATTAGTTACAGGAAGAGGCCCAAGCCTAATCCTATAACTGAGCAAGAAGACACCATTGGGATAGTGGAAATCACTGACACTGAAATAGTGGTTTGAAGGAGTAAAGGCCCATCAGATTCAGAAGAAACACACCATACTTCAAACACTCAACTTATTGAGAAATAGCTCAACATTGAAGTCTCTTCATCCAACAAGCACGTGGATAAAGAGAAAGATACAAAAGAAAAATACAAGGAAATTAAGTTGAGGAATGAGGCATTGAAGGCTGAGACTTATGCCCAGTACTTCAAGCAAACACCTACCAATAAAAATAGGTTAATGCCAACCTTTGACATTAAGACTGGGAAGATGCAAATGACATTCATGCAGCCTACAGTCCAACAACCCAAATCATCAGCTGACTACAGGAAAACTGAATTTGAAGTTTTGGCTAGGGATGTTCACCCTATTGACCAAATTGAGTTCCACAAATAGGCAGGAGAGATGATTTATTCCACCATGACAAATAAAGAAATGACTGTGCACAAACTCCAAGGCTCACTAGATAATATCATAGCACAATATAAGCTGCAAAAGGCATCCTCACAGGCCAAGGACAACTAAATCAAGTCATTGGAAGACTTGGTGATTGAGCTTGGGTATAATCCCAATGATGTCAAAGCTGCAGAAAAATTGATAAAGAAGGAAAATGAGGATATTGTTGCTTTGAAGAAGAAACTGAAGCTACCTCATTCAGAACATCCACAGACCAAGGAGGTCCTTGAGAGTCAAACCCAGCAAGAGGAGATGATGGATCTCATTCTCCAATTAAATAATCAATTAAAAGAAATGGATAAGGAGTTGGATAGTTTGATACAGGTAAAACAGGTCAGTCTTGAGATAGCCACTACCACTGCCATTCCAACAGTCACTACAGCAGTACCATCAACCTTGGCTGCTTCATTGGCCCCCACAACTCCACCGGCTACAACACTTCTAGCTGTAACAACATCTACATCAACAACAGGTTCAACAACAAAAACAACTCAGCCAAGTGATGAGGCAAGAAAATTGGTCAAAGCAATGGAGGACATGTCCATTCAGACCTCTAAGATAAATAGACTTAAAGAACAGTTAAGGAGCCTAGAGGATGAGAAGAAGTTGGCTCAGATTATGCAGAAAGATGAAATTCAAAAGTCAACTAGGATTAATGAGAGGATAAAGAACTTAGAAAAAGAGTTAACATTGAAAGACCCAGTTGCCCAAGCTAAAGAACATCTATGGGCCAATATCATTGACTTTGTCAATGATATTTGGCCATCTATACAAGTCATCTTTGAACAAAATGATTTATTCAAAGAGGCCACTAAAGTAATTCAAAGAGTTAAGGCCAAGCTTGGAGACATGCTATAAGAAGCCACCAAAACAATACAATTCCTTAACTCTAAAAATAAATATGAATAGCAAGAACTGGACATAGCTGACAGGATTGGCACCATACTAGAGGTGAAGAAAGTGCTCACCAAGAGAAACTTAATGATGAACCTTGAGGACAAATGCCAAACCATGGAGCTGGCTATAGGCAGGTTTATGGTTAAGTTTGATATTTTGAGGCAGAAAGGTCTACCAAATCCCTTGGTGATAAATGATAGATTAATGCCATAAGAAGACTATAACAGGAATATCAGAGAGGTGGCAAGAGATCAGGCAAATAATTCACCTATGAAAGGGATGCCCACAGGAAAGGTTTTGTACCAGACATTAGAGAACCTATTTTACCTCCAGCATGAGGTAACACACCTTTTTGTGAACAGACCCACCTTTGCAAAGTACACAGACGCAGATGAAATCTACAGAAAAATGGTAAATATCAAATTATCAGATGTAGATATTTGAGAGAGCTTAAATGACTTACTGTAAAAAGGTAAGGTAAAAGTCACAACAGAGTTTTAAAAGAAAAGCAGAAGGCCGACCTAGATGAAAGAGTATCAGTTAAAAGCCAAAGTAAAAAGAACAATCAGCGTGGCAGACCAATAGCAAAGGAGAATAAACAGAAAAATATCAAAGCATAAAGACAACACAGCCAAATAAACAGTGACGGCTTACATCAGTTGAATATCCGTCTCTATCTTCTTGCATGAAGATATTTATTTCTCCTAGATTAATTCCCAAGACAGTTTGGGATATTTTGTAAACTATTTTTGTATAAATACTTCATAATTCGAAATATAGTTCAAGGTGGATTGCTTGAAATTACTATAGTTGTATTGATCTGAAACCTGAGGGTTTATTGTACCATTTTTTTACAAGTCAGCAAACTAGACTGAGTAATAAAGAGATTGCATTACAGGATTCATGTGTTGGGCCACTTCAGTGAAGTATTTTCTTTGTCAATTTTTTTATTTTCTTAAGTGTTTCACAAACTTGCATGTTATCTAAATTGAATGAATTAATTGGAATTATATTACAGAATTTGTTTAAGTACACTCTGTCTTGAAAAGTTAATCATTTTAATGTTTTCTTCTAATATCCAGAGTAGGGAATCTTTCATTGCTCCCTACTTTCGATTGACCCCTACCTTTTCCATCATTGTCTGGTTTGAGGAACCCTTAATTGCTCCTTGACCCCGATTGAAAACCACTCCATCATCCAGCCTAATAGATCTGAATTCACTCAGCTAACTTGCCCTGTAAGCACTACTTTTGGAACTTGATCCAGTCATGTTTGCTTGACACTTGACCCCATAGTCCAATGGTAAAAGACATCCCTCTATCCATTTAATTCAATGATTCCACCACCAAATCCAAATCAAAACCCAAGTACAATCATAACTAGCCTAAAATCAATTGACTAAACAAAGTTAAATCATAAAGAGAGAGTCCTCTCTGAGCATTTGGAAGGCTAGATCCTAATCTCCAAAGTAGGTTTGTGGTTACCTCTATTATTTCTTTCCTAACAACTCTAGAGAAATTTTGGAGTGATAACACAAGGGTGACTTGATGATGCTGCCACATTGGGGAGGCCCGTAGGGGACCATAAAGACATGAGTAAATGATGGTTACTCATAACAAAAATTGACATGTGAGTCAACCAATGCGCGGGTAAAGTGGTACCAAAGTATGGAGTTCTCAAATGTATAAATTTGATTTTAATAGGCAGAAAAGTGAGACCTCGTGGCAAAAATGGTGTCATGGTGAAGTGTCAATTTATAAAAAACAAAGGAATAGCCATTAGAGAACTTGGTGAGAGAATTCCAATGGTGCTAATGGTTCATCAAAATGAGATACAGTTTGGTCGCAATGGGCAACATAAAAACTAGAGCTTTTCCTATAAAAGGGCTTCTTGCCCCCAAATCCAATTCATTTGCATAGTGATTTGTTGGAGAATTTGAAGAGTAGGAGAAGGCCCTAAATATTATGGAGATCATAACAAATAAAATTACCATCATAATTTAGATCTGCGACTTTCAGGTAGGTGGCCTTACTTATCTAAACATGACATTAGTACTTCTTGGAAGAATGGTTCTTGATGAAGAATCAAGGTAAGAAAGGAAAATAATAATGAACTACTAGAGAAGGTCTAGGATCATCACTTCCCACCTAGTTAAACATAGGGACCAAGTGGTAAGTGTGAATCACATAGAGTAGAATATTTGAAGATATGGTATCAAGAATCTACGACATGCTATGTGTATATGGCTCGTCGGAGAGGCCGGTAGGACAAACTATCCAAGGAATGAAAGGATAATTGACCATGCCTAGATCATTTGGGTCTAGGCTGAGACTTATATTAATCAATTGAGAAGGCGGTCAGGGGCCATCATGCCCCCAAGCATGAGATACTTCCCCCCATCATGTGGTTATGTATGGGACTCATCAGGTGGGAATGATTCCCCCTAGCTAGATAAGGATGCAGAGTGTCATTGTGTTCCAAGTGCTCAAATAATGGATTCAAGCATTAGTCCCTACTAGTACAAGGTCCTCCAGAGCATGTTATGGACATGCTGAATGTATTTATAATAGTGGACTCTAAACACATTTCTATGATGTGGTTCTCCATTTGTTTATGTTATGGATGTCTTCTTGTGGGAAGAGTGGATAAAGGATGCAGTAAGAGAAAGGACATGGTGGATTACCAATCTCGTTTAGCACTGCATATATGAATCAAGTGGACTGAATTTCTGGGTTCGCATACATGGTGACACCATACCAAAAAGTGTCTTCATATATAATGAACTGATGCTCACCTAAACGACACAGTTTTTGAAAAACAACAATGTCTAAGGGGTTGGGTCGTTGATGTAAGATGGAAGGATGATTAATTGGATCATCCCTAGAGTGATGAGAAGTGTTAGGAGACCCTAGAGGTTCTTCTGAGTGGGGAATAAAAAATGGTGCTAGAGTTAACACTACTAGATGCACTAGGAGGGTTGGGGAGAATTACTTCTCCTAGACTCTAAAAAATGGATGCCCCTTACCCAAACATTGTGTGGCAATGTAACGGCCACAAAGTGTATGTGGTTTGAATTCATGGGTTTGAAGTAAGGGGTTATTGAACCAATCGACGCCATCATGGATGAAGTCTTTGGACTCCATAGCATATTGATCGTGTGTTTGTTGTGGAAGGAAGTAAGCATGATGGTGCATATCATCCCAAGGATAATCATGGGTGGTCATGGATTCCATGATGGCTTCATCAAAATGAAAGATGGGAGGACTGGAGGAAGAGAGACCACATGATGAAGAGGATCTGCCTGAGGTATCTTCATGAAATACAAGGTTCACATGTGCGTCGTCAACAAGGGGAGACAAATGACTAGTAGATGTGACATCGACCGATGTTGAGACCGAAGTGTTCATCAAAGAAGGTTCAACAAAATCAAAATAGGAGACGTCTAGAGAGTCCCAATATATTGATCCCATGGATGTCGATAGGTAGAGAATAAGAGTTACACTATCCTTCATCTCAACATTGGGGGGAGGAATCATGACGGGTGGTTGAAAGACCTCCTGTTTTGGCATAGGAGTGGGATCAGAACCCGCAGGTAGAGGAGAGGTGGAATCACTACGAGTGACCTTTAATTCATGAAGCACTTAAAGTGTATCACGAAATTATTCAAGATAGAGATAGTGATGAGAATAATGGACATAAAAAGTAGAAGGGTGATTCATGTGTAATGATCTATTATTCTTAGCTAACTCAGGTAAGGTGACATGGACCTTGGGAATTTTAGAATCTAGAAAGGTATCAGAGACCACATTCTTGATATGAGAGAGTTCACGACAATTATTGGTGGCATGACCAACAACATCACACAAAGCGCATCGAGGAGTAGGCTTTGGAAACTTAGGGGTTGGAGTTAATTAGGGTGCCTTGTCTTTTTTTCACCTTTTCTGGGCTTTGCCTCCCTCACTAGTTGCTTTTGCAACAGGAGTAGGTTCCTTTGAGGTTTTTGTGGAAATCAAGCAAAGGAAGGAGTAGGAACAACATGTTGACTCGGTGTTAAAGAAATGTAAGGTTTGAGCTGATTAAAGGGAGTGTTTGTGGGGGGGGGGGGGGGTGTCAATGTACCAGACTGGGATCCCCAAGCTAATATTAAGTAAACTCGATGTAGCCATGATAGGTGTAGAATAAAATATCGGGGGTGTAAATAAGAATGCTATCTGAATAGAAGGGTAATGACCTAGGGGGACTACTTTGAGATGGTTATGACCTAGGGGAATGGTTCCAAGATGAAAAGGACTATGAGAGATCCCAGCGGAAGGAAGAGGACCTTGAGGAGTACTACTGGAAGGTTGGGTTGAGTTGGGAATAGAAGGTTGCAGAGGTGTTGGTTGTTGTGAAGGCATACCAGACCTCTTGTGAGCATCACGTGATGCTTGAAGCATGTAAACACAAGATGAGCTAGGCTCAAAAAGATTAGGCGATGGACCATAATAAGCACCAAGAAAGGTGGAAACTTTGTAGACTCTAGGAGAGACATTGGTGAAGAATAAGACAGTCGTATTTCCAGTCATTGATGAGATAATGGAATTAGGTGAAGTCTAAGACTTAGGATCATAGTACATCAATTGATTGATAATAATGATATTTCCATTATGAGGGAAGCACATCTTACGGAAAATCGTGGATGCGACAACTGACATAGCATAGGTGTAACTACGACCCAAGAGAATGTTATAATCTAATGGGGCATCAATGACCTCGATGTCAATTGAGACAATATTTCCAGGAAAATTGATAGGATATTTGTGATATAAGCCAAGGGGTTGAGAGGGTTGACTATCCCAAGCACGAAGAATGATGGTGGAAGGAGACAGGTCAGGTGAACCAAGTTTCTTCCAAACACCAGCAACCATCACGTAGGTGGAAGCAACTACATCTATGATACACCGTTGAATAATGGTGGTTCTTATAGAGACTGGTATTTGAAATGCAACAGATGAAGGAAGGGGGGATGTTCTAATTTTTCAACGTCAAAGAAAACCATACAATCGTTGTTGGGATCCACAACACCCAAAGTAGAGAGTAGATATTTTTGTTGGGATGGGCACATCTGGAGGATTTCTAGCGTTGACATGGCAGCAGGAGACTGCACTAAGTCATCTACTATGTAATAGGTATGGGTGGCTTTAGCAGAAGCAATTTTTCAATGTAATGGACCTTTGGTGGTCTTGGGGATAACCTCTGCCTTAGGTGGAGGGATATGTAAAGTACCATTTGATGATGACAGAGGCTCGGTGGAAACTTGGGGTTCAGAGTCAGTCGCTGACTTAGCAAGTGGATTTTCATATTGACGCGATCGTGTCTAAAGGTTGACTTGTTCAGTGTTGACTTCATCGGAATTCATCATAAGAATCTTATAATCGTTGTGACCATATGGTGGGGGTGGGGGAGCTTCATGACCTTGTGTAGGTCGAGCAACAAGATATCCTTGGTGAGGAAAAAGATTGGTAAGAATTGTTGGTTGAGATGAAGCAAGAGGAGGAGGAGGAGCTACGGGCTACTGTTTGACAATTTAATTGGCCTTAAATTGCTTACATAAATTATCGACCAGTGCTAGTAAGCTGATGTAGTGTAAGTGCATTGTATGTGCTAGAAATCGTTTATTCTAAATTAAATTGAGTTATTAAGATGCACATGACTTCTATGAGTAAATTAGTTATTCCTAGAAAATAAGATTAATTCTACAATGATGATCACACTCTCTTGCTTAAAATGACTTTTTCTTATAGAAATCTCACACTCTTCTTTAAAATAAAGAAAATCTCACACTTCTTCATATATGTAAATCAATCTCACACTTAATGTGAATGAAAATTAATTCCACAGTTTGCATAAATAACAATTATTTACACACACTAAATTGCATAAGAAAAAACTACTATTTAATCTCATCACACATCCATATAAACAACAATCATACTTATCTAAAAACAATAATGAAACAAACTCCTGCTTAGAATACATTCACACTTTCTTGAATTATAGATCACACATGCTTGAAATTTAACATCCAATTCTACAAATAAATCCTTTGTCTATAAGAAAGACAAAAAAAAATCTAATTTATTAAAGTATAACACTATGTCATTGCTGCTAAATTCTATCCATGCACATCCAAAACCTATAAACAAAGAAATGACTAGTAGAATTAACTTAATTCAAATCTAGAAGAAATTGGAATGTAATTACTTAATTGAACAAACATGAAGCTATGATAATATGAAGAAAATTTCTATCTACTGAAAATGAAACATAAATCCTTACTTCTCGAGGGGGCCCTCCACAAGAATCAAGCAATCACACTTATGATCGAACACTTATTTACGCATGAAAACAAAATGATTCTTTTATAAACAGAGAATTAAAAACAGAGTTTAAGTCTCATTGTCATGTCCTTATTTAACAATGTTTTCATTTCTGCCGAGAGGTATATTTATAGAGCTCATAGCAATAAATTGTTCAGAGCTATATTCTTAATCGCTATCAACAGAAATTATAATTAACCTGAAAATATATCGTAACATAATTCGCTCATAATTTTCTATTATCAAAGAAAATCATGTGGCATAAATCTCATTCTCGCTCGCCTGTTGCCGATTACAGAGGTTGACTTCATCTTTGACCGCATCACAAGGACATGCTTTCATCGATCTAGTTCATTAGAGTAAGAGGAAATTGTTGAGTGCATCAATTTCCACCTACCCATATATTTCGCTTCCCAGCTAGCACCTTGGAACCTGTCAAACCATGGAATTGGCTATAGAATCATGTATTAGCTGCAAAATCATTGCAATTCGGAAATGAAGTAATTATTAAACTAAATAATAAAGAAAATTATTAATTTATGAAATACAAGACAATTGTATACCTACCATGTCATAATTCTTGTGACTTGATGCCCAATGTGTGATTATGAAGGTCAAAAATAAATAGATAGAGTGAAAAAGGGTGTCAAAAAGAAGCAATTGTGAGGCTCAACATTCCCCCACATGGAGGTCATTGCATGTCCTCATGCAAAAATTTCAAAACTAATGAACCCTTCCTATTACTGAACTCCTTCATATACTTGAGCTAAAACATCTAGATTTGTCTTCTTTGCCTTCTTCTTAGTGACTTCCATCCTTGGTTTCTTCATTAGAATCTTATACTTCAGACTTATGACTTTTCTCTTAAGGGATTTGTTATTTTATTTTAGCTTCTTATTCTTATCATACCATAGAGAAAGATGTAAGAGAATATTGTCATTCTTGGTCCTCTGTATTTCATTCTGCACTTCCAATGTTTCATGTTATTGCTTTAAGTGCCTGTTTAGTGTCTCCAATTCATAAATTTACTGTTTGAGAGTATTTATAATTGGAGGTTCTTGTGGACTATCAGAATGAATTTATTTTTCTTGATTTGAAGAGGATGCAGTGGCCTTTTATGTAGCTCTTTTCTCCAAAGATTCTATATAATCATATATCTCCTATTAGACTGGGTCAATTTCAGGTGTTCTTCTTACTGTATTAGCAATTGGTGATGGAACTGTAGGCGATGGAATTGGTGACAAAATAATTGGTGATGGAGACTTTAGCCCTTCTTCTTCCTCTATATTTGAAAACTCTATGGATTGTCGAGATGATTCCTTCGTTTTTTTGTTGATTCTTGCACTCCCCCTGACAGTGGATGAGGTTTTATTGAGAGGAATTTTCTTTTGAACTTTTCATTGTTTTGTATTTGCTTGCTCTATTTCCTTTATTTTTCTTCTTCTAACATTCTTCTTTTCAAGATTTTCTAATACATCGGCAAGGGGAGTTTCATCTTCTGAGGGTTGCTCTTGTTGTAGAGGTAGGTCATCTTTAGGGTTTATAGATAACTTTATTCTACTTCTCTTTATTTTTTTGTTGGGTTCTTCATGTTCTACCTCTTTAAAGTGGTTTCTGAATAGAAAACTTTCCCAATCATCTCCTATAATTTTGAGGTAGGATTCAATCAACATTTTTATCAAGTCGTGATGATACATGTTATTTTCAATAAACTCTATTTTTCTCTAAGTATTACCAGTCATTTTCTTCCAACTATTGAGTAAAAAATAAGGCAATTTAATTTCATTACCCTCAAGGAAATTCATCATCAAACGTATATGATAGAAAAACATACTATCGAATCTACCTTCACAAGTAATAAATTTTTGAATTATACATAATAAATTTCACCATTTTCTTTTAAGAGTTGTACTTGGGATTCCTTTATTAAAGACTGAAGTGTCTATACCTTGGTTTTTGAGAAATATCCTCCATTCATTTCCTTCAATTCCTCTATTTTTGAACCATCTTTTACCAACCCTATGTAGCCCAGTTCATTTTGCTATGAAATATTTTGTCACTATTATTTTCACATCTCCAATTTTTGCCTCAACTCCATCAAATGCTCGAGAAAAGGACTTTGTTACTTCTTTTTCATAACCGTTATTTTTTTTCTAAAAATTCCAACCATTGTACTTGTAACATCTGTCTGACTTGTGGATAACCCTCCATGAATTTATTCCCATCCAGCTCTGTCCTCACAATAACCCCCATGTTGGCAAAGTCTCAACCTTCAATTGCTTCTTTTGACAAGGTTATGGAGCGAAAATGGCTTTGGAAAACTGATTATGGATGAGAGTGAAATCGTCAATGGAAATAAGTGAAAAGGATTTCGGGAAAATAGAGTATGAATGAGGGTGGAATTATCAATGAAACAAGGTTTATGGAGTGGAGTATCTGTGCAATGATGAGTGATGAGTGGACTTACGGCCAACTTCATTGATAGGACATAGTATTCATAGTTAATTCTAAAGTTTGAATAGTAATGATTACTTAAAATGGCGGTAGAAACATCTATTTTATTTCATAACCTAATGTTTCTTACCTTTATTATTTAATCTAATATTTACATACCTTTGAATTTATGATTCTAATTATTTGATTGACCTTTGTAGATTGTCCTTAGATGCCTTCAATTGCAAGCTTGATCATTTTCTTATACCAAGATCTTCAATTGTCCCAGTTGATCCCAGTCAGTATCAGTTGGAGAATTTTGTTAAAGCTTCATATTCTCAACAATTCTGTAGTTGTTTATTTTGAAAATAAAAATAGGGTTACAAATAAAATGGGATTAGAACAGGGTTTAAAAATAAAATCTAAGGTGCCAAGAGTACTTGGTTTTCATCCTAATTTTTTTTTATAAACATGCCAAGAGTGTTGGTTTTCATGTTTATACCATTTATATATATATATATATATTGTAAAGAACAAAAGTCTTTGTGAGTCAAGTTGGAGAGGAAGGGAAATCCTTCATAACCACCATCAAATCAATATTGTCTTGCAGATTTTTAACAATTTCTTCCCTTGTCAATGGTTTATGATAAATTCTCAATCGATGACCATTTAAAAGGAAGGTAATGTTTTCTTCATCAATGGTTCTAATCCTGACTACACCATCATAAAAGACAGGTTCAATCTCATAAGGCCCAAGCCAATGAGTTTGAAATTTTCCTTGAAAATCTTTAAATTTTGAGTCAAAAAATAATGCCCAATCTTTTGGCTGAAATTTTCTTTATTTTATGAATTTTCCATGCCACCTAGATCTTTTTTTTGTAACTATGTTGGTTCTTTGAATAGTATCTTGCCTCATCTCATCAAGTGCATATAGTTGCTCTATTATTTGTTTTTGTGCTTCAGATAGATCAAGACCCAATTTGATTGTTGTCTTGAAGGTCTTTACTTGGAACTCAATAGGAAATAAGACTTACTTCCCATAAACAAGTTCATAGGGAGTATGTCCTGTGGTATTTCTCCATGTGGTACAGTATGCCCATAAAGCTTATGGAGATTTTATGCCCAGTCTCTTCTATGCAGATGCACAGTCTTGGTAAGAATTGCTTCAATTACTTTATTGGTGGATTCCACCTGTCCATTTGCCTGTGGATGATATGGAGTGGAATTTCGATGTTTAATTTTGTATTCCTCCATTATCTTTTGTACCTTGATCTATCACAATTTCCCTTGGGACACCAAAACGGGTAAATATATCCTCAAAAAGAAATGAAACTACATCACTTTTAGTAGGAGAAGGAAGTGCTTTAGCTTCTACCCATTTTGTAACATAATCAGTGCAAACAAGAATGTACCTTTTTTATCTTGATGGTGGATTAATTGGACCAACAAAATCAAGAGCCTATTTCTCAAAAGGTTCAATCAGTACCTGAGGTTATAGAGGCATTTCATCTGAAGGAATATGTTTCCAAATTCTTTGACAGCTATCACATATCTTAACATATTCTTTCGCATCCTTAAAAATGGAAGGCCAATAATATCCTAAGATAAGGAATTTGTAAGAAGTTATTTTATCAGTGAAGTTTCCTCCACATGGTTCATCATGACAAGCCTTTAATATCTTTGGTACTTCATCTTCTCTGACACATCTTCGAATGATCAAATTTGACCATGTTTTGTATAATTGTCCATTTATCCATGAGTAAGATGCACTAATTTGAATTATCTTTCTTTTCTCTTGAGGAGAAAAATATAGTGATAACTTCCCTATAGCCAAATAATTAGCAATATATTCAAACCAAGGAGATTTAATAGATAATGCAAAAAGATATTCAACAAGAAAAGTATCTTCTACGGGTACATCATTATTATCATTTTGAATCCTAGATAGAAAGTTAGCAGTTGTGTTTTGTTTTCCAGGACGATCCAAAATAGTAACATTGAATTCTTGTAACAATAACCATCTTGTAATTCTTCCATTAGTAATTGGTTTATTCATTAAATACCTAATTGCAGAATGATCTCTATGTACAAAGGTTTCATAACTAGTGATGCAATGTATGAATTTATTAATGGCATGGACAACAAATAAAAACTCATTTTTTGTTACAGTATAATTTAACTCTACAGGAGTCAAATTTTTATTGGTGTAGTAAATGGCATAAGGAGTTAAATCCTTTGGCCTAATACAACTCCTAAAGTTTTATCTGAAGCTTTAGTTGAAATGTGAAAAGGTAGTTTCCAATTCGGTCATCTTAGAATGGGTGCTTCAGAAATATTTTCTTTCAATGTTTCAAAAGATTTTTGACAATCAAAATTCTAAATGAATTCACAAGCTTTTGTGAATAATTTGAAAAGTGGAGAAGCAATTTTTGTAAAGTTTTCTATGAATCTTCTATAGTAACTAGTAAATCCAAGAAAACTTCTAACATCTCTTTGACAAGTTGGAATTGATAATTTAGAAATAACTTCTACTTTAGATGTATCCACTCTAATTCCATTCCCTGAAATATGGTGTCCTAAAACAATTCCCTCAGTAAACATCATAAAACATTTTTCATGGCTTAATGAGAGATTTGCTTCCTTACATCTAATGAGAACTTTTTCCAAATTTTTAAGAGCTTCTTCAAAGGAATTTCCATAAACAATAAAATCATCCATATAAACTTCCACAAAATCATGAATTAGATCAGAGAAAATGCCTAAAACTGCCCTTTGAAATGTTGCAAGTGCATTATGTTGAAGAAAAGTGTAACTAGGTTCGATATTTGTCAAAGTAATTTTGATCTTTATACTTGTCAAGAAAAATAAATATTATTTTTGTAAATTATATGAATGAGTTTCTTGCTCATTCCGTAGGTCTAGGAAAGTCAAATATTCAAAATCATGCTAAAGATCTCTCCTTAGGCATATTTGTAAATGTATATGAAGCTACCTAGTGTCTAGAACAACCCTCCAAGACCAGCACAATCCTCTTGAAGACAAGCAAGCAGAACAATTAAAAACTCTTTCACGTCGGCCAGAAAAATAATTTAAATTGAATTCATGTCGGTTAGCAAAAGAGACACAACGGATCACTTGGTTATATCGGCTCATTATGGAGGCATAACCACTATATATACCCACTTAGGGTCACCACAAATAATATGAACAGAAACTCACACTTCTCTCTAGAGCAATTTGTTAGGGTATAGGAATTTCAGAAGTCTGATAGAGGGAAATGTTTTGTATGGATCCGCACTACAGGAGGAAGACACCTTTGCTGCTTTGATGACAAATATAGTGAATTATCTCGGCCTCCTCATATTATATTGATCTTTTCCTACCTCTAAAGTTTTGGATGAAGACGCATTTAAGAAATACCTAAAGCTTTTCGGGTGGCACAATAATTGAGAATTTCGAGTGCGTAAAGTAATCATGTGTTTCTCGGATGGTCATCATGTCCTGTAGTAGTTCCACAGAGATGATATTTTTGGCACATTGATAAGTATGACCTCAGTGCAAGAAAAGCATAGACACAGCCTCAATGAAAGGAAGAACAGGATCGTGGTGCATTGTTATGAAAAGGATCTAAGTAATCCTACAATGATAATCTGTCTCAAGATGCAACAAAAGTCAAGATCTAGGTGGTGCAGACACAGTGATGATCTCGGAAAAGGTGCAGTGATGATGATGATCTCAGTGGTATGAAGAAGAGGATTAGTTTCTTGGTTTTGGAATTGCTCAGTCATTCAAGGATCATGGTCTTGGTGTTTGTCAATTGGAATATCTATAAGAAGAATTGTGTGCAGGTTTTCCTCTCCAAGAGGGAGATTTTTTGGCCATATAAAAATGCCAGCATCTTGGGTTCTTGTCTGTTTGTTATGATATCTATTTAATGATCTAAAGAAGACACACTAATGTTAAATAATATGCTAACAAGTTAAACATTAATAGTTATTATGTAAAAGAAGAATCTCGTTAACCTCGTGCCCCAGATTCTTCAACACATTACATGACTCGAAAGGAAGTACTCGGTAGGCATAGGTTCCCCATGGACAGGTAAAAGTGGTTTTATCTTGATCTTCTGGAGCTACTTGGATCTGGTTATATCCACTAAAACCATCCAAGAATGAGAAATATTTCTTTCCTGCCAATGTATCTAAAACTTGATCTATAAAAGGAAGTGGAAAATGATATTTTAAAGTGGCTTTATTCAATTCCCTATAGTCAATGCATACTCTCCATTTTCCATTCTTTTTAGGAACAATTACCAATGGTGAAACCCACTAGCTATCTGATATTGGATAAATGAAATTCACATTCAACAATTTTTGTAGTTCCTCTTTAACAATTTCCCTTAAATTTGGATTCATTCTCCTCTGAGGTTGTCAAATTGGTTTGGCATTTTCTTCAATGTAAATATGATGTATACAAGTTTTGGGATTAATTCCTTTCATGTCAGTGTATTCCCATGCATAGGTGGAGGAATTTTCTTGTAACATTTTTATTAAATCTTTCTTTTGAAATTCTTCTAGATTATTATTAATATTCAAGGTTTTTTCTCGAAAGATTTCTATTGAAGAACTGCCAAAATTTTCCATAGAATGTAAAGATAATTGACGAGATGATAAATCTTCAATATTACATTTTTCTTGAATGCTTTGATTAGATTCACAATATGAGGAAGACTCATTATTTTCTATTAAATTCAAAATTCGATCTTCTTCATATATTTGTGAAGTAACAAAGATTGGTCGTATATCAATAACATCATCTATCCATTATTCACTTTCTACCTCTTTTTTTGTTTTTACAGGAGGATATATTGTGAATTCATTTGTTAAACTTTCATAAAAAATAAACATATCACTAGATCTACGACTTATAAAAGCATCAGTTGTAGCTAACAATGGTCTTCCTAGAATCAACGGATTTCCTCCTAAATTACTCTTGGGTGTTAGAATCATAAAATCAACAAGATAGTCCTAAGAATCTAAGGATACAAATATGTCCTCTAATACACCATCAGGTTTAATAACAAATATGTCTACTAATTGCAACAATGTAGGTGTCTATTTAAGATTAGGAAGTTTCAATTAATTCATAGTTTGTTTACTCATGATATTTATAGCTTCTCTTAACTCAATCAATGTGTTTGGAATTTCGATACCATTGATATGTGTTTTCACAATGGGACTTCCTAGATCAAGATATTTCATAATTGTAGTTTTTCCCATCATGATATCTGCAATTTTTCTAACTAATTGAATTCTTTCGACTTCTTTTCTCTTTCTTCCTGGTCTTTTAATACTTAACTCCCTGATTGTCTTTGCAAATATTGGTATTTCTTTGATAGCTTGTAACAAAGGAATTTTTATACGAACATTTTTTATTTCATCTATCATATCATAATCATGAAACAAAATCATTTTTTCTAACCCTTTATCAATTTTCAATATCTCAAGGAAAGGTGGTGTTTGGACAGATATTGAAGGTTGTTCTATAATGGGAGTTGAGTTTATTGGAATATCATCAAAATGTGTAGGGGTGGTCTTTTTTTTAGATTTTTCTTCTTGATTAAGAGATTTCTCTTTTTCGGAGAGATTCTCCTTTTTAGATTCCTAAATAACAACTGATGGGGACTTCTTTTCCAATGCTATGCCATATCTAGGTTGGAAATTGTTTAGATCTAATAGAGTTATCATGTAGGTTTGTATATTTTGTCCTTCCATATTGTAAACAGGTATTGAATTTTTATTATTATTTGGATTTGGAAGTGGTTGGGCAAGCAATTGATTTGGTCTTTGAGGAAATGGTAATGAAAGTTGTGGATTTGGATTCTGAGGTTGAGTTGGTTGAACATGTTGAGGAAAATATTGTGGTGGAAAAATAGGGTAAGGTTGTTGATATTGAGGATATTGAGAATATTTTCCATAAATATTTTTCCATCATTATGCCCAAGGTTGAGGCCAAGTTTGCCAAGGCATGGGTGCAATCCAATTGTTTTGTGATGGTTGTACAAATACTTGAGTGTTAAAACCTTAGGTCATATTTGGTTATGAATTTTTCCATGGTCTCTTAACAATAAAACAAAGGGGATCTACTTGATTTGGTATTACTTCCTCTTGATAAATAGCTTTAAGACTTGGTATTGAAGGACATTCCTTTGTATCATGATTTTCTGCACATATAACATAGGTTTCTACACTTTTTAAGTCAAGAGGGCATTCTCTCAAAGCATGTTTTTTCTACATTTGGGACAAAAGATTGATAATGTAGCATTTTCAGCCTTTTTCTTATTTTGTACTTTAAGGGTATCTATTTGTTCACTAAGACTCCCCAAAATGTATGTTTTAATGTTGTCAAGCAAATTTCCTAATTCAACCCTACTTATTGTTCAGCTATAGATTCATTAATCCTATACATGAGAGGATCTCTTAGATTTTGCCCAGTTCTTGCCTTACCTCTTGAAATGTGTATGCATAACTCACAAATTTCTCCAAATGATAACTGAGAAATATCTCCCTTACCCATCATATTGAGAAGATCAATCGACTCATCTCTTATGGATTTTAAGAAGAGAGCTTTCAAAGTTTCTTCATCTAATCCATGCATTTTAGCCCTTTTAACATTATAAGAAAATATTTCAATGAAATCTTCAATATTTTCATCTTATTTTTAAATCATTTTAAAAACTTCATCCTTAAGATTATGGGGCATATAGTAGTCCTTATATTTCTCTAAGAATGTAGTTTTCATGTCTTCCCATGTTCTTATAGAATTTACTCCTAAGCCCATGAACCATTTTAGTGTTGCATCCTTAAGAGTTGCTTGAAACAATTTCAACTTTTGAGTGTCAAACAAGTAATCATAAGATCTACACAAGACTTAAAATTCAAAGAGAAATGTTTGAGGATCTTGACTTCTTAATCCATGAAAATTTGGAAGGATGGAGTGAGAGATGTTTTTTTTAATTGTAGTTGTTGTATCTTCATTGAGGATAGGCAATCCAAAAGGTTTTGGATCTCCTCTACCTCCTCCTCTCCCTCTTCCTCCATCTCTTCCACCTCCCCTATTTCCTCCTCTTCCTCTTCCAATCCTAGTTTGTTCACCATTGATATTATGTACCTCACCTTCCCCTTCACCAGCCATTGTAGATTCTTCAAAACTAAAATAGGGTTCCAAAATTGGGTTTTCTAATTCCTCTTCTAGTTCTTTTGGTTCTTCTATCAATGGTCAGTTAAAATAAGTTTCTTCCTCCTCTTCATCACTCAGGATTCTTAGTTGTTGTCCTAGAAGTTTCTCTCTAGTTGAAGATAGGAAAATTACTCCTTATGTTGGGGATGTAGGATCCTCTTCTTCTATTATTGCTTTAGTTGATGAGGTTGGTGAATCTCTAGGTTAGATTTTGGATCTGAGTACCTCAGGAAGTTTATGTTTGCCTGCAAATGATGGAATATGAGTTTGAGTGGGTGGTGTGGCACTATGAGGTCGTGGTGGGGTGAGTGATGATGTTGGAATTAAGATTTTACCTCTACCTACAAATCTACCTCTAGAATCTCTTTCCCTACACATATCATTTTTGTTTTTTTTAAAGTAAAAAAAAAAAAGACTCCTATATACACTTCCTTGGCAACTGCGCCAAAATGTTTAACAATTTAATTGGCCTTAAATTGCTTATATAATTTATCGACCAGGGCTAGTAATATTATGAAGTGTAATTGCATTGTATGTGCTAGAAGCCTTTTATTCTAAATTAAATTGAGTTATTGAGATGCACATGTCTTCTATGAGTAAATTAGTTATTCCTAGAAAATAGATTTAACTCTACAATGATGATCACACTCTCTTGCTTAAAACTACTTTTTCTTATATAAATCTCACACTCTGCTTTGAAATAAAGAAAATCTCACACTTATGCATATATGTAAATCAATCTCACACTTGATGTAAATGAAAATTAATTCCACACTTTGCATAAATAAGAATTATATACACACACTCAATTGCAGAAGCAAAAACTACTATTTAATCTCATCACACATCTATATAAACAACAATCATACTTGTCTGAAAACAATAATGAAACAAACTCCTACTTAGAATACATTCACACTTGCTTGAATTATAGATCACACATGCTTGAAATTTAACATCCAATTCTACAAATAAATCCTCTGTCTATAAGAAAGATAAAATTATGTCTAATTGATTAAAGTATAAAAATATGTCATTGTTGCTAAGTTCTATCCATGTGTATCCAACATCTATGAACAAAGAAATGATTAGTATAATGAACTTAATTCAAATCTGGAAGAAATTAGAATGAAATTACTTAATCAAACAGAAAGGAAGCTATGAGAATATAAAGACAATTTCTATTAACTGAAAACGAAACATAAATCCTTACTGCTCGAGGGGGACCTCCACAAGAAGCAGGCAATCACACTATTGATCAAACACAACCACATATGAGAAAACGAAATGATTCTGTTATAAACATAGCATTAAAAACATAATTTAAGTCTCATTGTCGCGTCCTTACTTAACAACTTTTTCAATTCTTCCGAGAGGCATATTTATAGAGCTCATAGCAATAAATTGTTCAGAGCTATACGCCTAATCCCTATCAACAAAAACTATAATTAACTTGACAATATATCGTAACATAATTCACTCATGATTTTCTATTATCAAAGCAAATCATGAGGCATAAATCTTGTTCTCACTCGCCTGTTGCCAACTACAAGGGTTGACTTCATCTTTGACTACATCACCAGGACCTTCTTCAATCTATATGGTTCATGAGAGTAGGAGGAAATTATTGAGTGCATCAACTTCCACCTACCCATATATTCTGCTTCCCAGCTGGCACCTTGGAACCTGTCAAACCATGGAATTGGTTACAGAATCATGTATTAGTTGAAGAATCATTAAAATTTGGAAGTTGAAGTAAACATTAAACTAAATAATAAAAAACATTATCAATTTATGAAATACAAGACAACTGTATACTTTCCATGTCATAATTCCTGTGATTTGATGCCCAATGTGTGATTATGAAGGTAAAAAAGAAGTAGATAGAGTGAAAAAGTGTATCAAAAAGAAGCAATTGTGAGGCTCAATAGTTGTGGTCCTCTAGAAGTACCTTCTTGAGCTTCCCATACTTGATGCATCTGAGGTAAAAGGGGCACTCATGAGTATAATGGCCATATATGTCACAACAGGCACAAGGTTTGTTCCTACAATGAGCCTTGCTTTTCTTGGGTTGTCCGCCTTGTTGTTGAGTTGCGGGATTAGGTTGGTTTCCCTGAGGTGCATTAGGTGGTGGACCTTGGCTACCTTGATTACCTTGAGATTGTTGGTTCTAGTTACCTTTCCCTTTGTTCCTTTTCTTGGGTTTGGGGTGATTGGTTTTGCTTTTTCGACCATATACTTGACCTTGTGGAGGAGGTTGTTATTGTGGCAGAGGTGGAGGAGGCATGGGGGGCTGGGGCACTAGTAACAGTGAGGCTAGAGTGATAGGAGGTGCATAAGGATAATAAGGAGACGGGGAAACATTAGGATAGATAGGTGGAGCAACATCTAGCCCTGACATCTATTGATGTGGATGGGGATAGGCATATGATGTGTTGGAACCTGGGTAAGAGTTTCCATGTAGAAGATTTGGGGGGAGGATAGGTGTAAGAGGAACTGGTCCCCCCTAGGGTGGACCATAACTCATCGGAGGTGGAGCATATAGTTCAAGTTGAGGGTGTGAAATGGATCCAACGATACCATCAGTGGCATGATATGCCTCCGGTGCATTAGCAGCGCCAAGCTGAGGCAGATTGGGAGTGACAGTATAAACATAACCTTAGTGGGCGTAGATCAAGTCAAATTTCAAAGCTACTTGAAGTGCATCTTCCTCATATTGAGGGAAGTAAGAAGAAACATATTTATCAATGGGGGCAAAAGAGATCTAAGGAACCAATCCATATAGACACAGTATTCGAATTCAGGAGCTTTACATATGCTCCTCCTTCTACGTCATTCCTAAACATGGTCAGATAGGCAGGTGATAGAAGTTTGACAGAAAGAAGTCAATAGTTTGGTACCAGTGTCATAACGGAGAGGTAACTGGAAATAGGCTAGAAAAAATTTGGGAAGAGTCGTGAAAGTGGAATGAGTGGCTCTAGGTTAATTGACATACCACTTAGTAGTAGCTCTAGTAAGAGTGCGTCGGAAAGGGAAAATACGGATGGAGTCTTCAATGGTAGAATTGGATGAACACCACATATGGAATGAACCAACATGATTTGTGTGATTTTCTTCAGGATTACCTTCAAACCTTGGAATGTCGGAAGGAAGCTTAGAAGGCATAGTTGGCCAATTGGGGTCATGGAGAAGAGGATCATTGATGAGTTGGAAGAAATCAGAGAGACTCAAACCATCCATAAAAATAAGTAATGGAGTAGGAGTGACCATACCAATGGAGGTTCCGCTTGTGGGGTTACCCTAGTTAGTACTTGGGTTATTACCTTAGTTTCCGACACTTGTGTTGGTGCCTGACATGGTGACAATATAGGGTTGAGAAGACATGGAATAAAAAGATGAACTGGAAGGATCAATAAACTAGAGTTAGAATGAGGACTCGATGGAGGACTGGTAGGATTTACTCTAACTCGATGGGGGGGAGTAATATGTCCTAACAGAAACTGACGAAGAAGGCCTCAAATTATCTGCAACAAAATCCTAGGGGTAGAAATGATTTCAAGGAAATGATGACCTTAAGGAATAAAGGGTGATGATAGGAAAAAAAGAGCAACAAACAACAAGAAAACACCTAGTGCAGTGGTGCCAAGTGTAAATTAACTATATTAATGATGCTACTCTAATACAAGTAAGCACATCCTATCAAAGAAAAAGACCTATAGCCTGTAGGTGGTCTAAATCGTCAAACAATCTTAAATCTATTGTTTAAAATGGCCTTCCAAAGAGCCTTTTCCTTGATGGATTTTGATCCCCGCAAGTGGAGTTGTCCAGAGAAAGGTAGAGTAAACAACTTACTTCTTCCCACAGCTAGTCCTATAAGGTGCTTTCCTAAGATTGGTCACTATGGTTACCTTCATCCCATGGGGGTGGTTGAGTCTTGAGCTTCTTGATGATTAGCCATCGCATGGGATTCCCTGCCACGGTTTCCGTAGCCCCAAGTACAATCGCTTGCACGATGACTTAGCCTAACCCCCTCTGAATCGGGTTTTTGACGCACTCCAGTTTTGGACCATGGGATGGTGAAGGATTTTAATCTCCCTAATATGTCAAATTCTATGTCTCAATTTACGTGATCGGTGGGTGTTATTGGAATCCTATCCCACCGATCCTGCACCTAAACTAGACTGGTTGTTTGGCCATGGTGCCCAAGTGATTTTAATCTATGTATGTTAAATTATTAAGGTGTAGTGTTTGTTGAAATATGGCAACAAGAATATTCCAATTTAATTTGTCCTTGAATTAAATTGTAAATTAAAATCAAATTTAGTCTTAGCAGCTACTTTGAAATAATTAATTAATTTATTTTAAATTAATTAGTTGGAGAAATTCAAGTTAGAAGTCTTTCAGAAGTCATGCAAGAGTTATCCCTTAAATTAAGGAGATAAGATTGATTTATATTTGAGTTGTAATTAGTTAACTCAGTTTACTAAGTTAAGTCCAGTTAAATTAGTTCCAAACTGTTTGAGGGACTAATAGTGAGTTAACAGTCAGTTGATGCATGCATGCACTCACCTAGTGCTACTCCAGTTAACTCAAGATTCCATCATCAGAAACTCATGCATCTCTATTCTGAGAAAGACCCAGTTGAGATTAAAGTCAAGGATAGTGTATTATCAGTTGCATGTGTTTTCTCAAAGAGAAAACTCATGCCTTTGAGAAAACACATGCATGCAGTCAAGGATTTATCCTTGAGGATTGCACAGTTTTGGAGGATTGGTTTTCCACTTGGTAAAGGATAATCATCCACAAGGAACAACGCAAGGAAGTAGGAGCTTGGAGGGTAGAGAGGAAGGCTGGAGAGAAGCCAAGATTGTCTGTGAGCATCTGTGAGGATTGTACTGAGAGCTGGCTAGCTATGAGAGCTAAGGCTTTGTATAATTCCTATGTATTTCCACCATGTATAATAATACAATAGTGTGGGGTTTTTAGCTGAGGCTTTCCCCAAAGTATTTTCATGTGTATTGTGTCATTGATTCTTCTTTTTCTGGTTATATTGTTTAGCTCGATCTTTAAGATTCCCCTAATTGATAGTAGAAGTAGGTTATAGTATTCTTCTTTGATTTATATTGCATTATCGGGTTAACCTACACATAATTTCTACATGGTATCAGATATGGATTTGTAGAAATCTTTACATGGTATCAAAGCGAGGATTTGTAGAAATTTTCTACATGGTATCAAAGTTGGATTTGTAGAAATTTTCTACATGGTATCAAAGTTGGATTTGTAGAAATTTTTTACATGGTATAAGAGCTGTGAACAATATACTGAGAAGAGAATTCGAAATTTGAAGTTCAGGGTTGCAGGTGCAAATTGAATTCATATCATACTTCAAGGTTGGTCAATGGCATTCTATGGCTTGAGACTCGAGTATGGCTTGGAAGGTAGCTCGAATTACATAGCATAGAAATATATAATGGAGGTTGTATTAGAAGACATTGGCTTGAAGGAATTCATTGATTAAGAAATCCCAAAGCCAGCTTCAACTAATGCACAATAGTTGGTTGAGTGGAAGAAGTGTGTGGCGAAGGCGAGATGGATCATCCTTGAGGGAGTTCGAGACCATATTGTCTCGAGTCTCCATGGGAAGGATACTCCATTTTCAATGTGGAAGACATTGAAGGACCTCTACCAGAACAATAGCGACCAGAGGAAATTGGCGCTCAAGGATAAGCTTTGAAGAATCAAGATGGAGAAGGGTGATACTATTTCCACATATCTGAACAAGCTCACCACCTACAGAGATGAGCTTGGCAGTTTGGGAATAACTACTATCGATGATGATATGGTGAGCCTTGCTCTCCTTGGCCTTTCAAAAGAGTTGGAATAGCTACTAGGACTCTGGGAATGGAAGGGAGAAACTGCCGAATTGGGAACGACTGTGGTCAAATCTTATGCAAGAGGAGATCAAGAGGAGCACACAAGATGGTTCTTCATTCGGGAATGATGATGAAGAAAATCTGGCCTTAGCAAGTAAGGCAAGGAAAGGGTAGGGGAAGGCTTCCCATTTCAAATCGAATTCTTCTCATGGAGGGAAGAAGGGTGACATGTCTAGAGTAAGATGCTTTAATTGTCACGAGATGGGACATTATGCGACTAATTTCCCATCGAAGAAGTCCAAGAAGGGATCCTCGGAAGGATCGGAAGGTGAGGCATTAGCCTCTCAGTTTGAAATGGACTTTACCCTCATTGCATGCATGTTGTCATTGATGATGGGTTATGTCTGGTATCTTGATAGTGGAGCCTCATTCCACATGATCGATGATAAAAATTTATTCAGTGCCTTGGAGGAGAAAGACCTCAATATGCGCATAGAGATGGGTGACGATGGAAGATATAGTGTTTCAGGAGTGGGCATAGTTGCTTTTCAGAGGGAGCATGGAGCTCCTCTCACCTTGATAGATGTGATGTATGTGCTTGGACTGAAGAAGAACTTGGTATTGGTCACGATGTTGGATGACAAAGGCTACAATGTTGTCTTCAGTAAAGGAAAGGCGTTCCTAAGACACATAGCCACGAGCCAGACCAAGAGGATAGGGATTCGGGCGAAGAATCTCTATAAACTAGAGGTAGATGATTGTGCAACATTGAGTACAAAAGAAGAATTGGTGCAAAGCTAAGACATTGGCGAGTTGTGGCACAGGCGGTTGGTCCATTTTCATCATGGGGCTTTGAAGATAATTCAGCAGATATCTACAGGACTTCCCAAAGGTAAACTTGAGCAAGTTGACACATGCAAGTTTTGTACCTTGGGAAAGTACATCAAGTCTTCCTTTCATGATCGAGAAAATCAAGAGGAGGCTACTTAGAGCGAGTTCATACTGATTTGTGTGGGCCATTCTCGACGACATCCACAGCGAAGCAAATGTATTATGTGATTTTCATTGACAACTATTCTCATAAATGCTGGATTTATTTCATGTAGAAGAAGGACCAAAGTTTCAAAAAGTTTTGTGAGTTCAAAGCTTTGGTCGAGAAAGATTCAAGGAAGAACATCAAGGCCTTGAGAAGCGAAAATGGTGGAGAATATGTCTCTCAAGGGTTTAAGGACTTCTGTGCAGTGGAAGGAATTAAACGAGAGTTGATGGCACCTCATAGACCACAACAGAATGGGGTGGTTGAGAGGAAGAACATAGCTATTGTAGGGGAAGCACGAGCAATGCTGCATGACCAAGGCCTACCACTTCACTCGTGGGTTGAGGCATGAAACACAACAGTCTATTTGCAGAATAGAAGCCCACGTCGCATACTTGGGAATCAGACACTAGAGGAAGCTTTCTCCTGTAAGAGACCAGATGTGGGTCACTTCAGGATCTTTGGCTCATCGGTATATTTCCATGTGACAAAGGATGCATGGAAGAAGCTTGAGCTAACAACAGATTTGGGAATACTTGTGGGGTGCACTGATACACCTCACAACTATTGGGTGTACTTGCCTACCAGTCAGAGGACATTGGTTCGCAGAGATCTCAACTTTGATGAGAAAAAGGCCATGCGAGTTTCCCTTGAGAGGGAGCTCCAACTACAGGTTGTGGAGGGACTGTTGGTTCCTAAGGAGGAGGAACCTCAGACTGATGCAGAGCAGCCGCATGCAAAGGTTCTAGGAGTAGAGACATCCACTCAAGAAAAGTCTTCCAGGGATAGATGGAAGCGCATAAGAGAAGTTGACAAATTGTTGGAGGATACGAGAGAGAATGTGGGAGCACCATTTTCTCAGCGCATACAGAGGAGGTCACCTGAGAGGTACACTGGATACATGGCCCTTTCTGGGGAATGTGTTGAGACGGAGCCATCTTCCTTTGAGGAAGCAATGCAGCAGCCGATTTGGGTTAATGTTATGGTGGAGGAGTATGACTCCATAGTTCATAACATTGTTTGGGATGTAGTTTTGAGACCAGAGAACAAGTCAGTTGTGAGTTCCCGTTGGCTTTACAAGGTAAAGCAAACTGTTGATGGTAGTGTGGAGAACCATAAGGCAAGATTTGTTGCCCGTGGCTTTTCACAGGTCGAGAGGATCATGTTGTTGTAGTATACTTCGACAAAGGAGCAAGATGCTGACATTTTGACAAAGGCATTGTCAAAGTGTAAATTCGAGTTCCATAGAGATAGGATTGGGGTGGCAGATAATCCCTTTCTTGTTGAGAGGGAGTGTTGAAATATTGCAACAAGAATATTCCAATTTAATTTGTCCTTGAATTAAATTGTGAATTAAAATCGAATTTAGTCTTAACAGCTACTTGGAAATAGTTAATTAATTTATTTTAAATTAATTAGTTGGAGAAATTCAAGTTAGAATTCTTTCTGAAGTCATGCAAGAGTTATCCCTTAAATTAAGGAGATAAGATTGAGTTATATTTGAGTTGTAATTAGTTAATTCAGTTTACTGAGTTAAGTCCAGTTAAATTAGTTCCAAATTGTTTGAGGAACTAATAGTGAGTTAACAGTCATTTGATGTATGCATGCACTCACCTAGTGCTACTCCAGTTAACTGAAGATTCCCTCATCAGAAACTCATGCATGTCTATTATGATAAAGACCCAGTTGAGATTAAATTGAAGGACAATGTACTATCAATTGCATGTGTTTTCTCAAAGAGAAAAGTCATGCATGAAATCAAGGATTTATCCTTGAGGATTGCGCAGTTTTGGAGGATGGGTTTTTCACTTGGTAAAGGAGAAGCATCCACAAGGAACACCGCAAGGAAATAGGAGCTTGGAGGGCAGAGAGGAAGGTTGGAGAGAAGCCAAGTTTTCCTGTGAGCATCTGTGAGGATTGTACTAAGAGCCAACTAGCTATGAGAGCTAAGGCTTTGTATAATTCCTATGTATTTCCACCATGTATGATAATACAATAGTGTGGGATTTTTAGTTGAGGTTTTCCCCAAAGTATTTTCATGTGTATTGTGCCATTGATTCTTCTTCTTCTAGTTATATTGTTCAGCTCGATCTTTAAGCTTCCGCAAATTGATAGTAGAAGTAGGTTATAGTATTCTTCTTTAATTTATATTGCATTATTGGGTTAACCAACACACAGATTTTCTACATGGTATCAGAGCGAGGTTTGTAGAAATTTTCTACAATGTTTAAAGTCTTGCCTTGGCAGTGTTAATCAAGCTCACGTTCGCTTAGGGTGTGAGTGTGTGAAAATTATGTGTCAAGTGGATGAGTTAATTGAGTATGTTTTATGAGGCCATGTGCTACTGAAAATAAAGTGTTGAAATACTATAAATAATGCTAAAAATGACAGAATAATATATAGTCAATCAAGCACACAAAACCCCACCCAAAAAGGTTATCAAGAAGCTAAGCAAGAGAAGGAAAACAAGCTACTCAAAAACACATAAAAGGCCTAAAATACCTAATGTCAAAGGGACTGATATTTAGAGGCACTAATCTATTGTAAATCGTGCATATAAACAGCAAAATTCAAAGGTGACAAATGTTGTAAAGGATAGGTATGAAGCTCCAAAACCGAGGATGCTCAAGGGGATCCTAAGGGGGAAAGGAAAAACCCAAACTCTAAAGGGATAAAAGGTTAAATGAACCTATTTAGAAGTGTTGTAAAGTAATGGATCAGACTCTAAAAAGTAGTGGTTGAAAATGTTGAAACCCTAGACTCCTCACCCACCCAATCTCTACCTAAAACGGTGGAGGTGTACTATAAACCCTAGGGAGATTTTTCCTTCCTCAAAGAGAAAAAATAAGAGAATCTAGGCCTGGGTGAGGCTGAAATATAGATAAGAAACCCTTCCCAGTCCACACACAACACTCTCAACTAATCTGAAAAAAATTCTCAAAAAATAATAATAATAATAATAATCCAAAATGTAGGTATTGCCTAGAAATAGTGGAAAATGCAGATAATGGGCCAAAAAGTGCACTCTGGAACACAAATTTGGGGTTGAAAAGTGCCTTTTTCTCCTGGGACTCTTGGTCAGCAGATATCACATAGATTTTGTCGTCTCCTACTCGGTTGGTACCTGTGACCCGTGGAAAGAACAAAAAATCCACGAGAATCTGAAAATTTGGCAAAAAAGGAAAGAAAAATATAAATAGAAATTGAGAGGCTATAAATAGCTACAGAAAATCATGAAATTGACTGAAACTCCAGTCACCCAAGAACTGAATTACTACACTAGTGGAGTCACCATTTGTTAGTATGAAATTTCTTGGAAGGTGTACCAAAAACATCTCACTTAAGTCATCGGTGATGAGTGACCCCAACAACAACTTGTGGTTGCTTATGCTTTAAATATGAAATAACAAAATGAGAAAAACCTGCAACAAAAAGATATATGTGATCCAAAACAAAAAACAACAATATATATATCCAATGTAATAACCAAATAAGGAGATCTACAAAAAGGGTTTACAAATCCCCCTCCGTGGGATGGGTCCTTTGATGTCCTTGATGCTTCAGTAATCGATTCTCTCTCTCAATATGTGAAAAACACAAAATAATGTGTAGAACTCAAGTGGGAGCTCAAATGCAAGAAGATCATAGTGGTGAAAATGATAATGATCATGGTGAAGAATGAATGGAAAACCCTCTTATTTATAACAAAGTATTGGGTTGATCTCGAAAATTAATAATAAAATAATATTGACCAAATCAAGATCTGGCCATTAGGAATATTTTATTATATTTTTTGGAGAGGGAAAAGATATTCAAAATGGTCAAATATCTTTATTTAGAAATAATTAACAAATAAAATAATTTATTAATTAATTTGTGAGGATTTGAAATGGTGTGAAATAATTATTTATTTAATTATTCCTAAGTGATTTAGTAAAATGTGACAAGGAATAATTATCAAATAATAATTTAATAATTATTCTAGAGAAAATTAAATAAATAATGAATTATTCAATTATTCTCATGGGGTTTTTTAATTTTAATTAGAAATAATCTAATAAAGATGATTTACTAAATTATTTCCCATGATAAAAGTGATTTTACTATGGTAAAATTAATCCTACATGGTGTATTTCAATCCGCCTAGTTAGAAATGGCTAGGAGATCATTTTTTGGTGATAACAAAGTATGTAGGTGCAAATTGGAAATGGACTAATATGAAGCTAGTTGAACCCTTGCTAGGAATAGAATGCACAACACTGCCTCTGAGATAATAAGTCTAGGTAGAAAATGCAAATAACATTTAATGTTGCATTGGAGGGCACGTGAAGAGGGTCACTTAGAAGGAAAGTAAGACATGACACATTCAATAATCAAAGGTGGAAAATCCCTCAATGGTCATCTAACCATAATCAATGGTTGGGAACCTTCTAGAGAGAAAATCACAACATTGGATTCTATAAGAGGGAACACCTTTCAACATAACTATGTTTGGTTCTTTTTTTCATTTCATTTTTCAAGTTGTGTGTAACCATATATATTTTCTACAAACCCAAATTTGATACATTGTTAGGGCTATAAAAACTTGGATTGTTTTCACCTTCCCCTCAAATTTGCCTCATGAGGATGTTCACATGTTGATGCCTACAAACCACTTTGGGCATCAATGCGTATAGTGCTCTGCTTTTTGACCTTTAGAAAAGAGAAAAATATCTCCAAGGCCAATGTTATTCTACAGAGGATGCGTACGTAATACTCATTTTTACCTCCTTGTGTTTGTATATGGACATTTGATAATGTACAATGTATGTGTGATCCTAATGTACATTTGTAATTCTTATACTGGTGTGGGATCAAGGGCATTGATGACATGTAAATAGAGTTATATGCAAAAATTTAAGTGATATGTAAAATAATTTCTATCACAAGGCCAGGAATCCACTAGGGAATTTGTAAATAATATATGAATTATGATGTTTAATATAGCCTAAGTGAGGCCCATGATGGAGGCCCATGATGGTGATGCAATTGCATTCCTAATAAAAATGAGCATGCACAACATAGGAGAGCCTCCATTTTTGTGATTCCATGGTCCCAACTCAAGGGTGGAAATCCCATTGGATTGCATATGATTGAGAGGAAAAACCATTCCTCCACACCCATTCCATGTGGTTCAGCGATACTTACAAATAAGTTTGTCATTTATTTTACATTTATTTATTATAGATTTATGTTGTGATAAATATTGTTGTTTAATAGTAAATGGTATCACTAAAATATATAAAAGCAATATGATGTTATGTATAAATTATAGAAATTCAATGCATTGTGTATGTTGATATATAGATTTGTGTTGAATATTAGTATATGTGCTATTATAAGCCTCATGTAGAAATATAGTTGATATTGATAATAAAATTTGTGAAATGGTGCCACCTGGCCAAGGAAGGTCGTTAAAGCCACACTAACTTATGCTTTTTCCCTAACCAATACTAAAAATAGGAACAATCTCATGTCATTGATATATATTATATTTATTAATATAAGGCTAAGCATTTTTTAGCTTAAGTGCATCTTATTGCATACATTTCAAAAAGGATCCTATCCATAATAAGGAAAAAGAGTTTTTTTTTTTTTTTTTTTCTCTAGATAAGGAAAAAGAAAAGGAAAGCATGCTCATGGTGAGATGGGATAGATTGGCTATGACAAAAAAGCTTGATGGATGGAGACTTACTTATGGAGAAGGCTTGTGTCAAGTGATATGAATTCGAAAGTACATGGATCCTCTCTTTTTTCCCCAGGAAAAATTGTAATTTTTATTAATGAAAAAAAAACTACATGTCGTAGATGCTTGTAAAGAATTCATCAAACTAGTCAAGACTAGTGATCATAGAGCCAATACAAATCAATTATAGAGAAACAAGTTACCCTTTTCTCCATTTCTTCTTTTCTAATTTTTTCCATTCTCCTTGAGATGGAGTGGTTGATACAAGAGCTAATTGGTTCTCTTCATCCATTTTCAGAATTTCCTTGTCTGAATCCGAGCTTTCTGAGACGTGTTGACGTTTGTATCCTCCCTATTCCTTAGACTCGTGTCTCCCCTTTAGTTGCGTTGTGGGAAATGGGGTTGTTGACACTTCATCATTTGTTGCCTCCTTTTCTCCATTTCCTTGTGGATTTTGACCTTGTTCATTGGTGTGGGGACCCAGTTCTTCTTCATCCTCATCGTCCTCAGGTAGATGCTGAGAAAATTTCCATCCTTTGGGTTGCTTCCCTAATTTATTCTTCCTTCGTCACTCTTTCTTGGCCTTGGGACATGTATTTTGTAGATTTCATGTCTGTCGACGTATTCGGCATCTAAAATTCGTATTTTCAAAATCTAGAAACTGTGTCCAACACTCCTTGTTATGAGTCAAGAGAATGTGATCTGACAATCCTTTGCTGAGATCCACCTCCACAGAAATTCTGGGAAAAATGAATATTCTCTCTTCAAATATTTGTGTATCTATCTTTAGGTATCACCCTAAAATATTTCCAATGCCTTCTAGTACTTTATGATGCCATAAGTGTAGTGGGATATTATGCAATCTAACCCATACTAGAATTATTGATACTACCATGTATTTGCATCAAATTATGGAAATCATGGAGTAACAAAAAGTCTCGTAGTTCCTCAAAACCATGGGTCTTCTTGCAGAATGTATTCTCGTTCCTACGATATTGCAAACTTTACTATGAAGAAGCCTTTGGAGCATAGGTGGATCTCATAGTTTATTGACCAATTTGTGAAGATCCAGTGAAAAAGATCCATTAGATTGGGCAAAAAGTTGTTGTATATTCATATAAAATCTTGGGATTCATATCTTGAAAGAAGATCATTTGTTTTTTATAGATCTATTGTCAATGTTGGAACTTGATTCAGTTGTTCCACTATATAGGGACTAGGTATATTGTGCGTTTATTCTGAATTTGCAGAGGCATTTTGTTTTCCATTTAGGATGTCTTTGAAAGACGGGCCTCCTTGATTCAACGTTGGTCCTTTGGGAAGATTAGATCTAGACACACCCCCTGCATCCTTTGTTTTGCTTGATCCAGAAGATCCTCGCTAAAGTCTCAAATTTAAAAAATTGGTGGATGATGGAGTGACATTATAATATTGTATCTTCATTTCATTTTGAATTTATTTGCCTCCCCATATCTGGCTTTGAATCATTATCGAAAACCCCAGGGGGTGAAGGATATTTTGCTTCAAATCTTTAACCCTTTCAGAAGCCCGAACTTTTCGATAAATATTTGTAAAGATATTTGAGGTCCTGGATCTAGAATCCTTACTTGACAATCATATTTTTCAACATCTAGATTTGTGTCACAATACAAATTTGGGAGGCTTTGAGGAGGCTGCAGCGTGAAGAAGAAAATCATAAGTAAGATCTAGTCCCTGGGAAACCTTAGATCAGTTAAGGAGAGCATCCAATCTATCAAACTACACCACAACTCCATCTCCAAACCTCCCTTTTGACTGCTTAGTTCCCATAGAGAGATGAGAACCTCCCGATACATCTGATTTAACCATGGATTTACTGCTTGGATGGCTCCAGAGAGATAATCCACAACTGTGTCCATGGCGGACTGATTGTCAGATATGATTAAAGCCTCGCCTATGGGGAGAAAAAATCTGGTCAGTTGCTTCCGTTCTAGGTGCGTAGTTTTCCAAACTAGATCCGAAATAGATCTGTGTCTCCCTTTACCTTCGGTTGATCTATGTTCCCAAGTGATCTCCCTCCGAACTTATGTGGCGACACTCATTAAACCCTCTGTCATCATTTCCAATAAGTTTCCAAATGTGTCCATTATATGGAAAACCTTGGTCCTCTCATTTCCACCATTGGGGCACTAGCTGACATGGAAAATTGGAAATGGGTTTAGGGTTCCCATTGGAATTAACACATTATGCTAATGGATACAAGGTACCTAATGGTTTATTTAATGTCATATACACACAGATATAGGTCCCTAATTATTTGTTGATTGTCATACACACACAGATATAGTTCCCTAATGGTTTATTGAATGTCATACACACACAGATATATGTGTGTGTGTGTGTGTGTGTGCAATCTCCAAACAATACAAGCTCATAAAGGGAAGGTTGGGAACCTACAATCGAGATGAGGTTGATAGGAGAGTTTTCTTGGAGTGGAAAGGGTATATTCACAAATTGACTACTAACTTTACACACACACACACACACACACATATATGCTTGTGTGAATTCTCCAAACAATACAAACTAGTAAAGGGAGGGTTGGGAACCTACAATCAAGATGAGGTTGGTTGGAGAATTTTCTTGGAGTGGAAAGGGTATATTCACAAATTGAATACTAACTTTGTCAAAATTCATTTTGAAGAAGATCCAATAATCAGTGTAAAATCCCTCTACAAATAAGGTGTGTTGCCATGATTTTGGAAGGTCTGGTAATTATGAAAAAGTGGTGGTGAACCAAACTTTGGCATATCAAAGCACACTTGAAGACCAAATTTTTTCTTTGGATGGCCCTCAAGTCCTCACAATATATGTAGTAATTAAATGCACATGGAAATTTCCAAACACATGTTGTCTATGCATAAGTAAATGCAAACAGTCTATCATCTACTGATATGTTGTTGTTACTCCAATGAGGTTTGGGAAACATCAATAACATTCACCAGGGAAGGAGGGTGATGAGCCTCATAAATGGGTAATTATATGGGCTCATTTTACCTCCTAACCTATTCAATCAACCATTATCTTAGCTTATTGTATGATTTTTTGATTATATTTATGCTTATGGAGTGAGTTGAGTTAGTTATGATGCCATGTGGTCTAACATGTGTTTAATGCAGATTATTGATGAATTTCGAGGTCAAAGTCAAGGATCCAATGGAAAATGGCAGCAATAACTTGAAGTGGAAAAAGGAGAGGACTTATAGGAGGGAATCCCCCTCATTTATTACTCCTCACTTCGAATTCCCCTTCATTCAGCTTGGAGTACAAGGAGCTGAATCATGCACTAGAAGGCAGCCGAGCAAGTGGAGGATGACTGATGATTATCTCAAATTTTGGGATCCAAGCCTCCCTGATTTTAAGGAAGTTGTTGGTAGCTTCATTTGTATAAGTAGAGAGGCCTAGGGCCTCACTAGGGTCAAAATTTTGTTGGATTTTTGCTTATGTAAACTCTGCTCCAACTTCGAGCTTATTATTTTGTGACAGTTTCATGTAATATTGTTATTGTTTTGATAATAAAGATGGAATTCTTTTTGAGCTAGCACTGAGTTACCTCAGAGGGCTGAAGCTCTTGGGTTAGGGCCCAATACAAGCAACCAAGCTCCTCTTTACTTGTATTTGTATGTTTTATTTCAGTTTGTAGATTAGGTTGTTGTTAGATGTATTTCTTTTAATGGTTAAGCATAGGTTTCCTTTGATGATTCAGTAATTTGCTTCCATTTCTGCTTTCTATAGCAGGTTAAACAGTGATTAGAAAAGACTCAAAAGGCTAGCAATAGTACCTTGGCCTCTCTTCCTCCCTTTGGGACCATGAGTTGAGGCAAAGACCCTCTTGCTACCCCAAAAATACAGATTTTCCTCATTCATAGGACTTCTAGTGTTTGTAGCTTTTTAGTAGGTTAATAGTCCAGATTTGCTTTGCTTTATATCTTCTTCATCATGCTCACTTCTTTATTTGTAGTAGTCTTCTTTCATGCTTTCCTTTCTTGCAACATTTCTCAACATTTCCTTTCATAGATCATAATATAGACTAGTTTGATGCAAAACTTTGTTTTTCTAGATGCACTCATTTCATTGCTTGTTTGATCTTATTGGTTGACTATCAGTTCCTTTGCAATAGATCTCTTCTAGCAGCAGGCTAGCCTATCAACCATCCCATCCTCCATCTGATCCATGCCCTACAGGTCGCCCAAGTATCACCTCAATTCTGCCTTAGTTTCCTGCATTTTCCATAGAACTTAATCCTCTCTCCTTGAGCAAATTCAATCATCTTTCTCTCTCCTGGTGGTTCATGGTAGACCATAGGCCCCTTTACACCTCATTACAACCTTCATCCACATCTTTCACCCAAAATACACCTTCAAAACAGTGAAAACTTCTCTCGGCCTCCTCCTGTAGGTTCTCTGTAGAACGTTGTTTTTCCTCCTGTAGATTTTCCTGTAGGCTTTCTTTTGAAGGCCGAGTGTGGGAAAAGCCTCTAAAAGGCCACCTGAGACCTCCTAGGACCCATCCACACCATCCTACATCCTCTCAAGTCCCAAAACCACCCTCCAACGCCACCTATTCGTTGCCACATTCACACACAATAAATTATATGCATGTCAAATTCACATAAAAATACATAAAAATCCAAAAAGATGTTTTTTGCTTATTTACTTCCAGAAATAGCTTAGTTAGATGTTGTTTACTTCCTTGAGTAGGTAATGGCATTCCTTTCATGGTTTTCATAGCACTTTCTGCAAAAGTAGGATTAGTTGGTCAATTAGGGTTTACTAGGTTTGCTTTACATTTCAGTCTTTCTCCTTTCTGCAATTAGAATAACATCTATCTTTCTTTCCTTTCATCACATATAGAGCTTCTTCTGGAATCCATAGAAGTTGGCTTGAGCTCCTAGTGATCTTGCACTAGCTAACCAAGTGACAACCTGCAGTAAGAACTAGTACTTGTGCATATAGCACTGACGCTTCCAAGTTTGTTACGAACTACCGGGTTGATAAGAGTAAAGTAGGCAGCCCAGGAGTTGCAGCATTATTGCTGCAATACTGGTGCTCACCACTTTTTGGCGCCGTTGCCGGAGAAGTGTCAAAGTATTATGTGATTACCACTTTCTTCTATTTTCTATTGCAACATTTTGCTAATAGTTTATTTCAGCAAAAGTAGACTAGTCCTTTCTTTTCCTTCAGTTCTGCATTTCCTTGCTTTCCTTTTCAATTCTGCAAATTTCTATTTGGAAAGTTCATTTCAGTTAGTTGCAATTTTTTTTGTTCAATCAATTTTAGTTTTGCAGGTACTATCAGTGTGGGGAAAAAAGAAAAAAAACCAACCAAAAATATTTCCTTTCATGCCTTGTAGGAATAGAGATAACTCGGGAAAAATTTTTCCCAACACCCCCACTACTTCACACAGCCAACCTTCTCTCTTCTTCGGTGGCTACGATCAAGAAGAACCCTTAGGTGAACAACAAGACATGTTTGAAGAACCTATAAGGGAAGAAGAAGAAGAAAACATTCCTTTGGAGCCAATGGTTGAAAACAAAAATGCTAGGGGGAATGGAGAGAGAATAGAGGGTACCTTTCCCATTCGGGAGACCAATGGGGACACCAAAATGAAGAATATAAGTCCTTCCACCCTGTTATCTCAAAATCAGATCCTGATAGGCTGCTGGTCAGGTTGACTCTAAGTAACTATTTCAACCTACTTTAGGCTGAGGCTTAGCCTCCTCAACCTGAGAGGGCTCTCTCTTGATGGATTAATGATTTTGATTAAACATAAGATGGCTAACTCTTATAGAACAACTGTGAAAAATATGAATGGCGGAAACACATTAAACAAAACTATCCATTGGGCTTATGGAGTCAACAACACCTCAATATAACAATGAACTCAACCCTACATGGAAGTCAGGGCATTCAGCATTTAAACATTCAAAACATAAACTAATATGGGACCACACAGTTTATAAATGTATACAGGAAGTCAGAGCACATTCAGTGAATTCTGAGTGATTATACATCCATACCACTGTAAGAATTAAGAAAAGGACAACATCACATATTCTGAACATAAAAAATCCTTCATGAATCCTGAGAAGTAAAGTCAAGCATGTATTACTGAAAATGAGTCTTACATAGGCCAAATACAAGCTTTTCCATAAAATTTTCCAACCTTGATTACATTGTTGTTTCAGCTATATATAGAGCTCTTATTCTAACTGATCGAGATTCCTCCTCCAGCATGAGGGGAATTCGAAAACTACTTCTATTACTGACAACTCTTAAACTCTAACTACTTAATAAATACAACAAAGAGTTGACTGGAGTTTTTAGAGATCTAAATCAAGTAGGATTCTAATTCCAAATTATGCTTTGATTTACAATCATTCTCGTTCTTTGACATCTGGTCCTCTTCTAGTTTGGCTGTGATGGATCTTCAAGGCTCCATGTTGGTCTTCAATGTCACAAGTTTTCCATTTTCCTAAAACATAGGAAATTATCCCTGTTTTACTGGTCTTTGGTTTACCTCAAAATGTTCGAATCCAAAGAAGCATGTCCTTTATCCTTTAATTACCCAAAATAGAGCAGACTACCATGTCCTTGATGTGCCGTCCACCGTTTTCATGTACCTGTGTGATGACAAAACCTTTAAAAAAGATTTGTCGCTTTGTCAATCATAATTGATCAACTGAATTGTAACATGCAGCTACAGCAGTTTCGTAGCGCTCAAAAGCACAGTCTTCCTTTCATAGCTAATGACATCATGGACCTCTGCCTCTTCTCGTGAAAGCACCCGCCTATGGTTTCGTTCCTTCTCCACCTTCCTCATATAGTTTAACACCTTTTTGAACCATTCAGATGTTGAAGCTCAGACAGAGATTGCCATTGACAGTGCGTATATGACTGTCCTTTCCACTTAATCAAGAACTCCATTTCACTCCAATCTAGCTCCCCATCCATTGGCATGTTCAAGACAACCAGCTCAGGCTGTTCTTTTTCTGCTGGTCTGCTTTAGTCCATTCCAGAGTCTTTGTCAACATCAGGCAATTCTCGGTGCCATTTGCTTTATGAACCATAGGACCTGCACCAAGAACCCACCGAGGAATAGACATGGCAAACACACCCTTGTTCTACATCCTGATTAAGAAATTGTCTTTGCGCATGATACGCATTATAACATCATGAGCTGAAAGATCTTTGACAACACAGAGTCGCTGAATGCTTTGAAATTGAACGGTCTTTTCCAACACAGATGACCAGGAGATAGTTTGCATTTCCCAATCTGTAATTTTGAGGCTGTTCTTATAAAAATTGCGGATCTCAAGTGTGTCTTTCAGCTGGGCGTAAAATCTCAGAAAACAGAATATCCAGTACAATGAGAATATCCCTAAAAACTGAGCTCAAGATTGTTTACAAGGAATAGTTTCAGACTGCCCCAAATTCAAAGAATAGAAGCAAAATCTAGAAGAACATTTCCCCGATTTCTCTGATACTATTTTGAAAAGCCTGATTGAATGACCAAAACTACAGAGTAAAATACAACTGCAAACATGTACCAGTACCAAGACACCTAACGACCTAATGATGAGGATAAGCGGTCGGATATGATAGACGAAGTGTATAGGCTGACAACTGTTGATGGATTTTGATGGATATGACAGTTGTGAAATATTGGCTATGGATTCGAACAAATCCCCCAATTTCATAGCGCAGCCAGTGAAAAATATGAATTATGCCCTACGAAATCACTTAAAACATGTTGCGCTGCGAAACTGATAAAGGGATTTATGTGCTGCAAAACCACTTTAAAATGATTACAGGCGCTACGAAATCACCTAGACAATTTTAGCTTTGAAACGAGTTTGGACCTATGATATCCATGTGAGATGTAAGACGAATGATAGACTAAGATAGATAATTGACTCCTTTATACATACCAGCAATACTCTTAACAAGACTCCTATTCAAACTATTTAGACTCTAAAACCAGATGAAAAGACTAGACCCAAAATTGACACCAACCCTTTGACAAACAATTGAACTGATGTGAACAATTTAAAATTTTTCTTGAGTGATAGCACACCCTACCTCATTTCCATGGTCTAACCACAGAAGATCCTGACACCTTTTTGTTTGAGTTTGTTGTTATCTATCAAACCTATGACTATGTAGAAGATGAGAAAAAGTTGAAACTGTTCCCTTCTATTCTCAAGGATGCAACACTGAGCTGGTTCATGGGATTACCTGGCAATAACATCACAACTTGGGCTCAGATGCAGCAAGCCTCTAATAATAAGTATTGAAACTATTGTAGGTCAAAAGATACTAAAGAAGAAATTTTTGAATGACCATAGGAAGTGATGAGTCCCTAGAAGACTACGAAGAGAGGTTCCAGCTCAGTTACAAAAGGGCCAGGTGTACACTTGACCCTAAGTCTCTGAAGTTGGTCATGCTCAGGGGGATTCGGGAAGATATTTTAGACACCCTCCATCTACTGGCTGAGGGAGACATCTACCAACTATCCTATGAGGACATAAAGATTGTTTTTAGAAACCACTCTAGAGCAGCTAGAAAGAAAGGTAGGAGGAGTCAACCCATAGCCAGTACCTCTTCCTCTAACTCATCCATTAAAGGAGAAATTGGAAACATGATGGAAGACTTCAAGAACGAGATGATGCAGACTCTTGCCATGCAAATGGATACCTTACATATCAAAAGGAAACAAGAGGAAGCAGAGAGGGCTTTGGCCAGTTTTTGCCCTAGATGCACTAGGAGGCATCCTAGGAATGAATGCCCATTGAACTCTATAGAGGTTTGTTCAGTTTGTGAAGAAAATCATTCTACAGATAAGTGCCCTTCTTTACCTGGACTTAAAGTTGTATATCAAGGAGCTGAGGTAGTCACTGAACAACTCTATTACATAAACCAAATGAGGCCACATGGACCTAGACCATATCATCAGGGGATGCAAGGGACATCTCATGCATACTACAACCCCAACCAAGTCACTTCCATACCTTCTTGGGTCCCCCCTGCTCATCCTTCCTGGTCCACACCTCCTCCTTGGTCCTTCCCGTCCCAATATCATTCCCAACTAGCCGCTCATTCATTTCAATCCTATGCTCAGCCACAACCTCAGTGGAATGCATCTCATCAGGGGTGGAGGCCCCAATACAACTCTCTTCCTGCTCTTTTGCCTCCACCACCTACCCAACCACAACCATTACCTCCTGCTCCACCAAAGCAACCCCAAATGCCTACCCAGCCAAATCCAAACCCGAACAACAGATAGGCTCAGCAAGTGTATAGTGGGGAACCATCATGCCCAACTTATGCTATGGAGATTCAGGAAATTAACTTGCGATCTGGGAAAGTTCTCCCAGATAGCCAGCCTCCACCCAGGGAGGTTGAGGAAGATAAAGAGGAAAGTGAACCTAAATCAATTCCACCCTTTCCTGAGAGACTATCCGTGATAGTCCAGCCTACCCCAGAAGAAACTGAACTCTTGGGAGAATTGAAACATTTATGTGTGAAGATACCACTTCTCCAAGACGTAAAAAATGTGCCTATCTACAATAGGTTGATCAAAGAGAAATGATTTAGGCATCCAGGAAGGCGTAAGAGAGATGCCCCAACCATCAATGTCATAGGAAAACTATCCGACCTGATGTTAGGGCAGGTAATCTGTCCAAAATATCTGGACCCTTGAAGCCCAGTAGTTGATGTCCACATCAATGGCACCATGATCCCTCATACCTTGATTGACTTGGGAGCTGCCATTAATGTGATGACAAAGGACACAATCTCAAACTTAACCTCCAAGGCTCCTTGAGGAAGACCACGACCGTGCTATAGCTAGCAGACCACTCCACCGTGACCCCTGAGGGGATTATGGAGGATGTGATGGTCTCCATTGATTCTTGGGAGTACCCTGCTGATTTCTTAGTTCTCCAACCAAAGGCAAAGCTCATTGGGTATCCTCTCATTCTGGGAAGACCCTAGTTGGCTACCGTTGATGCCTACATCAGCTATCAAGTTGGGAACATGACCATAAAGAACGGGAACATGTCCAAGTAGTTAATCCTATATCCTCCTGCCCAACCCTTTCTAGAACATGATCTACCTCTCTAGTTGAAGGAGGAAGATAAGGATGAAGTCTACTCTGCACCGCTTTGTGCATTAGAAATCGCCATGGGGGGAAAACATCAAGATGATGATGATATGATTGAAAATCTAATTCAGAATCCACCTCCCAGTATATCACCATTAGAAGACATAGTAAGAGAAACCCAAAACAACCCCTCAACTGATCTTTGTGGTCGATCCTACTCCTCCCCACGTCAAAAATATAGAGTTCGGCCCAGAAAGAACATTGAAAATCAATCCATCCCTATCTACTTCCCAGGAGAAGGAGCTATGTAGCCTACTAAGAAAACACCTAGATTCCTTCACCTAGAATTATAAGGAGATGAAGGGAGTGCACCCTTCAGTATGTACTCATCATATATACATCAAGGAGAATTGCAAGCTAGTTAGGAAGCCTAAAAGGAGGATGAATCCAACACTTAAAGATATTGTTAAGGAAGAACTATAGAAAATACTTGATGCAGGATTCATCTATCCCATCTCTGACAGTGAATGGGTCTCTCCTTTGGTGCTAGTTCCAAATAAAAATGGTAAATGGAGAATCTGTGTCGACTATCAGGAATTGAACAAAGCCACTAAACAAGACCATTTTCCTTTACCTTTCATAGATCAAGTGTTAGATGGTCTGGCAGGGAAAAAGTTTTTCTCTTTCCTAGATGGGTTTAGCGGGTACAATCAGATTCAAATCAGCCCAGAAGACCAAGATAAGACCACTTTCACTTGTCCTTGGGTACCTTTGCCTACTCAATCCTTCCTTTTGGTTTGTGCAACGCTCCAGCCACTTTCCAAAGAGCGGTATTGAGTATATTTTCTAAACTAGTTCATGATGTAGTAGAAATATACATGGATGATTTTACTCCTTATGGTTCTGACTTTCAGGAAGCTTTATCTAACCTAGGAAAAGTTCTAGATAACTGTATTGAGATGAACCTGTCCCTCAGTCCGGAAAAATGTGAGTTTTTAATGACTAAAGGGACCGTGTTAGGTCATGCAATATCTCAACAAGGACTGCAGGTGGACCCCAACAAAATTGCCATCATCCAAAGGGTCCCACCTCCTCAGAAGGTGAGAGATTTCAGAAGTTTCCTAGGCTTAGTCGGATATTACAGAAGATTCATTAAAGATTTCAGCAAGCTAGCCTCTCCTTTGTTTGGCCTCTTAGGCAAACATTTTGAGTTCATATGGTCAAAAAATTGTCAAGAAGCCTTAGATACCTTGAAGAGCAAGCTCGCGATTGGCCTAATTCTGAGAGGCCCAAACTAGGCCCTACCTTTTCACATTCACACAGATGCCTCAAACAATGCAATAGGAGCAGCCTTAGGACAAATTGATGAAAAGCTACCTTATGCCATATACTTTATAAGCAAAAACTTGTCAAAGGCAGAGTTAAACTATACAGTGACCAAGAAGGAACTCCTAGCTGTCGTGCATTCCTTAAATAAATTCAGACATTATATCACAGGCTATCAAACTTTTGTGCACATTGATCATGTTGCAATTAGATATTTAATGAACAAACCAGATGTAAATGCTCGCATTATTAGATGGTTGCTTTTACTGCAACAGTTTGATTTGACCATTATGGATAAGCCTGGTAAAGAAAATGTTGTTGTTGACTTTTTGTCTAGAGTAAATTTGCCTGCAAGTGAAGAAGGAATGGTGATGACCAAATGCTAGATGAACATCTATTTGTTATCTCAGTCCTCTCTCCATGGTTTGCTGATATAACAAACTACTTGGTTTCAACACAGTTCCCACCACACCTGTCCTCAAAAGAGAAGAGCAAGATAGTAAGGAAAAGCGCCCCTTTCACTTGGATTAGGGGCAATCTCTTCAAATTTGGCCCAGATCAGATCTTGAGAAGATGTGTCAGGGAGGAGGAAGTCTTTGAAATCCTCCTGACCTGTCATGATGGGCCTTGTGGAAGTCATTTTGCAGCAAAAAGAACTTCCTTCAAGATATTGAAAGCAGGCTACTACTGGCCTACTCTTCATCAGGATGTGAGGAGATATACCATCCAGTGTGACCGGTGTCAGAGGATGGGGAAACCTACTCCAAAGGATGAGATGCCCATGCAACCTCAAGTGACCTTTGAGCCATTTGAGAAGTGGGGCATGGACTTTGTGGGTCCTATCATCCCTCCTTCAAATCAAAAACAATACATAATTGTGTGCACCAATTACCTGACAAAGTGGGCAGAGACAAAAGCAATCAAAGCAGCGACAAAGGAAAAATTAGCTGATTTTTTTAGAGAAAACATATTCTACAAGTTTGGGTATCCAAGAGATTTGGTCACAGATCAAGGCAGTCATTTCACTTCCAATTTAATTGAAGATCTGCTCACACATCATAGAATCAAGCACAGGACTTCCACCCCTTACCATCCACAAGCCAATGGGTAGGTGGAGGTACTAACAGAGCATTGGAAGGGATTTTGACCAAGGTAGTGAGCAGCAGCAGAAAAGATTGGGCAGACATATTAGTTGAGGCCACTTGGGCCTACAACACAACATGGAAGACCACCACATGGTTCACACCCTATGAACTGGTCTATGGTAAGAAGGCTTTACTGTCAATAGAATTTGAATTCAATACCCTAAGGATGGCAGCTTAGCTGGACCTAGACCTCATCCATGCACAGAAAGAAAGTTTACTTCAGCTCAATGGATTGGATGAACACAGATTGTAGGCCCTTCTCCATACAAAGGTAGTTCAACTTCAGAGAAAGATATGGCATGACAAAAATATCAAGGAGAAGCAATTCCAAGAGGGAGATTGGGCACTACTCAATGATTCAAGATACAAAGATTTCAAAGGCAAGCTAAGGACAAGATGGCTAGGACCCTACACTGTGGAGAAATGCAATGACAATGGTTCAGTTTTGGTCAGAACCATTAATGACGAAGCCATCCCCATGCTTTTCAATGGACATCGGTTGAAATTATACAAGGAACCCCTCTCCAAGCGAGAGTTAATTGAAGATTTTAATAAGACAATGATGGTAGTGGAGCATGTCTTAGCCTCCACTTCACCCACTCACTAAAGAAAAAGAAAAAGAGAAATAAAAAATAAGGACTCAAGTGAAAACCTCCATGAGGCACTTGAGTCCCATCATTGGGTTGAAAACCTCTTCTGAGGTGGCCCAGTGATGTCAAAAATAAAAAGAGAAAAAGAATAAGATCCCTAGGTGAAAACCTCCCTTGGAGGCGCCTAGGGCAGGCAATTAGGGTGAAAACCTCCCTGAGGCGCCCTAGTTGTTTTCAAAAAAAAAAAAAGGAAAAAGAAAAATGAATTTTCATTTGCATTGCAGGTTTGTAGGAGGACTACAAGAAGCAGAAGAAGGTGCCAAGGGAACCCTGACATCCACACTAGCACCTATCCTGCCTTCTCCACACTTTTCTCCATCACCCCATTGTGCTTCTTTTTCGAAAACTGTGTTTTCTATAGGAGGCTTTGTGTTTTCTACGGGAGGCTCCTATAGGAATTACAGAGAGCCAGGAATGGATATAAAAGGCAGTTTGAAGGGCAGGGAAGCTTCATGAAGAACCTATAACCCCTCCTACAATCTTCAAATCTCCTTGCCATCATTTCCAAGCCTTCATCACACCCCAAGCATCATTCTTCTTCCTATCCAAGAAAAACATAGGAAAAATTTGTTTTTCAAGAAAAGGAAAAATAAAATAAAAATAAGAGACGAAGCAGCACCATCCACCTCACCTGAAGCCTACCTACCACCTCTCCATCTCTATATACACCTTTGGCATCATCCTGAAATCTCCAAGCATAGAAAGAAACTGAAGTTTCAAGGGGAGAAACAGCTACAAGATCTCTTGTAGGAATTCCTGTAGCAGCTAATCCCATCAAAACCCAGCACCAGCAGCGGGAGAATGCACACATGAAGGTTGAGAAGGCACTTGAAGCTCAGACCCAACCATAGAAGAACCTGCACAAGACATAGCCACACATCAGCAAGCAGACAATATGCACCAAAAGAAATAAAGGCATGCAGCAGAGAGAGAGCCACAGTACCTCACAGCAAATACATTTAGATCACAGGTAAGTAACTAACCCTCTCCTATATTGGCATTTGTGTAATTAGAATTCATGCAAAAGCAATGAGATGGTTGAGGTTGAACGAGGTAAAGGTGGCTATTTAACTTGGCCACCTTCATCTAGTTGACTCCACTCATCCGAGATGTCACCCACACGTGCGCACAGTCAACTCAAGAAAGATGTCAAGGACAGGTAGTGGAGGAAGTGTGAACTCTGATGCAATCATGAGGGATGATTACGAGGAGGGGCCATGATGACAAGGCAGGTGGGGACCAACGGTCTGAATATGGCCAACGTATACTTTGTCAACTCACCCCCATCACCGGAAATATCCATAAAGGGTAATAAGTACTCCTCCCCGAGCATTCTCACCACCTTTTCCTTCATTCTCTCCTCATAACTCAACTACAACAGTCTCCTTGTGCCCCCACAACCTCATAACCATTTTCCTCCATCGATCTCTCCCATATCCCTGCTCTCAGCGTTTTCTACAGGAGCACCTACAGGAGGGACATCAGGCTTCTACAGGAGGGGAAGTGAGTTGTTTTGAAGGGAGAAAACACGAGTTTTAGCATGATTTTCGATCTGAGGAGGTAGGTTCCATGCATGCCCCCATTGAATATCAATATATGCAAGAAGTGGTTCAAAATTGAGGAGGAAATAAAGTCTTTAGGAGAGGAGAAAATACAAAATATATATATATATATATATATATATATATATATATATATATATATATATATATATATATATATATATATATATATATATATATGTTTTTTTTTTTTTTTTAACACAGTCTCCTTTGTTTCTCTGTTTTTCTCAAAATTTGTTTTCTCCATCTCCACATTTGGTTTCCAAAAAAAGTATAAACAAAATGGCAGGAGGGTTTATGAGAAAGGAGCCCAATAACTCCACGAGGATCCATGCACATCCCCAAGTAGTGGACATATTCACAAGAGCAAATTGGATGAACTTTTTTGAGAAATTCTGAGGGTTTGATGAGGAGATTGCCCAAGAATTTGCCCACTTTTTGGTCCCTCACACAAGAACACATGCCAGTGTCACCTTTAGAGGTATTTCCATGGAGATAACCCTTGAATTTATCAGTAGGATCACTACCCTTCCTCTTGGGCTGCCTTGGAGTAAGGATGAGAAACCAATTGGCCAGGCTGCCAAGAAAAAGAATTTCCAAAACAATGAAACCCCTATAGAGGATAAAAATGGCATTAGAAGGGCTAGCATACCATACCCTTGGGATGAGGTTAGCTATCAAATAATCAAATACATTTCTTGTGAGGGGGGGTATAGCATTGTCTATGGTTATCACTTTAGAATCCTCCACGAATTAAGGTATGGCATGGACACTCCAGCACCTCAAAAGCTCAGCATCCCCTACTTCCTCCTGTAGTCCCTCATTGACTCCAGCACTAAGGTTCAAGTATGGAATTCAGAGCAGCTATCTCACCATGGGTTAATCAAAATCTTAGTGGAAGAAGCCCTCCATACATTTACGCTCCCTATATCATGGGAAGTCTTCTGAAATATGACAGTTGAGGATGACATAAAGGCCCTAACCTATGATGTTAGTCCTACTGGCAGTGAGGAGGAAGAGCAGCAAGGGGGAGAAGGTGAAGCCACTGGTGACTTAGTAGAACAAGGAAGGAAGGAGGAAGGAACTGAAATAGAGGAGGAGAAAGCTGAAGAAACAGAGCAGGAAGAAACAGAGCAAAAAGAGATAGAAAAAGAGACAGAAGGAGGAGAAAAAGAGGCAGAAAAGGTAGAACAAGGAGAAGGGTCCCTTGAGACTCTGGAAAGGGAGGCAGAAGCTACCCTCACTACCCTTAGTACACCAACGAAGCTAAAGAAAAAGAGGAAAAAGCAAGCCTCCATGTATTTCAGGGCTAGGAAGAGCACAAGAATCAAAACAAGCAAACCTCAGCCCTCTTCAAAAATGCCAATTACAATTGAAGATTCACCCTCTGCCAAAGGGAAAGAATCCCCTTCCAAGGCACCTATCACATATGAAAGGGGGACTCCTAGATCTTCCACATGGAAAGAAAAGGTAGAACTACAATACCCAAAACCAGTCCTATAGGAGGCTCAGACAATTCTACAGGAGAAACTGTCAAAATTACAAGAAACCCAAAAGTTGGAGAAAAGGATGGAAGGACAGCCACAAGTAAAGGAGGAAGCAACAAAGCTACAAGAACCTGATCCCTAGCCTAGTCTTGCCTCCTATTACAATCTACTTGAGGGAGGAAGGATAATCCCACAAAAATTTGCAATTCCACTATTCTTTGAATTAGAGAAAGAAATAATAAGAACACATAGGTGGATGCAAATAGCCAAATCCAAAGGAGTTGAGGATATTGGCCATATGGAAAACAAACTCAGAGAAATGGGTAGAGAGTTGAGTGCTCTCAGAGATAAGGAAGCAATTACAAGAAGCCACCTTGAAACTGAAAATGAATTGTTAAGGAGGCAGTTGCAAGAGAAAGAGACTTAGCTAGCATGCATGGCCAGCTTATCCATGGAGGCATTGCAATGTAGAACACCAACAAAATCCTATGGCCTATATCTCAAGGACCAATGGTTACAATTCCAGATAAAGACTCTGGCACAAAGAGGCACAATGCCTTTCCAAGATTACAGGCAGTTTATGGATCTGTGTGACCAAAGCACATCAGAGGATAAGGAAAAGATGGCATAATTATACCTACATAACATGGCCCTCACAGACATGAATGTGTGGGACCCCAATGCCAAGCTAGGGGACCTGCAACTAATGGCCATGGCCTCATGGATGAACCATGAAGAGTTGAGGGCAGCAGAAATAAAAAGATTGATGATAAAAGAGCAGAATGAGCCATTAATGATAAGAGTTGAGCCATCAGATCCCATGGCACTAATCAACACACACAAACTGCTTTCCAATAATCCTCAGATTGCCCCTAAATATATAAATGATCAGGGACAAGCCATTTCACACTTTGAGGATATGCAAAGGCTACTTGGGGATGACTGTGTCCATGCATGCATGAGGAGATGGAACACCTTACCACACAGTCTGCAGATCAGGGAATATCATTCCCCCATGAGGTTGAAGGAGGCATTAAGAAGGGTGCCAATGTACAAGCGCTCCATGCAGAGGCTGAAGGTCAACTGGATTGGCCTCAAACTGAGTCCCCCACTGCTGTTAGGCATGTTGGAAGGTAGAAGAGAAGAAGAATAGGAGGAACAGTGGGAAGAGATAGATAGGAAGGTAGGATTCTATGACAAAGAAGAGCAGACCACATCAGAATCCTGGGATGCTAGGGAGGCCACCAGGGCCATAAAAGATGAGGAGATGGACTAAGTTGCTCAGAGGATGAGCAACACCTTCAGTAAGGGGGTGATGATGAGCCTCATAAATGGGTAACTATATGGGCTCATTTTACCTCCTAACCTAGTCAAATCAACCATTCTCTTAGCTTATTGTATGATTTTCTGATTATATTTATGCTTATGGAGTGAGTTGAGTTAGTTATGATGCCATGTGGTCTAACATGTGTTTAATGCAGATTATTGATGAATTTCGAGGTCAAAGTCAAGGATCCAATGGACAAATGGTAGCAATTACTCGAAGTGGAAAAAGGAGAGGATTTATAGGAGGGAATCCCCCTCATTTATTACTCCTCACTTCGAATTCCCCTTAATTCAGCTCGGACTACAAGCAGCCGAATCATGCACTAGAAGGCAGCCGAGCAAGTGGAGGATGACTGATGATTATCTCGAGTTTTGGGAGGTAAGCCTCCCTAATTTTAAGGAAGTTGTTGGTAGCTTCATTTTTATAAGTATAGAGGCCTAGGGTCTCATTAAGGTCAGATTTTTGTTGGATTTTCGCTTATGTAAACTCTGCTCCAACTTCGAGCTTATTATTTTGTGACAGTTTCATGTACTATTTTTATTATTTTGATAATAAAGATTGAATCCTTTTTTAGCTAGCACTGAGTTACCTCAAAGGGCTAAAGCTCTTGGGTTAGGTCCCAATACAAGTAGCCAAGCTCCTCTTTACTTGTATTTGTATGTTTTATTTTAGTTTGTAGATTAGGTTGTTGTTAGATGTATTTCTTTTAATGGTTAAGCATAGGTTGCTTTAGATGATTCAATAATTTGCTTCCATTTTTGCTTTCTATAGTAGGTTAAATAGTGATAAACTTGGCCTCTCTTCCTCCCTTTGGGACCATGAGTTGAGGCAAAGACCCTCTTGCTGCCCCAAAAACACAGATTTTCCTCATTCATAGGACTTATAGTGTTTGCAGATTTTTAGTAGGTTAATAGTCCAGCGTTTCTTTGCTTTAGATCTTCTTCATCATGCTCACTTCTTGATTTGCAGTAGTCTTCTTTCATTCTTTCCTTTCTTGCAACATTTCTCAGCATTTCCTTTCATAGATCATAGTTTAGACTAGTTTGATGCAAAACATTGTTTTTCTAGATGCACTCATTTCATTGCTTGTTTGATCTTATTGGTCGACTGTCAGTTCCTTTGCAGCAGATCTCTTCTAGCAGTAGGCTAGCCTATCAGCCATCCCATCCTCCATCTGATCCATGCCCTACAGGTCGCCCAAGTCTCACCTCAATTCTGCCTTAGTTTCCTGCATTTTCCATAGAACTTCTTCCTCTCTCCTTAAGCAAATCCAATCATCTTTCTCTCTCCTAGTGGTTCATGGTAGACCATAGGCACCCTAACACCTCATTCCAACCTTCATCCACCTCTTTCACCCACTCTCACACCCTCAAAATAGTGAAAATTGCTCTTGGCCTCCTCTTGTAGGCCTCCTGTAGAACGTTATTTTTCCTCCTGTAGATTTCCTGTGTCCTCCTGTAAATTTTCCTGTAGGCTTTCTTTTGAAGGCCGAGTGTGGGAAAAGCCTCCAGAAGGCCACCTGAGACCTCCTAGGACCCATCCACACCATCCTACATCCTCTCAAGTCCAAAAACCACCCTCCAACGCCACCTATTTGCTGCCACATTCACACACAATAAATTATATACATGTCAAATTCACATAAAAAAACATAAAAATCCAAAAAGCTGTTTTTTGCTTATTTATTTCCAGAAATAGCTTAGTTATATGTTGTTTACTTCTTTGAGTAGGTAATGGCATTCCTTTCATGGTTTTCATAGTGCTTTCTGCGAAAGTAAGATTAGTTGGTTAATTAGGGTGTACTAGGTTTGCTTTACATTTCCGTCTTTCTCCTTTCTGCAGTTAGAATAGCATCTATCTTTATTTCCTTTCATCACATATAGAGCTTCTTCTAGAATCCATATAAGTTGGCTTGAGCTCCTAGTGATCTTGTGTCGGCTGACCAAGTGACAACCTACAGTAAGAACTAGTACTTGTGCATACAGCACCGATGCTCCCAAGTTTGTTACGAACTACCGTGTTGATAAGAGTAAAGTAGGTAGCCCAAGAGTTGCAGCATTATTGTTGCAATACTAGTGCTCACCAAAGGCCTATGGGAAGGAGACTGCGTTAAAGAAGCTCTTGAATCATAGATGGAGAACAAGATGGGAGAAAAACATGTAGTCATTCCTCTCACTATTTTTTAGTCATTGAATACGACTAGCAATGAATGAACTCCTTGTCCCCAGCCATTACACCCCTCATTTTCATGTTTTCTATAAGATTCAATGTGCTTATGATGGCCTTAGGATCATCATGATAAGAAAGCCTCTGAGATAGGTAGGAAGTTTGGAAATTGGCAATCAGTGCCTTGGAGCTTGTTTGATCAAGCCTTTGTGGGAAATATGGGCCTTTGTGGAGCTGGAGAAGTCTTATATTTGTCTAAGGATCATCACTTTACTTTCACCTATAGGTTGGGGAATGTGAGTAGTATCATGGTAAAGGTCAAGGGTGTATTTATTTTGGTTGGTTTAGTAGCAGGAAATGGCATAGTCAATATCCAAATACTTGGAGAGTATTTTGGGGTGAACTATATGGCAAACCATAGAAATCAACATTGACTTAGATCATCTTAATAAGTGAGGGCCTAGATCTCAACATTTGTCTCTTTCTCCTACACCCACATTTACAAAGACTTGAATGGTATAGAGGATGGACTTTTCAAACATGGAGTGGATAATCAGGTAGAGTCATCTTGATTTGGCAGTAGGATGAAATCTATAGAATATTTAGAGTATTGTTTTGTTTTCAACTTCCTAAAAGAGATTTTTCAAGTTGTTCAAATTCATAGACATAAAAAATAAATTTTCAGGATTTGACATAATATCTTAACAGATTTATTATTCCTGAGCTTTATTTATCCCAAGACTAATCAGTAATTTCTTAACAATGCTAACAACTCATTTTGGTAGTGTGCCTTGAAATACTTTCCAAATGTAATGTCGCCATTCCAACAAGACGTAAGGATATTATGACTTATTCTATGAAAAAATGAGTCTAATATTTATTTATATGACAAATGAAACCTTACAAGGGAAATAGACAAAGGATTAATCTTCAATATTTCATACCTAAATTCATCAGAATGGAATGGGAGAAAATTTGGAAGTACCAGGTTTATAAAGGCTTATCTCTAATACCAAAATTTATTGGAATGGAATACAAGAAAGATGCAAAGCGGGAAAATTTCAACTTTGTTGATAAAGGTGTTGATTGCAGAACACACAGATCATATTTAGAAGTCAACTTTTCAATAACAAAATAAGTGAGGTTCCTTAAATAACTATGTCGTACATTTTACATCTTTCATAATTTCCCATGATCTAGTAAGACACTACAAACTAACTAAATGATAAATACTACACCAAAGGACTCTAGAAATTTGATAGAATTGCAACTTCTCAAGAAATCGAACTGAAATCAGAAGACACAAATTCTACTCTACTAATTTGCGGAATGAAAATCACAATTTAGAACAGCATGCATAGACATGCAAAAAGCAAAATTAAAAATACACAGTGATCTCTAGGGGAACCCAACTAGGAAAAAACCCTCAAGCCTCTTTGTATTAATTAGATGAATAGAGAAACTATTACAATTGCATGCTCCAACTCTAAGCACCACCTGCAAAATTAAAATTGTTATCTTTATTTGAATGTGAACCTCTGGCCAACACTTAGCCAATGTCTTCCTCCTCCATCCTCCTATTTCCTTGCTCCTTTCCCAATGATTGATCACCTTCCTACATGCAAAATTTTGTACACTCCACTAGGTTACAAATAATTTTACATTAACCTTAATTCCTCCACTCTAGCTGAGGAATTTGAATTACATGCATGCATGAGATATTTTGGGCTGATTGATATATTAACTAATAGATATTTTAGTTAGATTGTTGTCTCACTGCTCAACTAACCTTCAACTGACTCTATTAATTGTTAGAGGTCGGTTAATTGAGTACAACTGAAAATAACTCAACTAGATTGCTATAATTTAGTAATCAATGCATTCATGACGGAACTCCAATCCCACTAAATCGAATTTGTTGATATAACTTGAGTGGCAAGAGCCATGTCACACTAGTTAACTGCCTCCAAGTTGTCTTCTTGATGTGGAATTTCGATTTACTCCATTTGACTAAGCCTAAAGTCAAATTGAGCCTTTCTTGCTATATTTCTAACAAGGAGAAATTATACCAAAATATTATGTCGCTCAATGAAATTGCACATAAAGAATAATATAATATGATCTAATATAACTCCAAAATTCTCTCACTTAGTTTGTATCATCCATATGAAGTCTAGCCATGGGCCATGAAGGATTTTACAAGATTTGAAATCCATTAGTTTAAAACATAGAGATGTTCCCAAGCTCCCATGTTGGCATTATATCTTTGTCTATTTTCATATCCAGAGTATTAGATTAATTTTATTGATAATATTGATGACATAGCCCATGTAAACTTCAGGCAAGTACTATAACCCACTCAATACTAGTTTTAGAGGAAAATTACTCCTTTCCTACTTGTGACACGTTACAAAGAGATAAAATGGAGTAACTTTGTTGAAAAAATGTGGACATTTTATTCACTAGAAAATGTTTGTCATATCCAAAATATTTCTTGACAATTTAGCTTCTATGTAATGTCCCTTTTCAATATAAGCTAATAAATTTTCTTTAAAACACTTTAACAAACAGTTTGCAAGAAAACCATTGGGATATTTCGTCAAGTAGTTTGTATTTAGTTAAACATTAAACCCTTATCTAGAAAATAAACACAATAAATTCTTAGAATTGGTAGTAAAAATGTAACCAATTATTTTATTAATATTACATACCAAACAATCTTCTTCTTTGTGCAAAAATGAACCTGTGAAACTCTTGCAGTAATGACATGCTTGGTTGTATCATATGTTGAAGACTTTTGTTGCCTCCAAAACGATGGGTCTTCAATGTTGTACCCAATTGAGAATTTTGAATGAATACTCCTCTCAAATATAAAGCACCAATGAAGGATATATACGACCCCTCCTTCATATTTCTCCATTGAAGCACAAATGAGAAATTTGATATGATCCCTCCTTGTAGATTGGATAGGGTGTATAGTTTCAACACCAAAGCCATTTCTAGCCAAATTAGCTAAGGTGGATGTTGCACCATTGAAACTACCCTCCTCACACTAGGTTTTTACCTTTTCTTCAAGCTCCAAGTGCTTGCAAGCCAAATATAAAAAATAATATCCAATTCCACATCTCCAAGGGTGATCCCTATTGGAAATACTGAGAGGGGGGTGAATCAGCATTTCCTTTCACAATTGTTATTTTATACTAGTTAAGATCACTTAAAGATAAAACACAAAATGAATAACAAAAGAACAGTTTTATTAACAAGAATGGTGAGTAATAAAATCAATTTGTACAATAAGACTTATAATTTTTCAGGGCTCCAAGTTGGTCTTCTTGAGGACTCCAATCATCTAGGGCTCCAACCCTTTTCTTCTATTCTTCAAGGTGGGTCCAATAGTTCTTTAAGGTTTTCAATATCTTTTGCAAGAATCCATGAATGATCTTCTTTAATAAGGGTCCAAAGATGCCTTCAAGTGGTCTACAAAATCAACTTCAAAATATCTTAAATATGTCTTCAATGGGCTTCAACAATGTTTCAAATGTTGCTTTAACAATATTCTAATTCCTCAATGGCTTCTTCAAGGGTCTACAACATCTTCTCTAAATCTGCTTCAAGGATAAAGGTCAGCTTCAACAAATTCTATAGGAGTCTCCAACACTCTTCATGTCACATCAAACTTCTACAAAAGAACTACTTCATTAGGGATTCAAGACCTTCTTCAATATGTGACAGTAATAATGCCAGAAACTTTGTCCTACAAAAAATGTGCTAATACTACTTCAAATTCCAACCAATATCTTCAAAGGATGATTAAATACTGCTTCAAAACTTCCAACTAGGATTTTTGAATTTCAAAATATCTTCAAATAATATCTCAATCATTGTACCTCCAGTATTATGATTCAGCGCATTCACAAGAAGAGACTAGAATTACTACTCTCAGGCCTGCTTCAAGAATTCTGATATTTAATTCCAAGGTCCTCAGTATGCTACTTCCAAAATTTTGGGTTATCCAAATGTCACAAGGTCTTCCAATAGTCTGAATTCTATATCCAAACCAAATTCCCACATGTTCGAAGTGATATAGCAACTGGTCAGAATTCTTAGATATTTTTCACAACTCTGAGCTATCTGAGGTCTCCACTATGGTATTTCCAAACTAAGGTATATCACAGAACGTTTACAATACTTTCCCAAACAATAACCAAGGGTTGAAGATGGTATCTCTTAGATATGAAAGAAGCATCACCACATCTCTGGTTTTATCCTTACACGTGTCCAAAAAGAGGAAGTGTTACTAAGGTCCACAAAAGAGGAGTATTACCACAAGTTTGAATATAGTCAATCTCCATAGGTCTAAAAGAAGGTATTCTCCTCAAGTACAAACTCTGAAGTTTTATCCACATGACATGTATGAACCCTTTATTTATTCTTCCACATATCTGAATATTAGAATTCTGCACAGAAAATAATGTAAGTCTTCCCAATTTCGATATTCTAGGCTTCTGAGTTGTGAATTGATCCTTGTCTCTATTCTATATCTCTTCACAGAGTTGGATTCTCAAAAATGAACACATGGTTTATTTATACTTATTGACCATGTTTGAATAGCCACGTCTCTAGAAGGATCTGACATGACTATGAATAAGTCGACCTGTGATAATTTATTTAAATTTTTAATATATCTTGGATGGAATACATAAAAGTCAACATGAGTTGTGGGTCCACTTTACTAGACTTGAAAATTTTAACAATTTTTTCACATTATTCCAGATTTTATATTTTGGCTTCAGCTCCATCATTACACTTTTGGATGATAGTTGAAGTTGTGCATATTATTTTGGACGAGGTATAGCACTAGAGGATGTGGTTCCTAAATTGGTGTTATAGGTTCAAGGGTAGATGGCACTATGTCTGGTGGTTTTATGGTGACTTTGATAGTTAGGCTATGGTGGATTGAGTGTAGATGCAAATGGTTCTATTATTAGAGATATTGTTTCCCAATGTTCTAGTGGTTAAGAAATTTACTACTTGATTGGGTGACCATACTTACTTTGAGCTTCAGATCTTGAGAATGTATTTTTGTGCATAAAGGATCTAGTAGGATAGATATTAAGCAAGATTGGAAAGTCAATTATTAGAAGCAAAATGGGTTTTCCACCCTCACTTATATCGGAAAGCCGATAGAGTCCTTAAAAATGAATGATATATTGTACCATTTTATATTGTACTAAGGTATTTTTCAATCTTTCTCCATTATACCTAGGGTTTTCTTTCACCACGGTTTTTCCAAGCTTTCTCCATTGTATCTAGGGTTTGCTTCAATTTTCCACATCTCCAACAATACAATGTTTAAGGCATCTTCATCATAGACCTAAGGTTTCACTTAGGGTTTCATCATCTTCAATAATGTTAGGCCTTAAACTATGCATACACTTATGGTTTCATCAATATGCCTAGGTTTTTCTCCTAGGGTTTTCATCTAGGGCTGACTTCTGTTGGAAATATTGAGAGGAGAGGTGAATCAGTATTTCCTTTTACAATTCTTATTTTACCAGTTAAGATCACTTAAAATAAAACGCAAAATGAACAGAAAAATAAATATTTTTATTAACAACAAAAAGAAAGGACACCAATCCTCTATTACAAAAATTCAATTTCAAATTTGTACAATCACACCTATGATTCCTTCAAGGCTCCAAACCTAGATGAAGACTCCAATCTTTAGAAAACTAGGCTTTAATATGTACTTCAAGGCTCCAACCTTATGCTCCACCAAGATCCATCTTATTCTTCTTGAGGACTCTTATGCTAATCCATATTGGACCATTATATTTTTTTCATCCATCTAGATGCATTCAGACTGGAAAAAGTGGAGAAATCATCTCACACAATTGTTTTTACCTACGAGACCCAGTTTGGCAAAACGGGGTCTGAAACCTTCCAAGAGCATTTTGATGAATCAAACGAAATCTTTTTTGGGGTAAAACTTTTCCTCTCTATTTTCGAACCATTTCATGTTGTTCTACACACATAGATGTTCAAACGGTGCAAGAAGCGTGCCAATCGAAGTCTGTATGCAAAAGTTATGCCACTTGAAAGTTGACATTCCTATTTTCACACCTATAATTCAAGAGGATGTTGCATCAACACCCATTATTCATGGAAAATGGGCTAGCCACGTTTTATGATGTAAAATACTCTAGAAAATTCTATATTGTAACTCTAGTTAAGAGTTGATGTAGTCAAAATTAACCACTAGTAGGCTATCGAGTTGTGTTATAATCGGGCCACTAGGAGGAAGAGGCATTTCATTCTTTCAAGAGAATTTTGTTCCATAGCTGAGAAAATATAGCGAGGAGAGATAGCAGGTAGAGCAGACAGAGAGGATTTGTGCACTATAACAACCCACGGGCCACAGGAATTACTTCTTTGTACGTGCAACCTTATTTTACAGATAGAGAAACAGAGGGAAGCAACCTCACATTGTAGTTGGGTTTTCTCCCAAAAGGGTTTCCCAGAGCATATTCTGTATCTTATGTATGTGTGTGAGATTATTTTTTCATTCTCTATTTTTTTCATAATTTCCCTTCACATGCATGCACTAATTACAGTTAGATCTATAGATCTTGAAGTTTAAATAAATTATAGTAGTGCAGAATTATCAGATTTCTAATATAATATTATTAGATATGTTGTAAAAAACTATCTGGTGGAATATCCACGACAGTTTATGGATCATATTCTCTCTACAATACAAGCTCAAACCCTTTTCTTATGTTCTCCAAGATGGGTTCTATATTTATTCAAGGCTTCGAATATTTTTTGCAACAAGCCTTGATAATACCTCAAAGGTCACCTTCAACAATGGCCTCAAATAATCTAATAATTCGTCCATCAAGGTAAACTTCAATAATAATCATAATAGGTGTCTCCAAGACTCTTCATGTTACCCAAAAAGTATTCTCAATGTCACTCCATGAGGTCTTCAACAATGCATCTTCATATGTCTTCAAGAGATTTGACAAATCTTCAAGTGTATTCTAACAACTCTTCAATAATGCTCCACAAATATTTTTCACGAAGTATCTTCAAACCTAGATGAAGACTCCAATCTTCAGCAAACTAGGCTTTAACATGTACTTCAAGGCTCCAACCTTATGCAGTACTTCAACAATAAATCTTCAAGATACCTTAAGCAGTACTTCAACAAGGATGTTCCAAGTATATCATTAAAACAAGTTTCAATAATGTTGCAACTAAGCATTAATGATACTTCAAACCTTTAAATTATTTAGGGTTGTCTTTAATATTTGCTTCAACAAATGCACAATAGGTCTTCAAACAGGTTTCTAGGTCTCTTCAAGTGTGATCCTAGATACTCTTCAAATTTTTCTTCAACTAGTCTTCTATTCTGCTTTACCCTACTCAAAAAGTGTCCTCAACTCCGTCACTAGGTTTCTCCATACAATGCCAAAAAAACTTGTTCTCAACTGATGTCAAAACATTATCCTTCATACTTCAATTCTGCTTACATCACTCCAAAATATGCCTAGTAGTATGCTCAAGGAATGTTGCCTCACTATGTATTCAATTATGTTCTAAGTGTTGCCTTCAAAGTTGTTTCAATGTCTTACAAAATTCTCCAAAAGGAGGTCTTCATAGGTTGCCCAAACTGCTTCAAAACTATTTCAAAAGGATCCTTCAAATACAACTACAGTACACCATCAACATTTTCCTTTAAAAACATTTAAACATTGTTCAAGTCTACTCTCCAAAAAGCGGCAAAAGAGTCCAATAATCTGCCTCAAAAACATGCCCAGTAGTTTGAAATTTTTATGACATTCTTCTGAACTTTTATGCCACCACAAGTATGAATTTATAGTGTTCTTGTTCACAGGTTCAAGCACTATCACAACCACATATTTCCACAAGTCCACACATTGTCACAACCACATAGTGCCATAGGTATAAGCACTGTCACAGCCACAAGTTTCCACAGGCCCAAAATATAGGGTTGCAGGGGTCTAAAATATAGAGTTACAAGGGTCCAAAATCAACACAAATTTGAGGTCTGTGATTGTGTTAAGGTTGAGATGAATATCCTTGGTTTGTTCCTTCTTCTTTCATCCTTAGATATGCATTTTTTTTCTTCTTAACCAAATTCATGGTGAAATTGCTGAGTTTAGCTGTATATTTATACTTTTTGATCATATTAAAGAGTTGTGTTCATTGATTAAGGAGAGAGTCAACATCAGGGCTGACCTATGTATAAGTTTTGATATTTATTTAAATTAATTTTAATTACAAAATTGTAAAGACAATAGATCTTCTACATGCTTTCTTTGCTTCTTGAGTATCATTTTCCAAGGGTCCATAACATACATATATTGGTTTTATATGATATGTATTTAAGATGATATTGCCAAGCTCAGATAAGGAACATTTGATTTGCTTCTTAACTGATTTAGACACATACTTTTCTATGCTTCCATCTCATCTCTTTTTGTGACCATAAATACATGAGTTTGCCAATTTTCCATGAAAGTCCTATTATGAACATGCAATTGATTGTGAGGGATTCCTCCATGTATTTAGGGTATCAACATTTAGGGCTTCCTCCATGCATTTACGGTATCAACATTTAGGGCTTCCTCCATGCATTTATGGTATCAACATTTAGGGCTTCCTCCATCCATTTACAGTATCAACATTTAGGGCTTCCTCCATGCATTTAGGGTATTAACATTTAGGGATTCCTCCATACCACGGATTGAATTTAGGGCTTCCTCCATATATATTTTTCATTTTAAATACCTGGGGATTTATTACCATTAGCATATACATATTCTTTATGTTTAGGTCATCTTCCATATACTTAGGGTTGGCTTCTTCATATACCTAGGGACTTAGGGCTTCATTGCAAGGACCTCTTCTTCATAGACCTAGGGCTAGGGAATTAGGGTTTCACTGTGCATGTAGCATATGCATCTAGGGTTTCCTTAATGCTATGGTTTTCACCTTGGATCCTAGGGTTTTCCTAAGGTTTGTTTCAACAATTCACCTAGGATTTGTCATCATATTGACATCAATTACAACATTATTCAACAACTTCAATAATGCATCTAGGATATATTCAATCAACCTTTCTGTGGTTTTCAAACTAACCTTTTAGGGCATACCATCATCAACCTTCCAGGGCTTGTGCTAGGGTATCGTATACATGGGATTTGCTTCAACAATGTTGGATAAGATATTGACATCAATGACAACCTTATCCAACAAGCCCTATTCTTCCTTTCATTTTCATGGTTATCAAAATACCATTGGTTATTACATTGGTAATCTGAATACTGTGGGTCATATGAACACCATGGGTCATCCAAATACCATGGGTCACTTTTTCCCCCTTTTTAATAAAGTGACTTTATAAGGTTCTATTTCTTAATTAATAAAAAAGTCACCTAATTATTTCCTCCTCAAAAAGGGACATTATGGTTTTCCCTTCCTAATATTGCTTGTCCTCAAGCAATTCATGACCTGCATACCAATACCAAGATCCCACACAAGTATGCAGAATTCTTCATTACACAATTTCTCCACCCACCTCACTTTGTTGTATCATAAAGATGTAGACCATGCTCCATAAAAACCCATGATAAAATTGAAGAGTATAGCTCCTCATGATCCCCTTCTCCAACATACTTTGTGTATCCTTCAAGGAGAATTAGACATGGATGTTTTGTGATCTCAAATACAACTAGAAGACCTCCTATGAAAATCCATATCATGCTACTCCCTAATGAACTATTGGCTAGATCACCATCCAAAGGGCTTATGCGTTGCCACATTTTGTCACATGTTCCATCTATTCCAATCTGGAAAGGACTTACACCATGTTATTTTGCCCCAAAAATATCAACATAGCCCACAATTTATTCCTTATTTCTATCAATGATTGAATCTTGCTAACCCATTTGTTGTTGCATGACTGACTTGAGGTTAGATTCAGGAGATGAAATCATGGAAAAATATCTCACCCACCTAAAATACGAATTGATAATGTAATGCTGAACAAGATAACTCCATGTGTTAATATGCTACCCAATACTCTTTCCATGAATCCACCTGCTCTGGAAGTTTTATCCCCATCAGCTCCATCTCTAATATCTACTCTTTCCTAACTAAAACCTATTGCTTGATAATATCTCCAAGCTACCAGTAGCTTCCTTGTGTTGGGTATGTGTTATATTCGTTCAATGACTAGGTCTAGGTGTTGTTACGTTGTGTTGAGCACAATAGGGGTATTGCAAGGGGGGCGGTAGCCCCCATGCCAGGGGGTTTGTTGGGGAGAAGTAGCCCTCTGTATAGGGTTCGAGGCAGCACCCAAAAAAAATTGTTTTGGGCGGACCCACCCACAGTTTTACACATGTTTTTACGCATGATGGTTTTCCCATGGTATTTTACCGATATATTCAAGGGAACTATGGTTATGTTCTAATCAATAGTTAAAGGATTGGTGGTTTATGAATGTTTCGACATGTATACAATGTATTTTAACATTGAAAGGAATATAATGAAAAATAAATCTGGTTTTCCTGATTTTTGGTTCCAAGAGAAAAATATCTGTGCATATTTTTGTTCTTGACATTGTATATTTTCTGTTTTTCAAGAATCTGTTTGCAGCTAATTTTTGTATAGGATTAGAACCTTCACCTCACTCTGCCTCACACAAATTTCTTGAATTCCCTATAAAAATTATTACTGATGGTCTTTCAACAACATTAGAGTAGATTCAAGGTAACTTATCCAAGCTAGATCGCGTGTTCCCCTTTTGATCTAGTGATGTTGAAAGGAAACTATGTTGGTTACCATCTGATGTAACCATATTTCTTGCTACCCTAAAAACATATTCATTCTTGATGCTACACTTCATCTACTTGGCTATAGAAATCCTAGGGGCACCTTTGTTCATGCCTCTTAGAACTACCATCTAACCATCCTTTCTAATGAATTCCATCTCCATGGTCTGATATTTTTTTTCCAGTGCCTCCCTATAGTGATGAGCCACTAGACACCCAACATGTTGGTGCCTGACAACTTCACAACATAGAAGTCATCATTGATCGACCATGCTATAATTTCCCATCTACAATTCTAATTGTGAAACCTTCTTCATGCATTTTGTATTGAATTCGCCAGCTACCTCCACATCAGAACCTCCAAAGTCCCTTGTAGGGATGTTCCTCATAGCTACAAATTTAGGATCAACAAAATTGTGGGTAGAACCACCATCAATTAGGACCATGACATGTTGCCCCTATATTATTCCTCTGACTCTGAAGGTGTGGTATCTTGGAATTCCTGAAAGTGTGGCTATGGTGCCACCTCTAGCTTAGAAACAAGGATGCTCCCCATCTAAACTACCATGCTCGCTACCCAGTGATGGTTTTCCCTCTTCTTCCTCACCACTCTCAGAAAACACTTCAATGTAGTGCACTTTATATTTTCCCTTTCACCTATGTCCTAGCTCCCAAGGCTCCTTGCAATTAAAACAGAGTTGTTTTCTCCTTATCTCATATCGATTCTCTTTATCCGTCCTACCTTTCCCATAATCTTCCTTCTAGAAGGGCATATTATCTTTATTTGTAGAAATTATGGTGTATAATTGTAACTACTCATGAAATTTTAATCTAAATCACAAGACACAATCCTACTCTACTACTATGTGAAATTTAACTCATAATTTAGAACATCAATCACAAACATGCAATGAGAAATAACACACATGCACACAATAATTTTCTAGGGGAAAGAAAACTGCCAAAAGCCCCTTTTCTTGCTTGCATTAATCTGATGAATAGAGATGTATTACAATTCATAGTTCAATTTGAGCTCAACCTGCAAGTGAATAACCTATCTCTCTACTCACTGAGAATCTCTAACCCAGACTTAGTCAATTTCTGCCTCTACTTGAGCCCCTATTTCCTTGTGAAAATCCTAAGGAATTATGCCCCAATTATTTAGGAATTTACCTCCAATTGATTGCTCAACCCAAGTTTGATCATTTGATTGCATGCAACACCTGTACACTCAAGACTAGTCTACAACTGATGTTACACTTCCTTAGAATCTACATCACAGCTGGGGAAATTGAATTCTATGCATGCACTAGCTATTTTCAACCGATTGATCAGTTTTTGGATGATCACTGAGTTATATAGTTATCCCACTGCACAATTGTCCTTCCACTAGTTCCACCAACAATTAGGACTAGTTTAACTAAAAACAAGTTGAAATAACTGACCATTATTGATACAAATTAGAAATCACACATGCTTAACTTAACTCTAACTCCTCTAACTCGAATTTATTGAGCTAACTGAGTGACAAGAACCATGTCACCTAAGTTAACTTCCTACAAGTTGTCTTCTAATGTGGAAATTCGAATTTTCTCAATTTGACCAAGGCTAAGTCAAATTGAGACTTTTTTGCTACGTTTTTCAACACTCCCTCTCAACAAGAAAGGGATTATCAACCACCACTATCTTGTGCTTGTGGAACTCAAACTTCCATCTAGACAAGACCTTTTTCAAAATGTCAGCATATTGTTCCTTTGTTGGAATGTATTATAGCAACATTATGTGCCTCTCCACACGGTCCCGTAATTGGTGATATCGGATATCTATATGCTTGGACCGATCAAGAAATATCAGATTCTCAAAGAGATTAATGTAAATCTAATTATCACAATAGATCACGGTTGAATCCATCATCTGATCAAATAGTCCCACAAGTTTCTCATCCAGATTGCCTCACATGTTGCTTGACTTGTAACCATGTATTCTCCTTCTGTGAGTTGAGTGCCACAGATCTTTGCTTCTTGTTGTACCAAGAAACTGTTGCAGACACAACACTAAAAATCCCACTTGATGTACTCTTTCAGTCGAATGGAATCCCTTCCCAATCTGCATCTATGAATCCACACAACTTCATTCCCTTTATCCATTTGTACCATAGTCCAAACTGGGTAGTGCCTCTAAGGTAACATAAAACATGCTTAGCTTCCTTCCAATATAATTTGGTTTCCCTAACCATAGCTTGGCTCAATTGGTTGACTGCATGGCACATATCTGGTCATGTGCTCACAAGATAGATAATTGAACCCACTAGCTACCGATAAATGGTAGCATCCACTTCTTCACCTGAAGTGGCATGCTCCTTCCTTCAGATGGTCGCTAGAGGTGTCTCCATGGGTTTACAACTCTCCATGTGGAATCTTTGTATTATCTTATTTGCATACTTGCCTTGAGACAGAAATAGTTCCCCATCACCTTTACATACTTCCAACCCGAGGAAGTAGTGCATGAGACCCATGTCATTCATTTCAAATTCCCTTGCAAGGTCCTCCTTGCAAGATCTGATTAGCTGATCATCACCATTTAAAATCAAATCATCAACATATAAGACAATAATAATCAATTTACCTTATACCAAGATATTTTAGAGGTTTGCATTCGCTTCACTTTTGGTTAAGCCCAAACCAGTGAGACAATTGTCGATCCTAGTGTACCAAGCACGGGTACTTGTTTGAGATGTACAACACTCGCTTGAGTCTATGCACATGAGACTCGTAATCAAATGTCTCAAAACCTTCTGGTTTCTCAATGTACACCTCCTCCTCAATAACCCGATTGGGAAATGTTTTTTTACATCCATCTAGTGGATCTTCTACCCCATTTTCTCATCCAGTGCAAGAACAAATCTAATGGATGAATACCTTGCTACAGGAGCAAAGGTTTCCTCATAGTCAATTCCCTCAACTTGAGAGAATCCTTTGGCCATAAATCTGAACCTTAACCTTGAAGATCCATTTCGAACCCACAACTGATTTATCTACGAGTCTTGGGACCACTTCCCAAACATTGTTATTTACAATGGATTCATACTTTTCCACTATTGCATCAACCCAAAAAGGTTTCTCTATTTCTTCCTTGAAATAGGATGGCTTAGTCTCTATAATATCATTCATTAGAGCCATGTAGTCGATTTATCATTCAGGTGACCTCTTCTCCCTGCATAAATTTGGAGGAGCTCCCACATTCTCGCTAGCATCCTACACAAATCTATCAACTTCCCTGGTTCTTTTCCTGTCTTATTTGGACGGTTCTGCTTGAGTGGATGTCACCACTCTCTTCTCCTCAATTTGTGGTTTCTCCACAAATTCCTAAGTCTCCTCCTTTGGAATTAAAATCTCCTCTTCTAGTGGGATCTGAAGCTCTTTCTCAAGAGAGCACCGCATCGATTTCTCCACATCAAACTTTACATCTCTTCGCATAACTGGTGTTCAAAGGGAAGGTAAGTACACACAGTAGTTGTGAGGAGTTTTTGTGTAACCCACAAATACTCCCAATTCTTTTGTTAGCTCAAGCTTCTTCCTTGATTATTTGGAGACATGGTAGTAAATAGAGGCTCCAAAAATCCTGAAGTGCGACACATCTGTTTTTCTCGCCGAGAAATCCTCCTCCATTGTAATCATACCAAGAATCTGGTGAGGACTTTGGTTTTGCAGGTAGACTGTTGTGTTAAATGCCTCTACCCACAAATTTTGTGGTAGGCCTTGGTCGTGCAACATATCCCTCGCAATGCCCACAATGCTACGGTTCTTTCTCTCAACTACCCCATTTTGTTGTGGGTTGTGGGTGTTTTCAACTCTCTTCAAATGCCTTATTTCGCATAGAGATTATTGAATTTTTGAAACATACTCACCTCCATTATCCCTCTTGAGAGCCTTCACCTTCTTTCTAGTTTATTTCTCAACTAGTGCCTTGAATTCTATGAACTTGGAGAATGTCTCATCCTTCTTCCGCATGAAGAAGATCTAGCACTTCCTTGAGAATTCTTCAATAAAAATGACAAAATATTTGTGTCTGGCAGTGGAGAGTGTCGAGAAAGATCCACATACATCAAAGTGGATCCTTTCCAAGGTTGCCTATTCTTTATTGTCTCAAGCATGGAATGTGGATTTTGCATACTTCCCCAAGGTACATCCTTTTCATACATACTTCTGCTCAAGTGCTCCTTTAGGGAGGTCAGTGGTTATTTGGTGCATAATATTCAAAGCGCCATGATCTCCGCTTTCTCCACCATGACCTCCACTTTAAAGAAGCACAGTCCTCCACATCTAGCTTATACAGGTTTTCACATGAACCTCGATCTGCTTCACTTGTCTCGTGGCTATGTGTCTCATGAATGTTTTTCCTTTGCTGAAGATCACATCTAACTACGGTCTTCTAAAAATACAACAGCAATGAGATTTTTCTTTAGGCTTGGAATGAATATGACATCCTTGAGTCTAAGAGAGGATCCCAACTCCCTCTAAAAGGTGAATGTATCAATCTTGGTCACGTTGTACCATTCATTATCCCCCAGCTGAATGTGAATCTGGAGATCTTTCTCCTCTATGTCACTCAAAAACTCTCTACACTCTATCATGTGGAATGATGCACTTGATTCCAAGTACCAAACACTCCCCATCATTGTTCTCACCATGAATGCGATAAGGGTGAAGTAAAGCTCGAACTGTGAATCCAAAGATTCACCTGCTGCTCCTCCTGAGGTATTCTTTCTCAACATTTTTTGTGGACACTTCATGGAATAGTTCCCAAATTCATGACAATTGAAGCATTTGATTATTGAAAAAAAAAACTTCTTGCCCCTCTGGCTGGATTCTGGTTTGGTTTGATATTTCTTCCCATTTCGCTTCTTTCCCTTTCCAACCAATGTAATTTTTTCTTCATCCTCACCCTTGTATGAAGTCTCGTATTTATTGTTCTGCCTTATCTCCTCTTATGCCAAATCGGACCATAAGCATTCCCAATTCGGTAATTTATCCCTCCCGTTCACTGAATCTTGGTAGTTGTGCCAGATTTTGGGAAGGCCTAGAAGATCTAGGCTTACCAAGTCATCTTCTACAACATTTTCACCAATCCTGTGAATTACATCACGAACTTATGATAACTTGCTCAGATACTGTGGAATAGTGTTATTATTCTACATCTTGATATTTCAAAGTTTATTATTGAGTGTCAAATTCCTATGGTCATTGTTGTTCTTGAACAATTTTGTCAGTGCTTTCCACATTGCGAAAGGGTTTTCTTTCCCATGGATATTTGAGACAATGTGATCTTGTACTCCCTCCAAGATTATTCATCTTGCCTTGGATACATCTTTCTTCCACTTAGCTAGGTTTTGGGCATCACCTGATCCTTCTTTTGGAATGTTTATCTTGACATATTCTAACAATCCATTGTCATCCAGTGCCACCTACATGTGATCCTTCCATGAAAAGAAATTAGATTTTCCTTCCAAGGCATACTCTAGTCTTAGCCTGTTATGAAACTAGCTCACAAAAAGATAGAAAAGATAGTTGAACACCCTAGAATTCAGTCGCTTCGAGTGGGCAACCTCCTTTAATTACACAAATGAACAATTCTTGGATGGTTCAAATGACAAAACCTCCTTTCTATATATAGGAGTCTAAGGAGTCACAATATAACCCAGCCGACCTAACAATAATAATATAAAGCCACAAAAATAACAATAGAGGGATTCTATGGGGCACAGTAAAAACAATATGGGGACAATAGGGGCACAACAATATTAATAAGGGATACAACTACAATAGTGATGGGGTAATCACTAGTATTATAGGGACCTAACATGCCCCTCTCCTTCAAAAAAGTGTTGTCCTCAACGCTTGAGTATTTTTAGATGCTTCTGTATAAAATTCTCATCCTCCCATGTGGAATCTTCAGCGGATAAGTTCTTCCACTTGATGAGATACTCTGAAATTGATCGATTTCGTAGTTGTTAAGTTCTTGTTTCTGTGACTGCTTCCGGTTCCAATATAATTTTTCCTTCCTCGTCAAGTTCTGGCAATATTGTTTGAACTGGGAGCTTGTCGCCTATAACCTTGTTTAAACATGAAACATGGAAAACTGGGTGCACTCGAGAAGCTGCAGGAAGCTCCAATTTGTATGCCATCATACCAATCTTTTGCAACACCTTGTAGGGACCATAATACTTTGGTGATAATTTATTATCCTTCTTAACTTGCTTGAGGGACATTTGTTTATATGGTTGTAGCCGTAGGAATACCTAATCGCCTACATCAAAACTTCTTTCGTTGTGATGTTGATCTGCCTGTTGTTTCATTCTATTATGTGCCAACACAAGGTTATCCTTTAAGAGTTGGAGGACTTTTTGTTGATGTTTGATGTGATGTTTCACTGCTTGAACCTTAGAATTTTCTCTTAAATATGATGTGATGGATGGTGGCTGATATCCATAAAGTGCCATAAATGGGGTCATTTTTGTTGTTGTATGGACGGAAGTGTTATACCACCATTCAACCAGAGGCAACCATTTGACCCATTGTGTTTGTTTATCAGATACAAAGCAACGAAGATATCCTTCCAAACATTTGTTTACTATCTCAATTTGCCCATCAGATTGGGTATGATAAGATGAGCTATGAGCTAACTGAGTACCAAGACAAGAAAATAATTATGTCCAAAAATTTCCAATGAAAATGGGATCTCTGTCACTTACAATAATCTTTGGATTTCCATGTAGCTTTTGAAGTGCTTCCATAAATGCAGTAGAAACTGTACTGGCTTTAAATGGATGTGATAATGCACAAAAGTGTGCATACTTGGTAAGTCTGTCAACTACCACCATGATGACACTCTTTCCCTCAGATTTGGGTAAACTTGTGATAAAATCCATTGAAACCTCCTCCCAACGTTGGCTTGGAATGGATAAAGGTTGTAATAGACTCGGGGTCTTAATTGTATCCACTTTATTTTTTTGGCAAACCAAACATTTTGCCACAAACTTTTAAATATTCGATTTAAGGCCATCCCAAAAAAATTCCTTCTTAACCCTGTGGTAAGTTTTTAAAAATCCTGAGTGCCCTCCTAGGGGAGAAGTGTGCAATTCCATAAGAATCTTTTGTTTGAGTTGGGAATTCTTACAGAGGTATAAGCGATCTTTGTACCATAACGAATCATTTTTCCAGCTAAATGTATCATATGTTCTGGGATCTTGTTGTAACTTTCGAATAAGTGCCCACACTTATTCATCATTCTTCCATTCCTCCCTTGCTTCGTTTATCCAATCTGATTGGATAATAGAAATGGAGCACAACAATGCTTCTACATCCTCATCCTTTCTTGAGAGTGCATCTAACACCACATTTTGCTTCCCTTTTTTGTAGATGATTTCAAAGTCATAACCCAACATCTTTGTGACCCACTTTTGTTGCTCTTCAGAGGATAATCTTTGTTCTAAAAATTATTTAGGGCTATCATGATCCGTTTTTACCTTGAAGTTTCTTCCCATTAGGTAGGGTCGCCATTTCTTAAGTGCATGTAGTATTGCCAACGTTTCCTTCTCATAAATAGCTTTGTGTAAAAATTTTCCCTTGATTGGACGACTTTCAAAAGCAATGGGTCTTTCATCTTGTATTAAAACAGCACCAATTCCATTTCCTGAAGCATCACATTCCACAATAAAGGTTTTTGTGAAGTCTGGTGTAGCTAAGACCGGTGCTTGGCACATTGCCTCTTTAAGATGTTCGAACGCCTTTGTTGCTTTTGGAGTCCATGAAAATGCATATTTCTTCAATAATGTTGTTAGAGGTGCTGTTATTCTCCCATAATTCTTAACAAACTTGCGATAATACCCTGTCAACCCAAGAAATCCTTGCAGATGCTTTATGGACATGGGGATTTTCCATTCCTTAATGGCTTTAATTTTTCTAGGGTCTAACTTAACTCCTTCATGAGATACAATATGACCCAGATATTCCACCTCTTGTACTCCAAAGAAACATTTGGATCTTTTTGCATAGAATTGTTTCTCCTCCAATAGTTGTAGCACCCTGTCAACATGTTCGACATGATCCTTCCAAGACTTGTTGTAGATTAGTATATCATCAAAAAATACTAACACAAATTTTCTAAGGAAGGGTTTGAAAATGGAATTCATCAAACATTGAAATGTAGAAGGTGCATTGGTAAGGCCAAAAGGCATGACCAAAAATTTATAATGACCCTGATGAGTTCTAAATTTTGTTTTCGGAATGTCTTCAGTCTTGATTCTGATTTGATGATATCCTGAACGAAGATCCAACTTGGTGAAGTAAATTGATCCATGCAATTCATCCAATAATTCATCAATGACAAGAATGGGAAACTTATCTTTAATAGTGAGCTTGTTGAGCTCCCTATAATCCGGACACATGCGCCATGATCCATCCTTCTTGTGCACCAATACTACTGGAGCAGAGAAAGAGCTTTGACTAGGTTGAATTATACTAGCCTCTAGCATTTCTGCAACCATACGTTCAATTTCACTCTTTTGGGCATAGGGATATCTGTACGGCCTGATGTTTGGAGGAACACTTCCTGGAATCAGATGAATAGCATGATCATGATCACGAATAGGTGGGATACCTTTTGGAGTCTCAAATACCTTGGAATGATTATCTAAGACTTTTTGGAGATCTGGAGAAATAGATTATTCTGATGTGGAAACATCTAGCGACCATAATTGTGCAATTACACCTCTTTGTTGCTTTTTTAGAAGCTGTGTCATACCGTTAGAGCTGATTATCTTTCCCGATTTCCCTGCAATACCCCTTAATTCAACTTCCTTTCCTTCCGCAGAAAATTTCATGAAAAGTTCTTGAAAATTAAAAGCTATTGTACCCAAGGATTGTAGCCATTGGACTCCTAGTACAACATCAGCACCTCCCATTGGAATGGAAAGCATTGGGCTAGTCAATACATATTCTCCCATGGATAGCTTGATATTATGGCACTTTCCATAGCAATTTATCGTTCCTCCATTTGCAATCATCACTTGACACTCTGGTGCTGGATATAGGAAGAAATTCAATTCTTTTGCTATCTTACAATGAATAAAATTATGGGTACTTCATGAATCAATCAACACTATTACCTTTTTCTCCTTGATTTGTCCTTCTATCTTGATGGTTTGAGGAGTGGTAATTCTAGCCAATGCATTACAAGATATGGTCGGATTCATTTCTTATTTATGTAGGCTTTGTTCCTGGAGTATATCCTCTTCTTTTGACCTTTCTTGCTCATTTTCCTCTTCCTCTTCACAATCTATGTAGAATAATTTCTTCTCAGCACACTTATGACCTTTAGTGTATTTGCTATCACAACTATAACAAAGCCCTTTTGCTCTTTTTTCTTCCAATTGTTGTGGTGTCAACTTTATAGGTTGTGGAAGACTAGGGGCAACAACACTTCCATCTTTATAGTTGTGAGTGGTATGCTTCCTAGTTGCCATAATTTTGCTTTCTATTTTTCTTGCTAGCCTGAACGCCTTCTCTAATGAATCAGGTTCCCAAAGGCGAACATCATGTTGGATATTATCCTTTAAAGTCCCTATGAACACATCAATCCTATGGTCCTCTGGAATATTTTTTACCCTTATGTTCAATTTTTGGAACTCCTCAATGTGCTCCATTATTGAACCCTTTTGTTTGAGACTTATCAATTGGCTAAAAAAAGTGTTGCTTTTTGTATCCTCATAATGTGCTGTCAATTCTTCTGTAAAAATTGCCCAAGTGATAATTTGTTTACAAGAGCAAAGCCATTGATACCATACAAACTGATTTGGTTCCAAATATAAAGTTTCAATATGTACCTTTTGTGTGTTTTTCACATTATTGAGATCGAAAAATTGCTCCATCTGTAATATTCATGTTGCGGGATCCTTGCCATCAGAATTCCTCATATCGATTTTTGGAATATGGTGGGTCTTCGATCCAACATTAGAGTCTATGAAATCATGATTAACATTTCTTTTGTTCTCATCATGAGTTTCCTTTACTACCCTTTCACCATTAGTAATCATTTCTTGTAGAAACTTTGTTAAATCTATCTCCAAATCTATCTTCAAATCTTCCATGCCTATCTTCAAATCTTCCATGTTTGTCTTCAAATATATCTTCAAATCGTTCGTCTTAGCTTCCACGTCATTCATCTTAGCTTCTACGCCTTTCTTTAAACAATCCATCTTAGCTTCTACGCCTTTCTTTAAACCATCCATCTTAGATTCTATTCCTTTTTGTGCAAGTGACACTTGTTGCACTTGGTCTCATAATTTTGCTATATCATGTTGCATTTCTTCCTCTTCTTCATGAGTCATGCTAGAACTTTCAGGTTGCTTACTAGGTGTTTGAATTTTCTTTCCTCGAGGCATCAATTATTGATAATAATGCTTTACTATGCCCTTTGAATTCCTTCAAACTAATTTTTCAAACCAAGCTTATGCAAAAATTAAAAAACTACACACCTTTTTTCACTTTGTAGGAGCTTTATATTGAATCTGATGTATCTTTGTAATTTCATATCATCTAGTTCTAAAATTGCGACCTGCAGTAGCCCTCTGCATCCTCTTTCCAATGCCACCATTCTGATCCAAATTGGATTCTCCAGGTAAGAGTTATGTCAAATCTCCCACAGTGACCTGATTATAGACTAGTTCAGTAGAGCGAACTTGTACGACGTTCCACGAGTCACTGTTTCAACCTTTGGCTATGAAAAATATATACAAGAAACTACAGTCTGTCCTCTTTCTGTACCTTCTTACGAAATTTTAATCCGATGCTCAGAGAGAAATTTATGACGATTTTCCCCAGGTCACCTGTTTGGAATGTAATTCAGGAGTCCGCAAAAAGACCAACTTCCTCAGATCATATCTCCGCAAATATAGTGCGAAAAGTTCTGAAATTTGAACCCAAGGTTCAGTGTGATTTCGTCTCAAATGGTTTTTTTTAGCTTCTGAAATGTCACAAGAAAAAGTTATAGCTAAAATGCCACGTTGACCTATTTGGAGTAGCGAAACTCTAAAATCCAATGCTCTGATACCAAATGTTATGAAACCAGTTCACAAAAATATAGAAAAGATAGTTGAACACCTTAGAATTCAGCCTCTTCGAGGGGGAAACCTCCTTTACATTACACAAACGAACAACTCTTGGATGATTCAAATGACAAAACCTCCTTTCTATATATAGGAGTCTAAGGAGTCACAATATAACCCAGCCGACCTAACAATAATAATATAAAGCCACAAAAATAACAATAGAGGGATTCTATGGGGCACAGTAATAACAATATGGGGACAATAGGGGCACAACAATATTAATAAGGGATACAACTACAATAGTGATGGGGTAATCACTAGTATTATAGGGACCTAACATAGCCCATTGAAGGTCATCTTCCCAACTCTATAGAGATCTTGCTACACTGAACTGAAAATTCGATCCTCCTAAGAAAAAACTTTCAAATTCTTGTTCTAATGTGAATCCTACTCTAATACCATGTAGAAATTATGGTGTAGAATTGTAACTGCTCATGAAATTTTAATCTAAATCACAAGACACAATCCTACTCTACTGCTCTGTGGAATTTAGTTCACAATTTATAATATCAATCACAAACATGCAATAAGAAATAACACACATGAACTTAGTATTTTTTCAAGGGGAGGAAATCTGCTAAAAACCCATTTTCCTGCTTGCATTAATCTGATTAATAGAGATGTATTACAATTGCTAGCTCAATTTGAGCTCAAACTGCAAGTGAATAATCTATCTCTCTGCTCACTGAGAAGCTCTGGCCCAAACTTAGTCAAATTTTGCCTCTGCTTGAGCCCCTATTTCCTTGCGCAAATCTTGAGGAATTAGTTCCCAATTATTTAGGAATATACCTCTAATTGATTGCACAATTCCCAAGTTTGATCATCCGACTGCATGCAACACTTGTACACTCAAGCCTAGTCTACAACTTATGTTACACAGCCTTGGAATATGCACCACAACTGGGGAACTCAAATTCTCTACATGCACTAGCTATTTTGGGTTGATTGATCAGTTAACTGAATGATCATTGAGTTAGACTAATGTCGCACTACACGACTAACCTTTCGTTAGTTCCTCAAACAGTCAAAACTAGTCTAACTGAAAACAACTTGAAATAATTAACCTTGATTTCTATAAATTAGCAATCACACATGCGTAACTGAACTCTAACTCCTCTATCTTGAATTTACTAAGCTAAGTGAGTCACAAGATCCATGTCACCTCAGTTAATTTCCTCCAAGTTGTTTGTTGATGTGGAAATTCAAATTTTCTCAATTTAACCAAGGAAAAGTAAAATTGAGACTTTCTTGCTGCATTTTTCAGCACTATTTGGCGGAGGAAGTGGGGGATTGGAGGGAAATTTAATTTTAAGCACCACATATTCCATATCTCTTGATCTCCTAATGGCATCTTGTAAAGATTCAAGGTTGAAGGCTTTAACCCAACCACATATTTTTCCAGATAATCCCTCGATGAAGAGCATGATCAACTTGTGTTCTAATACATTTGAAACCATCATTACTATCCACTAGAAATCCAAAATGTGTGCATCTAGTGTGTCTATCTACTTGAGTTGTATCAGTTCGCTAAAGTGAAGCTTTGGGTCCTCGTCGAACTGATTGATCAATATCTATGTAAAATCCACATAGGAGGTGATCTTATGTGTCCCAAGGTGATAAGCCCATTGTACCATCACTCATGAGCTGAATGGCCTTTGTTTTAGTGATAGGATTAAGTTGGAAGTACGTATCCAACTTCTATACCCATACTCTAGTCATGTAGTGTTAAATTATGGTATGTTCTATGCTTAGAGCAGTTTACTTCTTTTTATTATTATTAGTAATCACATGTACATTAAGTAAAGTGCAGATATAACATTAAACGATCGACAGAAAACAAGCCAAGACAAGAGACACAAGATGTGGTGGCTAGCCAGGGACAAACCCCAATATGGGGAAACCCTTTGATCAAATCTTATTTTATCTTCAATAATTCAGTAGAGAGAAATAGTACATAAATCTGATTTACATCAACAGTAGCAAACCCTAGATCAGCCCTCAACCAGGGCAGACAATATCTTGCAAACCGACCGTCGGATCGGCTTGATTCCTTCACCAAAAAATGCGGCCTTCCACAGAGAGTCAGGTTCACCTACAATGCAGTTCTAAGAGAGATAAAGATGGTAAACGCTGGTCAAACTTCCAATCTGCAGTTGCAGCCCTAAGTCTGCGTCCTTCCTTCCACACGTGTGAGAGAAGAGTCCTTTTCTGCGCAGTAGGAGAAGAGCCTCTTTTCTACGCGGGAGAGAGAGAGAGATGTGATGAGAGAGTGTATCCAAATGAGGAAAAGACCTCCTGTATTTATATACAATTGTTGATGATTGAATAGATGTGACTATTGGGCTTCTGAGCCTACATGAGTTGCTAGTCGGCTTGATAATTACTCCATAATCAAAATAAATTCATATCTCCATAAATACTTATCAGAATCGGATGATCTTTAGATCAATCCTACACCTCTTGATGAGAGGAATCTAATAAAAATATTATTAGCCATGAATAAGATGACCCGCATGGATTTTGGCCGTAGTTTCCAATTTTAACACTCCCTCTCAACTAGGGAGAACTCCATCTGCAATTCGTCTGTTGGTCGCTACTATTCATCCATCAAATGCACTACCCTGTATAGCTTGACCCCTTCTCTGCTTTGCTCTATTCTGCCTACTCTGCTCTGTTCTGTTCTACCTTGTTCTGATCTACTCTACTCTGCTCTACTTTTCTCTGCTTTGCTTTTTCCGAATTATGGAGAAGAAGAAATGATCGAGGATGTGTCATATCATCCTCCACTGGCTCAAAGTCAGTCTCAGAGTGTGTACCACTAGTCCCAGACCAGTCCTCAACCGACCCGAAGTCAGTGTCATAGTGGGTACAACTCCTACCACTGGTCCCAGACCAGTATCATCCTTCATTGACTCAAAGTCAATCTCAGAGTGTGTACCACTAGTCCCAGACCAGTCCTCAACCAACCCGAAGTCAGTGTCATAGTTGGTACAACTCCTACCTCTGGTCCCAGACCAATATCATTGATCCGAGATTAATGAAGGTCATCCTAGCATAGGGAGTACGGTAGATACAGTGATGCCTCCATCGATACTACTATGGTCCCTATCCTCATTTCCCTTCTCATTGATCAAATGAGAGGTACTTCCCATGATTCCCAGACTGCATGGGTAGGATACCTCGACAGGAGAACTAATCAATCTTTTCCACAGGAGAGTGAATCATCCTGTCCCACAAGAGAGCGAATCATCTTGTCCCACAAGAGAGCGAATCATCTTACCCAGAGGAGAGTGAATCATCCTATCCACAGGAGAGTGAATCATCCTGTCCACAATCGCCATGGAGAACACATTATCCAGGCCTCACAAGAGAACTAATCATCTTACTACACAATCATCATGGAGAACACATCATCCAACTTCACAGGAGAGCTAATCATCTTGCTACATAATCGTCATGGATAACACATTATCTAGACCTCACAAGAGAACTAATCATCCTACTACATAGTTGCCACGAGGTGTCACAGGGAAAGTTTTGATTCTTTTACCCTGTACGCGTACACCACCAGGGGATGGTGAGTTACCCTCTGGTCATATGTCGCTCCAATAAGTATCTTGTGCCCCCCTGGATCTCCTAGAGCTTAATACATCATACAGGACCCTCATTAGAGGGTCTTTGAATGACACCAAGTCGTTCTCAGAAAGTCAGGAATTTTACCTTCCCTAGGGGCTTTGTTAGGATGTCGCCGACCTGTTCATCTATACCGATATGTTGGAGCCTTATTGCTCCTCACTGCACCATATCTCGAATATAGTGGTACTTGATATCGATATGCTTGGAGCGATCATGAAATACGGGATTCTCTGACAAAAGAATCCCGCTCTGGTTGTCACATAGGATCATGGTGGTATCCAATGTAAATCCAAACAGCTCATTGAAGAGCTTTCGCAACCAGACTACCTCACAAGAGGCCATGCTAGCAGCAATATACTTTGCCTCGGTAGTGCTCAAAGCCACCGACTTCTGCTTCCTACTCATCCAGGATATCGAAGTAGATCCCAAGGAGAAATAACACCCAGAAGTGCTCTTACGATCCACCACATTGCCTGCCCAATCAGCATCAGTGTATCCAAGTATTCTTACGTCTCCGGCAGTGTATATTAACCCATAATTAATTGTGCCACGAAGATATCTCAACAGATTCTTGGCGCCAATCCAATGTATGTGGTGAGGTTCAACCATATGTTGAATCAACGTGCTGACTGCAAAGCATATATCTGGATGGGAGTTCACTAAGAACATTAATGCTCCGACGAGTTGACAATACTCGGTGGCATTTCATAAAACAGGTCCAACAGCACTACCGCTTAACTTCTTAAAGTCAAGCTCCATCGGGGTAGTAACAGGCTTGCAGTCCACCATACCAAATCTTTCCAATATCTTCACCACATATTTTCCTTGAGATAGGAAAATTTCCCTTGACTTCTGCCAGACTTCAAGTCCTAGGAAATAGTGCATCAGTCCTAGGTCCTTCATTTCAAATTCAGAAGCCAACTCCCTCTTACATTTGTGAATGAGAGGGTCTGCACCTGTTAGAAAGAGGTCATCCACATACAGCACCTGTATGATACGTTTTTCATCTTCAACCTTAAAGTAAAGGTTGGGATCAGCTTCACTCCTAATGAATCCCAACTTCATCAAGTAGCTATCGATCCTCTCATACCATGCTCGAGGTACTTGCATCAGCCCATAGAGAGCCTTCTTCAACCTGCATACATGAGATTTTCGATCATAAATCTCAAATCCTTTGGGTTGCTCCACATAGACCTCTTCTTTGATCGAACCATGCAAGAACGCATTCTTGACATACATCTGATGTAGGTTCCATCCTTGTGAAGGTGCAAGGGCTATGATCAAGCGGATGGTGGTATATTTGGCAACATGTGCAAATATCTCGTCATAGTCTATACCTTCCTTCTAGGAGAAACCACGAGCGACAAAACGAGCCTTATACTTTTCTGTACTTCCATCTGTTGCATGATTTATCTTGTAAAGCCATTTAGAAGTGACAACTGTCTTGTCCTGGGGTCTGGGAACATCATTCTTCATAATAGACTCATATTCTTCGGTCATAGCATCCTTCCATACTTGATGCTTGATGGCATCTGAGAATGATGAAGGCTCATTTTGTATGATCATGCTCATGACGGTCAGGTATCCCTGATACATGTTAAGTTCCTTACTTTCACGGAAGGTTCCTCGGGGTGCATTGTGTCCTTCAGCATCATCGAGTAGCCCCCTAATCCAAGAGGGCCTATTCCTTGAAGAGGAAGGCTCAGGTGGATCAATAGGATCCACGGGTTCATCCACATCGGGCATTCTTACATCATCTTTTTCTTTTGGTAGAGCTCCTTAAAGTAGGAAGATTGTTCACCTTGCTGAGAGCCATATCTTCGTCCAAGGTGACATCATGACTAATCACGACTTCTCTTTGACCGGCTACATAGATTCTGTAGCCCTTAGTATTTTCATCATAGCCCATGAAGATTTCTTTCTTTCTAGATGCACCCAATTTATTCCTTTTCTCTTTCGGCACATGAAAATATACAGGGCTTCCACAAAAATTCTAAAATGAGATACGTCAGGTTTCTTACCGGTGAACATTTCTTCAAGAGTCTTGGAACCCAATGCTTGATGAGGGCATCAGTTTTGTACATATAGGGTGGTGCTTGCAGCTTCGGCCCATAGAAACTTCAGAATAATTTGATCATGGAGCTTGGCACAGACAGCTTCCACAATCGTACAGTTCTTCCTTTCCACCACACCATTCTGTTCAGGAGTATATGGTGTAGTAGTCTCCCTCTTAATGCCAACCTCTTTACAAAAGTCATGAAACTCGTTAGATTCATATTCAGTTCCATTATCAGTCCTTGAGATGTTGATCTTGTTTTCTGTTTGATTCTTGATCAAGGCTTGAGATGTGTCACAAGACATGACACCTAGCGGACTTCCTCCGACCTGATATAATGAATCAACTCGAAACCCAAGAGTGAAGGCATCTTTAACATTGTTTTTCCATACACGTAGCTTGCCATCGTTGAAGGTCACCTCGTAGCCTTTGTCTTCCATTGCCAAGATGGACATCGGGTTCTTTTTGAGGTCAAGTACATATAATACATCCTGTAAGTAGATTGTATTACCTTGATTCAATTTAAGAGAGACATTGCCTACACCTTTCACGAGATATTTCATATTATTTCCAAGGACAATTTCCAGGTTAGTTTCTTTCTCTATCATATTATGGAGAACTTCTTTGTAACTAGTGAAGTGCCTTGAGGCACCACTATCAATAAGCCAAATTCCCAGCGAGTCTGAAGGAGCAAAGGTAGATAGAGCAGCTGGTAGATAATATGCATCCTACTTATTGTCAACAGTGTTAGATTCATACCTGGAATTTCTAGCTTTCTTCAATGATTGTCCTCTTCCTTAATTACCAGCGCTCCTTTTACCTCTGCTATTAGATTTTCCATTCCTTTGATTGCCATGAGAGGGATTTTGATCATCGTCCTCGTGTGAGTCCCTTCTATCAGGGCATTCTCTTGCATAGTGACCTACTTTATCGCAAATGTAACATCGTCCTTTTCTTCCACCCTTAGGTCCAGCCTTTCTTTTTTATTTAGTCTCAAAATTATTTCTTTTCTTAGCATGAGAAGAAAAGGCAGCAGGAGGACCTTTAGGCATGGGCATTTCTTCCTCTTCTATCCTTGTTTCTTCTTGAATGCATCTTGCCATTAATTCATCGAAACTAGGAATTACGTTATTGTTTAGAAGAGTAGTCTTGAACAAGTACCATTCGGATGGTAATCCTCCAAGAGTCGTGAGTGCCATTTCCCTATCAGTAATAATCTCCCCAATAGATAGGAGATCATTCTTGATCTCGGTGATTCTTAAGAAATATGCTTACATGATCTCATCTTTTCCCTTCTTAATTTCCTTCAGCTTATTTCTAAGAAACAAAACTTGATTTGCATCATTAACTTTAATTAAACTCACCAGTATATCATAGATTTCCTTGGATGTGTTCAGGTCGAAGATGTAGGCCACCGAGCGCTTGTCAATAGAGTCTCAGATGATCTTCTTTGTTTTGACTTCACGGGTTTTCCATTTGTTCCTGGAAGTAGCGGGTGCATTTGATGGAGGCTCAACAATATTGCTTCTCACATGGTCCAACACTCCTTGATCTTCTAAGGTTAGATCTAGAGACATCTTCCATCCGTGATAGTCAACCTTCTCAATCACATGTACATTAAGTAAAGTGCAAGTAGAGCATTAAACGATCGACAGAAAAAAAGCCAAGGCAAGAGACACAAGATGTTGCGGCTAGCCAAAGACAAACCCCAATATGGGGAAACCCTTTGATCAAATCTTCTTTTATCTTCAATAATTCAACAAAGAGAAATAGTACATAAATCTGATTTACATCAGCAGCAGCAAATCCTAGATCAGCCCTCAACTAGGGTAGACAATATCTTGCAAACCGACAGTCGGATCGGCTTGATTCCTTCACCAAAAAATGCAGCCTTCCACAGAGAGTCAGGTTCACCTACAGCGCAGTTCTAAGAGAGAGAAAGATGATCAACACTGGTCAAACTTTTGATCTGCAATTGCAGCCCTAAATCTGCGTCCTTCCTTCCACACGTGTGAGAGAAGAGTCCCTTTCTGCACAGTAGGAGAAGAGCCTCTTTTCTATGCAAGAGAGAGAGAGAGAGAGATGTGATAAGAGAGTGTGTCCAAATGAGGAAAAGACCTCATGTATTTATATACAAATTTTGATGATTGAATAGATGCGACTGTTGGGCTTCTGAGCCTACATGAGTTGCTGATTGGCTTGATAATTATTCCATAATCAAAATAAATTCATATCTCCATAAATACTTATCGGAATCGGATGACCTTTAGATCAATCCTACACCTCTAGACGAGAGGAATCTAATAAAAATATTATCAGCCATGAATAAGATGAGCCACATGGAGTTTGGCCCTAGTTTCCTATTTTAACATGTAGCTAGATGTTACTTCAAATGAAGGGATGGTTAGCTTTCGAGCCCTCTTTAGGAGATCATAATTCTATGACCCCTAACCATAATTCTATCACAAAGATACAAAGGACACAAAAATTAGGCTCCAATCCAGGGCAAAACCCCACAAGAGGTAAAACCTAAGAAATCCTCTTCTTATAGAATTAGATCAAAGTGAGATATCCAAGAACCAAGACCAAGGCAAAGACTTCCACAAAGACTCCAAGTCAACCCTCCTCCAAGTCTCCTCAACAACTCAAAGCCAAAAAGAATCAACTTTAGTCAAACCCTTCTGAAATCTGGTCAAAGTATAGAAAATCTCATACCTATAGTGTGTTGATAAATCCAAGGGCAACAACTGAAGGTGATATCTCTTGTATCATAATTGTTTGTGGTGTACTTTTACTTTTCTTGGTTAGATCCATCTTTTATTTGATTATTATTATTATTATATTTCATCAAATGGCTATCAAACTGTAAAGAACAATCAGATAAAGAACACAACATATAGGCAATCAATCAAGGCCAAAACCTCTCCAATCTAAGAGGAAATCCCACGAGAAATATTCATCTTATAGAATATTCAATTGATGAATTCCAAGACCTAGACCCTTGACCAAAACTCCTTCAAAACCAAGTCAAATTCTACCTTTTACTTGTTAAACAATCTGAATCTTGACTTCAAGTTATTTCAACCTCTTCTTCTTCTTGACTTCGGTCCTATAATACTAGTCAACTTCACTTCCTGCAATTTACGGCCTCTTGTAGATCTTTGCACTTTTTCGCACATGTGAGGTAAATAGGGCAAATTCAGCCCTTTTTTCTTCGCTTGACTCGGCTTCTACACTTCTAGACTTCAGTCTTTGACATGGACAAATTTGGAACTAATATCGACTTCTTTTTGGATGATTGTAATTTGATCTCCTTTCTGCAATTGATGCCCTAGTTACAACCCACACATGTGAAGGTTTTGGGCCAACCAATAATCCTAAAAATATATCTTTTCCTCTTCACTCATCCTATTCTTCCCTTTGTTGACTGTAGTACTCTTCATCGAGATTCTTATGTGTATGTTGTGTATTCTTCAAGGTGATCGACTAGACTTCTTTATATATTCTTCTGGTCCCTTCAAAATAGGTCGACTTGTCCCAACTTCTAGGCCTAATTGTGATGATTGGAAGGCTGAATTGTTGCAAGCTTTTTGACTTGGTCTTGGAGGATTCCTTGACTCAATTTTGACTCAAATAATTTTTATTTTACAATATTTAACTTACCCAAATGGTTCTTTCATACATGAAAATAGCTTGATGACTTGTAGACTCAATGACAAGCCTAGAAGCTCACAATGGGAGCTTGACCTAAAAATAAATTCTTCTTGAGCATGAAACTCGTGCCTCAAGAAAACAATAACAAATTTATTACATAAATAACATAAAATCATGATTACACATGTCATTATGAAGACTGAACCTAGTTACATATTTCAACACTCCCTCTTAACTAGGAAGGTATTCATAATCCATACAAGGTACTTGGACATTCTCAATCTAAATAATTGTCATAATAAGATTCAGATTGGTAACCCATCTATTTAGCATCATATCATTCAACATTGTCACATATCAAGGCCTTAACTAACAACGCTATCTCTCCATAAGATCATAGGACAATGCTAGCGAGACCAATGATTTATAGACACCTTCACCATTGCCTCTCAAGGAACATACCCCACCCGGGTTCTCTCAGGGTATCTCTTTCTAGGACTATTCTTATCTTGGATTCCCAGTCCTCAAAGAGTATCGGTCCTCTTATGACTGCTCTTATCTTGGATTCCCTACCATATCCTCAAAGACTCTCAGATGCCATATGCTTACCCAATCCTCCATTCTTTCTTCCAAAGTGAAGACAAGAATGATGTGTCCATCTCTCCTCATGGCCTTCACTGAGACTTGCAGTTGTTAGTCTTGGTCTAGTGCATGACACATGAAGTAGAGAACCATATCTGTCACTCCCTCTTAACCAAGGATGACCAATCAGTTCCATAAAAGGAATGTACCAAAGCTCCCTCTTAACCAGGGACTTGTCCAAGCTCCCTCTTAACTAGGGACTTTCTTTCAACATCTATATTGGTGGATATCATGGGACATCTGGCTACTTGTAGGGCTCCCTCTTTTGATTCCATGAGTTTAATATTCTTTGATATGGAGCCTTCATCTTTTGGGAATTCTTGGTAGCGAATTGGCCATTCATCACTTTCCTCAAGTAAATCATGTCATCCTTCCCCTTGTCGAAAGTGATCTTTTAGTCCACATCTAGCTTTCCTCCATATAGCTACCTCTTCCTAGTCATGTTTCGTTCAGGATCTTACATCCTACCACATGAGTACTTAGTTGTAGATGACATCTACAAGGATTTTTCAATATCACTGTATTAACCCTTACAGATGTTGATCAAAAAATAAAAATGAATATCAAATCAAAATTACCTTTTGTGATTCCCTTTTATCGTGACATCTTGCTTGCCTACAACATCCTGCACATTTGAAGACACATCTCCAAAGATATATAATGTCAAGGGTCAGACTCTTCATACCTTTTTCATGGAGATGTCACAGTCAATCCTTCTAGTCATCAGATGTTGATTTCCTTTTCTTATGTGACCATAGTTGCATATTTCATGATCTCTCCTTATTTTCTTCACATATTGATTCCTAGGAACTTTCATTCATAGTTCCTTCATTTTTGTCAATCGCCTCATATTTCACATGAGGATTTATCATGTTGATTTGATCTAGACAATATGTGAACCATGCCTTCATGCATATTTCCAAAGGAGGAGATCCCTTACTTTTGATCATTCTTACGAGGTAGAGTATTTATCCCTGCAACCATATGACATGACTCAATTTTATCAAATATATGCATACATGTACCATTCCTTCCTTTTGGTCATCTAGACTTTCTTCGGCAACTTCCTTGATTGAAATTTCTTCAATCATCTAGACCTGCTTCACTTCTTTATCTTCATACCATCATTTAATGAATCCCATACACGGTGGAGTTCTTCAAGAGGTCATCATAGGGTTTCTTAACTTCAAACCCTAGATCATTTATGTCATGCTAGGGTTTATCCCATTCCCTAGAATTAACAAACCCTAGAAGTCAAATCATAGGGAACAAGTACCTTGAGATTAGGCTTTTTTATGAGATTTTTGTAGATCAAAATAAATACCATAAAGCCATAAGTTTAACCCTATCTTATGATGGACCCTTTAAAAATAAAAATATCATGCATACCTTATAGATACCTACCTGTGATGCCTTGGTTCCTTCACAAAGGTATCTTTGTTGTCCTTATTGCTATCTTTCATACTTCTTTTACCGTTCTTCTGATGGGACCTACTTTTCCACGAGTTCCTTTAAGACATGGAATACATGTATCTTATTTTTGCTACCTTGATGGCTACAAGACATTTGTCAACAAAACTTCATAATGGGAATTCTTCTAGTTGCATTTTTTTCTTGTAGTTTGACTTCTTATTATATATATATATATATATATATATGGACAGATAGATATATCTGTGTGTGTGTGTGTGTGTGATTATCCGTCATTTTGAATGATTGATCGTGCTACAGAGACCAAGAGAGTATGAGAGGTGCACGTACTTCTTAGTGCCACTTGGATTCGATTATCCATAAAATGTAATTAGTGATAGATAATATGGAATTATCAGTCTTCTTGAGGAGATATATCCTTATTAGTTTATGTGGTTTCTACCAATGATAGTCTTTTGAAACAATGATTTAGTGTCACTTTAAATGTGGAGGTCTTCTTACTTGGTGAAGGACTTGAGATTGTAGCAAGAACTTTGCTTAACCTTGAAATGAGATTGGGTCTTTTCAATGTCCTGAGAAATATATGTATCTTTTTGTAATTTCCTTGCTATTAGAGCTTGATAATTCTGTACCCAAAATTTTATTTCAACTAGCCTTGTCTTTATCATCTTTCCTTATTTTGTTTTGTATTCATTTCTTCTTAAATATAAGATGATTTCTCTAACTTCTTGCTTATAGAAGAGGATCTAAATTCTGACAGTGCCTTCTTGTAGAATTTTCCTTTATTACTTCTTGCTAGGAGATTTCAGATTCTTGAATGGAGAAAAACAATTGTACTTACCTCAAACTTTCAGTTCTGTGACTACTATAGGAAGGAATGATGAAAACAATCCAGACTTTTGTTCCATTGTGTAATGATTTTGTCCTTCAAAATATCTTGATGGTATACTTCTTTACTACCTTTATTATGGATCAAGTCTTCTTTCGACATGTCCTTGTTGATGCCTTTTTCTTTCTTTGATTCCTTCCTTTTAGTGCTTCAACCCTTGAGTGTTCTTTACTAAGTTGCCTTTCCTTTCCTTGTCTTGAAACCTTAGCTCTGATACCATGTTGAGAAATCCAGGGGAAGATATCAAAGGTGATTTCTCTTGTATGATAATTGTTTGTGGCGTATTTTTACTTTTCTTGATTAGAACAATAAGACAAAGAACACAATATATAGGCGATCAGTCAGGGCCAAAACCTCTCCAATCTGAGAGGAAAACCCATGAGAAATCTTCTTCTTATAGAATCTTCAATTGATGAATTCCAAGAACTAGACCCTTGACCAAAAATCCTCCAAAACCAAGTCAAATTTTTCCTTTTACTTGTCAATTCAAACAATATGAATCTTGACTTCAAGATATTGCAACTTCTTCTTCTTCTTGACTTTGGTCCTGCAATATTAGTCAACTTCACTTCTTGCAAATTTTAGCCTATTGGAGATCTCTGCACTTTTTCACATGTGTGAGGTAAATAGGGCAGTTTCATCCCTTTTTCCTTCGCTTGGCTCGGCTTCTGCTCTTCCAGACTTCGATATTTGACATGGATATCTTTGGAATAGATCTCGACTTCTTTTTGGATGACTGAAATTTGATCTCCTTTCTATAATCGATGCCCTGGCTACAGCCCACGCATGTGAAAGTTTTGGCCCAAACAATAGTCCTGAAAATATGTATTTTCCTCTTCACTCGTCCTATTTTTATCTTCATTGATTGCAGTATTCTTTATGGATATTCTTGTGTGCATATTGTGTATTCCTCAAGGTGATTGACTAAAATTCTTTATATATTCTTTTTGTCCCTTCAAAATAGGTCCACTTGACCTAGCTTCTAGGCTGAATTATCATGATTGGAAGGTTGACTTGTTGCAAGCTTTTTTACTTGGTATTGGAGGGTTCCTTGACTCAATTTTGACTCAAATAATATTTCTTTTACAATATGTAACTTTCCCAAATGGGTCTTTCATACATGACAATAACTTTATCACTTGGAGACTCAATGACAAACCCTAGAAGCTCACAATGAGAGTTTGACCTAAAAATAAATTATTCTCGAACATGAAACCCATGCCCTAAGAAAAAAATAACAAATTTATTACATCAAATACATAAAATCATGATTACACATGTCATTATGAAGATCGAACCTAGTTACATATTTCAACAAAGTTAACACCAAATTTCAAAGCTATAACAACCTCAGTAACCACAAAAATTTTTGCACTTTTGAAAAGAATTAGGGAACAAACAGTTTATTTTCCCTCTCCTTTGACTTCCCTCTCTCTCCTTTAACTTTCCTTATTTTCTTCTTGCACAGAAATCGATGTGAATGGATGACTAAATGAATTTCTCCTCAAGTGTTCGAGTTGACTCATATTTATAGTTGTCCAAGAGGTCGAATAGTTGCCTCTTTAGGCTGACTTGACCAAGGACAGTTGACTTGGTCTTGTGGATGACATTTTGACTCTTTGACTCAAAACAAAATCATTTTTAATTTTCTTACAACAAGTCCAAATGGGACTTTGACTCAATTAAATTTATTTGACTCATAATAAATTTTACTTTTGACTCATTGACACTATAAGCATGAGGATCATGCTTTGACTAAAATAAAATAATAATGGTGAATATAATAAATACATCAATAGTACATTTGAATTATATTATGAAGACTGAAACTAGTTATATTTCCAACATGTTGACAATGTTGGACCTACCAATATTTAGGGGGTCTCCCCATTATGAAATCCCAATTATAACTCATACCATTATGGAGTAGGATCCCCATCTTGAATACGGCTCAGTTGCCGAAATGGTGGGTTTTAGTGTTATGGCTTGGCTGCGATAATGCATAGAATGTTGTATTCATGACTTTGGTGAAACAAGTGTATAACTCTACGAAGAGTCAAGTGAAATGCATGAAAGGTTCTAACACGACAAATGGGAAAATGAGTGATCCCCTTCGATGTTTATAATAGTACACAACTTGAAAGGAACACACGAGCGGAAGAGAAATCATAAGTTACCTACGAAATAGTTCACCAAATAACCATGTTTCAAATACATAACAACACACATCCAACAAGATTCATACTAATGCAAACAAAATAGTTCATAAGTGTTAGCATAAATTAAACAACATATATTGCAAACATAACAAGAATAGTCCTACTACACTAACAATATATCCATGAAAACGTGTGGGTTCTGAGCTTTTATTAAAGTGAAAGTCCCAAGCATACATATACAATTGAAGAACCACTAGTCCCAATAGTGGAACATGAAGCAAACACCTGCTCCTCCAAAGAAATATACTTCCTTTGTGCTAAGGATAATCCAAGGCTCTAAAAACTCCCAAGCTTCTGATCCTAACCCAAAACCATGGCCAAAATCTATTTACATGACTAATGAGGGTGTACTTATAACTAAAGGGGTGACTTTTTGTCTCCCTTTGTGACCCTTTGACTTCCCTCATGACTCTTTGACTTCCTTCAACCATGAACTTTGGACTTGATTACAAAATGACTCTTCACATTCCACAATTGACACTTGGAATTTCACTTGCAATTAATTACAATAAAATATTACAATATTCTCATACCCATATAAGACAAAATTGGTTAGAGTCAACTAGACACCCTAATAAGACAAAACAAGTCAAACTTGAGTTTGGGGAAACTCCAGCTGGGCCACCTCAACTTGTACTTTCTCAATCACATAGTGGTGCAAAGCTTTTTATTGTGCGATGACTTCCCCAAATTATGTGATGGGATCAGGCTGGAATTGGACTCTAGCCTCCATTGCATCCAGGTAGACTGCCTTGAAACCAATTTGAGTTTCCGTCTTCAGCAGGAGCACCATGGTATTGATATGGACAAGGCCACCAATGTACTCCATATTATGTTTGTTCACCTCAAGATCTTCCTTGGTAACAACATGTCTGAGCTTATCTAAGTATTCGTCAACCTCATGTCTAACCTGATTCCTGTGTTTGTCTTCAGTGAGTGAGCCAACTGAAGGCATTTTATTTTACTTCACCATAAAATCCACGTTTTTGTACAACCGTGCATATGAGGCCTCCATGTTGGCGATGAATGAGTTGAGTTTTTTATTAGTTTGGATGAGCATCCGCACTTGTGCTTTATCCAACTCATACTATTGTCTTGTCTTCCACACCAACTCTAAAGGCTCCCCTTTGTACTGCGTTGACCACTCATGCATGGTAGAAATGATTGTATGAATATCCTTTAGGGATTTAGCATTATCCTTTCACTTTTGTTGCATGTTGTGCAAGCGGACAACTTCTTTATTCAAGGTGATAAGATCCTCATAGAGGCTTCTCATAGTTTCTCCTAATTCTTATACTTCTCCAAGTATGGATTCCTTAAGTTCTTTGAGATATACCTATGTGAGAGTCACTTTCTGCACCTCTTCTTGGAGTTGTTCAACTTCTTTCCTTGTTGTAGGAATTTATAGGGTAAGTTCCTCAGATAGAACACCAAAGGACACTGCCCACAATTAGATCATCAATACACCAGTATTCTTGACATGGTTAAAACCCTCAAAGAGGGAAACAGTCCACGGCCTGAGCCAACATGGCCACTTAAGGCAATTTATTAATGTAAAATAAAGAAAATTTACATAAGCTTCTCTCATGAACGTTCACCCTACAAATGACCCTCCATGCTCTTTAAATAGAGATCATGAACGAATCGAGTGTTAAGCCACAGATCAAGTGTCGATAATACCGAGGAGATAATGAACTATCAGATCACTTAACGTCTAGAACATATCGTGACCGTCAGATTGTAAGTTAAAAAAGTACATAGTAAAGAAACACACTTTCCCTAACTCTACACTAGACCAAGTTATACTTAACTATTTCCTATGTGTCGGAATATCCTAACATCCCCCCCAAGAACAACCTGGGATAGGAGGATGTACAAATATGATACAATAGGAAAAGGAAGGAGGCATTAGAGCCTATCCCCCCTTAGTGACAACTTCATGAACTCCAACCATAAATCAAAGTTTAGTACACTTTGCGTCTGTGAGAGCCTTTGTAAAGATGTCTGCAACTTGATCATCGGTTGAACAATATTGCACTTCAAGAACATGGTCATGAATGAGATTTCTGATGAAGTGCATGTGTAGTTCAATGTGTTTGCTGCACTGATGTTGAACTTGATCTTTTCATAGTTGAATGGCACTTTGATTATCACACCAAAGTGTAGTCAGATGCTGCTGCTGAAATCCAAACTCTGATAGGATCTGATGAAGCCACGAGGCTTCCTTACTAGCTTCTACAGTGCCACAATACTCTGCTTCTGTTGAAGAAAGAGAAATGGCACTTTGTTTCTTGCAAGCCCGTGTAATAGGTCCAGAACCAAGAGTGAAGACATAACTTGCAGTAGACTTTCGATCAGCAGGGTCACCAGCCCAATCGGAATCAGTGAAACCAACCAATAGAGGAGATGATTTTTCAGTGTAATGAATCCCAAACTAAACTGTACCTCGAACATAATGAAGTATTATTTTAGGTTATTTCCAATGACTTTCATGTGGGTTTTGCATAAACCGAACAATAAGGCCAACAGCAAAGGAAAGGTCAGGATGGGTATGGGTCAGATACAAAAGCTTTCCTACAAGCTGACGGTATAAGGTAGCATCAACTTCAGGGGAAGTACAAGTGACTGAAAGTTTAACTCCAGACTAAAAGGGAGAAGGGGCTGGCTTACAGTCTTCCATGTGAAAGTGGCATAGAAGATCACAGGCATACTTGGACTAGAAAACAAAAATACCTTCCTTGGATTGTAAGACTTGAAGACCAAGGAAACAATGCAAGTGTCCTATGTTTGTCATTTCAAACTTCTTTTTAAGGCTGGACTTCACATGGTTTATATGTAAAAAAATTCTACAAACCAAGCTCTAATACCATATAGTTGATGGTAGGTTACCCCGATAATGCAATATAAATCAAAGCAGAATACTATAACCTACTTCTACTATCAATTTGTGGAAGCTTAAAGATCGAGCTGAAAAATATAACCAGAAGAAGAAGAATCAATGCACAATACACATGAAAATACTTTGGGGAAATCCTCAGCTAAAACCCCACACTATTTTATTATCATACATGGTGGAAATACATAGGAATTATACAAAGCATTAGCTCTCACAGCTAGCCATCTCTCAGTACAATCCTCACAGATGCTCACAGGAAATCTTGGCTTCTCTCCAGCCTTCCTCTCTACCCTCCAAGATCCTATTCCCTTGCGTTGTTCCTTGTGGATGATTCTCCAGTTACCAAGTGGATGATCTCCTTCCAAACTGTGCAATCCTCAAGGATTAAATCCTTGACTGCATGCATGAGTTTTCTCTTTGAGAAAACACATGCAATTGATAATACACCGTCCTTGACTTTAATCTCAACTGGTCTTTCTCAGAATAGGCATGCATGAGTTTTTGATGAGGGAATCTTCAGTTAACTGGAGTAGCACTAGTTGAGTGCATGCATGCATCAACTGATTGTTAACTCACTATTAGTTCCTCAAACAGTTTGGAACTAATTTAACTGGACTTAACTCAGTAAACTGAGTTAACTAATTAAAACTCAAATATAACTCAAACTTATCTCGTTAATATAAGGGATAACTCTTGCATGAATTCAGAAATACTTCTAGCTTGAATTTCTCCAACTAATTAATTTAAAATAAATTAATTAATTATTTCCAAGTAGCTGTTAAGACCAAATTTGATTTTAATTCACAATTTAATTCAAGGACAAATTAAATTGGAATATTCTTGTTTCCATATTTCAACATTATAAGGTTTGGATCACTACTAGTAAGGATAATATCATCAACATAAAGAAAAAGAATGATAAGAGACTTACCCACTTTCTTGGTGTAGACAGTATTGTCAGAATGACACCTAGAAAATCCAATTTCTAAAAGAAAGCTATCCATTTTTGCATACCAAGCCCGAGGGGCTTGCTTGAGACCATAAAGGGATTTCTTAAGCCAACATACAAGGCTGGAGTCTGTTTGTATAAAGCCAGGAAGTTGTTCCATATAGATTTCTTCATGCAAGTCCCCATGCAAGAAGGCAGATTTAACATCCATCTGATGGACTTCCCATTTGAAAGAGGTAGCAAGGGAAAGAACAAGGTGGATAGAGTTCATTCCATACACATACCTTGCCATCACTGAAGGCCACCTTGTAGCCTTTGTCTTCCATTTCCAAAATGGACACCAGGTTCTTTTTGAGATCAGGTACATATAATACATCTTGTAAGTGGATGGTATTACCCTGATTCAATTGAAGAGTAACATTTCCTATGCCTTTCACGTGATATTTTGAATTATCTCCAAGAACAATTTCTAGGTTGGTTTCCTTCTCTATCAAATTATAGAGAGCTTCTTTGTAACCAGTGAAGTGCGTTGAGGCACCACTATCAATAAGCCAATTTCCTAGCGAGTCTGGGGGAGCAGTGGTAGATAGAGCTGCTGGTAGATAATATTCATCTTGCTTATCGTTAACAGTGTTAGATTCATACCTGGAATTTCTTGCCTTCTTGAATGGTTGTCCTCTTCCTTGATTTATGGAACTTCTTTTACCTCTGCCAATTGACCTGCCATTCCTTTGATTGCCTTGAGAGGGATTTTGATCATCATTTCAGTGTGAGTCCCTTTTATCAAGGCACTCCCTTGCATAGTGACCCGTTTTATTGCAATTGTAACATCGTCCTTTTCTTCCACACTTTGGTCCAGCCTTTCCTTTGAATTTAGCCCCAGAATTGTTTCTTCTTTTAGTATGAGAAGAAAAGGCAGAGGGATGACCTTTAAGTATGGGCATTTCTTTCTCTTCCATCCTCGTTTCTTCTTGAATGCATCTGGCCATTAATTCCTCAAATCCAGGAATTACGTTATTGTTGAGAAGAGTAGTCTTGAATATATACCATTCAGATGGCAGTCCTCCAAGAGTTGTGAGTGTCATTTCCCTGTCAGGAATTACTTCCCCAATAGATAGGAGATCGTTCTTGATCTCAGTGATCCTTAAGAAATATGCTTGCATGCTCTCACATTTTCCCTTCTTAATTTCCTTCAGCTTATTTCTAAGAAACAAAACTTGATTTGCATCATTAAATTTAAATAAACTCACCAGTCTATCGTAGATTTCCTTGGGGGTGTTCAGCTCGGAAACATATGCCACCAAGCACTTGTCGATAGAGTCCCGGGTGATCTTCCTTGCTTTGACTTCTCCCTTGGTCCATTTTTTACTAGCAACAGCGCATGCATTTGATGGAGGCTCAACAATCTAGCCTCTTACATGGTCCAACACTTCCTGCTTTTCTAATATTAGATCGAGAGACATCTTCCATCCGTGATAGTCAGACTTCTCACAGAGTTTGTCTTCAACAGGGAAGTGTGTTGAGGACCCCATGATTTCTTTTTAAGATAGCCTTACCAACCTTCTCTTCTTACTCTTGCTCTTGCTTGGGCTTTGTCTTCACCTCAGCATTGATACCATGTTAACTTATAGTATGTTCTATGCTTAGAGCAGTTTACTTATTTTTCTTCTTATTAGCCACAGATTAGCAATCACATATACATTAAGTAAAGTGCAGATAGAACATTAAATGATAAAAAAAAAACAAGCCAAGACAAGAGACACAAGATGTGGCAGCTAGCTAGGGACAAACCCCAATGTGGGGTGTTAGCACTTGAAATTTCACCTCAGGCTGAGAAAGGTAAACCTCAAGGCAACATCAAACCATTTAGCCTCGTAGCTAGCCCTACGGGGTAGGAGAAGGCTCTCTCCGGTCTATCTCGGTAAAATCTTCAATAGATGAGATGACCAATAGGGTAACACTGATATTAGGCTAGTAAACTGATCAAAAGGGTTGATTTGGGGTTTTTTGGGTTTTTGGTGGCAAATTGAGGAGAGGGCAATTTTGGGTGCGGGGATTGGACACAGTTTCTGCAGGGGGTTCCTTGGGGCGAGGTAGGAGACAGTGTTGATGCCTTTAACTGAGGTGGATGGTCAGGAACGAAAGATGAAGAGCTAAAGAGAGCAAACAATAACTTTGAATTCTCTTTAGACAGAAGAAAACATTGAAATTAAACAAACTTAAAAGCAGAGCATGGCAAGCATGAATTCTTATTGTAACACTTCATTTGTTTAATGTGCAGAAGTAAAAGAAAGGAAATGAATCACATAACAAGCTTACAAGAACATTGAGAAACACACCATCAACACATGAGTCCACAATAATCCCAAAGAGGACTGCAAAACCCTGGTCTTACTTAGCCAAAAATTGCAGAGATACAGTGAATAATACAATGATAGCTTCTCCCTCAAGAGTCCAACCATGAAAATGAGCAAGAAAGTACATAATATAGATGATCTAACCTCTTTCCCTACCTCCATGGGTCGAGCTCACTATCCTAGGAGCTGTTTCAACCACTTCTAAACTAAGCACTACAAACTAGGCAGTCAAAACAACTTGCCTCTATAAACTTGGAAACCAATTCATTCATTTAATATTTACCCTTTTCATGAATGAATCTTCTAGAAATGTTACATAAGAGTAAAAGTGTCTTAAAATTACCATAATTACATCAAAGAGAATCATAATTCACCCCAAAAAGTCAAACTGAGTCAAATCTGCATTTTATGGGTTGTACAGTGCATTTTTGAAAAAACTGCCTGACGGGTCACGCGCCCCTGCCTGACGGGTCGCGCGCCTTTGGAGCCATCTTTGGGGCACTTTAAGGTGGCCAAATTGAGCAAAAGTAGGCTTGTTGGAAAGGCCTGTGAGTCTACTTTCCAACCCAACTAGAATTTTTGAATTTGGAGTTCATTTTCCCTGTCAAAAATCAAATCTCCCAAGACTACTTTCTGCAGTTCAAAAAAGTGGCAGAAAGTCATTTTTTGCTAGTTTTTTGACTTTCTGGAGGCCCAAAACTTCACCAAATCTCAAGTCCATCCATGAGCATATGTAACTTTGCATGAAAAATCTGGAAATGCTAAGTTTTGGTCAAAAGGAGTTGCCCTGATGAAGGGTCGCGCGGGGGGTGAGACCCGTTAATGGGAAAAACCTGCAAATTGCACAAAAAATTCACAAATGACAAAATTTTCTCCAAATTTCTTGAAATTTGGGCTGGGAGTCCCCAATCAAGCCATGCTCAGTCAAAGAGGCTTTGACCAAAATTTGGAGTGGATCGGGCGTTTTCCTTCGTTTTTGTGCTTTGGCCAACCGCCTTTGAAACATTTTCATCTTTGCCTTGCACACATGCATTCTTGCCCAGTAATGGTTCTTCATGTTCCTCAGCAATTTCTTCTCTTGGTTGGCCTTAGCCAACAGCCTCTCCAAGTGTGCATTTACCTGGATGAGCATGGACTCTCAGTCAGCGGGCAATGGGTCACCGGGTCTTCTTCAGTTCAAGATTCGGTCATCCTCCACAGCTCATCAAGTGCTTTCTCATCCTCCAACTGTTTGTTGCGCTGCTCCAGGTATGAGATTGTCCATTTTGCACCTTCTAGTCTCTTTTGCAATACCTCATTTTCAGCTCTAAGGTGCTGAATGATCTCCTTTGCCTCTTGGCTCAGAGAACTGGCCTCAAGATCAACAAGCTCAATATCTGGAACTCCTGATGGCCCCTCATCAATCATGGGATGATTGCCCCTCTGTGATGCCTGTGCTGCTGAAGAGAGCGAGGCCCCTTCCACCTGATGTGGAGATAACACTCGCTGGGCTGATGATGAAGGCGAGACCCCTTCCACCTGCTGTGGAGATAGTACTCGCCGAGCTGCAGCAAATAAGGCCCTCGGGCCTTTCTGATAGGTAACCAAAGGTGAGGAGCCGACATGTCTAGTGACAGGGATGTCATGTTGCTGTGATGGTCCTCCCTCCTCGTGAACAACCTCAGGATGTGGCGAGGGTGGTTCTGAATCCGAGAGATCCTCTCACAAAACTCATAGCAAGACATATATTGGAAACATGTGACTGCCATAGGACAAGCCTGTAACTCTGCTAAAGAGGTGGGCTCCTCTCGCCTATGATGACCACCCTTACCACCCTTATGAGGCCTCCTCTGTACCTCAATCTCTGAAGCTGATGACTGGTCATCACTTTGCTCATAGGTTTCGGTTTCTGACATTGTTTAAAGAGCAAAGTGGACAAACTGTGCTGTTGTTTCTGCCTGTAAAAAGCTGATTTATATGTTGTTTCAAGGGGACAAGGAACATGAGGGAAATGTTAGGGGAGGGACATTTTTACAAGGAAAATGGGAAAACATGTATACAATAGGGAATTTAGGGAAATACATTGCAAACATCACTGCACATGCATCATCAAATTCATGTGTTTACATGGGCATATGGAGAAGTAGGGTTAGGGTTTGAGTTTTAGTGTTTAGGGAGAGGGGTAGGGTTTGTATTTATTTTACAATTTAGCAAGGGGAAATTACATGGAAATAGAAGGGAAGTGAAAAGGGGAAAGAGGAAAATAATTACAAGGGAAAAAACAATGAACAGCAATAAACCCTAGCACATTTTAATAATCAAACATTGCAGCCATATGGAGCCTCTTCCTCTTGCACAATTTGATCTTTAAACACATTCATGATGTCCTTTAAACATAACCAGCAACCGTTTCCAAGTTTGGAGAACCTACCTCAAGCAATTTGATGATTTGGAGGGTGCTTGAACGAATTTGCAATGAGTTTGGAAGGGAGGTCGCTGACGGGTCGCGCACCTCACCCAACGGGTCGCGCGCCACTGACGGGTCGCACCTGTTTAAATTTTGCACTGGAAGAGGCAGCCTGATGGGTCGCGCGCCTCTGACGGGTCGCGCGCCAGGCTCAACGGGTCGCGCTTTTTCAGGAGGCTTTTGGAGGCCTTCCCGGTGTCAGAATCGGGCGTAGGATAGCTCGTTGGAAATGCATTTGAGTCTACTTTCCAACCAAACTATAATTTTTCAATTTGGAGTTGATTTTACTTGTCAAAAATCAAATCTCCCAAGACTGGTCAAAAAGTGCCAAATGAGGCTGCCTCAAGGAAGAATGTTGTTGCAGCCAAATTTTGAATGCCTTCCTCAACCCCAAATTGAGCTCATGATAGCTCATTGGAAATTTCTTTGTGTCTAGTTATCATTTTACCCATCAAGCAAGTCATTTGGCCAACCAAGCTAGGAGAAAACTTGATTTTCCCAAGGTCACTTCAGAGGTGCCTTTGATTCTCCTGAGGCAACGGTATTTTTGACATTTCTTTAAAACCATGACACCTGTGCAAAAAGTGAAGGAGATTTTTCTTCCTTGGAATGTTGTAGACAAAAACCTCTCTCAGTTTTCCAAAATTCATCTTTTATTTCTCTGGAACATCATTTGAGTGAAACTTGTCTCGATGTGTGAAACAAGGAATTTTGTCGAAATGAAGCGAAATGAAGGGGATAAGGGGCTTCTAAATTCTTGGGGAAATTTTTGGAAGTAGGGAGGGATGTTAGGAAGCAGGGGAAAGTGGAATATCAGATATTGAGTGAGGGGAAGGGGTCCAAAAGGGCAAAACACAGGCCAAACCTAGAAAATTGCCAAGTTGTAGCTAGAAACTAGGGTTTGTACGAAAATGAGGAATTTGGGGGATCTAAGGGACGGGAAGCCTTTGATAGCGTATTTTAAGGATATAGGAAGGTGTATGAACATCTGGATACAAGTTTTGCCGATGACTTGACCGTCCAAGAGAAATTGCCTTCAAAACCCTAGGAGAGGGAAATGACCTTGCCTAGGTGCCACTGAAGCATGAACAAGGTGTAAAATGACTCATTAGACACTGACATGATGATGAAAAACCTATGAATGATGATAGACTCATCTGAATAGTGACATAGATGGGCATTTGGGCAACTTTGAAAAGAGTGAAAGCAAACCCTAGACCTAATGCCTAGTGACCAATTTTTTTTTTTAGGACTCACTGAAATGACAAAATTTGACCTTGACACTTCAAAATCACTTTGTAAGAGCATATTTGATCATTGGAGGAAGGGTGGAAAGACTGACACTAACATTGGCTCCAATGGGGATGGTAGCTCCTTGGAGGTGCCAAGAACCTTAGACCTCTGGGAGAGCAGACCAGTGCCTTACAATCATTGGGCAATGGAGTCATTATTTTGAAAGGAGAACACAAAACCTTTGACACATTTATTGAATGAAAACCTGACTAAAAAGTGACTGAAACTTGACTCAAACCGACTCGATGACAAATTGAAATGATGGAAAAACTTGACTCTAACAAACTAACTCAAGACCTAAACTTAAAATTTAAAACTTGATGGCAGTACATAACCGCCTATGTTTCTTACAAGACAACCTACCATCAAACTATATCATAATGCCAATGTAACCAATCAAGCAGATGCCTTCTTGACTGGTTCTCCCAATCAGATCTCATGATCAACAATAGATACTGGTAACTGGGCATCCAAAAACATAGCTGACCATGATCTCCTTCATCATTGAACACAACAATAATCACTTTCACTGCTGGCTGTAACAAATCTGCCATTGGATCCTGGAAAACATGAAGATTTGCCATTTCCACCTTCTGCTGAAAGAACAAGGTGTCTTTTGCTTCAAATTCTGATCTGCCTTCATCATGTGCTTCAGTAAAAGTATGCTCATAAGCTTCAAAAAACTCCGAACAAATGGATGAGCAGATCTCTTCTTGGAAAAACATTTCAGCACATGAAACATATGAAGAATCTGAAAGGAAATCCTGAATGTTTTGATCTTCTATGGTGTGAATGTGTTGTAGGTCATTTGTATATGACATGAGGGCCAGGTTATCATGTTCCTTATTACATTCATCAATCATAAGAGAAGAAACTTCAGATGATCCTTGAAGCACAAGATGATCATTTATATCGTCTACCACAAATTCATGCAGAAAAATGTTTTCACTTGCTTGAGCAAAAATCTCACCTTGTTGTTCATGAGCTGACTGAATGAACTCCTCATGAAGATCCCGGTGAGGTGGGAGCACTTAGATTTGTAACTTCATTTTCTTCATGCTAGCTGATCTCAACAGTCGAGTTCTTCTTTATAGGATTCAACACAAGGTATTCTTGGTCACCATGATCTGAATTCTGATCTGAAATAGCTGAGTTGACTGCATTACATTCTAAAATTGAATCTTGGCTACCCTGCACGCTGTCTTCTTCTGTGGGAAGATCTGAAACAAGCTCTTCTCTTTCATCAATTACAGCCATATGGCCATCTTCAACCTGCTGATCTTGACAAGTATCCTCTAAGATTTCTATGTGCTGCTGAAACGGCTTTTCATACAGGGCTTCCATGATCTCTTCATCCATGAAATTATCATCTTCATAAAACTTCTCAAGGCTTTCAATAAAACTATAGGCATGCTTGCAACAGTCTTGAACTAAATTCAATGATGGATAAGAGTCCTTATATCTTTCAATGAACATAGCATGAAAATCCTTTAAACAGTAAATACAAGCAGGTGGCAAACTTTCATACCATGATTGGGCTTTACCTTCCAGAGTGGCCAAGAATATCTTCATCAAGCAATCTTCAGGAAAATCCACCTTCAACTTGCGAATATGCATATGAAATCTAACTAGATGTAAAGCAGCATCCTTCTTACCATCATCATTAAATATAGGCAGATTCCTTGACCAATCTACCTTTGGAATTTTATTTGGAAAACCAGGGATGTGATCTCGGCTCAAGGGAGCATATCTTCTTGCAATCCGATCCATCTTGAAAATCTCAAAGCTACTGATCTCTCTGCAGTGAAGTCACCATGAAGCATTGAGCTCTGGAGTTTTCAGTGAAAAGAGTCGCCAGTGAATGATTTCAGCCTTGTCAGTGTCTGATCATTGTCCACTATCAATAATCAGATCTGAACTTGATACATGTACTCGAGTAAAATGCGAATGAAGTGCTCGTATTCACAAGCTCACGGAGATTGACTGAAGCAGCATTTATCTACTTCCGCTAATACAAAGCAAAAGCGTTTCGAAGGCTACCTGGCGTAACTTCAGGCTCCGTCTAAGACTTATGAAGCAAACACATCAATCAACAAACAAGTTGTTCTTCCCCAGTATGGTCGCCAGTATGTTAGCGCTTGAAATTTCACCTCAGGCTGAGAAAGGTAAACCTCAAGGCAACATCAAACCATTTAGCCTCGTAGCTAGCCCTACGGGGCAGGAGAAGGCTCTCTCCGGTCTATCTCGGTAAAATCTTCAATAGATGAGATGACCAATAGGGTAACACTGATATTAGGCTAGTAAACTGATCAAAAGGGTTGATTTGGGGTTTTTTGGGTTTTTGGTGGCAAATTGAGGAGAGGGCAATTTTGGGTGCGGGGATTGGACACAGTTTCTGCAGGGGGTTCCTTGGGGCGAGGTAGGAGACAGTGTTGATGCCTTTAACTGAGGTGGATGGTCAGGAACAAAATATGAAGAGCTAAAGAGAGCAAACAATAACTTTGAATTCTCTTTAGACAGAAGAAAACATTGAAATTAAACAAACTTAAAAGCAGAGCATGGCAAGCATGAATTCTTACTTTAACACTTCATTTGTTTAATGTGCAGAAGTAAAAGAAAGGAAATGAATCACATAACAAGCTTACAAGAACATTGAGAAACACACCATCAACACATGAGTCCACAAGAATCCCAAACAGGACTGCAAATCCCTGGTCTTCCTTAGCCAAAAATTGCAAAGATACAGTGAATAATACAATGATAGCTTCTCCCTCAAGAGTCCAACCATGAAAATGAGCAAGAAAGTACATAATATAGATGATCTAACCTCTTTCCCTGCCTCCATGGGTCGAGCTCACTATCCTAGGAGCTGTTTCAACCACTTCTAAACTAAGCACTACAAACTAGGCAGTCAAAACAACTTGCCTCTATAAACTTGGAAACCAATTCATTCATTTAATATTTACCCTTTTCATGAATGAATCTTCTAGAAATGTTACATAAGAGTAAAAGTGTCTTAAAATTACCATAATTACATCAAAGAGAATCATAATTCACCCCAAAAAGTCAAACTGAGTCAAATCTGCATTTTCTAGGCTGTACAGTGCATTTTTGAACAAACTGCCTGACGGGTCGCGCGCCCCTGCCTGACGGGTCGCGCGAATTTGGAGCCATCTTTGGGGCATTTACAGATGGCCAAATTGATCAAAAGTAGGCTTTTTGGAAAGGTATGTGAGTCTACTTTCCAACCCAACTGGAATTTTTGAATTTGGAGTTCATTTGCCCTGTCAAAAATCAAATCTCCCAAGACTACTTTCTGCAGTTCAAAAAAGTGGCAGAAAGTCATTTTTTGCTAGTTTTTTGACTTTCTGGAGGCCCAAAACTTCACCAAATCTCAAGTCCATCCATAAGCATATGTAACTTTGCATGAAAAATCTGGAAATGCTAAGTTTTGGTCAAAAGGAGTTGCCCTGATGAAGGGTCGCGCGGGGGGTGAGACCCGTTAATGGAAAAAACCTGCAAATTGCACAAAAAATTCACAAATGACAATTTTCTTCAAATTTCTTGAAATTTGGGCTGGGAGTCCCCAATCAAGTACCATGCTTAGTCAAAGAGGCTTTGACCAAAATTTGGAGTGGATCGGGCGTTTTCCTTCGTTTTTGTGCTTTGGCCAACCGCCTTTGAAACATTTTCATCTTTGCCTTGCACACATGCATTCTTGCCCAGTAATGGTTCTTCATGTTCCTCAGCAATTTCTTCTCTTGGTTGGCCTTAGCCAACAGCCTCTCCAAGTGTGCATTTACCTGGATGAGCATGGACTCTCGGTCAGCGGGCAATGGGTCACCGGGTCTTCTTTGGTTCAAGATTCGGTCACTACGAATCCTCCACAGCTCATCAAGTGCTTTCTCATCCTCCAACTGTATGTTGCGCTGCTCCAGGTATGAGATTGTCCATTGTGCACCTTCTAGTCTCTTTTGCAATACCTCATTTTCAGCTCTAAGGTGTTGAATGATCTCCTTTGCCTCTTGGCTCGGAGAACTGGCCTCAAGATCAACAAGCTCAATATCTGGAACTCCTGATGGCCCCTCATCAATCATGGGCTGCTTGCCCCTCTGTGATGCCTATGCTGCTGAAGAGAGCGAGGCCCCTTCCACCTGATGTGGAGATAACACTCGCTGGGCTGATGATGAAGGCGAGACCCCTTCCACCTGCTGTGGAGATAGTACTCGTCGAGCTGCTGCAAATAAGGCCCTCGGGCCTTTCTGATAGGTAACCAAAGGTGAGGAGCTGACATGTCTAGTGATAGGGATGTCATGTTGCTGTGATGGTCCTCCCTCCTCGTGAACAACCTCAGGATGTGGCGAGGGTGGTGCTGAATCCGAGAGATCCTCTCACAAAACTCATAGCAAGACATATATTGGAAACATGTGACTGCCATAGGACAAGCCTGTAACTCTTCTAAAGAGGTGGGCTCCTCTCGCCTATGATGACCACCCTTACCACCCTTATGAGGCCTCCTCTATACCTCAATCTCTGAAGCTGATGACTGGTCATCACTTTGCTCATAGGTTTCGGTTTCTGACATTGTTTAAAGAGCAAAGTGGACAAACTGTGTTGCTGTTTCTGCCTGTAAAAAGTTGATTTATATGTTGTTTCAAGGGGACAAGGAACATGAGGGAAATGTTAGGGGAGGGACATTTTTACAAGGAAAATGGGAAAACATGTATACAACAGGGAATTTAGGGAAATACATTGCAAACATCACTGCACATGCATCATCAAATTCATGTGTTTACATGGGAATATGGAGAAGTAGGGTTAGGGTTTGAGTTTTAGTGTTTAGGGAGAGGGGTAGGGTTTGTATTTATTTTACAATTTAGCAAGGGGAAATTACATGGAAATAGAAGGGAAGTGAAAAGGGGAAAGAGGAAAATAATTACAAGGGAAAAAACAATGAACAACAATAAACCCTAGCACATTTTAATAATCAAACATTGCAACCATATGGAGCCTCTTCCTCTTGCACACTTTTATCTTTAAACACATTCATGATGTCTTTTAAACATAACCAGCAATCGTTTCCAAGTTTGGAGAACCTACCTCAAGCAATTTGATGATTTGGAGGGTGCTTGAACGAATTTGCAATGAGTTTGGAAGGGAGCTCACTGACGGGTCACGTGCCTCACCCAACGGGTCGCGCGCCACTGACGGGTCACACCTGTGTAAATTTTGCACTGGAAGAGGCAGCCTGATGGGTCGCGCGCCTCTGACGGGTCGCACGCCAGGCTCAACGGGTTGCGCTTTTTCAGGAGGCTTTTGGAGACCTTCCCGGTGTCAGAATCAGGCGCAGGATAGCTCATTGGAAAGGTATTTTAGTCTACTTTCCAACCCAACTATAATTTTTCAATTTGGAGTTGATTTTATCTGTCAAAAAGCAAATCTCCCAAGACTTGTCAAAAAGTGCCAAATGAGGCTGCCTCAAGGAAGAATGTTGTTGCAGTCAACTTTTGAATGCCTTCCTCAACCCAAAAGTGAGCTCATGATAGCTCATTAGAAAGCTATTTGTGTCTAGTTATCATTTTACCCATCAAGAAAGTCATTTGGCCAACCAAGCTAGGGGAAAACTTGATTTTCCCAAGGTCACGTCAGAGGTGCCTTTGATTCTCCTGAGGCAACGGTATTTTTGACATTTCTTTAAAACCATGACACCTGTGCAAAAAGTGAAGGTGTTTTTTCTTCCTTGGCATTTTTTGGACAAAAACCTCTCTCAGTTTTCCAAAATTCATCTTTTATTGCTCTAGAACATCATTTGAGTGAAACTTGTCCCGATGTGTGAAACAAGGAATTTTGTCGAAATGAAGCGAAATGAAGGGGATAAGGGGCTTCTAAATTCTTGGGGAAATTTTTGGAAGTAGGGAGGGATGTTAGGAATTAGGGGAAAGTGGAATCTCAGAGATTGAGTGAGGGGAAGGGGTCCAAAAGAGCAAAACACGGGCCAAACCTAGAAAATTGCCAAGTTGTAGCTAGAAACTAGGGTTTGTGCGAAAATGAGGAATTTGAGGGATCTAAGGGACGGGAAGCATTTGATAGGGTATTTTAAGGATAGGGGAAGGTGTATGAACATCTGGATACAAGTTTTGCCGATGACTTGACCGTCCAAGAGAAATTGCCTTCAAAACCCTAGGAGAGGGAAATGACCTTGCCTAGGTGCCACTGAAGCATGAACAAGGTGTAAAATGACTCATTAGACACTGACATGATGATGAAAAACCTATGAATGATGATAGACTCAACTGAATAGTGACATAGATGGGCATTTGGGCAACTTTGAAAAGAGTGAAAGCAAACCCTAGACCTAATGCCTAGTGACCAATTTTTTTTTTGAGGACTCACTGAAATGACAAAATTTGACCTTGACACTTCAAAATCACTTTGTAAGAGCATATTTGATCACTGGAGGAAGGTTGGAAAGACTGACACTAACACGGGGAAACCCTTTGATCAAATTTTTTTAATCTTCAATAGTTCAACAGAGAGAAATAGTACAAAATATGAATTCTGTAATTTTATATCAGCAGCAACAAACCCTAGATCAGTAAAGTCAAACTTGGTCAAACTAGCTGAAATTGACCTCTAAAATACATGGTCAATTTCCAGTCAACGTTTCCTCGAACAGCCTGAAGAAACAGCCCTTGAACAACCCCAAAAGTTCAGTCAATTTGCATATTTCTGAAGTCAACTTGCAGCCCTAAACTAGGGCAGTCAACACTGGTCAAACCAGAGGTCAAATCACCTCAATTTTCATGCCAAAAATTGCGATTTGCCTAGGAGAGGTAACCATACCCAATCCGCACTTCTGGAATGTCAATGCTTGGTCAATGCTGGTCAAAGAGATGACTTGCTGCCCTAGCGTCCTTCTTTCTTTGTCTTCCTTGCCCTAGGACGTCTTCCTTTCACTGACACGCGAGAGAGAGAGAGAGAGAGAGAGAGAGAGAAGATGAGTGAATTGAATTGTCCAAATGAGGAGAATTCTCCTTGTATTTATATGAAAACGTTGAGGTTGAATAGACATGACTGTTGGGCTTCTAAGCCTACATAAGTTTGTTGGCCGACCTTGAAAATTTGTCCATAATCAAAATAAATTCATATCTCCATAAATACTTATAGGAATCGGATGACCTTTAGATCAATCCTACACCTATCGATGAGAGGAATCTAGGAAAAATATCAGAAGCCATAAATAAGGTGATCCACATGGATTTTTGCCCTAGTTGCCAATTTTAACATCTTTCCTTTGTTTTTATTTGCCTTATCATTTTGTTGAATTGATTTTTCATTTTGAGACTAAAATTGCTTAGGACCCTTGTTTGGTCTAGGACGATTCTTATTAAGATACGGCTTCTTAGGATTCTTTGAATTTGGTTGTTTCTGGTCGGCTAAGGCTTTCTTAGAAGAGTTTCCAAAATTAAGAAAACCAAGACGTAAGATTTTTTCTTGTTCTATTATTAAAGAATCACAAAAGGCATCAAAAGAGGAGGACTTGTAATCTTGTCCTTGAGAAATAAAGGATTCTCTAGTAGAATGGAAGGTGGAAACAAACACAGAGTAGGCTGGTCCCAACTTAGTAAGAATGGAATAGATAAGGCTACGATCTTCTTTCTTAACCTTAACACCTTCCAAGAGAAGTCTAAGGGTCTTGAACTTGGACCAGAAATCTTCAATGGAAGAAAAACTATTGGGGTCCAATGTAAGCAACTCATTTTTGAGTTGATGGGCTCTAATTTCATTTTTAATTCCAAAAACTTTAGTGAGTTGTTTCATTTCTTCATTAGGGGTATCAAGTTCTGCGAATATGGAATCTAAGGTTGGGACAAATAGACATCCCTATCAACCCACATGATTGATCTTGCCTATTTTCCCTTTTGGCTACCTTATCTTCATCTTTAGGTTTAGTTTCTTGTCCTGAGGTTATTCTGTAAAGACCTTTACTTCTAAGTAAATCCACAATGTAGGGCCACCATTGGAAGTAGTTGGTGCTGTCAAGAATAACCTTGCATGGACTTTCCATTTTAACATAAACTGAAGATGTAGATGCTGAAAATAAGTGTTCCAATGGAAAGATCACGAAAAATTAGGCTGATTCAAAAAAACGGCTCTGAAAACGGCTTCCAGATGAAGAAGTTATGGCTTTTTAAAGAAAAGTTGTTGAAGATGTCAACGAAGTGCGTGAATGTGTGGAAGTGAATGATAAAGTTATATTTAAAAAAAATCCCCCACCTCTTTCCAAACTTAATCTAATTAACTCACTTTAAAAACGATTTTATGTGACCCACTTTTATAAATAAGTGAAAGTCACTTTTACAATGGTACTTTATGAGATACTCACTAAATTGTAACTTAAATAAAAGATAAAGAGACTTTAGAATTAAAAGTTACTAACTTTTTATAATGGGTGAGAACACTTTTACATAAAGCAATTTTAAAACATAAGATACATGTGATTTTTGAAAAAGTAACTCAACAAAAAGAAAGACTTGAACCCAAGACCTCTATTCTCATAAAGTAACTTTGGACCAAGTGAGCTAGTTTAAAAGGTTAGTAATTTTTGGAAAAGAGGAAGGAGTTTTTTTTTTTTTAGACACTGAAGCTTTGGGGTGCGTGCTTACTTGAAAAATCTCTTTTTTCCTACAAAACAAAAATCACACAACCCAACACGGACATGCAAAAAAATCCAAACCTATGGCTTGAAATTAGCTTTCACCGGAAACTAAATATTTTCCTCAATGTTTCTGATTTTCCGAGATCACACTAAGGCGCGGTGGAAAAGAGCATACGCATGAGAAAAAACCTTCATTTATGTTTCTGATTTTCCGAGATCACACAGAATCGCATGGCAAAGAGCATATGAAAAATGACAGGTATAAATCTGATAATAAAAGATAGAGAGCTAAATAAATTGAAATAAACAGAAAGATGAATAACTAGAACTGCAAATAAAGATTGTATACCTCCAGATCTTAAAAATGACGTAGCTAGGGCTACCTGAAACCTTTTCACGTGAAACGAAAGGGGTTCCTCACTGGAACATATGCTTCTAACACAATAGAGCAGTCCTCTCGGTCCGAAAGAAAACAAAAATAGTAGATCTAGGAAACGACAGTCGAATGCAGTGGTACCGACTTCGGATTTGGATCACTAACGGATGCAACTCTCAAATTGCTCTAATACCATGTATGAATTTATAAGGTAGGTTCCTCAGATAGAACACCAAAGGAAACCGCTCACAAATCAATACATCAGTATTCTTGACATGGTTAAAACCCTCAAAGAGGGAAACAGTCCACGGCATGAGCCAACGCAGCCACTTTAGGCAATTTATTAATGTAAAAGAAAGAAAATTTACATAATCCTCTCTCATGAATGAACACCCTACAAATGACCCTCCATGCTCTTTAAATCGAGATCATGGACCAATCAGGTGTTAAGCCACAGATCAAGTGTCGGTAATACCGAGGAGAGAATGAACCAAGTTTTACTTAACTATTTCCTATGTGTCAGAATATCCTAACACTTGTAGCCTATAAGCTCTTTTCCAATTATCTATTCTCGGTCATGAGATAGTCCATGTTTGACTTGGAAGCACTTGCGAAGGCCATGTTGGATGCAGAAATGGCTTCCATTTTCCTCCTGGTGTCTTTCACAAACACCTTTTATCTGATGAATGCAGGAGATGTGAGCTCATCCAGTAAATGTTTCTTTCTCACCCGCACAATCTTGTTATATATCTCATCATAAGTCAAGCTATATATGTCCATCACTGGACCCTCATCGAGAGGAGCAATTTCCTCTTCCTCACTTAGAGCTTTCTATGTTGTCGGAGGAGAGGGAGTCTGAGTAGTGATCTGCTATGTGGTCAGCATGAGATCTATGTCTTGGTTTGGTGGCTCTGATTCCACCTCCATGTCCTGGATTACTATCATATCTTCGATTTCTTGAGCAATTTCCTTCTCTTGCAATTGCTTGCTTTCTTCTTCTAGAAGTCAGTTATGTTCTTTTTCTTCTGCTTGCTTCCATGTTGCTTCTTACTCTTATGTTCTCCATCTTTCTTCTCCTTCTTCTCGTCTTTGCCTTTCTTCCTCTAATCTCTTGTTTTCTTGTTCTTCCTTCTATTTTAGTTCCTCTTCCCGCTTCCTTTGTTTCCTCTTATTTTCTGCTGCTATGGTCGCTTTCAAAATGATTGGGTTTACTTTTCGTTTGCAGCTTTGTTCTTCCAGTAGACTATGCACAACCTTTCTCTTGCCCTTTTCATGCACTAGGTTGTGCCTTCCTGCTCGCTCTGCTTCTGGAGTAACTTCTTTCTGAGAAGTAACTTGATATGTCCCTATGAAACTAACTAGTTGGTGAGGCTTTGTTGCGTTGTAACATTTATTTATCCTTTCCACCTGGGGCCTGGAGAAAGTCTCGCTCGACCATTGGAAATGAATACTTGTAGTGTTGTTTACAAAAACTCATAGGATCATACGAATTGAAGTCTAGGTGACCAAATGCAAACTTATTTTATCTCCTTGCATTGGGCCTCGACAACCTTTAGATTCTTGATCTCATAAAACGCGATTTGCAAAGGAAGAGTAGACCAAGGTGCTTTATTCTTCCTCTGCAATACTCCTGACAATCCTGTGGAAAGATGATAGGCTACTTCTTGCATGACCATCTTGTTGGTGGCATACATCGGTAATTGATGTGGAGGTTTTTTTCTATCAAACACTCTGAGGTAAGTGTCATCTGGTGAGGCAAACCAATCTGCCACTTCTGATACCGCTTCCATCACCTCATGAGAAATGCAAGGTGGGTCTTCCTCAAAGATAAAATTATACAATGGAATGAGGAAAACAATGTAAACTATGAAACGGGAACTGATACTGTTACCCGTTTCGTAGAGATAGCAAAAAAGTGACCTGATTTTGAAAAGGGGTGATGCAGAACAAACATGTTTTTTTTAGACCATAGTTTTTGGCACTTTAATTTTTTTATGTACATTACGTTTTAGAATCATAGTGATTTTCATGCTGATTTAAAAAAGTGAGTATTCTGCATCACCCCCTTTTTTTAAAAGACCTGTTTTTTGGCTTTAAATTTTCTAATGTATAAAATGTAAATAATTATTTTGTAAATTTGATCATTGTTGAAGTGGTCGTTTTCTTCACATTTTCTTGTTTTTTATTTTAATTTTAACTTTTTTTTTAGTGAGGTTTTTATTGTTTTGCATTTTTAAATTAGGAGGTCGATATTTAAAATTTTCGATATTCTACATATTTATACATCCTTAATTAATTTTTCAATCCACATGAAATAATTGTTTCTAAAAAACAATATTTTTTAACAATGGACATAAAAATAACCATTTTTAACATAAATATAACTAAAAAACTACACGTTTTGATAATTTTTTGCTAGAATTGACATGTCAAAATCGCAATTTTTATATGATAATTTTAACTAAAAATGGTTAAATAATAGCTTTTTTTATGAATTTCATGTTAAAAAAATAATAATAATCACTTTTTTTTTTCAAAAAATAATGATTAACTTAAAAATCAATGCGAAAATCACATATTACAGATATTGAACGTATAACCTCACCCACCCTCACCCGCTCCCCCACCCGGCCCGGGCGCCCTCACCCGCCCAACCCGCGCGCCCTCACCCGCCCCCTGCCCGGTGCCCTCATCCGCCCGCCCTCACCTGGCGCCCTGCCAGGCGGGGGCGCGGCCGAGGCAGGCGCCACCCGGGCGGCCCGCGCCCCCGCCCGACAGGCGGCAGGGCGATTACCGAAATCGCCCTGCCGCTTGCCGGGCCGGGGCGGGGGCCGCCCGGGTGGCGCGGACGAGGCAGGGTGGGTGAGGGCACCCCGGGGGGGGGAGGGCGGGTCAGGGCGCCCGGGCAGGGGGGCGGGCCGGTCAGGGCGCCGAACGGGTGAGGTGGGTGAGGCCGCCGGGCGAGCGGGCAGCCGGGTGAGGGCGCCGGGGCGGGCGGGCAGGGGCGCCAGGGCGGGTGAGGCGGGTGAGGGCGTCGGGCGGGCGAGCGAGGGCGCCTGGGCGGGTGAGGGCGCGGGCGGGCGAGCGAGGGCGCCGAGCGAGCGGGCGAGCGAGGGCGGACGGGCAGGTGAGGCGGGTGAGGGTGCCGGGCGGGCGAGGGCGCACGGGCGGGTGAGGGCGGGTGCCGGGCGGGTGAGGCTGGTGAGGGCGCCGGGCGGGCGAGTGTGGCGAGTAATGGCGTCGGGCGGGCAGGCGAGGGCAGGCGGGCGAGGGCGCCGGAAGGGTGAGGGTGGATGAGGGCGGGTGAGGGCAGGCGGGCGAGGGCACCGGGCAGGCGAGGGCGGGCGAGGGCGGGCAGGCGAGGGCACCGGGCGGGCGACGGCTGGTGGGCGAGGGCGCCAGGCGGGCGAGGGCGCCGGGCGGGCGACGGCGGGTGGGCGAGGGCGCCAGGCGGGCGAGGGCGCCGGGCGGGCGACGGCGGGTGGGCAAGGGCGCCAGGCGGGCGAGGGCGGGTGAGGCGAGTGAGGGTGTCGGGCGGGCGAGGGCGCACGGGCGGGTCAGGCGGGTGAGGGTGCCGGGTGGGCGGGCGAGGGCGGGCGAGGGCCGGAGGGCGAGGGCGGGTGAGGCGGGTGAGGGCGCCGGGCGGGCGGGCAGGCGAGGGCGCCCGGGCGGGTGAGGTGGGTGAGGGTGCCAGGCGGGCGGGCGAGGGCACCCGGGCGGGTGAGGTGGGTGAGGGCGCCGGGCGGGAGAGGGCGCCGTGCGGGCGGGCGGGTGAGGGCGCCTGGCGGGCGAGGGCGCCGGGCAGGCGGGCGGGTGAGGGCGCCCGGGCGATTCCCGGAATCGCCCTCACCCGCCCGGGCGCCCTCACCCGCCCGCCCATCCGGGCGCCCTCACCCGCCCGCCCGCCCGGCGCCCTCACCCGCCCGCCCGCCTAGGCGGGTGAGGGCGCCGGGCGGGCGGGCGGGTGAGGGCGCCCGGGCGGGTGAGGGCGATTCCGGGAATCGCCCTCACCCACCCGGCGCCCTCACCCGCCCGCCCGCCCGGCGCCCTAGCCCGCCCGCCCGCCCGGCGCCCTCGCCCGCCCGCCCGCCCGGGCGGGTGAGGGCGCCGGGCGGGCGGGCGGGTGAGGGCGCCCGGGCGATTCCCGGAATCGCCCTCACCCGCCCGCCCGCCCGGGCGGGTGAGGGCGCCGGGCGGGCGGGCGGGTGAGGGCGCCCGGGCAGGTGAGGGCGATTCCCGGAATCGCCCTCACCCGCCCGGGCGCCCTCACCCGCCCGCCCGCCCGGCGCCCTCACCCGCCCGCCCGCCCGGGCGGGTGAGGGCACCGGGCGGGCGGGCGGGTGAGGGCGCCCGGGCGGGTGAGGGCGATTCCCGGAATCGCCCTCACCCACCCGGGCGCCCTCACCCGCCCGCCCGCCACCCACCCGGGCGCCCTCACCCGCCGCCCCGCCCTCACCCGCCCGCCGGCCCGGGCGGGTGAGGGCGCCGGGCGGGCGGGCGGGTGAGGGCTCCCGGGCGGGTGAAGGCGATTCCGGGAATCGCCCTCACCCGCCCGGGCGCCCTCACCCGCCCGCCCGCCCAGCGCCCTCGCCCGCCCGGCGCCCTCACCCGCCCGCCCGCCCGGGCGGGTGAGGGCGCCGGGTGGGCGGGCGGGTGAGGGCGCCCGGGCGATTCCCGGAATCGCCCTGCCGCCAGGGCGATTCCCGGAATCGCCCGGGCGCCCTCACCCGCCCGGCGCCCTCGCCCGCCCGGCGCCCTCACCCGCCCGGGCGGGCTGGCGGGTGAGGGCGGGTGAGGCGAGTGAGGGTGTCACGCCCCCAATTTTTTTGTTAATTTGGGCGGCGCGCGGCACCACCGGGCGCTCACTTTTGCCAAGTGCGCGCCTATGGTCTACGCCTTCCAACCGAAACAATCATTTGTTTACCGATTAACTTTTTCTTCAACTCAATTATAAAGCATCAACCAATGAACTTTAACATGAATAATTAAACATTGTTCTTTACATAACAATTATAACTTATTCATAAACCGAACATCAACAATAACACATATGCACAGGGGCAACTCCAACCGAGTTCGCCCAACAGTTATTTTATTAAACTCTTTATAATCTGTTACAACAGCGCGCCGGCTCAATCACGGCCGCGCCAACCATCAGAGTTTACAATAACTATCAGAATCACACTGCCGGTTAACACCGCAGCCAACCTTAACCTTTCGGCAGCCTGTTATACATACAAAGCTTCACTCGTTTATATGTCTTACAGCTGCCCGAATCCAACACAGATACCACTCCTGCGATACCAAGGTGCTGTCCACGTGTGATCTTCTGCGCAACTCCCTCGCTGATTGTATCAACGTATCAGCATATATATAAACCCGTGTTTATATGTATATACCCACGCGTCGGATCCTCAACAGCTTGTATAGTTGATCTCCAACCGCGTATTTCCTACCAAAGCCCGATTGTAAACTTCGGCGCTGTTTATTTGAACGCACCAGCGTGTATATACAGTCCCGCGTATATACACCTGCTGCCGTCCACGTGCCTTTCCTTAATCCTGTCTACGCAACAGACCTTTGTCAACCCACTGCCGGCAATCCACTGTCTGCGTGTCAGCTTCAATTGAGACTATCACTTGTCCGTCACCGAGTCCACTATATTTGCGCTGTTCTGTAGATTGTAGTCCACGTTCTGCCACGTGACAGATCACCAACAGATCTGCGCACATCAACCAATCAATGAAATAATACGCTGTATGCGCATATCCTTACGTGATTACCCGAGGACTTCAATACTCATATAATCCACGCGTCATGCTCTTACAGCTATCGTTCGGCCTCCAATTATAAATTACTGCAGCCTGTTATATATATCTACTCTGCTGCGGCCGAATATACCCACACGTTCACCCGATCAGCGAAGTAACATAACCAAACTACTGCCCTATATCCTCAACCAGATCTCCTTTTCGTATAACAGATCTCCCCGAGTATACGAAACTTCCTTGGCTCGATGCGCATAAGACATGCGCCTCTCCTGAACCTTATTCGCACTCCTGATCGTGATACGAAGGAGAGATATTGAGCGAATGTTCGATGATCTCCATGAGCTCTCATCGCCCATATTTATACTTCCTCTTATGCTTGCTAAGGGGCCTCACCGCCTTAAGGCCGACGTCCCTTTTTACATAAAAACTCACGCATTATTATTTTAAATCAACCGCCATCTCTTATTTCCTCATAAAGCATGTCGGTTGCCTCATCCTTTGTCCCTTACGCCCATTCTTGCTGCCATGTGGAATGCACTCAAGCCTTGGGTGTAAAGTGCTATTTCGTCTTATTCTCCATCCATATACGTGCTCCCTTTTACAAATATAATGGTTGCTCCATTATTCTTTTAAGCCCCGTATACAATATATTTTATTCCCATGCGCCCTTTATATTCTAATGGCTGTCCCATTCTTCATATAAAGCCGTGCATCTTTACCCATCGCTCCATATGTTGACCATACATATCAGCTCCAATGGTTATTATTTTTATGCATATGTTCCGCTTATTTACATAAGCTCCACATATCGCAATTACATGCGTCTTTCTTCATCTCGTTCGACACTTGGCCACATCCGGCCAATGTGTCGTACTGCTGGTTCCGTCTTCGTGCACGGTTATCTCCCGGAGTAGCTCGCCCGAGCTCTGCCTCTAACCTGCGCACTTTGACTGTTACCCGAACCAGGAAGCTGCCGTCAACTCGACCTCCCGTTTACTCAGCTCGGACGCTTGCTGCTGATGGCTAAGACAGTCCTCCCTTTCAATACTGTTCGGTCTCCTCGACAACCCGACCTGCGCTCAATCTCCGTGTCTGTCCGCCTTGGTGACGAACCACACTGCTTGTCCTCAGCTTCGGCAACCATGCCTCTGCTCCGTTTACTGCTGCCCGACGGGTGGGCGCGCCTTCACCCGGCTCGCCGCCCAATCGTCGTGTGTGTCTGCCCGGCGCGCTCCTGCCCAGCGCGCCCTTCGTCGTGCACGAGGGCGCCCGCTCATCGTGCACGTCCCTGCCCGGCTCGCCAACCGCGCTCTTCGTCGTGCACGAGGGCGCCCGCCCATCGTGCACGTCTGCCCGACGCCCGAGGGCGTCACATTCTCCTCCACCCGAAGTCGTTGTCGACCTCGACAACATGTCATCTCAGTAGCTTTCTCCCAAAACTGTATCTGCCGGCTTAGTGAACTCGGTCACCAACCGCATCATCCTTTCTTCATGACACTCCACCAAGGTGTCCATCATGACTATCTCTGGATCTCGGCCACGAGAAGTCATCATCACGGGTTCCTTTCATCATGCTCCTCCACCGAGTGGCCATGAAAAGTCTACCCCAAAGGTGTGCCCTTCCAATCTGTCCATGAGTCATGCCGGGCACTTTAGCCATGGGGCTAAAGCATGACTACTTCACCTGCAACAATCCTCAAGTTCCACCCTTGTCCGGAGGTCTTGCCCTTTCCATCTCAAGGTAGCAAGGATCCTCGACAAGTCCTTCATCAGCCAACGACCCTTGCTTCTCCATGCAAGGCTCCACCATGTTCGTCCATAGCAAGATGCTCCCATGCTCAGGCAAGCTGGTCCTGCTATCTCCTACGCATAATCCATCCGTCAAATGATCAAATGAAAAGCAAGCATCCATACTTACTTCTTCAATATGAGGTTCCTCCATCCATGCACACGATCCTGGGTCAATTTGAACAGCTTCAAATCCATCCTCCATTGTGTTTGCATCGGCTTCTTCTTCCGGACTTGCCCAACCGAGTTGAAGAAGCTCCCTTCTAACACTTTTTTCCAAGGCCTCAAGTGTATCCTGAATTCGGAGATGCCCTCCTTTCATCCTTTCCAACCTGTATAAGATGCCCAAGAGGTTCTCCTTACGATCTTCAAGATCCGCCATACCTTGTACTTTGCTTTCCACGTGAGCGTCCTCACTCTTCCATGCTGATAAGCCACCCGATCCTGGTTCGTCTTGAACATCTTCAAGTGCTACCTCCATCGGTTCATCATCATAAGGGTCCACCCATGTCCCCAAACTGCACGATTCGGACTTAGCTTGATTATCCCCAAGCCAATCCTCCATCATAGTCAAGTCTTCCGCATCCCTGGTTCCTGTGACCTCCTTCTTTTGATCTGCAATTCCATCTGGTTTGATTGCCTGATCAATCTGAAGAAGTCCCTTTTGCCCAAGCATTACGTCAACATCATCGGTATCGACCACCACGAAAGTCAGCTGTCCTCTATATCCTTCGAACTGCACAGGCACGTCTTGAATTACAGCCAAGCCCCATTGCCAGTTCTCCACTGCAGATATCAGCCCCACTTCCTCAATCAATCGCAAGGATATGAAGTTATGCGACCCACCTGTTTTTGCCAATGCTAAAACATCTCTGCCACAGACGTTCAGGATTACAAACTTTTGGTTGTCCTCCATAACTGTATCTTCGCTTGCCAACTGCTCACTGCTACAACGCCCGGGTTCGTTCGGGCTCTGATACCACCTGTCACGCCCCCAATTTTTTTGTTAATTTTGGGCGGCGCGCGGCACCACCGGGCGCTCACTTTTGCCAAGTGCGCGCCTATGGTCTACGCCTTCCAACCGAAACAACCATTTGTTTACCGATTAACTTATTCTTCAACTCAATTATAAAACATCAACCAATGAACTTTAACATGAATAATTAAACATTGTTCTTTACATAACAATTATAACTTATTCATAAACCGAACATCAACAATAACACATATGCACAGGGGCAACTCCAACCGAGTTCGCCCAACAGTTATTTTATTAAACTCTTTATAATCTGTTACAACAGCGCGCCGGCTCAATCACGGCCGCGCCAACCATCAGAGTTTACAATAACTATCAGAATCACACTGCCGGTTAACACCGCAGCCAACCTTAACCTTTCGGCAGCCTGTTATACATACAAAGCTCCACTCGTTTATATGTCTTACAGCTGCCCGAATCCAACACAGATACCACTCCTGCGATACCAAGGTGCTATCCACGTGTGATCTTCTGCGCAACTCCCTCGCTGATTGTATCAACGTATCAGCATATATATAAACCCGTGTTTATATGTATATACCCACGCGTCGGATCCTCAACAGCTTGTATAGTTGATCTCCAACCGCGTATTTCCTACCAAAGCCCGACTGTAAACTTCGGTGCTGTTTGTTGGGACGCACCAGCGTGTATAAACAGTCCCGCGTATATCCACCTGCTGCCGTCCACGTGCCTTTCCTTAATCCTGTTATGCAACAGACCTTTGTCAACCCACTGCCGACAATCTCAATTGAGACTAACACTTGTCCGCCACCGAATCCACTATATCTGCGCTGTTCTGTCGATTGCACTCCACGTTCTGCCACGTGACAGATCACCAACAGATCTGTGCACATCACCCAATCAATGAAACAATACGCTGTATGCGCATATCCTTACGTGATTACCCGAGGACTTCAATACTCATATAATCCACGCGTCATGCTCTTACAGCTATCGTTCGGCCTCCAATTATAAATTACTGCAGCCTGTTATATATATCTACTCTGCTGCGGCCGAACATACCCACACGTTCACCCGATCAGCGAAGTAACATAACCAAACTACTGCCCTATATCCTCAACCAGATCTCCTTTTCGTATAACAGATCTCCCCGAGTATACGAAACTTCCTTGGCTCGATGCGCATAAGACATGCGCCTCTCCTGAACCTTATTCGCATTCCTGATCGTGATACGAAGGAGAGATATTGAGCGAATGTTCGATGATCTCCATGAGCTCTCATCGCCCATATTTATACTTCCTCTTATGCTTGCTAAGGGGCCTCACCGCCTTAAGGCCGACGTCCCTTTTTACATAAAAACTCACGCATTATTATTTTAAATCAACCGCCATCTCTTATTTCCTCATAAAGCATGTCGGTTGCCTCATCCTTTGTCCCTTACGCCCATTCTTGCTGCCATGTGGAATGCACTCAAGCCTTGGGTGTAAAGTGCTATTTCGTCTTATTCTCCATCCATATACGTGCTCCCTTTTACAAATATAATGGCTGCTCCATTATTCTTTTAAGCCCGTATACAATATATTTTATTCCCATGCGCCCTTTATATTCTAATGGCTGTCCCATTCTTCATATAAAGCCGTGCATCTTTACCCATCGCTCCATATGTTGACCATACATATCAGCTCCAATGGTTATTATTTTTATGCATATGTTCCGCTTATTTACATAAGCTCCACATATCGCAATTACATGCGTCTTCCTTCATCTCGTTCGACACTTGGCCACATCCGGCCAATGTGTCGTACTGCTGGTTCCGTCTTCGTGCATGGTTATCTCCCGGAGTAGCTCGCCCGAGCTCTGCCTCTAACCTGCGCACTTTGACTGTTACCCGAACCAGGAAGCTGCCGTCAACTCGACCTCCCGTTTACTCAGCTCGGACGCTTGCTGCTGATGGCTAAGACAGTCCTCCCTTTCAATACTGTTCGGTCTCCTCGACAACCCGACCTGCGCTCAACCTCCGTGTCTGTCCGCCTTGGTGACGAACCACACTGCTTGTCCTCAGCTTCGGCAACCATGCCTCTGCTCCGTTTACTGCTGCCCGACGGGTGGGCGCGCCTTCACCCGGCTCGCCGCCCAATCGTCGTGTGTGTCTGCCCGGCGCGCTCCTGCCCAGCGCGCCCTTCGTCGTGCACGAGGGCGCCCGCTCGTCGTGCATGTCCCTGTACGGCTCGCCAACCGCGCTCTTCGTCGTGCACGAGGGCGCCCGCCCATCGTGCACGTCTGCCCGACGCCTGAGGGCGTCACAGAGGGTGCCGGGCGGGCGAGGGCGCACGGGCGGGTGAGGGCCGGAGGGCGAGGGCGCCGGGAGGGCGGGCGGGTGAGGGCGCCCAGGCGATTCCCGGAATCGCCCTCACCCGCCCGCCCGCCCGGCGCCCTCACCCGCCCGCCCGCCCGGGCGGGTGAGGGCGCCCGGGCGGGCGAGGGCGCCGGGGGCGGGCGGGTGAGGGTGCCCGGGCGGGTGAGGGCGATTCCGGGAATCGCCCTCACCCACCCGGCGCCCTCACCCGCCCGCCCGCCCGGCGCCCTCGCCCGCCCGCCCGCCCGCCCGGGAGGGCGAGGGCGCCGGGCGGGCGAGGGCGCCCGGGCTGGTGAGGGCGCCGGGCGGGCGGGCGGGTGAGGGCGCCCGGGCGGATGAGGGCGCCGGGCGGGCGGGCGGGTGAGGGCGCCCGGGCGGGTGAGGGCGATTCCCGGAATCGCCCTCACCCACCCGGGCGCCCTCACCCGCCCGCCCGGCGCCCTCGCCCGCACCCGCCCGGGCGGGCGGGCGGGCGAGGGCGCCGGGCGGGCGGGCGGGTGAGGGCTCCCGGGCCGGTGAGGGCGATTCCCGGCGGGCGGGTGAGGGCTCCCGGGCGGGTGCGGGCGATTCCGGGAATCGCCCTCACCCGCCCGGGAGCCCTCACCCGCCCGCCCGCCCGCGCGGGCGAGGGCGCCCGGGCGATTCCCGGAATCGCCCTGCCGCCAGGGCGATTCCTGGAATCGCCCGGGCGCCCACACCCGCCCGGGCGGGCTGGCGGGTGAGGGCGGGTGAGGCGAGTGAGGGTGCCGGGCGGGCGAGGGCGCACGGGCGGGTGAGGGCCGGAGGGCGAGGGCGCTGGGCGGGCGGGCGGTGAGGGCGCCCGGGCAGGTGAGGGCGCCGGGCGGGCGGGCGGGTGAGGGCGCCCGGGCTGGTGAGGGCGCCGGGCGGGCAGGCGGGTGAGGGCGCCCGGGCGGGTGAGGGCGATTCCGGGAATCGCCCTCACCCGCCCGCCCGCCCGGCGCCCTCACCCGCCCGCCCGCCCGGGAGGGCGAGGGCGCCGGGCGGGTGAGGGCGCCCGGGCGATTCCCGGAATCGCCCGGGCGACCTCACCCGCCGGCCCACCCGGCGCCCTCGCCCGCCCGGCGCCCTCACCCGCCCGAGCGGGCAGCGGGTGAGGGCGCCAGGCGGGCGAGGGCGCCGGGCGGGCGGGCGGGTGAGGGCGCCCGGGTGGGTGAGTGCGATTCCCGGAATCGCCCTCACCCGCCCGCCCGCCCGGCGCCCTCACCCGCCCGGGCGGGCGGGTGGGTGATGGCACCGGGCGGGCGGGCGGGTGAGGGCACCCGGCCGGGTGAGGGCGATTCCCGCCCGCCCGGGCGGGTGAGGGCGCCGGGCGGGCGGGCTGGTGAGGGCGCCCGGGCGGGTGAGGGCGATTCCCGGAATCGCCCTGGCGCCCTCACCCGCCCGCCCGCCCGGCGCCCTCGCCCGGCGCCCTCACCCGCCCGCCCGCCCGGCGCCCTCGCCCGCCCGCCCGACCGGGCGGGTGAGGGCGCCGGGCGGGCGAGGGCGCTGGGCGGGTGAGGGCGCCCAGGCGATTCCCGGAATCGCCATGGCGGCAGGGCGATTCCGGGAATCGCCCCGGCGCCCTCACCCGCCCGCCCGCCCAGGCGGGTGAGGGCGCCGGGCGGGCGAGGGCGCCTGGTGGGCGGGCGGGTGAGGGCGCCCCGGTGATTCCCGGAATCGCCCTGCCGCCCGGGCGATTCCGGGAATCGCCCTCACCCGCCCGCCCGCCCGGCGCCCTCACCCGCCCACCCGCCCGGGTGGGCGGGTGAGGGCGCCGGGCGGGCGAGGGCGCCGGGGAGGCGGGCGGGTGAGGGCGCCCGGGCGATTCCCGGAATCGCCCTGCCGCCAGGGCGATTCCGGGAATCGCCCGGGCGCCCTCACCCGCCCGCTCGCCGGGGCGGGTGAGGGCGCCAGGCGGGCGAGGGCGCCGGGTGGGCGGGCGGGTGAGGACGCCCGGGCGATTCCCGGAATCGCCCTCACCCGCCCGCCCGCCCGCCCGCCCAGGCGGGTGAGGGCGCCGGGCGGGCGAGGGCGCCTGGCGGGCGGGCGGGTGAGGGCGCCCGGGCGATTCCCGGAATCGCCCTGCCGCCCGGGCGATTCCCGGAATCGCCCTCACCCGCCCGCCCGCCGGTGCCCTCGCCCGCCCGGCGCCCTCACCCGCCTCAGTCGCCCGGGCGCCTTCGCCCGCCTGCCCTCCCGACGACCTCGCCCGCCCGCCCGACACTCTTATCCGGCTCACCTGCCTGGGCACCCTTGCCCGCCCGGCGCAGGGCGATTCCGGGAATCGCCCGGGCACCCTCACCCGCCTGCCCGGTCGGTGCCCTCGCCCGCCTGGCGCCCTCACCCGCCTCACCCGCCCGGGCGCCCTCGCCCGCCCTCCCGCCGGACGCCCTCGCTCGCTCGCCCGACACCCTCACCCGCCTCACCCGCCTGGGTGCCCTTTCCCGCCCGGCGCCCTCACCCGCCCGGGCGGGCGGGAGGGTGAGGGCGATTCCGGGAATCGCCCGGGTGCCCTCACCCGCCCGCCCGTACGGCGCCCTCACCCGCCTCACCCGCCAGGGCGCCCTCGCCCGCCCGCCCGGCACCCTCATTGCCTCACCCGCCTGGACGCCCTTGCCCGCCCGGCGCCCTCACCAGCCCGGGCGCCCTCTCCCGCCTGGACGCCCTTGCCCGCCGGGCGCCCTCACCCGCCCGGGCGCCCTCTCCCGCCTGCCCGCCCGGCGCCCTCACCCGCCTCACCCACCCGGGCGCCCTCGCCCGCCCGCCCGGCACCCTCACCGCCTCACCCGCCTGGACGCCCTTGCCAGCCCGGCGCCCTCACCCGCCCGGGCGCCCTCCCCTGCCCGCCCGGCCAGCGCCCTCACCCGCCTCACCCGCCCTGGTGCCCTCGCCCGCCCGCCCGCCCGGCGCCCTCACCCACCCACCACGCCTGCCCCTGCCCGGGTGCCCTCACCCACCCGCCTGGGCGAATCCCGGAATCGCCCTGCCGCCTGCCGGGCGGGTGGCACCTGCCTCGGTCGCGCCACCAGGGCGGCCCACGCCCCCGCTCGGCCCGCACACAACCCCCGGTGCCACAACCCCCGGGGCGCGGCCGAGGCAGGGTGGGTCAGGGCGCCGAGGCTGGTAGGTGGGTTAGAGGTAGGGGACGAGTCGGGCTGTGGCGCCCACCCTAGCATGTTATGGTTGAAAACATGTTAAATTTATACTTAGGAAAGAAAAATGATATTCTACCAAAAACATTAATGTGTTTTTTTCCTCATAAACAACTTTGTTTGACACATAAAAATTTGGTTTTATTAGCATTTTTTAAAAATGTTGAAAATTGACCCTAAAAAAAAAAAATCATTATTCCAGTATCATCACTTTCATTTTGAAGCAATATTTTGCACGAAAATTTCATAGTAAAGTTCGTAGTCACTGCCATTTTTAAAACATGTTCAAAATTAACGCCTAAAAAATAAAAACATCGTTCCAGTATACACACTTTTCGTTTTTAGCACTGTTTTTGATGTTTTTTTGGGGTTTTTTGGCCAGAGTTCCCGTTTTGAGTTTATAGTTCCCGTTTCATAGTTTACATTGTTGGAAGTGATTAGTCAACTTCTCCATGACTCCTTTTTTATTGCACTCCGAAAGGAGTCTGCAATAAATGTGCATGGCAGGTTCTTTGGGTGTCCAAGTCCGCTTCATGCCAGGAAAAGCGTTCTGAGCACATATTGCATCCAACAAATAAGCAGACATGTAAAATATGGCTTGCTTTCCCTTGAGAGGGTTCTTGGAATTCGTTACATGGATCCTTGATTGTTAAGCCAACAAGTTTGACCAGTTAAATGGTTTTCCTTCATTCACAACTTGATTCAATAAAGATGCCCAACCTTTAGGGAAGGTTTTAGTATTATTTTGGCCATAGATGTGGCAGCATAGAACTATCAAGTAGTGAGAGGCCTTCCTAAGAGGTTTTTTTTTGCAAGTTTTGTTGGGTGTATGGTGGAATTTGGAAGGCCCTTTCACCCAATCGTTAATGACATCCTTCGCGCTCAAGTAGTTGGTGACTAAATAGAATTGAGAGTCCATGTAGGCTTCTGGCTGTGGAAAATGATACATACTATGAAAATCACATACCATGAAAGAGGAAAGTCTTGTCCACTAGCATTGTTGAGATTCATGGTCTTTGTATCCATATGCGACAGAATCCATTTGACAACATCTACACATGGAAAAGTTGGATACCTACATGCAACCTTGTGTAATCCTGACCTCTAGACATTAATATCAACATGCTTGTATTCAATATCTTCTTTGTAACTTCTTGTTGTGTAAACATATTTCATTGTGTGCCATGTAATATCTGAGTCTTTCTCAATGAGTCGTTGATTATCTAAAATGACGGGAAAAGAGGCAGAAACAGTCTCAACTATCTCACCAGTGCTTCTTTCTTTGGTGTCCATTGAGGTAGATCTCTTGGGTACCATGATGATAATCCACTGATGGAGAGATATGACTTCAAAAAGTTGTAGTACCTATTTGATGAAATGTACTCATGGCAAACATAAATTATCTTCAGTAAAACAATCTATTCAGCAAGATCAAGGCAACAACTCAAACATTGAGGAGAAAATTTGTGCAATTGTTGGGCTGAAGGTGGGATATTAGCTTCATGAACTGCATATTGTGCAGTCTCAGCAAACAAGGAGTCAGCTAGAGGCTTGATACTGCGCAATGTACAGTCCCAGATGGGTAGACTAAGGGAAGGAACTGCTCATTGCATAGTCCCGGTAGCCAAGGTTGAGGGTTGAGGCTTTTGATTGCACAATGCGTAGTTGGGAAAGCCAGTGACTATGCATTATGCAATCTTAGAGGCCAAGTTGAAAGCTTGTCTCTTGGAGATGTGAAATGCGTAGTTAGAGAGGCAAATGTTGGCCAAGATTGCATAGATTTGCCTAGGAAACGAAGAAATTATTAATAGATCTAAGTGTTGGGGCAGGAAGGAATGCAAATATGGCTAAGGGAAATATAGATCAACAAAAACTAAGTTACAAAATCCAACATGCAAGAGGAAAAATGAACATGCAAAAAATGACCCAACAATGACAACTAATTGGGGGGGGGAGAAGCAAGATATCAATGCGACACTTGAAAAATGTGGATGAACCAAACCAACACTTATACAAGCGAATATAAGTTAAAATTCCAACTACTATGAAAAGAAGTAGGCAAAATAACACTCATAGAAGTCAAACAACAAAAGGCGACAAAAAATGACACATGCAAAATAGATCTAAGCAAGTTAGGGTTTCTAACACACATGCCTAAAATAAAGGAAAAAATGCCACTTGCCTGAAATTCATAATTAGCAGCTTAGTGGACTTAACTGGACATTAATTAGGCAACTCCTATTTTTAGGGATTCCAACTCTTCTTTTTTGGAAAACTGTTTTTTCACACTAGGAAAAGAGATTGTGCAATTCCCAGGCTCAAGGGCTTTGGAAACTCCTTGCCTCAACGAATTGCGCATTTTTTGAGGGGAAGGATAGCTTTGCATAGTTTCTAAGCTCAATACTAGCCTGCCTCTTAGCCTTGCACAGTTTTTTAGCTCAAGGTTGTCCTGCTTCTCAGGATTGCACAATTTTTGAAGGAAAGACTAGCAATGCTACAAGGTCGAGGCAGGTGATGGCTTGCATTCAAAAGGCTCAGGTTCGGATCAAAACAAGACATCACAAGCATTGAATGAAAGGATAATTCTTTAACATAACACGAATACTTGACGACAGTGAATGATAGAATCTTGCATACAAAATGGAGACTCCAAAATCAAAGCATGGGAAAAATTTTGGAGGGGGGTTGTAACAGCTACAACACTTGGTGACACACTAGTAGAACTCCAACTCTCTATATGGGTCTTATCTCATGTAAACCAGGTCTAACTCTTTAAGAAGTAATGTTCATTTCATTGATCACCATAGCTTCTTTACTTAGCTTTCATTAAAGATATATCCCTTACCATTCTCTTCATCGGCGACACACTTAACAAAGACAAGTCAAACTTAGTTGTTTTGATTGAGGATGAGAGGAGTATATATACATACACAAGTAGAAAATGATTATTAGAGTCTTGGTTTTCATCTCTGGTGTTGCTTTGTTGCAAGCAGGTCTAGATAGTACCCCGGCGAAGTCACTTCGGGAACACAAACATTGCTTCACTATCAGCGAGCCTGGACAATACCCCGGTGGAGTTTCTTACTTCATCTCCTTGCGCGGGAAGTATTTCTCTTCTTTCACCCTTTATTTATTTTTTACATTTTTTTCATAGAACTGTGCATCAGCACTTATTAATTTCATGGTGCAGAAGAGGGATCCAGACTTATTAAGAGAAGAAGAGGTTTTCCCTTCAGAGAAGTACGTTTAACACCTTTGAAATTTAGTTCACTTGTTTAATTTTCCTCCCCTCCTTACTTTACTCGACTTATTTGACAAGGAAAAACTAAACAATCATAAAATATCGATTAAAGTAGGTGGTACTAGTTATAGAATCAAGCATCATAATTCCACTAGAGCTTTCTCCCTGAAAGAACTCATTTTCCATCAAAGTATCATCGACTGAATGGTGCAAGGCCCGTGCAAAAAGAAGGAATAAATAGAAATCCAAGCATTGATAGACACACAATATCCTCTTAAACTTTACCATGCCTACTTCGTAAGCCAAAAATGATATCATGCGGAAATTTACTACAAAATGAGGAAACAAAAGAGAGGAAAGAAAGAAAACAATGTTGAAACAAACTGAAATAAAGCAAAACAATCTAATCCTACTTCTAAACTAACCATAAGTAGGCCAGGATTACGTGAAATGAAACTTCCAATGTAGTCACCAAAGCGTTACCTGACCTGAATGGGCGAGGGTATCAACATAAAGAAAGATATTCAAGAATAACAGCTGACAAGAAAGATAAGTCGTGAAATTTTGTAAAATTTGAAGACTGAAAATGCAAGAAGAAAAATTTAATAAGAAAACATATGTGAAACATTTTGTTGGTGAATTATGATGCTTATGCACATCGCAACACACTGTCATGGTGAAGTGTTCTTCCGAACTTTCAAACTTCGAAAACATAAACAAAGTGAAAAACTTGTGTTTCGCTAATGGGTTTTCCAGGTATGATTCCTCCAATGATTATACGATAGGATCATAAAAAAAAAGTGGAGGATGTGAAAATTGCAAAATAAATTGATCTTCAATTTATGTGATCAACTAATGAAGACTCTTGAGAGAGAAAGTACTATCATGATCATGGTTGGGACTAGCATCAAGACTACGAGAACCTAACATAACCATCAGCGTAGGATGAAGTGCCTCGACATCTTGTGGTAGTTCCAAGACATCGGAAGGTAGATCATCGAAAACCGTTGGCTTAGAAAAATCGACAGTAGACAATGTAGAGTCGTGACTAGATGATTCAGTGAATAGATCATGAAAGCTATGATCATAAATACCATCGTCGGGAAGAAAAGGATCATCATGATATGATGAATCGTAGAGAGGAGGAGATTGAAAACAAGGAATTTAACTCTTTTTTTCTTCAACATGATTAGATGATAAATGGGAGGATTTGAAAAGAGAATATTTTTCTTCATCTTGCTCGAATGTAAAACTGACACTCCACGAGTCCTGTGAATGATCAGGATTAACATTGTCAGAAAATGATTCTTCGAAAGATACAATAGGTATGATGGAATCATGGAAGATGTCATAATAGTGAGGGAGAGGTGAGAAATTAGAGACATCAACTTGCATTACAGGTTCTTGTTCATAAATAGAATCCCACACATAATCATTATAAATGATATCGCAAGTTCCTCGGTTAAAACTAACTCCATCCTAGATTTTATCCTTATGAGAACAAAAAGAAACAATTATAATAGGTGGATAGAACAAACTCACAGTCAGGGGGACCAAAGGAACCAACAAAAGGAGGACAAGAGGAAAAACATCACTAGAAAAATCAAATCTGCGGTCAAAACTTGAGTTTAAATTTTGAATATGTGGGGTAGGAGAAGATGGTGGTAGATTTACGAATGGACTCTCAATTTCTCCAACCTCAACCTATGTAAATGGAGTTGTTCGAATGGGATAAGATGAAGAGTCACTTGGAAAATAAACTTCCTACGTTGCAGATTTGAGAGCTCCATAACCAATGAATGTTGGGATACTTTTGAAAGATTCATATTTTGTTGCATTTATCGAAATATGAACAAGAAATTAAAACTTATCTTTCATGCGATTCCAATCAATATCATCCTTAGAAAATTCATAACATAAATGAATGAAGAAATCATGAAAATCGTTAAGATATTCATCGCGTGCTTTTCTAAGATGCATAATTTTCTTATAAATAAATTTAAAATCATACCTGTCAAATGCGCGGCAGATCTCCTTGATAAGATGTTTGAAAGAGTGAATAGAATTTGTTGTTAATATGTAACACCATTATTTTACACATGCTTCGAATGTGAGAATGAACAACTTGTAAGCGTTGTCCTCGCAGTGAATTTAATGATTAGTGCAAAATTCAAGAAAGCGCGCAGTGTGCTCGAGAATGGTTGTTCCACCTTCGCCATCAAACTTTAGATTTTACAAGTCATGAATTATCTCCGAGGGAACCTTCAGATTTCCAGCTCTGTAAAACAGCTGGGGTTGAGATATGGGAAGAATCCATTTAAAGATAGGTAAATTTCAAACAGACTTTACGGGCTCAGCTTGTCATCTGGCCCTCCTTCTAGCACCAGAAATGTTGATGGTGTTGAACATGCCAACATTAAGGGGGTCTCCCCTATATGAAGTCCCAGTTAGACCTCACATCATTTGGAGTAGGACCCCCATCCACAATACAATCCAGTTTTCGAAATGGTGGGTTTTAATGTTATGCCTCGGTTGTGATAATGCATAGAATGATGTATTCATGACTTTGGTGAAACAAGTGTATAACTTTACAGAGAGTTAAGTGCAATGTATGAAAGGTCTTAACACGAAAAAGGGGAAAATGAGTGATCCCCTTACAATCCCATAATAGTACGCAACTGAAAGGAACACACGAGCATAAGATAAAACATAAGTCACCTGCAAAATATTTCACCAAATAACCATGATTGACATACATAACAACACACATCCAACAAGATTCATACTAATGAAAACGAAATATTTTATAAGTGTTAGCATAAATGAAACAACATATATTGCTAACATAACAAGAATAGTCATAATACATTCACAACATATGCATGAAAACGTGTCGGCTCTGAGCTTTTATTAAAGTGAAATTCCCAAGCATACATACACAATTGACGAACCACTAGTCTCAATAGTGGAACATGAATCCGACACCTTCTCCTCCAAAGAAAGATACTCCCTCCGTGGTAAGGAGAAGCCAAGGCTCTCAAAACTGTCAATATTCTGATCCTAAGCCAAAATCTTGGCCAAAAGCCCTTTACATGACTAATGAGGGTGTATTTATAAAAAAAGGGGTGACCTTTTGTCTCCCTTTGTGACTCTTTGACTTCCCTCATGACTCTTCGACTTCCTTCAACCATGACCTTTAGACTTCATTACAAAATGACTCTTCACATTCCACAATTGACACTTGGAATTTCACATACAATTAATTACAATAGAATATTACAATATGCCCATATCGATATAAGACAAAATTGGGTAGAGTCAACTAGACAGCCTAATAAGACAAAACAAGTCAAAATTGAGCTTTTGGAAACTCCAACTCGGCCACCTAAACCTGTAGTTTGTCGATCACATACTCGTACCAATCTTTGTACTGTGTGATTACTTTCCCAAAATGTGCGATGGGATCAGGCTGGAAGCGACTCTAGCCTCCATTGCATCCAAGTAGACTACCTTGGAACCAATTTGAGTTTCCTTCTTCAGCAGGAGCAGCATGGTATTGATTTGGATAAGGCCACCAATGTACTTCTCCATATTATGTTTTTCACCTCAAGATTTTCCTTGGTAGCAACATGTCTGAGTTGATCCAAGTATTCTTCAACCTCCTGTCTAACCTAATTTTTGTGTTTGGCTTCGGTGAGTGAACCTACTGAAGGTATCTTATGTGACTTCACCATAAAATCCACATTGGTGTACAATCGTGCATATGAGGCATGAATTTTTGTAATGAATGAGCCAAGTTATTTGTTAAATTGGATGAGCATCCGCACTTGCTCTTTCTCCAACTCAACCTGTTGTCTTATATTCTTCACCAACTCTAAAAGTGCCCCTTTGTACAACATTGACCACTCATGCATGGCAGCGATGGTTGCATCAACATCCTTGAGGGATTTATCACTATGCTTACACTTTTGTTGCATGTCGTGCAAGCAAACAACTGCTTTATGCAAGGTGACAAGCTCCTCATAGAGGCTTCTCGTAGTTTCTCCCAATCTTGATACTTCTCCAAGTGTGGTTGCCATATGTTCTTCGAAATATACCTATGCAGAAGTTTCTTTCTCGACCTCTACTCAGAGTTGTTCAACTTCTCGCCTTGCAGCCTGTAAATAATCCTCCATTTGTCTATTCTCCACCATGAGATACTTCATGTTTGACTTGGAAGCACCTGTGAAGGCCAAGTTTGTTGCAGCAATGGCTTCTGGATTCCTCCTGGTGTCTGTCACAAGCACCCTTTCTCTTATGAATGCAGGAGATTTGATCTCGTCTGGGAGATGTTTCTTTCTCGCCTATACAATATTCTTCTATTTCTCATCATAGATCAAGCTATATATGACCATCATCAGACCCTCATCGAGAGGAGAAATTTCCTCTTACTTAGCTGGAGCTTGTTCTGTTGTCGGAGGAGTGGGAGACTCAGTAGTGATCTACTGTGTGGTCGGCATGAGATTTAAATCTTGGTTTAGCTGCTCTAGTTCCAACTCCATGTCCCTGATTACTATCATATCTTCAATTTCTTGAGAAATTTCATTCTCCTGCAATTGCTTTCTCTCTTCTTCTAGAAGTTGGTGGTGTTCCTGTTTTTCTACTTGCTTCTATGCTACTTCTTCCTCTTTTGTTCTTCATATTTCTTCTCCTTCTTCTTGTCTCTGCCTTTCTCTCTCTAATCTCTTTTGTTCTTTTTCTTCCTTCTGCTTTAGTTGCTCTTACTGCTTCCTCTGTTTCCTCTTCTTTTCTACTTCTATGGCTTCTTTCACAATGATTGGGTTTGTTTTCCATTTGCGTCTTTGTTCTTTTGTTGGACTATGCACAACCTTTCTCTTGCCATTTTCGTGTACTAGGTTGCACCTTCCTACTAGCTCTGATTCTGCAGTGACTTATTTATGAGTAGTAACTTGAGATGTCCCTACAAAACTGACTAGTTGGCGGGGCTTTGTTGCATTGTAACAATTCTTTATCCTTTCCTCCTCGGGTCTGTAGAAATTCCCGCTCGACCATTGGAAATTAATCTTTGCACAGAGTTGTTTGCAAACACTCCTAGGATCGTATGGATTGAAGTCCAGGTCACTGAATGCAAACTTCTTTATCTCCTTGCCTTCGTCCTCATCAACCTTTAGATTCTTGATCTCGTACAACCTTATTTTCAAAGGAAGAGCGGGCCAAGGTGATTTCTTCTTCCTCTACAATACTCCTGACAACCCTGTGGAAAGATGATAGACTACTTCTTGCATGACCAGCTTTTCGATGGCATACCTCGATAACTGTTGTGGTGGTTTTTGTCTGTTGAACACTCTAAGGTAAGTGCCATCCAGTGAGGCAAACCAATATGCCACTTCCAATACTGCGTCCATCACCCCACAGGAAATGCAAGGTGGGTTTTGCTCAAAGATCAACTTGTACAATGGAATGAGGAAGTGATCAGTCATCTTCTCCATGACTCCTTTGTGACTACACTTCGAAAGGAGCCTGCAGTAAATGTGCACGAAAGGTTCTTTAAGTGTCTAAGTCCACTTCATGCAAGGAAAAGTGTTTTGAGCACCTATCGCATCCAGCAAATAAGCAGACATGTAAAGTATCGCTTTCTTTCCCTTGGGAGGTTCTTGGCATTAGTTACATGGATCCTCGATTGTTGAGCCAACAAGTCTGACCAATTAAATGGTTTACCTTCATTCACAACCTGATTCAGTAAAAATGCACAGCCTTCGGGGAAGCTTTCAGTACTTTGTTGGCCATAGATGTTGCAATATAGAACTATCAAGTACTAAAAGGCCTTCCTTAGAGGTTTGGCCTTGTAAGTGTTGATGGGTGTCTCAAGGAATTTGGAAGACTCTTTCACCCAACCTTTAATGACATCCTTCGTGTCGAATTAGTTGGTGACTACATAGAATTGAGAGTCCATGTAGGCTTATGCTTGTGGAAAATGATACATAATATGAAAATCATGTGCCATGAAAGAGGAAAGCCTTTGTCCACTAGCACTGTTGAGATTCATGTTCTTTGTATTTATATGCGATAGAATCTAGTTGACAACGTATGCAAATGGAAAAGTTGGATACCTACATGCAACCTTGTGTAATATTGACCTCTAAACATTAATATAAACATGCATGTCTTAAAGATCTTCTTTGAAACTGCTTGTTGAGTAAACATCTTTCAGTGTGTGACAAGTAATATATGAGTCTTTCTCAATGAGTAGTTGAGTGTTTAGAAAGACTGGAAAAGAGGCAGAAACACTCTCAACTATCTCATCGGTGTTGCTTCTTGTGGTGTCCTTTGAGCCATATCTCTTGGGTGCCATGATGATAATCGACTAATGGAGAGAGATGACCTTAAAAATATGCAGTACCTGTATGATGAAATGCAGTCATGGAAAGCATAAATTAGCTTCACCAAAACAATTTATTCAGCAAGATGAAGGCAGCAACTCAAACACTGAGGAGAAAATTTGTGCAATTGTTGGGCTAAAGGTGGGAGACTAGCCTCATGAACTACGCATTGCATAGTCTCAACAGTCAAGGGGGAAGTTAGAGGCTTGAGGCTACGCAATGTGTAGTCCTAGATGGGTAGACTGAGGGAAGGAAGTGTGCATTTAGTAGTCCCAGTATCTAGGGCTAAGTCTTGTGACTAAAAAATGCACAGTTGGGAAATCCAATGATTGTGCATTACGCAGTCTTAGAGGCCAAGCTGCAAGCTTCTCCCTTAGAGGTGTGAAATGCGCAATTGGAGAGGCAATTGTTGGCTAAGATTGCGCAAATCTACCCAAGAAAGGGAAAAATCAGTGACAGGTCTAAGTGTTAAGGAAAGAATGAATGCATATATGGCTAAGGGAAATAGAGACCAACAAAAACTAGTTCCGAAATCCAACATGCAAGAGGAAAAACGAACATGCAAAAAATGACCCAACAACAACTACTACTAGGGCGGGGGGGAAGCAATATCTCAATGTGAAACTTGAAAAATTTGAATGACAGACCGAACCAACACTTTTACAAGATAATATAAGTTAAAACTCCATCTGCTACAAAAATAAACAGAAAAAATAACACTCATAGAAATCAAATGACAAAAAGTGACAAAAAACGACATGCAAAACTTACCCAAAAAAACGCCACAAACTCAACCGAAAGTTCCTTGATCTCCTTTAGAACACTAGAGATCCAAGATCAAGCGTGCAAATGATCTCTATGGGCGTCTATTAAATAGATATAAGTGGTTTAGGGTTTCTGACGCACATGCCTAAAATCAAGGAAAAAGTGAAACTTGTCTGAAATTCATAATTGGTAGCTTAGTGGACTTAACCAACCGTTAATTGGGCAACTCCTATTTTTAGGGATTCCAACTCTGCTTTTTTGGAAAACTAGTTTTTCACGCTGGCAAAAGAGATTGCACAATTCTCAGGCTCAAGGGTTTGGGAAACTCCTTGCCTCAGTGAATTGCGTAGTTTCTAAGGGGAAGGATAGCTTTGCACAGTTTCTGAGCTCAAGATTGGCCTACCTCTCAGCCTTGCGCAGTTATTGAGCTCAAGGCTGGCCTACTTCTTAGGATTACATAGTTTCTGGAGGGAATACCAGTAATGTTGCAAGGTCAAGGCAGGTGATGGCTTGTGTTCAAAAGGTTTAGGTTGGGTCAAAATAAGACATCACAAGCACTGCATGAAATGATAAGTATTTAACATAGCATGAATACTTGGCGACAGTGAATGATAGACTCCTACAGAAAGAAGGGAGGTTCCAAAATCAAAGCATGGGAAAAAATTTGGAGAGCGGTTGTAGCAACTACAACACAACACTCCCTCTTAACTAGGGAGGTATTCAAAATGACACATTAGGATACTCTCAAGTCGAAATATTCTCATAAGAAGTGTTGTGGGTGGGAACTCCCTAGGGTCTTGGGTTGAAAACCCCAACAGAGCATAAGCAAAATAACAAGAAGAAATGCTCAGACAACAATCTAAATTCTTATACTATTGAACTGGTAAGAAGTGACCTTACCCGAAGATCCTACGTTTGGGTAGATCCCAGAGGGTTCAAATCATCTGCTTCCTCCACTGTCTTTGAAACCTGTAAATTATCCAAGAAAAGCATATACAACAGCAGTAACATAAATCATATTCATGATATATACGTTAGATCATATAATAAAATGAACAATTACGCATTAATATAAGATTTATAAACAAATCACAACATGTATCAATGCATAAACACGATAAATATCAGGAATAGAACAACATTTCTTTATTGATGTAAGCTACAAGAAAGATGGAAAACTACAACCTGAGTCTTCCTCTAGCTCCAAGCAGAACCGTCCTTCGGATCCATCATGTCCCGGCCTCAACAATCTTCCTCCATCAACATACACAAGGATATCACAAGAGGGATCAAGGATATCTCAAAAGAGGAAACAAGAGTTTCCTAAAGCTTGGGGAGTGCAGGAGGAAAAGGGATTTCGTCAGACTCGATCAGGGATCAATCAGCTATAATATCAATATATCATCTCTTCTCCTCCTTTATACCTTCCCATGGAGGTTTATTTATACTTCTCCAAACTAGTTTTTTCAATTGGGAAACAGTTGGGCCACGGGCTATAGTAGGTGAGTAACAGGTAAAACCCGTAAACTTCACCCGAAATTAAGGAGATTTATTATTTTTAAGTGTTTTAACACATGTACGTGGGTTGGGTATATGCTGACCTGCGTGTACAAGCTTTTAACACAGGGCAAAGTAGCATATAGGAAATAAAACACTAATTTTTAGATTTTTGACCAAGTCTGAAAAGGAATGGTTGCCATAGGCCATAATCAGAGCATCAGATCTACCAAGAGTGGTAAATGGTGCTATCACATATGCCCCCTAATATATGAGGTCAGAAGGGGTACATGATGGCTAAAATGTATTAAGTGTATAGAAGGAATCATGTCGAGACTGAGGAGGAGTTCACCAGAATTTAGCCTGCCAAGCCAGTGAAAGAGATCAGAAAGAAATTGTTGTCTGAGGCGGGCATACCCATGCTCAGAGATAGTAAAGCATGTCTGCATGTCAAGTACAAAAGCGGATCCAATATGCATACAAGTATAAAGGAACTAAAAATACATAATGGATCATCCGATCATATCCAAATAAGTACATGTCTGAATATCACGTATAAAGGACTGATCAATGATGTTGAAGTATGAAGCTGATCACTGAATTCATAAAGTTGATCCAAAAAGTACCAAGTCAAATGGTGGAATAAATGGTACTACATTGCAACTCAGGTGCCAACATATAGGATGTCATTGTAAGGAAATGCAACATATAAGGTGGATGGTATCAACTAGTAGAAACAGGAGGAACTGACAAGTGAACCAAGAAATGTTGATGCAAACCCGAGGTCTTCACCAACCGCCATGGTACATTTCTACACAATCGAAATAAATGATCTGAAGTCAACCATGTGAGAAATCGTTTCATTACCGGTCGTTGATGTATACTGTTAACAAATGCGAGGTTACTCACTGATAATGATGATGAGAGCCAAGGTAGCCAGCACAATCTAACAAGTGTGAATAAATGAGCTATAGTTGAACATTTTGAAGAATCTATCAATCAGGAGACAATGATGTTTTCCCACTGTCGATAGCGAAGGAGTCTGCCACTAATAACTGCAAACCCTAAGGTACTTCCAAATGGACTCTAGATCTCATTCCTAGAGCAATGAGCTGAAGTCAATGGGAAAAGATCTGCTAGAAGGAAGGCATTAAGGCATCCTTCATCAATATAGTGCGAGTGTAACCATATGGAAATAATGTGGAAGGAATCGGACAAATAAAGATATAGTAACCCAACCGAAGCACATTTTTGGCATACACAAGATGTAGCTAGCGCACGATAGAAACCCTCTGAACCAACCAATAATGAAATCTGGAACAGAGGTGAGGAATCCACCAATAGGGTCAAATGGAAACCAAGGTACTGCACGAATTTCAATGTGTGATAATGAAAGCTGATGTCGAACACAAGGGAAACCACTCAATCAAAGACCCAAGATACTCATCGATGTTGAGCACAAGGTGACCTATCAATAATGAAAATAGGGCTAGGTTGCGGCTCTAGATCTACCCTCAGAGCAATTTGTCGTAGTCGATAAGAGCAAGGCCCGCCCGCAAGAAGTCAATGGAGACCTTCTCAAACCAACACGAGCAAAGGACCAAATAGATGATGTGATAACAAACATGACTCTGACAACTAAGGATGTCCGAATGAAAACTATATCAAGAGACACCGCAGAGAATCCAACTCAAGTTTACTTCCCTTGAACAAAAGCACGACTCAACTATGACTACATGGAAGCATATGATAACTTTGTATAATTTTGTCATGCAGGAGGCATAAGCAAACTCTCCATATGATTGGAAGCGATAACCAATCAGAGGAGTACTAACTCAATAACAAGGTTAAGGCTCCCCTAAGTCAAACTAAAGCCCATCCCAATGCAGGAAAGACCTATTTTTTGAGTGCTTTGTTCAAGGGAAAAACAATTGACTCGAACTACCATCAAATATGGAAATAATGTCTCGTTCCCGCTCTTTTTTGGAATATATAAGTTTTTGTCTTTTTCATATTTATGAAGCCTGAAAAAGAATAAAAGAATGTTATAGTATAGTGGAAAGAACGAGTGTCAAAAAAGCAGATTCTCTAGTTCCTGGGAGGGGAACATTCTTATGCTCAATGCAAAGTGGCAAAATTGGTCAATGACACTCAAAGGAATGTTCTTTCCACGGGTAAAAGGGTGCGTCAAGTTGCATAGGCTAAGTGATTGAAAGGTTGATTTTGCAGAAGACATGGTCAAAAAGTGGCTTAAACACAAGTCCAATTGAAGTCGTCTCAAGGCCAAAAGGTACAAATGGTCAACATGCAATGCAACAATACAACTTAACACAAAGGAGTCTCTAGGGTATAAAGTCATAAAATAGTGAAGAAGAAAGAGAATGAGGCTTCAACGCACAAGTAATGGTGGACTAAAGAGGACTCTCGAGCCTAAGAATAAAAGTTCAGCATGGGTGCCAAGTGACAACGACGTACTACCTAGGGCGCCCATGATAAAGTGGGCTCTACCACACAAGTCATGACGCTTCTAAGCAATGAGAAGGTTCTACATCATATCTTGGTGGGGTCGATCCTAAGGCCAAAATGGGAAAGGAAACTAATAAATGCATAATGCAGGTGAAGAACCTAACCTATATGCCAGTTTCGAGAACCAATACCTATTAGAATGGATCAACCATAAAAATTTCCAAAGGAGAAATCTTCCAAGTTTTGTAGACATAAATAGGAACACTAGACAAGAAGTTAATACATCCCATATATAAACTTCAAATAAAATCTTGTGTTATAGAATACAAAACTTGAAAATGCATACCTTATATGTACAATATGGTACAGGGAACCATGCAGCCTTGCGGCTTACGCATAATAGTTCTTCAGGAAAAGCCCCTTGCGAGGCTCAAGCTAAGGACTCCTTTGGTAGTTAAAATTGATGGCTTCAAAAAAGTTCCTCCTGTGAAGGAAAATCAAACTCTAAGAAATCATGAGAACTACAAGAATCAAAAGAGGGAATTAAGGGGTCCCAAATCCCCATAGGAGAATTCACTCGTTCAATTGTCGGGACCAAGTCCCAAGAAGGAAAATAATAGTTCAAAGGATCCTTCTCAGTATCAATTGAACATTGAGGATTCAATGCCACATAGTTCACCCGTGGCGAGGTAGAGTCTACTTGAACACTTGGAACAAACCAAGGGGTATTCTATAGTAAATTTGAATTAGGGTGGTGATTATCATATGTAAGTTGATCAATAGTGACAATATTTCCATTATGAGGAAAACACATCACTTGAAAGAGTGAAGACACCACAGCATTCATAGCATAAACAAAATCACGCCCAAGTAGCATATTAAAGGCTAAAGGGCGATCAACCACCATCATATCAATAAAAACAATCTTCCCACCTAAATTAATAGGAAATTAAGGAAGAACACCCATAGATTCACCAGGTCTTCTCTCATATGCTAACAATTGACTATCAGCTGTCAACAACTATGGATAACCCAAAGCTTTCCAAGTCAAGGAGGATATAATACTTGCAGAGGATCCTTCATCCACCATACATCGATAGACGCTTGTGGAATTAACTCTAACATTTATTTGGAAAGGTGCATCCGAAGGAAGACGAGGCTTGACAAGGCTATCCCAATCAAAGGAGACACTCCTAAAACATGGAGGGGGAACATTCGAAGAAACCGGAATGCCCCCTATACCAGAAGACTCTGTACTAGAAATCAAACAGACTTTGTTGTTAGGCACTTCACCCCCCAAAACAAGAATATAATCAGCTAGAGATTGCACTGGCTCGACCACATTATCTGCCAATGGTTGATGATATTGTTAAGAAACCATAATAGATTCAGGAGTAGAAGAACCTTTAGACTCGGACCATATCCTTTGTACCTCGGGAATCCTAGGACACAAATGAGTAAGATGGTCTCCCTTATATATCTTACAAGGGAACTTAAGCTTATAACTTCCACACCTAGGTTTCTTATTAACATCCAATCTGCCAATATGACTAGCAGTGTTTGATGGAGATTTTCTAACATGACTTGCAGAGGTCAGTGAGTCTTTCCCAAAAGAGATAGGACTTGTGCCCCCAGCCGTACTCACAGAAGCAGGTGAGTCGACAAAAATATGACTCACAGAGGTAGGTGACCCATTTCTAGTATGACTTGCAGTGACTAGACTTATGCCCCCAGCATGACTTGTAGCGGCTGAAAGCTCATCTCCAACATGACTAGCAGAGGTTGATGATGATTCATTGCTAGTATGACTTGCAGTGACTAGACTTATGCCCCCAGCGTGACTTGCAGCAGCTGAAAGCTCATCTCCAACATGACTAGTAGAGGTTGATGATGAATGGATAGAACTATTCTTCTTCTTCGTCTTCCTCTTTCTCCTCTTTTTAGATCTCTTATTACAAGAGGGAGGAGAAAGAGGAATCCCATATTTCTCTTTGAAAGAAGATGAACAATTAACACCCATTTGATGCCCTTGAAATAAATCATTCATCTGAGAAGCTTCAAGAACATCAGGAATATTCAGATTGGACCACAACCAAACTGGTAATCCAACATTCAATCCAGGAATATTCAAAGTGGCCATCAAGTAGGTACCAACATTTCCATAGAAAGGAAAATCACAAGGATCCCCTTTTGGAAGGGTACCTTAGTTGGTCTCCATAGGAATATTGGCCATACCAAACTTATTCACAGATCCTTCTTTATGGGAATGTACAAACAACTTTCCAAGGAAGAGAGATGCACAATCAAAACCTTTTCCCTTAAGGAGGCAACTCCACAACTTTCAAAAGAAAGATCAAAAGCCTTTCAAGATTGGCGAAGCAGTAGGTCATTCACTTAGAATCTAAGGTCCAAAAGTGAAAATTCAAACCCACCTAAATCCACCTAAATATAAAGAGAAAAGAGCACTCAACTGTAAAGTCCCTAAAGTGTAACCAGTAAAGCAACTTCCAAGTATTTCCACTCCGGGTGATGAGGACTGGACAACAAAATACAAGAAAGTGAAGTAAGGGACCTTCTGAAGATAGTTTGTGGTAATAACGGCCTGAATCTACCAGCGAAGGTAACAGAAATAGTCACGCTGACCTCTAGACAATCCTTTTCTGGTGCAAGCATCCAAGTTCTGCAAGGGTACCCTCCAGAAGTACTGATGAATGTGATGCAATGTCTGCCTTAGGTGGCACGAGATTCCCCTCCGCAGCCACCTATGTGATCCCTAGGAAAGGCAACTATGGGCACCAGTTCGTATAAAAGTCGGGTAGAATAGTCATGAGGCAGGATCCAACAAGTAGGAGAGGGGGTATCTCATTTCCTTGTCTTCACTCTCCCTCGTGCTTGACTCCCAGTCATAGAGCTTTCCTGGTCATTCTAACGAAACTAGATTTCGTTCGTTATTCAACTTCTATGTTTGATAGTTTGAGTGACCGTGGAGAGTTAACTCTCCACTCACTATTCCAAGGCCCTAAAGAACTTAAACTTGTTGGTTTTGTTAATGAAAAATTAAAAAGTTCTAATTCTTTTTATTAAATTGCTTGATTTTAAAGAGGTTGTTCTCTAATTCATGGGTAAAACGAGAGTGAAACTTATGATGTTTTGATGCACAAGAAACCAATAGAAACTTAACTATATGCATGCAGATATTTTCTTCAATGAAAAGGGATTTCTATAGAGTTCTACGAATAAACTTGTACAAGCAATTTTTTCTTTTTTTCCAAAAAACACACTCCACACATTCAAAAGCTAACAAAAAGACTAAAATGTCTGCAATGCAAACTATCTTAATGCAAACTATAATGATGGTGCATGGATTCTCATACAAGAAGAAAAAATGTTTCAATATAGGATCAATCAACCAACATGACAATAAAGAGGGCAAAAATTTAATAACAAATTTCCCTAAAAACCAAGCAAAACAAATTGAAAAAAATCACAATGCCTTAGAAACAAAACAAAAGAAACCAAAAAACCAAAATCTTGGAAGAAAAAGAAAGGCAAAAGCTATGTTTTTGTCTTTTTCTTTTAAAGAAACTGAAGAAGTTTTCGAGGTCACAAAAAGACTACTAAATTTCAAAGATCAAGAAACAAGCACAAAGAGTCCTTAAACTTGGCAAGTTATAAAACTCATTAATAAATGAAACTTGAAACAAGAAGGACTATAAACTCGCACAAACTGACCCGAACAGTAGTTAAAGACTTCAGCAAACTGAAAAAATGTCAAGAAAGAAAAACTCTCAAGATTGCCAAAGAGACGCTCAAAAAGCACGAAAAGCAACAAGGCCTAACAAAAAGGAAAGCAAAGCAATGCAATTTCAAATCTAGGTTATAAACGAAATCAAAACTAATTTCTTGTTTTGGAAAACCAGAACATCCAAGAACTTCAGACAAAAGCCTTGAACCTAAGACACAAATCAAAAACTTGCTCCAAAAGAAATCCTAGGTCAACTAGGCTTTTCACTCAGAAGGAGATTTGAAAATTAAAAAATGCAATAGAACAGAGTTCTACAGACAGTGGATGACCGAACAATAGCAGAATTCACTGGGAAAGAGACCTAACTGAGCAAAATATTTTGAAAAAACAATCCAAAATTATGCATTAGGGGAGTTTTGAGGTCTAAAATGGGCCTCCTAAGAAAAATGTACAACCAAAATAAACTTTATAAGAACCAATAGGATTCAAGATGATGATGTCAACCATGGGGTATGATTCACCATTTTTGGAGTGTAAAACTAAAAAGATTAAAAAATAATAAAATAATAAAACTATTTTTTCAACTCGTATTTTCAACTTATCTCCCTATGTTTTTACTCAAATTTCAAGCAAGAGTACTCGTTGGATGCAAAATTTAATTCATCATCCAAAGAGTACCCATATTGCATACTTTTGATGGACCCTTCTATACGAAAAATGAGAAATACATGAAAAAAACGTGATTGCAATCACGTTTTTCATGTTTTTCTCATTTTTCGTGTAGCAGGGTCCATCGAAAGTATGCAACATGGGTAATCCTTGAATGAAGAATCAAATTATGCATCCAACGAGTGTTTCCACTCGAAATTTGAGTAAACCCATAGGGCTATAAGTTGAAAATACGAGTTAAAAAAATAGTTTTTTCTTTTTTCCCTCTAAAATTTGATGATGTAATCTAATCTTACTTTATTATTTCCACTAGTATTTTATAATTTCCTTGGGAGGCCCATTTTGTACCTCAAAATGCCCCTAATGTATACGCAACTGTGTAAAGACACAAAGGCGTGTACACGTGTTTCAAACACAAGAAACTCGCGTATACGTGAGTCTTCTTGAGGAAACTAGCATGTATACGCGACTGTACTCCAAGAAAAAAGTGTATAAATGGCTCAATCAAGAAAAAAAAAATCAAGGCTTGATTTAGAAGATCAGACTTGATGCCTGGGAAGCTAATAAGTCAAATAACATTGTAAAAGAAAGCAATCAAGAAAACAAACCCTGATTGAGAACAAACAATCCAAACTAGGAAAAACAAGAATGTTTTCCCCAGCGGAGTCGCCAATTCTGTTGTGTATGGAATCACCCTAGGGTCTTAGGTTCAAAACTCAACAGAGCGAAAGCCAAACGGCAGCAAGAAATGCTTAGACAAAATCTAAATGCTTATACTACTGAACTGGGAAGAAGTGACCTTACCCGGAGGTCCTACATTTGGGTAGATCCCGCAGGGTTCAAACCCTCTGCTTCCTCCAATGCCTTTGAACCATTAAAATATCCAAGAAAAGCATATACAACAGCAGTAACATAAAGCATATTCATGATATATATGTTAGATCATATAAGAAAATGAAAAATTAATCATTAATATAAGATTTATAAAGAAATCATAACATGTATCAATGCATAAACACAATAAATATCAGGAACAGTACAACATTTATTTATTGATGTAAGCTACAAGAAAGATGGAAAACTACAACCTGAGTCTTCCTCCGGCTCTGCGTAGAACCGTCCTCTGGATCCATCCTATCCCTCTGAAGTGTTAGCTCTGCTATGATCTTTGATACTTGATGGATTAAAATAGGTGTTGGTTTGATTGTATAAGGCTGGCAGCAGTTTTTTCATGCTTTCTCCTTCATTTTCCCTTTTCTCCTTAAAACTCTTGCTACCTTGTTTTAAACCCACTTTTGGCATAAAACCCTTGTTTACTTAGCTCCCGGGCGTTTTTGTTTATAAACCTTATAAACCCCGATAACCCGTTTAAACCTCGTATAAACCCATTCTTCGTTTAGTCCATGACGCTAAAGTCCTAACCCTTTATAACTACACGCCCTCGCTAGTCACATCACTCTAAACGTGTGCATTTAACCTGGGCCATCCGATCCTCTGCCTTGCGATCCGACGGTGTCTGTAGCCCCCGCTCCCGTAACTTGCACGCCTGTTAGTCAGCAGGGAAAGTTGTTTCCCAGTCATCCCATCTACCACGTGGAGCCTTATTATTGGATCGCGCCATCATGTACGAAAAGCGCCCAATTCCCATGAGCGGTGCGGGGAAACCGCTTACCACCCATTTGTACGACTCCCGCTCGTTAACCTGTGCTCACCTCCGTCGCCCAATAGCCATCGGATCTGCCCGACTGCAATCCGACGGCCCTCGTTTGACCGATCCCGTTGTCTTCCAATATCCTCCGTAGACTGATCTCCGCTGCTCGTTTGTTTAATCCAACGGCTACTATTGATCCCTGTTATGCCTTTATGTCTTCCATCGCCTCCGCCATCAGATCTCGGCCATCCGTCTGAGCCATCCAACGATTAATACTCGTTCTCGGCTCCTGTCCGTTTGCAATGCAATTTTCATGTGTTTTGGTAGTCTTGTGCACCCGAAGGAGAAAGGAGCCCATGGTTCAATACTCTACGCACTAAATCCTTAGCTACTACATTCAAAGAACAGCACGGCCAAGGACGAGAAGGACGATCCTCGAGCAGTTCAATTTCTACAGCAGTTATCGAAATTCATTCAAATAATACTTCACCTGTTCAGGAAGGACAAAAAAGTACCAGTAAATGTCAAATTGGTCCATTAAAGCAATCAAATTATATCAAAGACCATATCTGATTGTAAATGTGGTTGGTGGTCAGTTATGACTCCTCCACGCATAGGTTAGCGGAGATTTTTTGTAATCAACCTCCATATATACCCAGAAAAAAGATGTAATCAGGTTGATGAATGTTATTTTCATGTAAAGTTCAAATTCTGGAGACTGTAACTACTGTGATACCTGCAGCTTTTGGTCTTCGTTTTCAGCTAATGCAAGCTTCTTTTGTTGTTAATTGCTCACTTTCCACTTTTTCTTCTTTGTTCCAGGTTGTGTCTGTATGCATTTTTCATGTACTCTTAATGTTTAGCATTAGAGGGGCTGTCATCCCACCTCTGCGTTAGAATCTAGTTAGTATTATTGAATGTGTATGCAGGTTTCTATGGTTTTAATGCCAGAGAGTTGTCATCTTGTCTGTGCATTAGGAAATAGATTTACAGACCTTTTAACTGGTTGCAGCTGGCCATCACAGGGTCCTGTGCATCTGCTGGTGTGATCAGTATTTGGTGGAAAGGAAAATACCCCTAGGGTCCTTTGGGCTAAGACTCTACCAGACTGAAAATTGCTTATTCAAAGAAACACACACATAGCCATTATCTTTACTTTAAGCAAATTCTAATGTTAAGGGTACGTACCTAAGGTCCTACGTTCGAGAAGGCCTTTAGGGTCCAAACCCTTCTTGGAGTTCCCTTCTTCTTCCTTTGACCTGTAAAACAAACAAATCAAAGAACACAACAGTACATGGACCAATACTTATATATAAACCATCTTCATGCCATAAAGTTAGTTATAAAAATCTTTAAGTAACTACTTGCATAAGAATTCAAGACAAGAATCTCATAAGCATAAAGAAAGATTATTTCGGGAACCAAGACATATTTCTTTTATATAAAGGCAAATAAAGTACATATAACGGAAAGATATCACCTGAAACACCTTCAGCAGGCTCCAAGCAAAGCTTCCTCCCGGATTCGTTCCAGCCTCAAGCCTCCGACAAGAGCTCCTTCCAAGTCTTACTCAATGATGACAAAAAGGATGAATGATCACCAATACACATGGAAACAAGGGTTTCCTATGCAAAATGGGGGGAGTGCAGAAAGCACCAAGGACTTCAGACCTGGTCTATGGGGAAAATCTCAGCATAATAATCTTGCTCTTCTTTTCTCTCTCCTTAGGCCTTCCCTTTGATGTCTTTTTATACCATCTCCAAAGTAGTTTTTTAGTTAGGAGTTGGTTGGGAACAGTTGGGCCACGGGCACTAACAGGTGATCAGCAGGTAAAACCCGCGATCTCCGCCCGAAAATGAGGAATTATTTTTTTTTAAGTGTTTTAATACATACACGCGGGTTGGGTATACACAGACCCGCATGTACACGCGTTTAACTCAGGGCAATGTCGTGTATAGGGAATAAAACACTGTTTTTTAAATTTTAGGACCAGGTCTGGAAGGAGGGGTTGCCCTAGGCCATGAGTGCAGCATCACAAACCATAAGAGTGAGATTTGGAGCTATAACAGATGCCCCCTAATGTATGAGGTCAGAAGGGGAACATGATGGCCGAAATATATTATGTAAGTACATGGAAAGGAACTCTGTCGAAAAATCAAGGAGGACTGCACCAGAATTCAGCCTGCCAAGCCACCGAAAGGAGATCAGAAAGAAACACTGTCTGAGGCGGGCATACCCATGCTCAGGAAAATCATGTCCGCATATCAAGTACAAGCGGATCCACTAAGTATACAAGTATAAATGATTGGGAGATACATAATGGATCATCTGATCATAATAAGTAAGTACATGTCTGAATATCACATATAAGACTGTCAATGATGCTGAAAGATGCAACGGATCACTGATATCAAAGACTGATCCCAAAAGGTACCAACTGAACATGATGGAATAGGATGGTACTACACTGCAAACTCAGGTGTCAGCATATAGAATGTCACCATGACTGACTGCAACATATAAGGTGGAGTGGTATCAACTAGCAGTAACAGGAGCAACTGTCAAGTGAACCAATGAATGTTGATACAACCTAAGGTCTTCACCGACCGCCGTGGTACATTTCTACACCATGGGAATAAATGATCTGAAGTCGACGATGTGAGAAATCGTTTGATTACCGGTCATTGATGTATACCGTTAACAAACGCGAGACTACTCACCGATAATGATAATGAGCGTCAAGGTACCCAGTACAATCTAACAAGTGTGAATAGATGAGCTGAAGTCGAACACCTGTAAGAATCTATCGATCAGGAGACAATGATGGTTTCCCACTGTCGATAGCGAAGGATTTGCCACTAATGACTGCAAACCCCAAGGTACTGCCAAATGGACTCTAGATCTTTGCCCCAGAGCAATGAGTCGGAGTCGATAGGGAAAGATCCGCTAGAAGGAAGGCATTAAGGCATCCTCCATCAATCTAGCGCGAGTGTAACCCGTAGGCCAATAATGTGGAAGGAATCGGATGAAAAATATGTAGTAACCCAACCGAAGTACGTTTCCGACGTACACAAGATGTGTCTAGCGCACGGCAGAAACCCTCTGAACCAACCAATAATGAAAGCTGACACAGAGGCGAGGTATCCACCAATAGGGTCAAATGGAAACCAAGGTACTGCACGAATCCCAATGTGTGATAATGTATGCTGATGTCGAACACAAGGGAAACCACTCAGTCAAAGACCCATGATACTGATCGATGCTGAGCACAAGGTGACCTATCAATAATGAAAATAGGGCCAGGGTGCGGCTCTAGGCCTGTCCTCAGAGCAAGGTGTCGTCGTCAATAAGGACAAGACCCGCCAGCAAGAAGTCAATGGGGACCTTCTCAAACCGGCACGAGTAAAGGACCAATATAACTGATGTGATGATAGACATGACACTGACAACCAGGGATGGCCGACTGAAAAATGAGTCAAGAGACACCGCAGAAAGGCCGACTCAGGCTAACTTCCCTTGAACAAAAGCACGACTCAATGTGACTTTGTGGCAGCATATGATGAATCTGTATAAGTTCGTCATGCAGGAGGCATGAACGAACCCTCCATATGATTGGAAGAGATAACCAATCGGGGGAGAAATGACTCGATAACAAGGTTATGGCGTACCTAAGTCAAACTAAATCCCACCCATGCGGAGGAGACTTTGTTTTCAGTGCTTTGTTCAAGGGCGACATGACTGACTCTAGCTGCCAACAATAAATGGAAATAATGTCCCTGTTCTCGCTCTTTTTTGGAATATTTAATTTTTTTGTCTTTTTCTGATAAGCCGGAAAAAGAATAAAAGAATGCTATGGTACAGTGGAAAGAACGAGTGTCGGTGAAACAGATGATCTAGTTCCTGGGAAAGGAACATTCCTATGCTCAATGCAGGGAGGTGAAAACTGGTCAGTGACACTCAGAGGTATGTTCCTTCCACGGATCTGGGTATGTCAAGCTACAGAAGTCAAAGGTATGCAAGCTTGATTTTTCAGACGTCATGGTCAAAAGTTGGCTTAAACACGAGTCCAAGTGAAGCCGGCTCTAGGCCAAAAGGTGCAAATGGTCAACATGCAATGCAAAAGTACAACTCGACACTCATAGGAGCCTCTAGGGTATAAAGCCAGAACGAAGCGGAGAAGCAAAGAGGAATGAGTCTTCAACGCATAAGTCATGTCGGGACTACAGAGGACTCCCGAGCCTACTCAAAATGAAGCAGCATGGGAAACAAATGTCAGTGAGGTGCTAACTAGGATGCCCATGTAAAAGGATGGCTCTACCAACGTGTCATGATTTAAAGAATCGGCGAGTGAAAATGGCTGACGAACCATAACACGATGGGGTCGACCCTATGGCAGATGTATCGGTCAACTGGAGGCTAGTATGCATAATTCAACGGAAAAATGGTGTCCCTAACCTATATGCCAGTGAGAACACGATACCTGCCATGACGGGTCAGCAGTCATGGAACCATCTCGAACCGTCGAAAAATGTCCAAAATGTCCTGAAAAACAACCCAATCTCGACATTCCAAGCTCCCAAGTTAAAAGTGACATGAAACCAAACAAAATAAAATTTTGAAAAAATTTTGCATTTTCAAAACTTATAAAAAGAAATTTTGGACTTACCATTTTCACCGTTTGACTTGGAGAGCAAAAATTGTGGAGCAAAAGGAGCAAACTTCCCTGTGACTTATTCAACCGTTCAAACTTGCCGAAAACTTCCAGGTAAGCACTAAACTTGTCTTGCAATTAATTGTGATAGTTTTTTGGAAATTTAATTGATGTTTTACCGTTGGATTTTTGCAAAAAATTCCTTTGCGGCGTACACGCGGGTTGGCTATATAGAACTCGCGTATACGACGGCCCTACACGCGACTGTATACAAAGGAATCCGCGTGTGCACAGCAAACTAATTTTATACACAAAACTAACGGATGAAAATGATTTTTTCTTCCAGGATGACTCTCACATGGCGTGAAAGAGAGCACTCAGCCGTGGATAATGAAGTTATGAACAATGATGAGGCATTAGATGCCCTACGGGGATGCGGGTTGCTAAAATTCTTCAAATTGCCAAATATGAAAGCCAACACGCGCTTGCTCGAGAGACTCATTGATTATTGGGATGTCGATGAGGAAGCATTCATCATTGATCAGATGCCACTCAGGGTAGAAGTGGAAGATATATATTTTATCACGGGCCTTTCCCGAAGGGGAGAGGTAGTACATTCCCGGGGCAGGACACGGAATAGCCTCAGTGTAGATGACTATGTACAGATTTATTGCCCGGGTCACCGAAAGGTCGGGAGCCAGATCTCTATCCCACATGTGACGAGTTTGTCACTCAGGATAATCTTGTTCACTATAGCTCGAGTGAACGGATCATCTTCACTACATCAGGCGTCACGGGTGAACATGAGCGTGGCAGTGGACTGTCTCACTACAGTGTTTGACTGGTGTACTCCTCTCCTTGCCAACATGAAGGAACAACTCACTTCTATCAGGAGGGGACAGACCAAGAACTTTGGGTTCAGAACCATCTTGTGCACTTTCTTCTTCGAGAAGGTCCCCGCACTCCGCCCTAGGGTAGCAGTTTCCATCAGTAGTCCACGTGATCCACGCATGGGCCGGTGGGCTGACTTGATGAAACGTCTGGGGGGTGGGGAAGTCCCTAGGAATGCATTCGACGATGATTTCTTTACCTGGTGGGAGTAGCAAATCATCGTCGTGGATGATTACCCCTATGCCGGACTGGATTTCCGAGGAGATCCTGATCTAGTGTTACCACCAGACGCAGCATGGGGCGAGATTGGTAAGATTTTTTATTTTTATGATTTTATGAATTTTTTGGATTTTTCAAATATAATGATGAACTTTGAAAAATATTTTTTGATGAGATTCAAATGACTAATATGATGATCATGTTCCAGACATTGGGCCCGTACGACCAGATGGATTCCCACGGCATGGACGGCGTGGCCGAGGAACCGAAGAGGCGGCTACGGATACGGAACGGACCTTAAAAAACGTCCAGCGACACTTGACGAGACTGAGCTGCCAAGTACCGATGGCCGAGATAGAGGACCTTCCTCCAGATATGCAGCGTCATGTGGTTGGGATGCCACGTGACTGGGTTCGCATCTTTCGGCGCGTGGCCAATGCTATAGTTACTTATTTAGCCGCTCATCCTGAGCCGAGGCATTAGATATGCCTGACATGATTATGGACATTTGAGTCCCAATTTTGTATATTTTTGGACACACATATGTACACTCGAGGCGCTTTGCGATATATATATATATATATACAGTTTGACTTTTTGATGCATGATTTTATGATGAATGATTGATATGCCAGTATAATGCTTGATTAGCGATAGAATCAGCTAACCAATTTTGAGATCTTGGAATGTGCAAATAATTAATGTAAATAAATGATCTTTGCAACAACCTCACCCTTAAATATTGGCGATATAATAATGGATCTCTAACCCGATAAATGTTATTTAACTGAGACACTATCAATTGAGAATCAAGATATACTACCAACGAGTCGATCCCATAAGAGATTGCCTCGGATAATAAATTGATAACAGCTGTATACTCGGCCATATTGTTTGAAGCAGGACCGATACACACGCCTCTCGATATCATCAACTGACCAGTTGGGTAATAAAGTACCCAAGCTGCGGAAGCAAGATTCCGAGTGTGCCGACTAGCACCATCGGCGAACCCAAAATAGACCAAATCATCCATCAGCACCTGCCACAGCAGACCAAAAAGCACTGATATCAGAAAACACTCGACAATATATGTATAAATATATACATAAAATACAAAGAAGTCATCGCCCAGCCTGAACTAAGCAAAGTACTTCTTTAGGTAGAGCCCATTTCGGGGCTCCGCCAGCTTGTTTCCTTCGAAATCAATTAACTCATACGATCCTTTTTCTAAAACTCATTTGATAATGAAAGGACCGTACCACATAGGCTTAAATTTGCCTGCCCCCAAGGCGTCCTTATCTTGGTCATAGACCAAGACAAGGTCACCTTCAAAAAAGACACGAGGGCGGACAGACTTATCATACTGTGTTTTGACCCTTTTCTTATGGGCCTCATTCATCGTGGCGGCATCTCGACGCTGCTCATCGAGATGTTCCAAGTGAACTAGGCGCTCCTCGAGACTTGAAGTCTCAGGAAGAAGCTCAACAGCCAACTTTAGAGATGGGATTTCACATTCAACTGGAAAGATAGATTCCATCCCGTAAACCAACTGAAAAGGAGTAAAACCAGTAGCCGTTTTGACGGAGGTTCGGTATGCCCAAAGAGCCGAATACAACATAATGTGCCAATTGGACCGATTTTTATCGATTGTCCGTTGGAGTATCGTCTTAAGAGTTTTATTGACCGCCTCGACCTATCCATTGGCCTGAGGATAATAAGGGGAAGAATGCTCCTGACGGAAACCTAATTTAAGAGCCAATTCAGACATCAGCTGATTTTGGAAATGACTGCCATGGTCAGTGACAATCTCCCTTGGGATACCGAATCTTGAGATAACCTGATTGAAAAGAAACAAAGTTGTCGTGTCACTGTCGTTCTTATAAGTAGGCATGGCCTCGGCCCACTTCGTGAAGTAGTCTACAGCCACGATAATGTACTTGTGATTCGCCGCTGAAGGCGGATTACAAGTCGTAAAATCAATACCCCACTTAGTGAAGGGACCGACAGTGACAACGGGAAAAAGGGGAGCTGGATGCGCACGCATCTTGCGAGTAAAAATTTGACACGGGTGGCAGCGTTTGACCGCTTCCACACAGTCCTTAAAGAGTGAAGGCCAAAAGTAGCCGGCACGTAAGATGCGCTGGGCTGTAGCAAGCCCTGATAGATGACCACCACAAGCTCCACTGTGGCAGTCATTAAGAACAGACTTTGCTTCCTCTAAGGTTAAACATCGTCGAAGAATTGAATCAACCCCTCAACGGTATAATGTGTCATCAATGATAACATAGTTTTTAGCCAGGTGACGTAACTTGCGACGTTCATCCTTGGAGAAAGTAGAGGGAAACTTCGAAGTCTGGAGATAAACAATGATATCTCCATACCAAGGGTCTTGTGCAGAGATGAGGAATATATGTTCGTCGGGTAAACTTTCCTCATAAACAACATCCTCTCCACAAGGAAGCTCAGAAATTAGCTCCGCGAAGACCATAGATTTCTTAGACTTGGCGGACAAGAATTCGAGATCGAATTCTTGTAAAATGACTATCCGTCTATTATATTTCCCCCCAATCACTCGCCTACTGAGGACAAATTGAAATGGATTGACCGCCGCTAAGACAAAAGTTTTGCGCAGCAAAATATAATGACGGAGCCTCTAGACAGCATGGACAGCTGCCAAGGCCAATTTCTTAACCGGAGAATAGCGGAGTTCAGGACCTATTAAGCCTCGGCTCAAATAATAAATCATGTGCTCGACAAGAGCATTGTCCTCCTGAACTAGTACCATACCAATGGTAGATTCTGCTGCAGCGAGATATAAAAGGAAGTCTCTACCATAATCCGGTGGACTCAAAAGCGAGGCAGAGACTAATGCCTTTTTCAAAGCATCAAACGACCGCTGCGCAAAGTCATCCCACACAAACGGAACTCATTTTCGTAGCAAACGCATGAACCCTTTAGTGATCTCGGCATAGTTTGCTATAAACCGTCTTAAGAAATTAGCCTTCCCTTGAAGACTTTGAAGTTGACGAATTGAGGACGGGGGAGGCAACTGAACTATTGCCTCAACCTTGAAGGGATCAACCCGAATCCCTTCATTAGACACAATAAACCCTAACAGCCGACCGGATGTGACCGCGAAAACGCATTTATTGGGATTCAACCGGATTTTATAGTAACGACATCGCTCAAAGACTAATCGAAGATGACTAGGATGATCAGTTCTCTTTCGAGAGCGAGCAGCGAGATCATCTAAGTATGCCTCGATGACATGTTTGATGTCGTGGAAAGCGTATGACATGGCCCGCTGAAAAGTGGCTCCAGCATTTTTAAGACCAAAAGGCATCTTTCGATATGCAAAGGTACCCCAGGGTACATATGAAGGCTGTCTTATGTTGGTCTTCAGGACGGATAGAGATTTGATTGTAACCCGAAAAACCATCCATGAAGGAAAAAATTTCATTACCCACACACTCGTCGATAATCTGATCAATGAATGGCGTAGGGTAATTGTCTTTTGGACAAGCCTTGTTTAAGTCCCTAAAATCAATGCATACTCGGATTGTTCCTTGCTTTTTGTCCACAGGGACTGGGTTAGAAACCCAATCCGTAAGAGGAACAGGGTATATAAAACCCGCCCTTAGCAGCTTCTCAACCTCAGCTTTGATAGCTGCTGCTTTCCTAGGGTTAACCGGCCGAAGCCTTTGACGAATCGGTTTTGCGTTTTCGTACGTCTTGATCTCATGTTGGACTATAGAAGGATCAATGCCAGGCATTTCCTCATAAGACCAAGCAAACACATCGCGATATTCCTTGAATAGGTCGGTGTAAATTTGAATTTCTTCAAGGGAACACTCAATTCCGATGAAGATATTCTCGATGATGTTAGGATCCTTAGAGATGTTTATAGGTATCGTTTTTGAAATTACCGACATATTACCTTCGGCACGTAGGTGTGTTGGAGCCAAAGGGTTCGACACCGTACAAACATCACTACCAACGAGCTCGGAGAATCTAGATTCTACTTCCCGCAATGGAGGAAGAAAATATGAACGATGGTGTAAGTCTTCCCAAGGTCGATCTATACCCATCATTACTTCGAGGATTGCCTCTTCAGAAGGTAGAACTGAATCTAAGCAGTCCAAGGCAGAGGTAGAATCAAAGCTCCAAGCCGGGGCCACATGACCATCTAACTCCTCTTCGGAAAAGGGAGTAGAATGGTTATCTGCAGAGTCTACGATAAACTAATATCTAAGCTCAGCTGCAGATATAGGAAACGCCATTCCATTAACTTGTCCTTCAACTAATGTGGTCGTAGGTGAAGGCAAGGTCCAAGGGTCAGAAAAATAATGAGTTCGGAAGAACTCTTCTCGAAGAGACTCCTTGGATGATGAAATAGCATTGATTCTTGCAAAAGGAGAGGGAAGATCAAACGTACCCATCAATGAGGAATACATCCCTACTCCTAAATTCTCAGTCAGCGGGCGAGGGTTATCCACCAAAGGAACAGTAGAGTCGGAGCTTGCTTGAGGATCGATTGGGGAATAGTCCAATTGATCAACCTTAACGATTTTCCCCTCATAAGGAAAGCAAATGACACGAAACAGAGTCGACACGACGGCTTCCATCTCGTATACCCAGTTCCTTCCTAATAGGAGATTATAGTCTAGGTTAGCATCTACGACTTCAACTTCGACATTAAGGACCTTCCCTCCAACACATATAGGAAAGGCCGGGATAATCCCATGCGGCTTGTGATAATGGCCATCAAATGCAGTTAAGACGGTTGGTGAAGGAACAGCCGAAGGTGAACCAATAGCCTTCCAACATGACATGGACATGACACATGTGGAAGCTCCTTCATCTATAACAGTGCGAAAAATATTGATTTTCCGGTATGTAGACTTTATCTGAAAAGCCATATGATGAGGGAGTCTCTTTTTGACATTTGACATGTCAAAAGAGAGCACTAAAGAGTTAGCTTGATCGACTGCTCCAATGGCGGAGAGTAAAGAACTTCTCTGAGACGGACACGACTAGAGAACTTCCAAAGCGGACATAGCACATGGGCTTTGAGCCAAATCCTCGACAATGGAGTAATTTTGGGCGACCCTAGCATTAGGGTTAATCGTCGCGCGTTTGGCGGAACCTTTCGGTATCCTAGGTATAGTCTCAACAGGGGGCCGCTCAATATGAAGGTCACTACCTCCGGGAACAGTTTTATCCTTAGATGTCTCAGCTTCACCATAATCACGTGACCGAGTAGTCACATGGACATTTGAACCCATCATAAAAACATTTGATGCTTTTTCCCCTTCCTGGTTGCCCCCTGAGGAGGTCCCAGGATTCGAATTTGCGCCAGCAAGAAGTTGCTGCCCTTGGGGAAACGGGTTAGTTAACACAGCTTGCGAACTAGAAGTCCCTTGCTGTCCTAACAAGCGTTGAGCGTCTTCAATTCTAGGGCAGAGATGAGTTAGATGGTCCCCACTGCATAACTTGCAAGGAAACTTAACTTTCTTTCTCGACTCAGCTTTACCACCACCAGCGTTGTTGCCGGATTTATTTGCATCAGGCTTCCCATCCGAGTTCTTTTTCTTACCACGTCCTTTCTTTTTCCCATTGGAATTTTGATTTCCTTTGGGGTTATCGGATTGGAAGCAGGAGGATTAGACAATGTGACTTGGTTGTTAGAAGCAATTTGAAAAGACAACTGCTGCAATTGATTCAACAAGTTCACTGTAGATGTGTCTACTGACCCAACGATACCGTCCACGTGCGCACCTGGCTTCGGCTTAGCTAAATCAACCTTAGATCCAGGAGCATCTGGCAAATACTTTTGGAGGATTCCAGACTGAGAGTAAATCAATTCTAACTGCTGGGCCCTGAAAATGGCTTGCTCCTCAGAATAGACCCCAGACATGGAGACATCCTTGGAGATCTCAGGTTGCAAAGACTTCAAAAACCACTCTAGATGGTACTCCGGAGGGATTTTGGCTTTAATAAGCCTCTTTCTCCGTCTCCATTCCTGAATGTGATCAGAAATGTGGGTTGCCTTATCTTGACGAAAGGTGGCCAGAAGTTCAGTTCCGGCATCATAGCGGACAGGCAACTGGAAGTGATTTAAGAAGATATTGGCTAAGTCAGCGAACGATGTAAAGCTGCCCCCTGGCAACTCTATGTACCATTTAGCCGCATTACCAGTCAAGGTGCACTGAAAGAGTCTCAACCTAATCGAATCCTCGATGAGGGAGTTGGATGAGCACCACAAATGGAATGTGGTTACATGATCGCCCGGATCTTCACCACTCTTCCCTTCGAATTTTGGAATGTCTGAAGGGAGTTTGGTTGGGACCGGAGGCCAGGCCGGATTATACCTGATTGGGTCGTTTGTTAACTTTGTGAGATCTGGCAAGTTTAACGTTGCCAGAAACGGAAGCCTAGGAGGACCTAGGGGATTCCACCCAGACTGGGCAGAACTCCCAAAGTTCTGAAAAGATTGTCCTGGGATTTGGGAGGCACCAAGCTGCCCGAAGTGACCAGTAGAACCGGCTGAACCAAAAGGCAAACCTTGTGATCCAGCAAAATTCGGAGTTTGACCAACTCCTGTCGTATAACCTCCATAGCCCGCAAAGTTTCCTCCTAAAGAATGGTAAGGAGTTGATAACCCCTGATATGGGTTCCAAGCCGAAGCAAGGGGAGGAATACTTTGAAATGAACTAACCGTGGTGTACGGCCTATTCCCTTGTTGGCCGATAAATGGATTCCCAGTTCCTGCATTACTAACCTCAGGGTTATTCCAACCTTGGAAAGGATTGTTGCTTTGTCCTATAGAAGAAAAAGGCATGGATCCTACCGTCGGGTTGGAATGTGGTATATGACCACTTCCGAAAGGAAAACCCTGGAATGAGGCCGATCCACCCATCATGGATGTAGCCGCACTAAACGGAACCGATGGAATACCCTGTGATTGGGTGCCAAAAGAGAAGAGTCCAGTACTAAAAGCATTGGTTTGGGCATTTCCACTCGTGGACGGAATGGAGGTAGACCCAAGTAGAGATGTGCTCGCAAAAGATCCAAACAAGGAAGTGGAGGGGATGGAAATGGTTCCTCCCCCTTGCACCGATGTAGGGGTTTGCATAGTCGCAGCACTCATAGAAGCCATGCTTCCAGTAGTGGTCATGAATGGTAAGCGCGTAGCGTAACCTGGACTTGCTGGTCTATGTGACGGAGTCCCAACGTATTGCAATACGTCTGGATGACTAAATGGTAGAGGAGAATTTGGAACCACTAATGATTCTGAAAGTTCTTCTACCTCTATGTTATTATCCGCTTGAAAGCGAACTCGAGAGAGGACTGGAGTATCCCTCTCTTGCTCAGAAGTACCAGGCCTTGCTTGGCCGCTAATATCCCCGAGAGGAGGATCAATCCCCGATGCGTCAACCGGCGTGGGACGGACCCCACCGGTAGTACTGCCTCTGCGCCTTCTAGGAGAAGGCTCTAAACTTAGTGGCGAGAGACCACGAAGTCTTCGAGACCATCTTGGAGATTGGTCAGCCACTTTGAATTTTTTGTTATGATCTAACTAAAGACTCAAAAAATTAAAAGCTAAGCCGACTAGGAGCACAGAGCACACACTATAAAGTCCCTAAAGATACAGCCAGTCAAACAACTTCCAAGTATTTCCGCTCCAGGTGATTAGGACCGGACACCAAAATACGAGAAAGTGAATCAAGGGACCTTCCGAAGATAGTCTGGGATGATGAGGGCCTAGTCCTATCAACGAAGGTATCAGAGGAAGTTACGCTGACCTCCTAACAACAGCCTGCGCCGGTGTAAGCCCCCAAGCTTCGCAAGGGTGCCCTCCAGTAGTACTGTCGAGAGTGATACAACGTCGACCTCAGGTGCCACGGGATGCCCCTCCGCAGCCACCTATGCAGATCCCTAGGAGAGGAAACTATGGATACCAACTCGTCGCAGAAGCCAGGCGGAACAGTCGTGAGGTAAGTTCGGACAAGTAGGAGAGGGGGTATCTATCTTCCCTGTCTTCACAGACCCTCGTGCTTAACTCCCAGATCCGGAGCTTTCCTGGTCTTCCTAACGCTATTGGATTTACTCTCGTTAATCAGACTCTTATGTTTGACATTTTATGTGGCCTTGGAGAGTTAACTCTCCACTCGCCTAATCCAAGGCCCTAAAATCCTAAACTTGTTGGTGTAACTGTCTAAAACAAAAAAGTTCTAGTGGATTTTAATTTAGCGCTTGATTTTATTAGGCTGTTCTTTAAGTCACAAGGTAATGGAGATGAAACTTGCGGTGTTTTTATGGACGCAAAAGAAATTAATAAAACTTAGCTACATGCACATGCACTTTTTGTTTTCGATGAAGAGCAATTTCTATGAGGTTCAGAGGTACTTCTAATATAAACAAATTTTCTTTTTCTTTTCAGACTCCACACTCACAAAAACTAACAAAACTAAATATGCCTAAAAAGAGATGCAAATCTATCCTAATGCAAGAACTATATGTGGATGCAAGATTTAAAGACTACTTCTAAAAAAAAAGAAGGAAAGTTGCTGCTTTACCAAATTTTGTCTTGCCACTAAAATTCTTAGATAGAAGATGATGTGTTACCAATCATTTCGTCCAAACAATAAAAACAAGTTTTAAGATAAAAACAAAGCACTTTCACTTCGCAAAAAAGGAAATCAAATGAAAAGCAAGTTTAAGAAAGCAAAACTCAAAACTTTCAAAAGATTTTCTTTCAATCAAACCAAAAAGTCTTTTTCAAAGGAAAGCTCTCAAAAATACTGACACCAATGATTGATAAATAGGCAACCAAACACTTTTGTGAATTGACACCTTTTAAATGATGAAAACTCAACAAAAATAAATGTGTTTGAAATCGCTTTTGACAATCAGAAGCAGCAATGAAAGTCCAAAAAATCAAAAGACAAGTTTCAAGAAAATGGTAACACACAACTTTCCCGAAACGAAGGAGCAAATGGTCACAAAATGGTTTCGTTAAGCAAACAAAAGGGTCATCAAAACAAAAATGAACACAAAGCTTGAAATCCAATCTTCCTTCTCTGCCAAAACAGAGCAGTCAAGATTCTTAACCAGAAATCTTGTGTGTCAAAAATCAATGACGCTTGCAATCAACGAAAACAAGACTGATACTCCTTATAACTAGAGAGAGTTCAGAACAAGATGCCCCCTGTTAAACAGAGGACTGTTACTGGAAAATGACTGCTTGAAACTGACCTAAACCACCAGACAAACATTCAGCAAAAAGAAAATTTATAAATCTTGAAAATTATATGGTATACGCGCCTGCAGTGATGTGCAGAGTGCGTGTACACGCGACTGTAACTGAGGAAACCTGCGTATACGCGGGTTCGCTTAGTACAACTTGCGTATATACGCTTCTGTAATCCAGCAAAACAGTGTATATGAAGACTTTCAAGAAAAATAAAAAACACAGACTGAAAAAACTAGAAAAGCTTAGAGTTCAAGAACAGATCAAACAGTCAGAGCCAACAAACAGAGGGGCTGAGTCTTGATTGGCTTGAAGACTACCCAAACTAGGAACAACAAGAGTGTTGTCCCCAGCGGAGTCGCCAATTCTGGTGGAAAGGAAAATACCCCTAGGGTCCTTTGGGCTAAGACTCTACCAGACTGAAAATTGCTTATTCAAAGAAACACACACACAGCCATTATCTTTACTTTAAGCAAATTCTAATGTTAAGGGTACGTACCTAAGGTCCTACGTTCGAGAAGGCCTTTAGGGTCCAAACCCTTCTTGGAGTTCCCTTCTTCTTCCTTTGACCTGTAAAACAAACAAATCAAAGAACACAACAGTACATGGACCAATACTTATATATAAACCATCTTCATGCCATAAAGTTAGTTATAAAAATCTTTAAGTAACTACTTGCATAAGAATTCAAGACAAGAATCTCATAAGCATAAAGAAAGATTATTTCGGGAACCAAGACGTGTTTCTTTTATATAAAGGAAAATAAAGTACATATAACGGAAAGATATCACCTGAAACACCTTCAGCAGGCTCCAAGCAAAGCTTCCTCCCGGATTCGTTCCAGCCTCAAGCCTCCGACAAGAGCTCCTTCCAAGTCTTACTCAATGATGACAAAAAGGATGAATGATCACCAATACACATGGAAACAAGGGTTTCCTATGCAAAATGGGGGGAGTGTAGAAAGCACCAAGGACTTCAGACCTGGTCTATGGCGAAAATCTCAGCATAATAATCTTGCTCTTCTTTTCTCTCTCCTTAGGCCTTCCCTTTGATGTCTTTTTATACCATCTCCAAAGTAGTTTTTTAGTTAGGAGTTGGTTGGGAACAGTTGGGACACGGGCACTAACAGGTGATCAGCAGGTAAAACCCGCGATCTCTGCCCGAAAATGAGGAATTATTTATTTTTTAAGTGTTTTAATACATACACGCGGGTTGGGTATACACAGACCCGCATGTACACGCGTTTAACTCAGGGCAATGTCGCGTATAGGGAATAAAACACTGTTTTTTAAATTTTAGGACTAGGTATGGAAGGAGGGGTTGCCCTAGGCCATGAGTGCAGCATCACAAACCATAAGAGTGATATTTGGAGCTATAACAGTATTCTCCATCATCACCTTTTCCTTAAACTGTGAGTAATTGGTGGTCTAAAGCCTTGTATTCTGGGGGTGTTCACCCATGGCTGGGGTCAAGCATAGTAGAAGTGGTTATCTGGCTTGAATATGCAGCATTTCTTTCATTCATCCACCATTTCCCAACATTTTTGTTGAGTTTGTAATGTTCCCGAGCATCTCTGATATACAACCTAGGAGAGTTTCTTAGGGTGATATCATTAATAGGCGTCGTTGCTAAGGAGAGAAGAATTGAAGCTCAGCTTCCCTGGAAGAACGACACAGTTCCAGATTTTGATGATAGACAAGGTCTGGGCACATTTTCTAGTTGTAATCATCTATCTGGTGACTCCACTGGAGGAAGACCATCCTTTGGCAACTCCACATTGAAGTTCTGGCTCAGTTTGTGAGACACACTCGAAGAAATCCTTAGAAATCACCAGCTAAACCAGTGCCTGACCCTGAGAGGACTATTAAATCAAAGAAAGCATCACAAAAAGGGGCATCAGGATTAGGTAAGCCTAAGAAATCTCATTCATCTCTGAAAGATAAAGTTATAGCTGAAGATATACAGATTGAGGATTTAGAAATCAGCACTGTTAATAAGGAAATTCCTTCAGAGATTAATTCAACCCCTTGTGCAGTTAGTTCCCCTTTGAATCTCAGTCCAAAGAAAATTTCCCATTCATTCCAAAACATCCCTTTGTCTCTACTATCCATCACATTACTTCCTACCATTCAATCTACTAGTATTCTTCCAAATACTCTAGCCATGGCAGGCCAGCAAGCACCCACGAAGATAGAAAGAATTTTTGCTGCTAGATATGAACCTCTAGTATTTCCTGTTCCTTTAAATCCGATGCCTGTGGGAGAATATCATAAATATGTGCCTAAATTCACTGGTATGGAGGGAGTGACAGCAGAAGAACACCTTGAAGCTTTTTACAGTTATGTTGATAATTTATATATAAGTGAAAATGATATGTGGATGAGAGTTTTTGTCCAGAGCCTTGATGGAGAGGCCAGGAAGTGGCTTAGAGAATTACCCCAGAGATCTATAACAAATATTGAAGCATTAGATGATGCATTTTTGAAGCACTGGGGAGATAAAAAGGACTTACTGTATTATCATACTGAGTTTGGTAATCTAAAGAGGGAAAATGGGGAATCATTGCCTGATTTTAATAAAAGATTCAACCATATGTATAGTAAGATACCAGCTGAGGTAAAACCTACTCCCACCTCTGCCAAACTCACTTATGCCAATGCTTTTGACTCTAATTTCTGCCTGTTATTGAGAGAAAGAAGATGTGCTATGCTGGCAAACATGCAGGATGCAACCCTAGAAGTAGAGTCTAATATCATGGTTGCAGAGAAACTAAATGTCAAGCTGACAGAAGGAGGCAGAGAGGTCAAGCTTCTACTTCTTCTGCATTATCTTTAGAACCTAAATTAGGTAAAATGACTAAGATGATAGAGTCATTGGTTGCTGAAATTTCTAAGCTCAAGGTTGAGCAGAATTCAGGAAAGACAAGGCAGCAGAACACTTTTGCTCCAAGAAATCAGAATCCATTCAAAATAGCAAATGAGCAGTTACAAATTATGCAGAGGGGTGAAGAATCAAAGGAAGATCAGAAAGTTAAAGCTCCTTTCCAAAATGTAATCATGGAGGAGGAACAATTTGAAGAAGATGAGGATGAAATTCACTTCATGGAAGATAAAGGCAGCGCTGCATTTTTGACCTTAACTTCTTATGAAGAATCATTGCTGCAGGAACAAGAAAGTCAAGAATGGGACAGAGGAGTTGTTCAACAAACTGGTGAACAACAAAGATATAATCTGAGACCAAATGCAAAAAATATCAAGGAAAATATTGCCCAAAGAGCTGCTGTCCAAACAGAGTCACAGAACATCAGACAGAGAAGACCAGCAGCCGATCCAGTCATCCTCAAAACACCAGTTCAAGAGGTAAAAGTTTCTGATAAGTTACCCTCTTCTTTCAACTTTGTGTCAGAAGTTTGGAAATTGAAAATATTTGTGCCTCTAGTAGAGTTAGTGAAGAGTGAAGTCTTTAGAAAGCCTATCCTTGAAGCTCTTAAGCTGGAAACCACACAAACCTCCACTGACTCTGTCAATTTGCAAGAAGACAAGCCTGCCATTGTGCTTAGTCCCATGATTGAACCTGCTGATAATAATTCTCCATCTTTTTATGTCTCATTGACCATTCATGATAAAATCCTCCACAACTGCCTGCTAGATACAAGGGCCAGCCACAATCTGATGCCTAAAGTTGTCATGGAAGAGTTAGGCCTTGATATCACTAGACCCTATCATGCTTTGTTCTCTTTTGATTCAAGGAAGGTGAAATGCCTGGGATTGATTAAAGACCTGGCCATTACCTTAACTCAGTTGCCCATGAAGAGTATGATGATGGATATTGTGGTAGCAGATGTCCCTCCCAAGTTTGGCACGTTGTTGTCCATAGGTTGGTTTAAGAGACTAGGTGGGACATTACAGAATGATCTATCTTATGCCACTGTCCCAGTGTTTGGAGGAGAAAGCAGGAGATTGTACAGAGAAGCACAGTTAGCATACGTCATCAGTGATGAGAAGAATCCTACAAATCATCCCATTTATGCCGTGGACACTGATTTTGGAGCATGCATTCTCCAAATAGAAGAATCCCAGAAGGCATCATTGCAGATCAGGAAACCATTAGTTCATGCTGAGAAAGAGCAAGGAAGTCAAGTTTGGGAGATGTTCTTTGATGGAGCATGTTCCAGAGAGACTGCAGGAGCAGGGGTGGTGCTAGTATCTCCACAACAAGAAAGCATTCAGTTGCCTTTTAAGTTGGTTTTCCAAGTCACAAACAACATAGCATAATATGAAGCTCTGCTATTGGGCCTTGATGCAGCAAAAGACAGAGGAATCAAGAACCTGAAAGTGTTTGGAGATGCTAATTTGATCATTTAGCAAATAAAAAAAACATTTCAAGCAAAGCACCCAAGGCTAAAAGCATATAGAGATGAGGTATGGAGAATCAGAGATTCTTTTGATTATTTATGTATTTCATACATTCCTAGAGCCCAAAATCAACTTGCTAATTCCCTTGCTGTTTCTGCTACTCTATTCATCCCTCCAATACCTCCTAGACTAGTGTATGAAGTCCAGATGAAGTATAGACCATCCTTGTCGGATAATGTCCAGCATTGGAAAGTTTTTGAAGATGATGATGAATTGAATAGGTTCTTGCAAGTCATTGATGAATTTTCTGAAATGCAAATTGACCAAGATGATTAAGCCTTGTTAGAAAACACCAAATCCCAGCTTAGAAATAAAATTGGCAAAAATAGCATTGTCCAGCTTCCTAGTAATCATATTCCAAGGGATTTAATTCCTTTAGAAAGACTGTTTGACCAGAATGATGTGTCTTCAAAGCTGCCCAAAAAGAAGACCACTCTGCAGTCTGTAAGCATGATATAGGAGATCCAGGTCAGCCTAGATACATAAATTTGTCCACCCATTTTTCAGCTGATCAAAGTGCTGAATACTGCAAACTAATGAAGCAATTTGCTGATGTGTTTGCCTGGGAATATAGTTATCTGAAAACGTATGATAAGAACATAATTTAGCATAAAATTCCTCTGGAGAAAGACACTATTCCTTTCAAACAAAATCCGAGACCAATAAATCCTATGCTTCTTCCACTAATTAAAAAAGAAATTAAAAAATTGTTGGCTGCCAAGATCATAGTTCCTCTTAGATATTCCAAATGGGTAGCCAATCTAGTGGTGGTGAGGAAGAAGAGTGGAGAAATCAGACTGTGTGTTGATTTCATAAATTTAAACAAATGCTCCAAGAAAGACAACTATCCTCTACCAAAGATGGAGCATTTGCTGCAAAAAGTCTCAGGAGCCAAAGTAATGTCTTTCTCGGATGGATTTTCAGGCTTTAATCAGATTGTTGTGCACCCAGATGATCAAGAGAAGACCGCATTTACCACTCCTTGGGGCACTTTTATATATGCCAAGATGCCTTTTGGATTGATGAATGTTGGGGCTACTTTTCAGAGAGCTATGGATATAGCATTTGTGGGAGAGAAGGATAAATTTGTCCTTATCTACCTTTATGATATAACAGTTTACTCCAGCAACATCAAAATCATTTGCAGCATTTAAAAAAAGTATTTCTGAAGTGCAGGAGGTTTGGAATTTCAGTCAATCCCAAAAAGTCACAATTTGCTTTAGAAGAAGGCAAGCTGTTAGGACATGTGGTGTCTGCTGCAGGTGTTCAGATTGATCCAGAAAGAATAAAAGCAATACAGACCTTGTATGTTCCTAGATCAAAGAAGGATATCCAATCCTTTCTGGGCAAAATTAATTTTGTCAGGAGGTTTATTCCAAATTTTGCAGAACTAGTGAAGCATATTACCTCCATGTTGAGAAAAGGGTCAGAGGTAAGATGGACTGATGCAGCAAGAAAATAATTTGATTCCATCAAAAAATCTATTATGGAGGCTCCCACATTAATAAGTCCAGATTATAGCAAGGAGTTTCATGTATTCTCATTTGCCTCTAAAGACACTATTGCAGCAGTTTTATTGCAGGCAGATGAAGAAGGTTCAGAACATCCAATAGCATTTTTTAGCAAGAACTTGAGGGATGTTGAACTGAGGTATGATATTATTGAAAAACATGGATATGCCCTTATCAAATCCTTGAAATCTTTCAGAGTTTATATCTTGCACTCCAAGATAATTGCATATGTACCCTCTGCTGCAATAAAAGATGTCTTAACACAACCTGATGCTGATGGAAGAAGGGCAAAATGGATTGCAAAATTGATTGAATTTAATATAAATTTGAAGCCCACCAAGCTGGTCAGAGGTCAAGGTCTTGTCGGATTGTTAGTTGAAGAAAATTGCAGGTCTTTAGATATTGATTTCTTGTACACAATTGCAGAAAATGGTCAGACAGATAAAGAAGAAGAAGTGGCTGAAACAGAGAAGAAGCAATCAGTGGCCGAGAATCTAGCTTCTTGTGATTGGTATTCTGCAATAATTAATTTCTTGTTGAAGCTAGAAATCCCTTCAGGCTTAAGCACAAGTCAAGCCAGAACTTTAAAACTCAGGGCAACGAAATATTGTATTTATGAAAATCTGCTCTACTGGAGGGATCCATCGGGAGTGCTTTTGAGATGTCTAGACAAAGAACAGTCAAAGGAGGTTATGCATCAATTTCATTCCAGCATGTGTGGAGGGAACCATTATTGGAATACCACAGCCCATAAAATCCTGAGCGCTGGTTATATTGGCCCACTTTATTTTCTAATGTATTTTCTTTTGTTAAATCTTGTGATAGGTGTCAAAGATTTGAAGGAAAGCAGCAATTGAAGTCCCTGCCCCTAAAACCAATACATGTAAAAGGGCCTTTTCAGTAGTGGGGTTTGGATTTCATTGGAGAAATCAATCCACATTTCAGTGGCCAGCACAGATGGATATTAGTAGCCATTGACTATTTTACCAAGTGGATTGAGGCAGTCCCTACCAGGAAGGCTGATCATAATGTGGTCATGAAGTTTTTGACAAAGAATATCTTCAGCAGATTTGGTTGTCCACATAAGTTAATAACAGATAATGCAGCAGCCTTCAGGGAAAAATAATTGGTGGAAATGTGTGATTCAATGGGTATTAAACTTGTTCATTCCACCTCATATTATCCTCAAGGAAATGGTCTGGCAGAATCCTATAATAAAAGTTTGATCAGGATAATTAAAAAGCTATTAGAGGACAATAAAAAGAATTGGGATTCAAAGCTCAAGTATGCACAGTGGGCCTCAGCAGGTAAGTTATCCCCCTCCTTTCTTGTGTCTTCAGTCTTTGTTTTCTTTTAGATCTAGGTATAGAATTTCGGTTAATTTCTAGAATATATTAACCCTAGTTATTAAATTAATTTCTAGAATATATTAACCCTAGTTATTAAATTAATTTCCTTTTAATTTTCCCTAGGTTAATATCAATTTCTCTTTAGGGTTAATATTTCCCTAGGTATAATATTAATCTCATATTATAATTAATATTATATATTAAATCAAATTAATATTAATAATATAATTAATATTAATATTAATATTAATATAATTAATATATTGAGAAATAATAATATAATTAAATAATTCATTAATAATAATAATTAATATAATTAATTTTATTAATATTAATTAATATATTAATAATAATATAATTTTATTAGATTCTTTGCTTGGATTTTTAACCTAGTTATTTCCTTTAACTGTTTTCCTATATATTGATAACATAGTTAATTTTAATATAAATTTTAGTTACTAAATTAGATATACATGTACTTTGATTATGGTATTTACATAATAATGATTTAACTAGAATATGATTTTAATATCATAATTAGGTAAATATAGATTATTTAATAAACATAAATTATTGTATGAGCCTATTATTAATTTCGAATGGGCCATTACATTAAAATAATTAATAAAAATGATTTATTTTCACCATTGGACCCTTAATTTTAATAATTATTATTAAATAAATTCACAATGACCTATTATAACTATATTATAAGAATAATAGTAATTTAATACTATTTATTGTACTTAAATAATTTTGGAATAATAATAAATATGGGTTATATAGAGATTTAATTTATTAAGGACCATTATAGTTAGTTTACCATTATTTAATTTACCATAATTTATTAATGACCGTTATATCTAGTTTCCATTGGACCCTTTGATTTAAACAATTATTATTAAATAAATACATAGTGACCTATTGTAACTAAATTCTAAGAATAATAATAATTTAATACTATTTATTTGTATTTAAATAATTTAGGGATGATAATAAATATAGGTTATTTAATAAATATGAAGATATAATGACCATTACATTTAAACAATAAAAATATTTATTATTCAATTAACTAATAATAATAAATTATATGCTTCTATTAATAATAAAATCAGGGTTTGACTTTGATCCTCAAGTCAAAATTAGCCGTTGCAATATAGCCGTTGGAGTCTCTGCACACTCTATTTAATCAAGCTAAACCAGATCAGTTCTTCAACTTGTCCTGACGATGAACCACACTGGTTGGTTCGAAACGCGTCGACAAAAGATTGATTATGTGATTTTGCCGAAGATTATCTAGACAATAATATAATTAATAATTAATTTTATTAATATTAATTAATTTTATTAATATTAATTAATTTATTAGTAATAATATAATTAATAATAATTAATTAATATTAATTATATATTAATAATATATACTATTAATATTAATAATATAATTAATGTAATTAATTAATTAGTAATTAATTAATTAATATTAATAATTTAAATATTCCCTAGGTTAATATCAAATTTCATATTAATTAATATAATTAATATTAATAATTTAATTAAATTATTCAGAATTAATATTTCCCTAGTTTCAAAATTAATTCCATTTTAGTTTTAATTTTCCTTAGGTTATAATCATTTTCATTTTAGGTTAATATTAATTTCTTGTTAGAATTAATTATATTATATATCAAAACAAAATAAAATTTTAAAAGCACATTAATATTATATATTAAAACAAATTAATTTTTAAAAATTAATATTAAATTATATAAAAATAAAAATTAAATAAAATAAAAATTATTATTTCAGCCGACAGTTGGTTATTCCAAATGTTTCATCCTCATCACTATTTATTATTATTTCTCCGTTGCTCTTCTGTCATCATCATTCTCTTATCCTGAAGATGGATCCCATTTGGGATTTGAAATGTTGGTACAAAAATGCAAAAACCGTGGACTCTCCGGTCAATAATTCAAAAGATTCAAGCCACAGATCTCTGAAATCCATAGTCTCTTATATATATATGCTTCTAAGGACGAATAACACTAATGAGGTTGAATTCTTCACTGCCAGGATGACTTGGCCTTGGAGGGGTAAAATGACACTTTTTACTCAAAATAAAATCCTTTAACTTGTTAAAAATGCCCAATAGGGTATATTACATATGACAATGACTATAAACTTCTTGACTCTTTGATAAACCCTGGAAGCACACAATAGGTACCTTGACCTAGAACAAATTGACCTTGAACATGAAACCCATGCCGTAAAATAACAACAATAAATGTTTCTTTCCTTTTAAAATATACAAAGATACATGATATATTATTGAGACCGAACCTATTTACATATTTCAACACTCCCTCTTAACTAGGGGGGTGTTCATAATATCAATGGTACAAGGGCATTCTCGTACTGAAGAGTTCTCATAAGAAGAGTCGGACTGGTAAGCCATCACATAGGTTATTGTTAAAATTGGAAACTAGGGCCAAACTCCATGTGGGTCATCTTATTCATGGTTGATAATATTTTTAGGATTGATCTAAAGATCATTTGATTCTGATAAGCATTTATGGAGACATGAATTTATTTTGATTATGGAATAATTATCAAGCCGACCAGCAACTCATGTAGGCTCAGAAGCCCAATAGACGCATCTATTCATCATCAACATTTGTATATAAATACAGGAGGTATTTTCCTCATTTGGACACACTCATCTCATCACATCTCTCTCTCTCTCCCGTGCAGAAAAGAGGCTCTTCTCCTACTGTGCAGAAAGGGACTCTTCTCTCACACGTGTGGAAGGAAGGACGCAGAATTTAGGGCTGCAACTGCAGATTGGAAGTTTGACCAGCGTTGACCATCAAACTCTCTAGAACTACACTATAGGTGGAACTGACTCTCCTCAAAAGGCCGCATTTTTTGGTGAAGGAATCAAGCCGATCCGACGGTCGGTTTGCAAAGATATTGTCTGCCCTAGTTGAGGGCTGATCTAGAGTTTGTTGCTGCTGATGTAAATCAGATTTATGTACTATTTTTCTCTACTGAATTATTGAAGATAAAAGAAGATTTGATCAAAGGGTTTCCCCATATTGGGGTTTGTCCCTGGCTAGCTGCCACATCTTGTGTCTCTTGTCTTGGCTTGTTTTTCTGTCAATCGTTTAATGTTCTATCTGCACTTTACTTAATGTACATGTGATTGCTAATCTATGGATAATAATAAGAAAAAGAAGTAAACTACTCTAAGCATAGAACATACCATAACTTAACATGGTATCAGAGCTGAGGTGAAGGCAAGAGCAAGAGCAATCACCGAAGAGAAGATTGGCAAGGCTATCCTAAAAGAACTATGGGGTCCTCAACACTCTTCCCTGCCGAAGACAAGCTCCATGAGAAGTTTCACTATCACGGATGGAAGATGTCTCTCGATCTAACCTTAGAAGATAAAGGAGTGTTGGACCATGTGAGAGGCAATATTGTTGAGCCTCCATCAAATGCACCCGCTGCTGCCATGAACAAATGGAAAACTGGTGAATTCAAAACAAAGAAGATCATCTGGGACTCTATCGACAAGCACTTGGTGACCTACATCTCTGACCTGAACACCTCCAAGGAAATCTACGATAGACTGGTGAGTTTATTTAAAGTTAATGATGCAAATCAAGTTTTGTTTCTTAGAAATAAGTTGAAGGAAATTAAGAAGGGCAAAGATGAGAGCATGCAAGCATATTTCTTAAGAATCACCAAGATCAAGAACAATCTCCTATCTATTGGAGAAATTATCACTAATAGGGAAATGGCACTCTCAACCCTTGGAGGATTACCATCTGAATGGTACATGTTCAGGACTACTCTTCTCAACAATAATGTAATTCCTGATTTCGAGGAATTAATGGCAAGATGCATTCAAGAAGAAACAAGGATTGAAGAGCAAGAAATGCCCATGCCTAAAGGTCCTCCTGCTTCCTTTTCTTCTCATGCTAAGAAAAGGACTAATTTTGGGACTAAATCAAAAAGAAAGGCTGGGCCTAAGGGTGGAAGAAAAGGACGATGTTACATTTGCGATAAAGCAGGTCACTATGCAAGGGAATGCCCTGATAGAAGGAACTCTCACCAAGACAACGATCAAAATCCCTCTCATGGCAATCAAAGGAATGGCAAATCTAATAGCAGAGGTAAAAGGAGTGTTGGAAATCAAGGAAGAGGTCAATCATTCAAGAAGGCTAGAAATTCCAGGTATGAACCTAACACTGTTGACAATAGGCAATATGAATATTATCTACCAGCTGCTTTATCTACCTCTGCTCCTCCGGACTCACTAGGAAATTGGCTTATTGATAGTGATGCCTCAGGGCACTTCACTGGTTACAAAGAAGTTCTCCATAATCTGATAGAGAAAGAAACTAACCTGGAAATTATCCTTGGAGATAATATGAAATATCTCGTGAAATGTATAGGCAATGTCTCTCTTAAATTGAACCAAGGTAATACGATCCACTTACAGGATGTATTATATGTACCTGACCTCAAAAAGAACTTGGTGTCCATTTCGGCTATGGAAAACAAAGGCTACAAGGTGGCTTTCAGTGATGGCAAGGTACGTGCATGGAAAAACAATATTAAATATGCCTTCACTCTTGGGTTTCGATTTGATTCATTATATCAGGTCGGAGGAAGTCCGCTAGGTGTCATGTCTTGTGACACATATCTAGCCTTGATCAAGAATCAAACCGAAAAGAAGATCAAGATCTTAAGGACTAATAATGGGACTAAATATGAATCTAATGAGTTTCATGACTTTTGTAAAGAGGCTGGCATTAAGAGGGAGACTACTACACCGTACACTCCTGAACAGAATGGTGTGGCGGAAATGAAGAATCGTACGATTGTGGAAGTTGTTCGTGCCGTGCTCCATGATTAAACACTTCCGAAGTTTCTATGGGCCAAAGCTGCAAGCACCATCGTATATGTACAAAACCGGTGCCCTCATCAAGCATTGGGTTCCAAGACTCCCAAAGAAATGTTCACCGCTAAGAAACCTGACATATCTCATTTTAGAATTTTTGGAAGCCCTGTATATTTTCATGTGCCGAAAGAGAAAAGGAATAAATTGGGTGCATCTAGAAATAAAGAAATCTTCATGGGCTATGGTGAAAATACTAAGGGCTATAGAACCTATGTAGCCGGTCAAAGGGAAGTTGTGATTAGTCATGATGTCACCTTTGACGAAGATATGGCTCTCAGCAAGGTGAACAATCTTCCTACTTTAAGGAGCTCTCAAGAAGCTGACACCAGGGAACCAAAAGAAAAAAGATGATGTTACAATTCCCGATGTGGATGAACCCATGGATCCTATTCATCCACCTAAACCTTCCTCTTCTAGGAAGAGGCCCTCTTGGCTTAGGGGGCTACTCGATGATGTTGAAGGACACACTACACCCAGAGGAACCTTCCATGAAAGTAAGAAACCTAACAGGTATCAGGGATACTTGACCATCATGAGCACGATCATACAATATGAGCCTTCATCATTCTTAGATGTCGTCAAGCATCAAGTATGGAAGGATGCTATGACCGAAGAATATGAGTCTACTATGAAGAATGATGTCTGAGAAGTAGTTCCCAGACCCGAGGACAAGACAGTTGTCACTTCTAAATGGATTTACAAGATTAAGCATGCAGCAGATCGAAGTACGGAAAAGTATAAGGCTCATTTTGTCGCTCGTGGCTTCTCCCAAAAGGAAGGTATAGACTATAACAAGATATTTGCACCTGTTGCTAGATATACCACCATCCGCTTGATCATAGCCCTTACGGCTTCACAAGGATGGAACCTACATCAGATGGATGTCAAGACCGCGTGTTTGCATGGTTCAATCAAAGAAGAGGTCTACGTGGAGTAACCTAAAGGATTTGAGATTTATGATCAAAAATCTCATGTATGCAGGTTGAAGAAGGCTCTCTATGGGCTAAAGCAAGCACCCCGAGCATGGTATGAGAGGATTGATAGCTACTTGATGAAGCTAGGATTCACTAGGAGTGAAGTCGATCCTAACCTTTACTTTAAGGTTGAAGATGACAAACCTCTCATACTGGTGTTGTATGTGGATGACCTCTTTATAACAGGTGCAGACCCTCTCATTCACAAATGTAAGAGGGAGTTGGCTTTTGAATTTGAAATGAAGGACCTAGGACTGATGCACTATTTCCTAGGACTTGAAGTCTGGCAGAAGCCAAGGGAAATTTTCCTATCTCAAGGAAAATATGTGGTGAAGATATTGGAAAGATTCGGTATGGTAGACTACAAGCCTGTAACTACCCCGATGGAGCTTGACTTCAAGAAGTTAAGTGGTAGTGTTGCTGGACCTGTTTTACGAAATGCTACCGAGTATCAGCAACTCGTCGGAGCATTAATGTTCTTAGTGAACTCCCGTCCAGATATATGCTTTGCAGTCAACACATTAAGTCAACATATGGTTGAACCTCACCACATACATTGGATTGGCGCCAAGAATCTGTTAAGATATCTTTGTGCCACAATTACATATGGGTTAAGATACACTGCCGGAGATGTGAGACTACTTGGATACACTGATGCTGATTGGGCAGGCATTGTGGTGGATCGTAAGAGCACTTCCAGGTGTTGTTTCTCCTTGGGATCTGCTTTGATATCCTAGATGAGTAGGAAGCAAAATCCAGTGGCTTTGAGCACCGCCGAGGCAGAATATATTGCTGCTAGCATGGCCTCCTGTGAGGCAGTCTGGTTGTGAAAGCTCTTCACTGAGTTGTTTGGATTTACATTGGATACCATTGTGATCCTATGTGACAACCAGAGTGGGATTCGTTTATCAGAGAATCAGTATTTCATGATCGCTCCAAGTATATCGATATCAGACACCACTATATTCGAGATATGGTGCAGTGGGGAGCTATAAAGCTCCAACATATCGATACAGATGAACAGGTCGCTGACATTCTGACAAAGCCCCTAGGAAAGGTCAATTTTTTTACTTTCCGAGAACGACTTGATGTCGTTCAGAAACCCTCTGATGAGGGTCATGTATGATGTATTGAGTTGTGGGAGCTCCGGGGGGGCGTGGGGTACTTCTTGGAGCGACATATGACCACAGGGTGACTCACCATCCCCTGGTGGTGCACCTTGTATAGGGTAAAAGGATCAAACTTTCCCTGTGACAACCCGTGGCGACTATGTAGCAGGATGATTAGTTCTCCTGTGAGGTCTGGATGATCTGTTCTCCATGACGATTGTGTAGCAGGATGATTAGTTCTCCTATGAGGCCTGGATGATGTGTTCTCCATGGCGATTGTGGAACAGGATGATTCGCTCTCCTGTGAGCCAGGATGATTAGTTCTCCATGCCATCCAATGGACAGGATGATTCACTCTCCTGTGGATAGGATGATTAGTTCTCCTGTCGAGGCATCCTACCCATGCAGTCTGGGACTCATGAGAAGTACCTCTCATCTGATCAATGAGCAAGGAAATGAGGATAGGGACCATAGTAGTACGAATGGACGCATCACTGTATCTACCATACTCCCTATGCTAGGATGACCTTCATTGATCTGGGATCAATGATGCTGGTCTGGGACTAGTGGTAGGAGTTGTACCCACTATGACACTGACTTCGGGTCGGTTGAGGGCTGGTCTAGGACCAGTGGTACACACTCTAAGACTGACTTTGAGTCAGTGAACGATGATACTAGTTTGGGACCAGTGGTAAGAGTTGTACCCACTATGACACTGACTTCGGGTCGATTGAGGACTCGTCTGGGACCAGTGGTACACGCTCTGAGACTAACTTTGAGTTAGTGGAGGATGGTATGATACATCCTCGATCATTTCTTCTTCTTCATAATTCGGACAAAGCAGAGCAGAGCAGAACAGAGCAGATCAGAACAGGGCAGAATAGAATAGAGAAAAGCAGGCAGAATAGAGCAGAGCAGAGCAGGGGTCAAGCTGTACAGGATAGTGCATTTGATGGATGAATAGTAGCGATCGACAGACAAATTGCAGATGGAGTTCTCCCTAGTTGACAGGGAGTGTTAAAATTGGCAACTAGGGCCAAACTCCATGTGGTTCATCTTATTCATGGCTGATAATATTTTTATTAGATTCCTCTCATCGAGAGATGTAGGATTGATCTAAAGATCATCCGATTCTGATAAGTATTTATGGAGATATGAATTTATTTTGATTATGGAATAATTATCAAGCCGAATAGCAACTCATGTAGGCTCAGAAGCCCAACAGACGCATCTATTCATCATCAACATTTGTATATAAATACAGGAGGTCTTTTCCTCATTTGGACACACTCATCTCATCACATCTCTCTCTCTCTCTCCTACGCAAAAAAGAGGCTCTTCTCCTACTGCGCAGAAAGGGACTCTTCTCTCACACATGTGGAAGGAAGGACGCAGAATTTAGGGTTGCAACTGCAGATCAGAAGTTTGACCAGCATTGACCATCAGACTCTCTCTCAGAACTGCGTTGTAGGTGGAACTGACTCTCCTCAGAAGGCCACATTTTTTGGTGAAGGAATCAAGTCGATCCGATGGTCGGTTTGCAAGATATTATCTGCCTTAGTTGAGGGTTGATCTAGGGTTTGCTGCTGTTGATGTAAATCAGATTTATGTATTATTTCTCTCTGCTGAATTATTGAAGATAAAAGAAGATTTGATCAAAGGGTTTCCCCATATTGGGGTTTTTCCCTGGCTAGCCGCCACATCTTGTGTCTCTTGTCTTGGCTTGTTTTTCTGTCAATCGTTTAATGTTCTATCTGCACTTTACTTAATGTACATGTGATTGCTAATCTGTTGATAATAATAAGAAAAAGAAGTAAACTGCTCTAAGCATAGAACATACCATAACTTAACAGTTATTTTTTAGCTTATATCAGTGCATCTCGTTATATCAACCATCATTGTCATATAGCAAGGCCTTGAATAATATCTCTATATCTCAACTAGATTAGAGCACGATGTTGGAGAGACAATGATTTATATACACCTTCATCATTATCTCTCAAGGCGCATACCCCATCTGGATGTTCACAAGGTATGTCCTTTTAGGACCATTCCCCTCTTGGATTTTCACATCATCAAGGAATCTCCTCTTCGGCTACTCTTGTCTTGGATGCCCTACCTCATCCTGAAAGTGTATCAATTCCCGAGACTACTTTTGTCCCTAAGAAGTATCGGTCGTAGATTCTTACCCAATCCTCCATTCTTTCTTCATGATGTGAACACAAGAATGATGTTTCTATCTCTCCCTCTCAACTAGGGAGGATTTACTCATTCCTTTACATGAAAGGAATATACCCAAGCTCCCTCTTAACTAGGGACTTGATTCCAAAAACAATTGTTTATTCTTCAGTGGAGATCATGGTACTATCAGTTGCCTATAGGGCTTCTTTTTCTGCATCATCGTGTCATGAATAAACTTCAACTTCTACATCATGGAGCCATCTTCTTCCATAACTTATTCATAGGGCTTCAACCATGTTTCTCATCACTTTCCTTCAACAAAACATAGTGTTGAACTAACTAATGCTAGTCATGTAATCCTTCTTTTCATCAAAAATTGACCTTCTTTGTCATCATTCGGCTATTCTTCATACGACTACCTATTTCAAGTCATATTCTTTTCAGAATCATCCATCCAAATGTATGTGTACTAAATATATTTTTACAACCTTTTTCCAGGTAGCCCTGTTCCAATCCAACTAGATGCTTGCTTTCAAAAATCAAAAGTGAACTTCAAAATATAATTACCTCTTTATGATGACCCTTTGTTATCTTCTTATGCAACATCGACATCCTTCTCTATATGAATCCATCTCCAAGACATCTATTACCAAGGTTATCCTTCTTCATCATACTTATCAACGTTCTCACAATTTCTTCATGGAGATGTCATAACCAATCCTTCTTTACATCAGATGTTGATTATCCATGTAGATGCATCTTACGAACTCTCTTTTCAACTTCTTCACATATTGCTTCCTCGGAATTTTTATACATAGCTCCTTCTTTAAAGGAACAATTGTTGCCCACTACCTCATATTCTTCATGAGGTCATATAATGTTGATTCTATCAATATGTAGAAGAGTTCAAGGCATATTATATCTATGCCTTCATGCATCAACCATAAGGGAGTCTTCTTCTTCAAACATGCTCATGAGATAGAGCATTTCAATCATCCTTTTTTGAAACAAAATGAAGACATGACTTTGTCTATCTATCAAAAAGTTATCAAATGTATGCATACCTCTTTCTTCGTATGGTCATCTAGACTTCCTTTAGCAGCTTCCTTTTCCCTTGTTTGAAGATGGGAAATACTTCAATCAAACCATTATGTTGCACTTCTTGTCATCATACCTTCATCCTTCTAAATTATGGATCCCACATTAAGTGGAATGTAGACTGTCTATGTAACATTTGCTTCTTCAAGTAGTGATGAACCTTTTCAACAAAGATTCTTGTGGAGGATCTTGATGATCCTTTTCTACAAATACTTCATTCTAATGATGATGAGGTATGATGAGATTTTAACTTCCAATCTTGCCATATGACTTGCTTCAACCATGCAAACTGCTACTTTAATTATCCTTTTATGCTTCTAATATGATGCCATCTCAATAATGATACAATGCATCCTATTTTAACTGCAATGCTCTCTACCATGATTGTTATCTTCTATAAATTGAAAATGAACTTCAACATATGAGATACCTTTAATAGTAGAGGTATTTCACTTCTTTCTTTGCTTTCTTTTCATCGCGTTCTTCCACTTCTTCGGTTACATGGGCTTCATTTTTTTCTTTCCTTTTCTTGTTTCCCTTCTTGAGTTTAGGACAATTCCTCTGGTAGTGCCCATATTCATTACATTTATAATACTAAATCTTAGACATGTCAACTTTCTTTTGAAATTTCTTTCAAGGCTCAAATTTTCCAAACCTTCCTTTCTTCCTTGACATAGCTGCAAATGCTTGTGTTGGCTCATTTGATTCAACGTCATCCTTTGCTTTTAATTTGGATTCTTCAATCTTACATAATTCCCATAGATCATTGAATGGTGTAGCTTCCTTCTTTGCATAGATGTTTGATACAAAGTTGCCCCATTCTTTCAGTAGTGCATTGAGTACGCAAGTGGTCATCTCTAGATATGACATTGTTTCTCCTAGCTCTTGTAGTTGATCATTAATATGTGATATGAAGCTACCCATTATTCCTTTATTACTTTCATTTTGTATAATTCAGTTCTTAAGGATATTATTTCCACAGTGGTACTTACAGAGTATAGGTCTACCAACTTTCATAGATTTCTTTTGATGACTTCAATTTTGCTACAAAGGGAATGAGAGAATCCTTAATAGATTCAACGAGGATTCTTTGAGCCCCTATTTCTCCTTTCATATATTTTGATAATTCTTGAGCCTGATCTTGAGGAGGCTTGGTGATGGAGACCATAACATAATCAAAAAATTCATTTTATGTGAGAATAAAATATATTCTCTTCTTCCATGCAAGGTAGTTTGATGTCCCAACAAGTTAATTATTCTCCTTGCAGAAAGTAGTCATTTGATTTGTATATTGAGACATGAATATAAATTACTTGCTTGACAAATGAAGATGCCTCCTTGATGATGATGTCTTCCACTAGAGTGTGAGCTTTAGAATGAGGGAGGGGTGATCTTCCTTCTTCAAAACAATACTCCTTTTTCAAGATGCTTGAGGTGTGATCTTTTCTTCAATATAAGGATGGTCCGTTGTAGACTTTCCATAATGTTTTAGAACTTGTTCTTTCCCTTTAAGAGTGCAGTGTCCTTCCTTCTTCTAGATGATGAGATGGAGTATGGTCTTTTATGTCTTATTTATTCTTTTAAGAGTCGTTTCTGCAAGATGATGATGAGGTCATGGGATGTGATGACTAGATCTTCTTATTTCTTATGTTTGGCCCTTTGTATCCTTTCAATTGACATGAACTTCAAGCTATCTTTATTTGTCACCTTAGCTCGGATACCATGTTGAGAAATCTAGGGCAGTTGGATTAGGGGTGATTTCTCTTTACTGATAACTACTTGTGACATCATTTATTTTAACTTGTAGTATTTATAATTATTTTCTTCTTCTCTTGATTATTATAGTGTTTTTATCATCAAAAAACTACCAAAATGAAGATCAACAGAACAAATGGACACAAGATGCAGGTTGCTAGCCAAGGCCAAAACCTCTCCTAAAGAAGAAAACCCACAAGAAATTCTTCTCTTATAGAATCTTCAAATGATGAATTCCAAGACCTTTATACCCAAGACTGAGACCCCTCCAAGACCAAGTCAACCTTCTATAGATGAGCATCTCTTTCACAAAGTCAAACCAAGTCAAACCTTATTTAATTGCACAACTTCAACCCCTTCAACAAATTTCGGATTTCACTACAGGTCTGCACTTTTTCGGCCCTCCTACAACTGCTGCAACTTCGCGCATGTGGATGAATAAGATTGATTTATGCCTCCTCACTTCTTCGCATGGCTTGCTTCTTCCTACTAGACAAATAGACTATAAAACTTGTTTCCTTTCATCAAATTTTCAATCCTTCTCAGAGATCTGAAATTAGGGCTTGTAGCGACAACCAAACCCTAGTCTTCTTCACACATGAGAGAGAATGACCAAAAATCATAATTTTGTTTTTCTTCTTGAGATCTAGTCCTTGGCTTGTCCTTCCTTCTCCTTATTTTAGCTTTCTTGATCGAACGTGATTGATTAATACAAATGAGGTCGAAGGTATCTTATATATATGCTTCTAAGGAGGACAAATAACCCTAATGAGGCTGACTTCTTCATTGTTAGGCCGACTTGGTCTTGGAGGGGTAAAATGACACCTTTGACTCAAAATAAAATCCTTTAACGTGTTACAAAATGCCCAATAGGCTCTATTACATATGACAATGACTTTATAGACTTCTTGACTCTTTGATAAATTGTAGAAGCACACAATGGGTGCCTTGACCTAGAACGAATTGACCTTGAGCATGAAACCCATGCTATAAAATAACAATAATAATTTTTTCTTTCCTTTTAAAATATACAAAGATACATGACATATTATGAAGATCAAACCTAGTTACATATTTCAACACTTTGGTATCCTTGTTCTATAAAGTTGATTCCTTAGAGATATTTTCTTATCTGTAGTATTAACAGAATATAGTTTGACAAATTTGTCATAGACTTCTTTGGATGTGGACAGACATATAACAAAAGAGATGAGGTGATCCTTGATAGACTCAAAGAAGATTCTTTGAGCCCTAATTCATCCCTTATTGTTTTCTACCTCTTCTTGAGCATTTCTCTTGTCTAGTACTAGAACTTTGCCTAGAACGAAATCCATGACTTCATTTTCTATGAGAATCAAATCAAATCTCTTTTTCCAAGCCTTGAAATTAGAGGCTCCATCAAGTTTTTTTGCCTTCCTTGCAAACAGATGTCATTTGACTAGGAGGTTGAGACATAGAGTATAGTAAATTACTTGTCAAAGGAGAAGAGGTTGTTATAAGAGTGCTTCCAAGAATGTTGATGATGCTACCAAGAGTCTCCAAAGATGTTCTTGAGTGGTAGCTTGATATAGTGATGTCTTCAAGGATGGTTGCTACAATAATGTCTTCAAGCTACTATAATGACTTCTTCAATGATGGGTGATGAATGAGCAAGACCTTGACAATGTTTCCAAAAGCCTTCAATAATGTCAAAAGAGAGATTGTTGCTACAATGGTCTTCTTCAAAATTGAGTGATGGCTTCTACAAAGATGATGATCTTTGGATCTTATTTTTGCCCTTAATAAAAAGAATATCTTCAAGTATAATTGTTGCAATAAATTTCCTCAAAAGTAATTGTTGCAAGTGTGACTTGAGAGTGAAATAATTGTTGTAGAAGTATCTTCAAATATGCCAACAAAAAATGATCTTCAAGTTTCCCTCCCTTCACCTTAACTCTAATACCATGTTGAGAAACGAGGATGCTAGTATATTAGGATTGATTTCTCTTAACTTGATAATTACTTGTGAATGTTTGTTAGCTTCTTATTAAATTTATACTCTTCATCAAGCAATTACCAAAATTTACAAAACATAAAGATCACAAAGAGACAAAGGACACAAAAATTAGGCTCCAAGTCAGGGAAAAACCCCACAAGGGAGAAAACCCAAGAAATCCTCTTCTTATAGAATCAAATCAAAGTGAGATATCCAAGACCCAAGACCAAGACCAAGAATGCCACAAAGACCCCAAATCAGCCCTACTCCAAGTCAAAGTCAACAAAAGTCAACACTAGTCAATCCCTACTGAAATCTAGTCAAAGTAAAGAAATTCTCAAACTTGTAGTGAAGGCCAAATTTCATCCCTGTAACAACCTCAAAAAATACAAAAAAATTGCCTGTGAGAAAAATTAGGGCTCAAACGTGGTAACACGAGGATTTATAGAGACAGGCATATCAGCGGAGAGAACTTGGGTTTGATACAGAAGACTCAGGACAAGCTGGTAACCATGGAGGGGCAAGGGGGAGGGAGCTCCACTCCCTCCTACAGTAACATGGTTTCGAACAGAAGCAGAGGAGCGAATCGAAACAAACCTCAAAGTTCTTCGGAGAATGAGACAAAAATTACTGACACCCAAAAGGCGGAAGGCAGCAAACTCCATGAAAATGAAGGGACCCACGAGGAGGTTCGACAGGAGGAGAAAGCTGGAAACAGTGGTCAGAGAACTATGAACAGTAGAAAAATGCGGCCCTGTAAACCCAAGTCTAACATTAAACCTCGAGTAGTCCTAAACGATCCAGGTCTGCAGAATCACAAGGATCACATGACAACCTATGTGATCATATGCAAGTTTATGGGTATCTAGCCCACGGAGAAGGCACTATACACTTGGATAAAAAACACCTGGAAACCAAAAGGAGAACTAAATATCCATCTTGTATCTAAGGGTTTTTTTACTATGGTATTCACGAACTTGGAGGATAAGGACAGAATTTTTGAAGGAGGACCATACTTCTTTGCAACTACTGGTCTCTACATGCAACCTTGGAAGATGAACTTTGTTCCGGAGCGCGAGACATTCACATTGGTCCCAGTATGAATAAGACTATACTCTTTACCTTTAGATTATTGGATGTTGGAATCTTTAAAAGCTATAGGCGATAAATTAGGGCATTTCATAAAGATATCAGAGGCAACTCTACAAGGAAAATACACCTCCTTTGCTCGCATATGTGTAGAGATGGATTTATCAGGAGCACTTCCGGATGAGGTCGCCCTAGAAGTTTATGATGAGGAATGGGTTCAGACAGTTGACTATGAACACATACCATTTAATGCTGCAAGTGTCATGAACATGGACACCTCTTCAAGGACTGCCCAAATAATAAAAGGGAGGAAAACCAGAAAACCAACAAAGGAAAAGACCCTGAAGGTTTTACCAAAATGGGAGGAAGAGGGAAAGGAGGAGGAAAGAGGACCCAAAAGAAACCCAGTGAAAGCAAATTACCGAGTCACAACGGTTTTGAAATTTTAGAAGAGGAAGAAGAAGGAACACAAAGAATACCAGAAAACCACCAAAGAGAGAAAGGAAAAGAAGCTAACATGGAAATCATACAGGAACAAGATGAGCACAAAATGGATCCTCGAAAATCCATGGAATTAGATAGGGACCATGAGATGTCCCCAAGTGAAAGCAGCACGAAGGACCAAGATCTACAGGAGATCCTTGAGCGGGAGAACCTTGAACTAGAAAAGTTTCTAGAGCAAGGAAGCAACAAAGGAATCAACTCTCTACCACAGGAGGAACTTGATAGAGTACAACAATTATTCCTAAACAGGTCTAATCAAAAGGCTATAGGAGTAAAGAACAAAGGAGTTAAATCAATGGGATTAGTATCAGGAAAATCTACCAAAAACCCAGGAAAAAAAAAGGAAGGAAGAGACAAAAAGCACTGTTGTTAAAATGCGGAAAACTCATGATTAACTCAGGCAAGATGAAAGACCTCTCCAGTTACTCCTTTAAAAACCCCACATCATGAAACTCAAAACATGGAACATTAGAATACTGGGAAGCAAAATAAAACAGAGAAATTTAAGTAACAGAATCAAGGAAGAAAAACCCGATATGGTGTTCATACAGGAAACAAAATGCTCAATAGAGAAAATTAGAGAAAAGCATAACAAATGGTTAAGTAAATATGAGTATCTCGAAGTCAAAGCAACTAATGCAGCAGGGGGAATTCTCACTCTATGGAATCCACAAAAATTTGGTATTCTTGATGCGGAGGCATCTAGGCACCACCTCTCTCTGATTATTCAACCTGTGGGGGACAAGGAGTGCTACATGATTACCAATGTCTATGGTCCTCAACTTTTGGAAGAAAAACTCAGGCTCCTCACCTCTCTGGAGGAAATGAAAGAAAGGCACCCAGAATTACCCTGGATCCTGGGAGGAGATTTTAATATGATTAAATCTCTCACGGAAAAAAAAGGGGGAACCAGAATACTGGGTAGAGACTCAGTAGCATTCCAGAACTTCCTCACTAATATGAGACTGGTAGACATGGATACTGGAAATGGCACGTTCACGTGGAATAACAAGAGAGGGGGTATAGCTCAAGTAGCCTCAAGACTTGACAGATTCATAGTCTCAGAGGAATTATTGCTCACAAGGAACAACTTGACAACTTGCATCCTCCCTTTTGGGGGATCAAACCACTGGCACATACAACTGGAAGCTTCTATGATAGGAACCACGAGAAACAAGCCCTTCCGATTTGAGAATGTCTGGCTCACACACTCTGATTTCATCACAAACATTGAGAAGTGGTGGGCTGAAGAGTTACACACCCAAGGAACGAAAATGTTCATCCTTCATCTTAGACTCAAACACATCAAGAGAAAGCTCAAAGAATGGAACAAAAACGAATTTGGCAACATCTTCAAAGCTAAAGAAGAAGTGGAAAATAAATTACAAGAGATTAATCAAATTCTCATCTCAGAAGGATTCACAGAGGAAAGAAAAGATCTAGTGGACTCACTTCAACAAGAATGGGATAAAAGATGTTATCAGGAGGAAATCTTCTGGAGACAAAAATCCAAAGTGCAATGGATTAAGGAAGTGAAGAGGAACACTAAGTTCTTTCACAAGTCTACCATTGCACACAGGGCTAACAATAGGATAACGAAACTTATAGATCCCCAAGGAACAGAGCAGAATACTCATGAAAAAATGGAAGATATTCTAGTCCAACACTTTCAAAGTATTGCCGAGGAGAATATGGCAGACAGACCCCAATTCACTAAAGATTTACCCAGCACATTCCAAAGCTGGTAACCAGGGAAGACAATCATAATCTCAACAAGCCAATGTCGGAGGAGGAGGTCAATGAGGTCATCAAAGAAATGCATAATGGGAAAGCCCCAGGACCAGACGGTTTCAATGTAGACTTCTTCAAATCTTGTTGGAAGATAGTCAAACATGACATTCTGGAAGTAGTGGAGGAATCAAGAAACTCTAAATCAGGTTTGAGAGTGATTAATGAATCCTTCATTGCCTTGATCCCCAAACAAGAAAAAGCCACCACTCCTAACAGATTTTGACCCATATCTTTATGCAATGCGGTGTACAAAATCATTTCCAAAGTCATTGCCAATAGACTCAAACCTCTTCTACCAACACTTGTGTCAGAAGAGCACACTGGATATGTGGAAGGGAGGCAAATTAGATCATTCAAGCTCATGAAGTGGTGCACTCCCTCAAAACTAATAAGAAAGCAGGCATGATTATACAGCTGGATATAGCGAAAGCTTATGATAAACTAAGTTGGTCTTATATCAGGGATGTTCTCAAAGCATATGGCTTTGACCACAATTAGATAAGGTGGGTCATGGCTCTTGTCACTACTGTCAGTTGCTCAATTCTCCTTAATGGCTCTCCATCCAGAACTTTCAAGCCTTCAAGAGCCCTCAGACAAGGTGATCCTCTTTCACCATTCCTCTTCATTCTCATGATGGAAGGAATGGGCAGAGCGATCACTGCTGCCAGGGAGGAAGGAAGAATACAAGGACTAAGACTTACTCAGAATGGAGACACTTTGACCCATCAACAATTTGTGGACGACACTATGCTGCAAGGCATACCCATAGTCAAGGAAGCCAAAGCATTCAAACAAATTCTATATGAGTTTGCTTTGGCTGCTGGTACTGAAGTAAGCCTTGCAAAATCTAAGATCTTCTTTTTCAACACTGATATCTCTATTCAAAGGAATCTCTCCAGAATTCTAGGCTTTCAAAGAGATTCACTGCCCTCCAAATATCTGGGAGTACCCCTCACAGACAAACTGTTGAGAAAGGACATCTAGGAGGTTGTAACAAATAAACTAAAGGACAAGGTCAGCAAGAGGACTAGCAGATCCTTGAATTTAGTGGGAAGGTTAGTCCTCACCAAGGCGGTACTACAAACCATCCCAATCTTCATGTTTTCAACCCTTCCGACACCATCAGGTATCCTTCAGCAAATCAGAAATATCCAAAGAGACTTTCTTTGGGGAAAAGGAGAAGAGAAAAAGAAATGGGCTCTGGTAGCTTGGGACAAGATTTGCAAACCCAAATCCCATGGTGGTTTAGGTCTACATGACCCAGTGATTCTAAACAGAGTCTTGGGAGCAAAACTATGGTGGAGATGGCTAAAGGAAATACAAAACCCCTGGGTGAAACTCTGGAAACAAAAATATGCAATGGATTGGCAAGAAAAGGACCACATAAGAATGTCAGGAAACATAAAAGGTTCCCATATTTGGAACAAGGCCTAGGAGAACAGAGCTTTAGTACAAAAACGCAGTTTCTGAGAGATCAGAAATGGAAACCTTGCCTGGTTCTCGGAGGACAACTGGCAGCAAGAAGGTAACCTTAGCAGAGAGGAACTAGATAGTATTCAGACTGATACAATAAACAAAGGACTGAAAAAAGTGAGTGACTATTGGGAACAGTCAAGGGAGAATTGTAAATGGAGAATTTGGAAGCTACCAGAATACAATGAGGTGACCCCGCTGAAAACTCAAGCTAAAGCTCTGGAGATCATCCTGGGAAACAGACAAATTTTGACCTCAACTTCGGATGACCTACTAAAATGGGGTAGAAATAATGAGGGTGTCTTCAACCTCAAGGAAGCCAAAAGAATAGCTATGGGACTTAACTTACCAAGCACTGACAAGACATGGAAAGATATATGGAACAACCCACACTGGAAGAAGATCAAACTGCTCAGGTGGTTGGTCCAACATGGAAAGATTCTAACTTGGGAGAATCTCATAAAGAGAGGGTTTGTTGTACCTTCAAGATGCCATTTATGTGGCCAGCAGGAAGAAACCATGAATCATCTTCTCAACCTCTACTCCTACACCTCAACCTTATGGAATTGGGTAGTCGATGTTTTCAGGCAGACAGACAGGAACAAAAATAACATTACTATTACATTGAAAAACTAGAGAAGAGACTTCTCAGACAATGAGACAATAAATACTACCTGGGCCCTGATTCCAGGTTTCTTGGTCTGGAATGTCTGGAAAGAATGCAACAACAGTATCTTCAAAGATAAGACTGGCCTAGCTCAAAATATCATAACAGTAATCCTAAAGTAGCTTAAGGAATCGGTCAACGGCCTTGGGGGACATTCTCCAGAAAAGCCCCCGGGCAACATAGAAGCCCGCATTCTGAAACTGTTGGGACTCCAATCACATAACCCTCATAGTCCTAATGGAACTGTGAAGCATACCTCAGAAGGAAAAGATTTCTTGCAACCTCCTCCACCTGGTTTTTTAAAATTCAACATAGATGGAGCCTTAAAAGGTAACCCTAGGGACGCTGGTTATGGTGGAGTTATAAGAGATGAGGAGGGCAACTTAAAAGTCATCTTCCACAGCCACCTGGGAAGGGCCACCAATAATATGGCGGAACTCATGGCTATGGAGCTATGCTTGGAGATTCTAATAGAGTACAACATTCACAATGCCATCATCGAGGCTGACTCTGAATTAATCATCAATTCAGTCAAATGGCTAGGCTCGGGCACTTCACTAGATAAAGTCTTGAGCCACTGGAGACTTCTACAAGTCTATCACAGAATACAAGCTCACCTCAGAATTCTAAGAACTCTAAGTTTCGTTCATGTAAGAAGAGAAGCCAACAGTGTAGCAGACTGGCTAGCCAATGAAGGGGTAAGATGCACACGAGACAATAGGTGCTGCAGGTGGGAGGAGGTACCAGACAACCAATTGCGTGAAGGTTGTTCATTTAGGGCCCTCACAGACATGGAGCAGTACCAGAACAGACAGGGCAACTGACTGTCTCCTCTCGTCAATGAAGGATAGGGGTATATCAGGAAGATACACAGAGTTTGGGAACTTGTGGGTCTCGAAGGAAAATAGGCAGCGGCAGAGCAAAGGCTATAGGCCAACGAACAGGTTGGTGGGTTCAGGAGTTGGTCAGCGGGACTCAAAACAGTTTCTGGTTTACCACCCTTATCGAACGCCCTCAAAACCAAAAGTGGTTTCTACGAATCGCATGTGTTGCCACTCAACTGTCAACACGTGGCTTTGGGAGGAGAGTGAATACCGCCCTCATCGGGCGGGTATTCCTCGAGCTTTTGCTCCGCCCGATATGGCCATTGGCCGTTTGATCATGGGGGAGCAGATCGATGGCTATCGGCTATCGAGCAGGTTAGTGGTCCAGGAGAAAGTTAGAGGGAGTCAAAACATCTTCTGGTTTACCACCCATATTGGGCGCCCTCAAAACCAAAAGTGGTTTCTACGAATTGCATGCGATGCCACTCAACAGTCTACACGTGGCTTGGGAGGTGAGTGAATACCACCCTCATCGGGCAGGTATTCCTCGGGCTTATATTCCGCGCGATATGGCCATTGGTCGTTTGATCATGGGGGAGAAGATCGACAGCTATCGGCTATCGAGCAGGTTAGTGGGTCTGGGAGAAAGTCAAAGGGAGTCAAAACAGCTTCCGGTTTACCACCCATATCGGGCGCCCTCAAAACCAAAAGTGGTTTCTACGAATTGCATGCAATGCCACTCAACAGTCTACATGTGGCTTCGGGAGGTGAGTGAAAACCGCCCTCATCGGGAAAGTATTCCTCGGGCTTATGTTCCGCGCGATATGGCCATTGACCGTTAGATCTTGAGGGAGCAGAGCGACAACTATTGGCTCTCGAGCAAGTTGGTGGGTCCGGGAGAAAGGCAGCGAACCCGAAATCTCTTGGTTGCATTCTCTATTCCCATTTTTATGTCCGCCAAATGTTTTGTCAGGGCTTTCTTTTTAGTACGGGTACTAAGCGCTGCTACAAAAATTCCCTTTGCTAGAGGAATTGCTTCCTCTTTACGTCGGTTGTAACTTTTGTAACATATTTTTAGACACAAGTTAATAGAAGGTCCAACTCTTGCTTTAGCAACAACAACAAAAAATTAGGGCTCAAACAGTTTGTTTTCTCTTTCCTTTGACTTCGCTCTCTCTCCTTTGGCTTTCTCTTATACTTCTTCTTGCACATAAATTGATGTGAATGGATGAGTGAATGAACTTTCTCCTCCAAGTGGTCGATTCGACTCATATCTATAGCTATCCAAGAGCTCAAATAGTTTCCCCTTTAGGTTGATTGACCAAAGGAGGGTTGACTTGGTCTTGTGGATGACTTTTTGACTCTGACTCAAAATAAATAATAAATAAAATAAAAAAATCATTTTCTTACAACAAGTCCAAATGGGACTTTGACTCGATTACACTTCTTTGACTCATAATAAATTTTATTTGACTCAATTGACCCTAAAAGCATGAAGAACATGCTTTGACTAAAATAAAATAATGATGATGAATACAATAAATACATCAATGGTACATTTGAATTACATTATGAAGACCGATACTAGTTACATTTCCAACAAAATGTTGCCTTTAAGATAACATGGTACTGAAGATAATGGCAAAACTTGGCTCAAGACAATTTTTGACCTCCTCCCCATGCAAAATGGGCTCTTTTATTTAAACAGAAAAGAGAAGATACTTGACCTCTTACAAATATAACTTGGACCCTTCAAATAACCTTCATCAATGGAGCTAATAAATTAAGCTATGTTGTAGCAAGGTAAACTTGGCCCTCAGAAAATCAGGGAGAACTTGTCAATCTTGGCTTTTAAAATCAATGATCTCCAACACTAATCACCTGTGAGAAAACTATAAATAACCCCTCAGGCCGACAAAATTCATAGCTTTGATACCAATGTAATGTCCCTTTTCAATATAAACCAAAAGAAATCTTCAAAACATTTTAACAAACAGTTTGCAAGAAAACCAATGGGACATTTTGCCACGTAGTTTGTATTCAATTAAACATTAAACTCTTATGTAGCAAATAAACATAGTAGATTGTCAAAATGGGCAACGAAAATGTAGCCAATTATTTTACTAATATTACATGCCAATCAATCTTCTTCCTCATGCAAAAATGTAACCAGTTATTTTATTAATATTACATGCCAATAAATCTTCTTTCTCGTGCAAAAATGTAGGCAATTATTTTATTAATATTGCATAGCCGCCTGAATTCTTCTCCTAATGCTTGATACTCTTTCACATAACCATTGAAAACCTCTCTTCTTTGTTGCCCTTGGTTCTCCACAAGTTGCTCCAAAAAATACTGGGAGGAGAGGTCTGGGTGTGAATTTGATTGATGATTGAGGGTTCTGTGGGGTTGAAGTGTTGTTGGTCTGGGCAAAATGTTCGCCGTGGTCATTCGACCCTCCTAATTTGACCTCTAATGAACAACCAATAGCTCGGCCTACCAATGCATGTTGAAGAAAGTGTAACTAGGTTCGGTCTTCATAAATGTAATTTTGATCTTTGTATTTATAAAAGAAAATAAATATTATTTTTGTTATTTATATCAATGAGTTTCTTGCTCATTGCATAGGTATACCACAGGTCAAAGTGCTATAGGGAAGTCAAAGAGTCAAAAGAAATGTTGAAGACCCTTAAGGGCATGTTACACCATGTATATTTATGTATGAGAGTCCAAGAAATACCTCCAAGCCAAGTCACAAGCCTCCTCCATGCAACGACATCACAAAAGGAAGCAATTTGAAGCATAGAAGTCAAGTTGGCCTCAAGTCGGCCTAAAGAAGGAGCAGACCTCTATATATAAGGGTCATTCCACCCCTCCAAAGGAACGGAATTCACCTCTGAAATCAACGAAGGAAAGGACAAGTATAGGGTACGAAAAAGGACGAAGGAGGAGCCTCTAGTCCAAAGAAGAAGGAAGGAAGAAAATCGAAGTTAATAGGGTTATCTTAGGGCCTATTACAGTCACTCGTGCGAAGAAAAGGAAGTTGTCTCTGCTGTCATAACAACCCTCCTATTACAGAGATAAAGTTTGTTGGTTGGGCTAAGAAAGGAGTGCCTATTAGGCCTCTCACTCAAGCGAAGAAGAAGACCACACAAGTGAAGGAAGGAGAGCAATCTAGCATCAGTTTCTTGAAGGAATCCCTTCACACGTGCGAAGAAATAGGGCCACACTGTTGTTACATCAGACCTACAACTATATCTCAAGAAAGAGCTCGATTGTAAGAGGGATAAGGCACTCTTCATAAGGGAAGGAGTCTACTAAGGAACGAAGAAAAATATATCTTCTAGTGCAAGCATAACTAGGGTTGCTCTCAGTCGCCGGAAGAAGAACGAAGTGCCGGAAGAAGGACAAAGGCTTGACTTGTGCTTGGAGGATCTTCTTGTCAAGGGTCTAGGGTTTGGCATTTATCAATAGAAGCTTCAATAAGAGAAATTTCAAGAAGGGTTTTCCTCTCTAAGAGAGAGGTTTTGCCCTGGCTAAGAGCCAAAATCTTGTGTTCTTGTTTCTTGTATTTTGGTAACTATTTGATGAAGTAAGAAAACATACACTAATAATAAGAAGAAGAAGATTGTGTTAGCAAGAAAAGTAAAAGTACTTCACAAATTGTTATCATTGCTAGAAGAATCTCATTATAACTCAGGTTCCCTAGATTCTTCAACAATGCAAAACTTGGCCAACGAATAAATCTGCCCTCTAATCTTGCTACAATACAATTCCTCGTCCTAGTTGGAGGAAAGAAAAACAACAACAAAATCCAACCTCCATGAAGACAACTCCTCTCCTTCAAGTCACTCAGTGTTCTCACTCAAATGTTGCCTCTAAGATAACATGGTGTTGAAGATAATGGCAGAACTCGGCTCAAGACAAATTTTGACGTCCTCCCAATGAAAAATGTGCTCTTTTATTTCAACAGAAAAGACAAGATACTCAACCTCTTACAAATAGAACTTGGCCCCTTCAAATAGCCTTCATCAATGGTATGAGCTGATAAATTCAGCCTTGTTGTAGCAATGTGAACTTGGCCCTCAAAAAATCAGGGAGAACTCGTCAATCTTGGCTTGTAAAAACAATCTTGATCTCCAATGCTAAAACTATAAATAACCTCTCACGCTGGCAGGATGCACAACTCCGATACCACTGTAATGTCTCTTTTCAATATAAACCAGTAAATTTTCTTCAAAACATTTTAATTAACAATTTGCAAGAAAACCATTGGGACATTTTGTCAAGCAGATTGTATTCAGTTAAACATTAAACCCTTATGTAGTAAATAACACAATAAATTCTCAAAATGGGCAGCAAAAATGTAGCTAATTATTTTATTAATATTACATGTCAATCAGTCTTCTTCCTTATGCAAAAATTAACATGTTAAACTCCTACAATAATGGCATACTTGGTTGTATCGTCTGCTCAAGATCGTTGATGCCTCCAAAACGATGGGTTTTCAACGTTGAGCCCAATTGAGAAGTTTGATTGACTCTTCCCCATTCTAAAGCACCATTGAATGATTTGTATGACCCCTCCATCTTTCTCCACTAAAGCATAAACGAAAGATCTGATATGATCTCTTCTTGTAGATCGACTAAGGTGTATAGTTTCAACACTGAAGCCAATTCTAGCCAGATTAGCTGAAGTGGATGTCACACCACAGAAACTACCCTCATCAATTGGGTTTTTACCCTTTCTTCAAGTTCCACGAGCTTTCAAACCAAATATCAGAAACAATATCCAATTCCACATCTCCAAAAGCGAGCCTCAGACTTTCTTTTATTGTCATGGGTCGTTTTTTCCCCCTTTTTAATAAAGTGACTTTAAAAGTTTTATTTCTTAATTAATCAAAAATTCAATTATCTCCTCCTTGGAAAGGGACATTACATTCTATGAAACAAAGATGAAAACATTTTCAACATAAGGTTTCCTCTATCTCCACATAAATCATTGCACTTAAAATAGGCATGGCCACTTTTGTTCAGCAAACTATCATGCACCTGGAAGTACCTTCACCCAACTGATTTCTCACAAGCAAAATTGTCACCCAGTCACCATCAAAAAGTTCCCATTTTCTTGTCTTTACATCTCTTTTGCCCAGGAGGCTTTTAGCCCACTGTTGAATGATGAGCCTACTATTTTGTTCAATTATCTAGAGATAATTTAGCTCTCCTGTTTGCTCACAATCTTTACGAGGCATCAAGAAGAAATGTGTAACTTTTTGTTTTAGATATAGCTGCCTAACATATTTCTCCCCTGCTCGATACAAAATATAGACACATCTTCCTGTAGCTAATATGTATTATATCTGTTTATAAAGTCCACAACAAAATCAACCTTAGAAAAATGGAGATAGAAAGAATCAATCTTCAATCTCTGATAACAAAATGGAGATACAACTCCCTGTGATCTAATTGGACACCACACAAACTAAAGGATGACAATACTCTAAAGAATAAACTCAACTAAAAGACAAAATGTCCCTACAAGAAATGACACAAAATTATAGGATGAGCACAAATGACCAAAGCTATGAAGTCTAGCCACGGGCCATACAATGATTTTACAAGAACTGACATTCATTTGTTTAAAGCATAGAGAAATTCCAAGCTCCCAAGCTGGTATGGTATCTGTGTATTTTCACATCCAGATAGCATTACACAAATTTTATTTAGAATATTGATGGTGTAGATTGTAGAAACTTCCAGGCAAGTCATATGGCTCACATAATATGAGTTGGGGGTGAACTACTCCTTCCCTGTTTTTGACACATTACAAAGAGATAAGACTGAGTAACTTGCTTGAGAAATATGGATATTGTAATTACTAGAAAAGGCATATCATGCCCAAAAGATTTCTTGAAAACATGACTTGTAGAAAACAAAGATGACAGCAATGGGCAAGAAATTATTTAAGTATTCTTCTACAGTAATAGTATCATTCGTTAAACTTGGAATCAAATAATTTCCGTCTATCTTTTTTTTTTGAGCCGAGAGGCTCATTCTACAGCCCAATATGATGTGTAACCCTGTCCATCCGTCGTCAAAGTTGAAATTTTGCTTATGTCAGCCCAAATAAAAAATTTAAAAATAAAAATAAAAAATTAGATAACTATACAAAATATTTAAATAATGTTGGTTCATAAAAAAAATTGCACTTGAAGAAATTGGATCCCTCTCGGCTCATGTTAGATCTGTATTTAAGATGGATCTATGCTGGTTTCACAGACATCTTCAGTAAAAGGAAAAACTCCCGTACACACTGCGTGACATTATATAAGAAGTCCCCAGTGTAATAAATAGCCTACAATTTACCAAAACAGATTTTAAAAAATTGTAGATCTGAATCAGCAAAAGATGCCATCCATGAACCTCAATCCTACATTCTAACATACAGCAGAATTATTAAATATGTTGCAGAAAGAATTATGATGTTTCCCCATTGATGCCTGTGAATTATTCCATATTTCCTGGGCCTCAAGGATACCATATAGATAGAATGCAAGAGGTTAAAATCCTTAGCACATTAACTTTATGCATTGTACAGAGCAATTTTTAAGCAAAAATGAATGTTCTTTTGAATAAACTGGATACAAGAATTTACATTGTGCTGTTCCCAAGACTTATAGCTGAAACAAACCATGCATGTCTCCAGTGACACAGAAACGGCAACTCATTCTCATAGCTCTAAAACAGAATGCTTTGATCACAAACATTAACTACGACCCCGCCACTTCCTTTGTTGCCTTTGCTTCCTTTTCTTCTTGCAACTTGCGCAGAGATGGAGGAGGCCTGGGAATGATGCTACGTTTCCATGCGCTGTCCATCTTTCTTGATAACCGTTTCCCAATACCCTGCTCGAGCTCCCTTTCCCTTCGTACTGTCAGCATCCGTGCAATCTGTTCAACATCATTAAGTGAGAAAACTTGTTGCTTACAGCAGTTTAATGCTTTGCTTCAGTGAGAAATAAATATTTTCTAACGAAAGATCTAATATTGTGCAACATTCAAACAAATACAATTTACTGCTAGAACGATTACTACCCATTAAAGATCTAAATTGCGCAAGACAGATAAGATGAAATAAGATAATTTTATTAATGTCCAGCAAATGACCACTGAAGTAGGTCAATAGAACTGCCAAACATCATGATGTCAAATACAAAGCAGGAGCTCAAATACAGCTCCCATAAAAAGCAAGATGCATAGAGTAAAGTGCATGAGAGCTAAACTCTGGAAGCAGAGAGCAGATCTGAAAGAAGGATGTACAATGTGCACAGATTCAAACTCTGAAGTGCACAAAAAGCTCAAATCTGGAGTAGCTCCACTAGGGCTAGCTCCACTAACATCCAAGGCCGAGTGGAGAAAAAATCAGGATAAAAAAACTGTTCAGAGGAGGATCCAGACTGCATACTATGCTTCTGCCTGGAAGAGATCAACCATCGCTATGGCCTGGGTGATCTATAGTCTGACTGCTGGGATGGGGTCTGTACTGACGACACCTTTGAGGCCTCCATGAAGTGGGGCTAGTCCCACAGGCCCGCAATGATCTAGAATGGGAGCCAAGGCCGCTATCTGTCCGTCTCTTGGTGCCTCTCACAGATGGGACTTGGGAGAAGGGGGTTAAAAGGAAAATTTGTAGGATAAAGAGACCAGCTAAAGAAAGTTGAAACTAGTACTGAAAACCTTCATATTACTTTATATCGTTTGAAAAGATTTTCAAACTAGAGTGGATCTTATAGACAAACGTACAATGGAGTTCTTGCAGATATTTGTAGCAAATAAAATTATAAAACAAGTATTAAACAATGAAACCGATAAATTGACATGATCCTAGATGAAGCAAGTTGGGTACTAGACTTTTGCCAGCTACCAATGACTAACCCAGTTAACATGGATATTCATCACTGAATCATTCCACACTACACAGGACCTAATCCAGTTAGCAGAAACACTTGCTTTTAGGAAGTGGAAAAAGAACAACCCATGTATTGACCGTATTCCAAATTGCATAACCCTCACAGGTCAAAATGATGTGAATAGAGCTACAGGTAGATTTCTACTTACCATGTAGAAATCTACTCATGTCAAAATGATGTAGAATAGCTTCTTAATTTTCTCGACTCTCTCTTCTCAAAATTCAGATCTCATTACCCTGATGATGGACTCACCTAGCTAGTCCGAAACGTCGGTTTCATAATTTGCTCACAGGTTTTTCCATTAATTAAAATACTCTACCAGCCTGTATGGAATCTCTCTTCAACACCATTAAGTCCCACCATGGAAGGGACATGCAGAACAATGCTCTTAAATTTGAGAAGATGAGAATGTCAAGAGCCAGAATAGCTTCTTAATTTTCTCGACTCTCTCTTCTCAAAATTCAGATCTCATTACCCTGATGATGGACTCACCTAGCTAGTCCGAAACGTCGGTTTCATAATTTGCTCACAGGTTTTTCCATTAATTAAAATACTCTACCAGCCTGTATGGAATCTCTCTTCAACACCATTAAGTCCCACCATGGAAGGGACATGCAGAACAATGCTCTTAAATTTGAGAAGATGAGAATGTCAAGAGCCAGAATAGCTTCTTAATTTTCTCGACTCTCTCTTCTCAAAATTCAGATCTCATTACCCTGATGATGGACTCACCTAGCTAGTCCGAAACGTCGGTTTCATAATTTGCTCACAGGTTTTTCCATTAATTAAAATACTCTACCAGCCTGTATGGAATCTCTCTTCAACACCATTAAGTCCCACCATGGAAGGGACATGCAGAACAATGCTCTTAAATTTGAGAAGATGAGAATGTCAAGAGCCAGAATAGCTTCTTAATTTTCTCGACTCTCTCTTCTCAAAATTCAGATCTCATTACCCTGATGATGGACTCACCTAGCTAGTCTGAAACGTCGGTTTCATAATTTGCTCACAGGTTTTTCCATTAATTAAAATACTCTACCAGCCTGTATGGAATCTCTCTTCAACACCATTAAGTCCCACCATGGAAGGGACATGCAGAACAATGCTCTTAAATTTGAGAAGATGAGAATGTCAAGAGCCAGAATAGCTTCTTAATTTTCTCGACTCTCTCTTCTCAAAATTCAGATCTCATTACCCTGATGATGGACTCACCTAGCTAGTCCGAAACGTCGGTTTCATAATTTGCTCACAGGTTTTTCCATTAATTAAAATACTCTACCAGCCTGTATGGAATCTCTCTTCAACACCATTAAGTCCCACCATGGAAGGGACATGCAGAACAATGCTCTTAAATTTGAGAAGATGAGAATGTCAAGAGCCAGAATAGCTTCTTAATTTTCTCGACTCTCTCTTCTCAAAATTCAGATCTCATTACCCTGATGATGGACTCACCTAGCTAGTCCGAAACGTCGGTTTCATAATTTGCTCACAGGTTTTTCCATTAATTAAAATACTCTACCAGCCTGTATGGAATCTCTCTTCAACACCATTAAGTCCCACCATGGAAGGGACATGCAGAACAATGCTCTTAAATTTGAGAAGATGAGAATGTCAAGAGCCAGAATAGCTTCTTAATTTTCTCGACTCTCTCTTCTCAAAATTCAGATCTCATTACCCTGATGATGGACTCACCTAGCTAGTCCGAAACGTCGGTTTCATAATTTGCTCACAGGTTTTTCCATTAATTAAAATACTCTACCAGCCTGTATGGAATCTCTCTTCAACACCATTAAGTCCCACCATGGAAGGGACATGCAGAACAATGCTCTTAAATTTGAGAAGATGAGAATGTCAAGAGCCAGAATCCTATTTCTTCTATTAATAGCTTCTTAATTTTCTCGACTCTCTCTTCTCAAAATTCAGATCTCATTACCTTGATGATGGACTCACCTAGCTAGTCCGAAACGTCGGTTTCATAATTTGCTCACAGGTTTTTCCATTAATTAAAATACTTACCATGTGTTTTGCATCTGTGATTGTGGTTAATTGTTGCTTGCACGAGTATTAGCATTAGCAAACATGGCCATGAACATCTTGTAATCATAACGGGCTATAACAACCTCCGTCCTTATCAGTGAAATTGTAAGTTCAGATTGCTACAAAGGCTCCACATTATTATTTTGTATTGGCCTTCCAAATTGCATAACCCTCACAGGTCAAAATGATGTTAATAGAGCTACAGGTAGATTTCTACTTACCATGTGCTTTGCATCTGTGACTGGTTAATTGTTTGCTTGCACGAGTATTAGCATTAGCAAACATGGCCATGAATCTCTTGTAATCGTAACTGGCTATAATAACCTCCGTCCTTATCAGTGAAATTGTAAGTTCAGATTGCTACAAAGGCTCCACATTATTATTTGATATTTTTTGCCCAGAGAACCTGTATGTCGTTGAATTTTCTTCATCTTTACCTCTCGAAAAATCCAATTACAAAGTACTATAACTATGCTTTATCAAAGAAAAGGACCATTAATAAAAATTGAATGAATTTTGATGTATAAATTATCCAATTCTGTCTTGTTACCCATCCATATACATGGGTATTCCTCAGTGAAATTTTTTCTCCTATGATGCAGCTTGCCAGCTAGCAGCCCCTACCATGATCCACAGATAGCCATCCTCAGATGCCTCTCACCCATTCTTCAGTCGGTACATTAATTTGTCTAGCATGAGGACATCTATTGAGAGGTACATTAACCATTTTTGCATGCAAGTGCTTTCGTTTAATGTTTTAGGCATTCTAATATGGATCAAGGTTGACATTGGATTATATGCCATGATGTTTAGGATGTATAATTGTTCCCTTATGTCACCTTGATGGTAATCATTTGCTTCTAATACAATGTGACCTTCCATAGGGCTATTTCTTTCTCCCATCTTTTGACTGGTTGTTGTTAGTTGCTCATGCTGGTTCCCTGTATACTTCAATCCTATGACAAGAAAGGGCTGAAGTGCCTGAGGTTGATACAGCTATTTAAAAAAAAAAATGAAAAATCATAAGCCAAATGTTCAAATGCAAAAGAATGGTGAGGGACATAAAATGAATCAAAAGCCAATTTAGCTTGAGCTCTACCCTCTCTTATATAGTCACTCGTCCCTAGAGTTCCATGTATATTTCACGCATATCCAATACCCAACAAGGCTGGATAAGGATCCCAATCATCCATGATCTTGATCACCTCAAAATCAGCAAGAGTTTTGACACCAGCAAAGTAAAAGGAACTCTCAAAAGACATCTCGCCCCTAGTGTAGCAATAAACTACCCATCATTAAAGGGGGTTATATCATCTTTACAAGATAATCATTGATGCTTGTTAAACAAGCCAATTAAAGCAAAGAGAAAGGCACATCAGGGGCTTCGAAAAACAAGGCGAGGGAAGGCAAATCAAGTAGCTAGGAACTCCCTATAGAGGCACTCAAGGATGATGATCTTACATAACCTAAAATAAGACTATGGCACCTTTCATGAAGTAAACCCCAAGTTATAACACATATCACTTGCACCTATCATTTGAAAGGGTTGGCCTAGGAATTGTTCCTCCCCTTAGGGTTGGAAGCATCTAATAGGGACATATGATAACCCTCCCATACCTAAATTTGGCAACTTGTATACAATCACAAGCTAGTGAGAAAGTTGATAATGATACTTGTGTGAAGTAATTTGATGGCTTTGACATTAAATATCATCCACTTTGATGCTCTTATGGCTCTTGTACCCTTGACGTTGACCTCACTTGATTCCTAGTATGTGCTAGATGATTCTTCTAGGTGCTGCTAGGTTCCCTTAAGGGATGATGTGTTGCTTCCCCAACGCTTCATAGACGACATCCAACCACATTCCATGATGACGCAGAGCACTTGTTGGAGGACATTGGGGCACCTTTGAGGAGAATTATCCTTTATGAGGACTTCGCACAAATGATGAGACCCTCCACCATTCTCAAGATCTTTGACATAGACTTTCTAGGTTAGGACATTGCCTTGGGAATAGGTGTACCCTTGAGATAACAAGATGCCCCTAGGCTGGCATTGTACCTTCCTAAGGGGCATTGCTCTTCTCTTGATGATGACTGATGATAATGATGACTTGAGATCCCTTTAGAGGGGATTTTGCACCTTCTACCGTCATGATGTCATGCCCTAGTTTGATGACATCATGCCTTAGCTTGCATTTGATGATGGTGTGGGCTTTTTGGAGGATGATGTTGGCTTGTGAGGGCTCTTTTGGTGATGAGGTGCCACCTTTGGATGATGAGACATGGCTTATGGGATGAGACATACCATTTGAGCCATTCATTACAACTTTTCATGGAGAGACATGCCTTGTTCATGATGACATCACCCTTTGGAGGAGCTTTTACTCACACATGTGGGTTATTTAAGGCTATTTTTCATGTTTATTCACTATAGAGGCTATCTTTGGGGGTTAGCTTAATGACATATCCACCTTGTATCATGGATTTTGTATTTTTAAGGGATTTTAACCTAATTGGAGGATTAAATAGCTTGGTTGCCCTCATATATATAGGGGAGCAATTTACATCCTTGGATCATTGTCACAACTTGATATCATTTGTATTTTGATTAGTCTTCTTCTCTCTAGTGCCTATGGAGACCTAGTTGACTGACTTCTCTTGGGTGGAATTGGAATCTGATACGATCTCTTTCAATGGAAGCTTATGGTGGATCTTGGATGATGCATAGTGGAGTAAGTTAACTAATTTGCTTCATCTTGGTATTATTTTTATTGGATGAATGTTCATATGCTAAGTTAGTTTATATGGTATTTGCTTCATTGTCCTTGTTAAAATAAACCCTTCTTCCAAGTATTTGAGGAATATAGTTTTCTCTTTCCCTTAATCACCTTGAAAATCTCAAACTCCAGGGCAAGTTAGTTTCTTTGCCCTAGTTTGTTTGGATCTTGTTGTCACTCCAAGGAAACCCTTGATTTGTTTGATAGACTCTGTTGTCACACAAAATGTCTAGGCACCACAACAATGGCTCAAATCGGAGGTTGTCACCCTGATCCCCAATCTCTCCATTTAAGTTGTCTCCCTACAGCAGGCTAAGGGGAGTTGACCCTATGGAAAAATGGAATGAAGAACTAGTTGGGAACCAACCAGTTCGGAGACACAATGAAGCGACCAAGTACTTGATTAAGATTTAGCGAGACTTGTAGGATTTGATTAGATTTTAAACAATTGATGCCAATGCCTTATGGAGTCAACGATCTTGCTAGGGAAATTAAGACCAAGTAATCGATTAGCAACTGCTGCTTAGATGAATGACTATCTTATATGAAATGCAGATCCTAAAACTAATGTGAGATGCAAGAATCTTAGTTAATTTTAGTTAAATGCCTATCTAAGTTTTTGAATCCTTCGATCCTTTCTGTGTTGAGCCTAATTTCGTAGTAATTGGCAGAGAGAAGATAAGGTGAAGCACACTAAGGTGTGATTAACGATATCTCTCCTGAAAATCTAACATACCCGGTGCCTCCAGCGCTGCAGAGAGTTGTGGCTCTGACGACTGCAAGGTCACCGTTTTAAGTACTATTAAAAGCAGGCTTCTCAAGCAAAGATGGATGGATACCTATTTCTCTATCGACCAAGCTTATGCTTGGAAGTAAATTTTATTTATGCAAAGCTAACTTATATGTGAATGCACTAGATGATGAGACGAAGTTAGACTCGAGGATTAGAAACACTTGTATCGCAAAAGCCCTTAATCACCAAAATAAAATGTTCGTTTCGTTTTGATAGCTTACAGAGAACAAAAACTTCCTTGCAATTTAATATCAATGTCAACAGATGCTCAAAAAATACTCAGCTTAGGAAACAAAGATATGCAATTTATTACAATTCCACGACAAAGTACTTTAACAATTACTTGAGAATATTCACAAAATATCTAACATGTAACAAACATCAAATAATTCAAGTAACGACGATCAATTTCAATAGATGAAAAATATTCTAGCAATTAAATTTCTAGAGATCTAAATACTTTAAAAAACCATGAAATTTAAATGCTAATCAATTCACAATCCCTAAATCTAGGAAAATTTACCACTTTCCTACAGTCAATCTTTAGATACAAAAAATTTAAGTGTTTGACTATGAAGAAGTTAAAATGCTTAATACCACAAAAGTTCTCTTTTAGATTTTACCCTTAGCCCGAAAGGACACCAAGAAGGAACTTTAAATTGACAATTTAATAATTCCTTGGACAAATTTAATGTGCTAAGTTTTATGAAGCAAGACTAATGCGGTAAATGATCAATTAAAAATTTTTAATGTGACCAAAACAAATCAAAATGATCTTTTAAATTTTTTAATGGGGAAAATTTTGATTTAATTTCAGTTACGTAAATTTTATTTTATTTTATTTTTTAGGTTCTGGACTTATATTTTTTATTTTCAAGCAAAATAAAATATATAAAAACAAAAAAATCAAAATCAAAACGAATTAAAATGAAATTTGAAAATACAAAAGGTCAAAGTCAAAAATTAAAAGATTAAATCATTTTTTCCCTTTTAGATTTCTTTTAAATAAAGAAACTCAAAACAAATAAGAACAAAAGGAAAACTCAAAAAAAAAAAAATCGAACTTAAAAGAAACCTAACCTAAATGAAGTCAAAACAAATTAAAACAAGACAAAACAAAACATTCTCGTTTGGTTGTGCAGTGCAGGACGACGAGAGAGAAAAGGTTGACGACGGCGACAAGGAATGGAGATCGACGCATTTTTCTTTTTTGCAGGTGATGCAAGTCGATGGAATGGATGCGAAGAATGCATGTCTGGAAGAGCGTGGGTGGAGGGCTTGGCAGCAAAGCTATGGCAATGAGAAAATCGCGCGGAAGGAAGAAATGATGCAGGAGTGAGACAGATATCGAGCAGTGAGGGAGCACGCAGAAGGGAAAGGGGACAGGGTGCGATGGCAGTGTTTGAGGATGGACTGACGGGAGAGAGGTTGTGAGGGGAGAGCACGCTGGAGGAAGAGAAAAACGCAGCGGATCGGGCAGCTTTTGAGGGACGTGTGGAGGGATGAAGATTGCGCGAGGGGTTTGGAGGGACAAGGAGAAAGGAAGATTTTGAAAGGTTTGAAAAATGCAGGCAGACAAAGGAAATAAGAGGCTTTCCCTAAAAAAAATTGAAATTTTTGCAGCAAAAATGCAAAACAAAAACCCCAAGCAGTAGACAAAATGGAAAATGGTGGCCAAATAAAACCCAAAATTTTCTGATTAAGTTGATATGTTCTGCTTCAAATTTATTAATGAAACCCCTGTAAATTCGTTTCCAGATTTAAAAAATTTAAAACCCTTGGACTATAAAAATATGAATATTATCCCTGCAAAAATTATTTTGAAGCTAGATCTTACCCTCCAGGGCCTAAATCTGACTTCAAATCAAACTTCACCTTCAGATCTACAACCTATTCCTGAAAACAAAAACACCCAGAACCCAAATATGCAAAAAACAAATAAAATCCCAGAAACCCAAGTCAAAAAAAACCAAAAATTTTACAGATCTATGCCCAGGAATGGCGAGGAGTGCGAGTCCAACTCCACTCCCAGATCTGATAATCTAAGGCTCTCAAAAGCCAGATTTTTCAACTTCGCACATAAAAAAAATTAAATTTTTAAATTTTAAAGGAGGTGCTTATAGCTCAAAACCTTTCATGCATCACCAATAAAAATCTTATGATAAGCCCGGGATCAAATCAAATTGGGCTCTTCAAAAAATATGAATCGGGAGTTGGCTGGTCCAACTGAAAACTTCCCCTAACGCCCGAGGATCTAAAAATCAAGAATTTCCTGCAAAACTCAATTCAGCGATCAAAATAGAGCGAGAAAATAATAATAAATTCAGATAAATAGAGATACTTGCTATTAAAATCCAAAATTTTAATTATCACTTAAACCCCAGCGACTGAGCAAGATACCTGTACTCAAATCACTCTTCAAAAGCTATTACCAATGGCTAAAAAAAAAATTATGCAGGAAAAACCACACATCTTACAGTATTTCCATGAAGAGTAACATCGGCGAAGATTAACCCCAAAGTCATTCTTTATTATTCAAAAAAAAAGATTACATGAGAGCTTTTCGCTTAGCACACGACTCAAAGATCGGATAGATCAACTGACAAATGACCTCCTATTTAAAGATCTCCAACAACTAGTTTGAGTGATCCTCGTTAAAGCAATCTCGACCGTTGATGAGGATTAAAATTTCTTTTAATCTCATTCGTCGAAATATTTAATTCTTGAGGAAATTCGAATTTTTCAGTTCAGTGCATTTTAATTAACTCAAAAATAAAAATTTGAGTTAATTTCCTCAAAAAATTGACTTTGACTTAACCCCCAGGGACTAAAGGCTTAAAATTTAACAAAATAATTAATTTACTTATAAATTTTGAATTTTACTTATATAGACCTTTTAAATTTTGATTTTTAAGGACCGACGAATTTTGCCTTTGGAGAATTTTAATTTACCTAGGACCTAGAATTAATTAAATTTATGGCTTAAAATTTTAATTAATTTTTGGCCAGAAAATTTAATTAGTTAACCTATTAGGGGATAATTTATTTTTCCAACCCTTAAGACACTTTACATCATAATTTTCATATTTTTTACATCATAAGCAGGAAAACCCATCTATAATAGACGCTCACAGACTACCCATTTCTGCGACACAAATATAATCCAGCAACCCAAGCATATTGTAATAAAATAACCTAACCAAATAGTTAGGATTATTCCCAAATCACTTTTACATAGACTCGATTTATAACACTAAGACTCACCTAAGATCCCAGTGACAAAATACATTCCGGCTTTGGTGTAAGACTGAAGGAAAACTCTGCCGACCATCCGAGAATGGATCGGTGAGACAAAAAACCTCCTAGAATGTAGGTTGTCATCAGAAAAGTAGGTTTACCTAGGTAATTACATATATGACACGAATTTGCTAAGATTATTTACATCATGTACATGCAGAATGGGTTTACATTATAACATGATAATCATGTTGACGATGATAGTTGAATGGCACGGACACATCGATTGGGTGTTATCCCTTTTGCGAAAAAAATGGGTGTACTGCTATGGGTCATTGACACGTAGTGGTCAACAAACTCCATAGGCCTTAGATTGAGAAGGCACTAGTCCATCTCTTCTAGCAATCAACTAAATTATAAAAATCGTTTTTCTTTTCATTTTATGGTAAATTAGGGTTTACTTACAGCAAAATCTTGTATTTTCAGCATTAATTGACTTATTGGTCTATCCCCTAGGGTTAGACATTGTTGAAAAGTGCACTAGATATGTAAAAAGATTGTTTGGCATGCATTTTGCAGTCATTTTCTATGGTTGATGCATATGAGTCATTAACCATCAAATATTGTTGTAATTTATTTCCTAATTTGCTCTTATATTTAGCCTTCATTTACACTCATTTATCATAGTTTCGTGCGATAAATTTGTTGTTGTTATAAATTGGTGTATCGTTGTAAATGGCAGATTTTAAACCCTCCTTTATAGCAGCATTGGATGTTTTCTTGGTTTGGTGTGTTTGGGAACCCTATTTGAGCCTCTTACATCAACTGTAGCCTATAGATTGAGCCATAGCTACCTTGAACGCAAATCTGGAATTTACACCATTTTCCACCTCAAACCCTAACTTGTTATACCTATATCCGGTGGATTTTCATTAGGATCCTTGGGGAGCACTTAGCCTAAGTTTCTTGGGTTATCTGATCTCTAAGCCATATCAAGGAGGCCTCCCTTTTGTTGGCTTGCGTCCATCACTAAAACGAGGGGAGTTGTTGTTGAGGTGACAGACTCCCAATTGTTGCACATTGTTTAAGTCACCTAGTAAGGCTATACACTAGGTGCTAGATTTTGTTGTAATATGTCCTAGTATTCAATGATTTTGTCCAAGCTTTTGGTTATGGGAGTGTAAATTGTGTGTATTTTGTCTCCAAGCTCTTTCGAGGATCATCGTAGGTCTAGCCAAACACTCTCAACCTAGTGTGAAATTTCCCTGATTGCAGCAACTGGAATTTACTCTTCTATCTATTGCAAATTATTTGTCTTAAGAAATTAAGCACGGCAAATAACGAATAAATCACTATTGCACTTTTCACAAATTATAATAGGAACTGAGAAATAATGCACACACAAAAAATAATTGACACCAGTATTTTTGGATAAATTGTCCCTAGAAAAACCCCAGTTGCAGTGATTCAGCAAGGGCACAGTTGAAGCTAAGGAGACCCTAAGAAGCGGGGTTTCAACAGAGATTTGGGAGGAAATTTTCCAAAGAAAATTTCCACAGTAATTTCCAATTTCCAGAGGTAGGAAGGAGGTCGATTTATCCGTGGGGAAGGCAGCTAAATCAGAAAGTGCGAATAGCTAGTTTACCCAGTGCGAGTTGGAGGAAAGACATCGTTTCAGTGTGCCAGTGTTGGAACTATTTCCCAAAGGTAGAGTGAGTGGGTCTAGCATCTACTGAAGGCAATTCGACTTGCAAGGAAGGAGTCCCAGAGGTTGTGCAAATTTCAAGAGGCAGGCAATGCAAGTAGCCAGAGAGAGTGTGAGTTGGCTGTGAGAGGTCAGATCGAGTTGTAGAGGGAGATTTTGAATCTCCAGTTTATTTTGTCAGTGGAGATTAGTATTTGTCAGAGCTTTGCTAGTATTAGGCAAGCAAATCATTGTACTTATAAATTGTTGAAGAATTTATAATAATAAAACCCTCATCTATTGCACCGGTTTTCCCTTCGGGGGTTTTCCAGGGACGATGGTCCAAAAATATTGGTGTCTAATTTTCATGTGTGCACATTATTTCTCAATTCCGGCATTTTATTTTCCACAGCGTTTTTATTTGTGAAGAATTGTAGTAGTGAATTTATCAATATTTGTCGTAAGGTAATTTATAGAAGACAAATAAACTGCATAAGTTAGGAGATAAATATCCAGTTACTACATTCGTTGAAATTTCACACTACCAAGTCCCTCTTGCAATCCTCTATGAGCCCTGATGACCCTGTCAACAATAAATCATCCACATAAAGTACTAGTATGAGTGGCTCACATCCTACCATCAAATAGTAGAGGTTGGAATCTGTCTCGCTCCTCACGAAGCCCATCTGCTGCAAGTAGTTATCAATCCTACCATACCATGCCCCGGGAGCTTGTTTGAGTCTATATAGTGCCCTCTTTAACCTACAAACATGTGTATCTCCCCCATGCATCTCAAATCCCTCTGGTTGTTTGATACACAACTCCTTTTCTATCACCCCATTCAAGAAAGTTGTCTTGACATCCATCTGGTGAATCTGCCATCCCATTTGCGCTGCTAATGAGATCCCTGCTCTGACAAAAGTGAATCTAACCATAGGAGCAAAGGTCTACTCGTAGTCTATGCATTCCTTCTGCGCATAACCCTTGGCCACAGACCTAGCCTTGTATTTCTCCACGCTGCCATCTGCAACATACTTGATCTTGTAGATCCATCGAGAGCCAACCACTGACCTATCCACTAGTCTAGGCACTACCTCCCATACATCACTGATCATGATGGAATTTTACTCCACCACCATTGCATCCTACCACACTTGACGTTGTGCAACCTCCTGATAACTGGAAGGCTCTCTGTCAATTACCTTTGTCACCAATGCCTTGTATCTGTCTAGTTGTCTACGCTCTTCGGTGCTCACCCTAGGAGTTCCCACAAACTCCTGCACATCCTTTAGTGTCTGAAGCACCTTTGTGTTTCTTCTCCCGCCGGTGGTGGGTGGAACTTCATGCTCTTCATCCTGCCCCTGCTGCTCCGTTTGTTATGAACTCACTAGACCACCTACCCCTTGTTGAGAAGTGTAACTAGTTTCGGTCTTCATAATTGTTGTGCTCATTTCAATATGTATCCTATGTAACAAACAAGAAAAGAAGAAAAAAACTTATTATTATTAAAGCATGGGTTTCATGCTCACTATTGAGATCATCTAGGTAAAAGCATGGTCTTCATGCTTTTAGGGTTTGTTAGATTTTAGGATTAATTGTCACGAGTCAATGGAGTCAACATCATGCTTAATAGACCCTTCCGAGCAATTTGTAATTGTAAAAGGAATTTTTTTTAGGCAGAAAGTCTTGGAATCTCCAAGAGTACAAGTCGACCTTGGGAACAACAAGTCGGCCTAAAGGAGGGAATTTGACCCCTTGAGAAGGCTATATAAAGAAGCAGTTCAACTTCATTTAGGACACACTCACTCACAAGTTCGATCTACAAGAAAGAGTTTGATCTATAGTTGGGAAAGGCAAAAAAAAAGGAGAGTGAAGATCTAAGAGAAGCTGGGAGGATGAAATGTCTTGTTTTGGGGCTCTATCTCTCTCACACGTGAGAAATTCTAGGGTTTCTGGGTTGCAAAAACAGGCTGAAATTACAACTCCGAGTTGCAGGAGGACAAAGAGTAGAATCTGTATCTGGAAGAGGGGAAACCCTTGTCTAGACCTCATTGACCTTGGGAGAGTTGTCTTGCTCTAAGTAGGTCTCAGGAGGAAGTTGTATTAGAGTTTCCAAGTAGCTGCAAGGACGAAGTTGTTGGGTCGAAGTTGCAGGTCGAGTAGCAGTGTTGTAGCTGGTAGGTTGAAGTTGTAAGGTGTAGAAGTTTGGTGCAGATCAAAGGAAAGACTTGAGAAAGGGCCGACTTGGTACTGGGACAAGGACTTCGTCTAGGGATAGGGTCTTTGTATCTCAATTGAAGCAGATTCTATGAAGAGAAGAGTTTCCTGGGTTTTCCCCTTGGAGGTCTTTTGCCCTAGCTGAGAGCCTATATTTGTATCCTCTATTGTTGCATTTATTGTTCTTGATATTGTTTGATGATAAGATCTAACTAAAGAACTCAAAGAAGATAATTAAGGTTCACAAGCAAGTATCATGGTTAAAGAAAATAAGATTAATAGTTGCCACTATTGATTTTCTAACACACTTGAGCTAGTGCTCGTATTGGTAATTGTACTTGTGCTTTGTTGTCGCTGCAACTATTGCTCAACCCTTGGAGCTTTGTTGGCCCACTCTGATCATTTGTTGGCAACTCGCGAGATCTTCTGAAGGCTTTCTCCTCCTAGAACTTGACATCTCATCTCACGATGATCCTCCTGCTACCAAGAATGTAGATCTTGTATGCCTTAGACGTTTCGTTGTATCCAATGACATAGCCCTTTTCTGCAGTCTGATCTAATCTGGTGCATTTGTCATCTGGCACGTGACAATAAGAGATACTACCAAAGATCTTGAAGTGCCCGATCACTGGCTTCTTTCCTATAAAAGCCTCTTCTAGTGTCATCTTCCCCAACGCTCTATGAGGAACCATGTTTTGAATGTACATTGTTGTGCTACATGCCTCTGCCCATAGAAACTTGGGCATATCCTAGTCATATAACATTGCCCTCGCTGCCCCAATTATCGTCTTGTTCTTTCTCTCTACAACCCCATTTTGTTGTGGGTTGTATGGAGTTGTCCACTCTCTCTTGATGCCCTCCACATAGAACCTCATGAAGACCTTATCTATGTACTCGCCTCCATTGTTTGTCTGAAGCACCTTGATCTTTTTACCTGTCATGTTCTCCACAAAAGCCTTAAACTCTTGGAAGTGACTGAAGACTTCATCCTTTGTATTCAAGAAATAGATCCAGGTTTTCTTGGACAAGTCATATATGAAGGTTATGAAATACTTGTAACCCCTGAGAGATCTCGTAGACAACATGAAACAAATATGAGTGTATCAACTGAAGCACACCACTGACTCTATTGTCACTCCTTAGGAATGTTGTTTTTGCAAATTTCCCAAGCATGCACCCTCTGCACACATCGTCATGTTTTGTGCTCAATTTTGGAACCCCTGTCATGGTCTCCCTTAGAAACTTGAGTGCTCCATGATGTAAGTGTCGCATCCTCCTATGCCAAAGCTCTCCCATGTCTCTGCTACTGTTGTTTCTAATCAATGTCTTTGGAGAATCAAACTGCAACCTGTACAACTTATTGCTTCAAACCCCAATCTATTTGACCTTCTTCCAACTCTGGTGCTTGATGTACACCTTCTACCCCACGAAGTAGACATCATATCCCTTGTCCTGTAGTGCAGAAACTGAAATCAAGTTCATGCCTAAACCTGGCACATGTAGCACATCTGTAACACTAGTGCTCTTGCCTGACTCCCTCTGAATGTTGATGGTACCTCTCCCAACTAGAGTACATTTAGTCTTGTTTCCCATCTGTATCTGGAAGTCCATCTCCTCTTCCTTATAACTAGAAAAATATTCTCTAACTCCCGTCATATGTGTTGATGTTCCACTATCGATATACCAGACACCTGTGGATGTAGAGCTAGAGAGGCAAGCTATGAGAGTGAATTCATCCTCTAGCCTAGAAGACAAATCCTCAATGTCCGTTGAAGTTGTTGTCTGCTTCCCCTTCTTTTCTCCCTTCTTCCAGTTAGGACATTGGTAGACACAGTGTCCTACCTGACCACAACCAAATCACTTGATCTTACTCAAGTCATTTTTCTTCTTTTCTCCTATTGAGCCTAATCCCTTGCTGGATCCCTTCCTTGCCTTCCCTTTTCCTTCTAGGGCTACGTTTTCCTATTCCTTCTCAACCTTCAGAGTTTTACCACTGCTATTGCTACTGCCATTGACCAAGTTGACTCTAAGCTCCTCCTAAGTGAAATCACTCCATAGGCGATCCCATCCTAGTAGTGTATCTCGCCCATTGATCACTTGGACGAACACATTCCACTCCTTGGAAAACCCATTCAGAGCTATTCGTACCAACTCATCATCACTTGGCTTATCTCCTACTGCAGCCAACTCATCCATGGCAAGTTGAACTTTGGTGAGATAGGATACTACGTCTTCACCCTTCTGCATCTTGATGGTCCTCAGCTTTTCTCGGAGAATCAATTTCCTATTTTTTGTAGGATTCTAGTATAGATTTACAATTGCATCCCACATCTCCTTCGTTGTGCCCTTCTCTGAGATATGCGGAACAATATGGTCCTTGACTCCATCAAGGATAATCCTCTTGGCTTTGGTATTCTTCTTTTTATAGGTTGTTAGTTGTTGTGGATTTGTCGGTGCGGAAATAACATTCTCTGCATACTCCTTGAGTCCATACTCTTCCAATAAGAATGTCATTCTGGCTTTTCACAAGGCAAAGTTGGAGACTCGATCCAATTTGTCCTGATCTCGCAAAACATGTTGTGGCCATCTCTGGAAATGTAGCGAAACCCAAAAATCTGAAGAAGATAAATTGGGTTATAAACCCTTAAATTTCTCTTCATGTGCCCTGCGTTGATTTACTTATGCAAACCCTTTTTGTTGATTAGCTCTGAAACCATGTGAAATTTCCTTAATTGCAACAACTGGAATTTGCTCTTCTATCTATTACAAATTATTTGTCTTCAGAAATTAAACACAGTGAATAACAAATAAATCACTACTACAATTTTCACAAATTATAACAAGAACTGAGAAATAATGCACACACAAATTAATTGACACTAGTACTTTTGGACAAATTGTCCCTGGGAAATCCCCAGTGTGGGGAAAACCAATTCTACAAATGAGGGTTTTATTATTATTCTTCAGTGAAAATTGAGAATTATAATTTACTTGACTCTCGCTGGAAAAGCTTCAGTAAATATTTTTCTCCACTGGAAATGCAAGTTTCCTTTTGCAAAAAACAATTCGGCCTCCCTCTATTTATTCGCACCTCCTCGCACTATTGACTGAAAAATGTGCACGCCCTGCCAAGGAATATTCTTTCAACCTCCAAAAAATTGTTCCAGCAACCACACTGCCTCTTACTGCTCTCTAAAGCGACTCGCACCTCCTCTGGTAGCTAACATTGGCACTAAAAATCAATCTATAGCCTCTACAACTCGCACTGGGTAGACTGAAATGCACATTAGCTTAATCAACCTCCCTCTCGCAAAATAATTCAACCTTCCCTCAAAATGTTGGAATCTTTGAGGAGAATTTCTACGGAAATCTCCTCAATCTTCTCTATTGAAAGCCTTCTACTAGTGTCTCCCTTGCTCAAACTGCACCCTTGCTCTTACTGCAACTGGGTGATTTGAACTCCTTGATGTGTCTCCAACTGACCCATCGATTTGCTCTTATAATCTCTCATTGAGCGATCAATGGCCATGATCTAATCACAATCGATGGTTAAGATCATCTTGACCCCATCATGTAACTTTTTCAGAAGTCTCTAGAGCAAAATCCATTTACCTCAATTAATCTGATTTAATTAACCAGCTTTCCTAAGTTACACTTCGAAAAATATTTAATAATTGGTTAATTAATCTAATCAAGGTATTTTCCTAGAAACTTTTTCTAGGTCTTGGAGATAATTATCTTGTTGCGTTCCTTAGCCTTTTAGACACCAATAAATACTAAACACCTATCTAAGCTACTCAAAACCTAACACCTAGGGCACTCTTGAGACAACAAAGCAAGGTTATTCACGTCTTCTTAGTGATTAATGCAACAAAAAGTACTTTGTATTCCTCACTCTCTTCATTGACATCTCTTCCTATTATGTAGTGGATTTTATCTTAAAACTCGTTGTATTACTTAATCCCTTATATTTTTATTTTCTAGCATTCCAAAGTAGCCTTTTGCACTCCTACAGCAGGTTACAACTATTTGTACTCCCTACTCCCATGGACATACTCTTTTAGTTATTCGCGGACATTAATTTTTTTTGATAAAATGCTTCCTTTAACAATTAATAAAATTAGTGAATGTATAATCAAACAGTTAAATACAAAAAAAGTGGGTTGCATGAACAATCCTCCACAAGCACAAGTAGGGTTGATCCAATAGTAAACCTGCCCATGAAAAGAATGTTACCCACCATTTTGTGGGTAATGTCCCTACAAGAAAAATTTTCTCCAAGATGGTCTCAGCCGGTAGCTCCTTACAGCCACCAACTAGCTCATTGTGCCATTTTCTCCGCCGCCTAAGCCAGCCATGTGGTCCCTCGCCCATCTGCCATGATCGTATGTTTGACGGTGGACCTCCCGAATCCAAAGGTATGCCTTGTCATTTGGAAATTGAGTATTGTAGTTTGCTTATCATGGACACTTTTGGGCATGGATTAATGGGGGGATTCGGTGGAAAGAATCGGCTAGGTTTGTGCTTTTGTCCCCTAGACCCCTTTTAAGAATTAACCTTGGATTCTAGTCCCGTGGGATCTCTTTCACTGACCATTTGGTTCTAGGGATGGTATTTCATGGGAAACCCCGATTTTGGTTGCGTGGTCCCACTCCTTATCCCTTTATATTACCCTCTTTCCATTCATTATTACCCTATTCATCATTTCTCCCACCTGGGTCCACATTAGGGTTAGCATGCCCCTTCCCATTGCCCACACCTTCGGTCATGCCCTAGAATGAAGCCCGTAGGTTGATGCAGCTGAAAAGAAAGAAAAAAGCATAGGAAAATGTACCACAAAATGCAAAAGATGATCGGGACAAACACATTTACCACGTGGGCAAAAGCCAATACATGAGCTCTACCCCATTATCATGGTCATCCCCAATTCCTACAGGTTCTATGAGCCTCCCTCATCATATAGGAACCCATGATTGTCCCAACCAATGTTTTTAAAACCGGAACCGGTGACCGGACCGGTCCACCTAATGAACCGGTTTACCGACCGGAACCGGTCTAACCGGGACTGGTTTAGTCTAAACGAACCGGTTTTAGAAAAATACATTAAATATTTATTTTTTAATGAAAAAAACTATTTTTAAGATTTAAAACCATGATTCCAAGCCAATAGAGACAAAATATGCAAAGATTGCTCATTTATATACCATGTAAAGGTGAATATATCTAAGTTGCAGGAAACGTGGCCCTAGGGGGCGTTTCGCCAGGGGAAACGAAACGGAACGCGTTTCCCCGTACCGTACGGCATGGAAACGTGTTTCCGGCCGTACGGCCACGTTTCCCGAAACGGAAACCTGGTCGTACGGCCGGAAACGCGTTTCCAGGCCGTACCGGCCACGTTTCCCCCAAAAAAACATTTGTTTTTTAATTTTTTTTTTTCTAATGTAGATCTCTTACATTTGTTTGCCCTAGTGTTGATATGCAGTTCATGGTAATGTTAAATTCTTAAAGTAAAAGTGATATTCTCCTTTATTTTTCATTTTCATCCTTTTACTTAAATTTTTAACATTACCATGAAATGACTCAGGATGTTTGAGAGTGGTTTCGCCGTCATTGGATTTCATATGGAGAAAGTAGAATTTTAGATCTTACTCAAAATCCAGCAGACTTATCTATTTTTCAGGATTTCAGGATTGGGGGGATTTCAATGTTTCCATTGGATTTTATCATGTACTAGGGTATGGAACTTGTATTTAATCGAGAGAACAAAGCCCTCTATGCAGGGGAGACTCCCAATAATCAAGAGAATGTAGGGTACTAGGGTATGAAACTTGTATTTAATCAAGAGCACTAAGGTCATTCGACTATGTAGGAGGAGACTCCCAATCAACCACGAGACAAAAAATTAGAAATTTCTCGTGGCTGATTTTGGATATTTCTATTTTCATTATGTGATTATTCATGAGTAAATGTGATGTAAATTTAGATACTTATAGTCTATGCATTGACAATTGACAATTTTATCATAATGTAATAAATTAGAATGTATCATATATGCTTTATGATTGCACATATTTCTTAAATTCCTAATATATATATATATATATATATATATATATATTCGCGTTTCCCCGTTTCCAAAATTTGGGGAGGTCGCGTTTCGTATCGCTTCCCGTTTCGGAAACTCGTACCCGTTTCCTCGTTTCGTGCAACCTTGGAATATATCAAAATGGCACCAAGTGCAATACATATCATCGACAAAATACATAAGCAATGAGGCTCTAAATGGCCTCTAGAGTGCAAAAACAAAGCCTACAAACTATGGGGCCAGTGGCCTACTACAAGACTTCAGTCTAGACTCTACATATATGATAATAGTAAATACTATAATAGTGATCAACATTATCACTTGAAGTTGAAACTTCTCATGAGTCTCAGTCATCATGATCAAACTCAGTTGGTTGAGTCTCGACTCCCAAACTTTGCAGTCACAAACTTCTCTATTGGTTCAGTGACTTGAGTCTCAAACTTCTGAAGGTATTCTGCCCTAATATGCCCTATTATTTCATTTGGTGCTCCACATGGCTTTACATGGCCTCCTATCCCAGCCAAGTGTTGCTTGAACCTGTTAATACCCCCTCCTTGAATCGATTTTTGGCAATATTTGCAGATCATTTTGCCATCAACCATATCACAATGAGCCCATGCAGTATCTCTGGCTTTTGGAGGCATGATGACTCCCTGGATGGTAGATCATAGAAGTGAGAAGTTTATAACACATAAAAAAAATTAATTCATGGACAACAGTCAAATAAGGAATTTTCAAGTGCAAATCCTTACCTGGAAATGCAAATTAGCTTCCTTAGCTTCCTCTTGAAGATGACAACTCCACTGACAGCTACACACTATCTCCAAAATAGCTCCAACTCCAACTCCAAGATGACTACTTCAGCAAAAACTCAACACTCTCCAAGCTCACAAACAAACTCACAAACACTCTAAATCAGTTGTGTGAGACAAATGAGAGTGAGAGGGGCCTCTTATAGCTTGGAGAGGGTGTTTTTGGAGGGAAAACACCCTTAGTTCCCCCCCAAAACCCCAAAACCACAGTTAGAAATCCACTTTTTGCAAGTTATGGTGGGCATGCCTAAAACCGGCCGGTTTAGGACGGAACCGGCCGATTTGATACAAACCGGCCGGTTCCGTCCTAAACCGGCCGGTTTTCACCGGTTAGGGCCAAAAATTGGAGAAACTGCCTTCCAAACCGGGTTTTTTGGCCGGTTCGGACCGGCCAGCTTGCTAACCAGCCGGTTTGACCGGTAACCGGTTTTTGAAAACGGTTTTTAAAACACTGGTCCCAACCCCTAGTGGGTAATGAAACGCTCCACCTTAAAGGGGGATATTCACGGTTATATCTTATACATCATATCTTACCCCTTTGAGCCACGAGCAGTTAATCAAAGAAAATCATAAAAAGGAAAAAGGGTTATAAAGAAGGGTGGAAAAATCAAGGTCAAAGAACCTCATGTACCACGATTGCTCCCTCCTACACATTATAAACCCAAGTGTTAGCTTCCCTCTTATTAGCTACCCTTGTACCCTAGCATGTGACCCAGGGTTTCCCCTTCTCATCCCCTATTTCATTCACCTATTTGTCACATGCCACCACCTTTTGAAGGATGTATCTTGACTATATTATCCCCGTAAGAAGTAGAAACCACCTAAAAGGATTATTGGTTAACCCCATTTGGAGTTTAGGAGACATTGGCACATCCCAAAGCCCATCATGGGAGGGCAGGCCATTATGAAGTCCCCAATTGTGGTCCATGATTGGTTAGCTCATTTACTCGATTTCTCTAATGACTTGTTGTACTGGAAGGCTAGGGGACGCATTGGATCTTATGCAGGATTGCAGATATCTCCATCTTGGATTTGGTCTCCCTGTACAGGGTCCTAATCCTCCAGAGGGCCACATTGGCACATGTATGGTGTGCGTTGAGAGCCATGGGCCTCCACAGCAGTAGACAACACTCCATGGATCCCCACATCCATTCATAGATTGCTCGCAATTCACTCATTGGACGAGAGAGATGCACCTGATACATCATGCCCAGTTGGCCCCAGTTTTATATCATACATTTGGCAAATGATCCAAGCCTTTCACGATGATGTGGCACCACCTACACCATCATCTTAGCCCTTGCAGATGATCTACAAGCATCTTCAATTTGTTTGGAGACCCGTGAGGACACTTGTGTGCCCCCACATGTCATTTGAAGCAACGCAGGTTATTACAAGGGGCCAACCCCTTGTCCACTGCTTTTGAGGGTCCTATTCTTCATTGTGGCACCCATGGACCTCATTAGGCCTCTTAGAGGGTTTTACGGCATGCATAGATTATTATTTGACCTCTTGAGAGGCTTACTTTTTCATGTATGAGCTAGTTTGGTGGGTTTGTCACCAAGAGTTGAATTATTAGAACATTACTTTATTTTTGGGGTTTATGTAGGCCAAGGAGGCTACTTTGAACTCCTAAGTTGTGTATAAATAGGAGTGAGATGAGTTCATTTCTCATCATCACTTTGGTTTGGGATCTCTTATCTCTCTTGAGATTTTTGCACTTTTTCTAAGGATGTATTGGAGATTTTATGGATGAGTTTTGATGTATGGATATTGATATATCTTCTCTTGGAGCTTCTTTATTGTCAATTGTGAATGGCTGGATATACTCTATTACATGTAAGTATGTGCTTTCGATGTTATTCTTGTTTACATTTGTCACATATGTTGGATTGGGATTTTCGCTATTCTAGGGCATAATTGTTGCACGCATTTACTGCTTAATATTGTAGAATGTCTCTATTATAGCATTTCCTTTAATGTATGGACCATGTAATAGGAGCGAAATCTCCTAGGAGTAAAATTTGACCTTGACAAGCCATTTCTCTTGCACATCGAAGTATAAACGCTGCAAGGTTGCCTCTTCTTGACCTAGAAGGCAAACGAAGTGATCTTGAGGCCTCCTTAATTGGAAACCAAGAAATCCTACTCTTACTCAACATAGACTCCATTCTCCCAAAGATTAAGGCACTGACCTACCAAGGGTGGTCACTAAAATCCACATTTTCTCACATCCTTCCGAGACTAACCGCATGGGGTGACTAGGGCATCAATTCCCCAGCAAGTTAGCCATCAAAAAAATTCAATCTCCTAGAGTCTCCTGCATTGGCCTTTCCTCTAGCCCTCCTCCAATTCGGAAGCCATTTTGATGGTGGAGTTGGAAGAAAAGTCAAGCCCTAGCCTCGGGATCAAAACTTGCCCTGTCATCCCCAAGGCTAGTACCTCATAGGGTCAAGACAACATCTTTAAATGAAATTATTTTCTTGATCCTTTCCCCCACCTTGTTTAGGGTAAGAATAGCATTGGTTGCTTCATACCTTCCTCGTATCCTAGACCAGGTCAATTTGGCCCCGTGTGGTCCCACTCCTTCAAAAGACCATTCTTCAAGAACCATCCAAGATACCAATTCTAACAAGGATTTTAGGGATTGGGGAACTCCTTTAAAAGCCTATTCCCATAAACCTAACCCTCAAAATCCTCTTCCTTTCCCTAGAAATACATAGTACCTTGCTTAGAAAGCAAGAAAGCTCTATCCTTCAAACTTTTTTGGGAAAGGGTTTGGGTCACTCATATCCATTGACTTATCATTCATTAGTGACTCCACACATATTGGGTCTCCTCCCATCAGTGAAAGTTTGTAAATCGAAGGGAACCTTAGCTGAGGTGACAGTGGGCTAAGTCTCAATTTGTTGCCCTTCATCTAGCACTTTCCCTTTAAGGATCCCCCTTAGGTCCCCTACTAGTTTGAGTGGTAACAAAGACAATGGAAAAAATGAAAAGACTAATAGACATCCCCTTTACAATATGCACAAACACTCATTCAAGGGGGAAACAATGGATGTATGCCTCTAAACCAATAAGAGATCCCAATAGCAAACAAGAAGAAGAAAACACCCACAATCTAGAAATCCTAAGCCTAGGAGACACCCACAGCAAGGGGTCATTGGTTAGGGCACAAGTGGAGGACCTCAAATACTTCTTTAGGGACCAAGGCTTTCCATATAATGGATGCATTTTGAAACTTCTTGGTGCGAGATCTAATCCATTATTCTACCAAGAGGGGCTCCACATACTTTTGAATTAACATCCTCTGTGATAGGCCTTCTTCAAAAGTAATCCTTGCAAAGAATCTTCGCAGATGCTTTGCAAAAGTGAAAGATATTCTTTAGCCTCCATACCTCGAGCTTCTTTGCCTTGGCCGATCTATCCCATGCCCAATCTGAGGGCCTCAAATACTTCTTGAATAGAAGTGGAGGGCCATAGAGTAGTGTGAATCAACAAGGTTGTGGAATTACCAAACTTGTCTTTAAAGAAATCATCATTTCCAGTTGTTTTTCAAACAATAGCTTCAATCCTTTGAAAACAGAGGCGATGTCTTTTGAATAGATCCCTCCTTATGGCAATACGATCATTTTTCCCTCTTCTTTTTGGAAACCCTGGAAGTGTCCCCTAAAGACTCATGCATACAGGGAGGGCATGAGTAGCCTTAATGTGGGCATGCTCCTAGGGAAATGTAGACCCAAGTTTCTCAAGGTGACTTGATGCTACATAAGATTACAAATATGTCTTCCAAAGTAGGGGAACTCAAGTTTGGAATAAAATGCAAACAAAATAAGATGAGATCTCTATTGCATGAAACACCTAAACTGCCCACATACCAATACTAGAAACTTGTGGAAACTCAAAATCACCTAAAAAATTCTCAAAAACCTCCTAGTGCCCATGACAGTTGTGGGATCCATAAGAAGTATAAAGAACCCTAATCTATGGAAAATGAAAACAAATTAACCTCTAATTCATTTCTAAACCTACCTAAAAAACAACCTGTCATTCTTATTTTATTGCAAGACAATGTTATATGTGTATGCATGTGTATAACTCATTTCCCCTGACGTACCCATTTGTGTGGAGAGGGGGTTTGTTCATGTTTCCAAGTTTTCTATTTTTAAAACCAGTACAAGTTTCCACATTTCATGCAGCTTAAAATAAGATAAGATAATTTCATTAGTGTTGAACAAATGACCGCTAAGTAGGTTAATAGGAATGTTGAATACAATGATGTCAATACAAAGTGGGAGTGCTAAAAAGGCTTCTATACAAAGGCAAGATGAAAGAAAGCTCAAGATGGAGGGTTGTGTGACGAAGAGCCAGAGGAGGAGCTTGATTGTAAGCTGTGCTGCTGCTATAAAAACTGATGGAAAAAATTTTGATTGCAAGATAGAGATTATTAAGAAGACTATTGATATATTCAGGGTCCATTTAATCTTTACCACTGCTTGTAAAAATGTTTTCTTTCAGAGTCTTGAAACTAGAAATGTACTACTCAAAGGTAGTGAAATCCACCATTTTGAAGTTGGAGAGTTTTGATTCAAGTTTATTAATTTGAATGGTATTCACTACACCAGATAGTGTGGAAGGATTCCCAAACCTACTTTGCACTTTCGTTGTTTGTATGATGGATGAGATTGGGTTCCACGTACGAAGTGATCAATCCAAGAGCTCCATCATTCTTCAGAGATACAAAATTATTGCTGTCATCAATAGCAGAAAGAAATGGCTTCTCCAAATACATCCATGAACCCTTACTATGAAATAGCACTGCCATCTAAACAGCCCATGCATGATAGTTAGCCCATTGAGGCAGGGAAAAAGCCATACTCCATCTGAGGATGTCACAAAACCAGTGCAAATTTACAGCAACTTATGGCTCAAATATGGAGAAACCAAAGTGCACTGCCCAAAAGAAGTGGTCAAACTGACAGCAAATTCTTTAAATTTACAGCAACTTATGGCTGAAATAAGGAGAAACCAAAGTGCACTGCCCTAAAGGGGTCAAACCCACAGCAAATTCCTTAAATCCACCCCAAAAAAACAAGAAAAAAATTCCAAGAAGAGGTGCCCTGGTGAGGCTAAGGGTAGAAAACCCTGGAAACTGGCTGCTGTCCAAGAAACAGTGTAATATTCCCAAATTTTATGCATGCAACATCACTTAGGAGTTGTGCAATTTTGGAAATAATTAACGAGACTTAAATTTGCCTAAGGAGACTTTATTAAAGGAGAAAGGATGATATTTCCTAGGCAAGTTGGATGTCAGTTTAACATTATAAAGTGGAGTATCATGAAGTGACTTTATAAAAGTGAATTTAATAAAAATAATAATAATAATAATAGAGAGAAAAGGGAAGGTGAAGATGAAAAGACAAAACGGAAGGCGAAGATGAAAAGACAATCCTAAACTCATTAAAGAAGGGAATTGAGGAGACTCTAATTCAATGGTGCATTGTGTGAGTTTGGAGAGAGCGCTCTTGGAGAGAGTTGGAAGAGGAAGATGAGGACTTTGGAACCCTAGCTGCCATAGCAGACTTCGGTGTTGCAACAATACCCCCTAGTCTGAGAGTGAAGTCACTCAGATTTCACCGTAGAGCTTCAATGGAGAACGAGATTTGCAAGAAAAACTAAGGTATCCAAGTTCTATCAGTTAATTTTAGGAGCTTAGTTGGTATTTCTATATCGTTTTGGCAGGTAGAAGAACTTCATGAAAGTCTGAGCACACAAGCTTAAATTTTGAGCCTTGGCAATCGAGTCCCTTAGCCAAGCAGAGGTTGAGTTCGTTTTTTTAAGGTGCTGGTCACTGTGTGGAGAATATCTGAAGATGCTGGTGGTTCGAGCTATCCTTTTGAGAGGCAGCTCTAATGTTTAGTCACGGTTAGGAGTATCTTTCACTGTGGTCAAGTTTCCCTTCCTCCTAGGCTGCGTGTTACTCAATGTCTTGAGTGTATGGGCTGTAAGGGATGAAGCACTGTACAAGGAGGTCGTACTTCATAATCTGGTCATGAAACGAATTCTTAAGAGGTTGTACTCTGCTACTGTGTATGATCACGAGTTCTGGAAGCTGTATTGAGGAGGTCGAAGGTCATTTTCCATCTTTATTGTTGTTGTAGCTTCACTGTGGGACTGCATGCTATCTCAGGGTCAATCTTTATGTGTGATACTGTTGAAATAATGACCGCTGCCAATTGCTGTAGCTTGTTCGGCCACTATAAATTAATGCTGGAGCAGACATGATATTGCAGATTTATTTGAGGGTGTATATGCCAGGTTCTCCTCTCCACTGTGTTTTATTTTGCACAAATTACTAAGTACCTGAAATGAATATGGGTGTATAAAGATTTTTGTGTAATTCCTGAAGTTATATTTCAATGAGAGAGTAGTTACTGACTGCCAGTGTGAACATTAGTGTCATTGATACTGGTTGAGTTCAATATAAATGTAAATCTGATATTCTGAAGCAATTTCATTAGCATCTATTTCAGTTTCCTGTGGTTTTATGTAATAAGAACCTAGGAAAGCATCTACAGCAGTTAGTAGACCAACTGTTTGACGAAAGTATTCACTGAAGTAAACTATAAAAATTCAGAAATTTACAGGGTATATCTGGGAGGTTTCCAAGGTGGGATTTATATCAGCAATTTGTGTTATTTCTGCGTATAAGGTGTCATTCTAGTTACTGGTTACAATCTGATTATACCTTCTTATCCCAATATGCTGGTGTATAAATTGAACAAGCAAAAATTTACACCTACAGCAGCATGCCATTGAAGTGTTTGACGAAATAACACACAAAAAATATACTAAACTCAGAAAATTCAGTGACATTTTGGGATATTTCCTAGGTGGGAATTTTACAGTGGTATCAGAGCCCTAATCTTGGCTCAGCCTGTGGGAAACCCTCCATTTTATGATGACACCATAGCATGAATCTGGCCAGTTGTGGGTGATATCAAGGAGAAAAATCCAGGACCGGAATTAAAGGCTAAAGGTAACTAAGAGAAATGCTTCCCACTCAAAAATTCAAAAATTACAGTCAAGCTTTCACAAAAGTGACAGAACTTATAGAGGCTTGGGTCCGGTCAAAGAAAGCAAGAAAGGAAAAGGAAGGTTGCAAACTCGAAGATAAATCAGTGGCTACAAACCCGGAAGAATGTGGAAAAGGATATGAAGTTGGCCTCCCCAGAGATCATCCTCAAGATGGTGATGAAGCACTATGCAAGCCCATAGATGATTCTTTGACAAATAACAGAAAAGATCAAATTTTGCCAGGAAAATGTTGATTTAGTTTGTCAACCATCTGTTCATGTATGGGATGTGGATGGCACTAATGCTGAAGATTGCTCCATCATTGTCAAAGAGATTATTGCTATTCCATTGCAGAATGACAGGACACTTGAACAAAGATTAAAGGACAAAACTATGAAAGAGGTTTTTTCCAATTCTTGTAATGTTGGTGGTGACATGAGCAGAATTGGAAAGATAGACATTGGCAGAATTGGCCTAGCAGTAAATAAATTACTGTCTACTGATGTCTATGATATTGGGCCTCAGCATATCATGGGAAGCCTCATGGATCATATTCTTTTATTTACAAATGAACCACTTGTATCATATGCAGCAGAAGAGAGGCAGAAAGGACTTTGGACAGCCACTGTGTTTGATCGAGGCAAGAATAAGGAGGTTGGCATGGTACAGGGGTTTTACGAATCAACCTTAGGTGATGAGTTTGCCAATGAAATACAATTCAAAAATCTGTCTGAAGAAAAACACCGTAGTATATTCACTGGGGTTTCCACATCGTCTTCCAAAGCAAGTCTTTAAATGTTTTGGCAGACTGGGAAAAACTGAAAGATGAAAACAAGGAATTTGAACATGGGAACCATGTAGATATTGGTTACATCACTCAAAATACTGAAGATTTAAAGATCAAAGACACCATTGAGCATAACATCATAAAAAACCAGAGAGATGCAGAAGGTAACAGGGGTGTTTCGCCTAACATGTTGATGGTTGAACAGAAGGGCTATTTGAAGCTTGCCAGCCTTCCGTTTGCAGATACTTCCATGAAGGTTGATAGAACAACTACTCCAGCCGGCAGAGTGGGTTCATCAATACAAGAAATTACTAAGAAGATGGGGTTCAGTTGTACGAAGGCATTCAACAGGTGGATTTGGGATCCTGGCATAGATATGCAAATTCTGGATCATTTACAACTAGAGTTTCCCAGGTATGTGTGGGATCCGGGAATACAGTTCCAATTTGCTTGAGGACAAGCAATTTTTGGCGGGGAGGACTATAATGTTCGCAAATTTCATGCATGCAAAAATCACTTAACAGTTTTGCAATTTTAGAAATAATTAACAAAGGGACTTAAATTTGCCTAAGGAGACTTTATTAAAGAAGGAGAAAGGATGATATTTCCTAGGCAAGTTGGATGTAACTTTACAAGTGGAGTATCATGAAGTGACTTTATAAAAGTGAATTTAATAAAAAGAAAAAAAATAATAGAGAGAAAAGGGAAGGTGAAGATGAAACGACAAAAGGGAAGGCGAAGATGAAAAGGCAATCCTAAACTCATTAAAGAAGGGAATTGAGGAGACTCTAATTCATTGGTGCATTGTGTGAGTTTGAAGAGAGAGCTCTTGGAGAGAGTTGGAAGAGGAAGCTGAGCGCTTTGGAGCCCTAGCTGCCATAGCAAACTTCGGTGTTGCGACAATATCCCCTAGTCTAAGAGTGAAGTCACTCAGATTTCACCGCAGACCTTCAATGGAGAACGAGATTTGCAAGAAAAACTGAGGTATCCAAGTTCTATCTGTTAATTTTAGGAGCTTAGTTGGTATTTCTATATCGTTTTGGCAGGTAGAAATCTGACCCTTGGAAATCGAGTCCCTTAGCCAAGCAGAGGTTGAGTTTGTTTTTTTAAGGTGCTGCTCACTGCGTGGAGAATATCTGAAGATGTTGGTGGTTCAAGCTATCCTTTTGAGAGGCAGCTCTAATATTTAGTCACGGTTAGGAGTATCTTTCACTGTGGTCGAGTTTCTCTTCCTCCTGGGCTGTGTGTTACTCAATGTCTTGAGCATATGGGCTGTAAGGGATGAAGCACTGTACAAGGAGGTCGTACTTCATAATCTGATCATGAAACGAATTCTTAAGAGGCTGTACTCTGCTGCTGTGTATGACCACGAGTTCTGGAGGCTGTATTGAGGAGGTCGAAGGTCATTTTCCATCTTTATTGTTGTTGTAGCTTCACTGTGGGACTGTGTGCTATCTCAGGGTCAATCTTTATGTGTGATTATGATACTGTTGAAATAATGACCGCTGCCAATTGCTGTAGCTTGTTCGGCCACTATAAATTAATGCTGGAGCAGACATGATATTGCAGATTTATTTGAGGGTGTATATGCCAGGTTCCCCTCCCCACTGTGTTTTATTTTGCACAAATTAAGTACCTGAAATGAAAAAGGGTGTATAAAGATTTTTGTGTAATTCCTGAAGTTATATTTCAATAAGAGAGTAGTTATTGACTGCCACTGTGAACATTAGATTCATTGATACTGGTTGAGATCAATATAAATGTAAATTTGATACTCTGAAGCAATTTCATTAGCATCTATTTCAGTTTCCTATGGTTTTATGTAATAAGAACCTAGGAAGGCATCTACAGCAGTTAGTAGACCAACTGTTTGACGAAAGTATTCACTGAAGTAAACTACAAAAATTCAGAAATTTACAGGGTATATCTGGGAGGTTTCCAAGGTGGGATTTATAGCAGCAATCTGTGTTATTTCTGAGCATAAGGTGTCATTCTAGTTGCTGGTTACAATCTGATTATACCTTCTTATCGGAATATGCTGATTTACAAATTGAACAAGCAAAAATTTACACCTACAGCTGCATGCCATTGAAGTGTTTGACGAAATAACACACAAAAAACATACTAAACTCAGAAAATTCAGTGACATTTTGGGATATTTCCTAGTTAGGAATTTTACAAACAGCGTGCCAAAAACCCTAATTTCAGATCTATATTTGCCTTGAAATAGAGCTGAAACCCTAATTTCTGATCTGAAAAAAAATATCTTTAAAAGTGCAGGATAGAGGAAGGAAAATCCACACTAGTTCAGATACCATGTTAGAAATCATGAAGTCGAGTATCCACAGTGAATTCTCCAACAAACCCTGACCCCATAAGATAAAACAAGCTGACATATAACCATACCTTAATTATTAACACATAAGACTTCAAAAAGTGTGCAGCACAAGTACAATGAAATAGTATAGGTGCCCTTAGGAAAAAGAATGAATAAGCACACTTAATGAGATATGTTATAAATGAGGGGGGGTTGTGTATTTGTACCACTCGACTAGGGTTAAGGCACTAGCCCAAGGAGGAGGCTAGCCAACTTTACCCTACATTATAATAAAATACAGTAGTGTAATAATAACTGTAAAAACCCACAAGTCGGCCCATAAAGAGCCTCAACTACCCCGATAGTGCACTGTCACATAACTACTGAAGATTAGAGAAAATATCTCAATAAGTTTTCTCTTCTAAAAATACTAAATAGCAAAAGCACCCTCTCCAAAATTAGCAACATCATACTTTTCTAAAGATACCACCCTACTATTAACATAGCACAAAATAACCATTCAAAAGATCTAAAAAAGGTGCACCCTCCTGCTGCAAGAACTCAAGGAAAAATCTAAAAATAAGTCCAAGGTTTTGTGCCCTACTGCTGCTTGCATGCTGACTCAGAATGGAAAACTGTGCGTGCATGAAAACAATGTCTGTCTGCATGTTGAATCCTCCAGAAAAACGGGCATAAAAACAGTGCTTCAATTCTCATGACAAACACTTGAAGCATGATGAATATATGCTAAAATTAGACTCATTGCAGCACCCTGGTCCCTCACTTGTTTTTTCGCAACTGTTAACAAAAGGGCACCAAATTTGGAAAAGGCAGCACTTCATGCTGAAGATAAACTATTGAAATCAGCACCTTAACTGCAGATCCCAATGCAATTCAACCCAAGGACAGCACCCTGCTCTGCTGGTGGAATTATCTTTCATTAAATGTCAATTAGATGCTAAAGATCAGACATAGGAGAGTTTACTTATGCACCAGGTCATAGACAATCCAAATTATATTTCACTGAGCTTGAAGCATAAGCTGCCTTTACTGATAACTTCTCCAGCATTGAAATGAATCTAGGAATTAGCTTAGGGAATATGCTACCTAGCCACATACAATTTCCGGCACTGGTATGTCTTAAAATAGGTCTAATATCTCTCAAGAGTCAAAACAACAATGATGACAATCTAAATCCCTGAAGGGCAGTGAAAAGCAGGTAGTGATCATCCTCAAGATATGTCCAATGATGCCCACATGAGAAGCACCCTTCTCCAAGATGATATGGACTTCTAAAAGGTTGGAAACTCTCAGATAAGGGCTACCACCTTCTGCTGATATGAGATGCAAATATGAGTGTTGATGGTAGTTCCGACTCAAGGATGGTATCCCCTCACGGATGCTAAGAATCCCAAGACTCCACATGCAGAAATTAAAGAACAACCCACAAAAAATTGAAATTGGACTTGACTGTGACCTCTTAACCTTTTTCAATTCATAACAGCAGAAATTAGATGTATCTTTAAGACACAAAAATCATAGGTAACTGCATAAGGTCAAAAGATTATGCCTCTATAATTCTTGAAGACCACCTGTAACACAACTTTTGAGCCTTGACCGTATGATTACCTTTAAGCAAAATAATCAGACTCTAGTGTCTGTATACATCATGAAAATATCATAATACAATTCCTTCTAAACTTGACATAAACACTTTGATTATGAAGAATATGTCACGATAACACTTAATAATTCAAAACACACTGAAATGTAGAGCATAAAACTCAACTCAAGACCAAAAAACCAACTACAAACTTGAATCCAAACCAATGTTGTGATAATCGTGAACGGGCTTAAATCGACAAGGGTCCAAAATCGGAAAAAATCATAAAAATCGGCAAATAGAAAGAAAAAAAATCAATTTTTTTTCATTTTTTTAATATCTAAAGCATCCACAACATAAAATAAATGCATTGACACATAAATATGAAAAGAGAACTAATATATAAGATTTGTAATATGTATAGTGCTACATCACACATAATAGTGAATCATGTCCTGAATAGTGAGTCCTGACTCGACCTCAAAATATAATAATGTATCTCATATCACGAGTCATAATATCATATACAATAAATTGAACCAAGCAACTAGTACTACTGATTTCCTCTGCCCCTTTTGCGAGAAAATATAAAAGCTTTACCTCTAGATGAGGAAGGTCGTGGGGCTGGCAGCGGACTATGTTGTGCTCTAGAAGTTGAAGAACTAGGAGCTATAGGAGGTAGACCACATCCTCTACTGGTGACCATGGTAGGTGGTGTCACCTCCTCCTCTTCCTCTGCAGTTGCTACCCCCTCCACTACCTCCTCTAACCAATCAGGGGTCAATTCCATGATAGGCTAACCCTCCATGTAGAAGTGGTGTCAATCCCTTCCAATGAGATGGCCTCCATGTCAGGTGTCCTCTCAAGTTGCCTCATCCACAATTGGAGATTGTAGTAGACATAGACCATGTCGTTAACGCACTGGGACTCCAACCTGTACAAGGGTCATAAATTATAATAATAAAATAATAATTATAACAAAATAAAAATAATAAATTATATTGTTTATTATTTAATGAATTCAAAAAATTAATTGGAAAATTTTTAACCTGTTGAGCTTCTTGGTGCGTATTTATTCAAATACACTCCAGTTGCACTCGCATCCGAAGGAGCTACATGTTTGGCTAAGTACTTGAATGGAAAGCCCTTGGAGATTGGGTACTCTTCCACCAAAGCTTCCCCACCATGCATCTACAACAAATAAGCCAAACATAAGAAAAAAATGAAATTTGAAAGTTCAAGCAAAGTATGAAGAGACAATGAAAATTGAAATAAACTAAAGCTTACCTGCCATTTTGGTTTTCCTATCATGGATAGCCATGTCAAAGCTAAATGTGCCACTTGCCATCCTGCATATCTCCATTTTTTTGGAGATTTATGCACGTTCTGCTGGAGATGTCACCATCCTCTGAACAAGTAAAGAATCCATCCATGACCTCAGCATCAAATAAGAAACCACAGAAGTAAGAAAATGAGGGGTTCAGGTAGATCCCTACAGCATGAATAGAACGATAGTGTATTGTTCCATTGCTCATCAATCACTTACCATATCAATTGTTGTTTCTCAAACCTCTCATCCCCCGTATCATCATAATAGTTGTGAATGGATTCTTTGGCCCTATCCATGGCCTCATACAAGCACAGTTTTAAAAACCAAACGGCGTAAACAGTGAACTAGTCAAGCCGACTAATTCACTAGCAAATCTAGCTGGATCGACCACAAAACCAGGTTTATGCCCCCATTTCAGCGAATTTTCACAAAAACCTTACCTAACCGGCCAGTTTATGACGAAATCGACCGGTTTATGGGTAACCAGTCGGTTCCGTCATAGACCAGTCGATTCAATGCCAAGGTCACCGCGGACCCATCGGGCCGGTTTTTGGAAGCTTCTTAGGTGGTTTGGAGGGAAATTAAGGCTTGTTTCCCTCCAAAAACACCTTCTCCAAGCCAATAAAAGGAGGTCACCCCCCTCATTTGCCTCACACATCTCATTTGAAGTTTTTGTGAGTTTCATTGAGAGCTTGGAGAGTGTTGAGTTTTTGTTGGAGTAGTCATTTTTGGAGGCTTGGAGTTGGACTTGGAGCTATTTTGGAGATAGTTTGGAGCTGTTCGTAGAGTTGGCATCTTCAAGAGGATTTCCAGGTAAGGATTTTCACTTGAAAATTTTCATATTTCACTGTTGTCCATGTATTTAATTTTTTTATGTGTTCTATGTTATCAAATCTCTAGTTCTATGCTATCAAATTTTGTAGGCTAAATATGCATTTTTTTCCTAAATTTATCTTAGGTTTTCCATTTTTCTTAGCTGCAATTTTTTTTATTCGCAGATTTCTTTGCAAATTTCAATTATTTCTAGTCACCATGGCTCCAAAAGCCAAGGACACTGCATGGGTTCATTGTGATGTGATTGATGGAAAAATGATATGCAAATTTTGCAATAAATCTATTGGAGGTGGGGGTATTCTTGGGTTGAAACAACACTTGGTTGGGATAAGAGGCCATGCAAAGCCATGTGAAGCACCAAAGGAAGTGTTAGGTCCTATTAGGGCATAATACCCTGCCAAGTTTGAGAAGTTTGAGGAAAATAAGACTAGGGAGAAGGTTATCCAAGAAGAAATTGCAAGGAAGAGGGAAATATTACAAGCCATGAAAGAGAGTGGGTATGATGATTTTGAGATTCAAGACTCCTCTTCTATCCCTTCCACCAATGACCCCTTTCACTATGTTCCTCCTACTCTTGGGTTTTATCATCAAGGCCAACAATCTAAAGGAACAAAGAGGCTGAACATCCAGAGTTATTTCTCATCCTCTGCCACCACTGCCTTTTCTAATCCCACTTCCTCCCAGCTAAGTCGTCAACCCACTTTGGATGAACATTGGAAAAAACAATGCAAAGAATCTTCTTTTCAATACATTGCTAGATGGTGGTATGATGCAGATATCCCATTTAATGTTGCTCGCTCACCTTATTACCAAGCTATGTGGGACTCTGTTATAGCTACAGGAAAGGGCTTCAAAGGCCCTACTATGCATGACTTGAGGGGAGCTCTTTTGCAAAAAGAGATTTCTTCCATTGATGAGTATTTGGTTGAGTATAAAGAGTCATGGCTCAAAACAGGTTGTTCCATCATGTCAGATGGATGGACCGATGGAAAGAACTGCACTATCATTAATTTCCTTGTTTCTTACCCTCAAGGAACCATGTTTTTTAGATCAGTTGATGCCTCTGATAAGGTGAAGGATGCAACCCTTCTATTCGAGCTTTTGGATGAGATTATTCAGGAAGTGGGGGTGCAGAATGTTGCACAGGTCATCACAGATAATGCCTCAAACTATGTTCTTGTTGGAAAGATGCTTGAGTCCAGATATAAGACCATATTTTGGACTCCATGTGTTGCACATTGCATACACCTCATACTTGAGGACATTGGCAAAATGGAGTGGGTAAAAAACACTGTAGTGCATGCCAAGTGCATTACAAAATACATCTTCAACCACTCATGGGTATTGAGCCTAATGAGGAAAAACATTGGGCAAAGAGCTTGTTAGGCCTGCAATTACGAGATTTGCAACTCACTTCCTCACGTTGCAATGTCTCAATTCTCAACAAGAAAACTTGCAGAAAATGTTTTCTTCTGATGATTGGATTGAATCTCGGTGGGCTTGTAGACAAGATGGCAAAGACACCAAAAACAAAGTTTTTGACAATTCTTTTTGGAAAAGGTCTGCAGAGCTTGTGAAAATTACCGAGCCCCTTGTTAAGGTGCTACGGATGATGGATGGGGGGAAATTGGCCATGGGCTACATTTATGAGGCTATGGATCAGGCAAAGGAGCAGATACAAGAAGCTTACAAGGATAAGTTAGCTAAATATGGGCGTATATGGGAGATCATTGATAACAGATGGAACAATCAACTCCATCGTCCTATACATGCAGCTGGGTATTTTTTGAACCCAAAGTATCATTATAAAGCTTAGCTAGGAGATCTACAGGTTGGGGAGGTCAGAGATGGATTGTATGATTGCTTGGAGCGCATGGTCCCTAACCATGCAGACCAGTTGGAAATACATAGACAACTTACTCTTTTCAGTATGGCAGTAGGTACCTTTGGCAAAAACTTGGCAAAGATGGCAAGAGATGTGGATCAACCAGGTAAGCAATTCCAATTTGTTTTTCTTTTAAAGTTCAATTGTTTACAAATTTATAATTCAAATTATCTGTAAATACTTGTAAACAAGTAATGAAATAAACTAAGTTACTAATTAATGTCTCTTTTTTTACAGCACATTGGTGGGAGTCATTTGGAGGCCAATGTCCTCAATTGCAAAAGTTTGCAGTTAGAGTCCTCAACCAAACTTGTAGTGCTTCAAGTTGTGAGCACAATTGCTCTGTTTTTGAGTGCATACACACGAAGAAGAGATATTGTTTGGAACAAAAACAGTTAAATGATCTTGTCTTCGTGCAATACAACCTTCGACTAAGGTGCAACCAAATGATGAAAGACCTAATCTAGATCTCATTGTGTTGGACGATATTGATCCAACATCAGAATGGGTGGTGGAGACTGAAGATCCTAAGTTTGATGTTGATTTTGATATTGACATGGCATTGGGGGGGATGAAGCAGATTTGGTAGTGCCATCAGAACCAGAATTAGTAGCCACATCAAGCAAAGGCAAACAACCAATGGAAGGTATTGGTCGTGTAGCTCGACCAACTCATGCTTCCATTAGGTCCACTTCTATTGGTGGCAGTGCTACAACTGAGGTTGCACATGAGGTTGAGGCATCCTTAGACTCTAATCCAGATGATGTTTATGTAGCTCCTATTGATGATCTTGTGTCTAGTAGTGGTGATGAATTTGATCATTGATATGTAGTTCATGTTGATCACTGATATGTACCAATAGACTTGTAGTCATGTAGTAGGTCAATGGCCCCATAGCTTGTAGCATTGTTTTTGGACTTTATAGGCCATTTAGAGCCTCATTGCTTATGTATTTTGTCAATGATATGTATTGCACTTGGTGCCATTTTGAAATATTCACCTTTACATCGTATATAGATGAGCAAACTTTGCATATTTTGTCTCTATTGGTTTGGTTTTAAATCTTAAAAAGAGTTTTTTTCATTAAAAATTAATTATTTCATGTATTTTTTTAAAAACTGGTTCATTGAGATCTGACCAGTACCAATTCGACCGGTTCAGGTTTGAAACCCAATTTATTAGGTGGACCGGTCCAGTCACCGGTTCCGATTTTTAAAACTATGTATACAAGTAGCCCATTGTGGGCTTGTATCCATCAACTAATCGAAGAACCTTTACCAAAGGTTCAGTAATGCAACACACCTCCTGCAATCCTGCCCAAAAGCTATCCTGGTATGAAACTAGCCTGCATATGCCCTCTCCCTATGGTTTTTGGCTAAATGACGAAGCATGCCACTCGTATGAAAGAAACATCTTTTTCACATCCCACATAGAATTCAAGAGGGATTGAAGAGATATGAAGGTAGTGGCAAACCGTGTAATAGCGGGGCACAACAATTCCTTGTTGTTAGTGAATGCTCTCATCAAATGATGCACGGATGCATGATTATATATAAATTTTGTGATGTTTTTTTATGATTCAACAATATTCTTGACAAAAGGAATTTTTCTTATGTCCTCCAACATCAAGTCAATGCAGTGTGCAACACAAAGTGTCCAAAATATGTTAGGATGCCACTCCATAAGCATCTTTCCAGCAGCAACATAATTAGCAGCATTGTCCATTATGACCTGGGTCTTGGACAACATGTTGTGGACCCACCTCCTGAATGAACACATCCAACAAATCACATAATAATCGTGCATCTTTGATATGTGAAGATGCATCAACAGATTTCATAAACATTGTCCCCTTGGGACAATTAACCAAGAAGTTAATAAGGGTTCTACCCTTTTGATCAGTCCAACCATCTGACATCACAGTGCATCCTGTTTGTGCCCATGAGCCCATAAGCTCCTCCAATATCTTAGTGCATTCGGCCTTTTCATTATGAAGAATACACCCTCTAAAGTCATTATAGGAAGGGGCTTTGTACCCCGGGCCAATAATAGCAATAACATTAGTCGCAAACTGGAAAAATGGATTGTTCTTGGCAATGTTGAAAGGAATATCACTCCAAAGAAGACACCTGCCCAACAGCTTGTCAGCTTCTTCCTTCTCTATTTTTTAAGAGCTGACCAGGTGTGGTTCTAGGAACAAAAAATAATGACGCAGTTGTGGGGTTGGTTGTAGAAATTCATGATGAAGAAGAACCAGTATCACTCTCAAGGTCACCTCCCAATCCCATCGCTCCACCCCCTGCCATTTGACTCTTCAGAGCTACCTTGGTCAATTTGGTCATCTCTATATCTTCCAATGATTTGAGGGCTCTACGGATGATTTCTGAAGTTGTGTTTGTGCAAAGCCCTACTTTATGTCCAGGAATTTGTACGAAGTGGAATTTCAATCTATATACTCCCCCCGTCATATGTTGCCCACATAACTTACAAGTCAAATTTGATCTGTCAAAGCCTCCATCAGGTTCACCAAATTCCCACATAGAGTCCAATTTCCTTGGCATGTTTGTAACTTTGTTGAACGCTTGAGTTTTAATGTAAGATTGAAGTTTTAACCTAAGGCGCAAGAAGAATTGCAAGTTAAACAAATGAAATTAAAATTTACATACAACATTTTCAATTTTTTGCCACAAAAAAAAAAACCCTCAACTCAATGCAACAATAAAGGTAAAAAAACACATTCAAACCTAAGCAAAAATCATGGAAAAAAACTAGGGCACAAGAAGAATTTAAACAAATAAAACTATCAATCAAGATTTTGCATTTTTGACAAACAAACAAAAAAACTCTCAACTAAATGCAACAAAAACGACAAAAAAAACACACTCAAATCCAAGCAAAAATAATGGAAATATATAGGTGACTGAAACCCAAGGAAAAACAAGGAAAAAATAAAAAATAGGGCCAAATTTGATATGCATACTTGAAAACCACACCCTACTAAAGAAACTTGGTCCAAACTTGAATTTTTTTTGCTTGGGATGCTAAATTCCTTCACTTTTCTCCTCTCTTGCCCTTGTAGATGAGTTCTCCTCCTCCTTAGCTCTCACCCTTGCCCTTTGTTTGCAAAATGAATAAAAAAAACCCAAAAAAGCATTTAAAAACTCGTTGTTGCGTGGCCCCGCGATTTTTTCAAAGCAAAAAAATCGCTAATTTAATTGTTGCCGCAAAAAAGAAAAATCGCGACGTTCGCAACGCTGATTCAAACCATCAAATCCTACTTATGAAATCAAAGATAACACACCACATTTGATAGAAACTAAACACACACAAATTGATAGGGCTCACAACCAATCAACGTACTTAAATAGTCGGTGTAGCCACCCATGTGATTGGTTAATCTTGCAAGATCAATCATTGTAATCAAAGCTCTAGTGTAACCAATCATATTGTCAATCCACTCTATGAGATGGCTTGGTTTGCTCAACAACTAGACAAGACAAACTGTTGTTGTTTGCAACCCACACCACAACCAATCACTGGTATCAAAGCTCATAGTCTTGGCTCAGCCTGTGGGAGCAGCATCGGTCTATGACACCAAAAGATCAACAGAACATGACTTATCGAAGGCAGAGATATAGGAGCAGAGAGAGGCGTAGTGCACGTACAGCGTGTCTCAGTTTTGGTGGACAACAGGGTGACCCATAACTTCATTGATGCACAGATGGTGCACAGGAGAGCGATCACGACCGAGGAGTTTGAGGGGTTCTCAGTCCTTGTGCCAGGGGATAGGACCATGCAGTGTACACGCTATGTTCCCGCTTTGACAGTGACCATGGGGAACTATTTAGTCACGAATCATTTCTTCATGGTGGATGTACCAGACACCAATGTGGTGATGGGTGTCCAGTGGCTCTATTCTCTTGGGCAAGTCACTACTGATTGGAGGAAGTTGGAGATGGAATCTACAGGGCCAGATGGAAACTTGGTTGTCGTTAGGGGCATGCACTCTTACCCATCACAGACCAATGTTCCACCAAGTTTCCGAGATGTGGGGACAAGGGAGCGGGGATACGCAGGAGCGACCTAAGCAAAAGCTCCCCACAAATTTTTAGGAAACATAGGGGGCGTCGGGGTCTTAAAAACTTATACATATGAAATATATGATATATCATTGAGATTTTAATATTTATAATGTAATTGTCTTTATCATTATATAATTGTTAAAATTGGAAACTAGGGCCAAAATCCACATGGGTCATCTTATTTATGATAGCTTATTTTTCTTGGATTCTCTCTCCGAGAGGTGTAGGATTGATCTAAAGATCATTCGATTCTTGCATGTATAAATGAAGTTATGAATTTTTTTTAATTATGGTCAAATTGTCAAGGTCGACCAGCAAACTTATGGAGGCTCAGAAACCCAACAGTCACGTCTATTCATCCTCAACGTTGCATATAAATAGAAGGTAACTTAGCCTCATTTGGACACCCTCATCTTCACACTTCTCTCTCTCTCCCCTCATTGATTGGGTACGGATTTTTGGGCCTCTCTCTCTCCACAAGACCGAAATTTCAGGAGTGAAATTTCAAGAGAGCGAAATTTCAAGAGGCCGAAATTTTAGGAGGCCAAAATTTCAAGAGAGCGAAATTTCAGGAGAGCGAAATTTCAAGAGGCTGAAATTTCAGGAGATCGAATTTCTGGACAGTTTGACCAAGCGTCGACCAACATGCATTGGCCTCCTTTGATTGCGTTTTTGTGAGGGCTATCTCTGTTTGGGCAGGTCGCATTTTTGGGCACAGAAATCAAGGCTAAACATTGATTGTTGACCAGCGTTGACTGCAACTAGGGTTGACTGCAGGTGGGTTGTTTGACCAGACTTTGACTGGGCTGAATTTGACTGTTTTGAGGGTTGTTTTATCTTGTTGTTTGGAGGCTGAAGTTGACCGATTTGCTGAGGGTCAAATCTGCCCTGTTGACTTTTCTGGTTATGGCTCTTTTGTCACTGTTATAAATTATCAGATTTGTAAATTGTACTATCTCTCTCTGCTAAACTATTGAAGACTAAAAGAAGATTTGATCAAGGGTTTCCCCACATTGGGGTTTGTCCCTAGTTGGTGCCACATCTTGTTTCCTCTTGTCTTCTACTGTTTATGTTTATGTTTATGTTCTATCTGCATTTTACTATCATGTTGATGTGATTGCTAATCTGAATATTGATACTGGGCTAATAAAGAAATTGAAGTAAAATTGCTCTAAAGCATAGAACATACCATTGTTGCCTAAAATTAACATGGTATCAGAGGTGAGGTGAAGACAAAGCCCAAGCAAGAGTGAAAGAGCAATCACCAAAGGCAGTTGGACAAGGACAAAAGGTTCAATGGGTTCCTCATCCTACTTCCCGATTGAAGACAAGCTCCATGATAAATCTGACTATCATGGATGGAAAATGTCTCTTGATTTGACCTTGGAAAAAAAAGAAGTGATGGATTATGTGCAAGGTAAAATCGTTGAAACTCCTTCAAATGCACCGGCTGCTGCGAAGACCAAGTACAATAGGGCTGAAGTCAAAGCAAAGAAGATTATCAGGGATTCCAATGACAAGCATCTGGTGGCCTACATCTCTGAATTGAAGACCTCCAAGGAGATCTACAACAAGTTGGTCGGCATGTTCAAGGTTAGTAATGCTAATCAAATTCTATTTCTCAAGAATAAGTTGAAGGACATTAAGAAGGGAAAGGTCGAAGGACATTCAATCATATTTCTTGAGGATTACTGAGATCAAGAATGATCTACTCTTGATTGAAGAAGTCATTCCTGATAAGGAACTTACTCTCACCACCCTTGGAGGACTCCCACCTGAGTGGTATGTATTTAGAACCACCGTCCTCAACAATGATCGAATTCTAGGATTTGAAGAATTGATGTCAAGATGCATTCAAGAAGAAACAAGAATGGTGGAGCAAGAAACGCCTTCTAATAGAAGCAACCCCACTGCATTCTTCGTTCATGCCAAAAGGAGAAATAATGTGGGTTCTAAAGGTCATTTCCATGGAAAGCCTGGATCTAAGGGAGGAAGGAAGGGCAGGTGCTTTGTTTGCAATAAGTTTGGCCACAATGTAAGGGAGTGTCCAAATAGAAGGAACACATCGCATGATGATGATCACAATCATTGCAAGGGCAACTTCAACAACAACGATCAAAGGAATGGCAAGTCCAATGGCAAAGGAAAAAGGAATGCGGGAAGTCAAGGAAATGGTCAACACTCCAAGAAATCAAGGAACTCCAGGGATGAAGAATCAAATGTTGTTAACAATAAGCAAAAAGAGTACTATCTTATATCGGCCCTATCCATTGCCTCTCCTCCTGACACTTTAGGAAATTGGCTGATTGATAGTGGTGCCTCAAGGCACTTCACCGGATACAAGGAAGCCCTCTCTACTCTGATAGAAAAGGAGACAAACTTGGAGATCATCCTTGGAGACGATGCCACCTATCCCGTGAAGGGAGTAGGGAATGTTACCCTTCAATTGAATCAAGGTAACACTATTCATTTGCAAGAAGCACTATATGTACATGATCTCAAGAAGAACCTGGTGTCCATTTCAACCATGGAGGACAAAGGATTCAAGGTGGCATTCATCGATGGAAAGATACGTGTTTGGAAAAGAAAGTTTAAAGATGCTTTTAATCTTGGATTCAGGGTTGAAACTTTGTATCAAATTGGAGGAAGTCCATTGGGAGCCATGTCTTGCAACACATCTCTACAATCTGAACTATGGCACCAGAGGTTTGCCCATCTTCATTATAAGGCCCTACCCAATGTGAGACAGATGGTGACAGGTATGCCCGAGTTCAAAGTAGAGCATGAAGGTGTATCTCTGGGATGGGCCAAAGGAAAACTTACAAGGGGACCATTCCCCTCAAGTAATAGCAAGACCACAGATATATTGCAATTGATCCACTCCAAAATATCTAGTATGATGCCCATAAACTCTTTGGGAGGATACTTATATTATCTCACATTTACGGATGATTATTCTCGCAAGACCTGGATCTACTTCTTGAAGAAGAAGGTTGAAGTGTTCACTTGGTTCCGACACTTCAAAGCCTTGATCGAAAACCAATCCGAGTACGAATCCGACGAATTCCAAGATTATTGCAAAGAAGTTGGCATTAAGAGGGAGACTACAATGCTATACACTCCTGAGCATAATGGTGTGGCTGAAAGGAAGAATCTCTCTATTGTAGAAGCAGTTCGTGCCATGCTTCATGATCAAGGCCTTCTAAAGTTCCTATGGGCTGAAGCTGCAAATATCGCCGTGTATGTTCAAAATCGATGCCCTCATCAAGCATTGGACTCCAAGACTGTCGAATAAATGTTCACTGGTAAGAAACCCGATGTCTCTCAATTTAGAATTTTTGGAAGTCTCGTATATTTTCATGTGCCGAAAGAGAAGAGAAGCAAATTGGGTGCATCTGGGAAGAAAGGAATCTTTGTGGGTTATAGTGAAAATTCTAAGGGATATAGAATTTATGTCGCTGGTCAAAAGGAAGTTGAGATAAGTCATGATGTCACCTTCGACGAAGACATGGCCCTCAGGAAGATCAACAACTTTCCTATCCTAAGGAAGGACAAAGAAGCTGACACCGGAAATCAGGGTGCAAAAGAAGGCGAAACGATGCTTGATGTTGATGAACCTATGGATCCTATTGATCCTCCTCATGAGCCCTCCTCCTCCAAAAGGAGAGCCTCATGGCTTAGGGAGACTCTTGAAGATGCCGAGAGACACATTGCACCAAGGGGGACTTTTCGTGAGAGCAAGAAGCCAAACAGGTATCAAGGATATTTGACCGCAATGAGCACTATCATTCAAAATGAGCCTTCATCATTCGAAGAAGTCGTGAAGCATCAAGTATGGAAGGATGCTATGAATGAAAAATACGAGTCAATTAAGAAGAATGATGTCTGAGATGTGATCCCTAGACCCCAGGACAAATCGGTTGTCACCTCTAAGTGGCTCTACAAAATCAAGCATGGAGCTTATGGAAGGGCAGAAAAGATCAAGGCTCGCTTTGTTGCTCGAGGTTTCTCTCAAAAGGAAGGCCTAGATTACGTTGAGATATTTGCAGTTTGCACCTGCTGACCGATACACCACCATCCACTCGATCATAGCCCTTGTTGCCTCGCTAGGATGGAACCTTCATCAGATGGATGTCAAGGTCGCTTTCTTGCATGGTTCAATCAAAGAGGAAGTCTATGTGGAACAACTTGAGGGGTTTGAGGTTCATGATCGGGAATCTCATGTATGCAGGTTGAAGAAATCTCTCTATGGATTGAAGCAAGCACCTCGGGCTTGGTATGAGAGGATCGATAGCTATCTGATGAAATTGGGATTCACTAGAAGTGAAGTCGATCTGAACCTTTACTTTAAGGTTGAAAAGGATAAACCTCTCATCATGGTACTTTATGTGGACGACCTCTTTCTGACAGGTGCAGACCCTCTCATTCACAAATGTAAGAGGGAGTTGGCTTTTGAATTTGAGATGAAGGACCTAGGACCGATGCACTATTTCCTAGGGTTGGAGGTCTGGCAAAATCCAGGTGAAATTTTCCTCTCTCAAGGAAAATATGTTGTGAAGATATTAGAAAGATTTAGGATGGTGGACTACAAACCTGTGACTACTCCGATGGAACTTAACTTTAAGAAGTTATGTGGTGGTATTGCTGGACCTGAATTGGGAAATGCCTCTGAGTATCGTCAACTCATAGGAGCACTGATGTTCTTGGTGAACTCTCGTCCAGACATATGTTTTGCAATTAACACATTGAGCCAATATATGGTTGAGCCTCAACATTTACATTGGATTGGTACCATGAATCTTCTGAGATATCTTCGGGGCATAATCACTCATGGACTAAGATACACTGTCGGAGATGTGAGGCTGCATGATTATTCTGATGCTAATTGGGTTGGCAGTGTGGTGGATCGCAAGAGCACTTCTGGATGTTATTTTTCTTTGAGTTCTACTTCGATATACTAGATGAGAAGGAAGCAGAAATAGGTGGCCTTGAGCACCGCCAAGGCCGAATACATAGCTGCTAATATGGCCTCCGGTGAAGTTGTCTGGTTGAGGAAGCTCTTTAGTGAGTTGTTTGGACATGTGTTAGATCCCACCGTGATCCTCTGCGACAACCAGAGTGGGATCAGATTATCAGAGAATCCCATGCTTCATGATCGCTCCACGCATATAGATATCAGGTACCACTTTATCTGGGATATGGTACAACGAGGAGCAATAAGGCTCCATCACATTGGGACTGATGAGCAAGTCACCGATATTATGACAAAGCCCCTAGGGAAGGTCAAGTTGTTGGCCTTCCAAGAACGACTTGGAGTTGTGGAGAGACCCTCTTATGAGGGTCTTGTATGAGATGGACACTGAACTCTAGGAGCTCTGGGGGGCTTAGGGTACTTCTTGGAGCGATGAGAAACAATAGGGTGAGTGGTTCGGCCTTCCCTTGGTGGTTTGTTGTGTACAGGGTGAGTGGTTCAGCCTACCCCTGCGATACCCCTTGGCATCATGTAGGCAAGATGAGCAGTTCATCCTTCTCCTGCTGAGACATCCTACCCATGTAGTCTGGGACTCATGGGAAGTACCTCTCATCTGGCCAATGAGTAGGGAAATGAGGATAGGGACCATAGTACTACCGATGGACGCATCGTGTACTACTGTACTCCCTATGCTAGGATGACCAATATTGATCTGGGATCAATTAGCACTGACTTCAGGTCAATAAGAGTGGTATGAGACACTCTCTTTTGATTGGAACTGACTTCGGGTCAGTAAGAGTGGTATGACACACTCTCCTTTGATGACTGACTTCGGTTCAGTAGAGAATGGTATGATACATTCTCGATCACTTCTTCTTCTTCATAGTTCAACAGTGCATTCATGGCAGAGATAGTATAGATTGGCAAATGGATTAGCAGATAGAGTTCTCCCTAGTTGAGAGGGAGTGTTAAAATTGAAAACTAAGGCCAACCTCCACATGGGTAATCTAATTTATGACAGCTGATATTTTTCTTGGATTCCTCTCTTCGAGAGGTGTAAGATTGATCTAAAGATCATCCGATTCTGGCATGTACAAATGAAGTTATGCAAATTTTATGGCCAAATTCATTTTGCATTTTTTTTACTTATATTTTTTTTTTGGTTAATTTATTTATTTTTATTTTTTTTTTATTATGGCCAAAGGTCAACTAGCAAATTGGAGACCCTCCAACTAGCGAATTTTCTTTTAATTTTAATTTTAATGGCCAAAGGCCTAGAAAAATGGAGAAAAGGAGAACCTCCTAAATTCTGAGCAAAATGCTTCAATTCTATGGCAACAAGGTTGACAAATTTCGATAGCCAAGGACCTGGATCAAAGAACGAGCTTTATGCACCGGTTAATCAACCTAGAGGACCAAACCCCCTCTGATACCAAATGAAGCGAACAAAGTTCCTTCTGTAGATTAATTACTCCAAAAGACTTGGAATATCAAGATATCCATGAGGATAAAAATATTATATATTAAATGTGTAAATAAGAATGATAATGATTTACAATGAGAACGAGAGGCTTGCTTATATACCATGCAAGTGTCTCTTCATGAAGAGTCATGTCTCATTTAGACATGCCTCTTCAACCTAATACTAGTTTAACTAATTATTATTTATTGTTATTACTGTTTACATTATTTTACATTATTTATATATATTTTATTCGTTACAGTCGTTTCCTCGATTTTCGAGATCGAATCCTCAAAATGGGATCGTTTCCTAGGCGAAAGGGGTCGTTTGGGGTCGTTTCCTTAGACAAAAATCGCAATTTTTTAATAAAACAAATAAAATCCTAATTTTTATGAACGCCGAGAAGGGTTTAAACTTTAAACTTTAATTTCATTGTTTCATCTTTCATGATATCATTGCAACTTGGAAGTCGTCGTCGGTGAACTGTTGCGCCATCGCCCATCGACAATCACTCAGTGAACTTGACCATCAACTTCAGTTTATTTTGAATCCTGATATATGATATATTAGACTTGAGTCTTGACTCTATAAAAATTTGACTCTTGATGTATCAGACTTGACTTCTATTTCATTATTCAGTATTCATAGTTGGAAATTCAATATGGTTTAAAACTTTAAACATTTATTTTCATTGTACATTGTTAGTAGTTACACTGTACAGTTACAAACTTGTATGTATGATGTATGATTATATGATATCATGCTTTTCGTTTTAAATTTGTTTCAGTTATATGATTCATTGATTTATCATTTATCTTTCATGATGTAAGTGTTATCTATTATTGTTAATTTTAGGCAACAATGGTATGTTCTATGCTTTAGAGCAATTTTACTTCAATTTCTTTATTAGCCCAGTATCAATATTCAGATTAGCAATCACATCAACATGATAGTAAAATGCAGATAGAACATGAACATAAACAGTAGAAGACAAGTCAAGACAAGAGGACACAAGATGTGGCACCAACCAGGGACAAACCTCAATGTGGGGAACCCTTAATCAAATCTTCTTTTAGTCTTCAATAGTTCAACAAAGAGAGATAGTACAATTTAAAAATTTGATAATTTATGACAGCAACAAAAGAACCCTAACTAGAAAAGTCAATGCTAGTCAACAGGGCAGATTTGACCCTCAACAAATCGGTCAACTTCAGCCTCCAAACAACAAGATAAAACAACCCTCAAAACAATCAAATTTAGCCCAGTCAAAGTCTGGTCAAACAACCCACCTGCGGTCAGCCCTATCTGCAGTCAACGCTGGTCAACAGTCAACATTTAGCCTCGATTTCTTATCCCAAAAATGCGGGATGCCCAAATAGAGATAGCCCTCACAAAAATGCAATCAAAGAGGTCAACTCACGCTGGTCAATGCTTGGTCAAACTATCCAAAAATTCGGTCTCTTGAAATTTCACTCTCTTGAAATTTCGGCCTCCTGAAATTTCGGACGCATGGAGAGAGAAAGAGGCCTAGAAATTCGTGCCCAATAAATGAGGAGAGAGAGAGAAGTGTGAAGATGAGGGTGTCAAAATGAGACTAAGTCACCTTCTATTTATATGTAACGTTGAGAATGAATAGACGTGACTGTTGGGCTTCTGAGCCTACATAAGTTTGCTAGCCGACCTTGCTAGCATTACTAACCTTGAACATGCCGACCAACTTGTTGTAGATCTCCTTGGAGGTCTTCAATTCAGAGATGTAGGCCACCAGATGCTTGTCATTGGAATCCCTAATAATCTTCTTTGCTTTGACTTCAGCCCATGGTATTTTAAAAGTAAAAGAAAAAACAAAAGGGATACAGAATCTCATACCAAGTGCTATTTAAAACTTTTTACGTGGAGAAGCCCGTGGTTTTAGAAACAACCCATGGTAATTGCCCATGGTATTTTAAAAGTAAAAGAAAAAAAACAAAAGGGATACAAAATCTCTTTACGTGAAAGATAAGTTTTACTTTTTACCTAAAAAGTTTGGTGAACATCGTGACCTTGTCATATGAAAAGACGTGACCTTTATATTTATTTAGTGTGGTGACATCATAAAAGTTTATATTAAGTGTGACTTTTATATTAAGTGTGGTGACATCATAAAAAATGATAATATTAAAAATAATAATAATAATATTTAAGAAGTAAAATGGAGACTAGTAATGAAAGATTTCCTGAAACCTTTGGTAAATGTGTTTATACATTATTTAAAATCAAAGGATCGCTCGCAAGAAGAGATATCATAATCTCTATCAGTCTTGCTGAAACAAGTAATTATATTAGTCCTAAATGTGCTAACCAATTGGTGATTCCTGAATCAAATATAGTTGAAACAAATATTTTTGGCACATGTAACAAACAATACGATATAAGCAATCTACACCTAAATATTGGAGATTATACTTTTACCTCACAATTCACCGTGAAAACCTTATGTTTTAACGATAGTGACATTGTTTTGGGATCACCATGGATGAAAACTCTAGGTTCCTTTATTCTAAATACTAAGAAAAAGTTTTTAACATTTTCTTACAAGAAGAAGAAAATAACACTCCAAGATGTTACACTGAAACCTAATTTAGTAACGCCAGAAGATATATCGGATATTTCAAAAGTAATTTCTCAAGAAGGTAAAAAAGTATTACAAAATATGCAAAATGAAATTGACAAAATCACTATTGACAAAAATGAAGAAGTTTCTCAACTTAAAAACCATAGTGAAAAATTATTGACGCAAATTAAGAAACTTAAGAAGGATAAGAAGTCATTAAAAAACAAGGTACAACAACTTATCGAGAAGGAAGCATCAAATATAGGAATTCAAGTTGATGACAAAATAACAAATACCGATCCAGTGAATGTCACAACTCAGGAAGAAGACAAGCAAGTTGAAGAAAAGACGTGCTTGGATGTTGTAAGTCAGATGATAAATATTCCCAGTGCATGTTCCATAACCAACTCAACAACATCTTCGCCAGAAGAAAACATAAAAATTGCCACATGCCTAATAAGGGAAAGTCAAACCAAAAAAGTTCCCTATCGACATCCAAATCGTGAGAATAGACAGCTCAACCAATCTACGTATTGGGACCATTCAGACCAGAAACAACAAATTGATGTTTCAGAGAATAATGACGTAAAATCAATCTCGTCTTATGATGCCAAGTCGTTACAAAGTTCCAGTGATCAGAATACTATACAGAAGATTAATCTAGGATGGTCTGATCCCTTCTCAATGCGACAATTTTGTTTGTCACTTAGAAAATCATACCAGCTTGTATCGACGAAGATGATTGTTCCAAGACAGAAAGACTTTCGAAGCAGAAAAAGAGATCAAGCCTTTTTCATCGACAAGCTTTGAGAACAAAGCTTTTTGAGGAAGGAGGCAATGTAACGAATAAAATACATATATATATATAAATAATGTAAAATAATGTAAACAATGATAATCGTAAATAATGATTAGTTAAACTAGTAATTAGGTTGAAAAGGCATGTCTAAATGAGACATGACTCTTCATGAAGAAACACTTGAGTGGTATATAAGCAAGCCTCTCGTTCTCATTGTAAATCATTATCATTCTTATTCACACATTTAATATATAATATTTGTATACTCATGGATATCTTGATATTCCAAGTCTTTTGGAGTAATTAATCTACAGAAGGAACTTTGTTCGCTTCAACGACCCCTTCCAAGTTTCCGTGCATACCCTGATTTTTGGGAGCGTGGGGAAATGACCCCAAGTCCCCGGAGCACGAAGGAGCTAGGAATCTCGACCCCCAACTGGGGGGGCGCGACCTCGTGGAACACTGCTTCAAATAAGGCTTCCCTTCCAAAATTAGGACCTTGAACTCGCAATGGTGTTTCCTCCCTAGGAAGGAGTGGCTAAAGGACAACCCTATTAGGTGTTTTCAACCCCCAAGGGAAAGTAATAATGTTTTTTTCCTTCGTCCATGTGCTTTTGTCGGATGGGTGAGAAGAATGGGAGAAAAATCTCCTCCTATCATGTCACCCACTTTGGTAGCTAACAGGCACAATAAATGATGTATGACCTACAGTAAGCAAGAAGAATATCAGATGAGAGAAGTAAAAAAAAAATCAATACATTACAAAGAGGACTGGAATTGGAATTTATTTTCCCGAAAGACATTAAAGCCACTGTAAAGGTATTTTAGCATTTCACATCACTTCTTTCAATTTAAATTAGAAAAGGAAAGGGCAACTCTATGTTCAAAATGTATGAGTGACATTTCTACATTTATTGTAATCTTGGTTGATTGAACTCAATCCTCAGTATACTACAAAATCATTATATTTCTATAAATCAGTAGTAAATTTGAAAGCATGGAAAGCTAATTACGATGAATCCTAGTGGAGAAAGGAAAACAACTTGATAGAAAAGATAAAATGATATGAGCATAGTGACTAGTGATTGATACATTAGGTTGGGGCATGTTTATACTCTTACCATGCCTGTTTATTGAATAAGCCTCTTAATTGTTCAGATGATTACTTCAAGAAAGTTGAACAAATTGAACCAAAATTAAACAGTAAGAAAAATATGGAGTAAGAGCCACTATACACTCATCTCAGAAGTTCTAGAAATAATTGCGACGAAATACTTCTAGTGGAATCCATAATGCAAATCATTTTAAATTTTATGTAAATGTGTTAAGAAGTAGCAAATTAGTTTGAATACCTCTTAATCCGGTTTTAGTTTCAATAGTTAATAGGCATGTTGTAAATATTTATCTATTCCTATTCTTATTTTTATCAGATAAGCAGATAAAAAGAGACCCCATACCACTACAAATGGCATTTCTTGGATGATTCCTTATTGAACAGTGAAACAATAGATCTTGTAGAAGTCATCTTAGTTAAACTCAATCTAATTACAAATTTAATGAGATAATGTGATTTACCAGCCATGCAAGTGCCATTGGGACTAGAAAAGTGGTATGTTTATTCCAGGTTATATTTAATGTGTAATTTTCATAATTTTGGGCAAGTTTGTGTGCAATGGATTTCATGTTTTTTGGTCGATAACTTATATTTGAATATAGACCAATGTTGCAATATCCTCCCCCCTCCAGATCTGGAAGAGGATTTGCATCCTCGATAAATTCCCTACCAATCCTCAGGCAGAATCATGGATCCAAAAATCAGATCCATGGTTTTGCCTTTTTTTTCGCAGTTCCTGGAAAAGTGGAATCGTGGCAACCGATCCATGGTTTCAGCGACCCAATCTACGGTTCTTGAACTGATCAACCGTGGATCACGAGCAAATCCAAGAGAAAGGCAAACGATTTCGTGGACTTGTTTTTTTTAATTTATTATTTTTGGACTTGACTTGGGCTTTCAAACTATTATGTGAGGAATTATGCTTCCCAAACACTGCCAAGGTGCCCCCTTGATGCTCCCTAGACGCTTCCTAGATGCTCCCTAATGGTAATGTTAAATTCTTAAAGTAAAAGTGGCATCCTTTTACTTAAATTTTTAACATTACCATGAAATGATTCAAGATGTTTGAGAGTGGTTCCAACCTCATTAGACTTCATATGGAGAAAATAGAATTTCATATTCCATTCAAAATTCAGCAGACTTAACAGTTTTCAGAATTTCAGGATCAATGGGATTGTGGGATTTCATTAGATTATACCATGTATGAGGATATGTGATTGGCATTTAATCAAGAGCACCAAGCCCTATATATACCCCAGTGTTAGTGGTGTCGATTATTTAACTCCTTTGTCACGGACTTAGCAAAAATGTACCCTTCACTAAAGTCAAAATCATTGACCGGGCATGTTAAGCTTTCTCTACCATATTATAAGGCTTGGATTAAGCCGTTTGATCAAAATTGGGCGATGTTGACTAGTATCCCTAGAGAATCAAAGTAGAGGCAAAGGCTAGACAAGAGGAGAGTAATCTAGATTCTAGATGGTTGATGCTTGAATAATTAATCATTGATGTACAAAGGACGTCATATCTATCTTGATTTATGTACAAATATGCATGTTTTCATATCTTCTACAACTAATTTGGTATTTTGAATGTATTTTTAATATAAATGCTATATATATATATATAAAGGATGCTTCTGAGACTTTGCTTCCTAGATTTTTGGAAAATGACGATTCTGACACTTCACTTCCAAAAAATGTCCCCGCTTCATCCCCACTTCATGTAACATTAATATAGACACAATCATGGTAAGTACACCCAGTGATGCTGCATGGAGGAAGATGAGATAATGTGGTTTACCATCATGTGTAAAATTGCACATGGAAATATAAAAGAGGTATGCTCATGTAATATACCCAATCTCCTAGGTGTCATTAAAATATAAAAGTGATATGTTCATGTAACATACCTAACCCCCCATGTGTCATTAAGGAGGTGTACTGTTAAAATTTTTCCTCTTGATCACGCTTCTAAAACCAATTTCGAGTTTACAAAGGCCTTTTTCTCATCGAAAGCTTTCTATTAATTATATTGTTAGTCAATTACTCAATTCTAAAGCCACTTCCGAGTCTACAAATTGCTCAGAGAGAGCTTTCTAACAATTATACTATTACTCAATTTTGAACTCTAAACACAAAGTTATGCCCTTTAAAAGTTTATTAAGAATCTTCTCTTGCCACATCATCATCCGTATAGCCCCACTTGTGCTAGGTGATGTGGCTCGTAGGAATATACACCATCCTTTGTAAGGATGAGCCTTGAGTTTCAGCATTCAACTTCCTTTTGGGCTTATCACAGTAGTAAAATTCTTTCCCCAAGCGCCATCTTGCACCCCTTAATTTTACCCATGTGACGTATCACATTCATGAACACTTTCTACCTTGCAATGTCACATCTCATGAAACATTCGGGTCTCCAACGTTTTGTGCTCTTCAAATTTCTGAGTGCGACGTATCGCAAAACTTCCAAGGTTTTCTTTGGGTGGTTCCTCATCGCATTTTCAAAATATTTCCTTGTGCATTGTATCGTAAGATCCTTGAACTTCTTATCAAATACCATACTTTTAAGTCATGTTATACTTCACAATATAAACATGTTCAGAGTGTGTCGTGCTGCATAATACTCGCATTAGAAAAGTATTTCTCTGATGTGACAATCTCTTTCTCTACTTTCTCGACTTTCCTTCTTTACCAAGCCTCTATGTTTTCTATGTTTCTCCATCTTCCTTTCTCTCATTTCTTTCTCACCTTTCCCTTCTCCTTCTTCTGCCCAAATCATTTTAATTTTCATCCATTCCTCTCCTTATGACGCAGATGATACATTTGGTCCCACACGACATGTCGCAAGAAGTTTCTTCTTACAATATCTGACAAAGAGAAAAGCTTTCTCCCAATGTGACACTATGACATGTGTCCCTGCCTCAATTCATGCGCCCAAGAGTTTTCTGACTTGCGACAAGGCTCTAGCCTCGCCTAGGTCCTCGTATCACTTGAGTTCTCGTATCGCATCACAACAAAAGTTCTCTAGAGCGCCATGTTGCATCCTAAACAATGTTTTGTGGCATGAGAGAAGACTTTCTCTCATGTGATATGTGGCCTTCTCTCTCCCTTTTTCATTTTGGTCCCAGCCTCATCTTGCACAACAAATTTTCGTTTGAGCAAAGCATCATGCCAGACCTTTTAGTGGCGCAATATGCCACACCCTCGAATTTTTCTCCCCCATAAAGCCTAACATATTCATCCATGCGTCCCTTAAACCCCTTTGTTGTATCGCACGAAGATTTTCTTGGTGTGATACACACTATATCTCATGAAGAAAATCATGCTCAAAACTTGAACTTGCCTTAGCCAAAAGAGCCTAAAATTTTTCTCAAGTATTTCTAAGTGCTTTTCCCAAGGGGAATACCTCTTTCAAGGCTCCCTTAATCATTCTATGGCACAAAAAGGGTTGCTTAAGCCCTATATCGCACCAGTACTCCAATACGAGAGCAATAAGGTCTTATCAATCAAATGCAAGGGATTGCACTAGAGTGATCAAGATGAAAAGACTTCATATTTGTAGACATAAATTTGACAATGTAAAACAAGCCACCACCCCTTTCTATGTCTCCTTAACGCTTCATAAAAATGTTTTCACCTAGCCACTCTATTTTAAGCCATCATTACCATAGCTAGATATCAAAAATAGGTCTTCGAGTGGTGTATACCTAAGACATCCATGATCTACAACTGCATAACCCTAAAGTATATCTTCTTCATCACCTAGAAATGTAAAGGTGTACTGCTCTAATATAGGTCTTAGAGTGGCGTTAACCTAAGACATCCATGATCCGCAGTTGCATAATCCTAAAGTATATCTTCTTCATCACCTAGAATTGTAAAGGTGTACTATTAGATGCTTTAAGTCTCATTGCAAGGTAAAGAGGTCGTCAACAGATACTTAATTTAATTGCTTATATATTATAGGAAAGTCCTTATCCTCTTGGAAAAGACCTCATAACAACATTTATCCTTGTGCATTTCAAGCCCAAGCATAGCAACCATGAAAAATCATCAAGATGAAAACTCAACTCTATTATGTTCTCTTATTATAATTCTATCAACCATAAGCTAAAGTCAAGAACACTTAGGGGCATCCTTCTACTAGTTTAAAGGACTACCAGAGAGTTTTCCAGACTCAATTCTTCTTGAATAGTGCCAGGGTTGCAACAATTCATAAGCCCTTCTATTCTATCTCAAGTTCCCAGGCACCATCATGCCATGAAGAGCAAATAAATGGTCAGCAAACTGACACTTGACACACTGGGAGTACAAAATTTTACACCTCCCATTTAACATTCTTGCAAGGTTTTCATAGGTGGTAATCCCCTTCACCAATATTGTTGAAAAAATGACAACAATTATGTAAATAATGTAATTGTGGGTAAATCTATTTTTTACCATTCAGTCAATTTTTGTAACAAAAAGAAGTTATGTAACGAAGTAGCCCATATTAATTGGTGATTGCCCGAGAGGCTTGTAACTTGGAGAAACATTCTTGAGCAATAAGATTTCCAATCCCTTGCCCCGTGGAGGTTTCCTTGACACATTGTCAGGGTTTTACCACGTAATTCTTTGTGTTAAGTTGTGTTTGTGATTCAGTTTCCTAATTTTGTTCATTTATTTCTTGATTGAATGATAATGGCTCTAAAACCAACAAGTGGTATCAGAGCTTACGATGAGTTGAGATTGATTGGAGAGAGTAGTCGAGTTCCATTAAAAAAGACACCAGAGAAAGTTGTTGAGAAAGTAACTGTGTCAGGAGGGGTATGTTCAAATTTTTCTTAAGAGCCGAGCAAGAGAGACTCTGCCCGCTCGAAGAGAAAGTGAGCCGCTTATCTGAGGGAGAAAGTCGTGAGTCTGTCCGAGCAACAAAGAAGATTGTCAGTGGTGCTCGAAGAGAAGACAGACGGTTAAAGAAACTCTACCCACTACTGTGAAGAGGAAGAGATCGAGCAGGCAGGGTCGGAAGACTCGGAACCACCGATGTCCACTAGTCATTTTTGTTTCTGAGACGAAAGAAGAGTTGTCAGTCGTTGGCTGAACCGTCGGCAGAGAGGGTTAGACCGGCAAAAATCCGCTTTCCAGACTGCCAGAGAGAGCCAGAACCACCGTTGTCCGTTGGACGAAGAGCAGTTCAAGACGACGTTGTGTGTGGTGTGAGGGAAAGACGCCATAAATTTTGCAAAGCTGCAAGACCGATAAGAGACAAAGCCTTTTGTATGCCATCGTGCCATGAGAAAACAGAGACAGAGGGTCGTTTTGAAGGAGCAGAAGCCGTCAATCGATTAAGGGAGCAGAGCCGTCGGAAAGACAAAGTCGTGACCACCCGGGTAATTTTTATTTTTTACAATTTAAACAACAACAAAAAAAACTTTTTGATTGAAAGTAAATAAAATTCTGAAGATTTTGTTGTTGGGCTATCTCAGAAAACTGGTGAATTTGTTGAATGAAATTTAGAGTAGCGTTTCTTTAATTGAAGGAAAGGAAAACGAAAAAAAAATTATATATTCTGAAAAGAAACAGAATTCTGAAATTCATGGAAGTGAAATGGAGTAGGGTTTGTTGAGCAGTAACAAAAAAAATTGGAATAGGAGGGGAAATCCTAGAAACCAGAATTAAAGAAAAAGAAAAAAAACCTAACTGAAAGAAGGAAACCCTAAAGGATTTTTTTTCTAAAAAGAATTCAGAACCCCTGTAGGAAGAAATGGCAAAAACGACTAATGCTAAGATTGAGGTGGAAAAGTTCACCAGCAAGAACAATTTTTGCATTGTGGAAATTGAAAGTTACAGATTTGTTGGTGCAACAAGGGTTGCACAAAGCATTAGATGGGGTTAAAAAGAAACCTATTGGCATGACATATTTGGATTGGGAGGACTTGGATGCCCGAGCTCTCAGTACCATCAGGTTGTGCCTAGCAGATGAAGTTCTCTTCAACATTGTTGAAGAAACCTCGGCATCAGGTTTATGGATAAAATTGGAAACACTATATATGACCAAATCGTTAACCAAAAGAATTTATTTGAAGAGGCAACTATATAGCCTTCGGATGAAGGAGGGTACTAAAATTGCAGAACACTTAAATGTTTTTAATACACTTATTTGCCAGTTATCAGATATGGAAGTTAAATTTCAGGAAGAAGACAAAGTTATTACCTTGTTGTGTTCCTTCCTGAGTCTTGGGATCACTTTGTGACTTCTATCAGTTTGAGCACAACTGAATCTTTGGAATTTGATTCAGTTGTGGGAGCTCTGTTATCTGAAGAAGTACGGAGGAAGTCCAGCATTGAAACTTCCGCACCAGAAGCCATGGTAGCCAGAGGTCAATCCAAGGAAATAGGGGAGAAAACAAGGAGTTCTTCTAGATCAAAACCAAAGGGCAAGAAGCGTAAAGCCAAATGATGGTACTGCAACAAAATAGGACACCTCAAAAAAGACTATTGGAAAAGAAAGGAGTCCGTTGATAGCCCAGAGTGTAGTGTCCTATTTTTCTAGTATAGTTTTGTCACTCCTATCAAGGGTTATATATATATATGATGGGTTGATCACTTGATTGAGGAATAATGTTTTACACACATAGTTATATTTCCTTTTATGTTTATGTATGGCAAATTGATCACTGGATTGGGGAACAATGTTTTATATAGTTATATTTCCTCTTATATGTGGCATCATTGATTATCTGTATTAGATGGTTTTGGTTAAGTAAAATGTTATACATATGTTTTTTTGTTTGTATCTAATTTATGAAGCAGGTGTATGACATGGATGGTGATCTAAGATTGAGACACATATACCCATGGATTCTCATGGTTATGCAGAATAGATGGTTAATTATGATTTATGGATGATACATGATTTGTGTGATTATATATGTCTAATATTGTACTAAGCAAGATGTGGTAGGGTACCTGGTCATTTTCCAACAAGGATGTTCAATTATGAATGACTGTGGAAGTCATTTCTTCAAAACCAAAATGATTGTGGAAGCCATGCACCATTCTGGATAAAATGTGATTAATTTAATTTCATTATGAAATTCATTTGATTCCTTTGATCTATGAGATTGTAATGTATGCAGGTCTTTAAAAAAGGCCTTACCAGCGAACCATCAGATGGGCAAAAGCTCACAATTAGTACCATAAGGAGAAACGTAAAGTTTTAAAGCACAGTAGATGAGAGGGCATGGAAATTAGGGCGTGGAGTCCTAAATCCAAGAAAGATAAAGACGTGGAGTCATGAATATTTAAAAAGATCAAGTTGTGGAATCTTGGATCTTTGGAGTAGATCAAAGCGCGAAGTCCTCAATCTACTAAGGCACAGAGATGCATGAAACAGGGGTGCAGAATCCCTATTCTCCAGAATAAAAATACCTCTCATGGATGAATTTCCTTAAATAAAATTTCATTCTCACAATTCTGGAATGACTTTCTAAAAATAGAAAGTCATGTCTAGCATCTCAAGCACGACTTTCCAAAAATAGTAAATCACTTTACATAAATTGGTAATCAAGCGGAGTTGAAGAAAAACGAATTAACTTATTATTAATCAATCCTAATAATTCAATCTTGATTGAATCCTCAATATTGTTAATATTATTATTATCTTTTACGAGACTATGATATTATTATTAAAAAGGAATCACAAGTCAATTTTATCTCCTCAATCAATTCACACATCTCCTTCATGACTCTCTCTCTCTCCCCCCCTCTCTCTCTTAAATAATTCATTATACTCTATTTTAGGCACTCATCAAAGAATGGCATATTCCTTTTCACTCATTAAAAATATGTCATAAAATATTCCTCTTACGCTCTCTTTAATGCATATGTTACACTCTCCTTAACTAAGGCATGCATACCTCTCCTTAATGGCATAAGTTACACTCCTCTAATGGAATCCAGTGCATGCACATTACTCCTCCTTTATGATAAGAATTGGTTGCTCCTCCTATATATGAGTCTCATGTATTCCCACTTGGGGATTATGAGGCCAAGAATGGAAGAGACTTGAGGAAAATAGTGAGAGGGAGAGATATGGAGAGTAGCCAATTGCTTCCATAATAAATCTGAAATTATTGTTAAAATCCTAAGATCTCTAGCTATTGAGGTTGGCCATGAGTGGTATTGAGAGGAAGTGAAAATTTGCTTCCTTAGTTTGCCTTGCAACTCTCTCTACTATTGTCTTTTGGTACTGCTTGTGAGCTTTTGCAGCTCGAGGGTTCCAGGGGGGAAAGTTCTTCCTAGATATGATTGGGAGGCAAACCGAGTGGTTCACAATGAGTTGGTAAGGATATTGGAGCTGCAGCATACTCTCATTGGAGCTGGAGCATACTCCCATTTTTTGAGTTGTATAAATTCACTGCCAGGTATGTTGACAACATTATATTGTGTTTCTTTTTGTAGTTCATTACATGGTTTTGCTTATTTGGTTGTTGACTGAAACTTAGATATATATCAAATGCTGCACACTAAATGTTGAAGGAATTTTGCAAAAACTGTAGTTTTTTTTGTATAGTTTCATTGCAAGTTGATTTACATCATGTCTTAATGGCTGAAGCATTCAGGGTGTCATGAGTTGTATGAGAACATGTTAATAGCATAAATTTGGTTTTTTCTTTCTCTTTTTACAGTTGTAGATAAGTTTGCATAGTATATGTTTAACAAAAGGGACAAATGAGATAGTATCAATTTGTTTTTGGTTGTGGTTTTAAATAATCGCATTTCTGGGCGTTTCTGTTTCGATTTATTTTAACTTCAAGGGGTATCTGTACCTTATGGCCATGTCGCCCCAACTTTGATTTCAAAAAACAGAGTTTCAGAATCCAGTTCTATAATCTTCTATATTTTACAAATTTGTTGTTGCTGCCTGGTGGTTTGTCTTGCTTCTTTTTTTTTATAGCTGTGATTTACCTGGTAATCTCTTTTTATGAAACCAGTCTGTTATATAAACTTGGAATAATTATTTTAAAGTATCAATGGTTAATACAATGATAGTTTAGTAAACTTGTGACTGCTTGTTTGATAGTTTAATAGCTAGCAGCTTGTTTTGTGACTGCTAACCGTTGTTCAAAATTCCCAATGGTTGTAGCTACATCGCTGCGAGCTATTTGTAAAAAATCTTAAATATTTATAGTCATTATGTGCCTAAACTTTTGTATATGCAGCGATTAAGATCGATGACAGTTCTACTTATGTATTAGGTTCACTTCTTGGCATCACTGACAAAGAAAAAGAAACTATGTAATCTTATATTCATGTTGGTTAATTTTGGTGAAATTGCCTTAAGGGTTATGGTTGTAAGTGTTTGACAAAATGCCTCAATGGTTGTATATTTCATGCTTGCAAACTGTTTGACATAATGCTTCAATGGTTGTAACTAATTACATCTATGAATTGTCTATAAAAATGACTAAATAAATTTAGGATTTGCAACCAAGGTGTTTCTGAAAATATCTCAAAGAATAAGCATGATGATTCTATTGAATTAAAAATCCATGGAAGGCAAATTGGTTAGGTGAAATGTTGTAATTGTTAGCTCACATATGAATTCATAATAATTGGAAACCACTCCTTTTATCTTGTTTTTCTTCCCTTTGTTTTACCAAAGAATTCATAGGCATATTATCTAAAACAAAATCAAATTAGTCACTCTTAAACACGCTTAATTGCAATAGAAGAAACAATTAGCTTATTGGAAATTGTGGTTTGTAAAGATTGATATTATTTATCCCACTAAAAACTCTATCATTTAAATGTGATTTTAAGACTTATGGTTGTAAATTTTTGATCTTGAGGAACCATGACCCTGTAGCCTTAATGAAAAGTTTAATATTACCATGGGTTAGTTAGTTAGTAGAAATTAGTATGTAGTGTAAAGAATATCAATAAAAATAAAAATAAAAAATATAGATATATGACCTTTCATTAACTTTTACATCTTAAAAATTTAAACTTAAAACACATTTTGAGTCAGCCTTAGTACAATACTGATGGTTGGTAAGGTGGGACCTTAAACAAAGAAGGAAGCAAATCAAGTTGAGTCAGGTATGATTGATGAAATTTTATCTGTTGAATTAGGTATGGTAGATGAAGCTTTACCTGTTTGCAATGTCTCTCAGAATTATGAAAATTGGTTGTTAGATTCTGGTGCTTCTCATCACATGAGTCCGCACAGAAATTGGTTCACTTCATATGAAGCTGTGAATGGTAGTTTTGTTTTTATGGGTAATAATGTATCTTGTCAGACTATTGGTATGAGAAATATCAAAATTAAAATGTATGATGATACAGTTAGAACATTGATTGATGTTAGACATGTACCTAAGTTGAGAAAGAATTTGATTTCTTTGGGAGTATTGGACTCGGAAGGTTACAAGTTTACAGGTCAAAATGGAGTGTTGAAAGTTTCAAAGGGCGCTCTGGTTGTTATGAAGGAAGAGAAGATCAGAACCTTTACAGACTCAAAGGAAGTACTCAGGTCAGTGAAGCAGCGACTGTATCTGAGAAGGCAGAAGAAGGTACTCGCCTATGGCATCAATGGTTGGGTCACATGAGCGAGAAGGGTCTTCAGGTACTGATGAATCGCAAGTTGCTTCCTGATTTGAAATCCTTGAAGTTGGATTTTTGTAAACATTGTGTATATGGAAAACAATGTAAACAAAAATTTAAAATTGGAAGTCATAATAGTAAAGAAATTTTGGACTATATTCATTTTGATCTTTGGGGACCATCTCCTATTGTATCTTATGGAGGTGCATTATACTTCTTAACATTTATTGATGATTTCTCCAAGAAAGTCTAGGTCTATATGTTGAAAAGAAAAGTTGATGTATTTAATGTTTTTAAACAATTTAAAGCTATGGTGGAAAAGAAAACAGGAAAATCAATTAAATGTTTAAGAACTGACAATGGCGGTGAATTTACTTCCCTAGAATTTGAACAATATTGTAAGGATGAAGGGATTGTTAGACATAAAACTGTTGTTTATACTCCTCAACAAAATGGCGTTGCCGAACGTATGAATCAAACTCTTATGGAAAGAGCCAGAAGCATGTTCAGCAATGCTAACCTGCAAAAGGAGTTGTCGCAGAAGCAGTATCTACTGCTTGTTATTTAGTTAACAGACCACCTTCAATTACCATTAATTGTAAAATTCCTGAAGAAGTTTGGTCAGGTCAGTGCTGTGATTATTCACATTTAAGGATTTATGGTTGTGATGCCTATGCTCTTATTCCAAAGAATCAGCGTTATAAGTTAGACCCAAAAGCAAAATGTTGTCTTTGTTGGGTGTGATTATGCAGTGAAAGGATACAGGTTGTGGGATCCTTCTTCATGCAAGATAGTCATTAGTTGAGATGTAAAATTTGATGAATCTTCTCTTCTAAAACCAGATGTTGAAAAATTTGAACAAGAACATGTATTGTTGAATCAGCAAATTCAGTTGGAGGCTAAACCTTTTTCGAAAAGTCAAAAGGAAGGAGAGACTTCTGAAGAAAAAGGTGAAGAAGATGCAAAGGAATCGTAGAAATTCAAGAACCAATTCAACAACTAGTCACTCTAAGGAGGTCTACAAGGGAGAGAAGAACACCCAAAAGGTATGAAGATTTTGCTTCATCTATTGCATTGATTACTGAAGATGGGGAACCTTCTTGTTATCAGGAAGCAGTGGATGATGCAGATAGCGAAAAGTGGAAAAGGGCTATGGACAAAGAAATGGATTCCTTAGCCAAGAACAAAACCTGGGATCTTGTAGAACTTCCTGAAGGGAGAAGTGTTGTCGGATGCAAATGGGTCTTCAAATTGAAGCGAAATGTTGATGGAAGTATCGAAAGATATAAGGCGAGGCTGGTAGCAAAAGGGTATTCTCAGGTTGAAGGTATTGACTTTCATGAGATTTTTTCACCAGTCATAAAACTTGTTTCTATTCGTATTGTGTTAGCACTAACTGCATTACTTGATCTTGAGTTAGAACAGTTAGATGTTAAAACAACTTTTCTTCATGGAGATTTGGATGAAGAGATTTATATGGAACAACCAGAAGGTTTTGTACAAGGTCACAATAGAAGATTAGTTTGCAAGCTCAGGAAATCATTGTATGGCTTGAGGCAGTCTCCCAGGAAATGGTACAAGAAGTTTGATTCCTTCATGGTGAGTCAGAACTTTACTAGAAGTGAGTATGATCATTGTGTATACTTTAAAAGTTTCAATGGCATATTCATTATCTTGGTCTTGTATGTTGACGATATGCTTATTGCGAGCAAAAGCATGGAAGAGATCAACAGGTTAAAGGCTCAACTCTCTAGGATGTTTGATATGAAGGATCTTGGAGCGGCAAAACATATCTTGGGCATGGAGATACATAGAGACAAAAAAAAATGGAAAGCTCTGAAAAATGGAAAGTTCTGGTTATCATAGCAGATGTATGTGGAGAAAGTACTTTAAAAGTTTGGTATGAACAATGTGAAACCTATTAATGTTCCATTAGCTTCCCATTTTAAGCTTTCTTCGGTTTTGAGTCCTAGAACTGATGAAGAAAAGAAGTATATGTCTCGTGTACCATATGCAAATGCGGTAGGAAACTTAATATATGCGATGGTATCTACAAGGCCTGACATTTCACATGCAGTTGGAGTTGTCAGCAAGTTCATGGCAAATCCAGGAGAAGAACATTGGCGAGTAGTGAAATGGGTGCTTCAGTATTTGAGAGGCACAAGTGACCATTGTATCATCTTTAATGGTAGTGAAGGTTCAATCTGCGGATATGTGGATGTTGATTATGCAGGTGATTTGGACAAGAGGAGATCTACTACAGGATATGTCTTTACTCTTGCAGGTGGAGCAATTAGCTGGATGTCAAAGCTTCAAGAAACAGTTGCTTTGTCTACTACTAAAGCAAAGTATATAGCTGCTTCAGATGCCTATAAAGAGGCAATCTGGTTGAAAGGTCTACTTGATGAGATTGGAAGGACGCAGGAGAAAGTGAATGTATTCTGTGACAGTCAGAGTGCTATTCATTTGGCTACAAATCCAGCTTATCACAGCAAGACCAAGCACATTGATGTAAGGTACCATTTTGTGAGACATGTGATTGATGGCGGAAAAGTAGCTCTCAAGAAGGTCCATACACAGGAGAATCGTGCAAACATATTCACGAAGCCAGTTTCAGTAGAGAAGCTGCGATGGTGTTTGGCTTCTCTTGGCTTGCAAAAGAGATGATGAATGGGCATGGGCAAGGGATTAGGAAAATTGTTGTCAAGGTGGAGATTGTTGAAAAAATGACAACAATTATGTAAATAATGTGATTGTGGGTAAATCTATTTTTTACCATTCAGTCAGTTTTTGTAACGAAAAGAAGTTATGTAACGAAGTAGCCCATAATAATTGGTGATTGCCTGAGAAACTTGTAACTTGGAGAAACATTCTTGAGCTATAAGATTTCCAATCCCTTGCCCCGTGGAGGTTTCCTTGACACACTGTCGGGGTTTTATCACGTAATTCTTTGTGTTAAGTTGTGTGTGTGATTCAGCTTCCTAGTTTTGTTCATTTCTTTCTTGATTGAATGATAATGGCTCTAAAACCAACAAATATACCAGTCAGCATCACTTCTCTCTCAGGAAGATAAGCATGGATAAAAGCATCCACTAGGAAAATGCACCATCCATATCACTTATGTAGGCTGGTGTACCTGGATATATCTGTCTCTGTGTGTGTGTTAGGAGTAGTTGATGTGGGAGAGTATGAAAGTCCCTACCTCAAGGGATCTCAGACATGCAATATCACCAACCTGTAATCCATTCCACAGCCACTATACTATTGAGACTACTTAACAACAGTCCCATAAATACATCTACTTCATATGCTAAGGTCATAAGATAAGCTTCTAATATACTTAAGAATTATCATGACAAGTATAAAGGCAACACCTTTTAAGCCACGAGTCCCTCTCCAAGCTCTTAAATTTCATGCTACAGTGTTTCATTGATTGTATAAAGACCGTAACGAGACATTAAAACACTAATGGCAATTGTCTCAAACATCAGGGACCAAGACTTGTGTTGGGTGTAACCTACAACTGTTCACCTGGTGAATCAAGATTCAAAACATATCCGATTCCTAACATAACATAACATGCAGAAATAGGTCTGCTATACAGACTCACTACTATCAGTCCAGTTAATTCCATTACCAGGCTGCAAATTGTGTTCCAAGTCTCACAACCAAGACTACCCCTGAATCTACACCATTCAGGGCTCACATCCCTTTGAGTACTTTAAAATGGTTATTAAGGATCATTTCCTTCTTTAAGAAATTCATTGCAAATGTAAGACAATGCATCAATATAATCAAGGTGACCATGCTTCATGGTTATGATCATAAAATTCAGTTAAACAAACAAGCTACTAATCCATAACTTCTTAACACAATCCTGCTGACAACACACCTCATATATGGCAAGCATAATTCATCATTTAACTTGGATATGTGTAAAAAAGAAATAGAGCAAAATCATAAGAACTTATCTGTTGTTAAAGCTGTCAAGCAAACAGAATGGAGTTTTCCACCCAACCATAAGCACAGATGCACTTGGTCCTTCTACATCTGGCCACCCCCTGAACAGATGATGACACCACAAGGGCAAATTTACAGCACTCAGAAAACTGTGAGCCAACTGGTAAACTATCCTCAAAGGTATGAATTTAATAGGGAATCCTTGGTAGGACCTCCACAATCTCCAGGTACTCCTCTACTGTCCTGCATCACCTAAGGGAGTCCCTTCACTACTATACAGTCCCACAGTGAATCCCCTCCGTTGTGCTTATTGTGCATGGCCAGCTCAGCACCAGATCGTAACCCTCATACTCAGCAAGCTCTAGGAACCTCCCCACGCCAATCCAGAGCCTCAATTCACTGGTTTTACTAGGCTCTGCTTGCATGTCCTCCGCATGCAAACTCCACATCCCTGGCACCACACACGTGAGTCTGCTCCTGTCAGTCGAATGCCTTTCCTACGTGCAGTCTCTCCTCAAAAAATATGACCCCTTCCTCAATCCATGCAACTCACCCTTCAACTCGTGGGTACAATTTCTAATGGAGAAGTTTCTAGAGGGTGATGGGACTCAACCCACTCCTCTCATTACTGTGGAAGGTGTTCCTTCCACCTATTGCACTAAATGATTGGCTTGCTAAGTCAATTAACAATGAGGGAAATGGAGGATAATTTTCACAATTTATTTTGGACAGTAAAACTAATTGGGCAAAGGTGGCTAGGGATCATTAGACATATTGGAACCTTTCTTGGCCCCTTCACTGTTCGTCATTCATGGTATAATTGTTCCTATAGGCACTCGTGCCTCAGTCAGCTGCTGGCATTTTCAATAATTAAAATAAAATGCATTTACATCGTCTTGAGCTATCCCGTTAGACTTGGCAAATTAATGAAACGTCCATGCCAGAAAAAAAGCATTGTTAAACATGATTGGTTACATTTTATCACGGGTATTAGGAACTGGGCATTACAGCTCATAGAAATTTATATTTTCTGCGTAACTTTCAGAATTTTGGGCAAGGTTTGGGGATGTGAATTGTATGTTTTTCTGCTGGATAATATACGACTCCTTGTATTTGAATATGTATACAGTGATACACACACAGTAACCACATCCAATGATGTTGTAGGAGTCGGGGGATTTACTGCCAAATGGCTCACCTAGAAGCTAGACTGTTTGCTTAGAAAGTTTCACTGATTGTCGCCAATCTCGATGCCTATGGTATTCATTACTTACAGCATCTCAGACTAAACAGAAGATGGCAGCGTTGCAAAACTCCAATTTCTTCACGATTTTTCCAAGTTTGTTATCTGTTTCAGGTTGCCGAGTTTTCCGATTTCTTCCAGGTCTGAGTTTATGCAGGCCAAGTTTTGCCCCTCTCTTTTTCCGATACCGCCAATTTCCCAAGTTGTTGACCCCTTCCAATTTTTTTGCCAATGTCGAGCTCTGCAACACTGGTAGATAGACCCCAGTGCGATTGATGGATGAATTAGTTTCCAAAAGATTTGTAACAGAGTAACCATGACACCCATACTAGACAGAAACCAATGCTAGTAACACGTGTCTCCATTTCTATAACTTGTGCATTGGTGTGTCACTTTCGCATTCCATGCTTCACAAACCCCAATCCCAAACACGCGTTCTTCACAACGTCTGAGCCAAGACCTTGGGAGAACATATTTACAGTCTCAATTATGTTGGAAGTTTGACAACGAATTATGAAAATTAAATGTAAGTAGTTAGTTTTATACCGAAATAGCAGTTATGTAAATGAGGAAGCTGGTATAAAACTAGTGAATACCCGAGAAATGTAATCGTAGAAAATCATTGTTGAATTAATAGAGATTTCAATCACTTGCACCGTGGATGTTTCCTTCACACCCTGTCAAGGTTTTACCAGGTAAATCCTCTGTGTTTATTTGTGTTTGGTTTCAGTTTTCCAGTTGGTTATGAATCTTTCTTGGTCAATGTATAACTGAATGTTTATTATCTTTCTTCATTTCCCCTATTCAAACTACAAATTAATTCTTTCCCATCAATGTTCATAGGCACAATGTGCAGAGGCACACTGCTTTCCCTTGTCTAACCAACACAATGCATAACCCATAAGCACAGGCCAACACAACAAGAGACTATGATTGCCGCCTATGCACTCTAGCCCTCCTCCCAACACACAATCCCCATGCCATGGTAAACCAGAAAATCTCTGTTTACAAGCTCTTTATAAAGGGCCAGTAGTACAATTCTCATGAAATTATATCAACTCACCCACAACATTTCACAGCCCTGTTTATGCATTATCCTCAGTCCATATGCATGTACTATCGGGGCTGTGAAGTGCTGTAGGTGAATTGATGTATATTATACGTTGGGAACTGAATCGATTGAGTTATCTAGGCTTATTGAGCTACTCTTTTTTTGTTCTCACACATTATGCAATATATTACACCCTACATCTTAGAATGCAAGCTTAATGTAAAATGCCTACCCTTTTCTGCAATCGCCCGAACTCGCTGGATTTTAGCTCCTGTCTGGTGGCCTTCTTAATCCGCAACATGACAAGCTCTCCCTTGAGATCAATCACTTCTTCATTGAGTTGCTCAGTTGCTTTTGTTCTGATTTCTTTAAGTTCCTCTTCCCTCTTTGCCATCATCACGGCCTTCAAAGGCTTGTAGCTGCAAACGCCCTTAGGCGCACTTACTCTGAAGGGAATTCTGCCACTGAAGTTGGTGTTTAAGCTGCTCATTCCGCGGGCCTTATCAGAGTGATTCAAATTCAATGCACGATTCGGAGGCGTATAGAAGCTCATCATACTGGCAGCCATGGCTGGAAAACCCGAGCACACTACTACCTCTCAGAGTCCCTCTTGATAAGGCCGCTGCTTTGCTTTATTGCCAACGATCCATTTTAAAACCATTTTAACTGTTCGCTTGAAGTCTTCCTGATAAGGCCGCTGCTTTTGCTTATTGGCAACAATCCATTTTAAAACCTTTTTAACTCTTCCGTTGAAGTAACTGAAACATGTTTTCATATTAATTGAAAGACTTGCTACATCCGCGGAATTTGTATCTTATTTTTTGTGTTTTACAATTCAATGGGGTTTTACCATTTAATGGGAAAGACAAGTTGTTTTTTAAATTTCTGGAAAACTTATTATTATAAAATAGATATTATGAACACCTATTATTATTATTATAAAATAGATATTATGAACACCTATTATTTGTTGCTATAGGTTCATTCATTACAATTATTCAATGAAAACCAAAATTATATTATCTAGAATTATTTGTTTGTGGTATGTAAAGGAGCATGCTTTCACTCTTTTTAAATGTCTCTGAATCTTGGATCATTAACCTAATTCCTTTTGTCGCAGAAAAACAAGTCTTAATTTATAAAGATTGCAATCGGGTTTGAATCTTTAGGATATGGATTGGGTAGAATTTTTACTATTCACGAGTAGACACTCCACCCATAAGAGGAAAAAAATTAATTATAAATGAAATGAAATTATATTTTAAGGTCCACGAGACTAAAAATAGTCTATGAGACCATTAGTTCCCTGTTTTTCGCTTTTTGCAATTCAATCCTTTTCCGATTCAAATTGATGATGAGTTGACCCAACCTTCCAACAATCCCCTCCCTAAAAAGACAATGTCAAGAAATTGATGCTAACATGTTCTCATAACTTTCTCTAATGTCTTTGAATGCATCACTTTCTTCTTTCTACCCAACTATTTTCCCCATACCTTTTTTTGAAACTTCTCCATAACAAATTCATTTATCTCCTTGCTATTTGCAGAACAAACATTAAGGTAGATATTCCATTTTTGCATCCATGTGTAGTTTTGTTTCATCCATGTTTTCTTTCTTTCACTCATGCATTCATTGGAAATAATATTATGCCATCTACCTACTCTCATTTACTGAATTTTTTTTAGATATCTTATGAGTTGCACCATAGCAATTGCTTCAATAGGAGTTGCTCCTGTTTCACTCAACATTATCTCATAAGGTACTCAAAATTTTATTTTGAACTTGCTCATGATCAAGCGTTTTTGGATTTTCTCAATTTGTTTCCATTTTGAGACGAGAGTGCTACTAGCCCACAATTCACATCCATATAGCATCACTAGACAAACTCAAAGTCCAAAAAGCACTTTAATCGTTTTCCAATCCCATAACTTTGCCTCTCTACATCTGTTTTGAAGAGCATATAATGTTTTCCACCCTCCTAAAATTCTATTCTTTCTGCAGTCCTCCCATTTGAGTTTGTTGTTGAAATCAATCCCAAGGTATTTGTACTCATTTACTTCTTCAAAAATGTTGTCTTCAAAGAAGAAAGTATGTTGGCTCTCCTTCCTTTTATTAGAAAAAATCATTATTTTGGTCTTGCTAGTATTGATTTGCATACCCACTGCTCTACAAAAATGCTCAAGGGCATATAAGTGCATTTGCAATCCATGGGCCAATTTAGAAATCAATACAATATCATCAGCATATAAAAGAAGCTTTATCACAAACTCCCCCAACCGAACACCATCTCCACCTTGCAGATTTAGCCACTCTTCCAATTTATCAATATATAGACCAAAAAGAGTAGGGGATAGAGGGCAACCTTGCTTGACTCCAATGTCACTTCTAAAGCTTTTTGAAATACCTACTGAGGTTCTAATTTTGACTTTCACTTCTTCATAATGCACAGAAATTTCAAGTTCTTCCATTCTACGCCACAACTTATCCCTAGGGACTGTGTCAAATACTTTTTTGAAGTCAACAAAGCAACAAAATACTTCTTCTTTGTCCTCCCAAACCTTTTCAACAATGTGCTTCCACGTGATGCCATGATCCACTGTAGAATGTTTCGGCCTAAAACCCGTTTGTCCTCTTGCCATCCTTTTTTTTACTTTTTCCCACTTACTAATTATGTATTCTACCATGCTACCAAAAAGCTTTGGAAACAAAGGATTGATCATAATTGTTCTATAGTTGGATGGATTATTAATGTCTCCACTTTTAAAAAAGGGTATTGTAAGGCTAGTTGTCCAGTCTCTTGGGAATCCTTGTTGAATGATGTTGTTGAATATTTCCATGATGTGCAATGCAAGAGTGTTCATTCCCCATTTTAGATACTCTGCTTGAAGTTCAACCAAGTCCTTACCTTTCCTGTTTTGAGCTTCTTAATTCTATTCTCTACTTGTAATGTGAAGAGCTTTGAATTTGTGTTGATCCTACGGGGGGACTCCGCCTCAGATTCTTTCTCATAGAGTTGCCTTGCATATTCAAACCATTGATTGGCTGTAATATTATTTTCAATTTGCTTCTTCCTTGGTTGCAATTCCTGCCAGAAAATATTTGGATTGTTCTTGCTTAAATATATTAACTCTTCTCTCCTTGTTTGCATGAACTCATCTTTTTTCCTTTTTAGTATCTGCTTAAATAACTTTACATTCATCTTTTCCTTTCCTGCATTTTCAAGGTTCTCCTTGCCATTTTGCATTCCTCATAAAACCAAGCATTTACAGGAAAACAATTTGATTCTGATTTCCTATTTTTTGCTCTTTTGCACTTCTCAGGTGCACTTTGTATTATATTTGTTAACTCGTGACTGTTGAAACTTTTGAAACGAGTTTTCTCCTTCTGAATTAATCTCTCTAACATTGTCTTGAAGATAGTACAATCTTCTTGTGTTAGAATAATTTTGCCCCTTGATAGTGATTGTCGAGAGCATTGGGTTTTCCTCCTATGTTGCCTTTCTTCTAACCATGATAGCCTTATATAAATTGGGTTATGGTCTTATTTTAAGTCCCAAATATGGTCTCTAATACTAACTTCTTATATCTTTTCTATCAAGCTTTGTGAGCACATCACATAGTCAACGACACTTGCCCCATTATATTTGTTGCAAGTGAAGTTCCCACACCTTTTCCATCTATCTAGACCATTGCAAATAATTAAGTTGAAAGCCCCATAGAGTGTAAGCAACTCCTCTCCAAAATGATTGCTAACTTTGTCATCTTTTGAACATCTCACCCATTGGAGATTCTCCTCTTTAGTGAGGCAAATATGATTGTTATCCTCTTTGCAACAAAGAATGCTAGCTTGTGTTATGAAACCAACTCACAAAAAGATAGAAAAGATAGATCAACGCCTTAGAAATAAGCCTCTTTGAGGGGCAACCTCCTTTACATTACACAAATGAACAATTCTTAGATGATTCAAATGACAAACCTCCTTTCTATATATAGGAGTTTAAGGGGTCACAATATAACCAAGTTGACCTAACAATAATAATATAAAGGCACAAAAATAATGATAGAGGGATTTTATGGGGCACAATAATAACAATATGGGGACAATAGGGGCACAACAATAACAATAAGGGATACACCGACAATAGTAATGGGGGAATCACTAGTATTATAAGGACCTAATATGCCCCTCCTTCAAAAAAGTGTTGTCCTCAACACTTGAGTAGTTCTGGATGCTTTTGTATAAAATTCTCATCCTCCCATGTGGAATCTTCAACAGGTAAGTTCTTCCACTTGATGAGATAATCTGAAATTGACCGATTTCGTAGTTGTCGAGTTCTTGTTTCTTTCACTGCTTCAGGTTCGAATATGATTTTTCCTTCCTCATCAAGTTCTAGCAATATTGTTTGAACTAGAAGCTTGTCACCTATAACCTTCTTTAAGCATGGAAAACTGGGTGCACTCGGGAAGCTGCAGGAAGCTCCAATTTGTATGCCATAGTACCTATCTTTTGCAACACCTTGTACGGAACATAATACTTTGGTGATAATTTATTATCCTTCTTAGCTTGCTTGAGGGACATTTGTTTATATGGTTGTAGCTGTAGGAATACCCAATCACCTACATAAAACTTCTTTCGCTGCGATGTTGATCTGCATGTTGTTTCATTCTATTCTGCGCCAAGTTGAGGTTATCCTTTAAGAGTTGGAGAACTTGTTGTTGATGCTCGATGTGATCTTCCACTGCTTGAACCTTAGAATTTTCTCTTAAATATGATGTGATGGATGGTGGATGATATCTATAAAGTGCCATAAATGGGGTCATTTTTGTTGCAGTATGGAAGGAAGTGTTATACCACCATTTAGCAGGCAACCATTTGACCCATTATGTCTGTTTATTAGATACAAAGCAACGAAGATATCCTTCCAAACATTTGTTTGCTATCTCAGTTTGCCTATCAGATTGAGGATGATAAGATGAGCTATGAGCTAACTGAATACCAAGATAAGAAAATAATTCTGTCCAAAAATTTCCAGTGAAAATGGGATCTCTGTCACTTACAATAATCTTTGGGTTTCCATGTAGCTTTTGAATTATTTCCATAAATGTAGTAGAAACTGTACTCACTTTAAATGGGTGAGATAATGCACAAAAGTGTGCATACTTGGTAAACCTGTCAACTACCACCATGATAACACTCTTTCCTTCGGACTTGGCTAAACCTGTGATAAAATCCATTTAAACCTCCTCCCAACATTGGCTTGGAATGGATAAAGGTTGTAATAGCCCTGGGGTCTTAATTGTTTCAACTTTATTTTGTTGGCAAACCAAACATTCCGCCACAAACTTTTGAATATCCGATTTAAGGTCATCCAAAAAAAAATCCTTCTTTACCCTGTGGTAGGTTTTTAGAAATCTTGAGTGCCCTCCTAAGGGAGAGGTGTGCAATTCCCTAAGAATCTTTTATTTGAGTTGGGAATTCTTACATAAGTATAACCAATCCTTGTACCATAACGAATCATTTTTCCAGCTAAATGTATCAGATGTACTAGGGTCTTGTTGTATCTTTTGAATGAGTGCCCACACTTCCTCGTCATTCTTCCATTCATCCCTTGCTTCATTTATCCAATCTAGTTGGATAATAGAAATGGCACAAACAAATGCTTCCACATCCTCATCCTTTCGTGAGAGTGCATATGCCACAGCATTTTGCTTCCATTTTTTGTATATGATGTCAAAGTCATAACCCAACATCTTTGTGACCCATTTTTGTTGCTCTTCTAAAGATAATATTTGTTCTAAAAAGTATTTAAGACTATCATGATCTTTTTTTACCTTGAAGTGTCTTCCCATTAGGTAGGGTCACCATTTATTAAGTGTGTGTAGTATTGCTAACATTTCCTTCTCATAAATAGCTTTATGTAAATACTTTCCTTTGATTGGATGTCTTTCGAAAGCAATGGGTCTTTCTTCTTGCATTAAAATAGCACCAATTCCATTTCGTGAGGCATCACATTCCACAATAAAGGTTTTTGTGAAGTCCGGTGTAGCTAAGACTGGTGCTTAGCACATTACCTCTTTAAGATGTTCAAAGGACTTTGTTGCTTATGAAGTCCATGAAAATGCATCTTTCTTCAATAATGTTGTTAGAGGTGGTGCTATTCTCCCATAATTCTTAACAAACTTGCGATAATACCCTGTCAACTCGAGAAATCCTCGTAGATGCTTTATGGATGTGGAGATTTTCCATTCCTTAATGGTTTTAGTTTTGCTAGGGTCTACCTTAACACGTTCATGAGATACAATATGACCTAGATATTCCACCTCTTGTACTCCAAAGAAACATTTGGAGATTTTTGCATACAATTGTTTCTCCTCCAATAGTTTGAGTACCATGTCAACATGTTGGACATGATCCTTCCAAGACTTGCTGTAGATTAGTATATCATCAAAAAATACTAACACAAATTTTCTAAGGAAGGGTTTGAAAATGGAATTCATCAAACCTTGAAATGTAAAAGGTGCATTAGTAAGGCCAAAAAGCATGACCAAAAATTCATAATGACCCTCATGAGTTTTAAATGTTGTTTTTGGAATATCTTCAGTCTTCATTCTGATTTGATGATATCCTGAACGAAGATCCAACTTGGTGAAGTAAATTGATCCATGCAATTCATCTAATAATACATCAATGACAGGAATGAGAAATTTATCTTTAATAGTGAGCTTGTTGAGCTCCCTATAATTTGGACACATGCACCATGATCCATCCTTCTTGTGAACCAATACTACTGGAGTAGAGAAAGAACTTTGACTAGGTTGAATTATACCATCCTCTAGCATTTCTACAACCATATGTTCAATTTCACTCTTTTGGACATAAGGATATCTGCAAGGCCTGATGTTTGGAGGAACAATTCCTGGAACCAAATTAATAGCATGATCATGATCACGAATAGGTGGGAGGCCTTTGGGAGTCTCAAATACCTTGGAATGATTGTCCAAGACTTTTTGGAGATTTGGAGAAATGGATGATTTCGATGTGGGAACCTCTAGTGAACATAATTGTGCAATTATGCCTCATTGTTCTTTCTTTAGAATCTTTGTCATTCTGTTATAGCTGATTATCTTTCCCGGTTTCCCTGTGATACCCTTTAATTCAGCTTCCTTTCCTTCTAAAGAGAATTTCATGAAAAGTTCTTGAAAATTAAAAGCTATTGTACCCAAGGATTGTAGCCATTGGACTCCCAGTACAACATCAACACCACCCATTGGAATGGAAAGCATTGGGCTATTCAATACATATTCTCCCATGGATAGCTTGATATTATGGCACTTTCCTGAGAAATTTATGGTTCCTCCACTTGCAACCATCACTTGACACTCTGGTGCTGGATATAGGAAGCAATCCAATTCCTTGGCTATCTTACAATGAATAAAATTATGGGTACTTACCGAATCAATCAACATTATTACCTTTTACTTCTTGAGATGCCCTTCTATCTTGATAGTTTGAGGAGTAGTAATTCCAGCCAATGCATTACAAGATATGGTCGGATTCATTTCTTCTTTTTCTAGGGTTTGTTCTTGGTGTATATCCTCTTCTTTTGACTTTTCTTGTTCATTTTCTTCCTCCTCTTCACAATCTATGTAAAATAATTTCTTCTCGGCACACTTATGACCTTTACTGTATTTGCTATCACAACTGTAACAAAGCCCTTTTTCTCTTTTTTCTTCCAATTGTTGTGGTGTCAACATTGTAGGTTGTGGATGGCTAGGGGTAGCAACACTTCCATCTTTATGATTGTGAGTGGTAGGCTTCATTGTTGCCATAATTTGCTTTCCATTTTTCTTGCCAACTTGAATGCCTTCTCTAATGAATCTGGTTCCCAAAGGCGAACCTCATGTTGGATGTTATCTTTCAAAGTCCCTATGAACACATCAATCCTATGCTCCTCTAGAATATCTTTTACCCTTATATTCAATTTTTGAAGTCCTCAATGTGCTCCATAATTGAACCCTTTTGTTTGAGATTTATCAATTGGCTAAAAAAAGTGTTTCTTTTTGTATCCTCATAATGTGTTATTATTCCATCTGTAAAAATAGCCCAAGTGACAATTTGTTTACGAGAACAAAGCCATCGATACCATACAAACTTATTTGTTTCCAAATATAAAGTTGCAATGCGTACTTTTTGTGTGTTTTGCACATTATGGAGATCGAAAAATTGCTCCATTTGTAGTATCCATGTTTCGGGATCCTTGCCATCAAACTTCCTCATATCGATCTTTGGAACATGGTGATTCTTCGATCCAACGTTAGAGTCTATGAAATCATGATTAACATTTATTTTGTTCTCATCATGAGTTTCCTTTACTACCCTTTCACCATTAGTAAGCATTTCTTGTAGAAACTTTGTCAAATCTGTCTTCAAATCTTCCATGCCTTTCTTTAAATCATCCATCTTAGCTTCCACGCCGTCCATCTTAGCTTCCACGTCATTCATCTTAGCTTCTACGCCTTTCTTTAAACCATCCATCTTAGCTTCCACACCTTTCTTTAAACCATCCATCTTAGCTTCTACGTCTTTCTTTAAACCATCCATCTTATTTTATGTTACTTTTTGTGCGAATGAAATTTGTTGCACTTGGTCTTGTAATTTTGAGATATCATGTTGCATTTCTTCCTCTTCTTCATGAGTCATGCTAGAGCTTTCAGGTTGTTTACTAGGTGTTTCCATTTTCTTTCTTCGGGGCATCAATTACCGATAATAATGCTTCACAATGCCCTTTGAATTCCTTCAAAATAATTTTTCAAACGAAGCTTATGCAAAAATTTAAAAAAACCTACACACTTTTTTTCACTTTGTAGGAGCTCGATATTGAATCTGATGTATATCTGTAATTTTGGATCTCCCAGGTCTGAAATTTCTCCCTACGGTAACCCTTTGAGTAGCCTTTCTAACCCCACAATTCTGATCAAGATTGGATTCTCCAATGAAGAGTTATGTCAAATCTCCCACGATGACCCGAGTATAGACTGGTTTAATAGAGCGAACTTGTACAACGTGCCGCGGGTCACTGTTTCAACCTTAGGTTCTGAAAATGATACCCAAAAAAACTACAATTTGTCCTCTTTCTGTAACTTCTTACAAAAATTCAATCCAATGCTCAGAGCAAAAGTTATTACAATTTTCCCAAGGTGACCTGTTTGGAATGTAATTCGGGGGTCTGCAAAAACCCTAACTTCCTCAGATTATATCTCCTAAAATATAGCAAGACAAGATCTGAAATTTGGAACTGACGTTCAGACCGATCTCTTCTCAAATGGGTTTTTTTAGCTTCTGAAACTTCGTAGAGAAAGAGTTATAGCGAACATTCCACGATGACCTGTTTTAGATGAAATTCTGGAGCTTGCAAAAACCCTAACTTCCTCAGATCATATCTCTGAAAATATAGAGAGACAAAATCTGAAATTCGGACCTGAGGTTCAGCGAGATTTGGTCTCAAATGGGTTTTTTTTTTAGCTTTTGAAACGTCGCAGCGAAACCCTGGAATCCAAAGCTCTGATACCAAATGTTATGAAATCATCTCACAAAAAGATACAAAAAAAATAGATCAACGCCTTAGAAATAAGCCTCTTTGAGGGGGAAACCTCCTTTACATTACACAAATGAACAATTCTTTGATGATTCAAATGACAAAACCTCATTTCTATATATAGGAGTCTAAGGGGTCACAATATAACCAAACCGACCTAACAATAATAATATAAAGGCACAAAAATAACAATAGAGGGATTCTATGGGGCATAATAATAACAATAAGGACAATAGGGACACAACAATAACAATAAGGGATACAACGACAATAGTAATGGGGGAATCACTAGTATTATAGGGACCTAATATCTTGATTATTTGTTGTTCTAGCATTGAAATCTCCCACTAAAATAACTTCTGCCTGTTGAGAGTACATGGAAATAATTTGTTTTAAAGCTGCATACAGATCCTTGTTGTTAAGCCCCTTATTTTTGTAAGTTTTTGAGACTTGAGGGGGAAAATAGCATGTTGTAGTTCTTGTGTGCTTCTCATTCTCTGATATTTTCAACCATAAATATTGTGTTGGAAATAATACTAAGAGGGGGGTGAATCAGTATTATCAGATTTATTTCCCAAACAGATTTATATACGCTACTTCAGCTAAGTGAACTAGCGTGTACACGCGACTGCACTTAAAGCAACCAATGTGTATGCAGAGAACTTTTGATTTAGTCAATTTATCATGCATTGAACTTTAACCAGTATATCAGAGATTTATTAGACTGTGCAGTAAAAGCATAATAAAGCATCACACATAAGCAACACACATGAACACCAAGATATAAGGTGGAAACCCAATGTGGGTAAAAACCACCTGCTATTGTCGTCTCTGTTTTCTTTTAATAATAAGAAAATCTATTTACAATCTTGTATTGGTGCAGACTCATACCAGTATGCAGGCTTCTACTTGCAGAAGGTTACAACCTTCTCTCGTTCTCCAACTTCTACTGGAAGGGAGCTACAACCCCCTAGCTCTTGTACTAGCTGATATGTTTACTAGTACATAGGTGATGACCTACAAAAGGCTACGACCTTCTTTCTTCCTCCAAGGACCACGTTTCATAAATTTTCAGATTGGATCCATCAACAAAATCATAACTGCAATACAATCGTCAAATACATCTGCATCAATCAATCACTTTCTGAATCAACCACAACTAAATCAATCAATCACTTTGACAACCCATCGTCACTGTAGCAAATCACAATCAATCTGATCATTCAGAACACTATCACCAGAATACAGTCACCAAAACCCAAAGCAGAACCCAGAACTCTGCAACAGCAAACAGAAACAACTGAAACATACTTCATAAGGTATACGCTACTTCCATGTGTCAAACCAGCGTGTATATGCGCTTTTATCAAAGCCAACTAGCGTGCACATCTAAAAATATTAATTCATAATTCTGCAGCTATTCCGAACTTCAATTATACCCAGATCATAATATTTATAGAATAACACATGCGTCAATATTCAGATCTAGACTATACATGATCAAACCACATAATAATAATTCATTTCAAGTCTTAAGATACCAATCCATCATTAGATCTTATCCCTCATCAACCGCTAAGGTTCATCCTTGGTTCATATCAAGCACAGCACCATAAGCCAATAACCTGCATACTAGATCTCACACTTCATCATATATTTGATACTTGCACTCATGGCCTAAGGATCTTCTCCTCCTTATATAGTTTTAGGCCTTTCTCAATACCATGGACCAAAACCACTTAGGACCAATACCTTGGACCAAATATCTCAGATCAGAAACTTAGTTTTCCAGGATATACAACTTTTTTTTTCTATGAAAGTGCGTGTGTACGTATATGCTACTTGTGTACAGTGAACCTGCGTGTATACGCAGATTGGTCAAGGTGAACCTGCGTATACCTCTCTTTCTTCATTCTTTGTAGTCTGAACTGTAATTCTTTGATGTTGACATGTTGTACTGTGATCTTTCATCTAAGTGAGTTGCCATCAAGGACAACACCTATATCATAATGCCAACAATCTCCCCCTTTGGACTTGATGGAAACAACAACACCAAGTCACTCTCCCCCTTTGACATCAAGGGCAAAGGGTGGACCAAGATAATTTCTCCCTTTGACATACATTATGTTGGTCATGCTCCCCCTGAGTACATGTTGAATTCTCTGATTGAGCTCCCCTTTTGTACATGTTGAGATGCATTGAAACCATCCATGCTCTTCCTGAGCACAAGCAGTGTCTGCAAAAAAAATGACTTTATAACTCAACTATGTGAGGATGACCTTCCTGTCACCAATGGCTCATGCATACATCCATCTCCCAACCAAGTGGGGATATACCAAATTTGACTCGTCCACCCAACGAAGTGGAGATATACCAATTATTTATACATGACAGAAACAAGAAATATTACAGCATCCATCCCATGTAAAGTGGGGATACAAATTACATCATTTGTCCAAGAGGGTTCATTCAAGACATATCACACCCTAGAATTTTACATGACTTGAGCAACAAATGGTATAAATATCTAAAGCCATAGCTGGACTCAGCAACCATAATGCCAACAATGTTGAACGTACGTGGAGGCTAATGCTCCCCCTAAACTTGTGCTACGTGTTCATTGTTAACAGGTCGATGATAAAGGCATCTTTGTTAGTCAGATAAAATTAATGAACAAAGCATATAGACATTAATCATCAATATCTATCAGAGCACCCATATTAGAGCTTTCCCCACTGTTTTTCTTGTCTGAAACACATATACGCTTCTTGACCCACAAAAACTCGCGTTTGTATGCAACTATACTTCATGAAACCCGTGTATAATAACCTTTCTCTGGAAAAATTGGATTTAATAGCAGGATGATGCAGCAACTACTCCCAACTTTTGTCTGAGATATTCAAATGTCTTTCTGGGCAGTGGTTTAGTGAATATATCAACAACCTGTTCTTTGGATGGAACATACTCCAATTTGACCTTTTGTTCAAGCACTTGTTCACGTAGAAAATGGTATTTGATGGGTATGTGCTCGGTCTTGGAGTGCATGACTGGATTCTTTGAAATACTGATGGCACTTGTATTATCAAATAGAACAGAGATGGGTGGAGTGCATGTGATCTGAATGTCTTGCAAGGTTTGATCATCCAAAGTAGTTGTGTGCAGTAAGATGCAGCAACCACATATTCTGCTTTAGTTGTAGATAACACAATTGAACTTTATTTCTTGCTGAACCAAGATACTAACCTAGAACCCATGTAGAATTCACCACCACTATTGCTTTTTTGGTCATCAACACTTCCTGCCCAATCTGCATCTGTATATGCATGAAGAGTGAGATATGTATCTCTAGGATACCATAAACCAAAGTTCTGTGTTCCTTGAAGATATTTGAAAATTCTTTTGACTGCCTGAAGGTGTGATTCCTTTGGATTTTCTTGGAATCTTCCAACTATTCCTACTGCATGCATGATGTCAGGTCAGGTATCTGTTAGATAAAGCGGACTGCCAATCATGGATCTGTAAGTCAGTTGATGTACCGCTGTTGATTCATCATTTGAGCTGAGACTGCATCCTGTTACCATTGGGGTACATACAGGTTTAGAATCTTCCATGCCATACCTTTTCAATATCTATTTCAGATATTTGGTTTGTGAAAGAAAAATACCATCTTTATTTTGTTGAACTTGTAGACCAAAAATAGGTAAGTTCACCAAGCAAGGACATTTCAAATTCTTGCTGCATTACTGAAGCAAAATTCTGACTCATGGATTCTTCATTGCTACCAAAAATGATATCATCAACATAAACAACAATAATTAGCAATTTATCAATGTCAATCTTTGTATATAGATTGCTATTTGCTAAACCTTTTGAAAAACCTTGTTGGTGTAGATATTTGTCAAGGCGGTAATACCAGGCCTTTGGAGCCTGTTTCGGACCACAGAGAGCCTTTTTGAGTATGCATACAAGTTTTGCATCATTTCCAAGAATGAATCCTTCTCGTTGTTCAATATAAACTTCTTCTTATAAATCTCCATTAAGGAAAGCAGATTTGACATCCATTTGGTATACTTTGAATTTCTGAAAGCTAGAAAGAGCAAGAAACATGCTTATGGCTTCAAGTCTAGTAACAGGTGCAAAAGTTTCTTCAAATCTATACCTTCTTGTTGAACATACCCTTTACAAACAAGTCTGGCCTTGTTTCTAATGACTTCTCCATTTTCATTCAACTTGTTTTTGAATATCCATTTAGTTCCTATAATATTTTTATCATGAGGTCTAGGAACTAATTCCCAAGTATTATTCTTTTCAATTTGCTCAAGTTCTTCATTCATGGCCTTGACCCAACATTCATCTTTGCATGCTTCATTTACATTTTGAGGTTCGGTGGAGGATAATAATGCTAGATAGCTTGAGGTTTCTGAAATAGTTCTTCTTGTCTATACACCTGCCTTTTTTCCCCTAAAATTTGAGTTTCTGGATGATTTTTCTGAACATACCTGGATGGAGTCTTTTCTTCTATCATTATCTCTTCTTCTGGTGCTTCATTGGTTTCTTCTTCAATATCATCATGATTTGATGTGGGAAAATACTCCCCATCTTCTTCATTGTCATCATCTTCTATTTTTGTCTATTTTGGAATTTTTCATGCTTCATCAACTACAACATCAATACTTTCAACAATTTTCCCAAGTCTTTTATTATAACATTTACACCCTTTACTTCGATAAGAGTAACCAAGAAGAATACCTTCATCTTCTCTGGGCTCAAACTTACCAAGTTTTTCATCAGTCCCTTTGATATAACATTTGCTTCCAAAAACTTTAAAGTATTTTACAGTAGGAGTCTTACCATACCAAAGTTCATGTGGAGTTTGAGTGCTATTTACCTGAACATTTGCTTGGTTGAGAATAGTTGCGGCGGTGAATGCAGCTTCATCCCAGAAGGTTGCAGGAGTTTTAGATTCATCTAGCATAGCTCGAGCCATTTGTTGAACAGTTTTGTTCATTCTTTCTACCACTCCATTTTGCTAAGGAGTCCTTGCGATGGAGAATTGCCTTTTTATTCCATGTTGTTTACAAAAGTCAAAGAATTCATTCGAGGTAAATTCCCCTCCTCGATCAGATCTGAGACTTTTGATTTTTCGATTTGATTCATTTTCAACCAAAGCTTTGAAGGCTTGGAACTTTTCAAATGCTTCATCTTTATGCTTTAGCAGACCTGTCCAACACATTCTGGAAAAATCATCAATGAACAAAATAAAGTATTCCTCTCCATGAGGTGACTTTTTCCTTGATGGTCCACATAAATCAGTATGGACAAGTTCAAGAGGCTTACTAGTTGACCCTTCTTTTTCAATGAAGTGAGCTCTGGTTTGCTTACCGATTTGACATGGTTTGCATATTGTATTTTCAGGGATGTTGATATCTGGAAGATCACGAACAACCTTGAATCTGCATGCTTTTCTTATTTGAGAAAAGCTTAGATGTCCCAATCTTCTATGCCACAGCCAGTTTTCATCATTTTTTCTTAGATAGCATTGTTGTTGTCCTCCCTTGAGTATGTATAAGTTGTTTGGAGTTCTTGTACCTTTGATCATGGTCTCCCCTGTATCAAGTTCACGAATAACACATCCTTTTGATTGAAACACCACTTCATTTTCTTGAGCACACATTTGACTGACACTCAACAGGTTATGCTTTAAACCATCTACATACATAACATTTCCAGCTTTAACCTTTTCTTTCAAGAAAACAAATCCTTTACCTTTTATGACAACAGGAGTGTCATTTCCAAATGAAACATTCTTTTCTTTTTCTAAGGCATTATATGAGTGAAGTTTTTATTTGTCACCTGTCATGTGTTTTGAGCATCCATTGTCGATGTACCACTGATTTTCTTGTCCTTTTACATACAAGGCTATACCACATCTTTCTATTTGAGATTTTTTCCTTCTCCATATCTTGGGATTTAATGTAGTTTTCTCCTTTTGAGATGTTTGCCGAAATTTGGTCCTACATTAAGATTCTTCATGACCAAAGTTGCTACAGATTGAGCATTCTATTTCATTTTCAAGAAGAGAAAATTTATTATAGGAACTTTTCTTGACCCCTGTTACATTCATTTGATTTCGTGCTTCTCTAGTCATGATGGTTTTATAGGCAACACATTAAGCAGCTTTGTGTCCAAAATTATGACATGAAAAACATTGCCCATTAAAGAAGTTCCTGCGACTATCGAATCTATTGACCTGGTGATTGTAGTTTCTATTGATATTCATCTTTGGAGCAAATTGAGTATGATTTACCTGAGGTTGGTTGTGGCTTCTATTCATCCTTGAAATAAATTGAGTCTGATTTACCTGGTGATCTGCTTTATGCCTTTGCTGACGATTGTCATACTGTTCACTGGTCTTTGCTGCATCAAGATAGCTTTTAGTGGAGGTTGACAGCTTCTGTGATTGAGATGCTTCTTCAGTATATCCAAGACCTATCTTTATCATAGGAGAATGCTGCACTTTGATAATTTCATTTAAGGTTTTTGATCCTTTAGCAAATCTAATATTGAGAGATTTCATTTTCTCAAGATCCTTTCTTAGACCCACAATTTCACATTCTAGTTTTTCATTGTGTTTTTCTTTTTCAACAAGTTGGTATGTCAAGGTATCTATAATCATATTCTTTTCTTCTAAACATATTTTGAGTTTAGATATTTCTTCATGAATGTCATCTTCTTCTAAAGCATCCCAAAAATTATCATCATCATAAGCCATTAGAAGTCTATAGTCATTACTATTTTCATCTTCATCACTATTTGATAAACCATCGCTATCTTCATGAGTATAGTAACTCCTTTTATTTACAACTTGTTTTCTATTCCATTTTGCATATTCCTTCCCTTTTTCATATTTATCTTTATGAGGACATTTGGCAGCATAATGACCGACTCTGCCATAGGCAAAGCATTTGAAGGGTAGCTTACCTCTACATTTTTCGAAACCCTGTTGAATCTTCTTAACAAAGTTTACCTCATCTTCTTCTTCTGAAATATGTTCTAATTCATTGAGTTCTTCCTTTCCTTTTGCTGAAGCTTTAAATGCGGCTTCTCTCATATTTGATGGACCTCCTTTCCTCATCTCAAAGGCAGTTAAGATTTCGTGAAGCTGTGTCATAGTGATAGTCTGTAGATCCTGTTTTTCTTCTATGGTAGACACTTTTGATTCAAATTTAGCAGACAAGGATCTTAAAACTTTCTCAACTAAGGTAACTTCCTTCATATCTTCACCTAGATTATTCATACAATTAACAACCTCATCTATACGTAAGAAGTAACTAGCTATACTTTCATCACTGTGCATCTTAAGAGTTTCATACTGAATTTTGAGAGTTTGAAGTTTAACACGTTTTACCTGAGAGTCTCTTTCGTAGCTCAGAACGATTTTGTACCATATTTCTTTGGCTGATTTGAGTTGCATGACTTTGACAAACTCTAATTGTGACAGACTTCCCAATAAAGTATTGACAGCCCTGGCATTGGTTTCATATTGCTTTTTACCTGCCATATCTGTAGGAATTTCTGTTGGAAATGTATATCCTCCTTCCACAATTTCCCAGACATCCATTCCAAGTGATTGTAGATAGGCTGTGGTTCTTATTTTCCAATAAACAAAGTTGCTCCCATCAAAGATTGGCAGTCTGATGGATCCCACACTTTCTTGATTACTCATGATGATGGATCTCCCTTCAAGCGATCAAGATTCTTCTGAAGGACCTTCTCTGATACCAATTGTTGGAAATAATACTGAGAGAGGGGTGAATCAGTATTATCATATCAATAATTTTATTTCCTAAACAGATTTATATATGCTACTTCAGCTAAGTGAACTAGTGTGTACACGCGACTGTACTTAAAGCAACCAACGTATATGCAAAGAACTTTTGATTTAGTCAATTTATCATGCATTGAACTTTAACCAGTATATCAGAGATTTATTAGACAGTGCAGTAAAAGTAGAATAAAGCATCACACATAAGCAACACACATGAACACCAAGATATAAGGTGGAAACCCAATGTGGGTAAAAACCACCTACTGTTGTCATCTCTGTCTTATTTTAATAATAAGAAAATTTGTTTACAATCTTGTACTGGTGCAGACTCATACCAGTACGCAGGCTTCTACCTGCAGAAGGTTACAACCTTCTCTCGTTCTCCAGCTTCTACTGGAAGGGAGCTACAACCCCCTAGCTTTTGTACTAGCCGATATGTTTACTAGTACGTAGGCGACGACCTATAGAAGGCTACGACCTTCTTTCTCCCTCCAAGGACCATGCTTCATAAATTTTCAGACTGGATCCATCAACAACATCATAACTGTAATACAATCATCAAATACATCTACATCAACCAATCACTTTCTGAATCAACCACAATTGAATCAATCAATCACTTTGACAACCCATCGTCATTGTAGCAAATCACAATCAATCTGATCATTCAAAACACTGTCACCAGAATACAGTCACCAGAACCCAGAACTCTGCAACAACAAACAAAAACAACTGAAACATACCTCATGAGGTATACGCTACTTCCATGTGTCGAACCAGCATGTATACGCGCTTTTATCAAAGCCAACCAGCATACGCATCTACAAATATTAACTCATAATTCTGCAGTTATTCCAGACTTTAGTTATACCTAGATCATAATATTTACAGAATAACACATGCGTCAGTATTCAGATCTAGACTATACATGATCAAACCACATAATGATAATTCATTTCAAGCCTTAAGATCTCGATCCATCATTAGATCTTATCCCTCATCAGCCGCTAAGGTTCATCCTTGGTTCAGATCAAGCACAACACCATAAGCCAATAACCTGCATACTAGATCTCACACTTCATCAGATATTCGATACTTGCACTCATGGCTTAATGATCTTCTCCTCCTTATATAATTTTAGGCCTTTCTCAATACCATGGACCAGAACTACTTAGGACCAATACCTTGAACCGAATACCTAGGGTCAATACCTCGGACCAAATATCTTGGACCAATACCTTGGATCAAAATACCTTGGACCAAATACCTCGGACCAAATACCTCGGACCAAAAACTTAGTTTTCCAAGATATACATGCTTTTTCTTCTATGAAAGTGTGTCTGTGTATGTATACGCTACTTGTGTTCATTGAACTTGCGTGTATACGCAGCTTGGTCAAGGTGAACCTGCGTATACCTCTCTTTCTTCATTCTTTGTAGTCTGATCTGTAATTCTTTGCTATTGACATGTTGTACTGTGATCTTTCATCTGAGTGAGTTGCCATCAAGGACAACACCCGTATCATAATGCCAACATATTGTTTATTTGCATCTTCTTTAATTAACTGAATGTGACGACCTTCTTTTTCTTTCACTAAAACTAGTATTCCCCCGTACCCTTTGCCATTTTCTGCTACCTTGTTCCAAACTGTCAACTTCAAATAACCGTCAAAGACAAGAGTTTTGCAACCATCATGCTCATGAGTTTCTATGAGACAAATTGTATCTCTACCTTTCGCAATAGGCACTAACCTAGGTCCCCTCCTCCAAGGGTAACCTCTACAATTCCAACAAACTAGACTTAGGTAGACCTGGGTAGGATTTGACTGCTACTCAATTTGGCACATAAGACTCAAATTTGAGTCGTCACCCATTTTTGTCCATGCTGCTCTTGTTGTTTTCGTCCCTATTATTGAATTCTCTGTTTTTTCTTTACTGCCAGCTTGTTGTCATGTTTTGCTTAGAGGCCCAAACACTACAATAACGACTTTACCATTGTACAACCATGCCCTTTTCCCTTCATTTCTTGATGTTCTAATTTTCTCCACTTCATCCTTTCTCCCCTATTGTTGTTTTTCGGTTAAATCTTCATCAAAGAAGAAGTGTGAGTCTTTCAAGAGTTTCTTTTTGCCCAAAAGCTGGTGTTTGTCTTGTACGCTTGCCATGGTGACTTTTATGGGTTGAGACCTCTCTTCACATATCCTCCCAACCCTTCTTGCTTGGCAAATTTTCTCTTTCCAATGTAGTTTCTCTTTCAGAAATTGATTAAAATGTAATTGAAAAAAAAGAAAGAAAAAAGAAGTAAATTAGAATAAAAATATTAACTGTTTTTAATAGAATTTATGTAATTATTATTAAATAATTAATATTGTTAATTTATAATAATATATTTAATTGTAGTATGTGGCTTGCCACCAGATTTTAATATATGTTTTTTGTGAAACATCTACATTATGTAATTATATTAGTGAAAGTTACAATTTTTCCTTGAGAGAAAAAATAATATACGTAATTGTTAATTTATAATAATATATTTAATTGTTACTTTATAAATATAAAATTTATTTATTATTATTATTATTATTGTTATTGGGTTAGTATAAATAAATTAAAATTTTATATATATATATATATATATATAATATTATTACTAATTATTTAAACTTTTTAAATAGTAAGGTTTTTTTATATTAGAATATATATGTGTTTATTTAAATTTGTTAACTTTTAACAATAGTTAAAGTTTAAAAATAACATATTTTTAACATCATATTGAATTACTAATAAAAGAGTATTATTAATATTAAAATAATAATATATATATATATTAATTATTATTATTAATAAAATACTATTTAATTATTTATTTATTTTTTTAAAATAGGGAAACAAAGATATAGAAGTGGATTTTATATTAGAAGATATATTATTTTATTTTTATAGAGATAAATTTATATATTTATTTAAGGGTAGAATAGAATAAAATATTTTGGTTTAGTGTTATGATATTTTAATATATTGTAATTGTGATATTAATGAGAAATTGGAAAAGTATATAATAGTAAAATTAAATATATTTATGTAATTTATATATATATATATATATATATATATATATATATATATATAAAGGGCTCTCGATCGGGGAGCAAGCCAACAATAATGGGATGTACGAGGCCAAGGCACCATGCAGTTAATTAGGAGTGTCCTCGCCACCCTCTACATGCAGCCAGCACTTGAAGTGGTGGCGGCGAGCATGCGGGTGTTAATGCATGTGAGCAGTGAGGTGATAAGGCCATCTGGAGCGGCGAGCATGCGGGTGTTAATGCATGTGAGCAGTGAGGTGATAAGGCCATCTGGACCAGGCAAAGACTTGTTTCAAAGGTTAATGCAAGTAGTCTGAGTGAGAGCAGTCTTGTGGTGGTGGAGAGCATGTGGGTGATAGCAGTCCTATGGGTTTCTCGCAGTCGGAGGAAGTCAACATCTACAAACCTCGGTAACGATCTCTAGTATGTATTCAGTCTTCACCCTACCAATTCAGTTATAATGGAGATGAGTAGGCAGACTTCTGTCAAGGACTTATCTGTGTTGGGACTGGGGGGTAATGGGTCTTGGAGTGGTCAAAGGCACGACCTCGTTGGGCTCCAGGGTGAGCCGGTGTCAATTGTATGGCTTGTCCTTGTGTTTGTGGAATTTGAAATTTACTTGTCACGGATGGGTGCATGTAGGGTAGAAGGAATCAAATGTAGGGATGATGAAAGCCCCCCTCCCAGGGGCTGGCAGAGTGGACAGAGGGTTGGCTCTATGGAGTTCGGGGTTGTGGTTCAACCAGAGTCAATAAAGGCAGAGTGAGGGGCTCAAGATACCCCAGATACACCATCTAGTGGTTGGGGGGGGAAGCAGTGAAACCAGGTCGGCCAAGCCTCGGGTCAGACTGGGCCTCTGGCTTCATTCTTCCTGGGTTGGGTTCCTTGGTGTGGGTGACACTCAGTTTAGAGATTGGGGGAGGGTTTGGGATTCTGCTGAGAAATTGAAACTGACCTTGCTTAGTTTGGGTCTAAATTCCAGTGTCCAAGCACCCTATAAGGGGTCGTTGTGCAGAGGGTTTGGGGGGAGATGGGCTCAGCCCCGTGAAAAGCTTGCAAACCACTCCAGTCCTAGTAACTGTGTTTGGCTGATTAATTTGAATTTTGTTGGAAACTGTAACTATATTATGGATGATATGACGATTATTGGTATGGCTCTATTATGTTCGGTTCAGCTCTGCAATGGGCAGAGGAAGGCTTGCAATCATGAGGATATAAGAATCATGTGTTGGTATTCAATCCATAACAGACAGTGGAAGGAGACTCTTACTCGGCTGGTATCCTTTGACTTTGTAGCAGGTCTGTAGGAGGGGCAAGACCGCTCGTTGCGTCGAGCTTCCAACCTGCGGCCCTGTGTAACAGAAAAGTTGAAAGAACTGGGAGGTGAAGAGAATTCGATAAACAAAGGCAACAACATGGCTCGAGTGAAGGGGGTAAGAAACAATGGAGGAGGGAATCGTGGTCGTGGGAGGCAGAGAAAGGTGGCCCCATCTCCGAGCAAGCTTCCCAACTCATTTAGAGGGGCGACAGGGAAGGGAAGTGGGCCCAAGATGGCTTCGCGTATCATCGATGAAGTAGCCCAAGCCTATCATGCCAGCAACTCGAACCCGATCAAGCAATTAATTGCAGAGTGGGAGGAAGAAATCTGCCAGATAGTGGAAAATTTTGAGTTGGACCTGGATGAGTGGCAAGAGGTGGCACCGGATCCAGGTCATACTAGAGGTAGAGTAACCTAGTATAAGCAGATTGTACGTCTGTTTTGGATGATGAAAAGTATCTTGGCGAAGGCTATGGAAAAGTTCCCTCTAGACCAACATGTAACCCCTCGGAGGAATTTGGAGAAGTCAGAGTTTACTAAGGAATTGCAAAATAGCCAATTTCAGTTACAACAACAGAGTGGAAGACTGAGCCAAATCGAATAACATATCCCTTGCATTCCTCACTTGGAGCTTCCTGGTTCTATAGTGAAGGACCCCACTCCAATAGATTATGTTGATGATGAATAGTGACAGTGCACCCCTATTTTATTTTATTTTTTTTAGTTATAGACTTATTAACAGTTATGTTTATAGCACGAGAATTACGAAAAGAGATGCAAGCTAGGGTTCAAACTTGGTCAAAGAAAATAAGGTGCTTGGTGTTATAGGAGCACTCAACAAGGACAAACTTAGTCACTATATGATGCTTGCTATCCGTGATGTGCTCCTTACGACAGTGATTGACAGGATGACCTTTTTTGCCAATGTAAGACTTACTGGATGAACAAGGAATTTGGTAGACACCTGATCCTTGCATGGGATCTAACATAGTCAACCAAAGATAAATCGGACCTCATGCAAGGATCAGGTGTCTACCAAATTCCTTGTTCATGTGGTAAGTCTTACATTGGCCAAACATGTCATCGAGTCAATGTTCGCCTTAAGGAGTGCATCGTGGATAACAATCATCATAGAGTGGGTAAGTCTACCATTGTTGAGAACTCTTATAACAACACGCAACTTATTTGCTTTGACCAAGCTCAAACCATAACTTGTATCCATTTTGATAATTCTCATGTCATCGAAGCTTTAGAAATTGAAAAACACCCCAATAATTTCAATAGGGAAGATGGTTATAAGCTTAGCCACTCTTGGAAACCTATAGTCCATCTTTCTTCTTAATTCCCCCTTCCCTTCCTCCCTCTCTCCCTTTATTCGATTTCCTTTCTAACCTCCCTCCCTCTTCCTAAAACATCTCTCTCACACACACATATAATTTTACTATTATATAATTTTCCAATTTCTTATTAATATATTACAATTACTATATATTAAAATATCATAACACTAAACCAAAATATTCTATTCTATTCTACCCTTAAATAAATATATAAATATATAAATCTATCTATATAAAAATAAAATAATATATCTTCTAATATAAAAACCCCTTTCATATTTTTAATTCCATAACTTTCCAAAAAAATTTCTCTTTTAAAACAAATTAAATAGTTAAATAGTAATTTTATTAATAATATTAAATTTCGGTTTATAAAAATTCGAAACTATTATCCTAATATTAATAGATAATTTTTTTATTTATTAACAATTAAGTATATTGTTAAAAGTACATTATTTTTAAGCTCTAATTAATTTCTTAAAAGTTTATATATATATAAAATATAAAATCTTTCCATCATTTGATACCCCGTTGTTTAGACATTTTAAATAATAGTTTAAAATACGAACTAAATTTTAATTTTTAAAATGCTAGTCTATAACCAAATATTAATAATAAACAAGTGCTCCATAGTAGTTTATCCTTGCCCCTTTGTAAAAAATAGTGAAACTATCTTATTATTGTGATATATTAAAAGAATTAGCAATTAAGTTTTGTAAATGTAGTTGTAAAATGTATCTTTGGGGTAGGATTGGTTTTAATCTATTTCAAGGTGTTGAAAATTATCATTTCATATACATCTTAACTTAAAAAATTAAGAAATGAGACAATGTGTTATTTATAAATAGCTACTCATAGTATATAGTTTGTTTTGGATGTTCTTTGAAATATTAAATGTTATAAATATATTAAGTAAATATAAAATTGTAAATATACTTAGTAACGACAAACATATAATTTAAAAATATAAAAAAATTATTTATTATGGAGATTACAAAATTATTAGACATTTTTCATGTTAATTATAATAGTAAAGCTTTTAATTAATATAAAAAAATGTTTTGCAATTTTTTAACAAAGAAATGTATCAATTACCTAATTATGTGATGTCTCACTCATTTAATTATGGAATGCAATTAAACAAAAATAAAATTTGATGTGACCCATGTAGCTCAAATAATTATGGAATGAAATAAAAACCAAAACAAAATTTGACTTACTAATGTACTCTTGGCTCATTATTTGAGACATTGGACGATAACATGTCCAAATTGACAACTAATCTCATGAGAGATAAATGTCAATAAAATAAATTGCAAAAAAAATAAAAATTGCACTTTGTTAAATTGAAAGATATTTATCATATTTGACTGAATTAATAGACAATCAACAAATATCCAATGCATAATACCTGCCTAGGGGCAGATATAATAAGAATGATTTTTATATTTTTAAATTAACAATTAAATATATGATATATGATTATAAATTAACAATTAAATATATATTTTTGACTAAATTCTCAAAAGTTAAAAAAAATACGAACATGTTAATCATTTAATAATAACTAGCAATTGCACCAAATGTTGCAAAGGAAACGTCGTAAGGCATAATTTCGAGAAGAATCCTACCATATAAAACATCATTGAAAATAAAAATTAGTAAACAAATTGTCATTCGGAGCTAGAAGATAAAGAGAATTCACTTACCTTTCCAACATAAATTGCCTCTTAATCTTCAAAGATGGTGTTTCAAGTTCCAATAGAAAATATTCGATAGATTTTGAAAAATATATGCCATGGTTTTGTTGGAGAACATTGAAAGAGTCTCAAGGAACAAATGTCCTAAGAATTTATGAACGGATCAACTTAGTAAGTTCCTTTAAAATATGTTTTAATGCGAGAAATATTTCAATGATAGAAGTGCAAAGCAGGACTAATGGCATCATCTAACCTCGCAGATTATGCTATCAGTTATCCCTTACTCATAGAATATGGAGGTTTGTATGAAAAATGAGATGGAGGCCTGTATGAAAAATGAGACATAGTTTACCTGTGGGTCAAAATTCTCAATGAGTAAAATGTTGGATGCTTTGATATCTCTATGAATAATACGTCTTTGACAACCTTCATGAAGATAAAGAAGACCTAGAGTTGTGCCTAGATCAACTTTGTATTGGATGTTCCAATCTAGTAGGTGAGACTTTGTGCATGGATAAAACAATCCAAGAAAGGGCAAAACAAAACTCATGGATCCATAAACCTAAAATACAATTCAGGTGAGTAATGAATTATGTGAAGAGTTGTTCTCCTTTTATAATTCCCTATCTTTGTATTTGCTTAATCAGAAATATAAATCATAATCTCCACATACCATAAAGCAATGATGCTAAGCTTCCATGTGGAAAAAACTCAAAAACAAGGTGCAGTCCACCTTCAACACGAAAGCCAATAAGACGAGCTGGAAGTAATGAGTTGTGATCTATTAATGTTGTCATTATTACATCAAAGTCATCTTCTATCATTATTTTGACAGCAGAATGTGCAACCCAGTGTGCTAAGCAGAAAATATCAGAGTTAGTTCATCCATATGAGATAGCAAATGCCAAAATAGAATTCATAGCCTTCTGATCATGAGTAATGGCCCATGATCTAAAATTATTAAGAACTTTCTTTCAAAAATGCAAATTAAGGTCTTTGCAGGTGAAATGTTAAATTCCCAACTCTTTGTCAAACTGAAGATCACTGTAAGAAGTTTTTATGATGTTTCATTCCACATTTTCTCATGTCCCAATATATCAAAAATCGAAATGTTCCAGCACTTAGTTTTGCTAGAACACCACCACATTCTTTTCATTTAGCAACCCTATAATGTACAAAAAAACAATAGTGCTTAAAAATGCAGTTCATCCCATCTCATTTATCCTGATATCAAGAATACCATTAATGATATTTCCTTCAGGAAAAGTTCTCATAGATATTCCATGATCTGAAGTTCTCTCTAATTCAGATGAAACTCCACTTTGAACTCCATTTTCTGTTAAGGGAGATCCAATAAGATGCCTTGACAAAACACTTGTTATTTGCCGCTCCAATTTAGCATCATTTTCAACATTGTGTGTATTGACATTTATACAAGTGTCTTGTGGCTGAGTCCTTGATGTAGATTTGATAACTCGAGCAGGTAAAACCCACTTTGACTAGTCACCATGCCTCCTTATCTTGTCAGCCTGTCACAAAAGACTGAAAATGTAAATAATAGGCAAATGCACAATAATATAAATTTCTGACAAGTTAGGTGATGATGACGCTCAAATTCACTTCAAATACACTTGAACTTCGCAATGCAAAAAGTATGAGGCTTATGTCAGATATTGATACCTTAATCTGCAAAAGATATTATAAAAGATTTTATTATATACAAGATTTACTACTCCTGAACAGAAATCAGATAATCTCCCTTATGTAAACCAGAAAGTTTATGAACTTATTGGGATATCAATTGTAGACACTAGTAGGCTTTAAAAGACATTAAACAATGACAAATGAACATTTATCCAAGATCTCACCAGATTAAAACCTACGATCAATGAAATAGGCAGCCAACCTTGTCCTAAGAATTTAGGAACGGATCAACTTACTAAGTTCCTTTCAAATATGCTTTAATGCATGAAATATTTCAATGATACAAGTGCAAAGTAGGACTAATGGCATCATCCAACCCCGCATATTATGCTCTCAGTTATCCCTTACTGATAGAATCTGGAGGCATGTATGGATAATGAGGCAGAGTTTACCTGTGGGTCAAAATTCTCAGTGAGTAAAATGTTGGATGCTTTGATATCTCTATAAATAATACGTCTTTGATAACCTTCATGAAGATAAAGAAGACCTCGAGCTGTTCCCAGAGCAACTTTGTACCGGCTGTTCCAATCTAGTAGATGAGACTTTGTGCCTAGATAAAACAATCCCAAAAATGACAAAACAAAACTCATGGATCCATAAACCTAAAATATAATTCAGGCGAATAATGAATCATGTGAATAGTTTTTCTCCTTTTATAATTTCCTATCTTTGTACATGCTTAATTAGAAATATAATGAAAGCAGCTAAAAAATGCTACTGCCTCCCTCCATGTATCATAGAATATACGAGAGAAAAGTGAAATTACTTGGTATGTAAAATTGCATCAGATAAATTGAGACAAGAGGAGTTATTATGCAAAATCCTGAACACCTGTTATGTAAATAAGCTAAGTTTTCAGGGCATTGCTTTATGAATCTAATCTTATACTTTTGTTACAATCTGGTTTCTTCTCACAAATTTTGTGGGGGATTATCATGATTACGAAGAATAATACATAAGGCATGAAATGGCACATGTAGCATAAAAAATGTAAAAGAATCTCAGGTGAATCCTTGTATCCATTTGAGAAAAAAGGACTAGTTCTCTAACATAGAAGAGGAGGGAGTAAAATAAAATAAATGCAATTCATATCATCCCCAATTAAATCACAGTATTTACATACTTCTATTCCTCCTCAACTTTATCTCAGACATGGTCCAAAGAAAATTCTTTGTTGTAACTTTCATAATTTTCTTTCACTCCCCCTATTTTAAACACCTTACTACTAGTACAGCTGAAAGGTGTCCTCAACAAGTATACTTTTCACACCATAATACCCAAAGAAATACAACAATTAGAAGTCATAAGTAAACACAAATCCCTATGAGACAAGATCAAAGATAGTCTCTTCAAAAAACTCATTGTAAATGGATCTTTCTAATTCACATGCTACAATTTCAACATAATTTTGCAACTGCATCCAAAGACTTTCTTTAGCCAAGTCCTTTGCTACAATATTTTCTAAAGTATTGCATTTTTTTTATCGTGTGTAAGGATAAAGGCTGATTATTGCTCATGTTTCTCTCAAAAGTTGGTTCCTTGAAGGCATCTTCCACTTAGTGTTTCTTACCCAAGGATGGTAATTGAAAAACGACCCTAAATCTCCAACAATACTTCATTTATGCATTCAAAAAGAAGGTGTCACTCCCACTTATTTTCATCTACCTCTGATTGGCCCAATTCACCATCATACCTACAATAGTTTTCAATCTTCTCAAATAATGAAGGATCCGAAGGGTTATTTGGCAAATAACATCTTGAAAAAGCCTTATCCTTAGTGAAGCTGGAAGAAACAAGGACATTCTTGACATATATTAAATCGAATTGCTTCTCCTTAGGACAATGAATATCGTCTAAATCTACAAATTCAAAGTCCACATTGTCATTCAAAGTAGAATTGCAATCTTGATGGAGGCGATATTACAACCTCAGAAGATGGAGTGTTGTAAGTTCTTTCACTAAAAAAATTAGTTTCTCCACTGTAATGGTAATCAAAATCTATCACATTCCTTTGCAGAACATTTTTAGCCTTATACATTGGTTTTTCAAATCCATCAAACTTCAGTAACTGAATTCCTAAGCGCAATTCTGTAGTATGAACATGGAAACTAGATTCTACCTAGTGAATTCACTTGTTATAAGAAGAAGCAATAAAGCTTTGAAAAATATTCACTGGACAAATTAGAAGATCGATTTGAGAGTAAAACTGTGTGACCCTTTAGTGCTTCGAAGATTTACCTTGAAGATTTGAGCTAATTTCCTTGAAACCTTTAGGGCTGGGTGTTTCTTCTTGGAAAGGACAGTCAAGCATTAATACTGGACTAGGTTGTTCTGTTTTCTCATTCTTAACTTCTGAAGCTCCAGATTTAGGATGATTCAAATGGTTTGGTGGCCTACAAGATGTTGGAGAGCTCAGTGGTGGTTGCTCTGATTGAATCCCCTAAAGAGAATCCAATTCATTAGCTACTAGCATGACTCATGGGATAAAAAAAAGACTAGATGTAAAGAATGCGAGAATAAAGTGCTTGCAGAGAATTCAAAAGTTTATCTTTCCACATAGACAAAGTATTGTAGAAAGGGAAAAACTGATGAGAATTTTACCTCAGTTACATAAACAACATTATAACCAAATTGCAATGCATCACTTTGCACATAAGTAAGGGAGTAGAGCACCATCTTGCCAACTGAATAGAAAAATATTGGTACACATAAAAATGTTTAATGAAAATTTGCGAAAATGTTAAAGTTTGCTCTTGAAAATATCTCTAATAACACTATCGACACCATTTATTGGATACATTCTCTGCAAAGAAAAATGCATGCAATTTTCAACTCTCTTACAACCATGAAATAAACGAAACATGCGGGCTAAAAAGTAAAAAAGGCTATTGAGATGGCCAACTAAAAAATGGCTCTTAATGTCGAACTAACAGGCAGAACTCGAGTTGCATGGTTGATCTGGAATTTATCCAGGACAAAGAATTAAAGGTATTACAGACTCATGTGCATGGATGTGCCTATGTTACTTTATGCAACGAATCGATAAGATTGCAAAACACATAGTCACTGAAGCAGTTAGAGAAAACATAACAGGCAAACATGTAAACATAACAAGTTTAATAAGGAGTTCACCTAATGCTCCCAGGCTACGTCTCCTGGTCTAGCCTTTAGTGGTGGCCTCTCTATTATGTTTTCAAAGAAATTTTTTTACTACAGTGAGCTCAATTTGAGTCTCACTCAACAGATATAAATCAACAGGACTGGACTTGGATCCCCCAAGTCTCTGGAGTACACAGACTCTCCTTACTGAAATTCGGCCTCTATTGGTCACAGTAGTATGAGCCCAATCTTAGACTCATACATGACAGGTAAGTACAGAGGAGTTCTCTTGAACCTCTCAAGCCCTCTTTGGAGTACACAGACTCTCTCTGACTCTCTCTGGCTTTGTCTGGCTCGATGTTGCCTTCAGGTCAGCTCGGCTTCTTCTCTCTGTTCTTTGCTCTTGGCTTTTCGCCTTGACTAACTCATTGCCTGCTTTGTTTCTGTCAGTTCGTGGCTTTAAAGCCAATCTGCTTTCTGACTGTTCGTTTCCGCTTCCCAGCGCTCTGGTTCTCCTGCCTCTCTATCCGTTTGAATTCCTCTGTTTTGTGTCATCATCACTGTGTAACGCTTCACAGGGAGGTGGCCACTTGTTTCATAACGAATTGAGTGTCAGTTCTCTTGGAAATGTTTGAACAGTCGTTATTTTTGTTTGCTCCAAGATTGCCCGTGAAATACGAATCCCTGCCAATGAATCGTCCATACCGGACTTCAAATCCCATATAATCTTGCTTTATCATCTGTCAAATCCGGTCATTCATTGGGATGCGCCTCTGCCGTTGATCTGGACCCCCCAGATCCTACGGTCATCGTGCATATCGGGCGGATAATTAGCTCGACGGTTACCCGTCCGATATGCATGGTTTTCTCTCTCCTCCGCTAGACGTGTGTCACTCGCTGTGTGGCATCGGGTAGGACTCGGTCTACACTGCTTACTGCCATGAGGCCCTTCCGATATCCTACCTGGTTTTTGTGGAATCCTGTTCTGCCGGAACCGAAACCAGTACTTTTCTGCATTTTATAACCTTTTCGAGTCTGAGCGCTTCGGGGCTTTCCTTCACTGAGGGGGACACCCTGTGATACGCGATTATCAAAATCTACTCCCTTTCTCTGATCCAGCTCCCGGTTCTGCCAGTTTGCCCCCAGCACGCATTACCATGGGCCTTTGGTCTGCGCACTTGACCGAGGGTCCTCGTTGCTCCATGCTAGTCACAATCTGCAATTGTCACGAGGATTCCTTTTGATAGCTCGATCCTTTTAAGACTTGAATCTTTTTGGCATAATTGAAACAATTCATGAAAACTTAGAGAGTGTTCTAGGATCCAATTCGGATCATGGCCTTCCCACTGAAAAATCTTTTGGACCACCAAAAGTTGGGTTTTAAGCACCAAACAAATGAGGATATAGTTTCCTCGCCTGCTCAATTTCTATCTATCTTACATTGCTTGGTTTTGAACCTTTGAGTCCAATCCTAAGGTACTCAACATTCCCCTTGCACGTAGTTCTCACCCTCCTGCCCAAAACTGTATCTTCCTGCAACCCATTGATATATTCAGGTAATAGATCATCAATAGAAGGCAACTGACTCTGCTCTTCGGGATCTTCAATCAATGAAGGCTCAAATAGTCTCAAGCTGTCTACATTAACAACTGAGTAGATGTGCATGTAAGCTTGTAAATCAAGGCGAAAAGCATTCTCATCAATTTTCTCAAGTATCTTGAAAGGTCCATACCTTATTGGCTTCAACTTCTTACCTCCACCTTGCATTCTATCTTTGTTGATATACAACCAGACTTGATCACCAACTTGGAAACTATGCTTAGTCCGATGCTTATCATGCCTTGCCTTGTACTTGGCTTGGCTCTTTTCTAGCTGTTCCTGTACTGCCTGGTGAATCTCTTGGATTTGTTCGATGAACTTGGTTGCCTTGTCCACATCATTGTGTCCATCAACCGCTATGTCTTTACCAAAGACAAAATCCAAGGGAGACCTTGGTGTGAAACCAAAACAGGTCTCAAAAGGAGATCTTTGTGTAGAATAATGTTTAGCTCGGTTGTAAGCATGATGCACATAACATAAATGTTCATCCCAAAGCTTGGGATGCTTGCTGCAATAACCTCTGAGCATCTGGATCACTGTCCTGTTGACCACTTTTGTTTGGCCATCTGTTTGCGGATGAAAAGCTGTGCTCTTCTTCAATCTGGTGTCCATCAATTCCCACAGACTTGACCAAAATTTCCCAACAAATCGGGTATCTCGATCAAATATAATGGAAGTGGGTAATCCAAAATGAACCCATACATGCTGAAAGAACAACTTTGCAGTTTGTTCAGCTGTAATCTGTTTGTTACAAGGTATTAAAATACACATTTTGCTGAACCTATCCACAACAACATATAAATAGTCATGACTTTTTCTAGATTTAGGCAGTCCCTCAACGAAGTCCATAGAAACACTTTCCAAGGATGAGAAGGAACTGGTAGTGGAGTGTACAAGCCTAGTTTTCTATTGTTGGGCTTGCTTTTAGCACACATGGTACACCCTGTTACATATCTAGAAACTATCTCATTCATTTTTGGCCAATAACAAAATCTTTGCAGTTGTGCAACTGTTTTACTTACACCAAAGTGACCTGATATTAGAGAAGTGTGTGCTTCTCGAATTATCTTTACTCTTTCTGTTTGAGGAATGCATAACTTTCCAAATGATACAAGAGTTAGTCCTTAACATGATAATCCAATTCTTCTACTTGTTTGCCATGACTTAAAGTTGCATATACATCTTTAAAATCTATATCTTGAGCATAATGTTCAATGTAGCTTTCATGCAATACTGAATTATGCTTAAGTATAGTGGATGCATTTATGATTGGTCTGGACAACATATCTGCAACTTTATTGTGTATGCCCTTTTTATATCTGATGAGAAGATGAAACTGTTGTAGAAAACCCATCCACCTATAGTGTCTTGATTGCTGCAACTTAGTTTGTGAGTGCAAATATTGAAGTGGTTGATGATCAATGTGTATAACTATCTCTTTGCCCATTAGATAATGTTTCCACTTTTTCACACTCTGTACTAATGCATACAATTCTTTATCATATGTGGGATAATTAACTACTGCAGAATTAAATGTCTCAGAATGATAACATATGGGTTTATCGTGCTGCGTCAACACTGCTCCCATGGCATAGTCACTAGCATCCGTTTCAATCTCAAATGGTCTTTGAAGATCAGGCAATGCTAGTACTGGTGTTGTACTAATATTTTCTTTTAAGGTGTCGAAGGCTTTCTGCTGTTTGCCTCCCCACTGAAACACCTTGTTCAATCCTGTTAAAGCATGTAAGGGAGCTGCAATCAAGGAAAAGTTAGAAATAAACTTTCTCCAATACTGCGCTGCTCCTAAGAAGCTTCTAACTTCTGTAGTAGATTTGGGTTTATGCCAGTTTACAATGACTGCAACTTTAGAGGGATCTATCTTCAATTCACCCCCCCTACAATATGACCCAAATAATTCAAAGATGTTTTGCCAAACTCACATATTGAGAGCTTAACATAAAGGTTCTCTTTTTCAAAACATCTAGAGTCTGCTTGATATGCTTTAAATGTTCTTCCCATGTTTTACTAAATATAACAATGTCATCCAAATATACAATGACAAAATCATCAATAAAAGGTTTGAGTACATCATTCATTATTCGCATGAAAGTAGTAGGAGCATTAGTTAAGCCAAAAGGCATAACCAACCACTCATACAATCCCTGCTTTGTTTTGAAAGCAGTGTTCCATGCATCTTTCTCTGCAACTCTGACTTGATGGTAGCCACTATGCAAGTCCAACTTGGAAAAATAAATAACTTCTTTCAACTGATCTAATAGATCATCTATGCGAGGAAGGGGATAACGATTTTTTATCGTTATTTTATTTAGTGCTCGGTAATCAATGCACATTCTCCATGAGCCATCTTTCTTTCTCACCAAGACAATTGGAGACCCACAAGGCGATGTGCTAGGTCTTATGAACCCTTTCTCGAGCAGTTCCTGTACCCGCTTCTTGATTTCTGCATTCTCTAAAGTGCACAACCTATACATTCCGATGTTAGGCAATGGAGCATCTTGCTGCAAATTAATATCATGTACTATTTCCTTTTTGGGTGGCAGACCTTTAGGTTCTTGAAATAGTATATCATATTCTGAAACAACTTCTTCTAAATCAACTTGTTGTTTATCATTACAACCCTCAAATACATTGGTTTTATCGGGTTTATTTTCCTTTACAACCATCAGTAAAAATTGTTTGCACGAATTTACAATTCTTTTCATCTGCCCTGAGTTTATGAGAGTATAATTATTCTTGAGTTTGTGAGCTCTTACAATATATTCGATTCCATCTTTAACGAGTTGATACTCATTTTCAGCTCTATAGAAAATAGCTTTTCTATCATACAAGTAAGGACTTTCTAAAACAATTCTACATATATCCAAGGGAACAATATCTAACTCAACCTCATCTACAAATGCAGACCCAAAAGAAAACCTAAGTTTACATTGTCTAGTCACTTGTCGCTGTGCTTTATCACATAACCAACCTAATGGATATGGCTTTTTGTGAGGTGTGGTTAGTAATCCCAACTTCTTTACAATTGCTTCAGAAATTAAATTTACTTGTGAGCCACTATCAAACAAAGTATCAATCTTTTGATGCTTGGAAACAACTCTAATATGAAAAAGCTCATGTCTTTTCCTCTCATTTTCTTCATTATCAGTAGATTGTGCATAATTACTAGTAGATGCTTCAGAATTTTTACCTTTTATACCTGTGGCTGCAATTGTTGTTTCATCTCCTGAATCTGACCCCAAATCCTTTTGAATAGTTGCAACAGTCTTCTTCTTCTTGCCCTCATACTTCTTGGGTTTCAGCTCTGGATGCAGAATCCAACAGTGTTCATCATCATGCCCATCCTTTTTACAGTGAGTGCATGAAGATTTGGTCTTTTGTACAATATTTGTCTTCCTCTCTTTCCATTTCTATTTTATTTTCTCCTTATTCTTGCTTGCAGTGGTTTTTGATGATCCCCCAACTTCTGGGTTCACATTCTTGCCTCTAGCCTCTAGATGTGTAGCTTGAATAGATACCTCATCTATGCTAGTGGGATTGAACATGAGAATTGTGTGTTTTAAGTAGTTGTGTAGACCACCTATATACTTCAACAAAGTTTCATGTGAGTCTAAAGAAATTCCTAGAATCAAAGCTCTTTTCCTAAATTCTTGAGTGTAACTTTGTACACTTTTCCCCTTTAATTGTTTTAGAGTTTGCCAACTCATCATGGCTCGCTGCATATAGGCTAGTGGATACAGCTATTTTTTAATTGCAGAAACAAACTCACTCCAGACAGAAACAATCTTACCATGCTTCTTCATGTTAGCTTGTGTCCTGCCTTCCCACCATACCAAGGTAGTGCCTCCAAGGCGTAGGCTAGCCAACTGAATCTTACTACTATCTGAATCAATGCTTTGCATTTTTGCAACAAAACATCAATCTGTCTAATCCAATTATCCAACTTCTCTGCATTTAACTCTCCATCATATATTGGTAAATCAAATTTAACATCTAATTTAATCAAAGATGTCTTCGTTTTGTTTTCAGGGCTACTAGGAGGTGTGATAAGTTTTTATTCTTTCCCCTCGCCTTTAGAGTGGTCATGGAGGAGAGATTCTTCTGTTCCTTTATCTCGTTTGGAGTTTGATGCATCTCCCTCTCTACCTTTCTTAAATTCTCTATACATTTCCTCTACCATGGCTCTCATGGTCATGAAACTATCCATGAACTGAGGGTCTGATTCCAAGGGGCTTTCTTCTGACATTATCCTCTTAGGATAGACTCTTCCAATTTCAAGGTTAGTTTTCAACCAACTCTCCTTCTCCTAATTTAAGCTTTGATCTAGTTAGCATTCAACAATAAAATCCAGCATAAGCTTGTCTAACCTTAGTAACCTAGAGCTCTGATAGCACTTGATCTGGGATTTATCCAGGACAAAGAATTAAAGGTATTACAGACTCATGTGCATGGATGTGCCTATGTTACTTTATGCAACAGATTGATAAGATTGACAAATACATAGACACTAAAGCAGTTAGAGAAAACATAATAGGAAAACATGTAAACACAACAAGTTTAATAAGGAGTTCACCTAATGCTCCTAGGCTACATCTCCTGGTCTAGCCTTCAGTGGTGGCCTCTCTATTATGTTTTCAAAGTAGAGTTTTTACAACAGTGAGCTCAATTTGAGTCTCACTCAACAGATATAAATCAACAGGACTGGACTTGGATCCCCCAAGTCTCTGGAGTACACAGACTCTCCTTACTGAAACTCGACCTCTATTGGTCACAGTAGTATGAGCCCAATCTAAGACTCATACATGATAGGTAAGTACAGAGGAGTTCGCTTGAACCTCTCAAGCCCTCTATGGAGTACACAAATTCTCTCTAACTCTCTTTGGCTCTGTCTGGCTCGATGTTGCCTTCAGGTCAGCTCGACTTCTCTCTATTCTCTGCTCTTGGTTTTCCGCCTTGACTAACTCACTGCCTGCTTTGTTTCTGTCAGTTTATGGCTTAAAGCCATTTTGCTTTCTGAATATTCATTTCCGCTTCCCGGTGCTCTGGTTCTTCTGCCTCTCTGTTCGTTTGAATTCCTCTGTTCTGCATCATCATCATTATGTAACTCTTCACAGGGAGATGGCCACCTATTTCATAACGAAGTGAGTGTCAGTTCTCTTGGAAATGTTTTAATGGTCGTTATTTTTGTTTGCTCCAAGATTGCCCGCGAAATACGAATCCCTGCCAACGAATCATCGATACCAGACTTCAAATCCCATATAATCTTTCTTTATCATCTGTCAAATCTGGTCATTTAACGGGATGCACCTCCGCCGTTGATATGGACCCCCCAGATCCTACGGTCATCATGCATATTGGGCGGATAATTAGCTCGACGGTTACTCATCTGATATGTGTGGTTTTCTCTCTCCTCCGCTGGACGTGTGTCACTCGCTGTGTGGCATCGGGCGGGACTCGGTCTAAACTTCTTACCGCCTTGAGGCCCTTTCGATATCCTGCCTAGTTTTTTTGGAATCCTGCTCTGCCGGACCGAAACCGGTACTTTTTCGCATTTTATAACCTTTTTAGGTCTCGTTGCATTTTATCTTGTCCTGACGATGAACCACACTAGTTGGTTCGAAACGCGTCGACAAATGACTCTCCATGTGATTTACGCCGAAATCTTTCTCTAACTTTTTAGGTCTCGTTGCTTCAGGGCTTTCCTTCACTGAGGGGGGACGCCCTGCGATATGCGATTATCAGAATCTACTCCCATTCTCTGATCTGGCTCTCGGTTCTGCCAGTTTGCCCCCAGCGCGCTTTACCATGGGCCCTCGGTCTGTGCGCTTGACCGAGGGTCCTCGTTAATTCGTGCTAGTCACAATCTGCAATTGTCACGAGGATTCCTTCTGATAGCTCGATCCTTTAAAGACTTGAATCTTTTTGACATAATTAAAATAGTTCATGAAAGCTTAGAGAGTGTTCTAGGATCCAATTCGAATCAATGCTTAGGAATTTGGTCAGCAGAAACATAATTTGAACCTGGGGTACAAATTCACTTTCAAGCCTTAAGCCCAACCCTGTCTCCACAAAATTTTCTTGACTCATTTTATTCACTATGCAATGCATAAAACCAAGTCAATAAAATAAATCTCTTTTTTAGATCTAACAAGATATCCATTTAATAAATTTAACTTACAATTGTTAGGTTACATTTTGACAGCTTTAAAACCAAGGCTAAGAAAATGAAACAATAGGAAACAGAATGAAGAGGCATTCATAGAAGAAACATTTGATATTATAATGAAAAAGAGAAAAACACATAATATCCAGCACTATATATATATATATATATATATATATATATATATATATATATATATATATATATAGATATATATATATATATATATAGATATATATATATATATATATATATATATATATATATATATATATATATCAACAACACAATCATAGGGACAGAGTCCCTAGAACGCAATGGTTAGTAACAATTGTTATGCAATCTTATTCATGAAAATCTATGAGGGAACAAAGCAGTGCAAGATAATTCCTTGAAGCATTTTATAAACAACTAAAAAGAAATCATAAATGGCTTGGAAAAAGTTAAGAAGGTAGAATTATTGACATCAGGCTTTGTGTGCCACCTTGAGCTTGTTGTAGTTCATAGTCTCAGTAGCCTAAAGTTTAGCTTCCATCTTTGTTTTTTTCTCAATCAAGCCACTAAGTTGCTGCTCTTTTTTGCCCCGAATAGCTACCATATGAGCATGCATTCTCTGCAACTCTTGCAGGGCACCAGCAAGTTCCTCTCTTAGAGCTACATGTGTTGCACCCAGCCTCTGGTTATCTATCGCAAGCCTTTGTAACTCTTCATGTTGACCTACCAATCTCCATTCCAGAAGCTCAATAGGAGGCAATTGATCCAGAGGATGTGGCCCTAAAGGATGATGCATAGCTGGACCAAAAAGGTCAGGAACCATGCCTGGGTGTCTTGCATGTGATCGTGGCATGTGTCCTCGACCTACCATTTCTGTAAAGGTACTACATTGTCTAGACATAATTGCAAATTTGCATAAATTAGACGAGAATAAACCATTTTCTAAATAGCTCATCACTATTATTCTATAACACTAACCAAGGTGTTATAACTAATATTCTACACCACTATCCAATGTATTACATATATTCTATCCCATTACCCAATGTATAACATATATCCTATCCCACGTATAACTCTCAGATGTATCCTATCATACAAAAACCAAGATGAACTAGGAAATTTCATTCAAAGCAACCAATATTCTATAGACAATACCTACCATTGCAAAGCAACCTTTAAATTCTATACGTTCAAAGAAAAAAGAGTTGCAATGTTAGTTAAGCCTCAAATATCAGTAACTGTAAGAAAACCCTAGATCATTTTAGCACCATATCTCAAGTAGTCATAGGGACATAAATTAGTCATACAAACAACATCAATCCAACAAGAAACATGGTGTTATAGTGTTTTCTTCTCAAAGGTGTACGAAAAGAACCCATTTAAGACTGTGGATGACAAACAATCTCAACAATATAAATGGTTGTTAAACATTGTAGATCTGCAACAACTGATAGAAACAAAACCTGTCAAAGTCCTCGTCTATGCCACTGTTATCACCCCAAGAAACTCTCCTAGGTTGTATATCAGAGATGCTAGGGAACATTACAAACTCAACAAAATGTTGGATAAATGGTGGATGAATGAATGAAATGTTGCATATTCAAGCCAGATAACCACTTCTACTGTGCTTGACCCCAGACATGGCTGAACACCCCCAGACTACAAGGATTTTAACCACCAATTACTCACAGTTTGAGGATAAGGTGATAATGGAGAAGACTGACCACACCAGCAGATGCACAAGACCATGTGATGGACGACTGCAACCAGTTAAAAGGTCTGTAAATCTATTTCCTAATGCACAGACAGGATGACAGCTCTCTGGCATTAAAATAACAGAAACCTGCATACAAATTCAATGATACATGCTAAATCCTAACACAGAGGTGGGATGACAGCCCCTCTAATGCTAAACATTAACAACACATGAATAAATGCAAAATATGCACAGCCTGGAACAAGAAGAAGAAGTGGACAGTGAGCAATTAACAGTAAAAGAAGCTTGCATTAGATGAAAATGAAGACCAGACGCTGTAGGTATCACAACAGTTACAATCTCCAGAAGTTGAACCTTACAGCAAGATAACACTCACCAACCTCGTTTGCTCCTTTTTCTGGGTATATATGGAGGTTGAATACAAAACTCTCTGCTAACCTATGCGTGGAGGGGTCATAACTGACCACCAACCACATTTACAAACTATTATGGGCCTTTGATACATTCTGATTGTTTTAATTAACAAATTTGACATTCTCTGGTACTTTGTTGTACTCCTTGAACAGGTGGCATGTTTCATGAATAAATGTCCATAACTGCTGAAGGAATTCAACTACTCGAGGCAGTACTTTCTCGTCCTTGACTGTGTTGTTCTTTGAATGAAGTTGCTGAGGATTAAATGTGCAGATTGCTGGGTCATCTCTTCCTTCTTCGCGTGCATGGGACAAGCCAAAAACTCTGAAAAATGCATTGAAAATGGACGAAAAGCCGAGAAAGAACGTTGGTCGTTAGATAGCTCAAACAGACGGCCGAGATCGGACTGCGCAGGCCATCGGAAGACATATGCGGATGAAAGAGTTTGGGCCGTCAGATCAAGTGAATGAACGGTGAAGATTTGATCTGAGAAGCTATCAGGCGGGTAGGTGAAAAGGAGGATCGAGGGCCGTCTGATCGTAGGATGGACGATCGGACGGCTGACAGGCGGCGGAGGTGATCAACAGTTAACGGGCGGGGGACCGTACTGGAAAGGTGGTAAGCGGTCTCCCCGCACCGCTCTTCGGGAATGGTGGTTTACGTACAAGGAGGGCGCGATACGAGTCAATGAGTGCCGCGTGTCTGATTTGATAGGCGCGAAACCGCTTTCCCCGCGGGTTATCGCACGCGTAGATCTCGGCAGTGGGCGGTGCGAATGCTGTCAGATGATGCGGCAGAAGATCGGACGACAGAGAATTAACATGCGTTTTGGTTGATATGACAGGTAAGGGGCCCGCCGATAGGTTATGTAAATTGTAAAGGCGCGTAGTTATAATAGGTTAGGACTTTTAGCATCGGGGGTTAAAATAAAAAGGGCTTAAGTGGGGTTTTAATAATATTAAAACAAAAAGGTTTATGCGGGGTTTTTAGACAAAAACATGGATAAAAGGGGTTTAAAGGGAATTAAGGGGAATTTATGAGGAATGAGGAAACGGAGGTGGCAGGAGCTATAAGGGAATAATGCAAATGAGGGGGAAGGATAAAATAAACAGCTGCAAACCCTCTGCAACCCAAACCAGCACTGTCTGACCTGATTTAATCCATCAAATGTTGCAAACTGTAGCAAAGCTAACAGCCACAATCATTGTTAAACAACAAAAAGAAACAATAATAACTCCAATCATCCAATGGAAACCATATATACAAAGAATAGATTTTATTATAACACTTGTGAAGGGAACAAATAAATGTTACCAGTCCCCCTCTATGGGATGGGTTCTTGGCTATCCTCAGACGTCTTCAGCTTGTGTAGAGTCTCTCTCCTCTATAATGTGTAAACCCAATAAATAAAATGTTTGAATTCAATGGGAACTCAAATGGAAGAAAAGTGGTGTGCGACAATGAAAATAATCAATGTTACAACAATGAGTACAATAATCAAAATAATCAAAAGTGAATAATGAATGGAAAACCCTTCTATTTATATAAAAATATTGAGTTATCCTCGAATAATGAACAATAATAAAATATTATTAACCCCATTCTTGGAATAACTACTTGGAATATTTTATTATATTTGGTTAGGAGGGAAAAAGTATTTAAACTTTTATTTAGAATAATAAATAAATAAATGATTTATTTATCATCTCAAGAAATTGTTTAAGAAATAATAAACAAATAATGATTTATTTAATTATTCCAAAGGGATTTAGTCAAACTTGACAAAAAATAATAATTAATTAGTGATTAATTAATTATTCTTAGAGAAAAATAAGACAAGGAATATTAATTGAACAATGGTTTAATTAATTATTCCTAGAAGATAATTAAATAAATAGTGATTTATTTAATTATTCTTCATGGGTTTAATTATAAATTACTTAACAAATGTGGTTTATTAAGTATTTTTTCACAATGAAAGCAATTTTATTATGGTAAAATTTGCTTTACATGGTGTACTTCTATCCATCTAGTAAATTAGGCTAGATGATCCATTTTTTGGTGATAACAGATTGCCCCGCAACGTATGAGTGCTAGGAGAAAAACGTATGACCGAAGTACATTGTAAAGGCACAATCACTAGACAAAGTGGAGTCAGCGAGAGAGAGAGAGAGAGAGAGAGAGACCGATAGAGCTTAAGTGAAAGAGGATAGGGACAGAGGGGGCGAGACCAATGCAAGTCTCCTTTTATGTTGTGGTATCGGACCTCAATGAGGTGGGGGAGGCATACCTATACATGTCGACATAACTTAGTACAAAATAATGGTGTGTTTAGAAACATAAAACTAAGTAATGAAGTACATGTTAAATGGCACATGACACACTCGCATAACTAAGCCAGAAAATAATACAATGTGTCCCATATACATAATGCGCTTGGAAAAAACATGAGCTAGGACTAAATAGAATAATATCTAAGTACATGAGATATAATGGCCCTTCCCTCAAAAAAATGGGTGGGAGGGAGGGTAGAACAACCAAAGAATCCCTACTAAATAGGGAAGGGTTCTACAAAACTGAATGGATCATCTGAAGGAGACGTGCATGCTATGAACACAGCGATCGGTAGGAACCGAACCCATCAAATCTACGGAACTGCATTGATGCTGCAGCATAATAGGAATACATTCGGGCATGTGGGGCACTACCTGAAGGGCCACCCCCTCAATGAGGTCTGAAACATCTCACACACTCCCGAGAATCACTAGTACAATTTGTTGCATCGCTAGACCACCAAGTGTATGAATCATGAACATGAGACAACCAAGTCAAAGGGAAATAATGAGTCCCTCTGCTCGATTCGAGGCACCGAACAAGAATGGAAGCTAGAACCAAGATACACCACCCTCTAGGTCGTTCTTCTGGAATAAATGAGCTGATGTCAACATAATACGGCTCGCGATAGGTGAGGTAATGAGGATCCTCAACTAAGGCACGGGGGAAAATAGTAATTTGACTGATGGAATGACACCAGGGACAATGGAAAAAGTGGGACTGAGGGACAAACAAACGACTTTCCTTGTCAGAGCATGAAGTGCATGGTTGACCTGGCATCAACTGACTCAACTCTGGAGGGGATGGGGACAGTATGACTAGAGGCCAAAATGGGCAACAAAGGATGAATGATATGCAAATATGGATGGAATACTATGACATGATAGAATGGGACATGAAATAGACTCCATGGATGCAAGGGTGACTCATTGCGGATGCTCTGAACAAGGGCGACTCGATGACGCTGCCACACAGAATAGGCCCGATGGGGACCATGAAAGCATGAGTAAATGATGGTTACTTATGACGAAAATCAACATGTGAGATGACAAGTGCCAAGGGAAGGTGGTCCCTAAAGTACAAGTGTCGCATATGAAGAAGTTCGATTTTGAGAGGTGACGAAGTGGCCTTTCTTGGAAAAATGACTTCCAGGTGAAGTGTCAGATCATCAAAAAATGAAAAAGACCCATTATAATACTTGATGAGAGCTTTCCAATGGTTCTAACAATTCATCAAATGGAGCTACAGTCTAATTGCAATGTGTGACAGGAAAATTGTGGGTTTTTTCTATAAAAAGGGTGTTTTCCCTCCAATTTGAGAAGAGGAAAAGGTCCTAAATCTTGTGGAGATCATAGCAGACAAACCAACCATCGGAATTAGGATCTACAACTTTTAGGAAAGTGACCTTACTTATCTCAATATGGCCTAAATTCTTCTTGGAATGATGGTTCCTGGTGAAGAATTAAGGGAAGAGGAAAACGAGAATGAACTACTAGAGGAGGTCTAGAATCATTCTCACCCACTAAGTCAAACATGGTGACTATGTGGACATAGAGTAGAACATTTTAAGATATGGTATCAAACGTCTATGATATGCGATGTGCATATGGCTCGCTAGAGAGGTAGGTAGGACAAACTATCCAAGGAATGGGAGGATAATTGACTATACTTAGATCTAGTGGGATCTAGGCCGAGACTTATGTTAATCAATTGAGAAGATGACCAGGGGAAAACCATCATGCCCCCAAGCATGGGATACCGGTCGCAAACATATGTGATTGAGGGGACTGATCTGGTATGCAAAGGTGGGAATGATGCCCCCTAGCAGGAGGAGTTTTTGGAGTGCCATTGTTTTCCGAGTGCTCAAAAAATGGATTCAAGCATCTCGACCCAACTTGGCACGAGATCCTCCTAAGGATGATAAGGAGATGTAGGGGTCTATGTGCCCCCTATTATGTTATGGGTGTACTGGATGTATTTAGAGTGGTGGACTCCAAATATTTATATGTTTTATGTGATACATAATATGATTATGCATTTTTATGTGACGATGATGGTTCGCCATGTGTTTTGTTTATGGTTATTTTCTATGGTATACATGTGATAAATGCCAACCTAGAACATTATTTGCAATGGTATCTACATAGTTATTTTGAGCTCTAGGAACATGATTAAAAGTGATGGTTTCAAATTCACGTACCAACAACTTAACTCATAGATATTTTCTAAATATGACTTGGTTATGCACATGATACACACCATTCAATTGCATGACAAGTAGCAAGGAATCTAAACAAACATGAAGATGAAGGATGCAATGAGAAAGGGCATCAACTAACAAAACTATCACTGCATCATATTCGGCCTGGTTATTGGTGGTAGATCCAATGCACATGCCGTTTGAAAGGACTAACATATGCAAGGGGGTAAAAATGGCCCAGGTTGCCGAGGCTAGATTCCTGGAGAAGTGACTCACACCGTCGACATGACTGATATACGGTGTGGATGATGGATCCATCTAAAAGGTGCAAAAGACAATGGATGAGATGATGCAACCTACCTAACTTCATGATAGAAATAAAGACATGCAAATCAAAGGGATATGCTATGAGAAAAATTTCTTGAGGTAGAGTGCATTGGGAGAATTAGGAAGGAAATGGCCTTCAGAATCCTCCAAAAAATATGCCCCCTTGCCTAAGTGCAAGGGTAATCATGGGTAGACATAGCTTCCATGATGTCCTCATTAGAATGGAAGATGGGCGGACGAGAGGAAGACTGACTACATGATGCGACGACAGTACTTGGTGCATCAACCTGAGAGAGAAGGTTCACATACGCATCATCTGGAATGGTAGATGATGAGCTGGTAGATGGAGGATCTACGGATGTTGAGACCTAGGATTCTGTCGAAAAAGGTTCGATAGAAGCATACGTAGAAACCTCAGAAAGGTTTTCCTGTGAAGAACTCAAGGGTGACGACAGGTAAAGGATATGGACCATGGTGTCTGTCATCTCGACATCGGGGGGAGGGATCATGATGGTGGGACTAGAGTCCCCCTGTTCTAGTTTACTAGTGGTATGATGATCCACTACGAGTGGTCTCGTATTCGCGAAGCGCCTGAAGGCAATCGCGAAATTCGTTGAGACGAGGGCAACAATGGGAATAGTGACCATGATGATCGTACAAGGCACAAGGGTGATTTGTGCATAATGTTCTGAGTTTCTTGGGTCGACCCGGTAAGTTAACATGGACCTCAGGGATATTTGCCTCATGGAACGTTTCATGAACCAGAGGTTTGAGATGATGAAGCTCAGGACAATTATTGGGGGCGTGCCCAACAACTTTACACAGAGCGCACGAAGGTGACGGTTTTGTGGCCTTGGGGGACGGAGGAGCTTGGGGAGCCTTGTCCTTAAGTCTTTCCTCTTAGATTTGCCCCCCTATCTGGATGCTTTCGCAACAGGAGTGGGTTCATGTTGAGTTTATGATGGAATTGAAGCAGTGGCAGGGGTCGTAGGGACCGGTTGAACATGGGTCAAAGCATGATAAAGTCTTAGCTAACCATACAGAATGCTTGCAGGGGGATCGATGTACCATACTAGGATCCCCAAAGTCATGTTAGGAAGGACCAACGAAGCCATGATAGGGACATGAAATATTCTTGGAGGGGGAAATAAGAAAGGTTTCTAGCCTGCAGGGTAATGTCCCGATGGAACAACTCCTGGATGGTTGAGACCTGTAGGAACAATGCCTCGGGGGAACATAGGAGAGGCACGCACAAATAGAGGAGGTATTGGGGGGGTGGATCCAGATGGTTCAGCTGGGATGGTAACCACAGGGTGCTGAGGAGTTGGTTGCGGATCGGATGTACCAGACTACTTGAGGGCAACCCGTGACGCTTGTAACATGTAAACACTCAAAGAGTTAGGCTTTGAGATGAAGGGGGGAGGACTAGGGAAAGCACCCAACAATGAGGAATCTTTATAGACTCTGAGTGAAACACCGATGAGAGGACTTGAAGACTGCTTATCTGACACTAACGAGATCATGGACTTGGGGGAGGTCACAGATGTCGGCTCATAGTATGTCAACTGATCGATGGTAACGATCTTCTCTTCATGGGGGAAGCACAACTTGCGGAAAACCACTTATGTGACGACTGACATGACATATGTGTAACTACAACCCAAGAGAATGTTATAATCTAAAGGGGAATCAATAATCTCAATGTCTACATGGACAATTGTTGGGTGTGGTTTTTCACCCATTTTATGCACTTTCTTTCCCTTGTTTTGACCTTTCTGTCCTTCAGACCTTTCCCCTTATATGACCAAACTCCCTGTTTTCTTACCTTTTTAATCCATTTTACTGTCATGTTACTTTGTTGTATTTTACCGAATAAATACGAGGCTTTATTCTTTTTTTGTGGCTAACTAGAGGAGCATTGAAGGAGCATGTTGGGAAGTTTATCTTTTTTCAGGTGTTGGCTCATGGAAGCAAACATGCAATAGGAGTTAACTGCAAGAAAGAGTAGAACAATTCACTATTACACCCTGAGTTCTGTTACATATCACTGCTACATACTAGGTGTTGTTACAGATCGCTGCTGTTACAGGTGGCTGCTGTTACAGATTGCTGCTACACATCGGTGCTATTACAAGTTGTTGTTACACATTGGGTGTTGTTACACCTCACGTGGATCCACCATTACACCAACAATGTTGTCATCAGTTATGTCGCGTCATCTCGAACCATCATTTGCTCAATATTGTTGCATCGAAGCTAGAAATGTGGGTACTCTTCCACATAACAACTATCGGCAGTAGGATTGTTTAATTTTGAGGTAACAAAACTCAAGCAGTTATAACTAATGTATATTTATTTAGCAGTAGGTTGCAACTTCTTTATTTTTGGATCAACATGAGAATCGAAGATTCTCATGACTGATTTGTTTTGTAATTTTCGAGATGTAATAGTTATAAAATACTCGGTTTTTTATGTATTAAAGGTGGCATATAGAGGAGTACCGTTACTCTGTTCCTGCAATTTCTGAACTTATTTTAATATAAATTGGCGCGGTGATGCTGTTATTGCTTTCCAATTGATTCGTTAATCACTTTTTGTGTTCTTCCTATGCCCTGTTGAGGAGGAAGGGCCCTCCTCTTTGGGAGGGATTGTAGCGATTTAGGTAGTGTACGTTCCAATTTAATTCATTGATTTATGGTTTCTCGTTGTTGCATACAAATCGTGGATTGCACTTGCTACTATTTCTACTTATTTACGCTGTTACACAGAGTTAATCAACAAAGGAATAGTAACCCACTGGAATAAATGTTAGTTCTGGTGTGGTGCGCCTTTATTTCAATAGCTGCGAGTTGTGATTTAATTCTGTGGAGTGTTTTAATATCTGCGTGCATGATTGATTCAACAATTTAGATCAACGACATCTTTTATAGTTTTTCTGCACTTTCTTATGCTTGGCTGGAGTGTATCAGCACAGATAGTGCGAACTCCATTGAAACAACAAGACCTACCCTGGGTTGACAATTAATGTTGCAGTCTGAGTCAATTAAGGTTGATTAAAACAACACTACATTTGGTGCCGTTGCCGGGGATGGCAAGTTGACAATACAATCAGCCAAGTTATTTGTTTAATATAGAGTGTTCCTAGTCCACAGTTGCTCGGCGGTAAGACGAGAGGTAAGAACCTGCACATCTCTATAACATACCTGGGCGGGCTCACCATTGTGATCACTAGGACACTTAGGACATTTTGATGATTTGATTAGTATGTCTTCAACTCTTCAGTTGCTGGGTAGTAAGACGAGAGGTAAGAACCTATGCATCGCTCTAACATACCTGGGCGGGCTCACCACTGTCGAAGGCTGAGATACTTAGAGTTTGATTTGATATAATAGGGTCCATGTGTGCACTTTTTAGGACTTACATAGATACTGAAATCACCCCCACTCTAATAAGTCACAGGAACGACAGGTCGTAAAAAGGAAATGAAGGGCGAAGATTTGGGGAGGAAGACATTTATTCAGGAATTAATCTCCAAGGTGGAAAAAGAGCAGTCCAGCTCTCAAAGGAATTCAAGGAAGACAGGGCCGCAAAAGGCTGTTACTCCCATAGTGAAAGTAGAAACCTCCAATCCCTCTATCTCGAGACCATATCATTCTAAGGCTAGCACTCATACCTTCAAGATCAAGGATTTGATTTATGAGTAGGAAGGGGAAGTTAGTAGCCAAAATTTGAGGACCGAGGGCCAAGGGGAAACTGAGGGGGAACATCAGACACCTGAGACGGAGAAGCACTTAGTGACTTATCAATATCTGGATACAGGTAGTGCGGTGAAACAACGAACCCTAGGAGTATATGAGGCATTAATTGCGTTTGCAGGGCCATCACAAACGCAACTGGAAGAACGTCTACTACAGAAAGGGTTAGAAGAATTAATCATGGGGGACAACAATGATAACAATGCTAAAACATACACCACTACCACCACCTTTGAGTTCCCAATTGGGAATCTTAGGGGTGAAGCTCCTATGAAGAATATTCCTCTATCATCCTTACCATCCTTTTAGGGGATGACTGTGGAAGATCCAGATACATTTCTATTTGAGTTTTATGTCTTGTGTAGAAGTTATGATTATACAACAGATGCTTAGAAGTTAAAGCTATTCCCTGCTACCTTAAAAGGAGCAGCCTTGAGATGGTTCATGGGATTAGGTCCCGCTTCCATTTCAACATGGAATGCTATGAAGGAGACGTTCTTGTCAAAGTACCAAGACTATTGTAGGACCAGGGACTTAAGGGAAGAGATATTTAGAATGACACAGAAGGAGGAAGAAAGCTTGGAAGATTATGTGGAATGGTTCCACTACAATTTGCAGAGGTCTAAACACAACGATTTAGACCCGGAAATCTTGAAGACTATATTCATCAGAGGAATGAGGGATGACTGCCTTGACACCCTGAACCTATTAGGCAAGGGGGATATATCACAAGAGCCATTCGCTGAAATTATAAAGCTCTACCTACGATGCTCTCGAGGATCATCTAGAGGAAGAAGTACAATTCAGGATGCCTCTGTTCGCATACAAAAATCTGCAGGCGGAGGAGTAACCAGAGCAGAGATCAGAAATTTGTTCAAAAATTTTAAGATCGATATCCTCAGTACTCTCTCAGCCCAGATAAAAATAACATAGATAAAAAAGACACAACCAGAAGCTGATACACCCCTTGTTGTTTTCTACCTGACTTGTCGGAAGAAACATCCTTATAGGGAATGTGAACTGAACAACATCAGCCTCTGTGATCCGAATTGGATCCATGAAAATTATCAAATTTCTATGACTGTATCAAATCAGGACAGACTTCAAAAACTTGTGAACAAAGAGCTATCAGGAACGATCTCTGGACAGTGGCAGTTTGTAGCCAGCAAGGAACAACGAGGACCTCAGTCAAAGCACGCTAACCGAGGCCCATGGAGACCGCGCAAGACGCAAACTAGCAGTGAGGAAGTCTGGATTGGAAAACGGAGGCCGTTTCCGATGCGCGCTAATCGTGCATTGTTGGGAAAAACCCCTCGAAATGGAAAGGCCCCGAGTGCTTGGTCACAAGGGAAGCTGAAAACCATGGGAAAAGCGCTAAAGTGAAAGGCGGGTCCCACGCTCCAAAACTAGCGGAATATCTGAGGCGTTTTGGGTGGTAAGTGGATTTGGCAGGAGGACGAGCGATTCCACACATTGCACGATGCGTGTTCGGCGGATGAGAGTGAAAACCGCCTCTCATTGTGGGCTAACGGTCGAGCAAGTCAACCGCGTGATAAGAGCGAACACTGTAGGATCTGGGGGCTCCAGATCTAACGGCAGAGATTGTGCCCGATGAGAAACCGGGTCTGGAGGAAGAAATAAGCCACAATATATAAAAGTCTGAAGTCCGATTTGACCACTGAGTTGGTGGATGAATCATTTCACAACGTAACCGAAATACTGAACCGTTTGAGGAAGAGCTGGCGCAGTTCGTGAGAGTACAAATGGCCACTTCCCTATGAGACGTTACATAATGGCAATGATGCAGAGGCAGGGAACTCCAAGAGAACAGCAACAGGCGATCTGAAGAGGCGGAAGAGGAAGCGAATAGTCAGAGGATGGATTGGATTTAAGCCATGAATGAACATATAAAGACAGAAGAATGAGGGCGAGCACTGTAAGAAAGAAGGAGACAGTGAGACCGAGAGACAGAACAGAGAAGAAGCAAGAAGCAGAGAATAGAAAGTCGAGCTGAAGGTAGCATCGAGCAGACAAAACCAGGCTTGAGAGGTTCACGCCATCCCTGAGAGGATATCTGTCGGGAACAAAGTACCAAATTGGACTCATCCCATTCAGACCAGTTGAGGTCGAGACTTGGTAAGGAAGAGTCTGTGCACTCTAGTGGCTTGGGGAATCCAAAAACCACCCTACTAAGCTTTATCTGTTTCAGGAGACTCAAATTGAGCTCCTCATTGTAAAAACTCTGTTTTAAAGACATAATAAAGAAGGCCACCACTGAAAGTTGGACCAGAGACGTAGCCCAGGAGGATTGGGTGAACTCCTTATTAATTTGTTGTGTTCTTGCATTTGTTTACTGTGTTTCTCTTACTGTTTTCCATTATCCAGTGTCTATGTATTTTGCAATCTGATCGATCCGTTGCCTAAGATAACATAGACACACACCAGCACATGAGTCTGTAATACCTTCATTCATTAATTAATTAACTGAGATCACTCACGAGTGATTTTCAGATCAAGTGGTATCAAAGCTTTAGGCTGTTAAGGTTAGACAAGATTGTGTGGGTTTTAGCTGTTGAATGCTAACTAGATCAAAGCTCAAATCAGGAGAAGGAGAGTTGGTCGAAACTAATCCTGAAATTGGGAGAGTCTATCCTCGAAAGACAATGTCAGAGGAAGGTTTTATGGGGCCAGACCCTCAATTCATAGATAATTTCTTAGCCGTAAGGTCCATGGTAGAGGAAATGTATAAGGACTTTAGAAAACATAAAGATGAAGACTCATCCGGCTCCAAACAAGATAAAGGAGAAGAAGGGTCTCACTTCCATGACCACTCAAAAGGCAAAGGGAAAGAGGAAAGCTTTGTCACACCTCCTAATATCCCTGAACATAACAAGAAAGCATCTTTGATTAAACTAGATGTTAAATTTGAATTACCTATATATGATGGAGTGTTGAATGTAGAAAAGCTGGACAATTGGATTAGACAAATTGATGTTTATTGTAGAGTGCAGAATATTGAATCAGACAAGAGCAAGATTCAGCTGGCAATCCTACGCCTTGGAGGCACTGCCTTGGTTTGGTGGGAAGGTAGGACCCAAGCTGACATGAAAAGACATGGTAAGACTATCTTTGTCTGGAGTGAATTTGTTTATGTAATAAAAAAGCAGTTCTATCCATTGGCCTATATGCAGCAATCCATGATGAGCTGGCAAACTCTTCAATAGTTGAAAGGGAAAAGTGTACAAGGATACACTCAAGAATTTAGAAAGAGAGCATTGATTCTAGGAATCTCATTAGACTCACCCGAGACTCTGTTGAAGTACATCAGTGGTCTACACAACTACATGAGGTACACTATCCTCATGTTTAATCCCACTAGTATAGATGAGGTATCTATACAAGCTACTCATCTAGAAGCTACAGGAAAGAATGGAAATCCAAAAGTCGGGGGATCATCCCAACCCACTGCAAGCAAGAATAAGGAGAAAAGAAAGAAGAAATGGAAAGCAAGGAAGGCTAACACTGCATAGAAGAGCAAGTCTTCATGCACCCACTGTAAAAAGGATGGGTATGTTGATGAGCACTGTTGGATTCTGCATCTGGAGCTAAGACATAAGAAGTTCGAGGGCAAGAAGAACTGTTGCAACTATTCAGAAAGATTTGGGGTCAGACTCAAGAGATGAAACAACCATTGCAGCCACAGGTATAAGAGGTAAGAATTCTGAAGCATCTACTAGTAATTTTGCACAATCTACTATTAATGAAGAAAATGAGAGAAAAAGACATGAGCTTTTCCATATTTGAGTTATTTCCAAACATCAAAAGATTGATACTTTGTTTGATAGTGGCTCACAAGTAAATTTAATTTCTGAAGCAATTGTAAAGAAGTTGGGATTAGCAACTACACCTCACAAGAAACCATACCCATTAGGATGGTTAAATGATAAAGCACAACTACAAGTGACTAGACAATGCAAACTCAAGTTTTCTTTTAGGTCAGCATTTGTAGATGAGGTTGAGTTAGACATAATTCCTTTCGATATATGTGGAATTGTTTTAGGAAGTCCTTACTTGTATGACATAAAAGCTATTTTCTATAGAGCCGAGAACAAGTATCTACTTGTTAAAGATGGAATCGAATACTTTGTAAGATCTCATAAGCTCAAGAATAATTATACTCTCATAAACTCGGGGTAGATGAAACAAATGATAAATTCATGCAAACAATTCTTACTGATGGTTGTAAAGGAAAAGAAACCTGATAAAACCAATGTATTTGAGGGCTGTAATGCTAAACAACAAGCTGATTTAGAAAAGGTTGTTTCAGAGTATGATATCTTGTTTCAAGAACCTAAAGGTTTGCCACCCAAAAAGGAAATAGTGCATGATATTATTTTGCAGCAAGATGTTCCATTTCCTAACATTGGAATGTACAGGTTGTCCGCTTTAGAGAACACAAAAATCAAGAAACAGGTGCAGGAGTTGCTCGAGAAAGGGTTCATCAAACCTATCACATCACCATGTGGGTCACCAATTGTTTTGGTGAGAGAGAAAGATGGCTCGTGGAGAATATGCATTGTATACCAAGCACTAAATAAGATAACAATAAAAAATTGTTATCCCCTCCCTCGTATAGATGATCTTTTATATCAATTGAAGGAAGCTGTTTATTTTTCCAAGTTAGACTTGCATAGTGGATACCATTAGGTCAGAGTTGCAGAACAAGATACATGGAAGACTGCTTTCAAAACAAAGCAGGGATTGTATGAGTGGCTGGTTATGCCTTTTGGCTTAACTAATGCTCCTGCTACTTTCATGAGATTAATGAATGATGTACTCAGACCTTTTCTTGATGATTTTGTTATTGTGTATCTGGATGCCATTCTGATATTTAGCAAAACATGGGAAGAACACTTAAAGCATGTTAAGCAGACACTAGATGTTTTGAAAAAAGAAAAACTTCATGTTAAACTCTCAAAATGTGAATTTGGCAAAACATCTTTGAATTATTTGGGACATATAGTAGGGGTGGTGAGTTGAATATAGATCCCTCTAAGGTGGAAGTCATTGTAAACTGGCCTAAACCCAAATCTGCTACAGAAGTTAGGAGCTTCTCAGGAGCAGCACAATACTGGAGGAAGTTCATTTCTAACTTCTCCTTAATTGCAGCTCCCTTACATGATTTAACATGATTGAACAAGGTGTTTCAGTGGGGAGGCAAACAACAGAAAGCCTTCGACACCTTGAAAGAAAAGATTAGTACAACACCTGTACTAGCACTGCCTGATCTTCAAAGACCATTTGAGATACAAACGGATGCCAGTGACTATGCCATGGGAGCAGTGTTGACACAGCACGGTAAACCCATATGTTATCATTCTGAGACATTTAATTCTGCAGTAGTTAACTATCCTACATATGATAAAGAATTGTATGCATTAGTACAGAGTGTGAAAAAGTGGAAACATTACTTAATGGGCAAAGAAACAATAATACATAATGATCATCAGCCACTTCAATATCTACACTCCCAAACTAAGTTGCAGCAATCAAGACACTATAGATGGATGGGTTTTCTACAACAGTTTCATTTAGTCATCAGACATAAAAAGGGCATACACAATAAAGTTGCAGATATGTTATCTAGACCCATTATAAATGCATCTACTATACTTAAGCATAATTCCGTGTTACATGAAAGCTACATTGAACAATATGCTCAAGATATAGATTTCAAAGATGTATATGCAACTTTAAGTCAAGGCAAACGAGTAGAAGAATTGGATTATCATGTAAAGGACTGATTCTTATATCATTGTGGGAAGCTATGCATTCCACAAACTGAAAGAGTAAAGATAATTCAAGAAGCACACACTTCTCTAATATCAGGTCAATTTGGGGTAAGTAAAACAGTTGCACAGCTGCAAAGAATTTGTTATTGGCCAAAAACGAATGAGATAGTTTCTAGATATGTAAGAGGGTGTACTATGTGTGCTAAAAGCAAGCTCATCAACAGAAAACTAGGCTTGTACACTCCATTACCAGTTCCTTCTCACCCTTAGGAAAGTGCTTCCATGGATTTTGTTGGAGGACTGCCTAAATCTAGGAAAGGTCATGACTATATGTATTTTGTTGTGGATAGGTTAAGCAAAATATGTATTTTGATACCTTGTAATAAACAGATTACAGCTGAACAAATTGCAAAACTGTTCTTTCAACATGTATGGATTCATTTTGGATTACCCACTTCCATTGTATCTGATCGAGACACCCGATTTGTGGGGAAGTTTTGGTCAAGTCTGTGGGAACTGATGGACACCAAATTGAAGAAAAGCACAACTTTTCATCCACAAACCAATGGCCAGACCGAAGTAGTCAACCAGATAGTGATCCAGTTGCTTAGGGGATATTGCAGCAAGCATCCTAAGCTTTGGGATGAACATTTATGTTATGTGCAGCATGCTTACAACAGAGCAAAACATTCTTCTACACATAGATCTCCTTTTGAGACCTGTTTTGGTTTCGCACCAAGGTCTCCTTTAGATTTTGTCTTTGGTAAAGACACCATAGTTGAGGGACACAGTGATGTGGACAAGGCAACTAAGTTCATTGAACAGATCCAAGAGATCCACCAGGCAGTACAGGAACAACTGGAAAAGAGCCAAGCCAAATACAAGGCAAGGCATGACAAGCATCGGATGAAGCATAGTTTCCAAGTTGGTGACCAAGTCTGGCTGTATATCAGCAAGGACAAGATGTAAGGTGAAGGTAAAAAGCTAAAGCGTATCAAGTATGGACCCTTCAAGATACTTGAGAAGATTGGTGAGAATGCTTTTCGCCTTGATCTACTAGCTTACATTCACATCTACTTAGTCGTGAATGCAGATTGCTTGAGATTGTTTGAACCTTCATTAATTGAGGATCTCGAAGAGCAGAGTCAATTTCCTTCTATTGATGACCTGTTACCTGAATATCTTAATGAATTGCAGGAAGACATAGTTCTGGACAAGGAGGTGAGGACGACGCACAGGGGAGATGTTGAGTACCTCAGAGTTGGGCTCAAGGGTTCAAAGCTGAGCAGTGCAAAGTGGATAGAGATTGGACAAGTGAGACAATTGTACCTTCACTTAGTCGATGCTTGAAAACTAACTTTTGGTGGTCCAAAAGCTTTTTCAGTGGGAAGGCCATGATCCGAATTGGATCCATGAAAATTATCAAAGTTCTATGACTGTATCAAATCAGGACAGACTTCAAAAACTTGTGAACAAAGAGCTACCAGGAAGGACCTCTGGATAGTGGCAGTTTGTAGCCAGCAAGGAACGACGAGGACCTCGGTCAAAGCGCACTGACCGAGGCCCATGGAGACTGTGCAAGACGCAAACTAGTAGTTAGGAAGTCTGGATCAGAAAACGGAGGTCGTTTCTAATGCGTGATTGACGCTAGGCAAAACCCCTCGAAATGGAAAGGCCCCGAGCGCTCGGTCACAAGGGAAGCCGAAAACTGTGGGAAAAGCGCTAAAGCAAAAGGTGAGTCTCGCGCTCCAAAACCGGTGGAATATAGGAGGCATTTTGGGCACTAAGTAGATTTGGCAAGAGGACGAGCGATTCCACACATTGCACGATGCATGTCTAGCGAATGAGAGAGAAAACCGCCTCTCATCGCGGGCTAACGGTCGAGCAAGTCAACTGCACGATAAGAGCGAACACCGTAGGATCTGGGGGCTCCAAATCTAACGACGAAGATTGCGCCCGATGAGAAACCGGATCTAGAGGAAGAAATAAGCCACGAAATATAAAATTTTGAAGTCTGATTTGACCGTTGAGTTGGCGGATGAATCATTTCACAACGTAACCGAAATACCGAACCGTTTGAGGAAGAGCTGGCGCAGTTCGTGAGAGGACAAGTGGCCACATCCCTGTGAGACGTTACATAGTGGCGATAATGCAGAGGCAAGGAAATCCAAATGAACAACAGCAGGCAATTCGAAGAGGCGGAAGAGAAAGTGAATAGTTAGAGGATGGATTGGCTTTAAGCCATGAACAAACAGACAAAGACAGGAGAACGAGGGCGAGCACTGTAAGAAAGAAGGAGACAGTGAGACCGAGAGACAGAACAGAGAAGAAGAAAGAAGCAAAGAATAGAGAGCCGAGCTGACCTAAGGTAGCATTGAGCAGACAAAACCAGGCTTGAGAGGTTCAAGCCATCCCTGAGAGGATATCTGTCGAGAACTGAATACCAAATTGGATTCATCCCATTCAGACCAGTTGAGGTCGAGACTTGGTAAGGAAGAGTCTATGCACTTTAGTGGCTTGGGGAATCCAAAAACCACCCTACTAAGCATTATCTGTTTCAGGAGACTCAAATTGAGCTCCTCATTGTAAACACTCTATTTTAAAGACACAATAAAGAAGGCCACCATTGAAAGCTGGACCGGAGACGTAGCCCAGAAGGATTGGGTGAACTCCTTATTAATTTGTTGTGTTCTTGCATATGTTTACTGTGTTTCTCTTACTATTTTCCATTATCCAGTGTTTGTGTATTTTGCAATCTGATCGATCCATTGCCTAAGATAACATAGACGCACACCAACACATGAGTCTGTAATAGCTTTATTCATTAATTAATTAACTGAGATCTCTCACGAGTGATTTTCAGATCACTCTGCAACATCTGCGAGCTGGAAAATTCAACAGAGAAGTGTCTGTAGCTTCTTAGACTAAAGGCAGTACTTAGAGAATCAAGTGAAGAGGTGTAGTCCTCTTACTTCATTACATCACAGAGGCCATGGCAACTGCGACCTCCAAGTATGTCTCAAGACTTTTCCTCTTTCAATTCGTGGAACAATGCGTATAATAATCAACCATATCCATGGCAATATTCTGCCCCTCCTTCAGCTTAGTTCCCTTCACCCTAGAACCAATGGTCTCCATGTCATCCTGTCCAATATCCTAAATCCCAACCATACCCGTGGAACCAGAACTAGAGAGGAAATGCCTAGAATTTAGCTCTGCCTGCACCACCCATGCAGCAATAGCTGCAGTTACCTCCTTTCCAAGCTTTTGCTCCTCCACCACCTATGCGACCTCAATGACCTGTGCAACCTAACCCAAACCCAAAAAATAAAGCAACTCAAGGCATAGAGGCTCCTATGACCTTCCAGACTTACCTCTCGTGGAACTTAATGAAATATAATTACGATCGAGCATGGTAATTAACCCCAGTCACTCCCTTATAATTACAGAGGAAGACTATGAACCATCCAGAGGAGAAGCTAGAGGCTTTGAGGCGGATATTGTGTCTACAACAGTTGATATAGAGGAAGTTGTTAGATCTGTAACAGTTGACCTGCGAATAACTATTACATATGTAACAGCTAATTCAGGGAAGGATGATACACCTGTAACAACAAATTCAACTACTATTATGTAGGACCCCTCGTATCCTTAGAGTCTGGTTGAACCTAGGATGACTTCCTCGCCTCAATCTGATTTCCTTAGGAAGCTGCAAAATCTGTATGTACGAATCCCTTTGCTGCAAGCCCTTAAAGAAGTACCCATCTATGCCAAGACAATGAGATATTTGTGCATCAAGAAGATTGGAAGAAAGCCTAAAGATGCTGCCACCATACATGTGATGGGAAATTTATCTGAATTAATGTCTGCTCAGCCTCTCCTTACTAAGTATAATGATCTAGGCAATCCTACAGTCACCGTCTACATTAATGATCAACCCATAGCCAATACGTTGATTGATCTTGGGGCTGCCATTAATGTAATGACGAAAGATCTCTTCATCGCTCTCGGGCTACAGGGACTTAGACACACTCCCACTGTGTTGGAGTTGGCAGATAGGTCCCGTGTTAAACCCAAAGGGATGTTATAAAATATAATGATTACAATAGCTTCCTGGAGATACCCAGCTGATTTCCTTATTCTACAACCCAAATCCAATTTGAGGGGGCATCCTTTGATCCTAGGGATACCTTGGCTGGCCACTGCGGGCGCATTTATAGGCTGCAGGACAAGATCCATGGTGATCTTGGATGGATGGGCAACCCATAACCTTAATATTTATCCCCCAAAGCCAAATGTGGATGTGTACAACCCTTGGTGGGATGATTTTGAGCCTAAGTCAGATCTTTCCCTACCACTCCTCTCTCTGGGGAAAGCACAATATTTTAAAGACGAAACAGAAGATGATGTTATTAATGGTTTTATTAGTAATTCACTGTCTCTTGCTTCTGTTAAAAATGCAAATGAGGAGGAAGAGGTGGAAGATATAGATTTTGAACAAATGAGGACGACTCCGAATATTGCTAGCAGTCCAATTGAGATTGAGGCTGGAAAGTTTTTGAATGTTAACCCCAATTTGATTGGTGAACAGAATCAACGACTGTTACAATTATTGTAGAAGTATAAAAAAGCATTGGCGTGGGATTATATAGATATGAAAGGGATCCGCCCTAACCTGTGCACTCACCGTATTTATTTTAAGGATGGCTGCAAACTAGTCAGACAACCACAACACCACATGAACCCTACACTAAAGGAAGTGGTGAAAGAGGAACTACAGAAACTCCTGATTGCTAATTTTATTTATCCAATATCTGACAGTCAGTGGGTGTCACTGCTTGTCATCATTCCTAAAAAGAATGGCAAGTGGAGGGTCTGTGTTGATTATAGAGAACTCAACAAGGCCACTCAAAAGGACCATTTTCCATTACCATTTATAGATCAGGTCCTTGATACTCTCTTTGGAAAGAAATTCTTTTCATTTTTGGATGGATTCAGTGGCTACAATCAGATACAGATCACCCCGGAAGACCAGGATAAAACAACCTTTACTTGTCCTTGGGGAACCTATGCATACAGAGTGCTACCTTTTGGGTTTTGTAATGCACCAACAACCTTTCAAAGGGAAATTACGAGATTTTTTTCCGACTTATTGAATGACTGTCTGGAAATCTTCATGGATGATTTCACACCTTATGGAGATGCTTTTGAAGCAGCATTAGTCAATCTGGAAAAAGTGTTAGAATGATGTGTACAGACCAATGTTGCCTTGAGCACTGAGAAATGTCACATGATGATGACTGAAGGGATCGTGCTTGGACATTACATTTCTGCTGACGGAATTAAGGTAGACCCTGCAAAAATAGAGGTAATCCTCAAAATTCCAACCCCCAAAACGCAAAAAGAGGTATGTAGTTTCTTGGGGCATACAGGGTATTACAGAATATTTATAGAATTTTTTTCAAGAATTGCATCGCCATTATTTTCCTTGCTCATGAAGGATGTTGATTTCTTGTGGACAAGGAAGTGTGAGCAAGCCTTCTTAAAGCTGAAATGTTGTGTATCAGCAACCCCGGTCTTGCGAGGACCTAATTGGGAACTGCCGTTTCACATAGCTACGGATGCATCGGATATTGCTGTAGGTGTTGTTCTGGGCCAGCTGGAGGATAAGAAACCTTATGCTATTTACTACATAAGTAAAAACCTAACTCTAGCTAAGCTCAACTACACATTGACCGAGAAGGAGTTCTTAGTAGTCGTGCACGCCATCAATAAACGCCGACATTACATCACTGGATATCAAGTATTTGTACACACTAACCATTCCACCATTCGTTTCTTAATGAATAAGCCAATTACAAATGGTAGGATTACACACTGGTTATTGTTGTTACAAGAATTTGATATCACTATTGTAGATAAGCCTGGAAAAGACAATGTAGTAGCTGACTTTCTTTCTAGGCTAACTATTGATGACAGTTGCACTCCTACTGAAGATTCTTTCCCTGATGAATATCTTTTTGCTATTTCTACTTACTCACCTTGGTATGCAGATATAGCCAATTATCTTGCTGCAGGGAAGTTTCCCCAGTATTTGTCCTCCAAGGAGAAAAGGAAAATCATACAACAAAGTGCTACATATACCTGGATAGATGGGAACCTCTACCACACTAGACCTGATTTCCTAATCAGACGATGTGTTAAAGAGGACAAGGTCTTTGATATCCTCAAAGCTTGTCATGAGGAACCTTGCAGAGGACACTTCGGAGATGAACAGACAGGATACAAAGTCCTTTCAACAGGGTACTACTGTCCAACAATATTTCAGGATGCCAAGAAGTTCGTGAAGGGATGTGATAACTGTCAAAGGATGGGCCAACCACTGCAATCAGATGAGATTCCGTTATAGCCCCAGATCGTCATAGAACCTTTTGAAAAGTGGGCTCTAGATTATGTAGGACCAATCAATCCTTCATCCAGACAGAGATCCTACATCTTGGTCTGTACTGACTATGTTACAAAATGGGTCGAGGCGAAGGAACTAACCAAAGCCATGGAGCAGGCTATCTTAGAGTTTATGTTCGAAGACATCTTCGTCTGTTTTGGTATAACCAGGGAGATAGTCACAGATGGAGGGCTGCAGTTCACATCTCATAAGATCCAGGAATTGATCGAGAAATATAAAATCCATCACAGAATCACAACACCTTACCATCCACAGGCGAATGGCCAGGTGGAAAGCATTGATAAAGTCATTAAGGGGATCCTTACTAAGACTGTGGCCAATCATCAAAGAAATTGGGTTGACAAACTTCCGGAAGTGTTATGGGCATACAGGACTACATGGAGGAACACCACTGGATTCTCACCATATAAACTTGTGTATGGAAAGAACCCTTTATTCCCCATTGAATTTGAAATCAAGACACTGAGGACAACATTGAAGGTCAATTTGGATTTGACTATAGCACAAAGGCAGAGATTGAACCAGCTCAATGAATTGGAGGAGAAACGGTTGGCTGCTATCCAGGAAATAGAGATTATCCAGCAATAGAGAGCTAAGTGGCACGACAGATTTATAAAGAAGAAACAATTCCAAAAAGGAGATTGGGCTTTCTTATACGACTCAAGGTTTAAGGACTTCAAGGGTAAGCTCTGCACCAGATGGCTGGGTCCTTATGATGTAGATGCCGTCTTTGACAATGGGACTGTAAATTTGGTAACCATTGACAGTGCAAGGACACCATTAGTTGCAAATGGGCATTGTCTCGGGTTGTGTCACAAACCTACCTCGAAGGGTTCATTTGTCAACATTGTCACAAATTCGGATCTACAGGTTATGGGAACAGGGGAAAGCCCCCCTGTGCTGCAAAATTTTTAACTTTTCCAATAAGTGTAACAGATGAAAACCACCTGGTGGTGGCTATTACACCGTTCCAACACACACACACACACACACACACACACACACACACACACACACACACACACACACACATATATATATATATAAATATAATGATAATAATAATAATCTAGCTGTGAAAACCTTTTTCAGGCACAGACAAACACTTTTTGTAGCAGTTGAAAACCACTTGGTGGTGGCTGTTACACCCTTTGCAACAACATTTGTTATTTCAAAGTGTATCATACGATAAGTGTTGTTACACGATCTTTTGTTCTTTATCTTTTTGTAGAAATTAAATTAATATATACCAGTCGTCTTGGCTGTTACACCTATAACAACCGACGACTTTTTAGGAATAAAACGAGATATTTTATTGTAATAAACAACAAAAACATCACCGCGAGCCTCATCAGCAGATCTAAGTTCGTGTGTCTCGCTGCCCGAGTATGATTCGACGTCTCACCGCCCATTACTAGGCCTCATGTCACCCAGGTACGTCACCAAAAAGGTAATATTGCATTCGATTTATTTTGTAATTATGGCAATTTAACATGACTGTTGACGGCCGAGGACAGCTGTCATAATTAAGTGGGGGTGGGGGGGGAATGAATCATGTTGTGACATGACTGTCGCATGATTTGTAATTATTCGAAAAACCCGACAATTAAGGCACGCGACTCGGGAGTTATTGTTACTTAAAACCGAAACATACTAAAAAGGGTAAGGGCACTATTGACGAGACCTTCCCACGACTCATCATTAAAGAAAAATTCATTAAGCTGTCCGAACCATGCATGCCAAATCTTAATCCAAATCTGCACATGTGCCACCCTACCACCCTATCATTTACCCTTGCTGGAAGCGTTGAATCCCTATTTAGAGTGCTCAGAGAGGATGAAGGTAACAGTGTAGGCTGAAACAACTAGAGTGTGTGCCAGAGGGAAGATAAGCAAGTGAAACAACATTGAATTGCAGAAGCAATAAGAGGAGCAACAATACGACACAAACTAGGAACTATAGAAGCCTTGGAAGGTTGTCCTGAGGCATGTTAGGTCTTCAATGATGCAGGCTGGATCGAATTCTTCCATAAATTGGAAGGATCAGACAATGGTGTGGCCATGGAATTCACAAAGAACCTGGAAAGAAACCAGAGGAAATTCAGAGGACTGAAATTGGAGGTCACAGAAGAAGTTATTTCTAGAGTAACAAGATTGCTAACAGAAGGGAAGAGATGGTTTACTAGGAAGGTTAATGACCCCTCTCTAAAAGGGGATTTTCTTTAGGAAAGTGAGTCATTGGTTAAGAAGGGCAAGGGAATTGATAGGTTGTCACTCCCCCAGCCATGGGTGGATGTTGCTCCCTTCATCATTAAGTACATTACTTGTGAGGGAAAAGAAACAATTGTGTTTAATTACCATTTCCCATTGTTGAACCATCTCTGCCATTAACAGCGGATTAACCTGCCGTATTTCTTGCTAGGCAATATTAGACACATGGCCACAACTATGAAAATAGCTGCACATCCAGAAATGTGTGTTACAAAACACGACCTTATTAAACTCATCATGTTGGATGCCTTGAGCCAATAGGGCAAGAATTGGGAAGAGTTCATACAGAAAAGGCCCAGGACTACTCGTAGAAGGCAAACAGAGATGGCTGGGGAAACTCTAGAGGTAACAAAGGAGAAAGTGCAGTCCTCGATAGTGAGGATCAACAAGAAGTCAGTTGATAAACCAATTGGTAACAGAAGGCCGAAGCAGAGGATAAGGGTCAGCGAACACCCAGAGTCCCCATCTACGTCGAGAAAGAACAAGGAAGTAGTCAAATAGAAGGATGAGGAGCAAGCTCAGCTAGAAAAACCTCCTTCACCTGGTAAGAGCGAAACCCAGTCCTTGCTGTCAAAAATTGAAATTTTAGAAAAAGAGATTAAGGAATTAAGGGAACAACTAGCAATAGGAAAGGCAGAGCCAAGAGCCCCAGGGTTGGATACTTTGGCAGAGGCTGTGGACAGGGCTAGAAGGGGAGAAATCCTGGGAACTCTGTGTGTAGCCTGTGCTGAGAAGTTGGTAGAAGGAAAATTCAAAGTCTGTGCAGCAGATACTACCTCAAGGGAGACTCAAACTGAAAATTGGGAAGCTGTTACACCATAAACTATCGAGGACATTGCTGATACACAAGAACCAACAACCGAGACAACACAATCCACAAAGAGTGATCAAGCAATGGATATAAAAGAACCCTTTGATGACACTGTTGTTTCAACAGGAACAACAGTGGAGGAGGAAATCGGCCAAGTGGAGGAAGAGAAAGATAATATCCATGAGCTGATGATCATTGTTGCTATTACACAAGAACCAGCAGCGGAGACCGTAGTTGGTCCGAAGGAAAACGATGAGCAAAAACCTGTGGACATTACTGCTACCACACAAGAACCAACAGTAAGAATGGAGGTCGACCAAGAAAATAAAGAAACTGTGGTAAAACCCATTGACGAAGCTGTTGTTACACAAGAACCAGCAGCTAAGGTGGGATAGTTTCACCTTCAGGAGGATGCTACACCTTTAGTTGATGATGCATGTGGGAGAACGTTGGGTCCTGTTGAAGGATGGCATTCTAAAAGATTGTTGTTATTGGTAGAGCTGCAAAAGTGGAAGCAGTTGGCACTCTGTCTACAGGAGGGAGTGATTCCACCCAATGTGCATAGGAAAATGATGGATTCCCAGTGGGAGAAATGGTTGAAGGAAGAATGGGAATGAAAAGAGGAGGCACATAGGCATAAATAAATGATGAAGAAAAAGGATGAACAACTGTATCAGCTACATCGGGAGGTCTATGACCTAACGTTTGATAAGACCAAACTCTGCGACCTCGCTCTAAACCTGCTAGCATGTAAGCGGCCGTCCCCGTCATACCCTATGTTCATGTGGGATGTTACTATTTATTTCAGTTGAGGGCAATTTATGAGAACAGGTCCTATTTGGGTTCTTTTACCTGCACCTTTTTGGAATTTTTTCAGTCCTGTGATTTTGATGATCAGAATTTGTTGTGCGAGTTGTTCTTGCACAACATGATGTGCGAATACGTGAGCACAAAGATGGTGGCGACTATCCTTTCTTTCATGGGAGATTTGCAGTTGCATGCATTCCTCTCATTTATGAGGAATCAGATTGAGTGGCAACTGGCTAAGAAGACAATAGAGGCCAACGAGGAAAGGACAACACTGTGGGTCTGGGCTGAACCAGGAATGGCCTATGAACTCCGGCGAGATTTCAAGTAGTTCCTGAGCACTTCGGAAAGGAGAGATCAATCATCCATCTACAGAAGAAAGATCGTGAGGGTTTGCCTCAACTTGTTTGCAAAACATGAGGAGCCAAGCGCTAGTAGGATGTCTCAAGGGCATTGACGCTTGTAGTGCAGAATTGTAGGAAGGGGACCCATTTGAGTATAAGAACTTTGTGGCTGTTGTTTCACGGGTGTCGGAATATGCCCAGATTGTGCTGACACTGGGGGTGTTATGGATTGGCCTCAGGTTTAGATTCCCTTTGATTTGGTTGCCATTGGAGGAGTATGAACCTGATTATCAGTTATGTGATTATGAAGAGGAATCCTTGCCACGCGAGTTAATGGCCAATCAAGGATTCAGAGCTCCAGGCGATGATACTGTTGTTGCATACAATTTTACAGATTTCCATCCGGGGCACAGTAGAAGGGTCTGAGATTCTACATGGGGACATGTAATGGCTTAAGTCGAGGGGAGATGTTGGGTGTGGTTTTTCACCCATTTTTTGCACCTTCTTTTCCTTATTTTGACATTTCCGTCCTTCAGACCTGTACCCTTATATGACCAAACTCCCTATTTTCTTACCTTTTTAATCCATTTTAATGTCATGTTACTTTGATGTATTTTACCGAATAAATATGATACTTTATTCTTTTTTTGTGGCTAACCAGACGAGAATTGAAGGAACATGTTGGGAAGTTTAACCTTTTCAGGTGTTGGCTCGCGGAAGCAGACAGGCAGCAGGAGTTAACTGTAGGAAAGGGTAGAACAGTTTGTTGTTACACCTTGAGTGCTGTTACATATCGCTGCTACATGCTAGGTGCTTTTATAGATCGCTGCTGTTATAGGTGGCTGCTGTTACAGATTGTTGCTACACATCGGTGCTGTTACATGTTGCTGTTACACATCGGGTGCTGTTACACCTCGCGTGGATCCATCGTTACACCAACAGTGGTGTCATCAGTTGTGCCGCGTCATCCAAAACCATCATTTTCTCAATACTGTTGCATTGAAGTTGGAAATGTGGGTACTATTCCACGTAACAACTTTCGACAGTAGGATTGTTTATTTTTGAGGTAACAAGACTCAAGTAGTTGTAACTAATGTATATTTATTTAGCAGTAGGTTGCAACTTCTGTATTTTTGGATCAGCATGAGAATAAGAGATTCTCATGACTAATTTGTTTTCTAATTTTCGGGATGTAATAGTTATAAAAGACTCAGCCTTTTATGTATCAAAGGCGGCATATAGAGGAGTACCATTACTTTGTTCCTGCAATTTCTAAACTTATTTTAACATCAATTGGTACGGTGATGCTGTTATTGCTTTCCAATTGATTCGTTAATCACTTTCTGCGTTCTTCCTGCGCCCTGATGAGGAGGAAGGGACCTCACCTTTAGCAGGTATTGCAGCGATTTAGGTAGTGTACATTCCCATTTAATTAATTGATTTATGGTTTCTCGCTGTTGTTGTACAAATCGTGGATTGCATTTGTTGTTGTTTCTACTTATTTTATGTTGTTACATAGAGTTAATCAACAGAGGAATAGTAACCAACTGGAATAGATGTTAGTTCTAGTGTGGCGCGCCTTTACTTCAATAGATGCGAGCTGTGATTTAATTCTATGGAGTGTTTTTATATCTGCATGCATGATTGATTCAACAATTTAGCTCAGCGACATCTTTTACAGTTTTTCTGCACTTTCTTATGCTTTACTGGAGTGTATTGGCACAGATAGTGCGAACTCCATCGAAATAGCAAGACCTACCCTGGGTTGACAATTAATGTTGCAGTCTAAGTCAATTAAGGTTGATTAAAACAACACTACAACAGTCTTCCCCACAAGAGTCACTGGACAATTGTGATATATTCCAATAGGCTGGGAGGAATGTCTGTCCCAAGCATGCAAAGTGATGGTGAATGGGGACATCTCAGTTGACTTAATTTGTTTCCAAATAGCAACGTACATCACACAAGTGGATGTAGCTTCGTCCATAATGCATCGCAATATGATGGCATTACAAACTCAGACTAGTATCTGGAAAGCAACTGATGAAGGTAATGGGGGATGTTCTGATGTATTAACTAGGAAGACAATCAAATGATCGTCAGAAGGATCTACTATGCCCAAAGCAGTTAATAGAGCTTTCTTTTGAGATGGGCATGACTGGAGTACTTCCAGCATCGACATGGTGGCAGGGGATTGCGCCAAATCGTCTACTATACTATATGTATGGGCAACTCAGTTAGAAGTCGCATTACGACGTAATGGTCCCTTTGGGATCTTGGGAATGGCCTCAAATTTAGGCTGAGGGATCTATAACAGACCATTTGGTGTCGTAAGAGGCTCAATATATGCTTTGATTTTGGACTCAGTGGCAGACGAAGTCGATGTCTTGTCATATTGATGCGACCGAGTTTGCAGGTTGATATCGAAGGGATTAGCCTCATCAGAATGCATCATAAGGATCTGGTAATCACCATGACTAGAAGGTTGGGGGGATGGGTTGCTTGACCTGGCTAAGGTTGATCATCAACAAATCCTTGCTGAGGGAAAGGATTTGTAAGCACTAATGTTTGAGATGGCACAGGATTATGAGGCAATTGTTGAGCTCTAGAAGTTGCTTGAGCTTCCCACATTTGGCGCATCTGGGATAAGAGAAGACACTCATGTGTATAATGGCCATGTACACCACAACATGCACAAGGCATGTTCATACGAATAACCCTGTTCTGCTTGGGCTGGCTGCCCTATTGCTGGTTGTTGGTGTTAGGTTGGTTCCCTTGGAGCTCACTAGGTTGACTACCATGATTACCTTAGTTACCTTTCCCCTTATTATTTTTCTTCAAATTTTGGGGATTGGTTGCACTCTATTGCACAAACACTTGACCTTCGGGGGGGTGGCTGCTGGGGCTGAGGATGCATGGGAGGCTGCGACACTAATGCTTGAGGGGCTGGAGCATTCGACCATACATAAGGAGGAGAAACATTGTGGTAGACAGGTTGAGCATTGGCTGGCCTTGAAAACATGTTGCTAGCAGGAGGGGCATAAGTGTTGGAGGAACTGGTGCCCCCATAGGATAACCATAACTTTTCTGATTAAATGGAAAAGGGTGTGAAAGGGTTCCAACAATACCGTCGACGACGTTGTAGAAATTCCCACTTGTAGATCCCCTGATAATGCAATATACTAAAGCAAAATACTTGATCTACTTCTACAAACAACTTAGCGGAAGCTTAATTGAATTGAGCAACATCAATAAGAACACATATAACTGATAAGAAGATATCAATAACACATAACACAGAAGATATAATCAGGGGAAAGCCAAAGCATAAAACCCCAACTCTGTATTATCATACAAGTGGAAATCCTTTCCAAGTTACAAAAAGAATCAACTCAAAAGCTTTCCTACTCTCTTTGTAATCAGATAATGAAGCTCATAGACTATATAGACAAGTATATATACTAATCAAGTCCTCCAGACTCCTATATCACGTAATTCTCTTGGAAAGAAATCCTTCTCCATGCAAGGAATATTCACCTAAAATATCCTAGCAACTGATAATACAGTGTCCCACTATCTAAACTCAACTGGGTCTCTGTCTGAACTGACATGCATGAGTTATCCATGAGAGAATATTCAGTTATCTGAAGAACAACAGTTATATGCAAGCATGCATTAACTAACTGAACTTAATTAATTTAAACAAACTATTTAAATCAAATATAGCTGGACTTGACTCAGTTAACTGAGCCAACTAATTACAACTCAATATAGAACTCATCCTTATCTCTTTAACTGATAGATAAATTCCTCAACTAATGGAGAAATTGTTGCATGTCCTCACATAGACTTCATGTTTGAATTTTCTCAACTAATTAACTCATGGTGAATTAATTAATTTATTTTCATACAGTTGTTAAGTTCAAATTCAAATTTTACTGCTTATGTTTAGTCCAGGGACTCACTAAAATAGGAATCCTTAATTAACTCATGGTGAATTAATTAATTTATTTTCATACAGCTGTTAAGTTCAAATTCAAATTTTACTGCTTATGTTTAGTCCAGGGACTGACTAAAATAGGAATCCATCTGAAATGTTATTTTTAGAAATGTTATTTTTAACACTTTCACTTTTCATCCAATATAGCTAAGTTCAGCATTGGATGAAACTACTATTTATAGCAGTGCTATTTTTAGAATTTTCTATTTTTAGCATTTCTTGTTGTTATCTTCAACACTCCCTCTCAACAAGAAAGGGATTATCAGTAACCCCAATCATGTCTTTGTGGAACTCGAACTTGCATTTTGACAATGCCTTTGTCAAAATATCTGCATCCTATTCCTCTGTCCAAACATACAACAACAACATGATCCTCTTGATCACACAGTCTCGAAGATGATGATACCGTATATCTATGTGCTTAGACCTGTCATGAAAAACGGGATTCTCAGAGAGTTTGATGCAACTCTGATTATCACAGTAGATCATTGTAGGATCCATCCTCTGACCAAACAATCCCACTAGAATCTTCCGCATCCAAATGGCCTCACATGCAGCCTGACTAGCAGCCATGTTTTCAGCCTCTGCTGAGCTAAGTGCAACTGATCTCTGTTTCCTGCTGTACCGGGAAACTTCAGCTGAACCAAGGCTGAAGATTCCTCCAGAAGTGCTCTTCCTGTCTGATGGAATCCTAGCCCAATCCACATCTATGTAGCCCTGAAGCTTCACTCCCTCTGTTCGTTTGTACCATAATCCAAACTGAGATGTGCCTCTGAGGTATCTCAGCACATGCTTCGCTGCCTTCCAAAACAACTTGGTAGGCTGAACCATAGCTTGACTCAGCTAGTTCACTGTAAAGCATAAGTCGGGTTGTGCGTTCACTAGATACATAAGTGAACCCACCAACTGCTGATAGACAGTGGCAGCTACTACCTCACTTGAAGTAGCATACTCCTTCCTCTAGTTCCCAACTAGAGGAGTCTGCATGGGTTTGCACTTCTCCATATGGAACCACCCGAGGATCTCATTGGCATACTTGCCTTGACATACAAAAACTTCTCCATCTCTCTGCCACGCCTCTATGCCTAGAAAGTAGTGCATAAGACCCATGTCTTTCATCTCAAACTCTCTTGTAAGGTCCTCCTTGCAAGACTGTATTAGTTGATCATCACCTGTCAAAATCAGATCATCGACATAAAGTACAATGATCAATGGCTTACCTTCTACCATGATGTGGTAAAGGTTCGCATCTGCTTCACTCTTGGTGAAGCCCAACCCGGTGAAATAGTTGTTGATCCTTGTGTACCAAGCACGTGGTGCTTGCTTCAGCCCATACAGAGCCCTCTTGAGTTTGCACACATGCGACTCACTGTCGAAGGTTTCAAAACCTTCTAGCTGCTCAATGTACACCTCCTCCTCAATTGTCCCATTGAGGAATGATGTCTTTACATCCATCTGGTGGATCTTCCACCCCATCTAAGCTGATAGTTCCAATATCGATCTAATCGATGAGTACCTTGCTACAGGAGCAAAAGTCTCATCATTGTCGATCCCCTCGACCTGTGAGAAACCTCGGGCAACAAACCTTGCCTTGTGTTTCTCAACACTGCCATCAGTTGCCTGCTTTACCTTGTAAAGCCATTTGGAACTCACTGTTGACTTGTCCCGAGGTCTTGGGACAACACCCCAAACATAGTTCCGCATGATGGAGTCATACTCCTCCACCATTGCATCAACCCACACTAGTTGTTGCATTGCCTCTTCAAATGAAGAAGGTTCGGAATCTACACACTTCCCAACTAGGGCCATGTAACTAGTGTACCACTCTGGTGACCTCCTCTGTCTGCGCTGAGAAGATGGTTGTCCCACATTCTCTCGTGCATCCTATATCAACCTGTCAGCTTCCCTTGAGCGTTTCCGCCCATCTCTAGAAGTATCAGCATGAGTGGATGTCTCCACTCTTGGATCCTCTGCATGCGGCTGCTCCGCATCAATCTGAGGCTCCTCATCCTTAGGAACCGAAGTTCCCTCATCTGCATGCAACTTGAGCTCCCTCTCAAGTGACACTTGCATGGCTTTTTGCTCGTCAAACTTCAAATCCCTGCGTACCACAGTCCTCTAAGTGGAAGGTAGGTACACCCGATAGTTGTGAGGTGTATCCCTATACCCCATAAGTATTCCCAACTCAGCTGTTGGGTCTAGCTTCTTCCTGGCATCTTTGGTCACATGACAGTAAAATGATGATCCAAAGATACGGAAGTGACTTACATCAGGTCGCTTCCCAGAATAGGCCTCCATAGGTGTCTCCATCCCCAGTATACGGTGCGAGCTTCTGTTCTGCAAGTATACTGCTGCATTGCATGCCTCAGCCCACAAGTGTAGTGGTAGGCTTTGGTCATGCAACATTGCTCGATCTACTCCCACAATCAATTTGTTCTTCCTTTCAGCCACCCCATTCTACTGTGAGTTATGGGGTGCCGTCAATTCCTGTTTAATTCCTTCTGAAGCACAAAAGTCCTTAAACTGCTGAGAGACATACTCTCCACCATTGTCGCTACGCAAGGCTTTTATTTTATTTCCTGGTTCTTTCTCTGCCGAGGCTTTAAACTCACAAAACCTCAAGAAGGTTTGATCCTTCTTTTGCATAAAGTAGATCCAGCATCTACGAGAAAAATCATCAATAAAAATAACATAGTACCTTTGTTTAGCGATGGAGGCTGTAGAGAATGGTCCACATACATCTGAGTGAACTCGCTCTAGGATTTCTCCAGCTCTACTGTCTCGATCTAGAAAGGAAGATTTCACATACTTACCCAAGGTACAACCTTTGCATGTGCTCGTCTGCTCAAGTTTTCCCTTGGGTAATCTGGTAGAAATCTGTTGCATGATCTTCAAGGCTCCATGGTGCAAGTGGCCCAATCTCCTATGCCATAGCTCGCCAACATCTTGGCTCTGCACCATCTCTACTTTGGAACTCAAAGCAACACAGTCATCTACCTCCAGCTTATAGAGATTCTTGACTCGAATCCCTATTCGCTTTGTTTTTCCAGTGCCGATATGCCTCAGGAATACCTTTCCTTTGCTAAAGACTACATCATAGCCTTTATCTTCTAGCAAGGCAATGGACACAAGATTCTTCTTCAAACCTAGAACATACTTAACATCAGTCAGGGTGAGGGGAGCTCCATGCTCCCTCTGAAACACAACCGTACCTTCACCTGAGACACAGTACTTTCCATCATCACCCATCTCGATCTGCATCTGGAGATCCTTCTCCTCCAAGGTACTGAAGAGATTCTTGTCACCTGACATGTGGAAAGAGGCTCCACTATCCAGGTACCAAACACATCCCATCATGGATGAAACCATGCATGCGATAAGAGAGAAATCCAGCTCAAACTGTGAGGCAAGTGCATCACCATCAGATCCCTTTGAGGAATCCTTCTTGGATTTCTTTTGCGGACAATTAGTAGCATAATGGCCCACTTCATGACAATGAAAGCATCTCACTTTCGATTTGTCAAACTTATTCCCACCATTGGAAGAATTGAATTTGGATTGGGATGCCTTTCCTTTCCCCTTCCTTGCCTTACTTGCTAAGGCTAGATTTTCCTCATCAACTTGTTTTGATGAGGATCCATATTTGGTGCTTCTTCGTATCTCCTCCTGCATCAGATCTGACCAAAGTATTTCCCAATCTGGCAGTTTTTCTCTTCCATTAACCGAGTCCTGGTAGCTATGCTAGCTCTTAGGAAGACCGAGAAGTGCAAGACTCACCATGTCATCATCAGCAGTTGTGATCCCCACACTTCCAAGCTCATCCTTGCAAGTGGTGAGCTTGTTCAGGAATGTAGAGATTGTATCACCCTTTTCACACTTGATTTTTTGAAGCTTGTCTTTCAGTGCCAGCTTCCTCTGATCACTACTATTTTGATATAGATCTTTCAATGTTTTCCACATTGAAAATGGAGTCTCCTTCCCATGGATACTCGAGACTATGTGATCTCAAACTCCCTCCAGAAGGATTCTCCTAGCTGTAGCCACACATTTCTTCCATTCCGCCAATTGAGTAGCATCAGTCGGCTTGGGGACATCTAGATCAATGAAGTCCTTTAGACCGTTATCTTCTAATACTGCCTCCATGTGATCCTTCCAGGCTATATAATTTGAACTGCTATGAAGGGCATATTCAAGTATTAAACAACTGAATGCCATATGTGAAATAGAGATGTGATAAGAACTCGAATTCTATATTCAGGAATCACAAACTTCAAACTTCTCCTCTTCTTGTATACTATTCTTCCTTGATCACCTGTGCTATGATACCATGTAGAAATTCCCACTTGTAGATCACCTGGTAATGCAATATACTAAAGCAAAATACTTGATCTACTTCTACAAACAATTTAGCGAAAGCTTAATTGAATTTAGCAACATCAATAAGAACACATATAACTGATAAGAAGAAACCAATAACACATAACACAGAAGATATAACCAGGGAAAAGCCAAAGCATAAAACCCCAACTCTGTATTATCATATAAGTGGAAATCCTTTCCAAGCTACAAAAGGAGTTAGCTCAAAAGCTTTCCTACTCTCTCTGTAATCAGATAATGAAGCTCATAGACTATATAGACAAGTATATATACTAATCAAGTCCTCCAAACTCCTATATCACATAATTCTCTTGGAAATAAATCCTTCTCCATGCAAGGAATATTCACCTAAAATATCCTAGCAACTGATAGTACACTGTCCCACTATCTGAACTTAACTGGGTCTCTGTCTGAACTAACATGCATGAGTTATCCATGAGAGAATATTCAGTTATCTAAAGAACAACGGTTATATGCAAGCATGCATTAACTAACTGAACTCACTTAATTTAAAAAAACTGTTTAAATCAAATATAATTGGACTTGACTTAGTTAACTGAGCCAACTAATTACTACTCAATATAGAACTCATCCTTATCTCTTTAACTGATGGATAAATTCCTGAATTAATGGAGAAATTGTTGCATGTCCTCACATAGACTTCATGTTTGAATTTTCTCAACTAATTAACTCATGGTGAATTAATTAATTTATTTTCAAACAGCTGTTAAGTTCAAATTCGAATTTTACTTCCTATGTTTAGTCGAGGGACTGACTAAAATAGGAATCCATCTGAAATGCTATTTCTAGAACTTTCACTTTTCATCCAATATAGCTAAGTTCAACACTCGACGAAACTGCTATTTATAGCAGTGGTATTTATAACAGTGCTATTTTTAGCATTTCTTGTTGCTATCTTCAACAGACGTGAGATGCCCCCGGTGCATTGGCACCTCCAGGACGGGGGAGGTTTGGAATGACGGTATATACATAACCGAGTTGCGCATAAATCACGTCATATCGCAGAGTGGTTTGGAGAGCTTCTTCCTCTCTCTGAGGAAAATGGGACGCAACATCTTTTCCAATGGGTGATAAAAGGCTTCTAAGAAACCAATGTAGATAGACACGATCTTCGAAGGGTGGGGCACGACATGTGCTCCTCCTTCTACGCCACTCTTGAACATGGTCGGAAAGGTGAGTGGCGAGGATTGACGGAATGAGGTCAATAGCTGCGTACCAGTGTCGTATCGAAGAGGTAACTGAAAATATGAGAGGAATGCTTTATCAAGCATCGCGAAAATGGAATGAGATGCAGCAGGCTGGTCTACATAGCATTTTGCAGCATCTCCAGTGAGCGTGTGTTGGAATAGCCGAAGACGAATGGAGTCATCGTTAATGGAATTGGATGAACACCACATGTGGAAGGAGCAGACATGATTGGTAGGGTCCTCTCCATAATTACCCTCAAACTTTGGGATGTCTGAGGGAAGATTAGTTGGCATAGCAAGCCAACCAACATCGTGGTGTATAGGGTCGTTTATCAACTGGCTAAAATCTAGGAGACTTAACCTAGCCATAAAAGGGAGCATGGGGGTTGTCGGAATAGTTCCTAAGACTATTCCGCTAGATGTGACCACTGGGGTATAACTGGAGCCAACACCAGGTTGGGTTCCTACACCATCTGTGGGTCCACACATGGTGACAATATGCAGTGAACGAGGCTCGGAATCAAATGACCAGGAGAAGAGTCGGTATGGGGACTCGGAGGGCTATGAACTCGAACCCGATGGGGAGGAGTAATATGCCCAAGCGGAAACTGGGGATGAAGGCCTAATAGTCTCCGCGACCTATGCCTTGTAGGCGCAATGGTGGTAAGACACATGTGACACAAAAATGGTGAAGGGAGATCAACAATATGCCTTTGTCTCTATGAGGGGAGATAAATTTATTATGTTAAGTCTTGGCTTGGCGGTGTAAACCAAGTGCCCTTCGCTTAAGGTGTGCTTGTGTGAGCAAGTCTATTTATTGATTAAGCCCAGATCGTGTTTGAAAAAGAAAAAAGCTTACTGAAAATAAACTGAAATTAACAACAAAACAATTAACTAAACAAAACCCAAACTGGGTTTGCAAACAGTGTGCTAGTTGGTGGAAAAATCGACTGAAAAATACACTAACAAGGTCAAAAGATCTAATTGTCAGTGTGACTAGGATCAAATGACACTAGGCTACTGGAAAGTGGTGCAATTACAACAAAAAACCAGAGAGGAAGATCGTTGCAAAAATATAGGGAGATGGGTGAAAGACCTAAGGCAACCGATGGGACTTTAAGGCCAATGACCAAACAAGGTTTAGGATGAAACTATGGATGAAAACAACCTATCTTTGGAGATCTAAAATAGAAGGGTACAGATTTGGAAAATATGGCTGAAAGTGTTGTAGGAATTCAGACTTCTTACTTAGCTGAACTCCTCCTATGAAGGTGGAAGCGTAATAGAAGCCCTAAGGGGATAAATTCCACTTCGACGAGTGAATAAAAGTAGATCAAGGCCTAAGCGGGATGAGATAGAGGTCAAACAACCCAGTAGAGAACTCTTGGAGAAACCCAGAAACAGATCTGACAAAAACCTAGAAACCCTAAAAATTGCAGGTACTAACCTGTTTTCAGTGGGGATCACACTTTTTGGGTTGAAAGGTGCGCTCTGGACTCCAAATCGCACTTTTTGGGCTAAAAAGTGTGATTTCTTCTCATTGATTCCCGGCCGACAAATCTCGGAAAAATTGTCGTCTCTGTCATAGTTGGTTCATGTGACATGCGAAAAAGACCAGAAAACTTGTGGAAGTCAAAAATTTGACAGATCTAGGGTTAAAAAGCTAGTAAACAACATTAAGAGACTGAAAAAGAAGAAACCCTAAACTGAAAACTCAAGGTCACCCAAGTTTCTGGTTCTTAAGTAAAAAACCACTCGAGTCGCCAATTTTGTTGTAGTGTTTTCTTCTCAAAGGTGTACGAAAAGAACCCACTTAAGAGTGTGGATGACAAACAACCTCAACAATATAAATGACTACTAAACATTGTAGATCTGCAACAACTGATAGAAACAAAACATGCCAAAGCCCTTATCTATGCCACAATCATAGTTAAACAACAAAAATAAATAGCAATAACTTCAATCATCCAATGGAAACCATATATACAAAGAAAAGATTTTATTATAGCACCTATGAAGGGAACAAATAAATGTTATTAGTCCCCCTCTATGTTCTTGGATATCCTCAAACGTCTTCAGCTTGTGTAGAGTCTCTCTCCTCTATAATGTGTAAACCCAACAAATAAAATGTTTGAGCTCAATGGGAACTCAAATGGAAGAAAAGTGGTGTGCGACAATGGAAATAATCAGAGTTACAACAATGAATGCAACAATGAAAATAATCAAAAGTGAATAATGAAGGGAAAACCCTTCTATTTATATAAAAATATTTATTTATCCTCGAATAATGAGCAATAATAAAATATTATTAACCCCAGAATAACCTCTTGGAATATTTTATTATATTTGGTTAGGTGGGAAAAATATTTAAACTTTTAATAGAAATAATAAATAAATAAATGATTTATTTATCATCTCAAGAAATTGGTTAAGGAATAATAAACAAAAAATGATTTATTTAATCATTCCTAAGGGATTTAGTCAAACTTGACAAAGAATAATAATTAATTGGTGATTAATTAATTATTCTTAGATAAAAATAAGATAATTAATAATTTATTTGTTTATTTTTCATCACTGGGTCAAATATGACAAAGAATATTGATTGAACAATGGTTTAATTAATTATTCCTAGAAGATAATTAAATAAATAGTGATTTATTTAATTATTCTTCATGCGTTTAATTATAAATTACTTAACAAATGTGGTCTCACAGTGAAAGCAATTTTACTATGGTAAAATTGGCTTTACATGGTGTACTTTGATCCATGTAGTAAATTAGGCTAGCTGATCTATTTTTTGGTGATAACAGATTGCCCCCCAACGTTCGAGTGTTAGGAGAAAAACGTATGAATGAAGTACGTTGTAAAGACATAATCACTACACAAAGTGGAGTCAGAGAGAGAGAGAGACCAATCAAACCTCTAAGTTGCTACTCCTTGTCGTCTTGAATAACTGCCATATGAGCATGCATTCTCTACAACTCTTGTTGGGTACCAACAAGTTCCTCTCTTAGAGCTACATGTGTTGCACCCAGCCTCTGGTTATCCATCGCAAGCCTTTGTAACTCTCCATGTTGACCTGCCGATCTCCATTATAGAAGCTCAATAGGAGGCAATTGATGTAGAGGATTATTATAGACATTTTTGGGCACTGCAACCCCAATCATAAATGTCCATAAACCAAGGGCTCCTAAGTCCCTAAAGGTGTTGTTCCAACCCCTAAAAGAACAAGGTCAACTGATTACAGCATCTCCTAGAAGTTCTCCATGAAAAACTACTCAAAACTGGTCAAAACTGGACCATTTCACCTGCTCCATGGTCAAAGTGCGTTGCATCCCACCTGAATACACACAGTAGGTGTGATGCATGTTGAAAATCCCTTCTATGGGGTGTGATGGGCGAGAGTGGACAAATGGCAGGGTCAATCCGCAAGGTGGAGGAGCATGGAATCTTCCAGAAACTTCTCCTGTGACACTTGCCTCTCTACATTCGACCAGGGATGAGTAAGAGATCATCAATCTCCAAGTGGAATCAAGAACTATCAGAGAGAGGACACTAATCAAATCTCAAAAGCTGACTCATTCCCCTTGCAAACATCTATATATGGATCCCTCATCCCAGAGATCCAGAGGCTGGAATTTTGTATCTTGTAAGGAAGTGTTGTTGGTTTCTTGGTGCAATATCATAGTGTTAGGTGATCTAAGCTTTTCATGAGGTGAAGAAGGGCTTTCTTGCTGAGAGGATGATGTTGGGTCAGAACAATTGGTTGTAATCCTCTTTGCTCTTTCTTGATTATCAATAAATCTATTCAAGTTTTCCTCCACATTCTTGTATGATTGATGATTTATGCATTTTTGTGGTCAATATATATCTGGTCCTATATTTTTTATGATAATAGATCTATGTTCTTGGATAGTATTATGTTGCTTTGATTCTCTAGGTGCTCTGTGAAGTTGGGTAGACAAGGAAGCGAGTAGCAAAGATCTATCAGAAGGGAGAGGAATCGAGCAAGGAACTAAGCGCAAGACAGAGGTTGGTCTCCTTATTCCCGTCTTATCTATTTCTCATAAAGGAAAACGAAAGTAGTTTTTAGTTTGTTTGTTTCTAAGGTAGCTACCAGCCTTAGTGGGACTAGCAGCTCTGCATAGACACTAGTTTTCCTGATAACAAGGATGTGGCCTTAAAGGATGACACATAGCTGGACCAAAAAGGTCAGGAACCATGCCTACGTGTCTTGGAACCATGCCTATGCATTTTCTAAATATCTCGTCACTAATATTCTATAACACTATCCAAGGTGTTATAATTGATATTATACACCACTATTCAATGTATTACAGATATTCTATCCCACTATCCAATGTATAACAGATATCTTATCCCACGTATAACTCTCAGATGTATTATATCATACAAAAACCAAGATGAACTAGGAAATTTCGTTCAAAGAAACCAATATTCTATTGACAATACCTACCATTGCAAAGCAACCATTAAATTCTATACATTTAAAAAAAAAAATTGCAATGTTTGTTGAGCCTCAGATATCAGTAACTGTAAGAAAACCCTAGATCATTTTAGCCCCCTATCTCAAGTAGTCATAGGGACATAAAATAGTCATACAAACAACATCAATCCAACAAGAAACATTTATTTATAAATGCAAAAGGAAGATTAATGAAGAACCTGGGTAGATCGATTCCTTGGTGACTGTGAAGCAACATATTGAAGAATATCAATGAATCTCGCCTGCATATAAATTGTAGATGTCTTCCCATAAAAAATGATCATTCCTCCTTCCTTTGTCTTTAATTCAAGTAAATTCATGTCAATATATCTCATGTTATACTACAAAAGGCTTAACGAAAGGTTCGTCCGTGGAAGACAGTGGTGAAGAACAATTGTTATGCAATCTTCCATCTTTGTTGTTTTGTCAATCAAGCCTCTAAGTTGTTGCTCCTTGTCACCCTGAATAACTTCCATTTGAGCATGCATTCTTTACAACTCTTGTTGGGTACCAACAAGTTCCTCTCTTAGAGCTACATGTGTTGCACCCAACCTCTGGTTATCCATCACAAGGCTTTGTAACTCATAGAAATACAACAATCGGAAGTCATAAGTAAACACAAATCCCTATGAGACAAGATCAAAGATAGTCTCTTCAACCAAGTCACTGTAAATGGTTCTTTCTAATTCACACTCTACAATTTAAATCTTATTCATGAAAATATACCAGGGAACAAAGCAATGCAAACAAATTCTTTGAACACTTTTATAAACAACTAAAAAGAAATCATAAATGGCTTGGAAAAAGTTAACAAGGTAGAATTATTGACATCAGGCTTTGTATGATCTCGACTATAGATGTGGAGACCTGTGGAGATGGATACACAGTGAAACCCAATTTAGAATTTTTTCCATAATCGACAGAAAGGCTCTCCAATAGAAGGGACCCCAGACTAGATCCAATGCCTCCTCCCATAACATGGAGGAACATGAAACCTTGCAGGGCTGTATAGTTGTCAGCCAACTTCCGAATTTGATCCAAGAACAGATCCTCAATTTCCTTACCAATGGTATAATGGCCATGAGAAAAGTTTTTGACAACATCTTCTTTTCCATTGATCAGCTGCTCTGGGTGAAAAATCTGCCGATATGTGTTGGTTCAAACTTCATCAATGATAGTTGGCTCTAGATTCATAATTATTGACATCAAGCTTTATGTGTCAGCTTGAGATCGTCTACATTTGTGGATACCTATGGAGATGGATACACTGTGAAACCCAACTTGGATTTTTTTCCTTAATCGACAGAAAGCCTCTCCAACATAAGGGACCCTAGACTAGATCCAGTGTTGCCTCTCATGGCATGGAAGTGTCGCCTCCCACAGCATGGAAGACCAAACCAGGAAACCTTGCAAGCATGTATAGTTGTCTGCCAACTTTCAGATTTGATCCAAGCACTCCCTCATTGTCACTGGTTGAAACCCTTGAAACCTAGAAAAAATCCCTCAAAAGAATTGAAAGAATCTCAGTTAAGTGCACAAAAAAATTAGGTAGCTGACGAAAAATGACACAGAAATGACAGAGATTCATTTTGTGAAGACGTATGTGAAGACGTCTGCATGAAAGCGGAGCAGGAAGAAATAGAAACCTATATCGAAAGGTCGAATTGCATTGGAAACGACCTAACTGACAATGGTGTCATCGAATGGTTGATGACATTGTAATTGTCTAACAAGCCATCGAATGGTGGAGACCAGATCCACGAATCACCAGAAGAGAGTTATTCTCAGAGGGGAATGTCTTACGTCGTAATTATATAAGTTTTATTAAAAATAGTTAATATTTTTATTCTAATTTAATTTTTTACTTCTTTCTCAATTTCATTTTAACCTTGTTCGCGGTGGAAGTATAATTGGAAAAAAAGCATGTTGGCAAGCCCTTGTGAATCCAAGTGATCGAAAATCAAATCCCCCAGACATGTCTCATTGGTCGAGCTTAAAAAAAATGCATTTAAACCTTGTTAATATTTCTTTCACTGTTTATTTTAATCAATTTCTTATAATTAAAATTTTTCCTTGCCTCTTAACCTTCATACTCTTAATATATATATATATATATATATATATATATATATTGACCATTATGGTGGCAGTATGTCTTCTCACTACTTACTCTCATGCTTACCATCTGTTTGTTTTCTGGTCCCTGATGATGGGTCGAGTGTCCACTCGAAACTTCGGAAAGGGAAAAATTCTACACATTTCATATTTGAAAGATATAAACAATATGAATAGATGTAAAATTATCCATGCTCAGACATTGCAATGGATTAAATTCATATATATATATATATATATATATATATATATATATATATATATATATATATATATATATATATATATATATATATATATATATATTACACATTAATAAAATTTATCCCTTAAATGTTTGTTTGTTTTGTTTTGTTTTTTTGTTGTTTTTGTTGTTTTTTATGCATGTTATGGTGGCAATCTGTCCTCTCACTACTTACTCTCATGCTTACCATATGTTTGTTTTTTTATCCCTGATGATGGGTCGAGTGTCCACTTGAAACTTCGGAAAGGGAAAAACTCTACACATTTCATATTTGAAATATATACACAATATGAATAGATGTGGAAATCTCCATGCTCAAACATTGCAATGGATTATATATATATATATATATATATATATATATATATATATATATATATATATATATATATATATATATATATAGATATATATTACACATTAATAGATTTTATTCCTTAAATGTTTATTAAATTTATGTTTAAGAAGCTTAAAGGGATTGGATCAATGGGGAAGGTAAAGAGTTTTTCACCTTTGGGAAAGGTTCAATTCATGTGAGGGCCTAATTCTGAAACCATGAGGACACATTGAGGTAGTGATCTAACATATGGTTACACCCAAAGGAAATGTATTACTATATTAAAAATGCTTTCGTGACTTGTGCACTCATAAGTGGAGTGGATCAAAGCTCACTTCACTTTGGATCTACCAGCGTTGTGGCATAATGTAGCTGTATTACAATATTAAAAATGGTTTCATGATCCATGCACACATAACTAGATCAAATCTCACCCCCATGTCCTTCTTTTAATTTTAGTAGCAGCTCTTGCAATAAATTAAATCTTGTAACTCTAGTCAATCTAGTCATTTGAGGCACTATTGATATTTCCAAGTCTTCTTGATGCTTTCAATCAACTTATTGTTTTTCTACTTCACTTGGAATTACCAATATTATAAAAATACCCTCATATAGAACTTGGGGTTCAGAGCTCTAGAATGGAAACTTCAGATAAAGCTTGGGGATCGTTGAGTGTCGAGGAATTATATGTGTGTGTGTGTGTGTGTTTGAATACTCCAACTCTTCCCCTATGTATCTTACATATACATTACACACATTAACTCTCTTCAACTCTCTTCAAATTTATTTCCAAGTTATGAATTATTTTCTAGAAAGTGGTTGAATACCCTTCCTTGGAGTACTTATCTTACATCTACAATAAAATAGTTAATTCTTTAAGGGTTTCTTTCAGCTTGTGCCGTATGAAGCACGAAATATTCAAATATTAAGAAATTAATGATTCTAGAATATATATATATATATATATATATATATAAGGGTAGTCTTTCTACTATGAACAATTAGACACAAAAAGAGAATAGTGAAAAGATTAGATTCTATATATATATATATAAGGGTAGTCTTTCTACTATGAACAATTAGACACAAAAAGAGAATAGTGAAAAGATTAGATTCTCATTATTACTAAAAATATATATATCTTCAAAAATTTGTTTGTCCTAATCATGGGATTTAAAACTAAGTAGATAAAGGGAAAAGTTAAAATCTTTTTAACTATCATGGGCATTTTATTTACTAAAACTAAAAGTAACAAACTAAAATTCAAGGATAAAGTACTACAATATCATATTTTTCTATTACTTAGTTGTAATTTAAGAAAAAAAGAAAAAAATATTAATTGTTTAACATTGAAATAACATTATAACAAAATGTATTTTGACATAAATAAGCTTAGATCCATCTTAATTATATCGAGTACTAAGAAATCTCTATAGGTGCAAACATTTCCTAAGTTTTGCACTCAAAAAAAAAAATTACACCTTAAGAAATTTGATCGTTGTCGGCTCTTAATAGATGCAAACTAAAATGGATCTAGGTTGGTTATAAGAAAAGTCCTTATGATATTACAATGCAAATAAATATGAATCAAATTTATTTTTAGCCTTTCATGAGAAGAGTCATTACGGGATTTGAATAAGTTATAAGTAAATAACGCTTAAATAATTTTTTTTTTTATCTTTTCCTTCTAAATTTTTTTCCACTCCTTATTTGAGAGAATTATATTCTGTTTTGATGTTCTCACTAATATTGGTACCTACACAAATATTATAATCTTTAACCCAATGTCCTTTCACTTTTAAGGGGGAATAGGGTTAACATCTAATCCAGACTAAGGCATTGCATTAGAAATACATTGTTACATTAATTCTTCCAAGTGGTGCTTTGAGATGGAGTAATTCCATCGAGTGGGTTTATGGCATCAATGATACTTTATCTAGGATAGAAATGAGGTAGAGAAGTAGCCATGCTCAAAATAGACTCTACAAAATATGTGTGTGTATGTGTGTGTGTGTGTGTGTTCATAGTTCAATACACAAGCCTAGTTATGCCCATTGCATTTAAGGATGATCTTTTTAGGATTATCCTTTCTAAGATCAATCTAAATGCATAGTCATGTGCATGTAGAAGTCAGAACATCCACCTACTCAATTACCAAAGAGACTTATTGAGCACATTCTAGTGATAGTATGGGAATCAAAATGTTAATATTGTAGAGGAGGGTAGGGATTTGCAACCTTATAGGACCTAAATAGAGCTTTTAAATGTAAGGGTTGAACCCTAGTTGCTAAGGTCATTTAATAAGGGAAATACTACCAAAGAACCAATACCATCGTAATATCTTTCAAGATAGAGCCATGAAACTTAGTTATCCAAGCTTGGAATCATTGAATTTCAACCAAACATTTTTTAAAATCAAAATTACTACATGAGCAAGAATTTGGTCTCCTTCATCAAACAAGGATCAAACTTTAATATCAACACAAAGGCATACATGTTGATGCAAAAGAATTGGGAGGAAGATCTTGAGTTTAGTGGCTTCTCTTTGAAGGAGGCGTGCATTCTCTAGCAAAACCCTCCTTAAAGTGAGATGGCCACCCCTTCAAGGGACCACTAAATAGTACAACAACATTCTTGGGTGGAGACATTATTTTCCTTGAGGGATCCATCAAAGTTAACACAACTAGGATGGGCAATCAGAGGCAACATTGGGAGGCCAACCCAAATGATTCCAAAGGCAACAATAAACCACATTATGGACATATAACATAACATGGATGGAGAACCACAATGAATTGTAAGTGAGTTTGTAATGAAGATTCATGGAAGTCAAAGAAAAGCCCCAAACATAAAGAATTATGAACTTGACAACTCCATTTCTAGCTATCCATCCTTATCTTGCTACATATTTATTAAATAATATACCAATGTAGATCCATGAGAAAGAAAAACTTATTTAAAGATTACAACATGTCAATTTAATAATAACAATGGATGTGGTGTGTGGCAATGTTATTATGGTTATGGCAATGTTGATTAATGAATAAGTAAAATGCCCCAAGGGATACCTCAGTTGGTCGAGTTCTTATTGCTAAGTACCTTTCCTATCGGGAGGTCATGGGTCAAATCTCCTTGACACCCTTGGAGTTGGGCTTTGTTAGTTTTGACGATGGGTAGATCCCTTCGAGTTGATCTACTTGGATTTTCTCGTGGATGCAAGAATGACTCAGTGTCTGTGATCCACATTAAAAAACTGATTAATGATTAAGTAAAATATATATGGACAAATAATTTACTTGTGCATTATTGGGCTTGACCTTGGGTAAGTTTGTTGTCACTTTCATATTTAATAGTTTGTTGCAAGCCTAATAAAAAGTTGGTAATTGGCACAAACACTTAAATATATGTTCTTAAACCTTGTTATCCTACAATAGTGATAGGATTTGCAAATGGGGGGACTAAGCCACCCCACTCAATCAACAATGATCTCTATTACATCATATTTGAGATGTGGAAACTTTTGTTCAATCTTATCTAAAGAAGTGTTTGGTTTGTACAACATATTGTCTAGCTCTAACAACTCAATGAGTGAGATAACTTTGTTGCATCTATGTTTATCTCTCCTTTCGAGAATGTGATTCCAATTCACTGATGATGTAAACTCCATATATTTTTGGTAAAGGCTTCAAGTCATGTTTCTTAATGTTTAAGAAAAAGTAGGATGTAAAGTACAACAACTCCATATTAAAGCTTAGGTGAAGAAATATGTATGTAGTAAATCTAGTAGAAAAGAAATACCACTAACTATATTGTGTTAAACATTCCATTGTTCTATGTTGTTACACTCACTTTAGCCCAATTATTATATTTCATTAGAAATAGTTAAACACAGTTTAATCTTCCAATGATAAACAACAATTGTAGATAGAAAAATAAATGCAATGAACAACAAGAGACAAATAAGAGACACTATATTTTGTCAAAGACGAGGGAAAAAAACCCCAAAAGGGGGGAAGCCCTTTCAAATTTCTTCTTCTTATTAGATTGTCATAAAGTGTTCAACAAAGAGAGAGTACAATGTTCAATTCATCAATCACAAGTCTATCCAGCAAAACCAACCATACAATATCTAAGAGATGATCATAGCAATAATACTGATTAGAATGTAAGTCCCAGGCCTACGGTCAATGATCAGGATCTATGGTGAACCGTCATCAAAACCCTAGGTAACACCTACACGGAGCTAGTGACCATGTGTATAGTTATAGCTCTCTAGTTGCAGGGAGAAGTATGTCCTACGTGCAGCTACAGTCGAGATTTGCCTGTTCCAACCCTGTGGCTCTAGACCAAAAACCCTAATTCACACGTGCGAGCTCAGACCCTACAATTTCGAATTGGTACAACCCAATTTCGCGAACCACCTCAAACCTGTGCAAGCTAATCCAAGGAAGAGAAAAGAAGAAGATTCTTGATGATGATGTCCAAATGAGGTTCACTTGACTTGTATTTATAAGCTTCCAAGGGTGTCCAATTTCTCTTTTGGGTTGACCTGTCCTTTTGTGCACATATGGGTTTCCATATTAAAAATATATTTTTCCTCAACCAAATTAAATTCTTCCAAGGACTAGGAGGGGTATTTCTTGATGAGGAAGGTTTTCCAAAAGAGGGAATTTATCCTTGAGTTGTCAAATTAACACTCCTCCTCAGCTAGGGATAAATTACCGACTAGAACATATGTTCCATCTTAAATATCAATGTTCGACACTACTCATCTCTACTCAACCCTACTCATATTTGTTTAACACTCTCGAATATAAAAGAAGAAGAATTTGAAATCATAGGGGATCTCAAGCTATCACCCTCTATCTAATGAAAATAGGTGAGATACAACTTACCAACAAGGATCACAACTAGCCTTTTGTTCAATGACAACAAGCGAGATACGACTTGCTATGAGAGGCAAGGATAACATCCATCCTATCATTTAGAGATAGCATGCAAGATACATCTACCAACAAGGATCACATCCATCCTTTTGCTTAGTCAACATGTGAGATACAACTTTTCATATAGGGTAGAGATCACAACCATCCCATTTTTTGTTAATATTCCCACGTTTACCCTAAAGAGTCAAGTGGTAGAACACTTGCATCCTCTATACTTGAGCAAGATACCACTTGCTATGCAAGGATCACACCATCTCAATGCATTGGCCAGATGGAGAGGCAATCCCAACAAGCCCTCCTTGTGGGTAGGATGCATACTGGGGTATACTCTGCTAATTATGATAGGGGGAGATACCCAACTTGTCACAGTTGACAAGGATCATGCACACCCTATGGTGACAATAGGCGAGATACCACTTACCACAAGGGTAAGGATCACAACCATCCTATTGTGTAGAGATACCTCAACCCCTGTAACCCTCAATGCTACATTCTCTCCTTGGGAGCTCAAATAAGGGGGAAGATCTATGCACAATGTTCTCGATCAACCAGGACCTTTACCTAGGAGGGTCACATCCATCAATCCAAGTTGTTCTTTAAAGACCAAGAACTTCCCTTTGGGAAAAGCCTTGATGAGTATATCTACAACTTGTTTGTTTGTTGATATGTGATGGAGTCTCATGGCTCCTCTTTGTACCATGTCTCAAATGTAGTGGTACTTGATCTCAATATGCTTGGAATTGTCATGAAATATAGGATTCTCTATCAGTCAGATTCCACTCTTGTTATCAGAATACATCATTGTTGTGTCTAGAACTTGCTCAAACAAGTCTCCAAAGTACTTGATCTCAATATGCTTGGAATTGTCATGAAATATAGGATTCTCTATCAGTCAGATTCCACTCTTGTTATCAGAATACATCATTGTTGTGTCTAGGACTTGCTCAAACAACTCTCCAAAGAGCCCGCTCAACCAAACTGCCTCACAACTAGCCATTATAAAAATAATATACATTGCCTTTGTCATACTCAAAGCCATTGACTTATGTTTCTTGATCATCCAAGATATCATGGCAGATCCCAAGCTAAAGTAGCACGCATATATGCTCTTCTTGTCAATATTGTTTCCAACCCAATCAACATCAGTGTATCCATGTAGTCTCACATCTCTGGAAATATATCTCAAACCAAGATTCATCATCCCATGAAAAAATATCAATATGTGTTTGGAAACACCTAATGTGCATGAAGGGGCTCAGTCATAAATTGACTCAAAGTGTTCATTGCAAAGCATATATCTGGACGGGTGTTTACAAGAAACATCAGTGCCCCAATCAATTGTTGAGACTTAAAATGATCGCCAAATCAGGTCCAACAACATCTCCACATAACTTTTTGAGATTAATCTCCATTAGGGTATCCAGAGATTTGCATTTCATCAATCCAAATCTTTCTAATAACTTCACGACATATTTTCCTTAAGAAAGGAAAAATATCTTCAAGTCTTTGCCAAATTTATAATCCTACAAAGTAATGCATCATGCCAAGATCCTTCATCTAGAACTTAGAGGCCAACTCCCTCTTATACTCAATCATCAGAGGCTCACTATTTGTCAAGAATATATTGTCAACATATAAAACCAAAATCAAAGGCATACCTTGGACCACCTTGAAGTAGAGATTAGAGTTAGCGTTGTTTCTTGTGAATCCAAGCTTCATCGGGTAACTATCAATGCGAGCATACTAGGCTCAAGGAATTTGCTTCAAACCATATAATGAAATATTCAACCTATAAACATGAGTCTTCCTGGCCTTTACTACAAATATCTAAGGCTTCTCAACATATACTTCTTCCTGTAGCAAGCCATGAAGAAATGTCATCTTTACATCCATCCGGTGAAGGGCCCATCCTTGACTAGTAACAAGGGCAACAATTGATCTAATAGTGGTGTAGCAGGAAACTTGTGTAAGGATGTCATCATAATATTCTCTCTCTTTCTAGGACAATCCTCTAGCCACAAAACTTGCCTTGTAATTTTCAATTCTTCCATCAGCTCCGTGTTTGATCTTGTACAACCATTTTGAGGTCATAATGAACTTTCCTTTAGGTCTCAAAACAATATCCCATACATCATTCTTCATAATGGATTCATATTATTTGGCCATAACATCCTCCCAAACCTGTTCTTTCACTGCTTCCTCAAATGTGGAAGGCTCAATGTAACAACCCTGGTGAAAATTCCATGTAATAAAAGTTAATAAAGGCAAAATAATAACCACAAATGATGGGACACTTATTCCAAGTTGAATGTTCGGCAAAACATCCTAGTGTGGGTGTTCATTGGTTTATTATGGCTAAGGAAATTGGCGAAGGCAATCACTATGGCATTTGGAAAGGCAAAGTGACATTAATTGACATTTTATTTATGAAAATAATGGAAATTAGGGAAAAGGAAGGTGAAAGGTCACACGTTGCATGTGAGGAGGAAAATGAAGAAAAATAATGGAAAATGAAGAAAATAGAGGCCTCATTAAGAAAAAGGCTTATGCAGATCAGTTGGCACCTTTTGTCAGTTTAGTTTTGGAGCTCTCTCATTACTATCTCTCTCTCTCTCACACACTCTTGGACACCTAGAGTTTTCTTGAAGAATTTCAACATTGGATCAAGAAAGGAAAAGGAGGCAAAGAGGAAGCAGAGATCAAGCAAGAAATAGCGGGATCAAGCAGCTACAACAAGACTATTTGCAGGTATTGATTTGCATGTGTGGTTTCCTTACTATAGTTGGCATGCATGGTGTTGCATGTGTGTTCTTGGTTCTCTTTTTGTCATTGGCATGGGTTTTTCCAGGAGTGACAATGTTTTTCATCCTAGCCTTGCCATTTCCGAATGGCCATGGTGTGATGGGGTTCTCATCTTTTGGTTGAGCTAGATTGCTGGATAGATTCAAAACTAAGTGGGGTGGATCTATAAATAAAAGAACACATGGCCTAGAAACCCCTGAACCAGTCTGTGGGTTGCGGTAAAGCAGATTTTGTGTAACCTCGGTGGGCCTAGGAATCCTCGACTGGTGAATGGAGGGATATATGGTAAAGCCTATAGGTGAGTGCTCTCCATCAGGCCTAGTAATCTCGGGATGAGATATACTTTAAAGCCTGGAGAGTGGAGTCTCGGTTAGCGCCTAGTGATTCGATGTGGATTGTATTAAAGCCTGGAGACTAGGAGACAGGAAAATTCCTCATGGTGCAGGTGGAGAATTCCGATGGCATCCATGTTTGTTTTGGCCTAGTGCTGTGGTGGAGATCATGGTAAAGCCTATTATTACATGTTAATTGTTTTGGCCTAGTGATCTGGTGTGGATTGCAATAAAGTATGGTTTCTATTGATGAGGGTGAGGTGGTCTAGCCTTCGGATGCCCTCGTTTGTTCTTTTTGTTTGAGTCCAACATTCATGCTTGGAATATGGCGCGGGGGTGATTGGATGAAGATAGATTTGGCTCAACCAATCTATTGTCGGGTGGAAATTTGTAGTCCCATATCGGGTTGGCTTTTGCATTCATTAATAAGAGGTTCTTTCCTTGGTATCTTATGTCTAAATGGACTGGTTTATATGTGGATTCTATGGTTGATGTATCCTCGATATTTCTATTGTTATTATGTTGGTTATAAGCATGTATTATGACAGTGATGATGTATGGCTCTCCTTGTGTTTTGATTTTTAAATGAGTGAACAATGTATATATGACCTAATATATATAATGAAACTAATGATATAAGGGAACAATGCTTCTTAGTGATTCTCAGATAAGTATGAGACCCCTATGCTTAGATATGCTGTTTAAACCTGTAGATTACATATTTGTGACATGTTTGATGAAATTCCTGTCATGGATAGTAGGGGTCCAATCAAGTCTTACTCAAGTAATTGAATTTGTATCATTATTTTGTTGTTATCTTTCAGTTCTGGAGGTGTCATGGAGTTCTGGGCAGTGACCTGAGCTCTGGGCTTGAAAAAGTGGCACAAATCCTGGAGTCGTAGGTATAGGACTGAGGAGAAAAGTCCCCATATGCACCCATGCCTTGTTGTGGGAGCGACTGAAGCCTCCTATATGCACCCTTGTCCATATCAAGGGAGCGTCCAAGGGTTTAACGCTCTAAAAAATCAATGGGACCTAGGGACTAGTCATGGGGATGACTGGGAAGGAATATGGGAGTCCTGTAGCAGGTATAGAAGGTCTATGTTGTGGGTTTCCGTCGATTCCACTTCCTTAAGGTCACCTAGGAATTTGAATCCCATTATAGTGGCCTCTCGTCGCATATTTACCTCGGTTGGCCGGTTACTTAGGTAGATGTGGGATGAGGGTGTTACACTCATCTTGGATTGTAGTTCTCAATGCTCATTGCTACAACATATCTCTTATATCAACACAACCTTTTGCTTTCTCTAAAGGTTCTCTTGGTAGGAACAAATCTCTCAGCATCATGTAAAGTATCATGAAGCCATAATCATCTTTTCTTTGCATTATCGAAAACAAGTGATGTCGGAACACCGAACGTGGTAATGGTATTCTGCTTGATGAAATTGATGACTTCCTGATCATTCACTTGCTTGAGAGGAACCGCTTCTGTCCACCACATGAACTAGTTTGTAGCGGTGAGAAATTAGTGGTGTTGCTTTGATGAGTGGGGAAAGATCTCAACAATGACATCTAAGCCCATTATTAGAATGGCTCTTCTACAGCGATGGGATGCAATGGGGCAACTGACTTCTTATCTCAACCAATGCATTTTTGACAAACTGGACATTTTCGGGCATAAGTATGAGCATCATTGGAAAGTGTGCGGCAATCGAAACTGGCCCGCATAATCTTGTGCGTAGTAGTCACTACAAGGAAAAGACCTTCTAGTGGAGGTTTTTATGGAAGCCCCTATAAAAATAGCCCAAAAATTCGTTTGTAGCGGAGGTCACTAGCGGAGGTGCGCAAGTGGATGTTTTAGCGAATTTTTTTGGATGGTGCGTTTAAAATCTACAAATGCACCGGTGCTTTACTATCCATACAAGCATCAATGCTGCATAGAAAATGGTGCAATGTAGAATTTTTTTTGTTTATAAAATAAAAATAAACACAGTGCGCTAAATAACACAACACGCCGGTGCTTGAATAGTCTATAACATCAATACCCTTCATGTAGTAAAACGACCTTGTGCATACCACTAAGGAGCACCTCTATAGTTTTAAATTTCAAAAAAATGTGGTGTTATTTTGCAATGATGCATTGGTGTGGTAAATGTACTAAAACGCCCCGAGGCTTCTTCTAAAGAGCACCACTATGCGGTTTTTAAATTTAAAAAATACAGCAGTGTTATATTCAAATAAGGCACCAATGCGGTACCTATATTAGAATGACCTAGGGAATCTTAATAAAATCATCATGATAGATTTTTTAATTAAAAAAAAATGCAGTGCTCTTGGATCTATTATGCATCAGTGCAGTTAGAGAAATGCATCGAAGGAGGGTTAAATATATTAAAAAAAAAAAAAAAACATCCCAGCCGTAAATTTCATTTTTACCATCTATAGTGTTGGAGAGCTTTGAAGCACCGGTGCCACTCTTGCCTCATGCAAGTGCCCTGACATCGATGCTTCTCTTGCTCACCATCCTTCCATACCATGCTCACTATTTGACTTTCCAATTTTTTCAAATTGTGTTAAAATTTGTTTTTCTCCATTACATGTCCACAATGCCTCCCCGATAACCAAATGTCCAGGTAATGTTTATGTTTCTCTCTAATTTAATTTTTTAGCGTATTAGAATTGAAAATTAGGTTAAATTTTCCATTGTTTTTGAAAGAAAAAAAATCACTTCGTTGTGCGCTCGATATGTTCGGCTCACACAGATAGCAATGTGCCCTATAAAGTTACAGGGTGCACCACATTTCAATGCGTGAACATAACACACCGCAATTGTTGTGGTGCATTTTGTAAATGAAAACACACCAAGAAAGAGATAAATTGCACGTCAATGCATCACTCTCGGTGCGTTTATATCTACCAAATGCAATGCGAAACCAATATTTAAAAATATAGTTATAGCTCGGTGCATTCAATAACCTGAACATTCTGTATTGGTGTGAAAAAGGTTATACATGTGCACTAGTGCACAAGTGTGACTCATTACTATGAAAATTTAAATTTGTGAACCAACAATAGTGCATCATACTTATGTGTGCACCAATATCGGTGCAATTATAGTTGGAAGCGCACCGGATCCGGTGTATGACTGTGTTTTGAACACACCAACTTTTTTTTTAATTGAAAGTTATGTTTCCATATTTATAAATACATGTTTCATTTAATATAAAAAATTGTATTTTATGTATGAGGCTGATGTATTTTATATGTCAATCATGCAGTAGAGGCATCAGCAGAGGGAGAAAAAGCAATAGCAGGAGTAGCAGGCAGACGTATACAATATGGTCCAACCATGGGAGGCCAGAGAGAGGGAGAGAAATTTATACCCTTTCACTATTACTACAATGACCCGATCGCTCTTAAGGAATGTAGACCTCCTAAAGTACTATGAGGAGGCTACATCCCTCATGGTGCACTCTGTCTTATTGGAGCATTTGATCGGTCGACGGAGTGCCCAAGAGTAAGCTTTCCATGTCGGTCCTAGGGTGTGGTATAGGCCCACTTAGGAGGACATATACTTTATCACTAGCATATCTAAGGGGGGGATTTTCCCCAATTCCATGATGTCCCCCATGGGGTTGCATCTGAGACTTAGCTTGCCTACACCCAGAGATATGTCGGGCCTCATGCGGTCCATCCATTAGATTTTTAGGTCCATGTTGGACAACTACAAATTTCTTCTTTTTCTACACAAGAGGTTAGGTTCCTATCGTTATTGGTAACCACCATTGCACACTCTAGTAATGATGGGCAACACATTAATTTCTCTCTTTTGTATTATGTTGCTTCTTTGATTCAAGTGCCACGTTTCATCAGATGGTCTGCCATTTTTTTGAGGAAGTTTTGCATGGTTTTAGATAGATGTTATGCATTGAGGCATGGGAGGGTGACCTTACCTTTCACATCAGCTATTTTTTGTTTATTTTTTGAGAGGTTTCAAGAGACAAGGCCTAAATTTGGCCGTTTCCCTCCTAGGTTGATCACTACGGTCCAGATATGCATGCGGGGGAAAATGATGCCTACGAGGGGCCTTCCGGAGTATCCAACCATAATTTCTTTTGAGGCACTGACACTACTGGCTAGTGAGGATGACCATGCATTTGTCGTGTCGGTGTTTCCATATGTGGGGATTGATTGGAGACAGTGTCCCAACATCCTCTTTACAACAACTAAGCCTCCAGATGATAGAGGTAATATTAATGTTTTCATTAAATTAATCTAGTTTCATTTTATTATTTTAATGAATTATAATAAAATTTATTCTAGCACGTTCTTTAACTTGTTTTAATAATTTTTTAATGAAATTGTCTAATTATTTATGTGTACTACATATTTTGTAGACATCGACACATTTGATGGGGACATGCCTCCTCCCCACCGATGGATGGAGGAGATGAGGAGATGTGCGAGGCCCAAGAAGGTGAGGCACATCCTCAAGGGGGCATGGATGTTCGGGTCGTAGGGTTGGTCTGCAATTTCGGATGGACTACTGCAACAAATTAGCCAAATTTTTGGTTGATGAGGGATTTCACCTTGCGAGGGATCGAGATATCCGCACAAATCCTAGGTTTGTGGATATGTACTGGGACTGTCCACACGAGATGATGTCTCTTATGCGGCATATCTCAGAGCTAATAAGGTACATGCAGTGGTGAGGGATGCATGGCATGCAACGACAGATACATTAGATGAGGGTGGTGATCATGATTCTTCTGGTAGTAACACCCTATTAGATCATGGCTATCAGGGTGTTAGTGATCCTTTTGGTAGTACACCTTCTCGTTAGTTGCCTGATGATGAGATGCCAAAGCTAGAGGATGTGCCTTATGTTTCTCCTGATAGAGCAAACTAGCCACCTCCTCCTCCACCTTTGAGTTCGACAAACCATTTTGAGGAAATAGTTGACCATCCATCGTCTTCTACTGCATACCAACCACCTGCACCTGCACCTTAGCTGAGTTCGATAGACATTGATCATGCAGTAGTTAATTGTCCATCGTCTTCTACTACAAACTAGGCTGGCAGTACCACGTTTGTTGTATCAGATATTTGATTACACTTATTTGACTTGATGTAGTTATTTGACTTGTATATATATATATATATATATATATATATATATATATATATATATGGTGCATTTTTTTTGTTCATGTTTATGTACTTAATTTATATGTTCGTGTTGATGTGTATATTGTTAGGTCATGTTAGATATGTTCATTTAATGTGATTGCAGATATATGTGTATGTGATAGCTGTTATTTGACATGAGATTTATATTAATTTAAGGATATGTGTGGTGATGATGTTAGATTACAATGTTTTGGTTTTGTTAGATGTGATCACGATGACGATGCCTTGTTAGATTATTAGATTTTTGTGCTAGCTAATGGCATTTATATGTGCTAGAGGTGTATATAATTAGATGATGGTAATGAATTTGAATGTGTATATTAGATGATGTTTATGTTTGTTAAATGGTTATCATCGTGATGTTTACTTTTATGAAATAATATTTTATTATAGATTATGTATTGGTGAACTTATATCAAACTTGTATATATGAATTTGCATGCAAAACGACTTAATTTAAAAAAAATGCAAAGATATTTTTATAAATTACGAAGTTTAGTATGGTTGAAACTATATGATTGTAAAATTATGATAAATATTTTTCTATTGCTTAGATAGTTCATTGATATTCAATTTAACTTAATTAGTAAAATATTTCAATACTCACAAGTAAAAAATAATTGAAGGTAAAATAATTTAGTTAGTTCTTAATAAGACGAAAATGCGCAACTCATTCAATTTTTAATATAAAATATTATTAATAATAAATTATTCAAAAACACAATTTAACTAATTCAACATTGGTTTATAAAATTCAATCTGTTGTTAAATTTAAAAACTTAAGCCAAATTTTTTTATAACCTGCAACCTAGATCCATCTTAACTATAGATCTACCAAGCACCTAGAGGGACCAAATCTCTTGAGATGTAAACATCTTTTTGTTGAAAATGCAACAAGAAAATCCTAATTTAATTTTGTCCTTGAATTAAATTGTAATCCCACATCTCATGACAACTTGTAATAGTTATCTAAGTTAATTTGACTTAGTTGGCTCAGTTAATTCGAGTTGAGGGTCTAACTTGAGTCATGTAGGGTGTCTCCTACGTTATTGAATCCCTCGTTGAGTTTATTTTGAGTTGTAATTAATTAGTTCAGTTTAACTGAGTTAAAATCAGTTAAACTAGTTCCAACTGATGGAAGAAATAATAGGAGGTGAGACAATGTGGTGTTGTTTCATGTGTTCAGCCACTTAACTGATGATTCACTCATAAATAACTATGCATGTCAAATTTGAGAGTTACCTAGTTGAGATTGGAGTTCAGGGATAGTGTGCTATCAGTTGTATAGTCATTTGAATTGTACAGGTGGTGCATGCAATCAAAGGAAGTCTTATGAGGATTGCACAATTCATAATTGTGGAGTTTCCCAATTAAATATGGGCTAATTCCCAAGGGAACTGTGCAAGGAAACATGAGCTTGGCAGGTAGTATATTTGGCTAAGTATTGGCTTGAGCTTGTCTGGCAAGCAGTGAGATAGATAGACATAGTGCAGAGGTTGCTTGGGCTTAAGCAAAGCATTGTAATCTTCTCATATTTTCTGATTAATGCAATATATAGATAGGAAGGGTTTTTAGCTATGGATTTCCCCAGAAAATCATTGTGTTATGCGTGATTGAATTCTTTCTCTTATATGCTTCATGATTTCATTGATAATTTATTGTTTTCACTGATGAGTAGATGATTTGAGTTGACTCAACTCCCGGATTTAACCAAGATCTTTTACTTTCATGATGTGATTAGAATTGAATTTAAAATAGCATAATTGAACATATATGCATGTTTTAAAGAAGAAGGAACATGACAATCATCAACAAAATAAAATAACAAGACGTTAATAATGGAGTTTGTCCAGGAGGGACTACGTCTCCGGGCCCTGGTGTCAAGATGGTGTAGGCCGCTGCATTAAGTGTTGTCAATAGTGATGATGTACATAGGTGGTGACGTCACTATCATACAAGGAAAATGCCCTCACACAGGAGTGGATCCAAGAGATGTTCCACTGCAAGAACTCTCATTCAAAAAGGACTCTTATCAATACGACCTAAACTCATGCATGATGATAATGAGCATCCCGCCAACATGGCATAAAAGGGATCTCAATGCAAACATACATGGCGACACATGAGTATCCCATCAACATAATAACAAAGGGATCTCAAACAAAACATGACGAATCATGACAACAAGTACATCCCACAAATAATTCTGCATCTCATCAAGCAGGAACCATGAAACAAGTAAGAAAACAAGATCCCATATCAAACATCAAACAGAGATCTGTGCAACACAAGGCAATTCATAGCAAAAGAAGTACATGAACACACTGCATATACCTCACATCCTGGGGCCATTTGAAGAAAAGGATGTCAAACTGCTAAAGCTAGCCGTAACATCAATCTCGCGGCGTCGAATCTCATGGAAATGGCTGCTCACACATGAATGCTGACACCTGCACTCCACTTTGGAAAGTGGCCGAAAAATGAAATGAGAAAATGGAAAATATGAATGCACCATTAGATTTGTGGTGTCAAATAGGGTAAAAAGACTATCACATTTCTGAATTCTGAGAAAGTGGAAATCTAGGGCTTAAGGAATCTTCTAGATTCCCCCTAGATTCCTTAAAGATTCCCTCCTCCGAGTCATCCAAAGATCTGCTACTTAGATCAGGAAATTGACTGCGCCATTAGGTTCATGTCGCTGAGAGGTGTAAGATCGACATAAAATTTGTCCAATTTGGACACTGCAAAAATTTCACCCTCCTGAGAATTTCGCCCAATCATGGTTCTGCTTGCCTATTCTTTGGGCTTATGGTTCCACTGACAATAAATTAATTAAAAAAATTAGCGCCTCAATTTTGTGCACACTCTTGGCTCCTCCATCCTCCTGGGCGCACTGACAAATGAGTTTATATAAAATGTCGGGCAGATGTCCCAAGGTGGGCCGTTAGTGGATTGGTAAGGAGATCGAATTATGAGGAGGATGTCGAGTGGTCAAATCCTGACCCCTCCATATTAATACACCTTTATTTTTTTTTAAACCGCAAATATATATTTTGTTGGGGGTCGGGCCCGCATTGTGGTTGGGTGTATTAAATGGAGTGTTGGTTGGTTAATGGTTGCACGTTATTTGGGGTTTGGTTGGTACATGGGGCCGCTCGGTGGGGGCTGGCCCACGTGGGCCAGGCGGGTTCGATCCCCACCGGCCTCGCATTACTTCATGACACATTTAATAACAAGGTCGTTGGGGTGTGGGCCGGGTCCACCGGAGGTGGCCCACCCACCCCCATATGTTAATGTTGTTTGGTGTGGGTTGGACTGACAGGGGTCATGGCCCATCGGTTCTTTTGGTTTGTGATGTGGTTGGGCCAGCGGAGGTCATGGCCCATCAACCCTTTAATAATTGAAATTTTTGTAATGTAATTTGGGGTGGCAGGGGTCATGGCCCGTCGACCCTTTAATAATTGAAATTTTTGTAATATAGTTTGGGGTGGCAAGGGTGGTGGCCCGCCAACTCATTTATATATATATTTATTAAAATGGGGCCATTTTTTGATTTTGTCTAACATAAGGGTTATTAGACAAATTAAAGAGGCAATAATTTCGCCCGCTTTCGAGAGCTAGGTTTCGTGCCCCAAGGTCGGTCAAATTGTAGGACACTTAAACATGGCCCATAGTCCAACTTTGACTTTCTCGTTCTCCCTCATATGAGCTCAGATTGATGAACTGTTCACACCGTTGCGATCAGGACGACAAGATCTACGCTTTGGTTCTCGTTCGAAAGAATTCTGATCACTTTGATTTTCAAGCTTCCATAAGCCCTCTTTGTCCTGTGTGTGTCCCTGGAGCCACCTAGATCAATCCTCCCCATTGAGGAGCTTTTGGTCCTCCAAAAGCATGAAAAATAATCTGCAACTTCTTTTTACCTTGTCTGCATCACAAAAATCCTGAAAAGGTCTCACTTCCATCCTCTTCACCTTTGTTCTTCATAACCTTAAGTGATGATCCGACACCTGCAACCTCTGCAACCTGTAGTACATTGTTTTGCAAATTACATGCTTTTCTTACATAACCAACTAATGACCTGAGCATCCCATACATGCCACAAGTTTATAACATATACTCGGTGGTCAATTTTACATCAAGATGGACACAATACCCCAGCTACAAAAACAAGGCCATCATATCATTGTTGCTCCAACAAGTGATACAAAACACTACAACACATGATTTAAAAAGATAAGGCCAGACACTATTTTTGTTTTGACAAGTGATGGAAACACAATATCACTTTCACAGTTTAAAATGCAAAACCATTGTTGCTTAGCAAGTGATGGAAAACACATCATCACTTTTACATTTTAAAATGCAACAAATGAGTTACAAAAGCACGACCATGACAAACTAACATATCTAGAAACCATTTTTCACTTATCATTGTGAACGGGTCACCCCCCTGTGGCTTGTCGAACAATTGTTTCACCTGGTTCATGCACCGGCACTTTGTCTCTAAGGCGCTGCTCTGGATGGAGCCTCCAACAAGTGGCTCTTTGATGGCCACTTCTGTTGCAATGACTGCAATACATCTTCTTCCTCCAAATTTGTTTAACATGTTTCTTTGCCTGCTGTTGAGAGGGTCATTTTTGTGTGTTGCTATTCTTTTCCAACACTTAGAAAATGTATGATTATGTAATCCAAAAAAGGTACATGTTTTCCGATGCCATGTTTTACGTTCATCATTAACAACATGATTATAATCAAAATGACCATTCAAATATCAAGAGTGGTTATACCTTTCCTTTCTGTCTCTGATGTCATTGTGGCGATGAGAGCTTGCCTCAACTCTTTCCCTACAATGGCCACTACTATGGGATGATGGTGATGTGTTCCCATCATTCTCTTTCCTCGATGATTTCTATGATGTCTCGTAAGAATCTGACACCTTTGAGCATTTTCCCTCAGTGTATCCCAAGCCTGCAAATGGAGGTCTCTGCACAACCTCCAATGGTTGAGTTATGCCTTGGTTATTAACACCAAGTTTTTTTCCTCCTTGCACCTCATCCTGGTAAGGAACCTCATGTTTGTCCTTGTAATTGGTATCTCCACATCTCCAACAGAAATCATACTATGTGAAGACGAAACCGAAAGGAAATCAACATCTTTTACCTCCTTATTCGATTTGGAAAGAACTGATGAGGGCTTCTCATCATCTGTTGTTGTTGGTTCGCTAGCTATCTTGGCGCATTCCCCAACTTCCTTTCCGACATACCCAAGTCCTACCTGACGGGGTAATTCCTATACTTGGATGGGGTTGACAATGCCTTGGCCTTTAATGCCCAATCCTTTTCCTTCATACCCCATTCTCTTGAACAATTTGGAGCCAATTCCTGTGGTATGATTTTCAAAAACAGCGAAATCATCATCAGGACACATACATGAATTTAGAGAATTACTTTTTACCTCACATGGGTCATGCTGCATCTTTTCCAAGGCCTCGTCCTTAGCTTGCAGCTGTTGTAGCAAACTCTGTTTTCCCTCTTTCTCTTCATCTAGAAGCATCTTCAATTCAACATTCTCTATTTGAAGGTTTTATTTGTTGTGCTTTAGTTCTTCTAGGGCCTCTTCCGTGGCTCGCAACTAAAGCTGCAATCACTCCTTTTCCTCTATCTCTTTTTGTAGAGCTTCATACATTATTTCCACCCTTTCAGAAATTTTGAGCATGGTCTTGTACATCGCTTTTTCATCCTCTGTCACTACACATTCCATTGTTCATGCTTGCAATTCACATCCATGCAAAGACTGCTCTGATACCAAACTTGATCCGAGTTGACTCAACTCCAAAATTTAACCAAGATCTTTTACTTTTGCGATTTGATTAGAAATGCATTTAAAATAGCATAATTGAACATATTTACATGTTGTAAAGAAGAAGGAACATGACAATCATCAACAAAATAAAATAAAAAGACATTGATAACGGAGTTCGTCTAGGAGGGACTACGTATCCAGGCCCCGGTGTCAAGATGGTGTAGGCCATTGCATTAAGTGCTGTCAATAGTGATGATGTACATAGGTGGTGACGTCGATATCATACAAGGAAAATTCCCTCACGCGGGAGTGGCTCCAAGAGATGTTCCGCTGCAGGAACTCTCATTCAAAAATGACTCCTATCAGTATGACCTAAACTCATGCATGATGATAATGAGCATCCTGCCAACATGGCATAAAAAGGATCTCAATGCAAACATACATGGCGACACATGAGTATCCCATCAACATAACAACAAAGGGATCTCAAACAAAACATGATGAATCATGACAACAAGTACATCCCATAGATTATTCCACATCACATCAAGCAGGAATCATGAAATAAGAAAACAAGATCCCACATCAAACATCAAACAAGGATCAGTGCAGCACAAGGCATTTCATAGCAAAAGAAGTACATGAACACACTGCATATACCTCACATCCTGGGACCATCTGAAGAAAATGATGTCAAATTGCTGAAGTTGGCCATACCATCAATCTCGCAGCGTCGAATCTCATGAAAATGGCTGCTCACACATGAATGTTGACACCTGCACTCCACTTTGGAAAGTGGCCGAAAAATGAAATGAGAAAATGGAAAATCTAAATGCACCATTAGATTTGTGGCGTTGAATAGGGTAAAATTCACTGTCAAATTTCTGAATTCTGAGAAAGTGGAAATCTGGGGCTTAAGGAATCTTTTAGATTCCCCCTAGATTCCTCAAAGATTCCCTCCTCCAGTTCATCCGAAGATTTGCTGCTCAAATTAGGAAACTGACTACGCCATCAAGTTCGTGTCACTAAGAGGTGTAAGATCGACATAAAATCTGTCCAATTTGGACACTGCAAAAATGTCACCCTCTTGAGAATTTCGCCCAATCATGGTTCCCCCTACCTCTTATTTGGGCTCATGGTTCCACCTGCAATAAATTGATTTAAAAAATTAGTGCCTAGATTTCTATGCACGCTCTTGGCTTCTCCATCCTCTTGGGCGCATTGACAAATGAGTTTATATAAAATGTTGGGTGGATGTCCCAAGGCGGGCCATTGGTGGATTGGTAAGGAAATTGAATTATGAGGAGGAGGTCAGGTGGTCAAATCCTGACCCCTCCATATTAATACACCTTTATTTTTTTTAAAAACCGCAAATATATATTTTTTGGGGGTCGGGCCTGCATTGGGCGGCCCGCCCCTTAACCTTCGCGGAACACTGCTGGTGGTTGGGTGTATTAAATGGAGTGTTGGTTGGTTAATGGTTGCACGTTATTTGGGGTTTGGTTGGTAAATGGGGCTGGCCCACGTGGGTCGGGCGGGTTCGATCCCCACCGGCCTCGCATTACTTCACGACAAATTTAATAACAAGGTGGTTGGGGTGTGGGCCAGGTCCATTGGAGGTGGCCCACCCACCCCCATATGTTAATGTTGTTTGGTGTGGGTTGGACTGGCAAGGGTCATGGCCTTTCAGTTCTTTCGGTTTGTGATGCAGTTGGGCTGGCGGGGGTCATGGCCCGTTAGCCCTTTAATAATTGAAATTTTTGTAATATAGTTTGGGGTGGCGGGGGTGGTGGCCCGCCACCTCATTTATATTTATATATATTTTTTTATTTTTATTAAAATAGGGCCATTTTTTTATTTTGTCTAACATAAGGGTTATTAGACAAATTAAAGAGGCAACAATTTCACCTACTTTCAGGAGCTAGGTTTCATGCCCCGGGATCAGTCAAATTGTAGGACACTTAAACCTAGCCCACAATCCAACTTTGACGAAAACTTTGACTGGCTCTTTCTCCCTCATATGAGCTCAGATTGACAAACCCTTCACACCTTTGTGATCAGGAAGACAAGATCTACGCTTTGGTCCTAGTTCGAAAGAATTCTGATCACTTTGGTTTTTGAGCTTCCATAAGCCCTCTTTGTTCTGTGTGTGTCCCTAGAGCCACCTGGATCAATAGAGTAGATTCAAGTAAATTGTTTTAGCAAATCACAATCTACAGTTTGAATCTACATGGTATCGGAGATGGAATCACTATAGAAGAGGAGAATATGAGTTTGTATTTTGCAAGAGAAATCGAATTTGCAGTATCATACTTCAAAGCTAGCAAGATGTCGTTCTACGGATGGAGACTTGAATATGTCCTTGAGGGTAGTTCAAACTTTATTGCTTGGAAGGACATGATGGAGGCAGTGTTGGGAGATAATAGGCTTAAGGAATTCATAGACAAAGATATTCCTAGCCAGATGATGCTCAATATTTGGAAGAGTGGAGAAAATATGTAGCAAAGGCAAGAAGGATTATCCTAGAAGGAGTTCAAGATCATATTATCTCGAACTTCCATGGTAAGGAAACTCCATTTGTGATGTGGAAGGCCTTGACAGACCTATTTCAAAACAATAGTGACCATAGGAAGCTGGCATTGAAGGACAAGCTCAGAAAGGTTAAGATGGAGAAGGGTGACACAATACCAAAGTACTTGACCAAGTTCACCCAATGTCAGGATGAGCTTGGAAGTGTCGGTGTTGCGGTTGTTGAAGACGATATGGTGAGCCTAGCACTTGTAGCCCTTCCCAAGAGATGACACAACTACTAGGACTTAGTTAATTGGATAGAGAAGCTACCAGACTGGGAGAATTTATGGTCTGAATTGGTACAAGAAGAGATTCAGCAGAACACAAAAGATGGATCCTCATCCAAGCATGATGATGAGGAAAATTATGACTTAGGTGGAAAGGCAAAGAAAGGGAAGCGAAAGTCATCCCATTCCAAATCAGATTCTAGTCAGGGCGGCAAGAAGAAGGACATGTCGAAGATTAAATGTTTTCACTATGACGAGCTGGGACACTATGCCACAAAGTGTCCGCACAAGAAGGCTAGTAAGAATCCCTCAGGAGGAGCGGAAGGCAAATCTCTTTCCTCTCAATTTGAGCTGGATTTCACCTTCATCGCTTGCATGGTGACATCAGTGATGGGTAGTGTGTGGTACCTAGATAGTGGAGCCTCATTCCATATGACCAACAACAAAGAGTTATTCAGTGACTTGGAGGAGAAGGGCCTCCAGATACACATTAAGATGGGATATGATGGGAGGTATTGTGTTAACAACATCAGTATTGTTACCTTTCAAAGGAAGTCTGGTTCTGCTCTCACATTAAAATATGTCATGTATGTTCCAGGTTGGAAGAAGAATTTGGTTTCAGTTGCCATGTTGGAGGACCGTGGAAAAAATGCTATGAACCAACTCACAAAAATATAGAAAAGATATATCAACGACTTCAAAATTAGCCTCTTCGAGGGGGCAACGTCCTTTACATTACAGAAATGAACAATTCTTGGATGATAAAAATGACTAAACCTCCTTTCTATATATATGAGTATAAGGGGTCCCAATATAATCAAAGCCGACATAACAATAATAATAGAAGGGCACAACAATAACAATAGTGGGCTTCTATGGGGCACACTAATAACAATATGGGGACCGTAGGGGCACATTAATAACATAAGAGCTACAATGACAATAGTAATGGGGGAATCACTAGTACTATAGGGACCTAACATGCCCCTCTCCTTACAAAAAGTGTTGTCCTCAACGCTTGAGTAGTTATGGATGCTTTTGTATAAAATTCTCATCCTCCCGTGTCGAATCTTCAGTGGGTAAGTTCTTCCACTTGATGAGATACTCCGAAATTGATCGATTTCGTAGCTGTCGAGTTCTTGTTTCTATGACTGCTTTAGGTTCTAATATGATTTTTCCTTCCTCGTCAAGTTCTAGCAATATTGTTTGAACTGGGAGCTTGTCACCTATAAACTTATTTAAACATGAAACATGGAAAACTAGGTACACTCAGGAAGCTGCAGGAAGCTCCAATTTGTATGCCATAGTACCAATCTTTTGCAACACCTTGTATGGACCATAATGCTTTAGTGATAATTTATTATCCTTCTTAGCTTGCTTGAGGGACATTTATTTATATGGGTGTAGCCGTAGGAATACCCAATCACCTACATCAAAACTTTTATCGCTGCAATGTTGATCTCCCTGTTGTTTCATTCTATTCTGCGCCAAAGTGAGGTTATCCTTTAAGAGTTGGAGAACTTGTGTTGATGCTCGATGTGATCTTCCACTACTTGAACCTTAGAATTTTCTCTTAAATTTGATGTGATGAATGGTGGATGATATCCATAAAGTGCCATAAATGGGGTCATTTTTATTGCAGTATGGAAGGAAGTGTTATACCACCATTCAGCCAGAGGCATTCATTTGACCCATTGTGTCTGTTTATCAAAGACAAAGCAACAAAGATATGCTTCAAAACATTTGTTTACTATCTCAGTTTGCCCATCAGATTGAGGATGATAAGATGAGCTATGAGCTAATTGAGTACTGAGACAAGAAAATAATTCTGTCAAAAAATTTCCAATGAAAATGGGATCTCTTTCACTTACAATAATCTTTGGGTTTCCATGTAGCTTTTCAATTGTTTCCATAAATGCAATAGAAACTATACTGGCTTTAAATGGATGAGATAATGCACAAAAGTGTGCATACTTGGTAAGTTTTTCAACTACCACCATGATGGCACTCTTTCCTTCGGACTTGGGTAAACCTGTGATAAAATCCATCGAAACCTCCTACCAACGTTGGCTTGGAATTGATAAAGGTTGTAATAGACTTGGGGTCTTAATTGTTTCAACTTTATTTCGTTGGAAAACCAAAAATTCCACCACAAACTTTTGAATATCCGATTTAAGGCCATCCCAAAAAAATTCCTTCTTAACCCTCTAGTAAGTTTTTAAAAATCCTGAGTGCATTCCTAAGGGAGAAGTGTGAAATTCCATAAGAATCTTTTGTTTGAGTTGGGAATTCTTACATAGGTATAAGCGATCTTTGTACCATAACGAATCATTTTTTCAGCTAAATGTATCAGATGTACTGGGATCTTGTTGTAGATTTTGAATGAATGCCCAAACTTCTTCGTCATTCTTCCATTCATCCCTTGCCTCGTTTATCCAATCTGGTTGGATAATAGAAATGGCGCAAAGCAATGCTTCCACATATTCATCCTTTCTTGAGAGTGCATCGGCCACAACATTTTGCTTCCCTTTTTTGTAGATTATTTCAAAGTCATAACCTAACATCTTTGTGACCCATTTTTTCTGCTCTTCTGAAGATAATCTTTGTTCTAAAAAGTATTTAAGACTATCATGATCCGTTTTTACCTTGAAGTGTCTTCCCATTAGGTAGGGTTGCCATTTCTTAAGTGCATGTAGTATTGCCAACATTTCCTTCTCATAAATAGCTTTGTGTAAATACTTTACTTTGATTGGGTGACTTTCGAAAGCAATGGGTTTTAATTCTTTCATTAAAACAACACCAATTCCATTTCTTGAGGCATCACATTCCATAATAAAGGTTTTTGTGAAACCCGACGTAGCTAAGATCGGTGCTTGACACATTTCCTTTTTAAGATGTTCAAAGGTCTTTGTTGCTGCTGGAGTGCATGAAAATGCACCTTTCTTCAATAATGTTATTAGAGGTGCTGCTATTCTCCCATAATTATTAACAAACCTACGATAATACCCTATCAACTTGAGAAATCCTCACAGATACTTTATGGATGTGGGGATTTTCCATTCCTTAATGACTTTAATTTTTCTAGGGTCCACCTTAACACTTTCATGAGATACAATATGACCCAGATATTCCACCTCTTGTAATCCAAAGACACATTTAAATCTTTTTGCATATAATTGTTTCTCCTCCAATAGTTTGAGCACCTTGTCAACATGTTGAACATGATCCTTCCAAGACTTGTTGTAGATTAATAGATCATAAAAAAATATTAACACAAATTTTCTAAGGAAGGGTTTGGAAATGGAATTCATCAAACTTTGAAATGTAGAAGGTGCATTGGTAAGGCCAAAATGCATGACCAAAAATTCATAATGACCCTCATGAGTTCTAAATGTTGTTTTCAGAATATCTTCAGTCTTCATTCTGATTTGATGATATCCTGAACGAAGGTCCAACTTGGTGAAGTAAATTGATCCATGCAATTCATGCAATAATTCATCAATGATAAGAATGAGAAATTTATTTTTAATAGTGAGTTTGTTGAGCTCCCTATAATCTGGACACATGCACCATGATCCATCCTTCTTATGCACCAATACTACTGGAGTAGAGAAAGAACTTTGAATAGGTTGAATTATACCAGCCTCTAGCATTTCTGAAACCATACGTTCAATTTCACTCTTTTGGTCATAGGGATATATGTAAGGCCTGATGTTTGGAGGAACACTTCCTGGAATCAAATGAATAGCATGATCATGATCACGAATAGGTGGGAGGCCTTTGGGAGTCTCAAATACCTTGGAATGATTGTCCAAGACTTTTTGGAGATCTGTAGAAATAGATGATTTCGATGTGGGAACCTCTAGCGAACATAATTGTGCAATTATGGCTCATTGTTCTTTCTTTAGAAGTTTTGTCATTCTGTTAGAGCTTATTATATTTCTTCATTTCCCTGTGATACCCCTTAATTCAACTTCCTTTCCCTTCGAACAAAATTTCATGAAAAGTTCTTGAAAATTAAAACCTATTGTACCCAAGGATTGTATCCCTTGGACTCCTAGTACAACATCAACACCACCCATTGGAATGGAAAGCATTGGGCTATTCAATACATATTCTCCCATGGACAGCTTGATATTATGGCACTTTCCAAAGCAATTTATGGTTCCTCCACTTGCAACCATCACTTGACACTTTGGTGTTGGATATAGGAAGCAATTCAATTCCTTGGCTATCTTACAATGAATAAAATCACGGGTACTACTTGAATCAATCAACACTATTACCTTTTTCTTCTTGATTTGTCCTGCTATCTTGATAGTTTGAGGAGTGGTAATTCCATCCAATGCATTACAAGATATGGTAGGATTCATTTCTTCTTTCTCTAGGGTTTATTCATCGTGTATATCCTCTTCTTTTGACATTTATTGTTCCTTTTCTTCCTCCTCTTCACAATCTATGTAAAATAATTTCTTCTCGTCACACTTATGACCTTTAGTGTATTTCCTATCACAACTATAACAAATCCCTTTTGCTATTTCTTCTTCCAATTGTTGTGGTGTAAACCTTGTAGGTTTTGGAAGGCTAGGGGAAACAACACTTCCTTCTTTATAGTTGTGAGTGGTAGGCTTCCTAGTTGCCATAATTTTACTTTCCATTTTTCTTGCCAACCTGAATGCTTTCTCCAATGAATTAGGTTCCCATAGGCAAACCTCAATTTGGATGTTATCCTTTAAAGTACCTATGAACACATCAATCCTATGCTCCTCTGGAATATATTTTACCCTTATATTCAATTTTTGGAAGTCCTTAATGTGCTCCATCATTGAACCCTTTTGTTTGAGATTTATCAACTGGATAAAAAAAGTGTTGCTTTTTGTATCCTCATAATGTGCCATCATTTCTTCTGTAAAATTTCCCAAGCGACAATTTGTTTACGAGAGAAAAGCCATCAACACCATACAAACTGATTTGGTTCCAAATATAAAGTTGCAATGCCTACCTTTTGTGTTTTTTGCACATTATGGAGATCGAAATATTGCTCCATCTATAGTATCTATGTTACAAGATCCTTGCCATAAAACTTCCTCATATCGATATTTGGAACATGGTGGGTCTTCAATCCAATGTTAGAGTCTATAAAATCATGATTAACATTTCTTTTGTTCTCATCACAAGTTTCCTTTACCACCCTTTCACCATTAGTAAACATTTCTTGTAGCAACTTTGTCAAATATGTCTTCAAATCTTCCATTTTGCCTTCCATCCTAGCTTCCACATAATTCATCTTAGCTTCCACGCCTTTATTTAAACCATCCATATTAGCTTCCACGCCTTTCTTTAAACCATCCATATTAGCTTCCACGCCTTTCTTTAAACCATCCATCTTAGCTTCTGTCACTTTTTGTTAGAGTGAAATTTGTTGCACTTGGTCTCATAATTTTGATATATCGTGTTGCATTTCTTCCTCTTCTTCATGAGTCATGCTAGAGATTTTAGGTTTCTTACTAGGTGTTTCCATTTTCTTTCTTTGAGGCATCAATTAATGATAATTATGCTTCACTATTCCCTTTGAGTTCCTTCAAATTAATTTTTCAAACCAAACTTATGAAAATTTTTAAAACAACTACACACCTTTTTTCACTTTGTAGGAACTTGATATTGAATCTGATGTATCTCTGAAATTTCAAATCTCCGAGGTTTGAAATTGCGAACTGTCGTAGCCCTCTGAGTCCTCTTTCCAACACCACTAGTCTGATCGAAATTGGATTCTCCAAGAAAGAGTTATGCCCAATATCCCAAGATGACCTAATTATACACTTTTTCAGTAGAGCGAACTTGTACGAAGTGCCATGTGTCACTGTTTCAACCTTCGGACCTAAAAATGATGCATATAAAACTACAATCCATCCTCTTTCTGTAACGTCTTACAAAATTTCAATCTGATACTCAGAGAGAAAGTTATAGCGATTTTTCCAAGGTCACCTATTTGGGATGTAATTCAGGAGCTTGCAAAAACCCTAACTTCCTTAGATCATATCTCTGAAAATACAGTGAGACAAGGTCTGAAATTCAATCTCGAGGATCATTGAGATTTCGGCTCAAATGATTTTTTTTTAGCTTTTGAAACATCGCAGAAAAAACGTTATAGCAAAAATTCCACAATGACCTGTTTGGAGCAGCGAAACCCTAGAATCCAAAGCTCTGATACCAAATGTTATGAACTAGCTCACAAAAAGAAAAGATAGATCAACGACTTCAAAATTAGCCTCTTCGAGGGGGAAACCTCCTTTACATTACACAAATGAACAATTCTTTAATGATACAAATGACTAAACCTCCTTTCTATATATAGGAGTTTGAGGGGTCACAATATAATCAAAGCTGACATAACAATAATAATACAAGGGCACAACAATAACAATAGTGGGCTTCTATGGGGCACACTAATAACAATATGGGGACAATAGGGTCACAATAATAAAAATGAGGGCTACAATGACAATAGTAATGGGGGAATCATTAGTATTATAGGGACCTAACATATAGTGTGACATTTAGCAAGGGAAAGGCTTTCCTTCATCACATAGCCTCTAGACACGTGAAGCAGATCGGGGTTTTAGTGACGAACCTCTACAAATTGGATGTAGAAGATTGTGTTTCTTTGAGCACAAAAACAGAGAAGGTGCAGAGCCGAGACATTGGTGAGTTGTGGCATAGAAGATTGGGTCACTTGCACCACAGAGCTTTGAAGATCTTGAAAAAAAATTCTACAGGACTTCCAAAGTGTACACTAGAGAAGAGAGACACATGCAAAGGGTGTACATTGGTGAAGTACACCAAAGCTTTCTTTCAAGATAAAGATAGTCAAGCTCAAGTGATCCTTGATAGAGTTCACTCAGATGTGTGTGGATTGTTCTCAGCAACATCCACAACCAAGCATAGGTATTATGTAATATTTGTTGATGATTTTTCTCGTAAGTGTTGAAGTTTCTTCATGCGGAAGAAATATCAGACGTTTGCTAAATTTTGTGAATTTAAAGCACTTGTCGAGAAAGATACTTGTAGAAAAGTTAAAGCTCTTAGAAGTGATAACGATGGAGAATATGTGTCGAATGACTTCAAGAAATTTTGTGCATCAAAAGGCATTTGATGGGAGTTAATAACACCTCGTAAACCACAACAGAATGGGGTGGCTGAAAGGAAGAACATAAGTATTGTGGGAGTTGCACGGGTGATGTTACATGATCAGGGTCTACCATTGCACTTGTGGGCTGAAGCATGCAACACAACTGTTTATTTGCAGAACAAAAGCCGCCATTTAATTCTCGGGATGAGTACACTAGAAGAAGCTTTTTAAGGTAAGAAGTGAGATGTGGCACACTTTAGGATATTTGGTTCATTAGTCTATTGTCATGTTACCAAGGATGCATGTAAAAAACCAGAGCCAACAACTTGGGCATATTTGTGGGGCACAGTGGTACACCTCACAACTATTAGGTGTACCTACCATCTAACATGATGATATTGGTTCGTAGAGATGTGAAGTTCGATGAAGAGAAGGCCATGAGATGTTCCCTTGAGAGGGAGCTTCAGTTACATGAAGATGAGGATATTTTAGCTCCAAAGAAGCAACATGAGGATGATGTGGAGAAGCCACAGGCATAGGAGCAAAGAGTGGAAGCACCCACTCATGTAGATACTTCTAGATATGGAAGGAAGCACACGAGAGAGGCTGATGGATTGATGCATGATGCTAGAGAGAATGTGGGTGCACCCACATCACAACACATGGAGAGGACGTCGCCAAATCGATACACTGGCTACATGGCTCTTATGAGTGAGAGTGTAGAGGTTGAGCCATCCTCATTCGAGGAAGCAGTGCAACAACCAGTATGGGTTGATGCCATGGTTGAGGAGTATGACTCCATTATCAGAAACAATGTTTGGGAAGTGGTCCCAAGACCAATAGACAAGTCAATGGTGAGTTCCAAATGGCTTTACAAAGTAAAGCAAGCAACATATGGGAGTGTGGAGAAACACAAGGATATATTTGTGGCCAGAGGTTACTCTTAGGTGGAGGGAATTAATTACGAGGAGACCTTTTCTCCAGTAGCAAGGTACTCTTCAATTAGATCTATTCTAGCATTGTCAGCGCAGATGGGATGGAAGATACATCAGATGGATGTGAAGACAACATTCCTCAATGATATGATTGAGGAAAATGTGTATATTGAGCAGCTGGAAGGATTTGAGACCTTCAACAGAGAGTCACATGTGTGTAGACTCAAGCAAGCGTTATATGGACTAAAGCAAGCACCCTGTTGTCTAGGCAAATCCTCTCTGTGGGCAGTGACAATCCCTCTATCCCAATGAGTGGGACTAGAAACCTACGTGACAATCTAGAAGACACTTTCCTAAATTAAAATCGAAATAATAGAAGAGGAAGATGGCCTACCTCGTTCTGATGCTATAACACGCTCCTTTGTTGAAGATCTCGAATCGCTTGCTCCTCAGGTTTAGCTCTATTGCTCACAACGTTTGGATACCTGCACAAGAGATCATAGACACAATAAAGCATACAAGTACAACAAGAATAATCGAAAATAATCCACTTAACAAATCAAGGAGCATTAAGATAAATGATACATTAACACAAACATTTATGGAAAGTGAACCAATAGTTGTATATATTAATGAAATAAAAGAGGAAGTATACAACCAAGCCTTGATGTCAATAAGCTCTCCTTGAGTGAATGTCCAAGTCCAAGCTCAAGCTCTCCTAGCACTCATTCTCCAAGCCAAATGAGTAGCATGTAGGCACTATCTCAGCATAAGGGTGAAAATAACCAAAGACCTACCGTTTGGGAATGGGACAGGACGAATATATAGGTAGGGAGAGGGAGTTAGGATCTCTCCAAAGATATGGGAAGGCCCTTATCTCAAGGAGGTAACTCATAGGGATAAGATCAAAGGGAAATATTGGGAGAATTCGACCACATCCACAACGAACAAAATCCATCTTATCGTTCTGGAAGCCTCTAGATCACGAAGCTTCTTTTCCTCTTTAGGAAAACTTTCCTTTTAGGGATCAACACGAGTATCCAAGTAAAACGTGTGTTGGTAGTGCAAGGCTAGTATAGTGCAACCTGGCATTAACACTAGTTTCTAGTGTTAGGGTCGCACTGGTCCTGAAATTAGGGTTTTAGAGCTTAATTATTCAGGGAAGGCTCAAGGCATGTTTCCATCATTGTTTCAGGGAGGATCTGAACTGTATATCAGGATGGGTACACTACATGATTGTCAATTTTCGGGCACTTCAGGGTATGAAACAAGGAAGTGTAAGAGGCTTGACAAAATACTGTGTGACACACCCCGTGCTTGGTACACCAAGATTGATAATTATTTCACCGTGTTGGGTTTCACCATAAGTGAAGTAGATGCAGACCTTTAGCGTATTGTGGTTGAAGGTAAATGGTTGATTATAGTATTATATGTCGATGATTTGATTCTAACAGGTGATGAGAAGCTGATAAAATATTGTAAAAAGGATATTGCAAGAGAAATCGAGATGAAGGACTTGGGGCTCACACATTACTTTCTTGGTATGGAAGTATGGCAAGGAGACAATGAACTGTTTGTCTCTCAGGGAAAGTATGCCAACACTATATTGAAAAAGTTCCACATGGAGAGCAACAAACCCATGGAGACTCCTCTAGTAGGTAATTGGAGGAAGGAAGATGCTACTTCAGGTGAAGTAGTGGAGACTACTATTTATATACAAATTGTGGGTTCACTTATGTATTTGGTGAACACATGATCGAACATGTGTTTTTCAGTTAACCAGCTTAGTAAAGCCATGGTTAAGCCAACCAAAATATATTGGAAAGTAACTAAACATGTGTTGAGGTACCTCAGAGGCACCACTCAGTTTGGCCTTTGGTATGGACAGACAGAAGGAGTGAAATTTCAAGGCTTCATTGATGCAGATTGGGTAGGGAGTCCATTCGACAAAAAGAAAACACCAGGGGGAATCTTCAGTATTGGGTCAACAACAATTTCCTTGTACACCAGGATACAGAGATCAGTTGCACTCGATTCGGTAGAAGCAAAGTACATGGTTGTTAGTCAAGCAACTTACGAGGCTATCTGGATGAGGAAGATCCTTGTTGGGTTATTTGGTCAACAAATGCATCCTACAGTGATTTACTGTGACAATCAGAGTTGTATCAAACTCTATGAGAATCCAATTTTTCATGATCGGCCCAAGCATATCGACATCTGGTATCACCATCTACGAGATTGTGTGCAGAGAAGAATCGTGCTGCTGGATTACATTCCTACAGAGGAACAAGATGCAAATATTTTGACAAAGGCATTGTTAAGATGTAAATTCAGTTTTCGCAGAGGCAGGATCGGGGTAGCAGATAATCCATTTCTTGTTGAGAGGGAGCGTTGAAAATGCAACAAGAAAACCCTAATTTAATTTTGTCCTTGAATTAAACTAGGAACTAAATTGTAATTCCACATCTCATGACAACTTGTAATAGTTAACTAAGTTAATTTGACTTAGTTGGCTCAGTTAATTCAATTTGAGAGTCTAACTTGAGTTATGTAAAGTGTCTCCTACATTACAGGGGTCTTGATTGAGTTTATTTTGAGTTGTAATTAATTAATTCAGTTTAACTAAGTTAAAATCAATTAAACTAGTTCCAAATGATGGAGGAACTAATAGGAGTTCAGACAATGGGGTGCTACTTCATGTGTTCAACTAGTTAACTGATTATTCACTCATAAATAACTCATGCATGTCAGATTTGACAGTTAACCAGTGAAGATTGGAGTTAAGGGACAATGTACTATCATTTGTATAATCATTCGAATTGTACAGGTTGTGCATGAAATCAGAGGAAGTTCTACGAGGATCACACAATTTCCCAATTAAATATGGGCTAATTCCCAAGGGAAATGCGGAAGGAAACAAGAGCTTGGCATGCAACATAATTGGTTAAGTATTGGCTTGAGCTTGTATGGGAAGCAGTGAGATAGATAGAGATAGTGCAGAGGTTGCTCGAGCTTGAGCAAAGCATTAATCTTCTCATATTTTTTTATTAATGCAATATACAGATAGCAGGGGTTTTTAGCTATGGCTTTCCCCAAAAAATCATTGTGTTATGTGTGATTGAATTCTTTCTCTTATATGCTTCATGATTTTATCAAATTTTTATTGTTTCTATTGATGAGTAGAGTAGATTCAAGTCAATTGTTTAGCATATTACAATCTACAGTTTGAATCTACAAGGAATTTCCACACCTTTAGAGGGAAAAGAGATTTGATCCCTATAGGCGCTTGGTAGATCCAGAGTTAAGATGGATCTATGATGGTATAATATATATGTAGTTGACATTGAAATCTTTTATTTATAATTCACGTCCTCCACATTAAAATGTTAAAATATGCCCCCTCATATTTTTTCCTTGTATGTATACATTTAATTATTTTAATTATTAATATTTCTAAAATATTACATATCAAATCCATACTAAACATTGAAAAAATTGCAAATATCCCTCATACATTGAATTATAATGCAATTATTAATGGAATAAGAATTCTCTCAATCTTTCTCACTAAAGTGAAAATATAAGAAAAAATTCAATTTAAATTACTTTATTTTTCTCTATATAAAGTGTCTATAAAATTATGTTCTTTAATATGGACATTGAAATATTTTACTTATGGTTGAGAGTGAAATATTTTTTGTGATAAATATATTTTTGTTTTAAAATATCACATGTAAATGGAACATAGAATGAATTATATATATATATATATATATAATATTCGAAGAAAAATCGCAACTTTTTATTAATAAAAATAAAAAGTTACATAAGTAGATGCACAAGTGCATTCAAGTATTGTCCTTCAAGACCATTTGAACGTGGTAGAAGCACTCATGGTAGTGATACTACCAAATAAAAAACTAGTTACCAAGATAAGCTAGTTTTTTCTTTTCTTTTTTTTACCTTTTTTATTTTGAACTTTTTGCCGTACCCCATAAGATGGAGTGGCGTTTACAATTGTCAACTCTTCTCCTTCTATAATTGTTGGCGCTTCCTTGTTGGAGTCTGAACTTTCAAAAACATGTGTTCTCTTTGATCCACCTGAAACTTGGCTATTTGTATTCCCCTCATGTTGAGTTCCAGGAGACTAGATCACCACTAAGTCATTTGGTTCCTCTATATGTGTGCCTGGGTCCTTTTGTTTCTCTTCTCCCTCCTTCATTTGGGGATCTTGTAGATTTTGTGCCTCTCGATGTTGTTTTATCTATTCAACTTCTTCATATTCAACATCAAAAGAGTGTGATTTGGGAAATTGCCATCCTTTTGGATTTTGGGGTCTTTTTTTTGCTCGTTTCTTCGCTTGAGGACATGATGTCTACAAGTGCCCTGTCTAATTGCAGATCCGACACTTGAAAGTAGTATTTTCAAAATCTAACCATTGAGTCCACTTAAAATCTTGGTGAGTAAGATGGACACGATCTAGAAGGCCTTTGCTTAAGTCTATCTCCACACATATGCGTGCAAAAGTAAAGATGCCTTTCTCCATTCTTTCTCGATCCATCTTTAGGAATATCCCCAGTGAATTTCCAATGTCTTCTAAGACTTGGTGGTGCCAGAAAGGAAGAGGGAGATTATGTACCCTTACCCATACTGACATTTTCCTAGCCACCATTGCATTGATATCGAAATCAGGAAACCATGTAGTTACAAAAAGGCCCACCCTTCCCCAAAACCATGGTCCTTCATTAATGATACAATCCAAATTTGCCTGATTGTCACACTGTATCACAAAAAATCCCTTCACGCACAAGTAATTATCACAATTTTTTGTCCAGTTGAGGTAGATCCATTGATGAAGATCTTCATATTTGGGCCCAAAACCATTAAATCGACATATGATAGCTTTTTCCTGTTGCATAGAGAAAATAACACTCACCTCCAACGATTTTATTGTTAGATCTGAAGCTTTCTCCATCTTATCAACAAGGCAAGGACTTGGAATTGACATATTTGAGGGTTTATATATATATATATATATATGTTATGTGGTTGCTTCCCCTCTCAATTTGTCCTTAAACGAAACTGGTCCCTTTTTAGCGGAAGAAGATTGAGTTGGGTTGCTCGCTTTTGGGGTTCCGCCTTGAAATCTTAAATTTAGGATAACAATTGAGCTCCTTTGAATGCCATAGTCTTCTAGTTGCCTATCATCATGTAATGACTTTCCTTCAAAAAGTAGGTTTTGTAAGGATGATGGAATACCTTATGTGTTTTGCACACTTTGCTTCAGATCTTGTATTAGATATGTTTTCCTGGCCCCTAGTAGGATCAATTTCCCACTAAGGGTTTTGATAAAAACCTTGAAAATCTCCTTAGGATCTAGATCTGGGCACTGAAGACTCCCCTCTACTTGTTTCTCATCTAGATATGATTCAAAGAAACTGATCTGGCGGTTAAAGAATGGGAATAATCGTAGATCAAGGAACATATCACCAACACCACCCCCACAATTTTGATGCAAAGGGATCCATCCTTCAATCAGGCCAAAAAAGCTTTGATCTGCATTTAAAATACCTTGGCGGCATCGATCTACCTGGGATTCGAGTGCAAGGAAACGAGCCATGGAGACTTCTGCAGATTTCTGATGCGACCATTGTTCTTGCTCTTGGATGAACCTCGGCGCTGCGCAGGTGGGTAGAGAGAGTGGCCAAAGCAAGAAGCGGCCCGCAACTGAGAAAACGTCATGCGAAATCCGTGAAGTTGTCGTCTCCATGGCAAGTGGATGCAACAACACTTTTTCAATATGATATCTTATGTTTCGCCATGCTTTCAATAATAGTATTTCTTGTCATATGAAAAAAATATTTCTTCCTCGTAGTAAAAAGTAAATTATATTTTTTTACTCATTACATTTCTTCCTCATAATAATTTTTTTTTTTTTTTTACTTTCAGTTATTTTATATCTCTATATAAAGTTATATAAGATTAAGGTGTAAATTGAAGTATTGTAATTATGGATGACATTAATTTCTTTTGTTATTACTATTTTTAATTTGTTAATTTAAATTATTATTTTACTATTTTTAAATGTAACGTTACGTGACAACATCTCTCCCATATTGAGTTGTAGAGTGTCTCTCGGTGCAATTAATTTAAATTTAATATTACTTAAAAAAATTCTATTTTTATAAAATCTAATTTATTACTAAAGTTATGAAATTTTCAAGCAATTTAAATTTGATATTTATACCAACCCTTACCAATTTAAATTAGAAATTTCTCTCACTAAAGATGAGGATCAAGAAATGTAAAATAAGGATTGTGAAGTTACTTGTAGTTGGGGATTTGCTATATTGGAAGCTCTCCCTTAAAGAGGCAAGTGAACTTTTTTCTAGTAATAAAGATATAACATTTTGGTGCTATCTTGGTTCTTTATTTGCTATTGTATTGGCTTAAATTTATTTATTTTTAATAATAAATATGAGTTAAATGATACTATATTAGATTTAAACTTTTGACAAATAACATATTTGATTATTTCTTAATGCACAACTCAAAACATATTATTTTTTCCACATATTTATCATGAGATAGTCACTAAAATTCATGTTTCACATTTCCCCTAGCTAATATTACACCATGTTCATGATGATAAAGACATGTCTACTTTAAATAATTTGGTTATAAATACATAAAAATAGATATTTATTTTACATAATCTAAATAAAAAAATGCATCACCAAGTCTATTTGAAAGTCAAACAAATGTCTCTAAATCACCATCACAATTGCGGTGCACTTGATATGTTCCTCTCGCACCGGTGTGATCACATTTACCAAACACATTGCAAAATTAATATTTAAAAATATAACTATAACTCGATGTATTTTATAATGTGAATGTTCTATACCGGTGTAAAAATGTTTAACATGTGCACCAGTGCATAAGTGTGATGCACTATTATGAAATTTTAAAATTTTGAACCAACATCGGTGTGTCATATGTATGTGCGCATCGATTTCAGTGCAGTTGTGTTTTACATCGCACCGCAGTTGGTTCTTGACTGTGTTTTGGTGCACTGATGATTTTTTTTTTAATTGAAAGTTATGTTTCCATATTAATTAACATATTTTTCATTTAATATAAAAAATATATATATTTTATGTATGAGGCTGATGTATTTTATATGTTAATCATGTAGCAAAGACGCCAATAGAGGGAGAAACAACAAGAGTAGGAGAAAATGGCGCACCCATACAATATGGTCCGGCTATGGGAGGCCAAAGAGAGGGAGAACACCTAATTTTTGTCCTATAATACACACTCCAGGTTTCTTACCTGGGTCTCAGAGATCCTTGCTATAGGCCACCATGGCGCCGTGGATTTTAGAAATGGAATTGTGAAAATTTTATACTTTCTAAACGTTGTTGGTTCAAATAATGAAATAAGAGTGAAATGAGAAGGAAGTAGTATGAAGAAAATATATCATATTAGGGTTTCATGGGTCTTATAAGTCATAGACCAAACACTGAAAAAACTTACATGCGTGCCTTTCATGCTACTACTATATTGTACAATTGATGTCCTTCAAACTGGCGATGTGATGTATATGGCTTAAGCTCGTGACTTTCAATGATATGATGATTATGGCTTGGGTTCGTGACCTTCAATGATCATTCTGGGCAGGATAGATTTTAATAATATATCAAACACAACACCTTATTATGTAGCCTTATCACTTATTACTATCGAACTTATAGAGACATGTCTATTTACATAATTTACATATAAATACACAAAAATAGATTTTTATTTTACATTATCTAAATAGGAAAGAAAAATGCATCACCAAGTCTTTTTGAAAGTCAAACAAATGCCTCTTATTCACCATCACATTATTTATCATTTAATTCTTAGCCATAAATTTTTTATTAACTCAACTTTTATTTATAATTACTATTGAAAAGAAAACTCAAAATTGTTCCATTATTCATTGTTAAAGTCCTCATAGAGTTATCACTACATGATGTTTTATATTGATTTTGAACTAAACAAGAAGAAAAAACATATGACTAAACCAATAAGTATCTAAATCGAGACAAAATATTCAATGTTATTTCTAAATTCACTAGTTTGTTCTCATTTTCCTATTTGATAAGGGTTGTGACCTTGAATCTTTATAATCATAGATAATGTACACAATTGGAAATATTTAATTTTAAGTATTGTAAAAATGTTTCCACTACAAAAAAACGTGTAAAAACGTTTGTGAAACTTACCAATCATATTATAAAATGCCAACAAGACAAATCAAAAATAATATAATTAGCAAAATAACAAAAACAAAAACATATAACAATAATATAAATGATGAAATAACACAAGTAAATATCACTCTCCATTGTCATCACCCTTAATATCTTCCTTGCTTGGCATGATAAGACTGTTGTTCTCAAAAATATTTTTTTACCTAACTCGTGTCTTAATACGAGCCACCAATCCCTATCCAACACATATTGGTAAAAAAACACCTGGTTGTAGTGTTTTGGGAAAACATAAGGCTCCCTAACTTCATGCCACATCTTTGTAGAGTTGATAGATATCAACCCACTATCACGATCTTCCTTTACATTATTCCGATCAAAGGTGTCCCACCACTTGCACCTAAAAATAACACATTAGAACGAAGAGAAGTCCACTTGAATGATCTCTTGTATCTTTCCAATGTAACTTAATGTCCCATGCATTAGGTTTTGATTGCAGTGGCTAGCATAACTAGATTGGTCGAACTCGACTTCCACTCCACAGTCTTGTGTCATGCATCCATCATCGACATCCTCCGTGTGAAAATGATGTCCATATGCCCACAGATGGGAACAAATGCATCTATAAAAAGGTGAAAAAATCACAATGTCGTGTGTCTACTAACCCTAACATAATTAAGAATATAAAATATATATAGATGTTACAATTCAAAGGTGCAGTATGGTGTTAAAACTATACAAAAAAAGATTATAATGATCGAGTTATTGTACCCAATCCCTATGTTTGATGCATCCTCTTTAGCACGTAGGTAACAACAAGATAAACCATATTTCTCTCCAAATTGATTAGCAACCCAACTATTAGGGCATGCCATTGGCATATTTTCTTTTAAATGGTCAAGACAAGGCACACTTCTACCATTCAACTATTTGAATTATTTCATGTCACTGTCCCATTTCTTCCTCTTCTCTTTATACATTGCGACCCACAATTGTGTCACTTCCATATTGTAAAGAATGAATTTGTTGATGGCTTCAATTTATGGATTCACTGATGAAATCAAACCAACACACACACACACACACACACATAACCACACACATATATAATATGTATGAGATCAAAATATGCATTAATATGAAGTTCACTGTGAATAAATATTGTGTAGCAATTTGACAAATGATAAGCATGAACTTACTCTTTATCATGTGCCTCTTTCCATTCATTTTCCTAAGATCCCCTTATATTTTTTATTCATCCATCCCTTTCGTCGTCCCACATCGCCACACCTGGTGTGTTTTCAACTAGTCTGATGTACTCAGTGGCGTAATAGAACGACTCATACGATATATACCCCTCTACCATAGACCCCTCAAATTTTTCCCTTCATCGAACAAAACCTTTCAATTTCTTCATGTACCTATCTAAGACGAACATTCAACGACATTAAACGACCCCAACTAATTCAACCTCATCTACTAGTTGAATTAGAAGATGAACCTGCAAGTGCATGAAACTCGTTGGTGATTCCTTCTCAAACATACAAACAATCTCAACTATCTCTTGATGCCACCGAGGAATGCTATCCATATGAATCTCATTTGATGTGATCCAATGTACAAATGCATATAATTTAGATCAGGCATGTCGTAGGTCTTGGGGGAAGTCATGGTTCACACACCCACACACAAGCAAAGGATAATGACACTGCATAGTAAATAATACATTATACAAAAATTAATTATAAAAAATACCATTACATAAGCATAAAAATAAAATAAAAAATCATGTTTTTGACATACATACTCTTAGAAGGTTCAAATGGTCATGCGATTTCAACCCCAACAAATGGTCTTCCAAAGTGAAACAACGTCGTAGTGAAGACCCATATAAAGAAGGCACCCTCACACTCATTATAACTTCCTTTACCAAAGAAATTTCATATTTCTTTATAATCCATGGAACATCACCTTCTTTGAAAGATTAAGAGGGACCAACCTCTCCTGTAGTTTCTTGTCTTGGCCAATGTTTCTTTTAGGTTTTGAAGAAATAAGATCTCTTCTAACATCTAGTGTGTCACTTCATTTCGATGGTATGTACCTCCATAAACAAGATGAAACATTTTTAAATATATGCATGGATCTAGTAAGTGGGCAATCTTAAGATGCTCCCAATATGGGAGCTTATAAAAGGCATATTTCCTTTTCATCCCAATGCCAATTTCTCAACATAGGTGTCGAAAAATTCTGGATCATCGAACATAGGCTCCCCATTTGAATCAAACATTTTTGCAGACACCTTCTCCTTCTCTCTCTCATATGCTCTAATCCATTTAGTTGGTGTCATTATTACATGCATTTGGGTTATCTCTGGTTTACCATTGAAAGAAGATGTTGCTTTTCTATAAGGGTGTTCTTCTGGGAGGAATATCCTAGGCAATCATACACTAGATTTCGTAGGTGGTCAGACCACCTAGCCTTCAGAGAAGGTCCACAATATTTACATCCATGATATCCTTTTGTTACAAGACCTACACAATTATTATATACAGGCCAACACGTTACCAAGCATGAAGATATGAACATCTACAACAAATTAAATTAATATGCGAAATAATATTGTTACTAAACAAATCAATAAGAATGTAATTTATGAGAGAAAACTCCTAAACCTAGATAATCATGTATGGTTTAAGCACATACGCCATACACCATAAAACCCCTCTTTGTTGTGATGAGTCTTGATACATCATACACATGTATCACTTCCCATAATTCCTTCAATTCATCTACCAATGGTTGTAAGTAGACATCCATATCCTTCACTTATTTTCTACCAGGGACTATGAGAGCCAACATAAGATGTTCATTCTTCATGAACAACCATGGGGGGATATTGTTATTGATCACTACTATAAGGCGAACAAAATATTTTGTTTTTTGGAGGGAATATGGGTTGACACCATCCATGGCTATGCTGAGTCATAGACTCCGTACTTCATCTTTGAAATTTTTAGGCCATATATCCTCTATATGCTTCATGGCTATTGTTAGAGTAAATATTTCAGAAAAGTGTACCAAAAATACTTCAGTTAAGTCATTGGTAACAAGTGACCCTAACAACAGAAAATGACTGCTTCTATGCTTCAAATCTGTAATAAAATGTGAGAAATTCCCCGAGGAAAATATCTGATGCAAGCCCAAAACATATAGAAATAGTAAATAAAAGTGCAATAACCCAATAGAAGACTTTAAATGAATTATAATTTTATTAAAACACCTGGTGAGGAAGATCTACAGCATGGGATTGTAGATCCCTTTTTGTGGGATGGGTCCTTTTGATGTCCTCATGCTTCAACGATCTTGTTCTTCTCTCTCAAATATGTAGAAAACCCAAAAGCAAGATGGAACTCAAGTGGGAGCTCAAATGTGGTGAGATGATAATGATGACGATGATAATGATCATGGTGAAGAATGAATGAAAAAATCTCCTATTTATAACAAAGTATTGAGCTGAATTAGGAAATGGAAAAAATAAAAATATTATTGACCAAATCAAAATCTAGCAGTTAGGAATACTTTATTATATTTTTTGGAGAGGGAAAATATATTCAAAATGGTCAAACTTCTTTATTTAGAAAATGGTTGAAGTGGTTAACAAATAAAATGATTTATTAATCACTTTGTGAGAATTAAGAAAAATGTGAATTTGAAATAATTATTAAATAATAGTTTAACAATTATTCCAAAAATAAAAATAAGGAATAATAAATAAATATTTTTTTGAATAATTGACCGAAGAATCCACAGTTTTGTCATTTTTGAAGCAACGTTTCAAATCCCAAGTGGGATCCATCATCAGGATGAGAGAATGATGATGACAGAAGAGCAGCGGAGAAGTAATAAATAGTGATGAGAAAGAAACCTTTAGGAATAACAAACATGTCGGCTCAATTATTAATTTTTATCATTTTTATTTATTTTAATTAATTTTAATTTTTTTTTTTTTTTTTTTGATAATTAATATTAATCTTAATAAGAAATTAATTTCAAAATAATTTAATTAAATTATTAATAATATTAATGATACTAATTAATTATATTATTAATATAAATTAAATTGATTATATTAATATTATTATTATTATATTAACTAATTAATAATAATGGTATTAATAATATTAATCATTGTTATTAATTAATTAATTATATTAATTATTTATTGTTATTGAATATATTATTAATCCTAAATATATTAATTAAATATTATTAATATATTATTAATACTAATTATTATTAATTATATTAATAATATATTATTATTGTTAATATATTACTTAATTAATATTTAATTATATTAATCATATTATTAATTATAAAACTAATCATACTACTTATATTATTAATATTAAATCTATTTATTTTTATTTAATTTGTTTAAGTATATAATATTAATTTTATTATGAAATTAAATTAATTTTATATCTGGGGAAGAAGTAATTCTAATAAGAAATTGAAATAAACCTAGGGGATATTAATAATATTAATAATAATATTAATAATATTAATATAATATTATTATTAATGTTAATTATTTTAATTATATAATATATTATTATTATTATTATTAATTATATTAAATTATATTATTATTAATATATTAGTTAATATTATTAATAATATTAATTATAATGATTATATTAATTATTATTATTAATTAATTAATTATATTATTATTTATAATTATAAAATAATTCCTCAATATATTAATTAAATTATTATTAATATATTATCAATTATATTATGATTATTAATATATTAATTAATATTAATTATTTATTTATTTATATTAATTATATCATTTATTAATTATAATATTATTAGTAATAATTCTTATTAATAAAATTATTTAAGTATGGGGGATTTGTTTTAATATATAATTTTATTAATTCTAAAGTGAGATTAATTAATTCCAAGGTGATTAAGTCAAAGATGTTAAGAAATAATTATCAAATAATGATTTAATAAGTATTCCTAGAGAAAAATAAATAAATAATGATTTATTCAATTATTCTCATGGAGTTTTTAAATTTTAAACATAAATAATTTAATAAAAATGGTTTACTAAATTATTTCCTATGGTGAAAGTTATTTTACTATGGTAAAATTAACCTACATGGTGTATTTTGATCCACCTAGTTAGAAATGGCTAGGTGATCATTTTTCAAGTGATAACAGATTGCCTCCCAACGTACGAGTGTCAGGAGAAAATCGTATGACCGAAATAAGTTGTAGGTTACACTTCGATGAGACTCCAGAGAGAGAGAGAGAGAGAGAGAGAGAGAGAGAGAGAGAAGTGCAAGGAAGGACGAAAAAATGGAGGGGGACAAGACCTACTAATTTGATATAAGTCTCTTTTTATTTTGGAGTAGATTATCTCAAATGAGGCGGGGGAAGCATACCTATACCCGTTGAGATAACTGAGTAAAAATAATAAAGGTGTGCCCAACAATGTGGAATTGAGCTACAAAGTACATGATACATGATTGCTGGCATCAATGGGCCAGAAAATTGATATAATGATATAATGAGTTCCATACTCATAATATGCCTAGAAAATCATAGGCCAGGACTAAACAGGGAAAATTTTAGGAACCACTCTAAATTTATATGTATAATAAATGGGCTAATCCCCATGATACATAGGAAAAATGGGAGGCGATTTTATCAATAATATAATATGTATATATAATTTTTTAGGCGAATCTCTTGCCAGATTATATTATCTTGTACAGTGATGGAGAATCTTTCACTGAATTATAAAATCTTGTAAGATCTTGGTAAATCTTTTACTGAATAATAAAACATTGTGAAGTCTTGGCGAATGTTTTGTTAAAGTATGAAACTATATATGATAATTAAACTATAATATACTAACATACATGTTTGGAAAAATAGACATAATTTTCTCTTCCTACAAACAATGTTCCAAGTTTCAGTGGCCGTGTTTGTCAAGGTTCTTACAATACACTCTTTCATATCCTTCTATTAGTTTTGATAGTATTCCACAACAAAGTTCCTGTAGGTGTTGATATTGACAACAAGTTCTGTCAAGGTAGGAGAGATTAATCTTTTCTCTACAACTTTTGTCAAGCTACCACTTTTTTCAAGTTATCAAATTTCTTTCTTATTCCATAGACCCTAACTCGAGATAAAAAAAACACATCAAGTTTGTTTACCCCAACACACCAACAAGGAGCAAGCCCCAACTATATTATATAAGAAAGTATTAGGTATCCCAAGGGCTTGAAGGGGATGTAATTGAAAGAAGTGACCATTGTGAGAATCCTTCCAATCAATATATGAATATATAAATGTAGATTTATTATTATTTTAATTGGAAATTTTCAATTAAATAATAAAATTTAATTACGTCTCTCCCAATCTAAATTGCTTATTAGCATAATTCACTACCCTCATGGGTCTCGCATTTTTTAACAGCGTTGTAACATGTAGATTAATTTCATTTTTGGTGAACAATCTCCACCTTTTAGGAAAATATGGTGCAGTGGCTCCAACCCCTATAGATCATTAGGACAAACTAAGAATAGCACAGAAGATGAAAGGTTGTACAAACCAACTTATTTTTCAAACAACTAATCCAACATCAGTACCTAAACTTTTTCATGAAGATATCATATTGAGAATGTTTGAAAAATGGTTAGAAATCTTTTGCGAGGGTGATGTGGAAAGAGTGATGAGGTTTCATTGTTTTGAATTTTTTTTGTTAAATAAGAAAAAGTTAAAAACCAATATTAATGGAGATATTGGTATTCTTTATTAAATTTTGTGAAGTGACTAAATGTAGCTTTAACCATTCACCTTGAGATGTTTTTACAATATAATTTCCTAAGTCTATTTAATATCTTCATTATCATAAAAACCAACTTATATCCATCTTAACTCCACATCTACCACTCTTAGGGGGATGAAATCTATTTATCCCTCTGAGCACTTGGTAGACCCAGAATTAAGATGGATCTAAGATGATAAAATTTCCCCTTTAAATAGTCTATGCTCACATGAATACCATGGTATTACCATGGGTCAATACCATGGGTTATCATAAACTTGGAGCTTAAAAATAACTATTAAAATTAATAAAATTAATAATTGATTTTTATTTTATTTTTTATTTTAACCAAGTTAAAATGTTTAACATACATTAAATTACAACATCCATTTTTACTCTTGATCCACCAAGTCCCGAGAGGGATCAAGTATTTTTTCACTCTATGCTAGTTTGCATATCACGATATTTGATACCTCTCGGGGCTTAGTAGATCCAGAGTAAAGATGGATTTATGCTGGTTTAATTCCCCCATTTAAATAGCCTACATTCCAGGTGAATACCATAGGGCAATACCATGTGCCATTTTTATTTTTATTAATACTAATATTAGGGTTAATAATGTTTTTTTGCATGGTATTAATAATAATCTAGCCGATGGTACTTGGCCCATAGTATTTTGCCCATAGGTTTCACTTAAATATAATGCATTTTTTTAGTGTTCCTAAATATAAGGTGACTTATGGAGTAAATATAAAAAAATATTTTATTTGTTTACCATACCTCTCCTTTATTTATATTTTTATTAATTTACCATACCTCTTTTACAAATATGGTATTTGGCCCATAGGATTCACTTAAATAAAACCTCATTTTTGAGCCTTCATAAATAGAAAGAGGGTTTTTTGAATTTTTGACCGGAGAACCCACAGTAATGGAATTTTTACTCCAACGTTTCGAATCCCAAATGGGATCCATCATCAGGGAAAGAGAAAGATGATAAAAGAAGAGCCAGATGGAAGAAATAAATACTAATGAGGGAAAGAATAATAAAGGAGCAGCACAGGTCGGCAAGAGAGATTTAAAATGAAACCTAAAATTAAATTTTAATTTTTATAAATTAATATCAATTATTTAATTTTTATAAATTAATATCAATTATAAATATCTATAAAACAAAAACTTTAAACTAAAATCAATATTAATGTTAATATCTAAAAAACTAAAATATAAATTAATATTAATATCATAAATCTATAAATAACCTAAAATCTATATTAATATTAAAATCAAAAAACTAAAAACTAAAAAATATGCTAATGACATAAATCATAAAATCTATGTAACATTAATACTTATATAACCTAATAACTGTCTAACTTAATATTTATGAAACCTGATCACTCTATAAACCTTAATATTTATATACCTAGAATCTATATAACTTAATATATATATAATAGAATTAATATCAATAAGACCTAATAATTATATCAAAATCTAAAAACTAAAATATTAATATCATTAACATTTATATAACTAAAAACTATATTAATATTATTATCTCAAAACTAATATATATTTTAATAATAATATTATAAAACCTAATATTTATATAACATTAATATTTAAATAACCTAATGCCTATGAAACTTTATATTTTATAAAACTAGATCACTATATAACTTAATAATTATATAACCTAGAATCTATCTGACTTAATATATATAAAAGAATTTATATTAATAAAGCCTAATCTATATTAATATCTAAATAAATTAATATTAAGATAACTAAATAAATTAATATTAAAATAACCTAAATTCTTTATTAAATTCTATATTAAAATCTAAACTATATTAAAACATACATTAAAGTCTAAATTATATTAAAAACATGCTTGTAATTATATTAAAAAGAGCTTTAATAGAATATAAATAACCTAATAGCAAAATTAATATTAAAATCAAAATTATGCTACTATCTATAATAATATTTAAATTCATATGTAGACTTATATTAATATCTATATTAATAACTATCTTACCTATTTGACAACTTACCTGGGGCCGGGCAGACGCTTCTTGATTTCACTGATCAGTGGAAGCCAGCTTCCGCTAATCTCCAAACCGTTGTCTCTGTTCAGATTACAAGGATGCTTCAAGATTTCGAGGGCTTCTCTGATTTTCCGTCTCTGATGCTGCTCTTCTCTTGCGATAATTGATGCGTTTTCTAAGCAAGTGTAGTGTTTATGTCTAGTTTATTTATATTTTTATTTATTTACCATACCTTTTGAGTAAGTATAAAAAGAGGTTTTATTTATTTACCATACCTTCACTTTATTTATATTTTTATTTGTTTACACCCTTGCATGTATATAAGGTGACTTATGGAGTAAATATAAAAAATGTTTTATTTATTTACCACACCTCTCATTTATTTATATTTTTATTAATTTACCATACCTCTTTTATAAATATGGTATTTGGCCCATAGGATTCACTTAAATAAAACCTATTCTTGAAAATAAGGGTGAATGGAAGGTTGTAACTCTTAATTTCAAGGGCTAAATTTACCTTTTTTACTCTCTCCCTTAAAACAAGGTGGGCTATTTGAAGCGATTTGTAAAAATGTATTGTGATACAAAATATTCACCCACTAAAAATTTAAAACCCCTTAATTTCGCCAAAGGGTGAACATTAGCCCTTAAAATTTTCTATGGGATTAAATACAATAACATTTGAGTACATGAGACATAATTCCCCTCAAGCTGACATGGTGAGGTGGGATCACAACCAAAGAAGCCCCGATGAATAGTAAAGGGCTCTAGAGATCTAAGTGGACTGTTTGAAGGAGACATGCATACGGTGGGCGCTGCAAGCAGTTGAAACCGAACCAATCAAATATGTGGAATTTCATTTGAGGCTGGATCATGAGCTGCGAACATCCGAGAATGTGGGGGGCTACTTGAAGGGCCACCCCTCATGAGATCTGAAACATATACATATACATATATAAAAACATAGGCACTATCTTTCCTGAGCTTATCAATGACAAAACAAGGCTTAATATCCATAATTCCTTTAATTACAAAAGAAATACAACCAATATCTATTCCTTGATTCATATTTAATCTCAGTGGACCAATTTTAGGCCCATAATAATCTAGATATCTACAGGTCTCTTGGACTGATAATAAACAAAAAATGAGCTCAGGAATGCATACAAGAATCCATTCATTTACTCAAGAATCTTACAGGAAAACCAACATTCCTTCAACATGTAGGAAATCACATTCTACTTTAGATCACATTCATAACCAACACATTCAATCAATACCAAAATAGGAAATCACATTCCACAAGCATGCAAAAAATAACATTCAATAACATATCATAAGCATTGGATCAACACATTGAAATAATACCAAAACGAGCCTTAAGCCCACACATTTAACATATGCTTAACATTCAAGGTGCAAAGCTTGAGTATACTTTTCTAATTAAATTTTCTTAAGAACTGAGATTGAGATTTCAACTCTCCACCCAACCATAGACAAGTTGCAACCAAGTATTTCTTGTAGTTGTCACCCCTGAGTCAGATTCTAGAGCTTGAGGTAGAGTGCTTTTAGGGAATTTTAACCAATAATATCAGTTGAAACAGGGTGTCTCGAGGTTGCCTCACCTTCACCCACCAGCGATCAAAAAATCACATAAACAAAGTGAACCACTTCACTTGAATAAAACCATAATTCATTCAAGGGATTAAACCAATATCACCTATTGAAATAAGGTGTCTCAAGGCCACACTTCCTTCACCCACCAACGATCAATAATTTCACCTCAGGTAGGGAACACTTCCTTTGGCACATAGGAACTTATAATACAATGTCTCAATATCTCTAGGGATTTATACATAGTGAGTGTTAATTCAGATGTGGAGAGAGATATATAGTTAAGGAAAAGGAGGTTTTATCAGTTGTATTACCTCTAAAGGAATAAGAGTGCACTCTCCAGTAGCTTAGTGGAAATTCCACCTGTGTTCTCATCCCAACCTCAAGGAACTACCATAAGGTGTTATCAACCTACTAGCCATGGGTGCCTCCACCTATGAGAAATTGTCAACTAGCATAGTCTCTGGTAGATTTACCAACCCTATAAGGCACAACCACCACTTAGTGATTATCAACCAACAGTCCCTTTGGGTTTCTCAACTAGACTATGATATAAGCTTCTCTCTACTTGAATTCTCTTCGTCCTCCTATTATTTTTTTCCCTCTCAACAATGGACTTGATCCTCAAGAGCCTCCCGACCTCCTCTTTTTCCCTAATCCCTTTTCCTGACTGTGCACATGAAAATAACACATCATTTCTTTTCCAGCAGGGGCCTCCTAGCCTCCCTCATTTTTTTCCTATGCATATGAATCATGTGTGATTCTTCTTCTCCAGCACGAGCCTCTCAACCTCCCCCTTCCTCGTGGTTGTTTACCCCAACTCCATGAAGGAGTGTATCCTCATCATTTTTCCATGGGCTAACCATTTGTCTCCTTGCTTGGTCTACAAAAACCCACCACCTTGATAGTGCAACCCATACTCTCTTGCAAGCTTTGGTCATACTATCCTCTTCGAGTGCTATCATTTTCCATTAAAATTTGTCTTTTCTTGGCTTGTAGTTTTTTCCCAACAATAACATGGACATGTCCTCATTTTTAACTAAATTAATAGCGTGGTCAGCTCATTAGCACCACTTAGTTATCCCATGACTGATATTTAAAATAACCAAATTCCTCAAGCAATCTCCTTCCTTAAGAAATGGAATTTGTGTCCCTCTCTTAAGTATTTAAATTTATAGTTATATAATTACAAGGAAATATTTTGTTAGGGGAATTAACTTGCAGGGAATGTCATAATCCCCAACCCCTTGGAGGAACACCGTCCCTGATGTTATAATTCCCAACACATAGGAAGACATGCCTGACCCAAGCATAAATGATTTGGAGCTTTATATTTACAGCTCGATCACAATTATAGTTCACACACACACACACACATGCAATCTCCTTATTGCAAAATTCACAATAGTATGAAGTGACTTCAAAATTATCATATTCATAATAATTTTATCACTCTAACTAATTTCAAATAAATTGAAATAATATTGTTCTTGCACTATGCATGTGCATCATGTTTATTCCAAGCATTTCATAATGCAATTAAACATTCATTCCAACAACTAATAAGTTAGAACCAAGAAATCCATATCTTTAATTTCATTAGCATTTTAATTCTCCATTTTACTCAGCATGCATTACAAAAGTCATTGCAATATTTCATACAGCAGGTTTCCCACCTTCTCTATACCACTTAGTGGTATCCATGCAAAGAATGCATTATTTCGAAACAATAGTTTTCAAATTCAATTGAAGGAATCCTTACCCAATTCCTCTCCTTTACCCCTTTTACCTAGGCTTACTGCCCGCCTTATTTACTTGGTTGTCATTACTAGTTCTTTCAGCTAAAGCCTTTTGATGCATCTAGTGAGTTGATGTAATGCCCTACTTGATCCCATTATCTTACATTAACTTTTTTTTTTTGAATAAGATTAAATCTATTAAAGGTACAAAAATAATGTTAGATGGAGGCACTGGCCTCTGCAGAACCTGTCTCAGAGTTTTTATCAAGTATTAGCAAACAGTAACTAAAAAAGGAGACTTCCCTCAAGGGGAAACTAGTCCAAAAATCTTGGTGAGAGCTGCCCACGCAGGGGAACCAGCTTGTAATTCCCATGTTTGAGAGTTTTTTGAGCAAAACAAAAATAAAAAAAGACCCCATATAACAACAATTACAACTGAAAACTACAAAAATGACCCCTGAGATGGTGACCGGGTGTCTAAGAACCTAAAAAAAGAGTCGTAGCCTGCTAGGTGTCAGCAGGTGGCAAAGGCTCCTCCACGATGAGACACTCGTAAGCATACAAATATTCGTCATCGTGTTGTTGTCCACTGGTCGTGGCTTCCGTCTGCGTCTTGCCACTTGGAGTGCTCGTCGCGACTGCCATATTCCCAGTACCACATGGGGTGTTGTTCGTCCTATTCAGAGCTTCTGGATCAGAGCGAGCAGTTTCTGTCCTATTCAGAGCAACACCCTGAGAGCTGCTATCATGAGTGTTCCACCTGCTAGTGCCAGTTCTGTCCGGAATGATGTTGTCCGGGACAACAGTGCGTTGAGGCTCCTCTCTAAAGGCGACAGAGATGGTGGCGATGATACAGGGGCGTTCCAGGGTGCATCTGAATTGAAACTGGGTGGAATGACAGGGATTCATCATTGGCACAGAGTCATCATGGGGGTACTAGGTTTCCTCATTACGCCGAAGGCCAGCCCTCTGGGCCTGCCTTCTGCCACTGCGGGTGTTGGGATTCCGACCCGTGCTGAGAGCAACAGTCGAAGGCGAGGAGGAATCCGCCTGAGCCGAGTCAGACGGGGACAACAAGGGAGGGCGAATTGCTCTCCCTCTACTACTTCCCCTACGGCTTCTCATTCTGTGCCTCAAGTGGGGCATATTTGCTTGGTGAATATTAGTATGCCGGGTGCTTGGAGGAGCAGGAGAGGGGATGGAATGTTTGTGGAGGCAGGGGAGTGAGGAATTCGATTATCAATGGTGGAATTAAGGGCTGAATCGGCAATTCTGTAGCAACAAAGCGGGTTGTGTGAGAAGTGGGCACCTTCGTTCATCTCAATGCAGCAGAGGAGCTGGCATCTTCTCCCCGTGGCTGTGCGAGAGCTCGGTTCTGCCGCAGCGGGGAGGAAATGACAGGCCAAAGGAGGCATAACAGGGGGAAGGCACTCAACATTCTCCATCTTAAGGACCAGAAGTAGGTAGACTCGGCTCTCTCCTGTCATTAAAGTTTTTCGGCTTTCAGGTAGCATTGAATCGCCATAAATTATGGCAGTGGGCATCTTGGTAGCAACACGGGTGGCTATGTGGCCATACCACTTGCCCGCCTGGATGAACAGCTCTGTACCTGCACAATTAATCACCCGCATCTGGGGGATCTTACATTAACTTATTAGCCTGCATGTTGAATGATTGATTTTTTTGCTTGATTCCAATAAGTATTATTAATATACGTACAAGATATGTGTATGCTAGATACATACCCACACCTCGCACAAATACATTAATATTCTAAAGCTTAAATTTTAGATCATAAAATAAACGATTAAGCTTGATTAATGACTAATCTTGATTAATGTTTAATTAACCTGAAAATATTGACTTATAATTATTAACTAATATTGATATATAACTATTATTAGATACATGTGAATTTGTAATTTTGTTTTACTAAAATGACTTAATATTAATATTTTATTATTTGTTATTATTTAATTTTTATCCATTTCCCACGATTTGACAAATTGCTTCCTCCAATTTATTTATGAATTAAATATTAATATTTCATTTCCCAATGTTTTCCAAGTTGTCTTCTCAAATTTATTTTTGGATAAGAAATGGGAAGGAGAGTCAAGGTTATTAAATTAAAATAATGGGAGCCTATTCATGGAATTAATGGTAGGTGGTTGAGGTGGATGAGCGAGAGAGACATAAAGGGAAGGGGGATGAGAGGAGAAGGAGGGATCCTTATTCTTTATTTTTGGCATTGGAGGATTTTATTTTGGGAGGAGGAATGTGGAGAATGAGAGGGGAGAGAATGGAGATAAAAGTGAGAGAACTCAAACTTGTATCTATTGGAGAGTATTAGTTGTAACTTGGACACACTACAATTGTTGTTAGAATTGGGTTTGGAGGGCTAGGGAACCAGTGGAGGTTTCTTGGGCTAGGAAGTCGAATAGACATTCATAGTTGGCAGGGTGGTAAATTTAGTAAGGTAGTCCCAACATAAGCACCCCAACCGAGCGACTGGATCGGGTATACTTCTGTTTTTTGTTTAATGTATTTAAATTGCTACAACTCAAATTCCTTACATGTTTAATATGCTATAAATCAAATTTTACTTGCATGTTATTATCAAATAATTATTGAGTTATAAACATGCTATTTTCCTTCTTATTGTTATTAAATTAAATGATAAATCATCTAGGTGGCTCCAAACACACTTAGAATTCAACATTGGCTATGGAAAAACTCAAAACTCAAAGTCCTCAGACTGAAGTGAAAATGTGACCAAATCGTAGTGGTCGTCACCCTAATTCCAACGGTGCAAACAACACTCAAATCCGAGTTTGTATGCTCAAGTTATAGATGGTAAAAGTTTTGGTCAAACTTGGCCAAGTGGCAAGCTTAACGAGGCAACGAATTGGCAGAGACCCGACGCATGAAATCCGGGCACCGGAATCAACAAATTTGCTGAATATTTAAAAAGCCCAATGACCCTTATTTTCGATAAAATAAAAAAATAACCAAGTTGTTGTAAAAACTGAAAAAAAAAATAATTAAAAGAAGGGGCGGGCTGGGCCCACCCACCCCACCGGTCACGTTATGTTATATTATATTTAATAAAAACAAAAATTGGGGTGGCGGGCCGCCATCCCCGCCACACCCCATAACAACCAACATATATTACAATAAAACTATATATACATGCATTTGTTGGGGACCGTATTATGATAACCGTCATGTTATACCGTTTAACAGTCAACATCGAGATCGACAGGATTCAAACTTGCTCGACCAATTGGTCGACCCACCCACGGGTAGTCCCACACAATATGTCAATTTTTTTATATATATTACGATGACATCACAAACCGTATAACAAACAACCATTGCCAGGTTTAAACCACCAGTCGGATCCACGACATAACAGTTAACCGCCAGCCTAAAACAAAATGCCGCCACTCCAAATAGAGGATCGCTATGGTTGGAACCCTCGACCTGTCTAGTCCAAACTTGACACTTTACCAATGGGTCAACGACCCCACTTGGTAAAGTCTGCCCAAAACATTACTTAAGAACTCAAATTCACCATTTAACCAGGGGCATGCTAGCAGAGGAGAGATGAAACCCTGAGCATAAGGAGGAGCGGACCCATGAGCCAGGGAATATGCCAAGATGCCAAAAAGATTCCCTTAGAGGGCCAGAGGTGCCATTGTCAGAATTTGACAAGTTGATAGCCATTTTTGCATGTTTTCTCTTCAAGAGTCTAACTGCGCAGTCAGAATCTCCATTTGAGTAGGAAAAATGTGGGTGTCCAACAATAAGGAATCTTTGGAGAATCTTGTGGAATCTAAAAGATTTCATTGGAGGCTAATTTTTGACCAAGGTAGAATGATGCCAACTTTATAATCATTTTTCATAGAATTTCATAGGGAGTGTAATGGTGTTCTCAGAATCTTCATTCGAGCAACGAATTTTTTGGCAATCTTTAGGAAGGAATCTTCAAGATGCTCGAGGGTCTAGAGTTTGACGGTGTTAGAAAGGGGAAAAATTTATAATTGTTTGACATGATTTCGTGCCACAAATTCAGCGGTGGTGTCCGTTTCAGCAACTGAGCTTTGCATTTTTCGGCCATCCTCGAAAGTGGAGGTAAATGATGTTGTTATGTCGTGTTTTTCTTCTGATTTGCCGAGATGATATTTTTGTTGATGAGATTCCTGATTACCATATGTTTACGTATACTTGTATGCCACATAATGTGAGATTTTATTAGCTTATCATGTTGAAGGAAGACCTATTTGAGTGAGAGTTCCTATAGGGAGAATGTCTTGTGGAGAGACATGCCACCCTTGTTGAGTGAATTTTCCCATATGAGTGAGAGTTCCTGAGAACGTCTCGTGTAGAGACATGCCACTCTGGTTGAGGGTATTTATCCTTGTAATGAAAAATATTATGCCATGTACATCATCATCATTTTGCAGCATTTAATGAAGCAACCTCCCCTCTCTTGACAGCAGGGTTCGGAGACGTAACCCACCTTGGGTGAACTCTGTTATTAATGTGTTTGTGTTCTTGTTTTGATGACTGTCATTATGTTTCATCTTCCCTAAAGCATGCACATTGTTGAAGAATCTAGGGAAAATAAGTGTAGTGTGATTCTTCTTAACCTTATAACAATTTGTGGAGTCTTTTACTTTTCTTTTTAGCTTAATCTTCTTCTTCTTATTAATGCATTTGTGTGTACTTCATCAAATTGCTATAAAAAACATAAGAGAAAGAACACAAGATGTTGGCTCTCTACCAAGGCCAAAACCTTTCTTCTCTTGAGAGGAAAACCCTTTAGTAAGTTTCTCTTACTGAAGCTTCTTATTTATCAATGCCAAATCCTAAACCCTTGACAAGAATATCCTCCAAGCACAAGTCAAGTCCTTCTTCTTTTATGCACTTTCTTCCCCGACACTTTCTTATTTCGGCACTTCATTCCCTGACACTTTCTTATTTCGGCACTTCATTCCCCGACACTTCGTTCTTATTTCAGTTGTTAGTAAACCTTGTTGCACTTACTCTAGAAGAAATACCTTTAATGAGACCCTTTCCTTGTGATTATCCCTTCCTTCTCTTCACAAGCCAACGAAATTGTATGACTGTAATGGGAAGGTTGTTATACTAGTAGAGACAACCTCCTTCTCTTGGCATGTGTGGCTGTAATAGGATTTAGAACAACCCTATTACCTTTGCTCTTCTTCCTTACTTCTTTGCTTGGGTGGGAGGCCCTTTAGGCCTATCTTTTAGCCCAAACAAATGAGAGATGTGATGCTGATATACTACTGTTGTTATGATCGCAAGAACCCTTCCTTTTTCTCGCACGTGTGGCAACATTTTCCCTAGAAATGGTCCTCTTGACTTCGATCTAGGCTTTACCTTCTTCGTTGCACTTGGAGGCCTCTCCTTTCTCCTTTGTTACCCTTTACTTACCTCTTTACTTCGCAGTTTTCAGAGATGTAAGTGAGTGTGTTTTGGTGGAGTGGACAACCTCTATATATAGAGGAATGTCCCTCCTTTTATGCGGACTAGAAGGCCGACTTGAGGACAATTTTCAGGCCAACTAGAAGGCCGACTTGTTGAGCTTACTTCGGATGGCTTCTTTGGTGGTGTAACATGCTTGAGGGAGCTTCTTTGATGGTTCCTTTGCATAGGAGGGGACTTGACTTTGCTTGGAGGTGACTTCTTTGACTCTTATACACAATGGAACATACCCTTAAGGTCTTTACCATAATTACTTCGACCTTTTGACTTACCTATAGCACTTTAACATGTGTTAAACCTACTTCAATGAGAAAGAAACTCATTGACATATATTATAAAAACAATATTTCTTTTCTTGAATAAATACAAATATAAAAAGTACATTTATGAAGATCGAACCTAGTTACATTTCCTTCAACACACATGTCATTGATTTATACTCTTTCATATGCAATTATGCTAACATCACAAAAGTAAAAGATTTTGGTTAATTCCGGTCGCTGAATAGATTGAGATCAATTTTGGTATTAGAGTGGTCTTCTCGCTAATGTGAATTGCGAGTGTGAATGATTAAACGCACAACTAGAAGGAAAATGGAGAACACCAAATATCTCTATGAGGACCTCCTTAAAATGGCACGCATAGTGGACATAATGTATGAATATTATGAGAATAAAATGGCAAGAGAGGAACGAGAGAAAGAAACAGAAAATGATGATGCTACATATACCCCCTCGAGTGTACATTCATCTTCTTCATCGTCTTCTCATCATTCAGATGAGGAGATCAATTAGGGCCTTCAAGAAGAGAATGTTGAGTTGAGGAGACTTATACGAGAAGAGAAAGAGGAGAAATAGAGACTGCAGCTTTAACTACGAGCCACAGAAGAGGCCCTAAAAGAGTTGAAGCACAATGAAGGCTTAGCGAACCCATCATCACCTATTTCAAAATTGATAGCTGAGGTAAACACTGTTGATAGTTCTTTAGTTTATTTTTCACATGACACTATTTCCATTGGAAACATGGAGGTAACCATTTTAGGAACTGACATGAGATTCCTTACCAATATGGGGTATAAAGGAGGAGGACTTGGTGTTAATGGCCAAGGAATGACTCAACCATTGGAAGTGGTACAAAGACCTTGATTCACAGGTTTGGGATACACTAAAGGAGAGTTCTCAAAAGTGTCAAAATCTCCCAAGACATTGTTGAAACTATCGAGGAAAGAGGATGATGGGGACACATCACAATCCCCCCATGACAATGCACATTGAAGAGGAAGAGCTAAGGCAAGCTCTCATCGCCAGGGTTGCACCAGAGACAATCAAGAGAGGTATAAACAGTCTCAATATTCTAGATTTCATTTTGATTACAAGAATATTGTTAATGATGAATAAAAATCATGGCATAGAAAACTGTGTAGTTTTTGTGGTTTATATAATCATGTGGTTGTTGAGTTCTGGAAGAGAATGGAAACAAGAAAGAGGATGAGGCGTGAAAGGAATTATCCACATCAGGGAAGGAAGAATATTATGAAAGTATGGAGGAAGAAGACTTTTTGTAGTCATTGCAACAGAGGTGGTCATCAAAGAGCCATATGTTGGAGTCTCCACCTAGAGCAACGTCTTAAGGACAAAGCACTCGTGTAAAACCCAGTTGGAAAAAATTTTCGACAAGCAAATCTGCCACAGGGAGATGATGATCCATTCACTTTCATGTGTGAGAGATGGTTTTTCTAGATATGGTAGCTTGTAATGGGCGCATTTTGTGAATCACATGTTGTGATTTAAACTGTAAAAGTGATGATGTGTTTTCCATCGCTTATTAAAGCAACAATGATGTTTTTGGCCTTATGTTGATAACTTGGGTCTTGAATTCTATTCTGATGTAAACTTGACCAAAGAGTATGTCTTATAAACTATTGGCAAGTATGGGGATTCTTGGGTCACGTTTGGTCATTGAGAATCTAATTTGCAAAGATGTACTATAGGTTTGCAGAGAATGCAGGCATCGGTCCATCACATATGGCTCTGAAGGACAAGGGTGAAGGAGAAAGAAGGGTGACCTATCAGGACACTTGTGATACAAACAATATAACACAATAGTTGCAGATTATGTTCATGGTTTTGGAGGACCAAAATCTCCTTAGTGGGGAGGAATGATCCAGGTGGCTTTTGACACACTAAGAATTCAACAGTGGCTATGGAAAACCTCAAAACTCAAAGTCCTCAGATTGAAGTGAAACCAACACCAAATTTTAGAGCTCATCTCCCTGATTCCAAAAGTGTGAACGACACTAAAATCCGAGTTCATATGCTCAAGTTATAGTTCATAAAATTTTTGGTCAAACTTAGCGAAGTGGCAGGCTTAATGAGGCAACGAATTGGTAGAGACCCGACACACGGAATCCAACCACCGGAAACTGCAAATTTGTCGAATAGTTAAAAATCCCAATGACCCTTATTTTCGACAAAAGAAAAAAATAACCAAGTTGTTGTAAAACAAAAAGGGGGGGGGGGGGGGGGCAGGTTGGGCCGACTGGACCCACTGACCTCACGTTATGTTATATTATATTGAATAAAACTAAAAATCGGGGTGACGAGCTGCCACCCCCACCACACCCCACAAAACCAACATATATTGCAATCAAACTATATATAAATGTGTTTGTTGGGGACCGTATTATGATAACTGTCATGTTATACCGTTTAACGGTCAACACCGGGACCAGTGGGATTCGAACCCGCCCGACCAGTTGGTTGGCTGGTCCATGGGTGGTCCCACACAATACACCAACAATTTTTATATATATTACGACGACACCGCAAACTGTATAACAAGCAACTATTTCCAAGTTTAAACCGCCAGTCGGAGCTGCATTGTAATAGTTAACCACCAACCTAAAACAAAAAACACGCCATTCCAAATGGGGGTCGGTAGGGTTGGAACCCCCGACCTACCTAGTCCAAACTTGGCGCTTTACCAACGGGCCAACAACTCCACTTGGTAAAGTTCGCACAAAACATTACTTAAGAACTCAAATTCGCCATTCGACCGGGGGCAAGCTAGTGAAGGAACAGTGAAACCCTAACCAGAAGGAGGAGCGGAACCATGAGCCAGGGAATATGCCAAGATGCCAAAAAGATTCTCTTAGAGGGCTAGAGGTGCTAGTGTCAAAATTTGACAAGTTGATAGTCATTTTTGCACGTTTTCTTGTAAGGAGTCTAACCATGCAGTTAGAGTCTCCATCCGAGCAGCATAAATTTAAGTGTCCAACAACAATGAATCTTTGGAGAATCTTATGGAATATAAAAGTTTCACTTGGTGGCTGACTTTTTACTAAGGTAGAATGATGCTAACTTTATAGTGATTTTTCATAGAATTTCACAGGGAGCACAATGATGTGCTCAGAATCTTCATATGAGTAGTGGATTTTTCAACCATTTGGAGGAAGGAATCTTCAAGATGCCTGAGGGTCCATAATTTGTCGGTGTCAAAAAGGGGCAAAGTTTATAGTCGTTTGACATGATTTTGTGCCACGAATTCAATGGTGGTATGAGTGATGGACGATGGATGGTATTTTTAAAGCGCCATAAGTGGGGTCATTTTTGTTGTAGTATGGAAGGAAGTGTTATAACACCATTCAGCCATAGGCAATCACTTGACCCATTGTCTTTGTTTATCATATACAAAACAATGAAGATATCCTTCCAAACATTTGTTCACTATCTCAGTTTGCCCATCATATTGAGTATGATAAGATGAGTTATCAGCTAATTGAGTACCAAGATAAGAAAATAATTCCGTCCAAATATTTCTCGTGAAAATGGGGTCTTGGTCACTTATAATAATCTTTGGGTTTACATGTAGCTTTTAAATTGTTTCCATAAATGCAGTAGCAACTGTATAGACTTTAAAAGGACGAGATAATGCACAAAAGTGTGCAGATTTGGTAAGTCTATCAACTACTACCATGATGCCACTCTTTCCTTCAAACTTAGGTAAACCTGTATTAAAATCCATTGAAACCTCCTCCCAATGCTGACTTGGAATGGCTAAAGGTTGTAACAAAACGAAGGTCTTAATTGTCTCAACTTTATTTTGTTGGCAAACTAAAATTCTACCACAAACATCTAAATATCAGATTTAATGCCATCCCGAAAAAAATCTTTTTTGACATTGTGGCAAGTTTTTAAAAATCCCAAGTGCCCTCCTAAGGGGGAGGTGTGCAATTCCAAAATATTCTTTTCTTTGAGTTGGGAATTCTTATAAAGATATAAGCGATCTTTGTACCATAATGAACAATTTTTCCAGATAAATGTATCAGATATATTAGGTTCTTGTTGCAACTTTTGAATGAGTGTCCACACCTCTTCACCATTATTCCATTCATCCCTTGCTTCAGTTATCAAATCAGGTTAGATAATAGAAATGGAACCAAACAATGCTTCCACATCCTCATCGTTTCTCGAGAATGCATATGCAACAACATTTTGCTTCCCTTTTTTGTAGATGATTTCAAATTCACAACCCAACATCTTTGTGACCCATTTTTGTTGCTTTTCTAAAGATAATCTTTGTTCCAAAAAGTATTTAAGACTACCATGATCTATTTTTACCTCGAAGTGTCTTCCCATTAGGTAAGGTCGCCATTGCTTTAGCGCATGTAGTATTACCAACATTTCCTTCTCATAAATAGGTTTGTGTAAATACTTTCCCTTGATTGGATGAATTTAAAAAGCATTGGGTCTTCCTTCTTGCATTAAAACAACACCAATACCATTTCTTGAGGCATCACATTCCACAATAAAGGTTTCTGTGAAGTCCGATGTAGCTAAGACCGATGCTTGACACATTGCCTCTTTAAGATGTTCAAAGGCCTTAGTTTCTTCTGGAGTCCAAGAAAATGCATATTTCTTTAGTAATGTTGTTAGATGTGTTGCTAGTCTCCCATAATTATTAACAAACTTGCGATAATACCTTGTCAACCAAAGAAACCGTCGAAGATGCTTTAGGGTTGTGGCGATTTTCCATTCCTTAATGACTTTAATTTTGTTAGGGTATACCTTAACATCCTCATGAGATACAATATGGCCCAAATATTCCACCTCCTGTACTCCAAAAAACCATTTGGAGATTTTTGAATATAATTGTTTCTCCTCCAATAGTTTGAGTACCCTGTCAACAAGTTGAACATGATTTTTCCAAGACTTGATGTAGATTAGTATATCATCAAAAATACTAAAACAAATTTTCGAAGGAAAGGTTTGAAAATGGAATTCATCAAACCTTGAAATGTGGAAGGTGCATTAGTGGGGCCAAAATGCATGACCAATAATTCACAATGAACTTCATGAGTCCTAAATGTCGTTTTAGGAATGTCTTCAGTATTCATTCTAATTTGATGATATATTGAACGAAGATCCAACTTAGTGAAGTAAACTGCTCCATGTAATTTGTCCAACAATTCATTCATGACAGGAATGGGGAATTTATCTTTAACAGTGAGCTTGTTGAGCTCCTTATAATCCAGACACATATACCATGATCCATCCATACTATTGGACTAGAGAAAGAACTTTGACTAGGTTGAATTATATTGATCTCTAGCATTTCTGCAACCATGCGTTCAATTTCTGTAAGGCTTAATGTTTGGAGGAACACTTCCTAGAATCAATTGAATAGCATGATAGTAATCATGAGTAGGTGGGAGGCCTTTAGGAGTCTTAACTACCTTGGAATGATTGTCCAAGGATTTTTGGAGATCTAGAGAAATATATGATATCGATGTTTGAACCTCTAGTGAGTGTAATTGTGCAATTATGCCGCGTGGTTCTTTCTTCAAAAGCTTTTTCATGCCATTAGAGATGATTATTTTCCATTAGAGAATTTTTGAGGTCTAAAATGGGCCTCCTAAGGAATATTATAAAAATAATAGTGGAAATAATAAAATAAGATTAAATTACATCATCAAATTTTAGATGAGTACTCAGCTTATCTCCCTATGTTTTTACTCAAATTTCGAGCAGGAGTAATGATTGGATGCAAAATTTAATTCCTCATTCAAAGAGTATCCATGTTGCATACTTTTGATGGACCTTTTTACACAAAAAGTGAGAAATACATGAAAAAACATGTTTACAATCATATTTTTCATGTATTTCTCATTTTTTGTGTAGCGGAGTCTATTGAAAGTATGCAACATGGGTATTCCTTGGACGAGGAATTAAATTATGCATCCGAAGAGTGCTTCCGCTCAAAATTTGAGTAAAACCATAGGGAGATAAGTTGATAATATGAGTTGAAAAAAGTAGTTTTTTTTTTATTTTTTAATCTTTTTATTTTTTTACTCCAAAAATGGTGAATCATCCCCAATGATTAACATCATCAACTTGAATCCTATTAGTTCTTATAAAGTTTTTTTGGTTGTATATTTTTTTAGGCCCATTTTAGTCCTCAAAATTTGTCTAATGTCTGGTTTCCCTACAATACCCCTTAATTCAATTTCATTTCCTTCCTAGAAAAGTGCCAAGAAAAGTTCTTTAAAATTAAAAGTTATCATCCCCAAAGATTGTAACCATTGGACTCCTAGTACAACATCAACACCACTGATTGGAACAGTAAGAATTGGAATATTCAGTACATATTCCTCCATGGTTAGCTTGATATTATGGCACTTTCTAGAGCAATTTATAGTTCCTCCATTTGCAACCATTGCTTGACACTAGTGTTGGATATAGAAAGAAATTCAACTCCTTTGCTATCTTACAATGAATAAAATTATGGGTACTACCCGAATAAATCAACATTATTACCTTTATTTCTTGATACATCCTTATATATTGAGAGCTCAAGGAGTGGTAATTCCCGCCAATGCATTACAAGATATGATCAGATTCATTTCTTCTTTCATTGGAGTTAGTTCCTGGTGTATATCTTGTTCTTTTGATGTTTCTTGTTCTTTTTCTTCATCCTCTTCACAATCTATGTAAAATAATTTATTCTTAACACACTTATGACCTCCAATGTATTTTCTATCACAACTGTAACAAAGCCCTTTTGCTCTTTTTTCCTCCAATTGTTATAGTGTCAACCTTGTAGGTTGGGGAAGGCTAGGAGCAACAACCCTTCCATCTTTAGATTTGTGAGTCATATACTTCATTGTTGCCATAATTTTTCTTTCAACTTTTCTTGCCACCCTAAATGCCTTCTCCAACAAATTAGGCTCCCAAAGGCGAACCTCATGTTGGATGTTATCCTTTGAAGTCCCTATGAAGACATCAATCCTATGCTCCTCTAGAATATTAGTTACCCTTATATTTAATTTTTGGAAATTTTCAATGTGCTCCGCCATTGAACCCTTTTGTTTGAGATTTATCAATTGACTAAAGAAGGTGTTGCTCTTTGTATCCTCATAATGTGTTATCCTTTCCTCCATAAAAATTAACGAAGTGACAAGTGGTTTACAGAACAAAGCCATTGATACCATACAAACTGATTGGGTTCTAAATATAAAGATGCAATGCGTACCTTTTGTGTGTGTTCACATCATGTATATCAAAATATTGCTCCATTTGTAGTATCCATGTTACAGGATCCTTGCCATCAAACTTCCTCATATCTATATTTGGAATGTGGCGGGTCTTAAACCCAACATTAGAGTCTCTAAAATCATAATTCATATTCATCTTTACTCATCATGATTTTCATGGATTAGCTTGTCACGAGTGGGAAGGCTTTCTTCTAGCAACTTTGCCAAACCTTCCTTCAACCCTTCTATATTGAAATTCATCATTGCTTCCAATTATGTTTTTAAACCACCATTCAAAAATACCATGTCCCTTTTTATACCATATATCTTAACATTCATCATGGCTTCAATTTTTTATTTTTTATTCTTTATTTTATTTTTTATTTTTTTTGTGACTTTTTGTGAGAGCGAAATTTGTTGCACTTGGTCTTGTAATTCCGATATATTATGATGCATTCCTTCCTCTTCTTCATGCGTCATAGTAGAGATTTCTTGTTGCTTACCAGGTGTATCCATTTTTTTTTTGTTTCAAGGCATTATGGAATCAAACAATGATATATATGCTTCAATATTCCATTTGAATCATTTCAAACTGATTTTTCAAACAAAAGTTATGCAAAATTTATTAAAAAAAAAACACACAACTTTTTCTTATTTTTAGTAACTCGATCTTGAAACTTTTGTATCTCTACAGTTTCGGCATCCTAAGGTTAGAAATTCGGTCTTATGGTATAAATATTAGTCTTCTTTCCAACTTTACCAGCCATACCAATATTGGCTTCTTCAATATAAAGTTATTCCAAATCTCCCACGATGCCCTAATTATGGACTGGTTCTATAGAGCGAACTTGTATGGGACACCACATATCACTGTTTAAAGTTCTATCTCGAAATTCATACAAGAAAAACTAAAGTCTATTCAATTTCAGTCACTTTTTACGAAATTCAAAGATGATGCTTGATAAGAAAGTTATGACATTTTTCCTTAGGTCACTTGTTTGAGACTAAATTCTAGAGCATGCAAAAACCCTAACTTCTTCAGACCGTATCTCAGAAAGTATAACAAACCAATATATGAAATTTCTACATGAAGTTCACCAAGATTTTGGCTCCGCGTGGTCAAAATTTCAACTTCTGAAGCTTCATATAAACAAAATTATAGAGAAAATTTCAAGATGGCATGTCTGAAGAATCTAAACCCTAGAATCCAAAGCTCTGATACCAACTATTATGTAACCATATCAAAAAATAAAATAAAATATAGATCAATGACTTGAAAAATAGCCTATTCGAGGGGGAAGCCTCCTTTACATCACAAAAATGAACAATTCTTGGATGATACAAATGACAATACCTCCTTGGTATATATAAGAGTGTAAGGGGTCATAATATAATCAGAGCCTACATAACAATAATAATGCAAGGACACAACAATACAAATAGTGGTCTTTTATGGGACACAAAAATAAACAATATGGGGGCTAAATGGGCACAACAATAACAATAGGTGGCTACACTAACAATAACAATAAAGGGTCTACACTAGTATTATAGGGACCTAACAAAATGTTTCTTTGGTGGAATGTTAGAAGACATAAAGCCATTCACTGGATCCATTTAATTGTATAAATATTTTGCGTGCACCACCTCTTTGAAGTTTAAGGATGTAGCCTATACCCTAACTTTAACAACAAATTATTGGTTTACATATAATCTGCATTTATAGTAAGTTTTCAAAGACGAAAGAAAAATAATTTTCTATTCAAATTCTAGTAAAATACTCCACAGTCTAGATGCATTCGCTCCTTTGGTTCCAAACAAACTTTCCACCCAATCATGTGGAAGCCCAACCACTCTAATTACTCGCTTCAATGGCTTGTGGAAGCACATATCATCACTCTCCTCTTTCTAAAAAATTGACCCATTTTCCTCCAAATTCTAAATATCCTCCCAAAGGGAAAGGATAACTCCTCATAAACGCCCTCCTCTTGTTGTAACTCACCCCATTTAGTGGGGCATGTTTCCCTAATTTATGTCATAAACCATATTCTCGCAGTGCCATCTTAGTTCCTAATTTTTTGCGAGAAAGTTTGGCCTTGGATTCCATGAAATCTTGAAACTTCACATTCTTCCTCGAGAAAAAAAAAAAAAAAAAAGATTTATTCAACATCAATTCACATAAAGAGATTGATTGTTGTAGGGTTGAAGCAATAAGTAGCCATTCAACAACTCTTGTTTGCTTTTTTAATTCCTCCAAATTCTCAATGTCCTCCCAAAAAGAGAAGATAACTCCTCATAAACACCCTCCTCTTGTTGTAACTCACCCCATTTAGTGGGGCATGTTTCCCTAATTTATGTCACAAACCATATTCTCGCAGTGCCATCTTAGTTCCTAATTTTTTGTGAGAAAGTTTGGCCTTGGATTCCATGAAATCTTGAAACTTCACATTCTTCCTTGAGAAAAAAAATGGATTTATTCAACATCAATTCACATAAAGAGATTGATTGTTGTAGGGTTGAAACAATAAGTAGCCATTCAACAACTCTTGTTTGCTTTTTTAATAGATAAGAGTAAGGGCAGGTAGGTCACTTGGATTTACTCAAAAAATTTAACGCGGAGAAATAATGGTGAACCATTCTCTCTCTAACTATCTGTCCGATCCATGGAACCCCTTTAACATAACGTGGAACCCATTTAATGCTGAAAGTGACAACAAAGCTAACAGATGTCCCCTCCTCCATGACATTAATTCCATGTTTGATATCTATTCTTCATTATTTGAGATATACATGGAATAACCCCGAAGCGAGTCTTGTGAAGAGAGGACACGCTGGCTCCACGTATGTAAGTCCATGCATGTCGACCAATGTAAGTTTTTTTCAACACGAAAAAAGCTATATATTTGTATTATATTTATCAAAGTAGATTGTACAACAGTATACAAATATATGAGGATCAAAGCCACATAAAGTGGAATGGACAAAGAAAATATATCTTGTTCAGCTATATATAGTTCATATGGAGAAATATATAAATATATGCCCAATGGATAAGAAGGAATCTGACCAATGTAAGTTATTTATTATGTTCACTGTAAACATACAAGTTGAGTAGTGTAAGTTATTTCTTTATATTTTTATTTTACTTTATTTATATATTTTATAGAGTTGAAATGATAAAAAATTATATTTATATTTATTTAAATAAAAAATTAAAGATTAAAGGCATGTTTACCCTTTTCATTGATGAATTCTGCTTCCACTTGTGTTCTATTCTTTCTAGGAACAAAAAAACAACCTTGTGACCATGATTTGGCTTGATTCCTCTCTGGAACAACTCTCTTTGGAATAACAAAACAACCCCGTGACCATGATCGGGCTTGATTTCTCTCTTGTCCATGAGATAGATTCAATCTCAAATGGTTAAGGTAAAAAATTCAAACTTAAATTCAAATTCTCTCGACACAACTCCTTTTTCTCTCTTTTTATTTTTATTTTTTGTTGATATTTTTTATTACAATTTGTTCATTTTTTTCACTTAAAATACATTTTTCACCCGTGGAAAACTTGAACCCGTGATTTGAAAGTACCCATGTCCTCACTAATTCCAAAATCACCAACTGACGCAACTCCTCTCAACGTAGTTTCCATTTAACATTAGGGCAAGATGGGCACCATATCTAGCTATATTGGAGACTGAGCACATATTATATCATCACTGGTTGTATATTGATGTCTAAATCCAATTTTTAACCTGCTGGAAAAGTTCAGCTTCAATTTTAGGTTGAATAAAATGGATATGCAAACTTCAGCCTTCTTAATATAGTCATATATATATATATATATATATATATATAAAAGTGTGTATATTTTTTTTTTCAGAGAGAAAATCATCATATATTATATTAAGAAAATATAATGAGCTGTTACATAAAAAGCCAAAACATTCCGGCCGGCTGATCCTGTATATATCCTGTAGATAATAGCTGTAGACTAGCAGATGCTAGAAAATCTGGGCATATAACAAGATTGAGCTGATACAAAATCCATATGTCAAAACCATATATATCAAAACATATCCTTGATAATCATCCAAAAAGGAGAGAAGATTTCTATGAAATAAGATCCACATAGAGCACAGAAGAAAAACTGTGAGAGAAGAAAAGAAAATTCCTGAGAAGAAAGAAATCATGAGAAGAAGAGCCAACATTATCAAGCCGGACCAAGCATAGCAGATATATAAACCAGCACAGAGGCAATAGGAGCCTTGGATTCCTGAAAGATGCAGGCATTCCTCCATTTCCAGTTGAAAGGTTATTTGTGTATTATATATTTTTAAAAAAGAAAATTTTATATATAAACAAGTGTTACATAGTAGCTTCTCTCTGCCGCTTAGTATAAAAATAGTGAAATTATAAATATATTAAAATAATTAGTTACTATATTTTGTAAAATATGCAAATTAAAAGGTATAAAATTTACAAATTTTTCCAATCAACTCTAAATTAATATAAGTTTGACTACAAACTCAATGCAATATCCATGCCTGGCAATTAATACAAGTTTGACTACAAACTCAATGCAATATCCATGCATGGCTACACAGATAATAAATTTGGGGCTGCCTATTGTTCTATACTAACTATACTTTATAAAATATGCAAAGTAAAATGGTAGAAAATTTACAAATTTTTCCAGTCAACTCTAAATTAATATAAGTTTGACTACAAACTCAACGCAATATCCATGCCTCGCAATTAACATAACTTTGACTACAAACTAAATGCAATAAATTATAGAAAATTTACAAATTGTTTCACTCAACTCTAAATTAATATAAGTTTGACTACAAACTCAATGCAATATATATGCCTGACAATTAATATAAGTTTGAGTACAAACTCAATGCAATAATTTGGGGCTGCATATTGTTCTATTCTAACTATACTCTGTAAAATATGCAAAGTAAAATAGTAGAAAATTTACAATTTTTTCGAGTCAACTCTAAATTAATATAAGTATGACTACAAACTCAATGCAGTATCCATGCCTGACAATTAATATAAGTTTGACTACAAACTCAATGCAATATCTATCCAGGGCAGCATAGATAATAATTTTTGGGTTGCCTATTGTTTTATACTAAACAATAAGTTATTAATGGTTAGTTAACAGTTTATGGAAACATGTTTATGGTCAAAATCATGAAACATTTAACAAAGTTTAAAAAATTATAACAATTTAAGAAATCATGTTTATGGTCAAAATCATGAAACATTTGACAAAGTGTGAAAATATATTTTTCAAAAACCATTTTTGAGAAATTTTACTAATATTTATTTAGATGTGCGTGTTTATTTTAAAAAAAATTATTTAATTAAAATTAAAATTAAATAAATAATTAATTTTGATGTGAGTATGAAAGGTAATTTTTTGATAAATTTTTGGAATAAAGTTTTTAAAATTTTAAATTAATTATTAAAAATTATTAAATAAAAAATAAAGGTTTATTTTGGAAAAAAAACTTAAAGTCAAGACCTCTGTAATTCTAAATGTTAATATGTTCTAACTTTTAAGTATGGGGGATTTACGCAGTGCATTATATTAGATATCATTTTTTTTTGGGATTCAACTGCGTTAAGTAAGTCATTCAAAGTATGACCATTTCCATGAGAGGTAGTCGTAAAGTGACTAATTTCTCCTGATTTTTGAATAGTTCACTTAGCACTCATTGCATCGGGTGATGCTCACAGGGGTGAAGAAGTGAGATTGAAACTAGTGAAATGTGGAGAACGAATCACATAGCATCAATCATCACTTCCGAAGCTTACACCCGGTAACCAGGACTTTTATAATTTCATAACCAAAATTTTTATAATATAAAATATTAACATAGAAAAACATTTATATATATATATATATATATATATATATATATATATAACAAATGCCTCAAATGTATTTTAACAATGCCTTCTCAATAAATAAATAAATAAATAAATAAATATATATATATATATATATATATATATAACATGTGTTTTATCAGTTCCTTCGCAAAAGTTTCAATATAGTTGAATATTAACGTATCCTCAAAAGCTGTGAAAGGTTTACATATATAAATACACCGCCCCATGACCTAAACTGGTATTTGTTTGAATGTTTGTGTGAACGAAGTATTTGTAAATGTTTTTGACCAGTGGTTTTCCATCATTTATTGAATTAATTGAGATTAACTGTAAGACTGTACAACACATTTATTATATTCTTGATTTTTGTGCTTGGCCAACTTGGCCTTCTGTTAACGTGTTATACACAGATCTCAATGCAAAGGTCAGATAGTTTAATGTTATGGTTTAGTATCATAGTATATGTATGATTGAACACTGATTTCATTATATTTGTTATATGCAATTATGTGAAATTAAATTAAATGACTGATGGGTGGCAATTTCATAATGTTGCAGGGTGTGTTAAATAAGATATTTGTGAATAAAATTTGCAAATAAACAATTAATTGCATTAGAGATAAATTTAAATAACTTGTATTAGAGATAACTTGTCCTGACGATGAACCACACTGGTTGGTTCGAAACGTGTCGACAAAAGATTGGTTATGTGATTTTGCCGAAGATTATCTAAACAATTAAATAAAATAATTAGTAAAAATATAAAATTAATTGGTTAAAGTTACACTTTAGTTTATTGAAAAATATTTCATAATTTGACTGAATTAATATCAATTCAATCTCATACTTATTGCGATTATCTCTGCCTTGGCCTCGCGACAGAGATAATAAGGGGTAATTAACTTAATTTAAGTAATTGAGTATAATATATATATATATAATCACGACCAACATTAAATAGTTGGAATAACATGTTTATAAATGTAAGAGTTACTTGAGACATTCTTTACACTCGGAAGAATAAATATGTTTTTCAAGAGTTACTAAGAGTTATTTCCCACTATAATTTATGCAATTTATTCTATAAATTTAGATAGAAGTAAATATGGAAGTGTGTAGATTTAGGTTAGTGCCCACCAAAATTTATGCAAGTTGTGGCAGAAAATCTACATAGAAGAATTATTGATGTTGTAATCAAAGAGAACCTAACTATGTGTTCAAGAAGGTTGTAATCTCCTATTAGGTTAAGTCCACATAAAAATAAATAAATAAATAAGATAAGATAATAAAAAATACAGAAACAAAATGTATGAATACTTAAGACACTTACACTAACCATTGTGATTTTCCAAATTTTGATTTTATCACTACATGATTAAAAAACTTTAGTGATTATATGTTCAAGTAGTTTATATTTATGTCAAGGGTACTACAAATATACTGAAGGATAGGTATATATATTAGCATATGTATGTATATATTGTGTAAAAATGGGTTATTCATAAGTACTTAAATAAATGCCTATAATGGAAGGTAAGTTTTAAAGGAGTTGTCTTTAGTGCGACATTTTGGACTTTCCGGTGCCAGAATCCGGCATAAAAATTTGAGGTAAAATCTTGATTTGTGTTTTTTAAACTAGTTTTTTTCACTGTATATATGGATTTAGCACCTTGAAAAACCCCTAGGGCATTTGGATTGTGCACGGTTACCCATCAAACTTGTGATTTCAATAAATTTCTGTTGGATTTTAGAGAAATTAGACCAGAAAAACCAACGGGGAAAACTTTCAAAAGTCGCATTAAAAACAACTCGAATTTAAAATGAATAATATGAGATTTAAATGTACAAGCTATCAATAATTTAAATATATTATATTGACTATAATTTCATGTTGACTATAATTTCATGTTAGTCTAGATGAACAAAAAAAATAAAATCCATTATAAAATACTAAGGAATTAAAAATCTAAGTTGAAAATGCTCCTTGATAATTATACATCTATCCTTATAAAAAACAATTGTCAGAGTGGCAGTGGTATTATAGGTGTTATGTTTTCCTTATGAGTAGGGCGCTAATAAATGTTAGAAAAATATTATATATATGACAGAGAAATGCAAGACATATGATATGCTGAAAAACACAAACACATAAAACCAGAGAGACACAGATATACGTGGTTCACCCAGTTTGGGCTACGTCCACCCTGAACAGCCAGTGCTTCCTTTCTATTATCTAGCGAAATGAAGAGACACAACCTATAACAAATCCGCTGTAATATCCTTTGTTTTCTCTCATAGTCTCACCTCTCTGTTTCTCGCTCGGAGAATACACATCTATTACACAGCCTCAATACAATACCCTCATGCAAAGAGAGGGGTTGCCTTCTAGGGCAAAAAACCCTAAACTAAACATAAATTCTACCGTTAGATCATCCGCCTAATGAATGGCCCAGATTGACTAGAAATTATTATACTTTTACAGGGCAATTTTACATCTGTTTTTAGCTTCGGAGACGCTGCCCCCAAAACCCCCGTCAGGGGATCGCTGGCCCTTGGACCCCCCAGCTGGGGGGGATGGGCCCCCCCGAACCCTCGCGAGGGGGACAAGTTCCCCCCGCACCCCCCCCCCCCCCCGTGTGGAGGGGTGTACAATCTTCTTAGGGTATACATCTGGCTGAAAACAAAGACATTTAAATAATCATGCTCCACACCCAACAATCTCCCACTTGGAGAATGATTGTAGCAACTCCACCGTTGCTTCATTTGTTGGACAATGACTCCTCTTTGGACCTCGTTGTTTCTCATCTTCATTGTCATCCTTGAAGACCAATTGAAACTGAGCATATTCTCAGTTTCTCCCTGGTCACAACTTTTGTTAACATATCTGCAGGATTCTGGCTAGTGTGTATCTTTTCCAGCTTCAACTCTCCATCTTCCAACACTGATCGTATGAAATGGTACTTGAGCTGTATGTGTTTAGTCTTGGAATGAAATGCCGAGTTCTTTGCAAGATGAATGGAACTTTGGCTATCACTGAATAACGTGCCCATATCATGCTTCTTACCCAATTCATCCATAAACCTTTGTAACCAAATCATTTCTTTACTAGCCTTTGTTGCATCAACATACTCTGCTTCTGTTGTTGAAAGTGCAACAACATTTTGGATTTTTGAAACCTAACTAATAGTTGTTCCACCTACAATAAATACATATCCTGTAGTGCTCCTCCTGTTATCCCTATCACCTGCCATATCTGCATCAACATATCCCTGTAGAGAAATGTTTGAACCACCAAAGCATAATGCTTGATTTGTGGTACCTCTCAAATATTTGAGAATCCATTTTATTGCCATCCAATGTTCTTTTCCTGGATTGTTCATGTACCTGCTTACAACTCCCACTGCATGTGCAATATCAGGCCTTGTGCAGACCATTGCATACATTAAGCTTCCAACTGTTGATGCATATAGAACTTTAGACATATAATCCATGTCTTCATGGGTCTTTGGGCACATCTCCTTACTAAGTTTGAAATGGCTAGCAAAAGGTGTACTAACTGGTTTTGCATTGTGCATATTAAATCTTTTCAACACCTTTTGTATGTACTCATTTTAAGACAATGTTAATTTGTGATTTTTCCTGTCTCTAGTTATTCTCATACTAAGGATTTGTTTTGCAGCTCCCAAATCCTTCATTGCAAATGAATTTACTAATTTTCTTTTGAGCACATTTATTTTCTGCATGTTAGACTCTGCAACAAGCATGCCATCTACATACAATAACAATATAATATAGTTGCTATCATTTTGCTTTTTCAGATAAACACAATGATCAGAGTGACACCTAGTATAACCTTGTTCAGACATAAACTTGTCAAATTTTAGATACCACTGCCTTGGAGCCTGTTTTAAGCCATACAAGCTCTTTTTCAACTTGCACACTATTTTCTCCTTCCCTTTTACCTCATATCCTTGTGGCTGTTGGATATATATCTCTTCCTCCAAATCTCCATGGACAAAGGCTGTCTTTACATCTAACTGCCAAAAATGCAAATCTTCAACTACTACTAGACTTAAATAGTTCTGATTGAAGTCATTTTAACAACAGGAGAAAATATTTCATCAAAATCAATACCTTTCTTCTGTGCAAACCCCTTCACCACAAGTCTAGCTTTGTACCTCTGTTTTCCTCCGTCTTCTTCCTTCAGCCTGTAAACCCATTTATTCTGCAATGTAGTTTTATCTGCAGGCAACCTGACTAAGTCCCAAGTCTGGTTATGCATTAAGGAGTCGATCTCTTCTTCCAAGGTCAACTCCCACTTCTTCCTTCTTTCAACCTATATTTCTTCTTCATAACATTCGGGTTCACTAAAATCAGTCAACAATAAATAATATAATGAAGGAAAGTATCATTCAGGGGGTATACTTATCCTGGTAGATCTTCTAACACCACTTTCATATGTTTGGGGTGCCTGTTGTTGTTGTGGTGGTGGTTGTTGTTGTGGTTGTTGATTATTATTATTTTCAGGCACCTTTACTTCTTCAATGATCTCATCAAAAATTGTGTATTCCTTGTTTTCTTTTTCCTGTTTCTTTTCCTGCAACTGATTCTTATACAAGACCTTTTCATTGAATATTACATCTCTGCTCCTAATGAGTTTGTGATTTTCTTAATCATATAAGCGATAACCAAAATCATTAACACCATATCCAATAAAGGTACATTTATTTGATTTGCCTCAAACTTTGTTCTATTTTCTTTATTAATATGGATAAAGGCCTCACAACCAAAAGACTTTAAAAAAGAGTAGTTTACCTTTTTACCTATCCATGTTTTTTTTGGAACACCACCATCCAAGGAACTTGAAGGTCCTCTGTTTATTAGATAAAGAACAATATCTACAGCATCTATCCAAAATTGTAAAGGCAATCCTACATGCAATCTCATGCACCTTGGATGCTCCATGATTGTTCTGTTCATCCTTTATGACACACCATTTTCTTGTGGTGTTCTTGGAACTGTCTTCTTTCTGCGAATTCCATGCTCTGAACAGTACCTATCAAACTCTTTGCTGCAATATTCACCTCCATTGTCTGATTTGAGACACTTCAATTTCTTTCATGTCTCAATCTCAACCAAAGCTTTCCCTTTCTTGAAAGTATCAAATATATTAGATTTATTCTGAATACAATAAATCCAAGTTTTTCTAGTTGCATCATCAATAAAGGTAACATAATAAAGAGAGCCACCGAGAGATGATACTTGAGCAGGTCCCCATACCTATGTATGCACAAACTCTAATTTTTCGCTCTTCTTTTCTTTCCCAAGTCTGAGAAATCTGACTCTCTTCTGTTTTCCATAAATGAAATTCTCACAGAAGTCCAAATCAATATTCTTCAAACCCGACAACAAATTCCTTGAGTGAAGAACCTTCATCTGCTTCTCACTCATGTGTCTTAGCCTATGATGCCATAATGCGGCATCTGCTCCTTTGGAAGTTAAAGCATTAACAGAGTTAGAAATACCATTGCATAAATACAATGTACCAACCTTTTCGCCTTTTGTTATTACGAGGGCTCCTTTGGTGACTTTCCAAGCTTTATCTGTGAAAGTTGTCACACAACCTTCACCGCCTAACTGCCTTGTCGAAATCAGATTTTTCTTCAGATATGGAACATGCCTTACCTCCTTTAGTAGCCATTGGTTTCCATTTTGTTGTTTTACAAGAACGTTACCCATTCCAACAATTTTTCAGGTTTTATCATCACCCAAACGGACTTGTCCAAAATCTCCTTGAACATAGTCATCAAAATATTTCTTATCAGGTGTGGCATGGAATGAGGCCCCTAAATCTCCCACCTAGGAATCAGTAATATTTTCGAAAGAAAGAATCAAAACATCTTGTAACACCTCACCTGTCACATTTGCTTCATGATTGTTTTCTTGCTGTGCATCTCCTTCTTTTTCCTTCCGAGATCTACAACCTTTATTTAGGTGTCCTATTTTTCTGCATTTCCAACACATTATCCTTGATCTAGACTTGGATCTACCTTTCCTTGATTTACTGCGATATCCTGAGCTCTTTCCTCTTTCCATTCTTCTTCCCCTAGACTCTGCACTCAAAGTATTACCCGATGTCTCACCGGAGCTTTTCCATCACATTTCCTCGCTAAGGATAGCACCGACAACATCATCAAACGTTAAAGTACTAGATCCAGTAACAGAGTTACTAATGCCTATTACTAAGCCATTCCAACTTTATGGCAATGAGCACAAGAATAACGAAGCTCTAACTTCATATCAAAGTTTACCTCTACAAAACTTAACTGACTTGTAACTGTATTAAAATCATTTAAATGGTCTGCAATAGATCCACCTTCCGACATCTTCATATTAAATAACCGTTGCATAAGAAATACCTTGTTTGAGGCCAAGGGTTTTTCATATAGTTTCGCCAATCCCTGAATCAAACCCTTTGTCGTTGTTTCCTTCGAAATGTTGAAGGCGACCGATGCTGCAAGGCACAACCGTACTATTCCGAGTGCCTTTTTATCGAGAATGTTCCATTCTGCATTTGTCATAGCCATAGGCTTCTTTGCTTTTCCGCTCAATGGTAGGTATAGATCTTTCTGATACAGATAATCTTCCATCTGCATCTTCCATAGTGGGAAGTTTTGGCCGTTAAATTTCTCGACCCTGAACTTACCATCTTCCGCCATTTCTCCCACTCGAACGAGGAACCCTTCTTTCCTGTGAATTTATCAGCCAAATAGACCTTCGGCTCTGATACCGGTCATCAGAAAAATATTATGTATATGACAGAGAAATGCAAGACATATAATATGCGGAAAAACACAAACACATAAAAATAGAGAGACACAGATATACATGGTTCACCTAGTTTGGGCTACGTCCATCCCAAACAGCTAATCCTTCCTTTCTATTATCTAGCAAAATGAAGAGACACAACCTACAGCAGATCCACTGTAATATCCTCTGTGTTCTCTCACAGTCTCACCTCTCTGTTTCTTGCTCGGAGAATACACATCTATTACACAGCCTCAATACAATACCCTCATACAAAGAGGGGGGTTTCCTTCTAGGGCAAAAAACCCTAAACTAAACATAAATTCTACCGTTAGATCATCCACCTAATGAACAACCTAGATTGACTAGAAATTACTATACTTTTACAAGGCAATTTTACATCTGTTTTTAGCTTTGGGGGCGCTGCCCCCGAAACCTCCGCCGGGGGACCGCTAGCCCCCGGACCCCCCAAAAGCAAATGAAATTCATGATTGATTAAGGCATGATTAGAGATACTGGAAAACTGACGTATACATATCATCAAAGAATGTGAAGTTCTGATATTAGTTTATGTAAGTCTTCATACAAAATGCATGGTATTTCTTTGACCACAAGGTTCAATCTGGGATAGATGATACCAATAAAGTATACAGACTTTTCAAGATAACTATTAACATCTTATAGCAATAAGCATCAATATGACAATTATGTGGCACATTCTAGGATAATAATAATCACTTTAGATAAGAAGGAAGGTGTAATGAAGTGTATTAAGGGAGATGAAAATTTATATGAATAAGTTTCAAGATCATCAATAAAGAGTTGGTACTTAGTTAAATGGAAGGAAAAGTTGAGTTCTATACCATTAATTAAAAGAGATTGAAAAACCCATGTGTGACTAATAAGGATAGTGTTATTTAAATATAAGAAGTTGGGTAGTATTTCTACAAAAGAAAAAGGAATCTTAAATAAATATTAATAGACCATTTATGATAAAATATTGAATATATGATCATAAGTTCATTGGTGAATTATAAAGTCTCTATAAGACAACATGACATAGAGTACGAGAATCATGACCTTTTCAAGGTAACATTACTGAGGAGAAATACTACAAATGAAATGAAATAAAACAAGCTAATAGAATCAAAGAAAAATCTTATAAGATAAGATAAGATAAATAAATAAACACTAACAACTCAAGAAACCTTAACCTAATTAACACCATTAACAACTCAAGAAAGCAAAGTATTTCGGTAAAAATCACATAAGAGAATTTTTTCGCCGATCTAACCAACAAGTGTGGATCGAACCAACAAATGTGGTTCATCATCACGACATGAAGAAGCCAACCATGGCAAAGGCTTAAATATAGAGCAATTAGTTGAAATTTTGGTTTCTGCATTGCTCTCTATTTAAGCCTTTGCCATGGTCTACCTCTTCATTTCGCTCTCTATTTAAGCCTTTGCCATGGTTTACCTCTTCATCTTATCATCATCATAAACCACATACTTGTTGATTCAAAAAATAACCAAACCCACACTAAATTACATAACCTAATCCACACTAACCACTCAAAAAAAAGCTTAACCTAACTAACACCACGCCAATAATAGAATAAAATACGCAAACCCTAAGTGTACCGAACGAAACCCTAGGGCATTCCGCCCTTTATAGAGGAGATTAGGAGGAACAGCGTATTTCTATGCCGGTGGCGCCTTCTGTTTGATAATCGGTATGAAGTCCTGGGCGGCGCACTACCAGGGTTTGTATGCCCAATGGATTTATTAAATTTGATATTTCAGCGTTTGATTGTGTGTATAAGTGTTAAGTCACAGGGATGGGGTAATTATTGCTATTTCAATGCTGGCGGCGCCTCTGTTCGTCTCTCTTTAGCCGTGCCTTGGCAATGCACTGGGACCAGGGTTTGTGTGTGCGGTTGGTTGCTGAGTAAATTCGATATGTCATTATGTGCGTATGAATCTTATTATTGACGGGGATGGGATGCTTCTTGCTAGAGCTCCTCGTCCTCACGGTATGGAGCGACCGTGAACAATTATTTGTTCGATGTCGTAGATTCCTTCGTGAACGTCACACAGTAAATTCTGGTCGTTGATGGCGTCTATTATTCCACCTGCTACTCATTTGCTGTTCTTCATTTTTGAGGGCAGTATACTAGAGAAGCGGGAAGGGTAAGAAGAAGCCTCCGACCAGAGGAATGTTATATTCTATTGCCCTGGGTATTTTTTTGCGGCGTTGCTGCCATGATCCCTTGGGATTGGCCATAACATTCACATTCACAACATCTCCATTTTTTGGGCAATTTGTTTTTAGGTGTTTTTACTGCTAGGGTTTTATTGCTGTTCAAAATAGGTTTTGTCAATTGATTGTGATGTGCTCTTGTCTTTTTGCTACGATTTAAATTTTAGGTGAATAGTTCGTGCATGTAACATGCTCATGGACGGAAGTTCAGACAACTTGTTGGAATCATTTTAAATCCACTAGTGTGTATTGTTTTTACAATTCCAATATGGATATGTCGAAGATATGTCCCAGTTGAGGTTTCTCTTTTACCAGATACAGAAAAGGTTTGCAACTGGTATCAACCGCGTGCATTTGAATAAAATGAATGAGGTGATTCTCGCCTTGTAACCAGATTTGAACGTTGTGGTGGGTGTGACATTTTGTTCTACTAATTTATTAAATCTCTCCCAATAACCCGCCTTACCAACTAAGCACCTTCCTTTAACTACTACCAATGCCCGGGACCTCTTCAAGTACCGGCACAAACCCAGGCTTTAGGCCCCTAAAAGCACGCATTTTCAAGTCCCTTCGTTTGTATTTTCAAGTCCCTTCGTTTGTGGGAAAAAACAGTTAGGATCCATTATTTGAATGCTTTGTATGATGAAGTAAAATATATCTTGGTCAAGCGTTCTTAAATCATGTGCCTTCTAATTGTTATTCCTAAATCTCTTCTATAAAAATATTCAATTTTAGAGCTGTGACCTCCCATGCTACATGAGGAGTATTTATTCTGATTCCGTCATAATATAATTATGTTAATTACACATGCATGTTAAAATATTTATCTAATCTATTTCTCAGTCAATTGGTAAGGAATAGTCTACTTAGGTGGCAGCTAAGGAATTGTCTGGATTGTCTGCTAAGGAATTGTCTTAGTCAATTGGTAAGGAATTATCTGGATTTTTTGTTGGTCAGAAAACTTTTTTATTCTCACCACAGCCCCTTTGAAGTCAATTATAGATCAATCTCTTCGTATTCAGAGAGATTCAGTTTAGTATTAGAGAGATTCAAATCAGAGAGATTCAGATTAGTATTAGAGAGATTCAGATTGGTGGAGGAATTGTCTGGATCGGATTGTCAGCTGGCCTGGAAAGTATCGGATTGTCTGCTGGCTGGAAAACTTCCCCATTCCTGCCACATCAATTCCTCTGCCCGGTCAATCAAAGGTCAATTTTGTGGCGATCCCATGTCACATTTGATATCCTATATGTGACGGCTATCTGATGGTTTGTTGAGTTAATGGAGTTGGTGGAAACCACTGAATTCTCTCAGATCCGCTGACTTTCTCTCAGATCTGCTGGCTTGTCGAGTTGATGAAGTTGTAGAGTTAATGGATTTAGTGGAAACCATTCGAATTTTCCTTTTGAAACCTTAAACTGTGCCCATAACCACATTCCAGCATGGGATTGGTGGAAACCATTCGAATTCTCTTGAAACCTGAAACTGTGCGCAAAACCACCTTGCACCATTCTACCTTTGCCAAAACCTCCCTGCACAGATAGGTGATTGTGTGACCACGCTTTTACCATTGGAAACGGCAAGATTGAGCATCAGGAAACCGAAAGTGTCATCGCAAATTTAAGTTTCAGCATTAGCATCAAACCAATATTAATTTTAATCACAGAAATTATGTTAAATGCTCCCTTTCTCTGAGGAAAATTTTTAATCCCTGATCTTTGTTTTGTTGTTTTTAATGAACATAAACATTATGGACTGACTGACTGACTGACTGAGATGGCACACGGCCACAGATGCTGAAGCAGAGATTTAAACAAAGTCAACCATACACAACAGACTGAAAAAATTAAACCCTCGTGATTCCAAGATTAGTAACGCAGAGAATGAGTTAAAATGCATGTTAACTTTAAAATTCATATCCCATTTCAGTCAATTTCATATGTAAATATTGCCTAGGACATGGTCCAATACATCACCAACAAATGAAAGTTAAATATCCAAAAACAGAACTCCTCCCAAATTGTGCAGCAAAGAATTCCTATCTGTGCAGTAAAATAAATCAAAGCCTCTGTACAATTGGACTCCGAGCTCGCCAAATCTTAAAAGTCCGCATGGTCTTGGCTTATCTGAAATCCGGTCCATAAGGATAACTAAATTTTTTTGATGTTTTTGTTTTAGAAGATGTTTCAATTGAGATTTCTGGCATTCTACCTTTGCTTCCAGGAACCTCGCCTTTAGACTGTTTTGCCGAATTCCCTTTGTCCATTCTATGAAACATTTGATGCCTCTTGCAATACGAGGGTTGCATTTCTCTGGGTTGGTCTTTACACCGTGTTCGAAGGGAAGGCAGGCCCAATGAAGAACAGACTGTTCAGGAGAGCTCCAATACTTTGCAATCGTAGAAAACCTGGTATTTGTTGGATTTTTAATTATAGAATTCCCCTTCACCGGGACTTGAACTCCAATGACACCCTGCAAATGATTCTGCCCTTTTCAATTGCCCTTCTGTACCAGAGCGAGCTGTGCTCACAAGCTTAGATCCATCACCGTCTTCTAAATCTATTTCACTGTGAACTCATTTTATCCCCCTTGCCTTCATATCCCATTTCAGTCAATTTCATATGTAAATATTGCCTACCACATGGTCCAATTCATCACCAAAAAATGAAAGTTAAATATCCAAAAACAGAACTCTCCCCAAATTGTGCAGCAAAGAGTTCCTATCTGTGCAGTAAAATAAATCAAAGCCTCTGTACAATTGGACTCCGAGCTCGCCAAATCTTAAAAGTCCGCATGGTCTTGGCTTATCTGAAATCCTGTCCATAAGGATAACTAACTTAATTTTTTTGATGTTTTTGTTTTAGAAGATGTTTCAATTGAGATTTCTGCCTTTCTACCTTTTGCTTCCAGGAACCTCGCCTTTAGACTGTTTTGCCGAATTCCCTTTGTCCATTCTATGAAACATTTGATGCCTCTTGCAATATGAGGGTTGCGTTTCTCTGGGTTGGTCTTTACACCGTGTTTGAAGGGAAGACAGGCCCAATGAAGAACAGACTGTTCAGGAGAGCTCCAATACTTTGGAAGGGTAGAAAACCTGGTATTTGTTGGATTTTTATTACAGAATTCCCCTTCCCCGGGACTTGAATTCCAATGACACCCTGCAAATGATTCTGCCCTTTTCAATTGCCCTTCTGTACCAGAGCGAGCTGTGCTCACAAGCTCAGATCCATCACCATCTTCTAAATCTATTTCACTGTGAACTCATTTTATCCCCCTTACGTCTAGATAGTTCTTTGTTTCCTCCATGAGAATCATTGAACTTTTCCTCCCTATCTTCAGTTTCTTGATGAGAATCACTTGATGCTTCGTCCCTATTACTTACATGTCCACTTGAAGAATCCCATTCCTCATCTTCTTCCCCTTTTTCTCTTTCATCAAACACAATGTTTGCCCTTCCTCCCTATCTTCAGTTTCTTGACGAGAATCACTTGATGCTTCGTCCCCATTACTTACATGTCCACTTGAAGAATCCCATTCCTCCTTCCTCCCCTTTTTTTCTCTCATCAAACACAATGTTTGCCCGGGCGGTAGCTTGAGCTTTGCGTTGTCGATGTGTTTATACCTTGCAATTCATTGATTACAGCCGGAGGATTCAAAATGCTGCCTGGAGAGTCACGGGGTGAAGTACTTGACATACAATCCCTTGCAGATCTGACATCCAAACCCTCATTGTTGATGTCAAGTGAATGCAAATCTTCATTGCCGGAGTGACCACCATCTGAAGCCAAAGGCTGACGTCTTGGCTCTGTAATCCCTTTAACCCTTATACAAATAACAGCATCTCGAAGCAACTCTGCTTGTTGACATGGACAGAATTGTCATGACTTCTGGAACCCTTCCCGTACATAAAATCCTCCAATTCAGACCTCAAATTTTCTAAGGCCACATGTTTCCCTCCAAGAAAAAGCGTTGCTGTTTCTAATTTCATCTGAACTCTCTCCTCACGCAAAATATCGGCCATTTGGAGCATTTTTCATTCTTCAAGTTCTTTCCTATCCATAGCATATTTTCGCCTCAACTCCTCCGCCTGCGCCTTATCGTCACCAATCTCCTTAGCCAACTCATCACAGACTTCTTCCATAATTTATCTAGAGTTCCTTCCTTTCTCAAGCGCTTGCATTAACTCCATTATATCCCTTTTAGCCTCTGCAAGCTCCCTGGCCAATTTTTTGTTAAAGGCCTCAATCTTGCTCTTTGCTTTCCTCTCACTCTCCAGCTCTTCCTTCTCAACCTGAACTGCTGCCTGGATCCTTTCCTGTTCTCGGCTTTGCCACACAGCTTTCTGCTTTGCAAACTTCCTGAACAATTGCTTAATTTCTCTCTGCAAACTCTTGCCCCTGCCACCTTTGCATGAGCCATAGCCATATGCCCATGCTGATTGTATTCTTGAACAATAGAATACAATATATAAACAAAAAAGAGTGTTAAATAACTTACCACACATATTCTTCCCTATCTCTATCTTGAAGAATCCATCAGCACCCCAGCTCTCTCCCCAGGAATTCTTCATGTTCCAGTATGGAGTCCCCTCACTAACACCATATACCCCATCCAGTATGGAGTTCCCTCGTTAACACCATACCCAACGGCCAAAACAGCATGATTGATATCCCGCAAATAAATTTCACATCCACTTTAAGTTTTTCACAGACAGTGGCCTCACAGACATTTCATTAACACCATACCCAAAGGCCAAAACAGCATGCATGATTGACATCCTGCAAATAAATTTCACACCCACTTTACGTCTTTCACAGACAGTGGCCTCACAAACATTTCATGAGAGCCTCACGAGGCATAAAATTAGGAAGTTTTAGACAGAGACAGTCCCCAATCGCAGGGAGATACTTTATTTAGATCCAGGATTTCTCATCATGATTATAAACTTAGCTAGCATGATAAAAATTGATCATCGTTTGCCTATTTTGCAATGGACAATCAACTTCAACGAATTCAGTTTTCTCTGAATTTGAATGTTTGAATATAGAACTATATTTTTGTTTAGAATAATTCTTTTGAATAAAAAAAACTTTTTATTCCCCGTATCATTGGGCTTTGACCACAAGTTGGGTTGGTGAACACTCACTCGTAAAATCAAAATTCATGAATAACATTGAATGCCACACTAACAGGGCGATCTAGACCCACAACAGGTTTGTTCAACATAAAATTCATTTACTTCACCATTGTATTATAATTGAAATAGTTGCATATATCGACAAATAGAAAAGTTTGAACAGAATGTAAAGCAAAGCTACATTCTCAGCAATGAGGGCAAATCTGATGAGGGAAACAGAGTTACCAAACTTATGTTGACACTATCAGCAACCTTTACATCGACATTGTTTGCATCATATTTTCAAAAACCGTCTTTCGAACACCATCTTTCGCTGTGTAAGGATAAGCTTCCTCAATGTCAAGCCCTCCATTGTATTTGATATACTCAAATGCTTGGGATGGCAGACCACCACTGCAACCAAAGTTGTTAAATGCTCCAGCACAGTCAACCAGCTGTTGTTCAGACAGGATGACAGTCTTTCCTGTAGCCTGAGTATAGGCAGCCTCTAGTGCTCCAGTAGTGCTGCAATATTCAATCAAGTTGTCAACTTGATTTTGGTCTACTAGAGTTCTCAGTGGATCATAAATTTTAGTTGTTTCTGAATCATTAACTTGATTTATAAAATGGAATTAAAATAGAGTTGAACAATTCTTCACATTACAATTGCCAAGAGAGGAAGAGAAAAGATTAATCCAATCATCTAATACATAGTTGAAACAGTGTATCTAAGCACAACAACATTTTATTGACCTCATTGTGCACACAAATATGATATTTTGTATTCACCAATATCTTGAAATTCCTTTATATCCTTATATGTTTGTTCCATTGGGTGAAATGATTTCCTAAAGGAATAGGTGGAAAGAAATAGGCATGAAATTCATGGAAGACTAGGCCATTTTAAACAGAATTGTATGTTTTGTATGTCTACCCAAAGTTAGTAAGGCAGATACAAACATAAAGAGGCTTTGAAGACTTTCATTACTTGCAATTAGTTTATTTAGTATCATTAAGAGGATTATTGTATTACAGACACAGGTTCAACTTATGATCACTGTAGGCAGCCGAACCCAAATATTGTCCATAGAACATGTGGAGAAGCATCATCTTCTATCATGATTGATCATCCATGGAAGGTCTTCAACTCTAGTGGGAATCAATGAGCTATGCACAAGCGGGAACAATATGGTTCGGATTGTTGATAAAAGCAAGCGGGGTGCAGGGAAAGCTTTGTGGAGATGTCATTTTGTAAACAAGGATAAATTTTAGTCTCTCAAATATATTTTGAATTTTCCTTATTCGATTGTAATCCAAGTTCCATGGTTAGCTGTTTTTCCTAATCATGTGAATGGTCACATCAGGGAGTCTAGTTCTGATTGGATCTTGGTTTTACTTGATATCATCATATTTTGTTTATATTAATCACTTGTGCCATTCTATTATTTGTTGCTTTAGTTGTAACAGTGATTCTTGTAATGTTGATGAATGTCTGATAAGTACTTATTATATAGGAACATCATTTATATGGCATGCAAAAGGTTGATATAATTGTTTTTGCGTTTAGGATTTAGAATAGAGAAATATACAGAGGATATTAGTTTTTGCCTAACATCAATGCCCAGAAAACTGAGGATGCAAACCCTCCTTAAAGAGTAGAAAAAAGTTAAAATGTTTAGTAAACGACCTGTAAGACCGAAGGCATTTAGGCCAGCAGATGGTATTTAGAAAAGAACATCATTTTCTTAGTCATCACAGCTGCCTAACATCAATGCCCAGAAAACTGAGGATGCAAACCCTCCTTAAAGAGTAGAAAAAAAGTTAAAATGTTTAGTAAACGGCCTGTAAGAGCGAAGGCATTTAGGCCAGCAGATGGTATTTAGAAAAGAACGTCATTTTCTTAGGCATCACAGCTTCCATCACATTGACAATGAAGTCACATTGACAATGAAGGTAATCATTTCCATTATTGGATGTGGATCCATCAATCTTACACGAAGCCCTCTAAACAAAATGATAGTTGAAACTTAGAGATGTTGCTTCGCTTTTCATAGTACCCATGTAAAAATAACCCTCATACACAATGATACACAAATATTGACTGTCTCTGTGCACATGTGAGAGGTTATGCCACACGTAATACATTATTTTATTATTATTTTGCAGTCGTTATTTTACCTAGCATCTTCTTGTTAGTTTTTAATTCTCATACACAATGATACATAAATATTGACTGTCTCTGTACACGTGCGAGGTTATGCCACACATAATACATTATTTCTTTATTCTTTTGCAGTCGTTATGTTACCAAGCATCTTGTTGTTAGTTTTTAGCGTGCTATTTATTGAGTTCTACTTCATATGCCAGATTTTATTTTACATGCAATGTGTTTGATATTGATCTTGAGAATCTGAGATTGGTTTTGTATAAATCACATAGATACACGATTGGTGTGTGTTGGGATATAATGTGGGATTTAAACAAAAATGGGAGTTCAACTCACATTTTTCTATCTTTATCTTTAAATGTGATAATTTGTTGTAAAATTTTGAAGTTAGATACTCATGTCACTAGACATATAAAAAATAAATACAATATATAGATATATGATTTATATAATAGGACTCTTAGTGTTTTTTTTTGTGTTCAGTTGACGACTTGCTGTGCTGTTATTGTTTGCGACATCTTCTTAAGTGCAACATTATGCTTGGAACATCTTCAAACGGTGGGATTGTGATGGAGAACCATCTGATTCTTGTAGTCCTAAAAATAAGTATTATGGTCACTCATGACTAAAGCAACTCAAAACGGAAGAGGAGAAAGTTAAACGCATCAATTTGATGTGAAGATCCTATGAATAGATAACATATCTTGTGTTGAACTTCTTGAAGATTTATTAGTAAGGGTGCTTGCACAGTTGCCTGTGTCTAGCTTCTTTTGTTTTCGTTAAGTGTGTAAATGATGGAATTCAATGATATATTCTCCAAGTTTTTTGAATGCTTGTTCAAAAGTCATATATGTTGTCCATGGTTCTACATGGTGGACTCCAAGTTTGATCAGGGCATTGTATATGACAAAGAGGTCAAAAAATGGCACCATATCAATCTTCCCTCTTGTCTGAGCAAAAACGTGAAGTGCAAACCAGTGTCATCTGTTGGAGGGCTTATTTGTTTTGGGTCATCTCTTGGCAATTTCATTGTGTGCAACCCTCTCATTGGACAATGTTGCAAATTAACGCATCGAAAGATTGCTCAGACCATTACACAGTCTGAGTGGGTGTAAGTCTTAACAATGCCCCCTTCAATGTCTCAGCAATACAATGAAAAGAAAGTCGATATCAACGATATAGGTTATGACAACTTGATAATGATTTGCATAAGTTTTGGCCAATTCAGCAGTGAAGCGCTGTGTAACATCTTGGAAAACTCATGGCTAGAATTCAACCAGTGGTATTGTCATTGTTTGTAAATAACTTTGCCACATACAACATAGCTAGAGTATGAATTATAAATGCAATCTTCATGTATATCATAAGAAACTATAAATATAAGAAAAATAAGACGAAGATCTCACTTTTTTAACAATTATGAGATCCCAGCCATTGTCAAATTTACTCTATTTTGTGATGAAGTGCATTTCCTGAGTTTCTGTCAAGGCTAAATACATTATATTTATGATCTGTATTTTCATGTGTCAAGAATGTGATAAATATAACTTAGACTTGAAGCAAACTATTTTTTTGCAATATCAAATAATTCTTCATTAATTGCATCTTGCTGAGGAACCTCAAAAAACTAGACCTTGTGCATATTTATGCCATGTGAGTGATTAGCATCCTTCAAATATTTTCAGCTGTAAACATATATTTAGCACGACTAGGTCCAAGGATTTTTTTTCGAAAATGTGACAAATTGTTTATTGGAACTTCAAACTGTTGGAAGACAGTAATTCCAACCACCTGCATTAATGTAGTTAGATTGTTCTAGAATTCAGCACATGTATTAAATGGAGGTTCTAGAGATCTTTGACAAATGGACAAGCTTTCTGAAGAAGCCGCCGCCCCAATCAATCTCCAGAACTTTCTCTGTCCTGTATATATACCTGTTTAATCAGTGAATGAAGCAAGTGTTCAGAAGTTCCAAGTGTTTTCTAATATGGGATCAGAGCGGTAGAGGTTGAGCGTTGTGTGCTCAACAGTCTCCGCTCTTTAATTTGGTATTAGAGCCTAGGGTTTCGGCTGTGGCTAATGTTTGACCAAGATATGAGGGCTGTGAGGTAGCGATCTTCTATTCATAGTGAGCGTTGTTCGTGAGAGAGTAAACCTTGTAGCGCCAGGCTTAAGGTGACCTGTGTTTGGCTTGCATTGTTTCTTTTTGTGAATTGAAGAAGCCAATCGTTGCTTTAAAAGTTGTTGCGTGGGGCATTAGTGTGACTGCATTGGTGAAGGGTCATATTGTTATGGTTGATGTCCGCTGTATGAACCTTGGAAGAATCGAAGTGTAAGAGCTTGGATTGACGAGCTTGGTGTGTTGAGTAATCTGCTAACTTAACGTAGTGGTTTTGGAACTTGGTGGACGTTGAGATTGTCGAAATTGTTGTGAGTTTTATTCTCTGATAGGAGAATGAGAGAACATGCAATGAGCCTAGAGCAGTCCAACCTGATGCAGTCCTGTTGAAGAAATTGGAAGGGTTGTGAATCTTAGAGTTGGATGAAATTGATTTGCTGTGTGTGGAGTCACAGTGTAATTTGAAATCCCGCCTTGCATGTTGTATTGTGCCTTGTGATATGTGGTTGGATGCCAACGCTGTCAAAAGATAATCCGTGTGTTGTGTTATTTGCGTTTTCTGAAAAAGTGTAGTGCACATTTGGGAAGTGAGAGGTAGAGCCGAGCCTAGTGCACTTAGAAGTCAAAGCTGGCCAGAGTTTAAGGAAAATTTAAGCCTAGTTGATATTTTTAGACTTTTTTGACAATGATCCTTTCGATGATCATTTTCTTAGGAACCCATTTGGGTTTGGCAGTATTTGTGAGTTCTTGGACAAACAATGTCATGTTTTTGAGGATCATGTTGTTCAAGAAATCACTCATGTTGTCGAGGATCATGCTGTTGAAGAAATCACTCATGTTGTTGAGGATCATGTCGTTGAAGAAATCACTCAGAGTAAAACTTGCTTCTCTCATAACCCAATTGTTAGAAGTTTTATTGGATCTGCTTTCAAGATGACTGCTACTACGGAGGATACTACCATGGATGTTCTTCAGAGGCCGCTCATGTTCAAAGATGACTGCATTTTGGTGGCTCCTTTGCTGGTTCCTCATGGAAAGTGGGGAGAACATGAATTAGATTGCCTTGTTCGGGGTCTTGCATTGCGTCCCAATCTGGAAAAAGTTGCCGATGTTAAGTACATAAGCAAGGAGCAGAGGAATTCTTTTAGGAAAGCCAGAAAGGTGAAGATGAAACTGCATCAGCAAATGAACAAGCATGGACCCTTTTGCAAGAAGGCAAAAATGAAATGTTTTGTAAGCCTAGCTAAGACTTAGACTAGCAGGCAAGTTAAAGTTTAGGTCATCGTGATTAAGAGTATAGTGTCTTGTATATCGTGCTATAGTATATTTGTCATATGGTTGGAATTAAGGGGGAGTGTTGGAAGACAATGATTCCAACCACCCGCATTAATGTAGTTAAATTGTTCTAGAATTCAACAGATGTATTAAATGGAGGTTCTAGAGATCTTTGACAAATGGACAAGCTTCCTGAAGAAGCCACCGCCCCAATCAATTTCCAGAACTTTCTCTGTCTTGTATATATCCCTGTTTAATCAGTGAATGAAGCAAGTGTTCAGAAGTCCAAGTGTTTTCTGATATGGTATCAGAGCGGTAGAGGTTGAGCGTTGTGTGTTCAGCAGTGTCCGCTCTTTAATTCTTACCATTGACTTTTCCAACTAAATGATCACTATTCTCTGATGGTTTACTATTATCATCATCATTTTTATTAATTATTTTAACCACATAAATGTTTCCTATTAGCCCAACCAGAGTTATGTGTAAAATTATATATGAAAATACTCCAATATGCATCGATCCGTGGAGTTCATAATGTTCTCTTCAATGCTTTTTTGTTGGGTCTCTCCTTACATTTTGTGGAGTTGTTTTTTGCTTAGTCTCCCGCTTAGTTGATCTCCCTGTCTCCTTACATTTTGTGGAGTTGTTTTTTGCTTAGTCTTCCTATTAGTTGATGTATGGAATGCCAAGTTCTTAGTGAATCTGAGATTAATCGATATGTAATTTTGCTAATTTAAAGAATATGAAGTGAATCATTGAAAAAAACAAAAATTACCAATAACTAGATATACTTACAATTTTCCTTGAAGGTCTTAGTATACTCATTTTTTAAGGGTGAATTCTATTATAAAGAAACATGTAACTAAACAATATGGAACTTTAATGTTGTGCACATGTGATTCTCTCTTGGGAAAATAGTTTAGTTTGGGTATACTAAAAAGCATAGAGGTTGTGTTATCATTTGAAAACATTTTATGCAAGGGCTATATTGGTGAAGATTTCAAAATTCAAGGAGAACATGGCTTACAGTGGTCGATTATTCCACTCAACTGAACATTTAATGTTGTAGTTTGGCAATATTTGTTGGTTTGCTAGATTGGTTAATCTTGAGATATATTTGGAAGCAAACCCTCTTTTTCGACATTCCATAGGCATCCCAAAGCGGATAAGGAGTTGAGAATGTCACACAAGGAAGACAAGGGGTCTTTCTAGAGAGGACTTTCTAAATCAGGTTTCTCAAAGTGAATCATGCCTTTCAAAATAGATACTCAACATCGAATAGTAGCAATGATTTAATCTCTCAGGGGTTAATTTCTTGATCATGGGTACTATTATTGTAGCATTTCCAACTCTCTTTTCATTTGTTTTTGGAATAGTCTCTGTTTTGTTTTTTCTGATTTTTGAATGTCATTTTATAATGATGAGGCAAGAGTACCCTTCCCCAAGCTTTGTTGTAAATGAAGAATCCTTAAAAACATTGAGGGATCAATGTGGTTTTCACTTGGCTCTAAAACTGCATGGAATGCCCTAATTGCATTGGCTAGATGGTCCACAAGTTGTGTAACATGTATCCAAAGTTTTGAACCTTGGTGGAGAACATGACCACCCTCACTTAACTATTGAACCAAGACCCTTTTGACAACGCTTCTTGGAGTTAGATCCATTAACAATATTATTTCTACCATGTAGAAAATCTATATGCATAAAAGCAATCATTACTTTTTCATTTCATAATAAATTGAGAAGCAATGGCTCTATACTTTGTACTATGGTTTAAGGATTGGAATCTCGTGGTCCTATCAATTAAATATTCCCTAATTTGGTTTTTGGGCTCCTATTGGCGGATGTCATTGCTCACTAACAAGTTTTCGTATTTAATTTTTTATATTAAGGTTGTTTAGTTGTTAGTAATCATATGAATAAGTTCCATATTGTTGAATGTTGCCTTAGGTATGTCATATAGACCAATCATAGATCTTATTACAAACTGAAAATAATTATGCTCATGTTAAATTGCATTTTTTTCATATCTAGCTGCCAATAATAGAATGTCACTCAATGTTTTTTTAAATTACTTGGACTTTTTTCAAAATTAGTAAGACAAAAGGTTGTGCATGATAATATATTGTATAGTTTATTACACTTACAAGCTTGAAGCAACTACAAATGTTTAGATTTAATTTTAAATATTTAATATTATATATATGTATATTATTTTGGTTATCCTTTAATTTATTTGTTTTCTAAACCCAAAATAATATTAAAAAATAAAATGCTTGTTATGATAAAGTTATTTTACTTTTGATCAAAATAAAGTTGTTGAAAACCTCGAAGTTGCTATATGGTATATGGTATTGTGTTAGTGTGCTACTAAAGTTAAATATGTTCTCTTCATGTGTAATATTTCCTTTACAGTGCTATCAGTGTTGGTCGTGTTCTCTTGGGTTTGAACATTTGAGGTTGGAGTATTATCCGAAATTTTGATGGGTTTAGGTGGGGATTTTTGCGGTGAGGTAGAGGACATTTTCAATTATATGTACGAGGAAGATTTTGGGATTTTATTAAAATCCCAACTGCAAGAGGAAATGAATACAAAAAGATGGGACAAAAACTATCCTGCGTGGGATTTTATTAGATTGTAGTTAGTGGGATTGAATCCAAAAAGATGGGACAAAAACTATCTTGCCTGGGATTTTATTAGATTGGAGTTACTGCAGTGAAGTTACACCAACAAAATTTCAAACAAATATAGGAGTTAAGAGTCAAAGGGGCTTGGTTGGTATTTTTATTTCCTTCAGCAACATCGTTACTTGTTGTGGGTTGCTTTATGTGTGTAAATTTGACAAGTTGCATAAATATTGGAGGAATTATAGTGAAGATTTCAAATTAAGATAAACATGACACTGGTAAAATGTAGGAGTTGTGCATTGTGCAATCACATTTCATTGTTTTTCATAGTCAGAGATGGTGTTGGAAGTTCTAAGGTAATGGATACCTCTATGTGATCACTTCATCTTCCTGTTAGCAAATATGCCAAATCACACTTTCACAATGCTCTCTTTATATCCAAACATTCATCCTCACATGCATTTTATAGCAAAGTCAACAGAAAGGTCATCGATTACCCGCTTTTCTCTGCAAGATGTACTGCCAGTGCCATTGATGATCATCCCCTCTACCAATAATTTTGAGAAAAAAATTAAAAGGATGTTGCTCCTGATTTCGCTTTTCATGCTATGTTGGAACCATTTTCTGCACCTCACATGCAGGTGTTCTGAAGTTGCACATAAATGTACTTAATTAATTTGTCATTTGAAGAAAAAATCAAATCCCCTTCTGCATCCAGTCAAACAAAGGGTAAAGAACAAAGGACTATAAAGCACATAAGCCCATGCATGAAAATAGGAACAATCATTGAAATGGGAGGCCTCACATATATGACAATTTTTTCGTTGTTGGGAATGCTGTCAGTAGCATTAAAAGTATTGTGAACAAGAGAAAACCCATAATGAAGATGAGAATGCCCAAGGAATCCAATGACCCACCCACCATTTGGTTCTCAATCACAGAAAATAAAAATTTATGCTCTGTAGCTATCGCTTTGTTGCATGATAATTATATATAAATATCTATCACTGGCCATAATATAAGTATCTCATAGTTCTTGGGCTCTCTGTGCCTCTGAATCCCCCATGTCTGCATATTCCTGAGCTTGATATTCCCTTTACTTTGCATGGATTTAAGATGGTTCTGAGTGCTCAACTTATATCACCATGTGCTTTAATGATATTGGTTTCATCCCTGTGTCATACATTTTATGTAAATGAAGAGTCATATCTACAAAGCACCAGTGCCCATCATGACTATAGAGATTCATTTTCCAAATCAGGTCATACATTTTGTGTAAATGAAGAGTCATACCTACAAAGCACTAGTTCCCATCATGACTATAGAGATGCTTTGTTCAAATGCATTATGTTCTTTGAAGGCCAAAGGATAAGAAAACTACCTGCAAGTCAAAGCTTCAAATGGAGAAAAAAATATTCTCTCAGAGATGGCTCAAATGCAAATGTATGTTATTATTTGTTTTTCCTGCATGATCTATGTCGAATGTATGTATATGCTCTTCCATGGCTCTTAATACCTCAACATTTGTGAATGCAGGTCAATTTTGTAGGAGGGTACTATGATGCAAAGGATAATATCAAGTTCGGTTTCCCTCTGGCTTTTACAACCACCATGCTATCATGGAGTGTGATAGAATTCGTAAGGTTCATGGACGATAAGTTACAAAATGTTAAGACTTCAATCCGCTGGGCTACGAATTATCTTCTCAAAGCAACAACCCATATAGATACAATCTACGTTTAGGTTTAGTTCATGTATAAATGTTGTGTGCTATGACAGGTGGGTAATGCCAATGCAGATCATTATTGTTGGGATAGGCCAGAAGACATGGACACACCCATAAGTGTTTACAAAATCAACAAAGATAATCTAGGTTCAGATGTTGTTGCTGATAATCCAGGCTTCATGGTGGTATAGTCATGAAAAACAAATTTATAACCTCATTTTCTCACTTCTGATGTGGGATCAAAGGCTCCATATCTGTCTTGATGTGGCCATGGGATTGCATTATATACATGAACACAAACATCCCAGTTATTTGCACAAGGACATCACAAGCAACAATATTTAGTTGAATGCAAAATTGAAGGCCAAGATAACAAATTTCAGCATGGGTACCAGGCATAATAGCTCAGGTACACCTGCGTACATGGCTCCTGAATACATTTCTCATGGGCAAGTGACCACAAAGATTGATATCTATGCCTTCAACGTTGTGTTGCTTGAGATTCTATCAAGGCAGCCTCCCATTATGATGAAGGAAACAAAAGTTCTCTTGGCTGAAACCATAGGCCCTTTGTTGGAAGCCAACAATCCAAAAAAGAATTGAAGGGTTGGATGGATCCTTCATTGCATGAAGTATATGCCATAGACCAGGCTCTGGCCTTGGCCAAACTTGCAAAGTCATGTGTTGAAGAAAATCCATTAGCCAGGCCCACCATGGATGAGATTACTCAGATACTTACAACATTAGTGGAGGCACCATCAGTTAAAGCAGAGATGTCAATTGGTGCCAACAACATCAGTAATGTCTAAAGCAAGTGAAATAACAAAGATGTCAATGGATTCCAACAACATCAGTAATGTTCAAGGCAAGTGAAATAGTTTAACTGTTATAGGAATGTATCAAGCATATATAAAAGAAAAAACCAGTTTTGTTCAACTTGTTTCCAACCCACCTAATTTACTTTGGTGGTTGTGTTTGTGAGCCCTTTTTTATAAAATTCCCAATGTACAGTCACTATTCATATAATAGTTAAAGAAATCAATTTATTCCAAAAAGAATATTCCTTTGAATAACGAGTACAGGGCATGTGGTAACCTATTATTGGCACCAAAGGATTAGATTACAATATATCAAAACCCATTAACCTATTATTGGCACCAAAGGATTAGATTACAATATATCAAAACCCATTACAAGTCCTCAAACAATACAATCATATGTAATGTTACACCATTAATAGTTAAAAATAGTTGCGGGCAAACGCTAGCATGGACAAACTTGTCCAACCACCAATAACCACAACCTTATGCAATGCACCAACACAAGTTCAAAAATATTTCGAAGAAAAGCATGTGTGTCATAACTAATCATATTGTAACCACTTTGATCCCAATTAGATTAAAACTAAATTGTAACCAAATTGTAACCATAATGTTTTAAATGCAATCACAAGACTATGAACCAATTACTTTTTTCAAAAAATACATTTGTCCATACACATGGAATATATTACATTTTTCCATAAATTTTTCACCCATACAGAAAACCGTAATGTTGAAAGTTGGGGAAAAATAATACATTAACAAGTTCTTTGGTGAAAGAACCATGCCATGATAGACCCAAGGAAAATGATAACAACAACCCATTCACATACTAGGATCTACCTTGATATTGATCAATGATTTCTGTTGTAGTGGATGGTGATCCTATGTCATATTTGACATCTACATTTGCGTTTAACAATGATCTGGACAATATATCACTAGACATCCTTTGAATGTCTGCAAAGTAATCGGTGGTAAAATATTGAAATTGACAACTCCAATTTATTGCTTCCCTATAAAGGGGTTTTAAATTGTCCTTCCGAACCTGATATATGCCTTACATCTGATTACATATTAGCTCCAAGTTGGTGAAGACTTTAATATCATTGACATCATGGCTTTTTGCCTCTTTTATCCCTTCAAGTTGGGCAATGTAGTATGCTTCATTGTTTGTCGTCATTCTAGGCACTTCTCTCTTTCCATGGAGAACATGATTTGTTTCCATATCGTGAAGGAAAAATTTCACAACTGTTCGACCTAGATTTGGAAAGCATGACACTTCAATGCATAAACTTCACTTTTGCACCATTTTTTACAGTTAGAAGACCTAGAAAATAAGATAACAATAAATCCATATCAGACAATTAGGTAGTTATCTATTTCTTAATACTCAACATGTTTTTCAGTGACATATAATTGAAAAAAATAGTTATATATTCTTAATCTATTCCACTAATTGCTAATTAATTGAACAGTAATAAACCATTCCATTCTTCTTTCCTTTTATGTCTTTCAAATATCAGGATAACGAAAAACAACTTAAAGATATCATAACACACAATTAACATTGGTGGGCCCCAGTATTGCAGCAATAATGCTGCAACTCCTGAGACTCCCTTCTTTAATTTATCAACCCGGTAGTTTGTAACAAACTTGGAAGCGACGGTGATGTATGCATAAGTACTAGCTCTTGCCGCAGTTGTCACTTAGTTAGCTGGCACAAGTCCGCTAGGAGCTTAAGCCAACTTCTATGAGCTCTGAGAAGAAGTTTTTAATTGATGGATGAAAGCTAACTCAAAGAAGGTTGATCTACTTGCAGAAAGAAATTGGAAAGCTGAAAAGAAATGTAAACCCTAGAAAACCTTAATTTTACCAGCTAGCCCTACTGATGCAAGAAAGAGGATGCAAGCTACTGGAAGAGATGCCATTGACTTCTAAGAATATGAAATGCATGTGTCTAAGCTACTTTTATAGTCAAATCTGAAAGAACCATCTTTTTGTATTTTTGAATAAGTTGTCAGAATTATCATGCATGCGATTTAACTGTTTTTGACTGTGCAGAGGTGGATTGGCGAGAAGAAATGCTTGGAGGAGGTCGGGAAGGTTCGGAGAGGGCCTAAGGGGTCCCTAACACCCTTTCAGAGAGTTTCACAGACTTTGGCTATCAAGAAACCTCATTCGTGAGCTTCTACATGAAGTCTGCAGGGGTTCTACAGGATGTCTGTAATTTTTCTACAGGATGTTCAGAAAAGGGATTTTGGAGGATGGATGGAGGAAGAAAGATGAAGGAGTGGGTATAGAGGTGAGATAAGGGTGTGAGGAGGTCCAGGACTTGGGGAATGGAGCTGAGAAGTGGCGAGGATGGTTGGATTTGTTCAAGGAGAGGTAGAGCAATGGTGCACAAAAATGAGGGTTATGTGAGCAAATGTGGCAAACGTGAGGCAAGAATCCACGTTAGGGGATGGAGCAGATGGAATTGATGGAGTATGGGCAGATAGAGAGGTGTTACAGGTGCTCTGCAAGTTACTTCTCAAACTGAACAAACAATGACATGAAAAACCGATGATCTAGCTAGTTTATTCTAATCTGGCCTAAGTAACAACAAAGGAAATGAACATAAGTTTATTTGCAATGAAACCATGTATAATAACTATGCAACGAAGCAATCAAGAATCTGAACATGTAACCAACTTCTGCAAACAAAAATCAAACACTAATGATTGCATGGCGAAGCAAAGACAGTGTTTTTGTGGGTAGCAAGGTCACCTTGATCCCGGCTCCTGATCCCACTAAGGGAGAGGTGAAATCAGAGGTGTTTGATGGCCATTTTTTTGAAGCTTTTCCCTGTTAACAACCTATCAACTCAATCTGAACATGAAAAGCCTTTTTTAATCATCAAAAGCAACCTAAATAACAAAACAATATTTAAATCTAAATAGCAGATTTTATTCTAAGAATGCAGCAAAAACACATAAAAGTAAACAAAGGAGGTACTGGGCACTTGAGATGGGCCCAACCCCAAGAGCTATAGCCTCCTAAGAGAGATTTAGAGCTGGTGCAAAGCTGGTTTCATCTTTATTGATCAAAAGAATAGTTACATTCCAAAAACTGTCCACAAGGAAAAGCTTGAAAATGTGTTGAAATGCAAAGCTAATCTACTGCCTAAAAAATGACTAAAATCAAACTACAAACTAGCTAACTTCTGCCTACAAAGTGACTAACTGAAATGAGGCCCTAAGCCTTCTTATTTATACAAATTGAGGACCCCAAGAACCCTCCTAAACTTTAGGAACTCGACTGCCAAAACTTGTAGTTAACAACACTTACTAGAACTTGCTCGGCGGTCCTTGTGATAATTGATTTGGTGGCCCTTGAACTCCGAGCTGATGGTGGAGAATTCAAGGTAAGGGCCCATAAATGAAGGGGACACCTTCCTACAAATCCTCTTCCTTGTTCTTCCATGAATTTTGCTGCCAAGTGCTCATTAAAACCTTTGATTTTGTCTCAAAATTGACTAAAAATCCGCACAAAGCACCCATTAGACTTGTTGGCATAATGACTAACCCAATTCACTCTATTAGCATAAATATAATAAAAAAAATGCAATAAACTAATGAGAATGGTGGATTAAGTCAAATTAGAAGGTTGAACGAGCCCATATAATTATCCATTTATTGGACTCATCATCACCCCCCTACTGAAAATGTTGCTCATCCTCTGAGCAACTAATCTATCTCCTCATTTTTGATGGCCCTGGTGGCCTCCCTGTCATGTCAAGCTTCTGAAGTGATGTCCTCTTCTCGGTCATGAAACCATGCTTTTCTCTCTGCTTCTTCCCACTCCCTGTGCTCCTTTTCCTAGAGAATTCTCAGCTTCCTGTAGAACTGTCTCAGCATCCTATAGAGAGGCCTTTGTGTCCAACATTTTCATTCTTTCTCTCCAGGTGGATGTCTTCGGGCTTCCCCGTTCATAGGTGATGGATGCCTTGGAGGGAGACCTCTCCTTTTGTGTAGCTGGGGTGTCTACCATTGTAATTGGCTCTTTTGACTGTGGTTGGGGTTTGCCAGTTTTTATCCTCACGCTCCTTCTTGCTTTAATATACAGGGAAGGCTCCCTCTTTCGCTTCCCCTTCTGCTTGGGAGATGTGCTTAGGGTGGCCAGCACAGCTGCTGCCTCCCTGGCTAAAATCTTAGGCGATTTTTCCTTCTGTTGCCCTGTTTCCAGACTTCCTGTAGAAAGTCCTGTGTTGACTGTTTTCTGGCTTCCTGTAGAAATGGTTTTCACTGCTTTGGCTTGCTTGGCTGGGGGTGCCTTCTCTTTTAATTTTGCTGTGCCTTCTCTTTTAATTTTGTTGTGGTTTCCTTGGGTGTGCCCTCACTTGCTTGGACTTTTTCAGTCCTCTCTGCCCTGATTTGCAACTGTTTCTCCCTTAGCATTTGTGCCTTAATTCCACCCACAGTTTTGGGCTCAACAACTTGGCCTTTCTCTTGTTTTTCTTCTTGCTCTTTTTGTGGTGGTCTCTCCTGGGTTTCCTTATCCTTAGCTTTCTCTTCCGCCTCAATGTCTTCCCTGTCTTCACTGTTGGATGAAGTGTAAGTTCACACAACAACCTGAAATGATAACCATGGATAATGTTGAATTATGAATCCCCCTGGCATGGTGAGAGTGCTCCCTTTTTCTTATGCTTTGGTCAGAAACGGAAATGTTGTTTATAGTTTCCCCCTGGACTCAAGGAATAATTCCTCAACTGTTTGATATCAATGAACAACAATTCCCTGGTTATAATGTTGTTGCTGCCCAAAACTCGATTGTCAAAAGGGAATTAGGCTCTCACAGACAGAGTGCAGAGCTTATTTTTCATCCCCAACCACGTAAAAGTCACGTTCTTTATGCACAGGTTAGCCCTTACAGTGGTTTATCGTTTCTACAGAAGGAATTTGTTAACAAGAACTATGGAGGAGAATTTTGACACAAAATCGACTGAGAAATTCCGTGCCACACACAGGCAGACTTGTTTCATACTTTCTTATTCAAAACAATTTAATTCACCACCTTTTGAACGTATCATGCATGGAAGAGTGTTTTTTCAAGCCTACCTCTCTCAGAACTCCAAACTCGATGAAGAAAAGTCCAGGCTTCTCTGCTTCGGAAGGATATGTCGTACTTCCTGTAGAACGTCTTCCTGTAGAACGCCCCTGCGCCTCTAAGCGAGCCCGATATGCAGCAGAATCTCGAACTAAGCTGAAAAGATCGTGGAGGACGACGGGTTAACAGATTGTGGGAGTAGAGGACACGTACTTCGGCTAAGAACGCTGCAAGTGCAAATTAATCAGCGAGTGGTGAGAGTCAGCCGAGCATTCTTTAATTGCTGCGTGATTTGCGGTGAGGGAGTGAAGTGGCCAACATGTGCGCTGGCCCATGCAGACATCGGTGCTGTCACGAAACATCCCGTTTCCTACCTGTGATCACTCCATCAATTATGTCGAAGGTCAAACAGTCACCATTACTTGTTTCCCGATTTCCTCCTGAGATGGTTGAGCGCACGTGTCTCATTCACCCACCGAGCGCTGTTGAACTGGATGAGGCTGGCCAGTTAGCTGGCCACCGATTTTTTTAATCCCAACCATCTCATTGCTCATGTAGTTTCCAAATTACATTCATGCAATCAAAGGAATGAGTTTTAATCACGTACTTGGAAGTCGAATGGTTGCTGTGAGGTGCTGTGGCCTTTCATTTGCTGCATGCACTGGTTTCTGTGGTTGCATGGTGGCTTGGTTGCTGATTCATGGCTATTTTTTTTTTGTGCAGGTATCCTCTGGCTGGATCCATGCTGTAGGAGCTGGCTTCATGTTCAGATCTGCACCCTCAAGCTGCTAATGTCGAATTTTCATAGGACCGAAACTTGTTTTTGCCATTGCTCCCGAACGATAGATCAGATCGATCTGAAACTTATTGAGCATGTTACTATCATCATTATGCACCTCCCATAGCAAAATTGCGATCAATGGATGCACATATTTCGAGAAAAATGGAAAATGGCTAAAGATTATAGAGATCAATTTCTCAGAAACCGTGCATCAGAATCGACTGAAACTGCTTGGGTAGGCTACTATCACCCATGTGCATCTCCCCATGGAATAGGTTTTGAAACGGATGCATGGATATGGATAAAATGCAAAAATGGCTGAAGAAGATGGAGGCTGGTTTCTTGGAAACCATGCACCGGAATTGGCTGAACTTGCTCAGGTATGTTGCCATTGTCCCTATACAACTCCCCTTGTAACAATTTTGCAAATGGATGCACAGTTTTCAAGCTAGGGAAAAAACAAACTCTGTTCTATGTATTTTTTTTCTTCAAAGCATTTCGTAAGTTTTTGCATGGCAGAAAAAATGAGCTTGGGCTGTGATGCAGGCATGGAGATGATGGAGGAGGAGTTTGAAGATAGCAGGAGGACTTTTGAACCTTTGAGGAAACTAGCATGTTCGCCAAACTACCTTTTTGAAATCTATTTCTAGCTTCCTATAATTTCTACAGGAACTTCCTGTAGAAGAACAATGAGGTGGAAAAAATGATGGAGAAAGGTGAGGGATGGAAACAAGGGTGCTTGCAGGCCTAACCAACAGATTCAAACCATCAGATTCCCTTTTAAAATTGAATTTGGTTCGTCCGAAGGTTCTACAGGATGTTTCAGAACTTCCTGTAGAAACGCCTAGAACTTCCTGTAGAAAAGCCTGGAACTTCCTGTAGAAAGCCAAATCTTGACCTGAATGTGACCAAATCCTAGGAGAGGTGAGTGGCCATGGAGGGAGTGTCCGAAGGGATGTCCTGGAGCCTGGTACGGACTCCTATCCTCATTTTGCGCACCCCTCTTTTCCTGCAAAGTATTCACTGCAACCTGCAATTTTTCACAGAGATTAGTCCTGTTTTTTTTTTTTTTGGTTTTTTTGAAAACAACTAGGGCGTCTCATGAAGGTTTTCACCCTAATTCCCTGCCTTGGGCGCCTCCAAGGGAGTTTTTCACCCAGGGATCTTATTCTCTTTTTCTTTTCTCTTTTTTCTTCTTTTTTCCAACCCATTGACCGCCTCATGGAGGTTTTCAATCAATGAGCCAATCTAAGGCGCCTCCGATGAGGTTTTCACCTTAGATTTTTCCTCTTATTTCCATTTTTTCATTTTTTTTTCCTACCCTACCCTACTTGAAAAACAAAATTCTTTTCAAGTATAAGAATACTTTCAATGGAGCCATGTGCACATCGAGATTAGAGACAAGATGATGTGGAGGCTTGAAATGCATGCTTTGACAGCTATCCAGATTTCAGAGACCAAATGATTCGACTTTGAAGGGATCAAACATAGCTGAAGAAGAGAGTACTGCTGCAACTTAGTGATCGTATGGAACCATGTCTCAATATAGCTTTGATATCCTTGGTCCTTTTGCTGATCTGGATCATTCTCCATATCTTCTTCTATCATGACCTTCACATCTTCTTCTTTGTGCTGATTTTTCTCTTGACTACATGGAGGATTTGATGGTAACCGTGAGGGAGCTTTCTTGATTTCTGCTTCTGATGTTTTCTCTTCATCAAGTGCAACCCATGGTGCTTTGATCTCCTATTTGGAATCTTCTTTTGCCTTTGGTCTTTCAATGTTGTCAATATAATCTCTGTTTTGCAACACTCTTCCTGAGCTATCGTGAAGATCCTTGAGCTCAAGAGGAGTCATTTGGACATGTTGTGCCTTAGCTTTGCAATTGGGTTGAGCTATTCCAATGTGCGGGTTTGGAGATGGTGGTACGGGTAGTTGAGTGGGGGTGTATTTTTGAGATGGATGTGGATGGGTTTGTGGTTGGGCGGATGGTGGAGTAGGAGGCGATGGTTATGGTTGAGCAGATGGTGGAGGCAAAGGAGCGGGATGAGAGTTGTACTGGGGCCTCCACCCCTGATGAGGTGCATTCCACTAAGGCTGTGGCTGAGCATAAGAGTGAAACGAATGAGCAACTGGTTGGGCATAATATGGATCTGTGAAGGAACAAGGAGGAGGTGTGAACCAGGAAAGATGAGCAGGGGGACCCCAAGAAGGCATGAAAGTGGCTTGATAGGGGTCATAATAGGTCTGGGATGTCCCTTGCATTCCCTGCTGGTAAGGTATGGGTCCATGTGGCCTCCTTTGGTTCATATAATAGAGTGATTCAGTGGCTCCTTTGGCTCTCTGATATACAACTTTAAGTCCAGGCAAGGAAGGGCACTGATTCGTAGGATGGTATTCTTCACAGACAAAACACACTTCTAGGGAGTGCATTGGACATTCGTTCCTAGGATGCTTTCTAGTGCACCTAGGACAAAAGATGACCAAAGCGCTCTTGGCTTCCTCTTGCTTCCTTTGGATCTATAAGGTATCCAGTTGCATGGCAAGAAACTGCCTCATCTCACTCTTGAAATCTTCCATCTGATTTGAAAATTCATTTTTGGATAAGGTACTGCTCCCAACATTTCTGTTTGCAGCCATTTGCTCCAGAGGAATGTTTTCTTCTTCTTCTCCCCTTGAGGTTCTTCAAATATGTCTTGTTGTCCACCTAAGGGTTCTTCTTAATCACAACCATCGAAGAAGAGAGAAGGTTGGCTGTGTGAAGCAGTGGGGGGTGTTGTGCAAACATTTTTCTGACTTATCTCTACTCCTACCAGGCATGAAATGAAATCTTTTTGGTTGATTTTTGTTTCTTTTTTCTGCTTGTACCTGCAAAAACTAAAATAGATTGAACTGCAACTAACTATCTTGCTAAAATGAAAATGCAGAATTGAAATGAAATCAGGAAAGGACTAATCTATTTTGCTTAAATGAAATTGCAGGAATGAAATGCTAGGCTACGCTTGTAGAATTGAAATTGTGGAATTTGAAATGCTAATCTACGCTTGCATAAATGAAATGAAAGCAGGAAATGTCTATTCTACTTTTGCGGAAATGAAATTGCAGAATGGAAATGAAATAAACTACTTAGCAAAAAGTTGTAGTAGAAAATAGAAGAAAAGCAGCAATCACCAATACTCTGACGCGTCCCTGGCAACGGCGCCAAAAAGAGTGGTGGGCCCCAGTATTGTAGCAATAATACTGCAACTCCTGAGACTCCCTTCTTTAATTTTATCAACCTGGTAGTTCGTAACAAACTTGGAAGCGACGGTGCTGTATGCACAAGTACTAGCTCTTGCCGCAACTGTCACTTGGTTAGCTGGCACAAGTTTGCTAGGAGCTTAAGCCAACTTCTATGAGCTCTGAGAAGAAGCTTTTTAACTGATGGATGAAAGCTAACTCAAAGAAGGTTGATCTACGTGCAGAAAGAAACTGGAAAGCTGAAAGGAAACGTAAACCCTAGCAAACCCTAATTTTACCAGCTAGCCCTACTGATGCAAGAAAGAGGATGCAAGCTACTGGGAGAGATGCCATTGACTTCTAAGAAGATGAAATGCATGTGTCTAAGCTACTTTTATAGTCAAATCTGAAAGAACCATCTTTTTGTATTTTTGAATAAGTTGTCAGAATTATCATGCATGCGATTTAACTGTTTTTTACTGTGCAGAGGTGGATTGGCGAGAGGAAATGCTTGGAGGAGGTTGGGAAGGTTCGGAGAGGGCCTAAGGGGTCCCTAACACCCTTCCAGAGAGTTTCACAGAGTTTGGCTATCAAGAAACCTCATTCGTGAGCTTCTACAGGAAGTCTGCAGGGGTTCTACAGGATGTTCTGGAATTTCTACAGGATGTCTGTAATTTTTCTACAGGATGTTCAGAAATGGGATTTTGGAGGATGGATGGAGGAAGAAAGATGAAGGAGTGGGTATGGAGGTGAGGTAAGGGCGTGAGGAGGTCCAGGACTTGGGGAATGGAGCTGAGAAGTGGCGAGGATGGTTGGATTTGTTCAAGGAGAGGTAGAGCAATGTTGCACAAAAATGAGGGTTATGTGAGCAAATGTGGCAAACGTGAGGCAAGAATCCATGTTAGGGGATGGAGCAGATGGGATTGATGGAGTATGGGCAGATAGAGAGGTGTTACAGGTGCTCTGCAAGTTACTTCTCAAACTGAACAAACAATGACTTGAAAAACCGATGACCTAGCTACTTTATTCTAATCTAGCCTAAGTAACAGCAAAGGAAATGAACAAAAGATTATTTGCAATGAAACCATGTATAATAAATACGCAACGAAGCAATCAAGAATCTGAACATGTAACCAACTTCTGCAAACAAAAATCAAACACTAATTATTGCATGGCGAAGCAAAGACAGTGTTTTTATGGGCAGCAAGGTCACCTTGATCCCGGCTCCTGATCCCACTGAGGGAGAGGTGAAATCAGAGGTGTTTGACGGCCATTTTTTTGAAGCTTTTCCCTGTTAACAACTTATCAACTCAATCTGAACATGGAAATCCTTTTTTAGTCATTAAAAGCAATCTAAATAACAAAACAAGATTTAAATCTAAATAGCAGATTTTATTCTAAGAATGCAGCAAAAACACATAAAAGTAAACAAAGGAGGTACTGGGCACTTGAGATGGGCCCAAACCCAAGAGTTACAACCTCCTAAGAGAGATTTAGAGCTAGTGCAAAGCTGGATTCATCTTTATTGATCAAAAGAATAGTTACATTCCAAAAACTGTCCACAAGGAAAAGCTTGAAAATGTGCTGAAATGCAAAGCTAATCTATTGCCTAAAAAATGACTAAAATCGAACTACAAACTAGCTAACTTCTACCTACAAAGTGACTAACTGAAATGAGGCCCTAAGCCCTCTTATTTATACAAATTGAGGACCCCAACAGCCCTCCTAAACTTTAGGAACTCGACTGCCAAAACTTGTAGTTAACAACGCTTTTACTAGAACTTGCTCGGCTGCCCTTGTGATAATTGATTTGGTGGCCCTTGAACTCCGAGTTGATGGTTGAGAATTCGAGGTAAGGGCCCATAAATGAAGGGGACACCTTCCTACAAATAGGAATGTTGATTCATATTTGGCAGGTAATTTGGACAATAGGAGATCCACTTGAGGTTATGTGCTTACTCTTGCAAGAGAATCTATTAGTTGGATGTGAAAGCTTCAAGAAACAATTGTTTTATCCACTACCAAGGCAAAATATATCCTTGATTCACATGCTTTCAAGGAGGAAATTTTGTTGAATGGGCCTTTTGGGTGAGCTTGGAAGAATGTAGGATGATTTAACTACATTTTGTGATAATCCATATTATCATAGTAAGACTAGGCGTATTGATATTGGGTATCATTTTGTAACACAAATTATTGATAGAGGTGGAGTATCTCTTAAGACAGTCCACACTCAAGAAAATTTGTAGACATGTTTACAAAGTCAACATTGTAATAGAAATTGTGGTGGCGTCTAGCTTACCTTTGTTTATAGAAGAGGTGATGAAAGGGCTTGGGAAAGATATCAAGTAAATTGTTGTGGACGTGAAGATTCTTAGAATTTGTGACAACATATTTTTCTTTTGTAATGCTTGGTAGGGCCGTCTATTTTCTATTATGTATATGAAGCAAATTTACACCACACAGTTTTACTTGGTGGCCTCAACTCGCCCCGAGGGGAAACTGAGTCTGTTGGCCATCGGTCAGCATTATACACCATCCAAAAACATAACTTCTTCAGTTTTTCTAGTAGAGCTAGGTATGTTTCAGTCTCATGATAACAAACTTCATAACTATAACATCTAACATAGGCAACATAAAATTTAATTGTTATCCACATAAACAAAATCTAAGCATAGGTAGACTAATCTTGCTTGTCGTTCTGCTCCTCAGTGTCAGAGACTACTGGGGCAGGATCTTCTGCAGTTTCTTCTGGAATTCCAAAGATCTCTCCAATGCATGGGATGCGTCTGTCAATACGGTCCATCCTAACATCCTGTTTATGCAGCTGGAATAGGATCTTCTCCATATCTCTCTTGTAGTTGGGAGGGCCCTGCATGGTAACTGCCATCCCCATAGAAATTTTCTCAAGTGCTTTGCCTAGCAGACTTTTCATCAGAAAATACAGGTATAGGGTGCGCTTGAACTGTGTAATTCACCCTCTTGTGGTTCTTGGGTCAAGCACCATTGTTGTCCAATCCTCATTTTCATCATCCAGTTCCATCTCATTCTTCACCTGGTCTTCCCAACCATCTATCAGTTTTCGGATTCACTCATCCACTTCCTCTTTGTAAGTTGTGATTGCCTCAGCTATGATGCACTCGGCGACCTTGCGACCCCTGCAACCATCCATCTTGCTTGGGCATTTGGTTGCCTGGGGTTCCAGGCCTTTGTTGCCCCGGCCACGACCACATCGTGCTGGAGCCATGCCTTGCCGACTTATAACCTGTATACAGTTTGACATCGTTAGATTCACTACCTCCTTCATCGCAACATAGTGCAAATGTGATATCCATACTTCACTACCATGCTTATCTTGCATCGGGCAGAGGCATCCCTGTGCCCATAGGTGGCCAATGGTTATGGAAATCAGGCAGGAGTCCCCGAGCTTATCTCCCTACCTTGCGCCCTTACCCTGGTTCTGGTATTGGTCACCCTCTTGTGGCCATATCCTGGCTCACAGACCCATCTGTAGCCAGGTGCTGCTAGTGCTCCCATACCCGCAGACCCTTGCCTCTGCCTGCCAGTTCCAGTCCGTTTCTAGCTCACCTCTTCGCCTCTCATTCCCCTATGGTCCTGCCTTGCCATTTTCTCGGGTTCGCTCATCCCATTTCCCACCCTGCTAGCATCCCAACTCGAAGGCTGGTCACTCCAGAGCGGCCTTGTATCGAGGCTCCTCATGGTGCCCACCATGTCATAGCCCTAGCTTCTGCTCAAGAGCAGAGTCAAAACAACGGAGAGCCAAGCGAAATTTCCCCCTTGTCTACCCTGGTTTCTCCCTGGTTAAGCTAAGCCTCATTGGGGTGGCCTCGCGCCTCTCCCTCCTTCCCAACAACTCTCCCTCCGACTCATGGGATTTCCCTTGGAACCCAATGAGAGCATACGAATTAAATAGTGCCAGGGCCAGACTACATACCGGATGGTCGACGCTTGCCCTCAACCTTTGCTGCTTCTCCTCCTTTCCGATTTGCTTCTCCTCCTTTTCGATTTGCTTCTCCTTCCTTCCCTGCTATACCTTCCACCTTCCCTGCACATCTAAGACACCTTCCCCCTTGGCCACCTTCCCTTATGTTCTACCTTGCCAACCCACCTCCCATGCAATCAAGGTAGAGGACACCGCACTCCCTGCCTTGAGCATGTGGGACACCGCACTCATCCCGATGTGGGGAATTTATGACAACAAAATTAAAAACAATTGTAAAAAAACAAAAAATTACATCATGTGAATATTTTGGAAGCTTGAATAACACTGTTCGTTTTTAAAACTTATATAAATTTATATAACAAATGTAATGGCCCCACGATAAAATATATCTAGCGCAGCCAAAGAGATGATTAGAGTGGGTTGTAAACCTAGATATATCAAGGCAGCCTGAAAGATGGGTGGAGTGGGTTGTAAGCTGAAATTTCTTCTTGATAAATAAAATACCTTACCTTACACAATATTAGTCTTTAAACATGTAAAATTCATGTTATGTGAATTATTCATTGCGTCATTATTTCTCTATTATTAATATCTTACACAATATTAGTCTTTAAACAAATAAAATTCATGTTATGTGAATTATTCATCTCGTCATTATTTCTCTATTATTAATATTATCTGCAGCTTATATTTTGACATCTATAAAACGTTCAAAAAATATTATCATATTAGAGTGAAAATATCATATTAGAGTGAAAAAATATAGAAATTTGATTACAACAAACCAAATCCTACCCTTCTACTCAATATAACCATTCCAAAAACCATGAAACACAGATCACAACCATGGAAAATGGTATAATTTTTCAACTATATTGATAGACGATAAAATTTGCCAGAAATGTAAAATGCTTCCTGCCAAAACGACGTTGGTCAGTTTCCCATATTATTTTGGACAGTTCATGCATTATGACTTTGGCCTCCTTTTACATCGTTACATCGCTTTTCTTGGTACTAGAGATAATGATCGGGGGATGCAGCGTCTCCATATGATAAAATCAATGGGTTCACATTAGTGTGTGTGATTGGCTCAAAGAGACGTTTTTGTTGTATTCAGAGATGCTTTAGATTTTTGATTACTTATTCAGAATTTGTGCATGGTTTGGAATTATTTGAAATTTATCTACCATTTGCTTCACGATTATTTGAAATTCACTTACCATTTACCTGCACGCATATTATCGGGATAAACTGAGCTTTGATAGACCTTATGGCGGCTATAAATACCATACGCTTCTACCTTTCATTCAGCGGGTCTGTTAGTTATGGAATTTCATATTTTGCCTCTGTGTCTCTCCCTCTCACTGCCTGCTAAAAGCTGTGGAGGTGCTAATACGGCAGCTAGTGTTGGTTTATTTCTCTGTTTATTTTTCATACTCTTATTGCATAAGAGAAGGATTAGGGCCAGATTGCCTCCAGGACCCTTTCCATGGCCAATCGTTGGAAATCTCTTCCAACTGATCCCTCCTGCTCACCGTGCTCTTAAAGCCCTTGCTGACAAATATGGTCCCATTTTCTTTCTGCGCTTAGGCTCTGTCCCTACCGTCGTCGTCTCTTCTTCTGAGATAGCCAAAGAGTTTCTCAAAACTCATGACTTGATTTTTGCCAGCCGACCTCCAAGAGCCGCTGGGAGATTGATGTTTTTCAACTCTAAAGATGTGGCCTTCGCTCCGTATGGAGATCACTGGAGGCAAATGAAGAAAATATGCGTGTTAGAACTGCTGACTGCCAAAAGAATTGAGTCCTTCAAGGGTGTGCGAGAGGAAGAAGTATCTGCGATGATCCGTTCAATTTGGGAGGAGAGTGAGAGCGGAATAATGGGTGTGAATATTAGCAAGGCCCTCTCTACTCTCACTTCCAATATAGTTTGGCGGATACTGGCGGGGAGGACATTTTCTGACGATGATTTGGGTGGCGATTTCAAAGGTTTCAAGGATTTATTAGTAGACCTGATAACTGCGATGGGAGCTTTTCCCATCGGAGACTTTATTCCCTATTTGGATTGGCTTGATTTGCAAGGTATCAAGCGGCGCATGAAGAAAATCCATAAAACATTCAATGAGTTTGTGGAGAAAATAATAGACGACCACGTTGCTCATCGCATGGCCGCGACTTCCAATCACCAGAAAGACGAAGAGCCTCACGTCAAAGATTTCGTGGATGTGCTGCTCGAGAAAGCTGAGGCCGACTCCAAAATCACAAGGGAAACTATCAAGGCTCTTGTGATGGTGTGTCTCTAGGAAAGAGCTAACCAGCCATATATTGGGTATTTAATGCTTTCAGAGCAGCACGCGACTTAACACGATAACACGGAAGCGAGCAAATTCGGCATTAAATAATATTTGCCCGCTCTCATATTATCAGGCTAATTGGGGTGCTTCTCTGAGGACATTAAATACCCAATTGGTTAGCTCCAGCGATGTCTCTAGACAGTGGGCCATTCTATTATCATTTTTTATCATCATTCGTTAGAACTTAAATCAATCAAATTTTTGCATTAATTGTATGCAGGACATGTTTGTTAGAACATAAATCAATCAAATTTTTGCATTAATTGTATGCAGGACATGTTCGTAGCCGGGACGGACACAACATCAACTACGTTAGAATGGGCAATGAGTGAGCTGCTGAGGCATCCACATGCCATGAAGAGATTGCAGCAAGAAATCGAAGATGTAGTCGGCAAACATCGCCAAGTGATTGAATCTGATGTAGTGAGGATGAAATACCTCCAGTGCGTAGTGAAAGAGACGCTAAGATTATACCCAGCGGCTCCGCTAGCTATTCCTCATGAATCTGTAGAGGCTGTTACAGCAGGAGGATACTCTATCCCTAAGAAAACAACGTTGATTGTGAATGTGTGGGCTATAGGAAGGGATGTCAATGTGTGGGGGGCAGATGCTTCCGAATTCAAGCCTGAGAGATTCATGAAGGACGAACATGTGAATTCAGCAGATCAATCAGACTTCCGTATGATTCCGTTTGGGGCAGGAAGGAGAGGATGCCCAGGGGCCCCCATGGCTATTCCCACCATCGAACTCGCAGTGGCTCAGCTGATGCACACTTTTAACTGGAGAGTTGAAGGTGATCCGTCGCAGCTTGATATGACGGAAGTTTGTGGGCTGACGATTCCAAGGCAAGTTCCGCTGTGTGCTTATCCAAGCTTGAGGGTAGGCTTTCCACTGAAGTCCAGCGATGAAGCGTAGGAAGAGGCTAGGTACCGTGCGGCTTTATGTACAGTGGCTTTCCTATTTTCGCTACTACACTACAAGCTATTCTAATCCGATTTCGCTGCCATTGCTTTCGCTACATGTTATTGTAATTTAGTTTATGGTATTCTACTATCGCTGCCAATGCTTTCGCGGCAAGAGCTAACGAGCATATCATTGGGCATTAAATGCACAACTACATGCATGTAGCTGTGCATTTAATGCCCAATAGTATGCCCGTTAGCTCTTGCCCTATAGCGGTGTATGTTGAATTTAATTCCAATCCCCGCGCGTGTGTTAAACAGCTATCCAGAGCGCATGTAGCAGGGCATTTAATGCCCAATAGTATGCCCATTAGCTCTTGCCATGCTTTCGCTACATGTTATTGTAATTTACTTTATGGTAATTAAGTAACGTTGATTATTATGTTAGCATGCTGATTTCCGTACCTTGCCTTCTCATTGGTGATTAGGTTTGTTGGCATAGAATTTTGATCGTTAATAATATAACAATCAAATTAACGTTTCTTTATAAACGGACACCAATATTAATTAATATTCCTAATTTTTCTATAGCATCACATTTTTGTAAATAATTTAAAGAAAATAAAACTAGCAATTGCACGGGATGTTGTAAAGGAAATGCGGTAAGGCAATAGCTTAGGAAAGAGTAGCATTAAACACATAGCATTAAACACATGATGGCAATGAAGTGTCACAAGATGTTGCAAAAGGGTGTAAGTAGAATTTTGGATCTTAGTTAAAGAGGGGTCTCAAAAATTGCATCATTGACATGACAGAAGAACCTTATTTGATCTCTGTTAAACATCCATATGTATTTGCATTGGTAACACTTGTGTTTGAAGTATTTTCTTACTTGAATGGTTGGAATTTATCCAGACCCTATTTGAACTTCATTTGGGATTCAAGATTTCTTGCAATTGATATAGTTCTCTTGGGTTTCATTCAGATCCATTTACATTGTCCCCCCATTTCAAACTCTAGCAAACATTTGTATTATTCTATTTTTTATCAATCTATGGACAAGATCATAGTGATCTGCATCAAATGATTTTGGATAGATTATAAAAAGATGAAGTTGAAGCCAAAATATGCATCTTTTGAACTCAAGGATGTTGAAAATAGGTGCAACAATCACAATATATAATAAAATTAATGATTTTCATTTTCCAAAATATCAAATAATATCCCATTTCCATCTTTGGTGCAATTCTCTACGTGGAATAGTATAAATGTAAAATCATATGATTGGAATCTTCATTTCCATATTGGGTGTAAGTATCTCTTGATTGGTTAACATTTAAAATGAGATTCAGAAAAAGGTACAAGAATCACTATATATAGTAAATTATTGCAATTATCTATGTGGAAGAAAGGTATATACTCTATATTAATGAATAGAATATTTATGCAATAAATTTATAAAATTATGATAACAATTAATAGAGTATTCTTGCAATAAATTTATTGATTGTCATTTATAATGAAATTGAGAAAATGTACAACAATCACTATATATAGTAAATGATTTTCATTTTCCAAAATATCAAACGTCTCATATTACTCTATAATAATGAATAAAATATTTATGCAATAAATTTATAAATTTATGATTAGAATTAATAGAATATTCTTGCAATAAATTTATAGAATTGTTAACTGTGATGGTCACTGTTTTGAAATCGTGTGGAAAAAAATCCAACCATGTTAAACATTGGTGTGATCCGTGCTTTTGACATCTTAGACCCCTGGATCATAATTTCTCAAGCAAGTGTGATTTTGACAACTTAGACCTCCTAGATCATTGTTTCTCTAGAAAAATATTAAACGTGCAATCATCTTAGGACTCACACAGCTTATAAATCTTTTTATATCATATTATGATCTAATTTTTTTAGGACTCACACAGCTTATAAATCTTTTTATATCATATTATGATCTAAATTTTAAATAATAAATTGTATTGTCTTTTTCACGGAATTTTAGTGGTACAATTTTAAACAAATTTGTGATTTTCGATTGTTTAAAACACAGTTTTGAATGCATAAATGGATGCCATATGATACTTGAACTTAAATGAGGAAGATAAGAATTATTCAACACAACCACACAAACTAAATTCATTTGACTATATATATAAAGTTTGGATACATGTTGTTTTGGAAAGAAACAAATGCAATATACTTAAATAATCTTATGTAATTTAATTATATCGTGTTTATTTTAAAATAGGTATATTTCATTATTATTATGTTGATAGTAGGGATTTAAGCTATACATTCTAATTTATAATATATGTAGTAATAGTCACTAATGAAAATTTAAACTTTTTTTTTTTTTCCGAAGGTGGCAAAACCTATCAAACTCAGGTGTCAAACCAACAGTGAGGACAACCATCTCTGGCTGCTATCCGCGAATGTCGGTTTGACTCATCACTGTTATCAAGGAAAACCACGCCACCTGTAATAACCCGCTGGTGGTCCGTAAGGGAGCAGGCTTTCACTCCTGACAGATGCCTCTGGGTCTTGGGCCGTTAACCTGTTTCCTTACGTCCGAGGAAGACGAGCTCTTAGCCAAGCAGAAGCAGTTTTACAATGAAAATTTAAACTTATTTTAAAAATAGTTATGTCAATTTTATATTTTTAATTAAATTAATTAATAAAAAAAGTTAAACATAAATTATGATTTTTTTGAATAATATTAATGTTTATATATATATAAATATAAGTAAAGAAAAACATACCACTCCAAAAGCATTCATCATTCTTCAAGGTACTATATTAAATAACATCGAGAAAAAAACAATGAAATTAATTATATTATAATAAAATCTAATTATAGTACATAAAAGTAACAATGAATTACTAGTGATACCCACGTTATATGTAAAATGACGTTTTAAATATAATATAAATGACTACCATTTACAATAAACATTCACATTGGACGGAGAAGACGTCTCCAGCCCTTTCCCATTATATAATTGACGAAATTTGGTTGGGAAATTCCGTACTTTAAAAATGAGATTTTTTGTTTTTTAATTAAATTTAAATTTTACATATTTAATACTAAGGCTTAAGACCAAGGTAGAAACATGGGAAAATTTTAAATAATTAAATTTTTTAAATTTGTTTTCGGTTGTTAAATTATTTATTGAATATTATTTAGTTTATAAAAAAGTATGTTTTTTTTTTCATTTATTTTTTTATTCATTCAAATCATTTAACTTTTGGTTGTTGCAATCAAATAAAAGTAATTTTATATGACAATTTCCAACATCAAAACTTGTCATTATAAAAGTTTTGCCAATAACCCACCAATTAAGGTGAAGGGTTTTTTTTGTAGCTAGATAAAAAGAATATGTAGAACATAAGGTATTTGATATTTTTGATATGGCAACATGGAGTCTAAACATTAATCAATTTTGCAGCAGGGAGAGTGAGGAGTAGTTCCTTTGGGGAGCTTCTTATTTGTCTTCTCTAAAAACCATTGAATAGAAAATTTTGGTTTTGTTGGAAGTGCCACTGCAAAAACAATGCAAAATGTTGTCAAATATACATTTTATATTAATTGGAAAGAATTTGTAAGTGAATTTGATTGGCTTTTACTATTTAGTTACAATTCCTCTTACCGCTTTTTATCATCTAAGTAATTTGGGTCCTCCTCCCATTAGCCATAGGTGTTGAGGAGGGAGCAATGCGAGTTGAAGGCGTAAAGGGCGTTGACACAGAAGATGAGGGAGTCATATTTATTCTGCTAGCCATCGCCATTATGGCCTTTGCCTGCACCACCACCACAACACAAAAAATATTTCAATCTAAATCTTTCTTTGCAAATTACAAAAAAAAACTCTGCAAATTTGATATTGCAAGGACTCCAATGAAATATAATAAAATCCATGAGATAAGCATAAAATCCTTCTTGCGCAAGAACGCTACATCACCCTATCTATCGATACATTGTAAACATTTACTTTCCCCGCATAGAAAATTGTGAGAAGGGAGAAAGGGGACTCTCATTCGACTCTACATAATAAAATCATGCTCAACATAAATTCTACCACTGATTTGAGGGGAACATTTTTTGTTTGATGTAATTTGAAAATAGAATAGGGCAACAAGATTTAATTTATTGTGATTCTGATAAATCAAATCCTAAACCAAGAAGCTCTCCCTCTATTAGAGTGTGATAAGGGGTGAGTCAATAATTGAAAAATGAGTTTAGATACTCAAATTCTACTATAATGAAATCATATTTTATACATATACACATCAAACATCAAACTTATAGGCGACTATGGAATCCAAAATCTAATAGGTGTGGAGTTATCCTTTGTCTAATAAATTTGGGAAAAAAATTTCTTTAAAATTCTATTAAGTAGAATCGAATAGTACTTGCGATATTGTTTTGCTCTGCCGATGCTGCGAGATTTTCCCACGAATTTTTTTAGGGTTGTTTTCCCTTATCGTTGTTCGATAAAGTATTCATAGATGCCTTAAAGACCCACATTATTTAAATAAAATAGAAAGGCAAGATCTTACTGTCAGACATGGGATCAGGGGTGGGAGCCTATGCATTAGCATAAGGTGAAAAGATATTCATTACCAAGAAGGTGACGAAGAACATCAGTAAAGTAATGAAAACAATGCAGGCGATCATCTCTGAAAATAACCAGAATTGTTGATGTCCAATACCAAGAAATTCAAGAAAGAAGATCACAATGCCAAAGGAACACCCTCATGATAGTCCGTCCATCCCAGACATTTCAAATTTTCGAGTGGGAGTGCTCAGTTTCAGGGTTTCGGCTGTTGAGAATCTTGCAACTGATCTAGCTTGAAATGAGTTTCAACATTTAGTTCTCCATCACATTCTATCAAGAAATGAGCATTCACCAGTTACAACTGTTAGCGTCAGGTCTTCATCACATTCTATCAAGAAACAAGCATTCACCAGTTACAATCGCTAGCGTCTGGTCTTCATCACATTCTATCAAGAAACGAGAATTCTCCAATTACAACTGTCAGCGTCGAGTCTTCGCAAGTTTCTAGGGAGTCACCACTAGCACATGTCAGCATATTTCAAATCACCGGATGATTATAGTTCAATCGTCTAATGAAAGATCTAATGGTGCACAGTGAGGACGGTGGGCACTAGGGGAGTTCTTCCCAAAAGAAAATGCCTTACGGCGTAATAATTCAATGAATAGTGAAAGTATGCAAGTAATTTAATGTATTTTAATTAATTTTTCAAGAAATAAAATAATTCAATGAATAGTGAAAGTATGCAAGTAATTTAATGTATTTTAATTACTTTTTTAAGGAAATGTTGTAAACAAATATATATATTTTTCATTTATTTGGTGTATAGTAAAGGGTGAGAGGGTGTTCCTTAAAGCACTCAGTGGTGTAAAGGTCATCCATTAGAAAGTTTGCAGGGAAAAAACTTGTTATGCTAAGTGCTAGTGTGGCCTTGTTGAAATGTGGCAACAAGAATATTCCAATTTTAATTTGTCCTTGAATTAAAATTGAGAATTAAAATTAAAATTTAGTCTCACTAGCTGCTTGAAAAATAATTAATTAATTCATCTTGAGTTAATTAGTTGGAAAATTCAAGCTAGAAGTCTTTGTGAAGTCATGCAACAGTTGTCCCTTTGATTGAGGATATTATCCCTTAATTAAGGAGATAAGGATGAGTTGTATTTGAGTTGTAATTACTTAGCTCAGTTAACTGAGTTAAGTCTAGTTAAATTAGTTCCGAACAGTTTGAGGAACTAATTGTGAGTTCAATTAGTTAATGCATGCATGCATGAAACTAGTGTACTGCAGATAACTGAAGATTATCTCATAAAAACTCATGCATGTCAATTCAGACAAAGACCCAGTTGAGATTAAAGGCAGGGACAATGTACTATCAGTTACAAGAATTTTCCTATAAGAAAATCTCTTGCATGTAGAAGGAATTCATTCCTTGAGATTTGCGCAGTTTTACAGTGTGTTGGAGCAGTGTGTGAGATCAGTGTCACACAAGGTTACAACTGGATCACCCAGGAAAACTGCGCAAGGAAATAGGAGGCTTGGAGGGCAGAGGATAGGCATATCAGCAGTCTATTCTGTCTATGAGTAGCAGTGAGGGATTGTACTGAGAGCTAGATAGCTGTGAGAGCTAAAGTTGTGTGTAGTCCTGATATATTTCGACTTGTATGATAATACAGACAGCGGGGTTTTTAGCTGAGGCTTTCCCCAGAGTATTCTTTTGTGTTTCATGTGTATTGTTTCCTCTTCTAGTTATATGTGTTCCGTTTGATCTTGCTCAAATTGATTAAGCTTCCGCAAGTTTGATCGTAGAAGTAGATTAAGTATTTTTCTTTAGTTATATTGCATAATCAGATTGATCTACAGTCAGAATTTCTACATGGTATCAGAGCAAAGGTGATCAAGGCTGTGAATAGTATACTGAGAAGGGAAATTCGAAGTTTAAAGTTCTTGGTTGTAGGTAAGAAATCAAATTCTTATCATACTTCAAAGTTCACCAATGGCGTTCAATGGCTTGAGACTCGAGTATGCTCTGGATGGCAGCTCGAATTACATAGCATGGAAAGATCACATGGAAGCGGTATTAGAAGACAATGGTTTGAAGGATTTCATTGATCAAGAAATCCCCAAACCAACTGCAGCTAATGCACAAGATTGGCTAAATGGAAGAAGTTTGTGGCGAAGGTGAGATGGATTCTTCTGGAGGGAGTTTGAGACCATATTGTCTCGAGTCTCCATGGGAAGGAGACTCCGTTTTCAATGTGGAAGACATTGAAGGACCTTTATCAGAACAGTAGCGACCAGAGGAAACTGACGCTCAAGGATAAGCTTCGGAAAATCAAGATGGAGAAGGGTGATACTATTTCTACATATCTGAACAAGCTCACCACCTGCAGAGATGAGCTTGGTAGTGTGGGAATAATTACACCCAATGATGATATGGTGAGCCTTGGTCTCCTCGGCCTTCCAAAGAGCTGGCATAGCTACCAGGACTCTTTGAATAGAAGGGAGAAACTTCCAGATTGGCAACGACTATGGTCGGAGCTGATGTAGGAGGAGATCAGGAGGAGCATAAGAGATGGTTCTTCATCTAAGCATGATGATGAAGAAAATCCGGCCTTAGCAAGTAAGGCAAGGAAAGGGAAAGGGAAGGCTTCCCATTCTAAATTGAATTCTTCTCATGGAGGGAAGAAGATTGACAAATCTAAAGTGAGATGTTTTAATTGTCATGAGATGGGCCATTATGGAACTAATTTCCCATTGAAGAAATCCAAGAAGGGAACCTCGAAAGGATTAAAAGATGAGGCATTAGCCTCAGCTCGAATTGGATTTTACCCTCATCGCATGCATGGTTTCATCGATGGTGGGTTGTGTTTGGTATCTTGATAATGGAGCCTCATTCCACATGACCGACGATAAAATATTATTCAGTACCTTCGAGGGGAAATACCTCAAGATGCACATAGAGATGGGTGACGACGGAAAGTACAATGTTTCAAGAGTGGGCACGGTTCCTTTTCAGAGGGAGCATGGATCTCCTCTCACCTTGACAGATGTGAAGTATGTGCCTAGACTGAAGAAGAACTTGGTATCAGTCGCGATGTTGGAGGAAAAAGGCTATGTTGTCTTCAGTAAAGCAAAGGCATTCCTGAGACACATAGCCACGGGTTAGACCAAGAGGATTAGGATTCGAGTGAAAAATTTCTATAAACTAGAGGTAGATGATTGTGCTGCATTGAGTTCGAAAGCTGAATTGGTGCAAAGCCAAGACATTGGTAAGTTATGGCATAGGCGATTGGGATACTTTCATCATGGGGCCTTGAAGATAATGCAACAAATCTCTACCAAACTTCCCAAAGGTAAACTTGAGCAAGTGGACACATGCAAAGGTTGTACCTTGGGAAAGTACGCCAAGTCTTCCTTTCATGATCGAGACATTCGAGCTAAAGAAATATTAGAGCGAGTTCACACTGATTTGTGTGGACCATTCTCAACAACATCCACTGTGAAGCAAAGGTATTATGTGATTTTCATTGATGATTTTCCTCGTAAATGTTGGATTTATTTCATGTAGAAGAAGGACCAAACCTTCTCAAAGTTTTGTGAGTTCAAAGCTTTGGTTGAGAAAGAGTTAGGGAAGAAGATCAAGGCCTTGAGAAGCAAAAATGGTGGAGAGTATGTCTCTCAAGAGCTTAAGGACTTCTGTGCAGTGGAAGGAATTAAATGGGAGTTGACGACACCTCATAACCCACAACAGAATGGGGTGGCCGAGAGGAAGAACATAATGATTGTGGGAGCAGCTTGGGTGATGCTACATGACCAAGGCCTACCACTTCATTTGTGGGCTAAGGCATGTAACACAGCGGTCTATTTGTAGAATAGAAGCCTGTATCGCATACTTGGGATGAAGACACCAAAGGAAGCTTTCTCTAGGAAGAGACCAGATGTGGGTCACTTCAGGATCTTTTGCTCATCGGTATATTGCCATGTAACCAAGGATGCTTGGAAGAAACTTGAGCCGACAACAGAGTTGGGGATACTTGTGGGGTACACTGATACACCTCACAACTATCCGGTGTACTTGCCTACCAGTCGGAGGACAGTGGTTTGCAGAGATCTCAAGTTTGATGAGCAGAAGGCCATGCGAGTTTCCCTTGAGAGGGAGCTCCAACTACAGGCTATGGAGGAACTTTTGGTTCCTAAGGAGGAGGAGCCTCAGACTGATGCAGAGTAGCCACATGCAGAGGTTCCAAGAGTGGAGACATCCACTCAAGAAGAGTCTTCTAGAGAGGGATGAAAGCACACAAGAGAAGCTGACAGATTGTTGTCGGATGCGAGAGAGAATGTGGGAGAACCATCTTCTCAACGCAGATAGAGAAGGTCACCTGATAGGTACACTAGATACATGGCCCTTGTTTGGGAATGTGTTGAGACCGAGCCATCTTCCTTTGAGGAAGCAGTGCAACAACCAATTTTGGTTGATGCTATGGTGGAGAAGTATGACTCCATGGTTCAGAATAGTGTTTGGGAAGTGGTTCCAAGACCAGGGAACAAGTCAATTGTGAGTTCCCGTTGGCTTTACAAGGTAAAGCAAGCTGCTGATGGTAGTGTGGAAAAGCATAAGGCAAGAGTTGTTGCCTGTGGCTTTTCACAAGTCAAGGGGATCGACTATGATGAGACTTTTTCTCCTGTCACAAGGTACTCATCTATTAGATCAATGTTGGCACTATCATCATAGATGGGTTGGAAGATCCATCAGATGGATGTGAAGACTGCATTCCTCAATGGAAAGATTGAGGAAGAGGTGTACATAGAGTAGCCGGAAGGTTTTGAGACCTTCGATCGTGAGTCACATGTGTGCCGACTCAAGAGAGATTTGTACGGGCTGAAGCAAGCACCTCGTGCTTGTTACACCAAGATCAACAACTACTTCACCAGGTTGGGCTTCACAAAGAGTGAAGCGGACGCGAACCTATATCACATCATTGTGAAAGGTAAGCCATTGATCATTGTTTTTTATGTTGATGATCTCATATTAACAGGTGATGATCAGTTGATCATGTGTTGCAGGGAGGACCTTGCAAGAGAGTTCGAGATGAAAGACATGGGTCTCATGCACTACTTCCTTGGCATGGAAGTGTGGCAGAAGGATGGGGAAGTGTTTGCGTCTTAAGGAAAGTATGCCAATGAGATACTCAAGAGATTCCACATGGAGAAGTGCAAGCCCATGCAGACTCCTCTAGCAGGTAACTAGAGGAAGGAGTATGCTACTTCAGGAGAAGTAGTAGAGGCTACCGTGTATCGACAACTTGTGGGTTCACTGATGTATTTAGTGAACACATGACCAGATTTGTGCTATGCGGTGAACCAACTAAGTCAAGCTATGGTTCAGCCTACCAAGATGTTTTGGAAGGCAACTAAGCATGTTTTGAGATACCTCAGAGGCACATCTCAATATGGATTATGGTACAGATGGATAGAGGGAGTGAAGCTACAGGGCTTCGCTGATGCAGATTGGGTAGGGAGTCCATCAAATTGGAAGAGAACATCAGGAGGAATTTTCAACCTTGGGTCAGCTGCAGTTTCTTGGTACAACAGGAAACAGAGGTTAGTTGCACTCAACTCAGCAGAGGATGAATACATGGCTGCAAGTCAGGCAGCATGTGAGGCCATTTGGATGCAGAAAATTCTAGTTGGTTTGTTTGATCAGAGGATGGATCCAACTGTGATCTATTATGATAATAAGAGTTGTATGAAAATCTCTGAGCATCTAGTATTTCATGAAAGGTCCAAGCACATCGACATCCGTTATCATCATCTCCAAGACTATGTGGCGAGGAGGATCATGTTGTTGCAGTATATTTCAACCAAGGAGCAAGATGCAAACATTTTGACTAAGGCATTGTCAAAGTGTAAATTCGAGTTCCATAGAGATAGGATCGGGGTGGCGATAATCCCTTTCTTGTTGAGAGGGAGTGTTGAAATGTGGCAACAAGAATATTCCAATTTTAATTTGTCCTTGAATTAAAATTCGAATTTAGTCTCACTAGTTGTTTGAAAAATAATTAATTAATTCATCTTGAGTTAATTAGTTGGAGAAATTCAAGATAGAAGTCTTTGTGAAGTCATGCAACAATTATCCATTTGATTGAGGAGATTATCCCTTAATTAAGGAGATAAGGATGAGTTGTATTTGAGTTCTAATTAGTTGGCTCAGTTAATTGAGTTTAGTCCAGTTAAATTAGTTCCAAATGGTTTGAGGAACTAGTTGTGAGTTCAGTTAGTTAATGCATGCATGCATGAAACTAGTGTACTCCAGATAATTGAAGATTCTCTCATAAATAACTCATGCATGTCAGTTCAGACAAAGACCCAGTTGAGATTAAAGACATGGATAGTGTACTATCAGGTGCAAGTATTTTCCTATAAGAAAATCTCTTGCATGTAGAAGGAATTCATTCCTTGAGATTTGCGCAGTTTTACATTGTGTTGGAGTAGTGTGTGAGATCAGTGTCACACAAGGTTACAGTTGGATCACCTAGGGAAAACTGCGCAAGGAAATAGGAGGCTTGAAGGGTAAAGGATAGGCATATCAACAGTCTATTCTGTCTATGAGCGGCAGTGAGGGATTGTACTGAGAGCTAAATAGTTATGAGAGCTAAAGCTGTGTGTAATCCTGATATATTTCCACTTGTATTATAATACAGATAGCAGGGTTTTTAGTTGAGGCTTTCCCCAATGTATTCTTTTGTGTTTCATGTGTATTGTTTCCTCTTCTGGTTATATGTGTTCCATTTGATCTTGCTCAAATTGATTAAGCTTCCGCAAGTTTGACTGTAGAAGTAGATTAAGTATTTTTCTTTAGTTATATTGCGTAATCAGATTGATCTACAGTTAGAATTTCTATAGGCCTAGACATGCTAAGGGCTAGTGTGAACCAGGCCAAGTGACTTATATGCGTCTAGGTAGTAGCTAATTAAGGCCTAAGTTAGACATTACCTCACGACTCAAATGTTTTATTTGGTATTGATTATTTAATTATTAACATAAAATATCATATAATCACATAGCATGCAATATTTATATAAGTGAAAATATCCATATTTTATATATGTTATCTAATTATTAACATATAATTATGTTAATTGGGCCTATTTTGAGTGGTTTGAAGGAATTATTGGGACCCTCCCCATCCATGTTCGATTCCCTGCAAGTGACACAATGAGCTTCTTTATAATGGCTTTAAGTTTTGTTGTTAAAATTGAATAGTATCCTTCTTAAACATATTTCTAACCATCTAAAGATTTGTTAAAATTGTTAACTCATAAGTTTGAGTCATGAAAATATGCATAATCCAAGTAATTAAAAAAATCAATAAACTAAATTCTTTATAAATTAAAAACAACTTTTAAATAAAGGAAAAACTTGTCGAATTTTATGTTACAAAATTATAGTTGAGTACCCTAAGGCATATCATTCACTCACATTTATTTACATTAATATTATTATTTTATTTTGCACTTATAAATAAATTTACAAGGAGCAATACAATTAGACACCACTATGTTATGAAGTATAATGTAAACCATAAAATTTAATGTTCAAATCTCTATAAATCAAGCGAACAAAAAAGACAAAAAAGTTTACACTTATACATAATTATAATCTAAAACATAACACATATCATTAACTTAAATTTATTTAAGGTAATTTTATTTTTTTACTATGCCCTTATAAATGATCATTTATAAATAATGATAATTTAAGACATCACATAAATGAACATAAATGATTTGATGTTACTATCAAATATGTGAAAAGAGAAAAGTGGTTAACAAATCACACAAAATTTGAATATGTCTTAAGTAAATTGTAATTCCCCATAATAATAATAATAATAATAATAATAATAAATAAATAAATTAACATAATATTAAAATATGAGTAAATAAATAATAAACAATTAAGAAGAGATAATAATAATAAATAAATATATCCTTGTGGGGACAACACATGCTCCCATACAGGATCCTCACTAGGATAGTTGGGCATGCCAGTGAGGATAGTGACATCCTCGCTATGAGGACAACTGCTTCCCTATGAGGATGCAAAAAATTAAGGAAATTGCATCATTCTTCCACCTAATTTGCAACCCAACTTCAGAATATTAATGTGCAAGCCTAGAGATTGTCACAACCATATAATATCATCGATAAAACTCAAGACAAAGAACAAAAATCGTTACAAGGAAAATAGTGATGAGTGTTGGTTGACATCAATGGAAAAAATATAATGCCAACATCCTTGTCTTCACAGTTGGATGTTTTGTACGAAAAAAAGAAGAAGAGTAAGCTAAAGTTGAAAAAGCACTACCAATATTCTACCCCAACTACAGGAAGAAACACTTCCTCAAAGATTGTCCACTTAATAGTGTGAAATTTTGTGGTATTGTGAGTAGGCTCACTCAACAAAACAAGCCTATGACTTCCACTATTAAAACAAATATTCAAGGAATCAGGTGAGGAAACATAGAAGACATATTTTAGTGGCTTTAAGAAGCCATGGCGAGCTTGATTGCTAGGTATATCTTAAGATCCTTCTTAATTTTTTAATACTTGGACTATCATTTATAATCCTTAGAAACTTCCTCAGAAAATTCAAAATTCTACAATTCTTTGAAAACCTCATAGTTCTCTTCCAATTCAGTACCCTAAACCATGGCCATACTGGTCCTCTAGATTGAGTCATATATTCCGGTGGCCTCTAGGATGACATCGAGCTTCCTTTCCAAGGAAAATTCCTATGACTTCTCAAAAACCCATGCAACAGAAATAACTACAACTCCCATCTAATGCACCACCAAGTAATCCTCCTCTATGAACCCAACTATATATGAAACCTAACCCAAATCCAAACAATAAGGCTACACAATAGGTAGAAGCGCCTATCTTTCCCACATACTCCCCCACTGAATGTAATGACCTACATTTGAGATTAGGGAGAGGAGTGAATTTAGGTACTTCCTATATTGCCAAGGAGCATGAAGAAGATAATTCACTTTGGGAAGAAGCCCCAATTTAGAGATCATTAGAGGAAAATAGATAATTAAAACTCATGCTAAATTTGTTGTAATAAATGATGTCATTGTTATTGTTGCCATTTCAAATTGCAATTGCATGCGTTATTTTCAAAGCCGCCAGAGATGACTTCACAAATTCAAACTTTACTTGAACAATTACACATTACTTAAAAATTGAATTCAATTCATTTGCTTACTTCCATCCATTCAAGTCAAATGTTGCGGTTACATCGGACATAATATAAATTAGATCCGTTGTTTGACTGAGAGAAATCAGAGTCAAAAGCATTGGCATAAGTGAGTTTGGCAGAGGTGGGGGTAGGCTTTACCTCAGCTGGTATCTTACTATACATACGATTGAATCTTTTATTAAAATCGGGCAATGATTCCCCATTTTCCCTCTTCAGGTTACCAAACTCAGTATGGTAATATAGCAAATCTTTCTTATCTCCCCAGTGCTTCAAAAATGAATCATCTAAGGCTTCATGTCTGTTATAGATCTCTTGGGTAATTCTCTGAACCACTTCCTGGCCTCTCCATCAAGGCTCTGGACAAAAACTCTCATCCACACATCATTTTCACTTATATCTAAGTTATCAGCATAACTGTAAAAGGCCTCAAGGTGTTCTTCAGTTGTTACTCCTTCTGTGCCAATGAACTTGGGAATATACTTTTGATATTCTCCCACAGGCATGGGATTTAAAGGAACAGGCAGGACCAATGGTCCATATCTAGCAGCAACAATTCTTTCTATCTTCGTGGGTGCTTGCTGGCTTGCCATGATTGGGATATGTGGAAGGATACTGGCAGATTGAATGATAGGAAGTAATGTGATGGATGGCAGAGACAATGGGATGTTTTGGACTGTATGGGAAACTTTCTTTGGACTGAGATTCAAAGGGGAACCAGATTGATAAGGAGCTCTATTAATCTCTGCAGGTGTTTGTTCACTAGCAGCACTAGGCTCTAGGTCTTCAAATTGTGTATTTTCAACTAAAAACTCCTCATGCAGAGACAAATAAGATTTCTTGGGCTTACCTGATCTTGATGCTCCTTTCTGTGATGTTTTCTTCGACTTGACAATCTTCTCAGGGTCAGGTACTGATTCAGTTGGTGATTTCCAAGGATTTCTTCGAGTATGTCTCACAAATTGAGCTAGAACTTCAATGTGGAGTTGCCAAAAGATGGTCTTCCTCCAGTGGAGTCGCCAGATAGTGATTGACTTGAGCATAATGGGTTGGTTAAGATGTTCTTGGTGATTTTAAATTGGTACATGAGTCTTACACATGATAAACACATATATACACAAATATGTTTAATGAAAATCACGTATATGTTCTAGGGTTTGCAATTGTTGCTTGATGATGACAATTGATGAACTTTGTATTAATTGTTGTTGTTTGTCAATGCTATCTTGATTAGAATGGTCAATATTTGTCAGTATGGATTGAATTGATTTGGTTGTGGCTTGGTATATGGATCAGTGATGATATTTTAGAATTGTGATTGGGTATTTAGTGATTCATTACTGGTATATCTATGATTTGTTGTTGCATTGTTTCAATGTTTGTATTCAATGATTCAATTTTTCAGTATTCAGTGATTTGAGACATCTACACAAGTTTTATAAGTAGGAAACATGTATATACGCGGATATGCTTCAAATCAGTCGCATATATGTTATGAAGTCAATTTGATTAGGGTTTATAATGACTACACATTTGTTCTGTGAAGACTATTTGGTATCTAACAATGTGATTAATTAGTGAATGGTTGAGTATAATCTTGATTGATTGATTGGGCTTGATTTGATCAGTTATTGGTTGATTGGTAACTTGGGTTGGTTTTGTATTCAATGATTCAGTATATTGGTGATTAATATTCAATGTTGATTTAATGATTGTATTTCAGATTTTGTGGTTTAGTATTTAGTTTGGTATATTGGTATTGAGCATATTGTTAGGCGTTGGTCCATTTTGAAAAAATGATGAAAGGTGGCCTGCATGTTTTGATGTGTATTTGAGAAGGGTTAGAACCTTTAGTAAGGGAGTCAGATCTTCCTTCTAGTGGTAAATCGTAAACTTGTTGAGCGAGTCAAATCTTCATTCCAGTGGTAGTTGGTAAAATTAGTGAGGGGGTAGGAGCTCCCTCCTAGTAGGAGCCGGTAAATGAGATTAGGGGGTTGTATCTCCCTTCCAATGGGTGTTGAAGAACACTTGGAGGTTGTAGCCTCCTGCAAGTAGGAGCCTGCGTGCTTGTAAGAGTCTATGCCAATATAAAATTTGTAAGAAGATTTTCTTTATAATAAAAGAAGAAGGAAGAGACAACAACAACGATGGTTTTCTCCCACATTGGGTTTCCATCTAAAATATCGGTGTCCTTAAGCGTGATGGTTTATTTTTCTCCTTATTGCTCTGCATAATCAATGGCTAATGACATAAGGATGCAATGATTAAGTTAACAACTTATGTAAATTATGAAAAACTGATAATCTGCATATAAGCAGTTTGCATTCATTGAAGGCGCGTACAGACAAGAGCCGTCTGAATAAAAATAGCGTATATAATTCTAAATTTGAAATTAAAGATTAAGTGAATTAGAAATATTGATTCACCCCCCTCTTAGTATTTTTCCTAACAAATTTGTTTCAAAAATCTTAACACATTTAAACTTTAATGTTTAATTGTGTGTTCACCTTCTATGGAGATTTTCACCATGAAATTGATTCATCATAATTATCATGTTGACATAAAAATTTGTATCATAGATTTGGGGGATATTCACCCATTATAGGATTCCTAAACCAAATTAAAGAATCTTCCTTATCTCATTTTTTTCACTGACCTATATAGAAACATCCCACAACCTTGAGTTAAGGTATGAAAAACCTAGATCTTCTCTTTTTTTTCCATCCCTAACTTGAGCATGTGTTGTAGCTACTACAACTACACCCTAAAATTTAACCTACCACCTAAATTTTGGGCCCCCTTTATTCTTCAAGGTCTCAGAGGTTATGACTTTGCAGATCCTAATGTAGTTGTCATATAGGTTTATGATGGCTTATGTTTTACAAGGCATATTCCTCATGTTCGTTGCTTGTTTTAATATATTAGGGTTTTTGAAGTTCTTGTTCCCATGATGCATTCTCCAACTTTGCACTCGCTATGTTAGCCTATGCAAATTATAAACATGAGTTTTGTGTTGCTGGCTATACTTCCCCTTAATTCATGTTCTCTAATTTGCATCTTTAAGCTTGAATCTTCATGAGTATTTCATGGCATTTTCAAGGCATAATGATTGCATTCCCACGTTAGAAATTCACCTTTGAGATACATGAAATTTCAATCATGGAGGTGATTTGTGTGCTTTAAGAAAGAAAGATATCCTTTTTAAGACAAAGTCTAGCATTTGCAAAATCATCTAGAGGTCTTTTGGAGTTTTATAACTTTCATTTTGTTGAAATGGGCTTGATTATCTATCTATGCTTGCAATCTCTATCATTATCATGCATTCCAGGCTTTAACATTTAAATTTATAAAGTTGTAAGAGCTTTAGCCTACTAATGCGAGAAGCCTTTCAATACATCATGGAGTAAAATAACTTAATTGATGTTGATGTTGTTGCAGGTGAATGGGTCAATGTTGCAAATTATTACAACATATACATTCTCTTTCATTGGATATGGGTGGAGTTCAATTAAATTTCCCAAACAACATCACTCATGTCTCACAAAGAAGGAAACTTTATTTTTGCCACATAAACTTCATATTGTTCTTCAAAGCATGGCATTATAGATTGAAAATACAATTTCAAAGGATAAGCTAATGTTTTGAAAGACACAATATCCAATGTATTTTGTGATGGTGGCTAGAATCAAAGTGAAAATGGTTCATGTTATCACCCCAAGAAACTCTCCTAGGTTGTATATCATAGATGCTCGAGAACATTACAAACTCAACAAAAATGTTGGAAAATGGTGGATGAATGGAAGGAATGATGCATATTCAAGCCAGATAACCACTTCTACTATGCTTAACCCCAGACATGGGTGAACACCCCCAGACTACAAGCCTTTAGACCACCAATTACTCACAGTTTGAGGAACAAGTGAGGATGAAGAATACTGACCACACCAGCAGATGCACAGGACCCTGTGATGGCCAGCTACAACCAATTAAAAGGTTTGTAAATCTATTTCCTAATGCACAGACAGGATGACAGCTCTCTGGCATTAAAACAACAGAAACCTGCATACACATTCAATAATACTTACTAGATTCTAACACAGAGGTGGGATGACAGCCCCTCTAGCGCTAAACATCAAGAGCACATGAAAAATGCATAACAGGCACAGCCTGGAACAAAGAAGAAGTGGAAAGTGAGCAATTAACAGCAAAAGAAGCTTGTATTAGCCGAAAATGAAGACCAAACGCTGCAGGTATCACAGTAGTTACAGTCTCCAGAAGTTGAACCTTACATTCAAATAACATTCATCAACCCTCATTCCATCTTCTTTTTTGGTATATATGGAGGTTGATTACAAAATATTTGTTATCCTATGCGTGGAGGGGTCATAATGGACCACCAACCACATTTACAGTCTAATATGAGTCTCTGCTACAAACTTCATCCCTTAATGAACAAAATTGGCCTTTTTAGATATTCTGTTGTCCTTCTTGAGCAGGCAGAGCGCCATATGGAAGAATTTCCATAACTAGTAAATACTCAAATCTGCTAGAAGTTGTCCTTTTTCTCCTTGACCATGCTTTCTTTTAAATGCGGTTGTTGATGGTTAATTGTACAGAGTACTGGTGAAAGATCGACTTTGTCCTTCGGCAGCGTAGAGCATTCAAGGGTGGCACGGATAGTATGGTGGAGGTACGACTAAAACGGGGAAAAAACTCAGTCGTTGGATGGCATGAATCGACGAAGGGGAATGGTTTGAGGGCGATATTGGGAAAGAATGAAAGCAGACAACCAATAGCCGTTAGATTAGGGCGCGGGGGATCCAACGGTCATCGCACGAGAAAGGTGTGCGGGCGTTAACGGGCGGGGGACGTACATGTGGGCGGTAAGCGGTTTCCCCACACTGCTCACGGGAGGTAGGCGGTATCCGTATGCGAGGGCGCGACGCAATGAAACTGTGACGCGTGGAGGATGTGATGGGGAGGAAACCGCTTTCCCCGCGGGCTAACGGGTGTGCAGGTCTCGGCAGCGGGGAAAGCGAACAACATCAGATCTCGCGGGAAATGATCGGACGGCTCAGGCTAAAAGCACATGCTTTTGATTGATATGACGGGGGAAAAGACCCCACGGGTAGCGCTTTCTGCAAGGCACGCGGCTATATGGGTTTAACACCATTAGCACTCGGGGCTAAACTGAAATGGGGCTCCGATGGATTTCGAGGGTTTATGGAGAAATTTAGAGGAAAACAGAGGAAAACAGGGGTGGCGGGAGTTATAAGGGTATAAAGCAAATGAAGGGGGAAGGATAAAATGAACTGTTGCGAGCTCCTTTCTTGCAAAAACACACGACCACAGTAGTAATTTGTTTTCCAAATGCATAAGTGCATAGCAGAGCTAACAGTTCATTTGACATACTACTTGATGGGAGGAGAACATATGGCAAACGCTGCAACGAAGAATTATAAAACAATGCGATTAGAATCCATGTGTTGGAGGATATAGCAAACGATATGGTGGAAAGGCAATATATTAACCATGCCAATGTTATATATCAACTTAATGACATCATATCAAGGCAACACAAACATTAATGAGTATTATTATACCATTGAATGGACACATGCATTAAGAAATGCGTCCAAACAGAGCAAGTGATCGACCAAACAAAGCTCTGCTTTTTCATGAGTCTTAAGCGCAAGAATACTAGCATTAAAATAGGTCTGTGAAATATTTCTTTGATTTATATTATTTTCACCTTCAATGTTTCCAACATACATAAATGTGCTTCTAAAAACAGGTTGGTGAAAATAACATTAAAACTTTATCTTTACAAAAGGTGGGATAAATATTGGTTAAGATTACAAATTTATGGAGTAAATCCTATGTTCATGTGAGATCAATACTTTACAAATCACGAGGTACACTTACGTACCTTTACAAAAGGCTGGGAAATTTGTGTTGTAACTTTAAAAAGATGGGGTAAATATTTGATTTTTTTCATTCATGTAAATTTATTACTTTATCTTTACAAAGATCAAACTTAAGTATGGCGCCATTGTGTTTTGATGGACTTGTATATTGTCCTTCTTCAATTATTTCACCATGAGTAACTTTTCTCTATAAGGTTAATAGTTAACCCTTACAAAATTAAAATTTCCCTTAAAATTAATACTTAATCTTTCTCTGTAAGATTAAAATTAAAATTAAAATTAATAGTTAACCCTTATATGCAAGATTAAAAATTTTCCATGTCTTTATGAAACATGGGCATAATTGTGTTTTACTTTTATAAAAAATGGGGTAAATTTAGGAAACATGAGTATGAGTAGATTTGTTTTTTTAGGTTATGAGCTTTCACAAAAGGCAAGTGAGAAATTTACACCTTTTTGGCAACAAAAATTTTAAATTTGAAAATTTATTAAACATGGTCCCTAGCATGTTTTTGGAATACTTCTCAAAATAATTTCCAACTTTAGGAAGACTTGCAATAAACTTTTAATAGAAAAAATCGCATGATATGTGAAAACTATTGAAAAAAGATTTGAAACTTGGCCTGCAAAAATATTTTTAAAATAATTTTTTGAGGTGTAAGGTGTAAAGTCTTCTTATTGGTATTCAAATCATTTTAAATTTATGTTTCTATCACTCTTTAGAATGGTGACTTGCATGTATTTAAATACACTAACGTAAATCCATCTTAACTTCGGATCTATCAAGCACCGAGAAGGATCGAACCTCTCAAGGTGCAAACCTCTTTTTAGAGTCTGAAGCTTGAGGAAAGGTTTGCACCTTAAGAGATTTGATCCCTCATGGCACTTGTTAAATCTAAAGTTAAGATGGTATTTGTGCTGAATTTATTTTATTTTATTTTTACCAAGTCAAAATATTAAGCATTACAATATCTACCACGTTGGGTTGGAGAGCACCTCTTGGCAGAGTGTCTTGTAAATATTTGAACTAGGTCAAAATAAAATTAAAATTAAAATGAAAAATAAATCATTATTTTTATTAATTTTTATAAATTATTACCGATGGTTTTTGAGTTCTGGGTTTATTAAAACCCATGGTATTTGACCTATGATAATCATGTGGAATATATCATATTTAGAGGGAGAAATTGAATCAACTTATATCCTTCTTAACTCCATATCTATCAACCACCAAGGATAGAATCTTTTGAGATACAAACCTTTTTTTAAAGTGAAAAGATATTTAATCCCTCTCCAAATTTAATAAATCCAAAATTAAAATAAATCTAAACTAATATATTTTCACATTTCAAAATTTTATGTAAAAATATTATATGAACTTATTAGATGTAAAATAAAATTTCCACATAAAATTTTAGAGTCCAAACACTCAAATATCTTCGTTTTCTGTGCCCACAATCTAAAGTCAATGATATCGTTGGCATTTGAATCCCTATCGTCATTGCATTGAATCTAACCATTCATTTACCATCTCAACCAAATTGACTTCACATATTTGAGTGGTTGGTATTGGTGATTACATAAACATTATGGTCCCAAGACATAATGAACTAGAGCATTATTTTCTTTTCAAAATCTATATCTGTATTAAAAAAATAAATTTTATATATTAAAATTATTTTTAAATTTATATTATATTTTTATTTTATTTTAAAATTTATATTATATTTTTATTTTAATATTTTTAATTAAATTTGAAAGGTAAATAGAATTTAAACCAATTAACAAATTCATAAATTTTATGAAAGAAATTAAAAATCACATAATTATTAATATAATTAATTAATAATAATATTAAATATGTTAGTATGTATGGGTTTTTAGTTTGTCTTAAAACGATGTTTGTTTGTTTAAGAATTAGTCTTCATTGTATTTAGATAAGCTTAGATTTATCTTAACACCGGATTTATCAAGTGCTGGATGGGATCAAATCTCTCGATGTGCAAACCTATTTTTTGAGTGCAAAACTCGAGGAAAAGTTTGCACCTCAAGAGATTTTATTCCTCTTGACGCTTGATAGATCTAGTGTGAAGATGAATCTAGGCTGGTTTCAATCGTGTGTGGTCATACAAAATTTGTTGAACATCTAATTATTTTGATCATTTTAAATACACTAAATATGTCTAAGATTAATTTGGTCAATTTAATTTAAAATTTTCTTAGTTACCCGAGTTTGTTGAGATGAGAGAGATTGTTAGTAACTTAATGATGAAAAATGATGAAATGAAAATCTTAAGTGCAAAGTGTCAATGTAACAATTTTGATTGATAGAAAATGTGAATAATAGGAGTATATTCAATTACAAACAATCTTCATTACGATCAATCTGAAATTGTTTTCTTCTACTATTCCTATTGTCACACCTGTTAGTTTTTCCATTTTCTCATATCGATCGTATGCAAAGAGTAGTTGGAACCATAAATGATTCTATTGTTCCTATTGTCACACTTATTCGTTTTTCCATTTTCTCATATTGATCATATGGAAAGAGTAGTTGGAACCATAAACGATTCAAATATTTAACTCGGGCTATTGTAGTAAACAACATACCTTGTCTCTGTTGCTCTCCAATATTAATAGTAGTTTTCTCCAAAGTCAATCATTGTGACTTATGGAGTGTTAAACCCCAAATAATTTTCAATTGTAGTTATTTTCTATTACCACGTTTGAATGCAAAGTAATTACCAATGTTGAATGATGGAAAATGGGAATAATAAGAATGTAACCAATTATAAAAAGTTTATAGTTTCAAGAAGCAAACATTTTATTTAGGATGAAAATTCAAGTATTATATTTGTGGTTGAATCACTGTAACACATAAGTCAATGCACGTCATGAATAAATTTTTTGTGCTTATATTGAGAGATAGTGTGTATGTTTTGGGGGTGAGACGGGGAGACAATGGGAGATAGAGATATAGATGGGGGGAGAGAGGGAAGAAGAGAGAGGCAAAGATAGGGAGGGAGGAAGAGATATATATATGGAGAGAGAAATGTTAGAGAGAGAGAGAGAAGGGGAAGAGAGAGAGAGGGAGGGGAAAGGGAGGCAGGGAGAGATAAATAGATAGATATGGAGAGAGAGTGTGTATGTTTAAGGGGTGATATAGAGAGACAGAGAAGGAGAGACAATGGGATATAGAGATATAGATGGATGAGATAGAGATGTACTTACACTGAAATCAATGCACACTATTAATCTAATTACTTTGAAATCAATGTACATCATACATCTAGTTGCATCAAATAAAAAATCAACATCTACACTAAAATCAATGCATCTAGTGCAAACAATCAAATAGGATTAGAAATCAACATCTATACTGAAATCAACACATCTAGTGCAAGCACTCAAATATGAGTAAAATCAACATCTACAATGTAATCAACGCATCTAGTGTAAGGTATTAAATAGGAGTAGAAATTAACATCTACATTGAAATCAATACATCTAGTGCAAGTGATCAAATAGGATTAGAAATCAGTATCTACACTGAAACCAATGCATCCTATGCAAGAAATCAAATAGGAGTAGAAATCAACATCAACACTGAAATCAATACATCTAGTGTAAGGTATTAAATAGGATTATAAATCGACATCTACACTAAAATCAATGCATATAGTGAATGTGGTCAAATAGGATTATAAATAAACAACTACATTGAAACAAATACATCTATTTTAGTGAAAATCCAAAATATTCATGACTTTCTAGATCTAACTTCTATGTCTGTATTTGTTTATGTGTGTCTCTTTCTTCTTCCCTCTCTCTCCAAATTCCATTCTATGTTTATCTCCCCCCCATCCTTCTCTCTCTTGCCCTCCCTCTCTCCCTCGTCTCTCTCTATCTTCCTTTCCCTCCCTTTCTTTATCTTTCTCTTCTTCCCTCTCTCCCCTTTCCATCTAAATCTATACCTACCTCCATCTCTCCTTATTTGTCTCTCTATCTTAGCCCCCTAAACACATTTCTTGCTCTCTCTTTCTCTCCCCATAACTATCTATATATCTCTCCATCTTCCTTTCCCTCTCCCTCTCTCTCTCTCTCTCTCTCTCTCTCTCTCTCTCTCTCTCCATCTATATCTCTATCTCCCATCTATATCTCTTCATCCCTCCCTCTCTTTTCCTCTCTCTTCTACCCTCTCCCCCACCTCATCTATATCTCTATCTCCCCTTGTCTCTCCTTCTCACCCCCAAAACATACACACTCTCTCTCCAAATCTATCTATCTTTCTCTCCCTGTGATCTATTATTGAATGTTAGTTTTGTTGTGCTAATTTCAATTACAAATTTATAAACAAATGCTTGTCCATTGCTTCTTGTGCATATGTTTCCTTAGGTTGTTTGTGAATGTAAACAAGTAAATTTTATCAAGTTTAATGTGACATTCATGAGCAAAATAACATAAAAGACAAGTGTTGAACACCAACAATAAAAAGTACAACAAACCATCAATTGAACACTTAACACAGTGTTTTGATTAAGGAGTTCACCCCTCCTGGGCTACATCTCCTTGGTCCAGCTTCCATGGCATGGACCTCTGTATTAGCTCAATATGACAAAAATGTTGTTTACAAAGCTCTACTTCTCTTGAAACTTGTTCCAATGTGTTCAAAATGTCGAAATTAGCTAGGAACACCTTTCCCTAAGCTCCATTTGGTCCACAAATGCTCCAGTTATGACTTAAATTGTCTTTCCCTAAAAAAACTCCTCTAAAATTGGAGGAACTCTAGTTAACTCCACTAAACTGGAGTTTCCGCCGAATTAGGGGGCTTCGGAAAAATCACCATTGAATTAAACTGAAGGTTTGATTAATGTTAAACCGGATTAATTAAACACTAATCCCTGATCAGTGCTAACACCGCACGTTTTACAAACCGTTAGCCTTAATTGCTGGTGGTTTAAGCGGAGGAGATCACATGGTGTGGTTTTCTAGCATGGTTTCCACTAACAGCTCTGAAACCCTTAGCCTGACGGTTTTTGCGGAGGTGTCACATGCCAAACATTAAATGTTAACTATTGTTAGGCCGTGTTGTTCGCCATAATTAATGTTAACCGTAACCATTCCATTGGAGAATTCACATGTTGCTTAACCGTGAGGGTTAAGGTTTGTTGGAGCCATCAGATGTTAACGTTAACCATTTTCCATGGTGGTTGGTGTGTTCACATGGGGAGGATTGGCCCACAGGTTGACCATCCTAACCACCAACTTCAACTGCATTCAAATTCAAATATGCGCGGAGAACACATAGGTTAAGAACTAATGGTGTGGTGTAACAATATGGTGCTTGGACTGTGTAGAGGAGGTCACGAGGTTGAATCCCAATGCCTCCATAAAAATTTTACCACTGCCCATAACTGGTCCTTTGGGGAGGGGCACGTGGCGGCCTCCGAGCTTGCCACTAGTCCTCTCCTCATTGGTCATGTTCTAAACCAATCACAATATGCTATGTCACCTCCACTAACAACCAATAAAAACTAACACTTGGCTAGATTTGAATGGATGTTGACCACCTTTGACCTTGCACAATCACCTACCATGTCAGCGATACAGACTGCTGACTGTGCATTTTTTTTTAAACTTCTCATGTTTGACAAAGCAGACATAACTCAATAACTTCCTCATACGAACTCGGTTTTCAGTGAAACAAGTTGCGTTAGGATCGTTTTGCGGAGATGGATGCGGCCGTTCAAGTTTTGATCCATTCTGAGAACTTTGAGTTTTGAGCTAAATACTGAGTGCCTGATCATTCCTTCCCACTAGAAGCCTTTTGGAACCCAAAAGATACTACCAATTGTTCATCATGTGAGGGTAAAACTCCCTCACCTTATTGATCTACAGCCATTTGGCTTTAGAAGGCTTTTGTCCCTTGAGTCCCACTCTAAGGTATTCAACATTCCCTCTCTTTGAAGTCCTAGTTCTTCTGTCAAGTATGAGATCCTGTTGAAGTTCATCAAGGTATTCTGGTGAAAAATCATCTATTGATGGCAGCTGAACATGCTCTCCTTGATCATCAATCAAAGGAGGCTCAAAAAATCTCAAATTCTCAACATTAAAAACATAGTATATTTGCATATTAGGAGGAAAATCAAGCTTAAATGCATTGTTACCAATATTTTCCAGAATTTTAAAATGACCATAACGGGTTGGCTTAAGCTTTTTACCTTCCCTTTGAAGTCCGTCTTTGCTAATATATAACCAAACTTCGTCTCCAACTTGAAATTTGTGATACGGTGTTTGTCATGCCTTGCCTTGTAGCTTCTTTGACTCTTTTCTAGTTGTTCCTACACTGTGTGATGTATTAACTAAATTTTCTCTATGAACTTCCTTGCCTTATCGATGTCACTATGACCATCGACGGTGACATCTTTCTCAAAGATGAAGTCCAATCACGATCTTTGAAAGTACCCAAAACATGCCTCAAATGACGATGTGTTTGTGGAAGAATGCTTTGCCTTATTGTATGCATGTTGTATGTAATGCAATTGTTCATCCCACAACTTGGGGTGTTTGTTGCAATATCCTCTAAGAAGATTAATGACTGTTCAGTTGACCACCTTGGTTTGTCCATCTATTTGCGAATGAAAGGTTGTACTCTTCTTCAACTTTGTGTCCATCATGTCCCACAATTTTGACCAAACATTCCCAACAAATCTAGAATCTCAATCACTTACAATCGAAGTAGGAAGACCAAAATGAACCCAAATGTTTTGGAAGAAAAGATGAGTTATTTGTTTAGCTGTAATTTCCTTTTTACATGGTGTTAGAATACACATTTTGTTGAACCTGACTACAACTACATACAAGTAATCATGACCTTTCCTTGACAATGGAAGAACTCCTACAAAATCCATTGAGATACTCTCCCATGGATGTGAAGGTACCAGAAATGGAGTGTACAATCCTAATTTCCTATTACTAGGCTTACTTGTTGCACACAAAGAACATCCTCTAATGAAACAAGATACATTATCAAACATGCGTGGCCAATAATAATACCTTTGGAGATTCACTACTGTCTTACTTACACCAAAGTGTCCAACAATCAATGAAGTGTGTGCTTCCCTTATAGTATTGTTTCTTTCTCCCCGTGGAATACACAACTTGCCCAAGTGATACAACAAATTGTTATGTACAAGATAATCCAACTCTTCAATTTGGTTTCCCTGACTCAAGCTTGCATACACATCTCGAAAGTCATTATCATATGCATATTGCTCAATGTAACTTTCATGCAAAACAAAATTATGCTTGAGTATAATAGATGAATTTACAATAGGCCTTGAAAGCATATCAACTCCCTATTTGTAGATTCCCTTTTTATACTTGATAACCAAATGAAATTGTTGTAGAAAACCCATCCATCTGAAATTTTGTGACTGCTGCAACTTTGACTGTGACTGTAAGTACTACAATGGTTGATGGTTGGCATGGATAATGGTCTCCTTTCCCATCAAGTAGTGTTTCCATTTTTTGACACTTTGTACCAATGCATAAATTTCTTTGTCATAAGTGGGATATTTAGTCAAAGCTCCATTAAAAATTTCAGAATGAAATGAAATGGGCTTACCATGCTACATAAGAGTTGCTCCCATGGTGTAATCAATAGCATCCGTTTGAATCTCAAATGGTTGTCTAAGATTCGGAAGAGCCAATACTGGTGTTGAACTGATCTTTTGCTTCAAAACATCAAATGTTTTCTGTTGTACATCTCCCTAATGGAAGACTTTCTTGACACTAGTCAATGCGTGTAATGGTGCTGCAATGGAAGAAAAATTAGCAATAAATTTCCTCCAATATTGTGTTTCCCCTAAAAATCTTCTTACCTCTGTAACTGTATTGGGCTTGGGCCAATTTAGAATGACCTCAACTTTAGAGGGGTCTATCTTCAGCTCACCTCCTCCAACAATGTGTCCCAAATACACTAAAGAAGTCTTGCCAAATTCACACTTTGACATATTTAAAAACAATTGTTATTTTCTCAAGACATCAAGTACTTTGTTTACATGCATGACATGTTCATCTTTGGATTTCTTGAATATGAGAATATCATCTAAGTACACAATGACAAAATCATCTAGAAATGGTCTCAATACATCATTCATAACTCTCATGAAAGTAGTTGGAGCATTTGTAAAACCGAAAGGCATAACAAGCCACTCAAACAATCCTTGTTTATTTTTAAATGTGGTTTTCCAAATGTCCTCTTCAACTATTCTAACTTGATTATAACCATTCCATAAGTCTAACTTAGTGAAATAATTTTCATACCTCAACTAATCAAGAAAATCATCAATTCTTGGGAGTGGATAACAATTCTTTACCGTGATTTTGTTCAGTGCATGGAAATCCACACACATGCGCCAAGTCCCATCCTTCTTTAGCACCAAGACAATGGGTGAACCACAGGGCAAAGTAGATGGGTGTATGATGCCTTTGTTCAACAATTCTTGAATTTGCTTCTTGATTTCCATGCTCTCCATATTCGACATGCGATACATGCCAATATTTGGAAGTGGAACATCCTGTTGCAGCTATATCTCATGCTGAATTCCCTCTTGGGAGGTAACCCCTTTGGTTCCTGAAACATCTCGCCATGCTTTCTTACCACATCAAACAAATCAAATTTCAATTTGTCATCACAACCTTCAAAAGATTCATAATCAATAACATTTTTTTTCTTGATCATGAGAAGCACAAAAATTTTACTTGCATTTACTAGTCTCTTCATCTACCCCACATTAACAAAGAAATGTTCAACTTTTTGCGACCAGCTCTCATAATGTACTCCACCCCATTCTTGAGCAATAAGTATTTGTTCTCATGGCGATAAAATACTACTTTCCTATCATATAAATAAGGACTACCCAAAATTATTCTTGATATGTCAAGTGGAACTACATCTAACTCAACTTCATCAATGAACTTTTCAGTAATGGCAAACTTGAATAAACACTTCCTTGTAACCTGTAAATTTGCATTATTGATTATCCAACCCAATGGATATGGCTTATGATGAGGTACAGTTTCAAGGTTGAGCTTTTTGACCAAGCCTTTTGAAATTAAGTATGATTGTGACACACTATCAAATAATGCATTAATCTTTGTATGATTTGATATTACCCTTACATGGAACAATTCCATTCTTGATTCTTCATTTGGAGTGTTGTTATGACTATGTGAGGAACTAGTGCTTGCAACAACTTCTTTTCCTTTTGTGACCATGGCTAAAATCTCGATCTCATCACCATAATCTGATCCAAGGTCATGTTGTGTTGTAGCGGTCGTCTTCTGTTTTCCCTTATTATTTTGTTTCTTAGGCCTTAGTTCGAGATGTAATTTCCAATGATGGGCTTAATCATGGCCAGATTTGGAACAATGTTGGCATATGGTTTTCCGCCTTCTTTCTTCACACTTGCATTCTTCTTTCCCTTCCATTCTCTCCCACCCCCCCCCCCCCCCCCCCCCCCCCCCCCCCTTTCTCTTTCTCCTTACCCTTGAAAGGCTTCTTCTTACTACCCTCTTCCTGAATGTTCTTTCCCCTTGCTTCAAGGTGCGTGGCTTGCACACATACCTCATCCAAATTGCTTGGATTGAACATAAGGATAGTATGTTTTAAATAGGAATGTAAACCCCCAATATATTTCAATAATGTATCTTGGGAATTCAAGTTTACTCCTAACAACAAAGCCCTCTTTCTAAACTCCTGGGTATAGTCTTGGACTGTTTGGCCTTTGAGCTACCTAAAATTCTGCCAACTCATAATGGATTTTTGCATATAGGCTAAAGGGTAAAACTATATTTTAATTGCATAAACAAATTCAACCCAAGAAATGGATATCTTACCATGAATTCACATTTCCTCTTGAGTCTTTGCTTCCCACCAGACTAATGCTTCTCCTTCTAGCCTCAATGAAGCCAACTGGATCTTTATGTAATCTTCTTGAAGTTTCTAAATTCTGCAGTATACCTCCAATTATGGAATCCAATTGTCTAACTTTTATGCATTCACCTCACCATTATACATGGGAAGTTCAACTTAGTGTCCAATTTGAGTAAGGGAGTTTTTCCTATTGGGGTTTGGGAATGAGTATGGATAGTTTTGGTGGAGGAAGTGGAAGATGTTGCTGTTTGAGATGTTGAGGATGATGAAGATGATGAGGAAGATGAAGATGGTGGAGATGGAGGAAGCATTCCTCCTTTGCCCTTTGAATCCTTCTTATCATCCTTTTTATCTCCTGAGCTTCCTTCTCCATGTGGAGGCTTATAACTCTCTCCAACCATTTTAGTGTTCCTCTCTTCATAGAGGACTCTAACCATATCAGTCAAGTCATAGAAAGCTTTCTTGAATGCTTCCTCTTCTGAAAGACCTTAAGTATCTTTTGCTCTTGACATGATGGTTGAGGATTCAAGCTCAGTTTATGGTATTGCTTGTACCTCTTCAATCTCAATTGAAGGCAAAACTTTAGGTGTTTCAAGTGCAGCTAGAATTGGAACTTTGGTTGGAGATTGTGGCCTTGTGGCTCTCCTTCTTCTAGGCATTACCTCAGGAGTTGCAACCAACAGTTTCCCGTCTCCTCTCTGCAACTTTAACCTCGTAAAAATCACAATTTTGCAACCACTAAAACTATACTTGCACAAAACTCAAGCAATCAAGCAAATAAACCTTTCCTCTGATACCAACTTGATCTGTTATTGAATGTTACTTTTGTTGTGCTAATTTCAATTACAAATTTATAAACAAATTCTTGTCCTTTTCTTCCTATACATAGGTTTCCTTAGGTTGTTTGTGAATTTAAACAGGTAAATTTTATCAAGTTTAACGTGACATTCACAAGCAAAATAACACAAAAGACAAGTGTTGAACAACAACAATAAAAAGTACAACAAACCATCAATTAAACACTTCGCACAATGTTTTGATGAAGGAGTTCACCCCTCCTAGGCTACATCTCCTTGGTCCAGCTTCCATGGCTTGGGCCTCTGTATTAGCTCAATATGGAAAAAAAAATGTTGTTTACAAAGCTCTACTGCTCCTGAAACTTATTCCAATGTGTTCAGAATATCGAAATTAGCTAGGAACAACTTTTCCTGAGTTCCATTTGGTCCAAAAAAGCTCCAGTTATGACTCAAACTGTCTTTCCCTAGAAAAGATCCTCTAAAATTGGAGGAACTCCAGTTAACTCCACTAAACTGGAGTTTTCGTCGAATTAGGGGGCTCCGCCAAAATCACCGCTAAATTAAACTGAAGGTTTAATTAATGTTAAAATAGATAACTAAACACTAATATGTGATTAGCGCTAACACCGCGTGTTTTACAGACCGTTAGCCTAACTGCTGGCAGTTTAAGCGGAGAAGATCATGCAGCGTGGTTTTTTGGCACAATTTCTGCTAATGGTTCTAAAACCCTTAGCCTAATGGTTTTTGCAGAGGTGTCACACGCCAAACATTAAATGTTAATGGTTGTTAGGCCATGCTGTCCACCAGAATTAATGTTAATGTAACCGTTCCACTAGAGCGTTCACATGTTGCATAACCACGAGGGTTAAGGTTTTTTGGAGCTGCCAAATGTTAACGTTAATCGTTTTTTGTGGTGTTTGGTGTGTTCACATGGGGAGGGTTGGTCCTCTTAACCGCCAACTTCAAATTCAAATATGCGCGGAGAACACATAAGTTAAAAACTGATGGTGTGGTGTAATAGTATGGTGCTTGGACTATGTATAGGAGGTCACAGGGTCAAACCCCAACGCCTCCATAAAAATTTTACCACTGCCCATAATTGGTCCTTTGCGGAGGGGCACGTGGCGGCCTCCGGGCTTGCCACTTGTCCCCTCCTCATTGGTCTTGTTCTAAACGATTCACAATATGCCACATCACCTCCACTAACAACCAATAAAAATATGACACTTGGTGAGCTCTGACTGAATGTTAACCACAGTTGACCTTGCACAGTCACCTGCCACGTCAATAGTACGGACTGCTCTGTGTAGTGACTGTGCATTTTCTTTTAAATTTCTCATGTTTGGCAAAGCAGACAGAACTCAATAACTTCCTCATACGAACTCGGTTTTTAGTGAAACAAGGTGTGTTAGGATCATTTTGCTGAGATGGATGCAGTCGTTTAGGTTTCGAGCTATTCTGAGAACTTTTATTTTTGAGCTAAATACTGAGTGCTTGATCACCCTCCTCCTTCCTCTCCCTCTCTCTCTTCACCTTCTCTTTCTCTCTCTCTCTCTCTCTCCCCCCCTCTCTCTCTTTCTCCCTCTCTCTCTTGCTATTCTCTCTCCCTCACTGACTCTCCATGTCTCCCTTTCCACTCCCTCTCCACCTTTCTCTCTCTATGTATTTCTTCCCCTTCCAACTCCATCTCTCTCTCCCCCTCTTTATCTACTCTTTCTCTCCTCTCTCTCAAATCCTCTCTCTTTTTCCTCTCTCTCCCCCTCTCTCTCCCGCCTCCCTCCGTGTATCCCCCCATCATACACACTCTCTCTCTCCACCCTCTAACTCTACCACTATCTCCCTCCCTCTCTCCTTCTCTCACTCCCCCTCTCTCCTCCTCCATGTCTATGTCTCCCTGTCTCTCTCTTCCCCTTCTTTCCCTATCTTTATCATCTCCTTTTCTCTCTATTCCCTCGTCTCCTCTCTTCCTCATTCCATCTTCATCTCTCCCTTGTCACTCCCTCTGTTGGGTCCCTATAATACTAGTGATTACCCCATTACTATTGTAGTTATACCCCTTATTTATATTGTTGTGCCCCTATTACCCCCATATTGTTATTTCTATGCCCCATAGAATCCCTCTATTGTTATTTTTGTGGCTTTATATTATTATTGTTAGGTCGGCTGGATTATATTGTGACTCCTTAGACTCCTATATATAAAAAGGAGGTTTTGTCATTTGAATCATCCAAGAATTGTTCATTTATGTAATGTAAAGGAGGTTGCCCCCTCGAAGAGGCTGAATTATAAGGCGTTGATATATCTTTTCTATTTTTTCTTGAGCTAGTTTCATAACATTTGGTATCAGAGCTTTGGATTCTAGGGTTTCGCTGCTCCAAACAGGTCATCGTGGCATTTTCGCTATAACTTTTTTTTCTGTGACGTTTCAGAAGTCGCAAAAAAAACCCATTTGAGAAGAAATCGGGTTGAACCTTGGGTCCGAATTTCAGAGCTTTTCGCGCGACATTTGCGGAGATATGATCTGAGGAAGTTGGTCTTTTTTCAGACTCCTGAATTACATTCAAAACAAGTGACCTGGGGAAAATTGTCATAACTTTCTCTCTGGGAATCAGATTGAAATTTTGTAAGAAGGTAAAGAAAGAGGACGGACTGTAGTTTCTTTTATATCTTTTTCAGAACCAAAGATCGAAAATTGTACACGTGGCACTTCATACAAGTTCGCTCTTCTGGAAAGGTCTATAATCAGGTCATCTTGGGAGATTGTGCATAACTCTTTCTTGGAGAATCCAATTTGGATTAGACTAGTGGCATTGGAAAGAGGACACAGAGAGCTACTACAGGTCACAAATTCATAACTAGATAATTGGAAAGTACAGAGATACATCAGAGGCAATATCGAGCTCATACAAAGTGAAACAAGGTGTGTAGATTTTTTTAAATTTTTGCTTAAGCTTGGTTTGAAAATTTATTTTGAAGGAATTCAAAGGGCATAGTAGAGAATTATTATCGGTAATTGATACCCCGAGGAAAGAAAATGCAAACACCTAGTAAGGAACCTGAAAGTTCTAGCATGACTCATGAAGAAGAGGAAGAAATGCTACATGATATATCAAAATTACAAGAACAAGTGCAACAAATGTCACGCTCACAAAAGTTAACAGAAGCTAAGATAAATGGCGTGGAAGCTAAGATGAATGGCATGGAAGCTAAGATGGACAATTTGAAGATAGATTTGAACACAAATTTGAAGACAGGCATGGCAGACTTGAAGACAGATTTGACAAATTTTCTACAAGAAATACTTACTAATGGTGAAAAGGTAGTAAAGGAAACTCATGATGAGAACAAAAGAAATGTTAATAATGATTCCATAGATGCTAATGTTGGATCGAAGAATCACCATATTCCAAAAATCGATATGAGGAAGTTTGATGGCAAGGATCCCGCCACATGGATATTACAGATGGAGCAATTCTTCGATCTCAATAATGTGCAAAACGCACAAAAGGTATGTATGGCAACTGTATATTTGGAACCAAATCAGTTTGTATGAGAAGAAATTATTCTACATTGATTGTGAAGAGGAAGAAGAAAAGGAGCAAGAAAGGTCAAAAGAAGAGGATATACTCCAGGAACAAAGCCTAGATGAAGAACAAATAAGTCCGACCATATCTTGTAATGCATTGGCGGGAATTACCACTCCTCAAACCATCAAGATAGAATGACAAATCAAGAAGAAAAAGGTAATAGTGTTGATTGATTCAGGAAGCACCCACAATTTTATTCATTGTAGGGTAGCAAAAGAATTGAATTGCTTCCTATATCCAGCACCAGAGTGTCAAGTGATGATTACAAATGGACAAATGGAGGAACAATAAATTGCTCTGGAAAGTGCCATAATATCAAGCTATCCATGGGAGAATATGTATTGACTAGCCCAATGCTTTCCATTCCAATGGGAGGTGTTGATGTTGTACTAGGAGTCCAATGGCTACAATCCTTGGGTACAATAGCTTTTAATTTTCAAGAACTTTTCATCAAATTTTCTATGGAAGGAAAGGAAGTTGAATTAAGGGGTATTGTAGGGAAACCAGGAAAGATAATCAGCTCTAATGGGATGACAAAGCTTCTAAAAAAGGAGCAAAGAGGTGTAATTGCACAACTATGTTCGCTAGATGTTTCCACATTGGAATCATCTATTTCTCCAGATCTCCAAAAAGTTCTGGACTCCGTGATCATGATCATGTTATTTATCTGATTCTAGGAAGTGTTCCTCCAAACATCAGGCCGTACAAATATCCCTATGTCCAAAAAAGTGAAATTGAACGTATGGTTGCAGAAATGCTAGAGGCTGGTATGATTCAACCGAGTCAAAGTTCTTTCTCAGCTCCAGTAGTATTGGTGCACAAGAAGCATGGATCATGGCGCATGTGTCCAGATTATAGGGAGCTCAACAAGCTCACTATTAAAGATAAGTTCCCCATTCCTGTCATTGATGAATTACTGGATGAATTGCATGGATCAATTTACTTCACTAAGTTGGATCTTCGTTCGGGATATCATCAAATCATAATGAAGATTGAAGACATTCCGAAAACGGCATTTAGAACTCATGAGGGTCATTGTGAATTTTTGGTCATGCCTTTTGGCCTTACCAATGCACCTTCAACATTTCAAGGTTTGATGAATTCAATTTTCAAACCATTCCTTAGAAAATTTGTGTTAGTATTTTTTGATGATATACTAATCTACATCAAGTCTTGGAAGGATCATGTTGAACATGTTGACAGGGTGCTACAACTATTGGAGGAGAAAAAATTATATGCAAAAAGATCCAAATGTTTCTTTGGAGTCCAGGAGGTGGAATATTTGGGTCATATTGTATCTCATGAAGGAGTTAAGGTAGACCCTAACAAAATTAAAGCCATTAAGGAATGGAAAATCCCCACATCCATAAAGCATCTGCGAGGATTTCTTGGGTTGACAGGGTATTATCGCAAGTTTGTTAAGAATTATGGGAGAATAGCAGCACCTCTAACAACATTATTGAAGAAAGATTCATTTTCATGGACTCCGGAAGCAACAAAGGCCTTTGAACATCTTAAAGAGGCAATGTGCCAAGCACTGGTCTTAGCTACACCGGACTTCACAAAAACCTTTATTGTGGAATGTGATGCTTCAGGAAATGGAATTGGTGTTGTTCTAATGCAAGATAAAAGACCCATTGCTTTTGAAAGTCGTCCAATCAAGGGAAAGTTTTTAAGCAAAGCTATTTATGAGATGGAAATGTTGGCAATACTCCATGCACTTAAGAAATGGCGACCCTACCTAATGGGAAGACACTTCAAGGTAAAAACGGATCATGATAGCCTTAAATACTTTTTAGAACAAAGATTATCCTCTGAAGAGAAACAAAAGTGGGTCACAAAGATGTTGGGTTATGACTTTGAAATCATCTACAAAAAAGGGAAGCAAAATGTGGTGGCAGATGCACTCTCAAGAAAGGATGAGGATGTGGAAGCATTGTTGTGTGCCATTTCTATTATCCAACCAGATTGGATAAACGAAGCAAGGGAGGAATGGAAGAATGACGAAGAAGTGTGGGCACTTATTCGAAAGCTACAACAAGATTCCAGTACTTCTGATACATTTAGCTGGCAAAATGATTCGTTATGGTACAAAGATCGCTTATACCTCTGTAAGAATTCCCAGCTAAAACAAAAGATTCTTATGGAATTGCACACTTCTCCCTTAGGAGGGCACTCAGGATTTTAAAAAACTTACCACAGGGTTAAGAAGGAAGTTTTTTGGGATGGCCTTAAATCAGATATTCAAAAGTTTGTGGCGGAATTTTTGGTTTGCCAACAAAATAAAGTTGAAACAATTAAGACACCGGGTCTATTACAACCTTTATCCATTCCAAGCCAACGTTGGGAGGAGGTTTCAATGGATTTTATCACAGGTTTACCCAAGTCTGAGGGAAAGAGTGTCATCATGGTGGTAGTTGACAGACTTACCAAGTATGCACACTTTTGTGCATTATCACATCCATTTAAAGCCAGTACAGTTTCTACTGCATTTATGGAAACAGTTCAAAAGCTACATGGAAACCCAAAGATTATTGTAAGTGACAGAGATCCCATTTTCACTGGAAATTTTTGGACATAATTATTTTCTTGTCTTGGTACTAGCTCATAGCTCATCTTATCATCCTCAATATGATGGGCAAACTGAGATAGTAAACAAATGTTTGGAAGGATATCTTCGTTGCTTTGTATCTGATAAACAGACACAATGGGTCAAATGGTTGCCTCTGGCTGAATGGTGGTATAACACTTCCTTCCATACAGCAACAAAAATGACCCCATTTATGGCACTTTATGGGTATCAACCACCATCCATCACATCATATTTAAGAGAAAATTCTAAGGTTCAGGCAGTGGAACATCACATCGAACATCAACAACAAGTCCTCCAACTCTTAAAGGATAACCTCGTGTTGGCACAAAATAGAATGAAACAACAGGGAGATCAACATCGCAGTGAAAGAAGTTTTGATGTAGGTGATTGGGTATTCCTACGGCTACAACCATATAAGCAAATGTCCCTGAAGCAAGCTAAGAAGGATAATAAATTATCACCAAAGTATTATGGTCCGTACAAGGTGTTGCAAAAGATTGGTACTATGGCATACAAATTGGAGCTTCCTGCAGCTTCTCGATTGCACCCAGTTTTCCATGTTTCATGTTTAAAGAAGGTTATAGGCGACAAGCTCCCAATTCAAACAATATTTCCAGAACTTGACGAGGAAGGAAAAATTATATTGGAACCGGAAGCAGTCACAGAAACAAGAACTCGACAGCTACGAAATCGATCAATTTCAGAGTATCTTATCAAGTGGAAGAACTTATCTGCTGAAGATTCCACATGGGAGGATGAGAATTTTATGCAGAAGTATCCAGAACTACTCAAGCTTTGAGGACAACACTTTTTTGAAGGAGAGGGGCATGTTGGGTCCCTATAATACTAGTGATTACCCCATTACTATTGTAGTTATACCCCTTATTTATATTGTTGTGCCCCTATTACCCCCATATTGTTATTTCTATGCCCCATAGAATCCCTCTATTGTTATTTTTGTGGCTTTATATTATTATTGTTAGGTCGACTGGATTATATTGTGACTCCTTAGACTCCTATATATAGAAAGGAGGTTTTGTCATTTGAATCATCCAAGAATTGTTCATTTATGTAATGTAAAGGAGGTTGCCCCCTCGAAGAGGCTGAATTCTAAGGTGTTGATCTATCTTTTCTATCTTTTCTTGAGCTGGTTTCATAACACCCTCTCTCTCTCCACCACTATCTCTCAATGTCTTTGTTCTTCACTCCCTCTCTTCCCCCCTCCAAATCCATCTCTCTCCCTCCCTCTCTACCCCTCCTCTCTCTCTTCCTCTCTCTCTCTCACTGTCTCTCCCACCTTTATGTCTCTGTCCCCCACTCTATTCCCCCTTCCATCTCACTCTCTTTCTTAAATATGATCCCGTTGTATTGTATTTAAGAAACTATCTAAACAAAAAAAAACAAAAAAACATAATTGGTTGTAAAATATTAAACCTATATTTTGGATCAATCATGTTAAAGAAAATACAATAATAAAAAACTTAGAAGTTAATAATATCCATGGTAAATATTCATGATTAAAAATCTTGTCATATTGTAAATATTGAGTTTTTTATCCGCTTATTAATTAAATTTATAGATGGAACACTTCTATATTAATTATTACAAATATATTGACTACAATTGAGCCGACATTAAAAATGTTTACTTACATTACATCTACACATGTGCCCTATACTGAGCTATAGAGTGACTCTCGGGGCAAAAATTGAAACGGGTGAGGGGAAACATTACATAAAATATAATATTATAATATTATATGTTACCTAGTATTTATAACCACCTCCACCTAATAAATAGTGGGTGGAATACTAACTAGCAATTGCACCAAAAGTTGCAATAGAAACGCCGTAAGTCGGTAGCATATGAAAAAAGAGCATAGATGAAGAGTGAATCCTCAAAGTAGATTCCTCGAGGGAACAACCACTGTTTTAGAGTGGATGTTTGCATATCCTTGTGAAGGAGTAATTTAGAATTGTAGTCTTTGATTCCCCAAAACAATGCATTGTCATTTGTAAAGGCACCATCAAAGACATAAATCTTAACTTATTAGCATTTAAATGAAAATTTGATAAGGTGTTGTCAAAAACATTGAAGTGTGAAAACATAGGGGAAAAGGATTGAGTTACTTACTTAGAGATGCAATTTGGGTCAAGTTGTTGAAGTTTGGAATACTCTTTGTAGTTGAGCTTGACATGCCAATGTATTCTAATTGGGCACATGTTAAAAGTGCATCCATAGTATAAATTACTTTAAACTATGACATGTAATACTTATTTTTTATTGGATAAATCTGAATATAGATGTATGATAACTTTGACAAAGATTAATAACAAATGAGTCATAAAAAATAGAATAGAAATTTAGATATAAAACCGAAACGGTATAAGAAGAAAATAATAATAATTTTGAATTTTGAATTCAATTTTGTCTTCTCTTATGATAATATTTTTTCTATAGATTTTAATAGGGTTTCATTAAATAATAAAAATGAGTTAATATGTATCAAACAATAAAAAATAATTAATAATATTATTAACAACAAAATAATAATAATTATTATAACTAATAATATTAATTATGTGGCATGCTTATTTTAGAATAAGAATATTTTCATTTTTTGAATAACAAAAATTATGTGGATGGGTGAGGTTTAATAAAAAGGGTGTATTTTCTATCGACATCCCTATATGGTTCCGTTTGTGGTTCAAATCATGCTTCAATAAAACTAAGAGTTAATGTCATTTGGCAACCTTGGCATATTTTTTAGTTAATGGATACTAACAACCCTAAAGGTAACAATGGTTCCATTGGCAAGTCGAGTTAGGGTTCAATAAAACATGGGATAAATCAGTCGCAGATACGAGCAATTCCAGTGACCTGCAACGTATTTTTGCATTCCCACCGGTAGACTCTTTCAACGTCATCAAAAAGACCATTGAATTCAAAGAAATTCCAACTTCACAATGGAAACTTTTAACCAACTTTTTTTAACCCTTAAAAAGGGCGAATAAAGTCCACCTTTTGTCACACGGAATTGAGAGGCTGTGCAAATTCATGATTGTGATAATTTTGGAGGAAGAGATTGACATTAATACTATTAACGTGAATACAAAGTTAAAGCTATTTCCATGCCAACACTCATCTTTTTTTACTGTTACAGAATACAAAGAATTTATAGATAATGTGATAACTATATCCTAAACCTTTCAATATGGCTCAATATTAAAATTTCAAATCAATTTTGTTTAGAAAAACATATTTCCATCCCTTTAAGTTTACATAAAAATTAAGAACATAATTTCTATTTCCTTTTGTGCATACGTACGCTAGAAATAGTTAAGTTCAAATGGGTGGCCAGATAATTATAAGAGAACATAACTAATCAATATCCATTGAGATGATCAGTGGTTAACTAATCAACAACTAGAGAGACGATCTCGTTAATTGCATTGGTTTCTTCAAAAGCTTTGGTTTCCTCCGAAGCTTTCTGCAAAGTGAAGATCTTTAGAAAATGAATTAAGTAGATCGAAACTTTAACAACGTAGTCAAACTCATGGAGAAAAGCATATGATAATTTCTTTATATCAAGCATATGACAATTTTTTTATATATTGTAACAAGTTGAGCACCAAAACCTTGAGGTATTGGGAATGTTCTATAAACTGTATTCTGCCTCCGAAGTGTCGTAAGTATGTGATTATGCACAACATTAGAAAAAAGTGTATTGGAAAAGAACATCGTCATATGTCATTGCAATACTGATAGTCATTCGATACCCACAAATTAAAGAAGATTATAAGGCAGCAAATAGAACTTGTGGAAAATAAAATAAAATGTATCAACTATCAAAATAAAAAGTGATTGTGATTGTGCTAAAGCCAATGCATCATTCTCTTTTGAGAATTATTTGTGAAAATAAAATAAAATTTATGAACTGTCAAAATGACAAGCGATTGTGATTGTGCATAGGTGAATAATTTTTTTTATCCGACGGGTTTCATTTTAAAATTTGCTAGTGTACAAATTTAAAAGAAAATCTTTAAATATCTAGCAAAAGGTTGCTTGCCACTCTAAGCCCCAGTAATTGGTAAAAAACTATCTATCTTGGCGAGAGTGCAAAATAAAAAATAAGAAAACCTCCAGGTACTTTGTAATTACTTCAAGTGACTCAGATCCTTCATCTACTAGACTTCTTGTCATGGGCTTTGAAACATGTATATTGTTACAAAAAAATCCAACTAAAAGCTAATTTTGGAAATTGACAAGCTTGGCAAAAAATAAAAAATAATTTAAAAATAGAGTGCATGTCTCGTTTAAAAAATAATATACAATGGATATCAGTAATGACTTTTGTAAAATAAAATGGCCATTGTAAATAAAAGCTAAGGTCAAAACTACAACAAAATATATGTTATCAAATTCATAATCAATGAACATTATATAAACCCTACAAAGAGCTAACATGAAAACTCAATACAAAACCTTACTCCCGACCAACCTTTAAAAAAAATGAAATATAAAGTAGAAAGAACCCTTTCAGCCTCTCGTAATTCAGGTGCTCATAGATGACGAGAGCCAAGTGAACAGAATTCCCGTATAAAATGGGAGCCAAGACGCTGACATCCTTGGGGTCCTGGTAGCAAGGGGGCAACGAGCACTCGGCCATGATTTGCTGATCCACATATGAGGCGTAGGTGCTCTAACTGTTGTAGATGACACCAATTTGCACAACACCACTGGGAATTGTAGGCTTGATGTGAGCAATCTGTGGCTCACATTCAGCTCGCTGACCGTAGCGTTCTGCAAGTAGAACTGTGGCATGTATGGATGCAGCACCAAGAAGACGACCAAGATGACGAACAACACGATGAAGAGCAATGCCAAAAATTGAGTTTGAGAAAACCCAGGAAAGACAAACTCGTAAAGATGGATTGAACACATCATACTATAAGAAATTAAGTGCGCTTACAATGAATTGGATGGCGAAAATCTTCTTAATCGGCTAATATATCAAATAAACGCTCCAAGACAGTACACAGTGGCACAAAGGAGAATTCATTTCATAGAGAAACGCCTTACCACGTAATTAAAATGTAATATTATTAAATTTTACCTAATATTTCACATCACACCCCACCCTAAATATTACATTCTACTCAATATTTCTCCTCACTCCTACTAATTTTATAGTTGAGTTTGTTTACTTTTAAATTACAAATATAAAGAAATATTACAATAATAACCGGACCGTTGAGGGGAAATATTGAGTAAAATGTAATATTATAGTATTATATTTCATCATATATAACTTAGTAAAAAAGGGATGGAGGTAGGGAAAAATATTAGATAAAATGCAATAATTACATTTTTCCTAATATTTCCCTAGTGCCAACATATCCATAAAAAAGTTTTACCTTTAGAGGAAAGTGTTACCTTTATAGGGTACCTAGATTCAACTCCATCATTATCTACAACTAATTATGTATCTAAATATAACATCAAACTAATATGAATCTAGGCTAGTTTAATCCCCTCTTAAATAAATCATATCCACAAAAAAAGTTTTACCTTTAGAGGAAAGTCTTATCTTTATAGGGTACATGGATTCAACTCCATCATTATCTACAACTAATTATGTATCTAAATATAACATCAAACTAACATTAATCTAGGCTAGTTTAATCCCCTCTTAAATAAATTATATTCCAGAAGAATTCCATGAGTCAATACCATGGATTTTTAAAACCATGGGTCGAGTCATTTTTTATTATTATTTAATTTTTATAAGGTTATTATTATTATTATTTATTTTTTTTACCAAGTTACAATGTTTACACATCTCTACTGTATTTTAATTTTATATTGACCTAGTCAAAATATTAACATTATATTACTTTACTTACACATTTCTAGCATATTATAGACATTAAATCTCAAATCAATAAAAAAAATTACATTTATCCCTCATACTAATTTTTTTTTTTTTTTTAAATCACTTTATCTCATTATATAAAGTTTGACGTAAAATAAAAGTGAAAATTCTTTAATTTTTTTAATGTAATGTTAGGTAACAACATCTCCCTCACTTATTGGGTTGTAGAATATATATATATATATATATATATTTTAATATAATGTGACAACATCTCAACATTTCTCATTCACTGAGTTGTAGAGGGCAAAAACACGTTATTGACCCAAGACCTACAAGGAGTGAAACCCTGTTACTTTACTAACCACTAGTAAAGTAATTATTTTTTTGTAAGCTAGTTCGGTACTCGATTTCTATTACTATAAAAACATTGGGCAAATACATAATATGGACAGGTCATCGCCCGCCCTTAAGGGAAACCAGGCTAACCATCTGAAATGTTTGAAAGCCATCCAAAAACAAAAAATAACCAGTCTTTCTATCCAAGCGATATAAACAGCTAAGCTTACTACTAAGTTAGAGTCCTTGTCTTTCAGCATATATATAAACAAAACAGGAAAGAACCAACCAGATTAAAAACTGATGCACTACTGCAAACATGGCTGTTAATACTGGGTCTACTGCAACGGAATCTCTTGCTCCTTCGCCGGCAGCCCTTCCTTCTCCGCCGGTCTGTAACAGCGCCACAATGTCATCCATTTTCTTGTCATGCATCATAAGAATAATCTGAATATTTTTCAACTCTTTCTTCATGGTGGGGATGCCCTGAATCAACTCTGCCATCTCAAGAGCCACCTGTTCCATGGCTTTAGCTAGTAACCTCTTCATCCCCCAGTACACGTGCAACGACTGTTTGTAAAGTGACCGTCTGCCATGAGTATGCCCAGGATCAGGTAAGTATTGTTCCCAATCACTCATCTCAGGCTCTGAATAACCCTGCAAAGCTTCATCTTCCATTTGTTCAATCATCGTGCGGATGTCCGGATGAGTATCTGTGACATACGCAGCCTCTGCCTCCTGCAGTCGCTGCCTGATATCCTTCTTACCCCGTTTATATTGGCGGCCCTCAGTGGCAGGCCCCTCCCCAAGATCATCTAACTGATTTGCATTCCTACGTCCCCCACTACCACGACCTGCTGGGGGGCGACCTCTCCCTCGCTGTGACCCTCTTCCTCGCATTGCTCCACGACTCCCTCGTTCAGCACCACTCCACTCTTGACTGTCATCCTCATTATTCTCCACAGTACACATCGGTGGCCTCCGAATACCCACTTTCCCTTTCCCTACTCCGCGAGGAGCAGCCTCCGCAGAAACCCTCGGCATCTCCAATTCCTCGTCGGAATCCCCCTGAATCTCAATAAACGCCTTCTTCATGGTGTCTCCCACAGGGCTTTTTCCCTTCTCCATGAAGTTGGCCGTTTGACTGCGCGTAAGCCTGCCTCCGCGCCCTTGATACTCCATCACCTTACAGACGCCAGGCTAATAGAAGTGAACGATGAAATGGCTATCAGAACAACAATGCAGATGATAGTTAAATAGACTGCATGCAATGGTAGAGGGCCCGAGAACCTGCCACCTTGCGAAACAAGCCCACCACGATCGAACTGAATCATTAATTGCTCTGCATAAAACAATACCATCAAACAAGGATAATGGGGATACTTCGCCGTCATAATAGGGACATCGTCTTGGTACCCTAACCCAATGGCCGCTTGGGAATCGCAATCTCCCGCTTGGTGGCATGCTCTCCTTAGTACTGTCATTAACCATATTAAATCGAAAGGCTGGATAATATGATCTTGTCATGAATGCTCTGTCCTTCCGGCTCCAGATTATCCTGCCCGTATGTGTGATGGCACCTGTGGGAGATCGGTGGAACATCATATTCGATAGAGAATGAAATCATTGCATTGTGCGCCTCTGCCAGGCCACCGCATCTGCATAATCTTGATGCAGGATGTTATGTAAATCATGCCAGCTGGGATCATCTTGTACCGATGCCCAGCTGCAATCCACTAGTAAAGTAATTATAAGTAATGTAGTTTTTTTGAATAACAATTATGATCAACCTACATTTCCAACCCATTGTTAATTTGACAATTAAATTATCACAACCCATTGTTAATTTGACAAAAATAAATAAATATATTAGCATGTAATTTTTTTATAAAAATGAAGAAATAAAAGTGTGAAATATATATATTTTTCAAAAGTCGTTCTATGTTGCTGGAGGCAGCTTAACTTAACCACACTAACAACCCAGCTTAACTTAACCACACTAACAACCCAAGAAAAATTAACCTAACACCAATAATAGATAACCTAACCGACACTAACAACTCCAGAAAGCTTAACCTAACTAACACCAATAATAGAATAAAAGACGCAAACCCTAAGTGTAGCGAACGAAACCCTAGAGCATTCCGCCCTCTATAGAGGAGGAGGAACAGAGCATTTATATGCCGGTGGCGCCTTCTGTTTGTTTATAGTAATGAAGCCCTAGGCGACGCACTACCAGGGTCTGTATGTGCAGATGAATATTTATTAAATTTGATATTTCAGTGTCTGTTTGTGTATATAAGTGTTAAGTCACCAGGATGGGGGCAATTCTTATATGCCGGCGGCGCCTCTGTTCGTCTCTCTTTAGCTTGCCTTTGCAATGTACTGGTACCAGGGTTTGTGTGTGCAGTTGGTTACTGAGTAAATTTGATGTTGTATTGTGTGTTTCGTGTGTATGAATCTTATTATTGACGGGGATGGGATGCTTCTTGCTAGAGCTCCTCATCCTCACGGCATGGAGCGACTGTAAACAATTGTTTGATGTCGTAGATTCCTTCGTGAACGTCATACAGTAAATTCTGGTCGTTGATGGCATCTATTATTCCACCTGCTACTCATTTGCTGTTCTTCATTCATGAGGGCAGCATATTAGAGTAGTGGGAGCGTAAGAAGAAGCCTCCGAGCAGAAGAATGTTATATTCTATTGCCCTGGGTATTTTTTGCAGCGTTGCTGCCATGATCCCTTGGGATTGGCCATAACATTCACATTCACAAGATCTCTTTTCTCGCGCAATTTATTTTTAGGTCCTTTTACTGTTAGGGTTTTATGGAAATTTATTTTTAGGTCTCTTTACTGTTAGGGTTTTATTGCTGTTCAGAATAGGTTTTTTCAAATGATTGGGTGTAAAAGTGTTAAGTCACCGGGATGGGGACAATACTTGCTCTTTCAATGCTGGCGGCGCCTCTGTTCGTCTCTCTTTAGCTTGCCTTTGCAATGTACTGGTGCCAGGTTTTGTGTGTGCAGTTGGTTACTGAGTAAATTTGATGTTGTATTGTGTGTTTCGTGTGTATGGATCTTATTATTGACGGGGATGGGATTCTTCTTGCTAGAGCTCCTCATCTTCACGGCATGGAGCGACTGTAAACAATTGTTTGATGTCGTAGATTCCTTCGTGAACGTCATACAGTAAATTCTGGTCGTTGATGGCATCTATTATTCTACTCGCTACTCATTTGCGGTTCTTCATTCATGAGGGCAGCATATTAGAGTAGTGGGAGCGTAAGAAGAAGCCTCCGAGCAGAGGAATGTTATATTCTATTGCCCTGGGTATTTTTTGTAGCGTTGCTGCCATGATCCCTTGGGATTGGCCATAACATTCACATTCACAAGATCTCTTTTCGTGGGCAATTTATTTTTAGGTCTCTTTACTGTTGGGGTTTTATTACTGTTGAGAATAGGTTTTGTCAAATGATTGTGATGTGATATTGTCTTTTTGTTGCGATTTAAATTTTTAGGCGACTGGTTCGTGCATGTAACATGCTCATGTACTGAAGTTCTACCGACTTGTTGGGATCATTTCAACTCCCCTAGTGTATTTTGTTTTTACAATTTCAATATGGGTATTTCGAAGATATGTCCCGGGTGAGGTGTCTCTATTACCAGATACAGAAACGGGATTTGAACATCTTGGTGGGTGTAGCCAACGTCCTGTTGATAACACGCCTTACCAACTAAGCACCTTGCTTTAACTACTACCAATGGCCGGGACCTCTTCAAGTATTTACAATCCCAGGGTTTAAAGGCATGAAACCATGTATTTTTTAAGGCATGAAACCATGGATTTTTTAGGGCCTTAGCTTTTGGGGAAAAAGCAGTTAGGATCCATTATTTGAATCTTCTATATGATTAAGTAAATATATTTTGGGCAAGTGTTCTAAAATCATATGCTTCTAATTGTTATTCCATCCTATATGTGAAGGAGTATTTGCTCCGATGCCGTCATAATAAGCTCATGTTAATTACACATGCATGTTAAAATATTTATCTAATTTATTTTCTTAGTTATTTTTCACGGGGTAGTCTACTTAGGAAAGTTATTTTGCATGGAGTAGAGTAGTCTACTCGAGGAATTGTCCAAATCCCGAAGCTGTTGGAAAATTTCTTTTTGTTGACTCAAGCTATCGTAAACTTTATTTATTTTTTTTTACTCTGGCTCGACATTTCTTCTTTTTCCGTTCGAGGTCAATTTCAATTTGACTATAGCTATCGGCAATTTCTTTGCCTTTCTAGGTCAATTTGATTATAGCTGATCTGATAATCACCCTATGAGTTATTTTTAAACAAAAGATATTACAGATCCATGTGCTGGCGTGTGTTTCAAAAGATATTACAGGCCTATGTGCTGGCGTGTGTTTTGTGTTATTGAAACAACGGATTGATTAGATTGACAATACACAAAATAAATGGAAAGACAGCAGAGAAATGTAGTAAGCAACACAAAGACAAACAATTTTTAATAAGGAGTTTACCCTATTCTCCAGGTTTACGTCTCTGGTCCAGCTTCAATGGTGCCCTTGTTTTATTATGTCTTTGAGCAGAGAAATTACGATACAGGGACTCAAATTGAGTTCTCTTGAAGCAAATTTTGCTTGGCAGGGTGGCTCTTGGATTCCTCAAGCCACTTGGAGTATACAAACTCTGGTTCTTCCTACCAGCGCTGTGACCCTTGGTCTACAGTGGAAAGAGCCAATTGTGATGCTCAATCGAGATAGATTCCTCTATGTGAAGGCTTGATTCTTCAAGTTCTTTGGCGCTTGATGCTGCCTATGGTCAGCGCGGCCCTCTGTCTCCTCTGCTTGGCTTTACTGCGCTCTGTGCTCAGTCTTTTTCTCAGAGTTCACTGTTCATTGTCTCTCTTGGTCACTTGGAGTCTTCGATTCGAAACTCTCTTCTGATATCGTTCACTGTCTCTGTTCATGGCTTTAGCCATTCGACCTCCATACCTGTTCGTTTCCTCTCCCGCTTGCGTCGATTCGCCTATCGCTTGCATTCTTGGAATTCCCTGTTCGGCGTCAGCGTGAATGCTCGAAAAGTAGCCACTCATCCTCATCGGAATTGTGCCAGCCCGCTCGTCGATTCATTGCTTCCTCCACTGTGGTGGTCAACAGACTACAAATCTCTTCAGAATTCGGTTTAATCCCTTGTTGATTTCGCTTTTGTTGGACACAATCTCAGCTGTTGGATCTGGGCTCCTCCAGATCCAACGTCATTCGCAGGTGAAGCGTGGTTGACTTGCTCAACCGATAACGCGCAATCACGTGGTTTTTCTCTCTGCTCTGTTGCTACATGTCGATTGCTGAGGGTGCTCGTTCCGTTTTCTCCAAAACCACTTATCGTTTAGGGGCGCCCCGATCAAACCGTTGATTTCCTGAGTGTGGGTCCCACTTTCGTACGATGGCACTTTACCTTTTTTCCACCCACAGTCCTTTGGCTCCCAATGTGACCGAGTACTTAAGCCTTACCATTTCAGCGTTGTTTGCCCAACGAAGATCGAAAATCAACGCTTTTTCCCGCTCTGGGGCTCCCAGGGGCTATTTTGACCTCCTGCGCAGTGTCCATGGGCCTCGGGCAGCACGCTTTGACCAAGGTCCTCGTCGTTTCGCGCCGGCTGCCATGGCCACTGGTTCAGGGTGTTTTCGATTGCTGTTTTGGATTCTTCAAGGGTTTGTTTGACTTGTTTTAGTTACGGTTCTATGACAATCATTTATGAATCCAATTCGGATCACGGCCTCCCAACTGAAAAGCTTTTGGACCACCAAAAGTTGGTTTTCTTCAAGCATCAACTAAGTGAGAAAATTGTTGTCTCACTTGTCCAATCTCAATCCATTTCGCATTGCTTGGCTTCGAACCTTTAAGCCCAATTTTGAGGTATTCCACCAGTCCACTACGCGTCATCTTTACCTTCCTGTTTATCACTATATCTTCCTACCACTCATTAAGATATTCAGGTAGTAGGTCATCAACAGAAGGCAATGGACTCTACTCTTCAGGGTCCTCAATCATTGAAGGCTCAAACAACCTCAAGCAATCTGCGTTCACGACTGAGTAGATGTGCATGTACGTTGACAGATCAAGGTGAAAAGTATTTTCGCTAATCTTCTCAAGTATCCTAAAGGGTCCATACTTGATAGGTTTTAGCTTCTTACCTTCACCTTGCATCCTGTCCTTGTTGATATATAGCTAGATTTGGTCTCCAACTTGAAAACTATGCTCCATCCGATGCTTATCATTCCTAGCCTTGTACTTGGGCTAACTCTTTTCCAGCTGTTCCTGTACTGCCTGGTGGATCTCTTGGATCTGTTCAATGAACCTAGTTGTTGTGTCCACATCACTGTGTCCATCAACCATGGTATCTTTACCAAAGACAAAATCCAAGGGAGACCTTGGGATGAAACCAAAATAGGTCTCAAAAAGAGATCTCTGTGTAGAAGAGTGTTTGGCTCTATTGTAAGCACGCTGCACATAACACAAGTGCTCATCCCAAAGCTTAGGGTGTTTGCTGCAATATCTTCTCAGTCATTGGATCACTGTCCTATTAACTACTTTTGTATGGCCATCTGTTTGTGGATGAAAAGTTGTGTTTTTTTTTAATTTGGTGTCCATTAGTTTCCACAGACTGGACCAAAACTTCCCCATAAATCGGATGTCTCGATCAAATATAATAGAAGTGGGTAATCCAAAATGAACCCATACATGTTGAAAGAATAATTTTGTAGTTTGTTGAGCTGTAATCTATTTACTACAAGGTATCAAAATACACATTTTGTTGAACCTATCCACAAAAACATATAGATAATCATGACCTTTCCTAGATTTAAGCAGTCCTGCAATTAAATCCATGGAAATGCTTTCCCAAGGGTGAGAAGGAACTTGTAATGGAGTGTACAACCCTAGTTTTCTGTTGCTGGGCTTGCTTTTAGCACACATAGCACACCCCTTTATATATCTAGAAACTATCTCACTCATTCTTGGCCAATAACAGAACCTTTGCAGCTGTGCAACTGTTTTACTTACTTCGAAGTGACCTGATATCAGAAAAGTGTGCTTCCCTAATTATCTTTGCTCTCTCAGTTTGTGGAATGCAGAGTTTCCCACAATGATATAAGAGTTGGTCCTTTAGATGATAGTCACATTCTTCTACTTTTTTGCCTTGACTCAAAGTTGCATATACATATTTAAAGTCCATATCCTGAGCACACTGTTTTATGTAGTTTTCATGTAGCATAGAATTATGCTTAAGTATGGTAGATGCATTTATAATGGGTCTAGATAACATGTCTGCAACCTTGTTATGTATGCCCTTTTTATATTTGATGACTAAATGAAATTGTTGTAGAAAACCCATCCATCTATGATATCTTGATTGTTGCAACTTAGTTTGGGAGTGTAGATATTGAAGTGGCTAATGATCAATATGTATTACTGTTTCTTTGCCCATTAAGTAATGTTTCGACTTTTTTCACTCTGAAGTAATGCATACAATTCCTTATCATAGGTAGGATAGTTAACTACTGCAAGATTAAGTCTCAGAATAATAACATATGGATTTACTGTGCTGTGTCAACACTGCTCCCATGGCATAGTCCCTGACATCAGTTTGGATCTCAAATGGTCTTTCTAGATCTGGCAGTGCTAGTACAAGTGTTGTACTAATTTTTTCTTTTAAGGCGTCGAAGGCTTTCTGCTGTTTGCCTCCCCACTGAAACATCTTGTTCAATCCTGTCAAAGCATGTAAGAGCGCTGCAATCGAGGAGAAATTTGAAATGAACTTTCTCCAATACTGTGTTGCTCCTAAGAAGCTTCTCACTTTTGTAGCAGACTTGGGTTTAGGCCAGTTTACAATCACTGCCACTTTAGAGGGATCTATTTTCAATTCACCTCCCCCTACTATATGGCCCAAATAATTTAGAGAGGTTTTGTCAAACTCACATTTGGAGAGTTTAACATAAAGTTTTTCTCTTTTCAAAACATCTAATGTTTGTTTAACATGCTTTAAATGTTTTTCCCACGTTTTACTAAAAATCAGAATGTCATCAAAATACACAATAACAAAATCATCAAGAAAAGGTCGGAGTACATCATTCATTAATTTCATGAAAGTAGCAGGGGCATTGGTCAAGCCGAAAGGCATAACCAACCATTCATACAATCCCTACTTTGTTTTGAAAGCAGTGTTCCATGCATCTTGCTCCGCAACTCTGACTTGATGGTATCCACTGTGCAAATCCAGCTTGGTGAAATAAACAGCGTCCTTCAATTGATCTAAAAGATCATTTATGCGAGGAAGGGGATAGCGATTTTTTGTTGTTATCTTATTTAGCGCTCGATAATCAATGCACATTCTCCACGAGCCATCTTTCTTTCTCACCAAAACGATTCATGACCCACATGGTGATGTGCTAGGCTTGATGAACCCTTTCTCGAGCAACTCCTGCACCTGCTTCTTGATTTCAGCATTCTCTAAAGCAGATAACCTGTACATCCCAAAGTTAGGCAAAGGAACATCTTGCTGCAAAATAATATCATGTACTACTCCCTTTTTAGGTGGCAGACCTTGAGGTTCTTGAAACAAGACATCATACTCTGAAACAATCTTTTCTATATCAGCTTGCTGATAAGAATTACAACCCTGAAATACATTGGTTTTCTCAGTGTTTTTTTCCTTTACATCCATTAGTAATCACTGTTTGCATGAATTTATCATTCTTTTCATCTATCATGAGTTTATGAGAGTATAGTTATTCTTGAGCTTATGAGCTCTTACAAAATATTCGATTCCATCTTTAACAAGTAGATACTTGTTCTCAACTTTATAGAAAATAGCTTTTCTATCATACAAGTGAAGACTTTCTAAAACAATTCCACATATATCCAAAGGAATTACATCTAACTCAACCTCATCTACAAATGCTGACCCAAAAGAAAACTTGAGTTTGCACTGTCTAGTCGCTTGTAATTGTGCTTTATCATTCAACCATCCTAATGGGTATGGTTTCTTATGAGGTGTAGTTGCTAATCCAAATTTCTTAACAATTGCTTCAGAAATCAGATTTACTTGTGAGCCACTATCAAACAAAGTATCAATATTTTGATATTTGGAAACAACTCGAATATGGAAAAGCTCACGCATTTTTCTCTCATGTTCTTCATCAATAACAAATTGCGCAGAATTACTAGTAGATGCTTCAGAATTCTTACATTTTATACATGTGGCTGCAATGATTTTTTCATCTTCCGAGTCTGACCCCAAATCCTTCTGAATAGCTGCAACAACTTTCTTCTTCTTGCTGCCAGACTTCTTAGGTCTCAGCTCTGGATGCAGAATCCAACAGTACTCATCATCATGCCCCTTCTTTTTACAATGGGTGCATGAGGCTTTGCCTTTCTATGCCCACTTCTGCTTTCTTTTCTCCTTGCTCTTGCTTACAGTGGGTTGGGATGGTCCCCCAACTTTTTGGATTTCCATTCTTCCCTCTAGCTTCTAGATGAGTAGCTGGTACAGATACCTCATCTATACTAGTGGTATTAAACATGAGGATAGTGTGCCTCATGTCGCTGTGTATACCACCAATGTACTTCAAAAGAGTTTCTGGTGAGTCTAATGAAATACCTAACATCAATGCTCTCTTTCGGAACTCTTGAGTATACCCTTGTACACTTTGCCCTTTCAACTGCCGAAGAGTTTGCCAGCTCATCATGGCTTGTTGCATGTAGGCCAATGGATAGAACCGCTTTTTGATTGCAGTAACAAATTCACTCCAGATAGAGATGGCCTTACCATGCTTTCTCATATCAGTTTGGGTTCTACCTTCCCACCATACCAAGGCAGTGCTCCCTAGGCGAAGGCTTGCCAGCTGAATCTTGCTCTTGTTTGAGTCTATATTTTGTACTATGCAATACACATCAATTTGTCTTATCCAATTGTTCAACTTTTCAGCGTTTAGCTCTCCATCATATATAGACAAATCAAATTTAACATCTAACCTAATCAAAGATGCTTTCTTATTATGCACATGGCTACTAGGAGGTGTAGGGAAGCTTTCTTCTTTCCCCTTTCCTTTAGAGTGGTCATGGGAATGAGATTCATCTTCTTCTTTATCTTGCTTAGAGCCCAATGAATCTTCACCCTTATGCTTTCTAAGGTCTCTATACATTTCTTTCAACATGGACTTTATAGCTAGGAAGCTTTCTAGGAATTGAGACTCTGGTCCTACAGAACCTTCTTCTGATATTATCTTTCGAGAATAGACTCTTCCAATTTCAGGATTAGTTGAGCTTTGATCTAGTGATCATTCACAACTAAACCAACACAAGCTTGTCAACCTTACAACCTAAAGCTCTAATACCACTTGATCTGATAATCACCCTATGAGTGACCTCAGTTGAAGATTTATTAAAAAAAAGGTATTACAGACCCATGTGCTGGTGTGTGTTCTGTGTTATTGAAACAACGGATCGATCAGATTGCCAATACACAGAAAATAAATGGAAAGACAACAGAGAAATACAATAAGCAACACAAAGACACAAACAATTTTTAATAAGGAGTTCACCCTATTCTCCAGGGCTACGTCTCCGGTCCAGCTTTAGTGGTGGCCTTGTTTTATTATGTCTTTCAGCAGAGAAATTACAATACAGGGACTCAAAATGAGTTCTCCTGAAGCAGATTTTGCTTCGCAGGGTGGTTCTTGGATTCCCCAAGCTACTTGGAGTACACAGACTTTTGTTCTTCCTACCAGCTCTGTGACCTTCAGTCTACAATGGAAAGAGCCAACTGTGATGCTCAATCCAAACAGATTCCTCTATGGGAAGGCTTGATTCTTCAAGCTCTTTGGTGCTCGATGCTGCCTATGGTCAGCTCGGCCCCCTGTCTCCTCTGCTTGGCTTTACTGCTCTCTGTGCTTAGTCCTCCTCTCAGGGTTCACTGTTCACTGTCTCTCTTGCTCACTTGGACTCTTCGATCTGAATCTCTCTTCTGATGTCGTTCACTGTCTCTGTTCATGGCTTTAGCCATTCGACCTCCATACCTGTTCATTTCCTCTCCCGCCTACGTCGATTCACCTATTGCCTGCGTGCTTGGAATTCCCTGTTCAGCGTCAGCGTGAACGCTTGAGAAGTAGCCATGCGTCTCCATCGGAACTGTGCCAACCTGCTCGTCGATTCGTTGCTTCCTCCACTGTGGCGGTCAACGAACTCCAAATCTCTTCAAAATTCAGTTTAATCCCTTGTCGATTCCGTTTCTGTCTATCGGATGCAATCTCAGCTGTCTGATCTGGGCTCCTCCAGATCCAATGTCATTCGCACGTCGAGCGCGGCTGACTTGCTTGACCGATAACGCGCGATCACGACGATTTTTCTCTCTCCTTTGTTGCCACGTGTCGATCGCTGAAGGTGCTTGCTCCGTTTTCTCTAAAACCGCTTACCGTTCAAGGGCGCCCCGATCAAACCACCGTTTCCCGGGTGTGGGTCCCACCTTTGTATGATGGCGCTTTACCTTTTTCTGCCCACGATCCTCTGGCTCCCAACGTGACCGAGTGTTTACGCTTTACCATTTCAGCCCTGTTTGCTCAGCGATGTGCGTTAGCGCTAACGCGCATCGAAAATCAACTCCTTTTCCCGATCTGGGGCTCCCAGGGGCTATTTTTACCTCCTGCGCAGTTTCCATGGGCCTCGGTCAGCGTGCTTTGACCGAGGTCCTCATCGTCCCGCGCCCGCTGCCATGGCCACTGGTTCAGGGTGTTTTCTATTGTTGTTTTGGATTCTTCAAGGGTTTGTTCGACCTGTTTTAGTCACGGTTCTATGACAGTCGTTTATGGATCCGATTCGGATCAACAGCCTTCCCTGTCAATCTGACTACAGCCACCACAATTTCTCCGCCCTTTGCAATCTCTCTGTATAATCTATCTGCATTAAGAGATTCAGATTTCTTTTCCCTTCCAGGTCAATCTGACTACAGCCACCCGCAATTTCTCTGCCCTTTGCAATCTCTCCGTATAATCTATCTGTATTAAGAAAGATTCAGATTTCTTTGCCCTTCCAACTCAATTTCTCTGTATCCAGAGAGATTCAGATTCTATAGTGATCCCAGGTCAATCTCAGTATTCAGAGAGATATGGATTCTATAGTGATCCTAGGTCAGTGAATTTATCAGTATTCAGAGAAATGGAAAACTTAACTTTCTGACTCTAGCCACCGACAATTCTTCAATTCCTCTGTCCTTCCAGGTCAATCTCTCTCTATTCAGAGAAATTTGGTTTCTATAATGGTCTCTCATTCAATTCCTCTGTCCTTCCCTATCAATCTGTTAATCTGTGAGTATTCAAAGAGATCCCATGTCATGTCACATGTCAGCCCATCCACCCATTCAGCAGCAGCGCATTGAGTTAATCATCATTGAGTTAATGGAGAAATTAAATGGAGAATTTAATGGAGTTTGTCCAGTTAATGGAGTGGGTGGAAACTATTTGAATTCCCTTGAATCCTGAGTTTTTGGAGTTGGCTGAGTTAATTTCAAAATCAATCTGTGAGTATTCAAAGAGATCGCATGTCATGTCACCTATCACATTTGACATTCCATCCACCCATTCAACCGTAACTTAATGGAGTTAATCATTGAGTTAATGGAGTTCGTCGAGTTAATGGAGTGGGTGGAAACTATTTGAATTCCCTTGAATTTTGAGTTAATGGAGTTGGTTGAGTTAATGTAGTGGAGTTAATCGGGTTAGTGGAAATTATTTGAATTCCCTTAGAATCCTTGAATCTCGAGTTAAGGAGTTCGTTGAGTTAATGTAATAGAGTTAATGGAGTGGGTGAAAATTATTTCAATTCCTGAGTTATGGAGTTTATTGAATCCCTGAGTTAATGGAGTTCGTTAAGTTAATGTAGTAGAGTTAATAGAGTAGCTGGAAACTATTTGAATTCCCTTGAATCTTGAAATTGAGTTAATGGAATTTGTTGAGTTAATGTACTAGAGTTAATAGAGTGGGTGGAAATTCCTGAGTTTGTGGAGTTCGTTGAGTTAATCGAGTAGGTGGAAATTATTTGAATTCCCTCGAATCTTGAAACAAGGAATTTGTTAAGTTAATGTAATAGAGTTAATAGAGTCGGGGAAACCATTTAAATTCAGGGGATTGTATGTCAAGAACTTCACAGCGTGACTCTCCAGTGGTGCTGATGGATTTTTCAAGATGTAGATGGAGAAGAATGTGTGGTAAGTTATTTTATGCTCTGTTTATTTATATATTGTATTCATTTTTTTTCAAAAATGAACAAAATCAGCATGGGTATATGGCTATGATTATGGCTCATGCACGGGTGGTTCCAGAATACAAATTAAGCACTTGTTGAGGAAGTTTGCAGAGTAGAAAGATCTATGGCAAAGCCGAGAACATGAAAGGATCCAAGCAGCAGTTCAGGTTGAGAAGGAAGAGGTGGAGAGTGAGAGGAAAGCAAAGAGGAAGATCGAGGTCTTTAACAAAAAATTTTCCAGGGAGCTTGCAAAGGCTAAAAGTGATGCAATGGAGTTAATGCAAGCGCTTGAGAAGGAAAGGAACTATAGACAAATTATGGAAGATGTCTGTGGTGAGTTGGCTAAGAAGATTAAGGAACATAAGTAGTGGAGTTGTCTAACTAGGCGGAGGAATTGCTTGGACGGCCAAAAATGGTTGGAATCCGAGCAAAAAAAATTCAAAAAATATTGTAGATACAATGTTTGAATTGTGTTTTTGATGGTGGAAATGGATTTAGCACCATAAAAAACGTTAAGATACCTAAAATTTTAAAGTTTAATAGCTATAACTTGGATTTACCAAAATCCTTGCCGGATTTTCTCTAAATATACCCGGAATTTCCATAACTTTCTGGGAAATACACCGGCTAGTTGTTAGACTACAGCATAAGGAGCAGGCGGAGGAGTTTAGGCGGAAATATGATATGGATAGGGAAGAACTTGAGGGGGAACGAAAAATGCTCCAAATGACCGATATTTTGCGTTAGGAGAGTTCAGATGAAATTAAAATAGCAAGGCTTTTTCTTGAAGAGAAACATAGCGTTAGAAAAATTGATGTCAGATCTACAAGGATTGTCTCTCAAGTACTTCACACCATGAATCTCTAGGCATCGTTTTGAGTCATTCGACTCTAATCAGTGAACTCCAAGTTATAAGCACATTGACAACGCAAAGCTCAAGCATTGTGTTTGATGAAAGAGAAAAAGGGAGGAAGATGAGGAATGCGATTCTTCAAGTGGACATGTAAGTAATGGGGAGGAAGAGTCAAGTGATTCTCATCAAGAATCTGAAGATGGGGAGGAAGAGTTCTTTGATTCTCATATCGGAATCAAAGAACTCTCTAGAGGTAAAGGGGATAAAATGAGTTTCAGAGTGAAATGGATTTGGAATACGGTGATGGATCTAAGCTTGTGACCATAGCCTGCTTTGTTGCAAAAGGGCAATTGAAAAGGGCAGATTCATTTGCAGGGTGTCATTGGAGTTCAACTCCCAGGGAAGGAGAATTCTGTAATAAAAATCCAACAAATACCATGTTTTCTACCCCCGCAAAGATTGCACTACTCATTAAGGTTGTTTTAATGATGCATAAACACTTGTTTGTAGCAGCACTTACATTGATTGCATCGATAGTGGTGGTCCTCAATTCCAACTCTAAGTATTGATTTATTATGACAATGGACTTTGTAAACGTCTCCGTGCGAGCCATACTCGAACAAAGGCATAGAATAGTTTTCTGTCTCTGGCGTATCAATAACATGGAATAGTTAGAAGGCGGAATGGAGGAGTCGTCAAACCTGCGACTGCTATTGAATAACCCCCTTTGACTTCATCAGTGATAAACCCTTCCACCTTTCGATTCGTTCGGCAACATCAATCCTTGTTTAGTACTCCACAACTTAGAAGAGACACCTGGTTGTTAGAGCGATGGATTCTCAATTGATTTAAGGGAAGTTGTATAGGATGGGGAGTGATGGGATACTTCGGTGTTGTGTTCTGGACCATGAATGCTACCACGAGTCGATGTCAGGGGATTCAATACGAGTGTCAATGCCAAGTAGGTGGACCATGAATGCTGCCACGAGTCGATGTCAGGGGATTCAATACAAGTGTCAATGCCAGGTAGGTGGTGATCCTAGGAAGGATTCAAATGGTTGGAATATGATATTGGCATACTACGTTTCACTTTCATTAGGTAGTTTTAGTTGTGGACTACAACTACTCTACTATAGCTAATAGTATTTGGGAGCGCTCTAAGAGACCCCTAGTTGTTAGAGAAATGGATTCTCAATTGATTTAAGGGAAGTTGTATAGGATGGGGAGTGATGGGATACTTCGGCGTTATGTTCTGGACCATGAATGCTACCACGAGTCGATGTCAAGGGATTGAATACGAGAGTCAATGCCAAGTAGGTGGACCATGAATGCTGCCACGAGTCGATGTCAGAGGATTCAATACAAGTGTCAATGTCGATCTCAGGGGATTCAATACAAGTGTCAATGTCGATGTCAGGGGATTCAATACAAGTGTCAATGCCAAGTAGGTGGTGATCCTAGGAAGGATTCAAATGGTTGGAATATGATATTGGCATACTACGTTTCACTTTCATTAGGTAGTTTTAGTTGTGGACTACAACTACTCTACTATAGCTAATAGTATTTGGGAGCGCTCTTGAACAATTTGTTCTTCATGGGGTCTGCCTTCCCTTCAAATACGGTGTAAAGACCAACCCAGAGAAATGAAACCCTCATATTGCAAGAGGCATCAAAGGTTTCATAGAATGGGAAAAGGGAATTTGGCAGAACAGTCTAAAGGCGAGGTTGCTGGAAGCAAAGGTAAAAAGCGAGAAATCTCAATTGAAACATCTTATAAAACAGAAACATCTGGACCAGATTTTAGATAAGCTATTTATAAGCCAAGACTATGCAGACTTTTAAGATTTGGCAAGCTCGAAGTCCAATATTCTTTGCTTCACAATTTGGGCGAGAGTTATATTTTTGGATATTTAACTTTCATTTGTTGGTGATGAGTTGGTATTGGACCTATTGGACCATGAGGTATGGTAATATTTCTGGATGAATTGACTGAAATGGGATATGCATTGTATAGTTAACATTTCAAATAAGCTATTTATAAGCCAAGACTATGCAGGATTTTAAGATTTGGCGAGCTCGAGTCCAATATTCTTTCCTACACAATTTGGGTGAGAGTTATATTTTTGGATATTTAACTTTCATTTGTTGGTGATGAGTTGGTATTGGACCATGAGGTAGGGTAATATTTACATATGAATTCACTGAAAAGGGATATGCATTGTATATTTAACATACATTTTAAGCAGACGTTTATTCATTGTCTATTGTACTACTGTTGGAATCATGAAGGTTTAATTTTTTCAGTCTGCTGTGTACTGCTGGAATCATGAGGGCTTAATTTTTTTAGTCTGTTGTGTATAGTGGACTTTATTTGAATCTCTGCTTAAGCATTTGTGGGCGTGTGCCATCTTCAGTCAGTCCATAATGTTCGTGTTCATTCCCAACAACAAAACACATATCAGGGATTCCAAATTTTCTGAGAAAGGGAGCATTTAACATAATTTCTAAGATTAAAATTAATATTGGTTTGATGTTGATGCTAAAACTTAAACTTATGATGAAACTTACAGTTTCCTGATGCTGAAACTTGTGATTTCCAATGGTAAAAGCATGGTCATAGAGACCTTTGCGCAGGGAGGTTTTCGCAAAGTTGAATGGTGCAATGTGGTTTTGCGCACGGTTTCAGGATTTAAGGGAATTTGAATGGTTTCCACTCACTCCATTAACTCAACGGGCCAGTGGATGGGTTAGGCTGTGGCTGTCAAATGTGATATGGGATCACCATAAAATCTGTATCTCTCTGAATACGCATAGATTTAGAAGGGCAGAGGAATTCCCTATGGCTGTTGTAGGTTTTAACCTTGTACAAAAATTACTTGCTTACAAATTTTAAGAACAGAAAATAAACAATGCGAGAGAATAACACATAAAACACATATACACAGATTTTTCCCTGGATTCCAAAATCACGAGAGAATAACACATAAAACACATACACATAGATTTTCCTCTGGATCCTAAAATTGGGACTACCAACTTGATTTTTCATTATGTTGCTTTCAATGTTACAATACATATTTATACATGTCGAAGCATCTAATACCATGGACCGAAAATCATCGCGTCCAAAATTATGTGCGAAAACCATGGACAAAACCATAGGTAGGTCTGCCCAACCTAATATAGGGTCCAAAAAAAATTTCCCCGGGGCGCTACCACGGACCTCGTAGAAGGGGGAAACCCCGTGTAAAGGGGGGGCTGTCACCTCCCTTGTGACCTTCCCATTGCGCAGTCATTGCAACGAAAAGGGGGCTCCGCCCCCCCTCTAACCCCCCGCTTGACTAGGTGAGCTAGTCGTGGAAAAAATATAACACAACCCAACATTCTCCTATTTGTTGTTTTCTTTCCACAGGGGGCCATAGGAGAGCTTAGTCATTTATCTAGCCCTGAAATGCCCATTGTTTCTCTATTCCAAGAGAAATTCTTAGAGCTCATAGATTTTGTCAATGCATCTGTAGTGTTCTTCAAAGTGTCCACCTTTACTAGCAACATGTTTTTGTCTTCTATCATGTCCCTCACAAAAGTGATACTAAACATCAATGTGCTTTGTCTTTGAATGATAAGCAGAGTTCTTTGCCAAGAAAATTGCACTTTGGTTGTCACAGTCTATTATTATAGCTCCCTGTACTAACCTCATACTTGAATACAATCTCTATAACCAAATTGCTTCCTTGCTTGCATGAGTGGTTGCCATGTATTATGCGTCTGTAGTTGATAGTGCCACTACAAATTGTTTCTTACTCATCCAACTAATTGCACCTCCAAATAGGTTAAACACATACCCACTTGTAGATTATCTGATCCAGATCTCCAGCCCATTCTGCATCAACAAAGCTACGGATATCCAAAACTCATTACAATCCTGGTCTTCCTTGGTAGCACAAACCATAGTCATTAGTGCCACGCAAATACCTAAAAACCTGCTTCACTGCTGTCCAATGCTCCTTCCCTGGTTTTGACATAAACCTGCTCAATATTCCCACTGCATGTGCAATGTCTAGTCTAGTACAGACCATCGCATATATCAGGCTATCGACTGCACTTGCATATGGAACACGAGACATGTCCTCTTCCTCTTCTTGTGTTTTGCGACACTGTTCAGCAGATAAATTTACACCTACATGAATAGAAACCTTCACCAGTTTACTATCTTGCATATTAAACCTCTATAGTATTGTCTCGACATACTTCCTCTGGTTTAACTAGAGCTTCTTTTTTTCCCAATCTCTTTTAATTTCCATGCCCAAAATATAGTTTGCAACACCAAGATATTTCATGTCGAATTTGGAGGACAATTGGATCTTCAAATCCTGGATAATTTCTTTGTCATTTCTAACCAGTAACATATCATTCCACATACAAGACCAGATAAATAACACAGTCACCAATTAATTTAAAATATACACAATGATTTGCTTTGCTTCTCGTGAAGCCAAATCCCGTATAAATGTATCAAATTTCTGATACCACATCCTTGGTCACTGTTTTAACCCATAAGAGACTTCTTTAACTTGCATACCAGTTCTTTCTTACCTTTCACCGCAAAGCCTTTAGGTTTCTTCATGTAGATCTCCCCTTCTAGATCCCGTGAAGAAATGTTGTCTTCACATCCATCTGTTCTACTTCAAAATCAAAAGCAGCGCAACAGATAAAAGTAATCTAATAGAAGATACCTTGGCAATAAGAGAAAAAATATCACTTAAATCAATTCCTAGCATCTGGGAATAACCTTTTGCTACCAACCAAGCTTTGTATTTCTCCACCTTTCCTTCTGCATTTGTCTTCTTGAACACCCATTTTCTACCATTGGGTTTTCTTCCAACTGGCAACCCCACCAGATCCCAAGCCTCATTTTTGTTCAAAGATGCCATTTCATCAACCATGGCCTCTTTCCAGAGTTTTCCATCCTCTGAATCTACTGCTTCCTTCACAGTTCTGGGATCATCATTAGTAATATATAAATCAAAATTTGAACAGAAAGTAGATGGATTATACCTTTCTGACTGTCTTCTTTCTCGAACTTATCTTCTCACACCCAGAGTTTGTGGCTCTTCTTCTTTTGATTCCTCTTTTGCTGTAGAGTTTGATTCTTCCTCCTTAAGCTCAAGCTCTATCTTCTCAGGTTCCTTTGGTTGGACTTCATGTTTAATAACATCTTTCACCTCTCTGAACACCATATCTCTGCTATATACAACCTTCTTTGTTACTAGGTTCCAAAGCTTATATCCTTTTAAACCATCCTTATACCAATAAAGATGCACTTTTCAAATTTACTATCGAACTTGGTTCTTTTCTCCTTTAGAACATGTACATATACATGACATCCAAATACCCTCAGATGTGAAAGAGAGGGTTTCTTATCAGTCCATACCTCTTGTGGAGTCTTATCCTTTTACGCTGATGAAGGTGATCTGTTGACCAAGTAACACGTTGTTTCCATCGCCTCTGCCCAAAATGCTTGTCCTAACTTGGCACCACTGAGCATGCTTCTTGCCATTTCCATCAATGTTTTGTTCATTCTTTCAGCAACTCCATTTTGCTCAGGTGTATATGGAGTAGTCTTCTGCTATGCTATACTATTTTGTTTCGCCCTCTTACCACCAGAGGGGAAACTCACCCAATTCTGCTTTCCATATACACAATTTTCACAAAAATCAAAATCCAGAGAGATATTACTCATACCTTCTACCATACCTTTACCATGAAGTATTCTAAGGCCCTTCTCTCCAATATGTCCAAGCCTTTGATGCCACAACATGGTCTTCTAGATTTTCTGCTCCACTTTCAAGAACCATAGAACTATTGCACCCATCAACAACAGTGCTAACTTGTAGCTTGTATAGAGTTCCAATCCGAACTCCACGTATCAATACCAGTGCTCCCCGAACCATCTTGCAGGTATCTTTCTCGAACACTATTTTTACACTTGCATCATCCAGCTTGCTTACAAAAATAAGATTTCTGGCCAATGCAGGAATATGCAGAACACCCGGAAGTGTTCTAACCCTTCCACTTTGCAACTTCAACTTTACTTTTCCGCGAACAACGATTCTAGCCTTCCTATCTTCCCCTAAGAAAACATTACCACCATCGTATTTCTCATACTCGTAGAACCACTCTTTATGGGGAGTGAAGTGAAAGGATGCACCTGAGTCAATCAAACATGTCTCATGATCTACATGTGTACTTGAAGAAGCCAAATACACATCCCCACCTTCATCTGAGGTGGTTTTCTCCTCTGCAGAAGGAGAATTTTTTTTCTCCCTAGGGCGTTGCCCCAGACCCCATAGAGAGGGGCTAATTGCCCCTCTCAAACCCCTCATACGGGTGGGGCTACCGCCCCCTATGACCCCCTCGCTGCGAAGTCGGCACAACAAAGGGGGGGGGGACCTCCCGGTTAACTAGGTGGGCTAGTCGTGGAAAGAATATAACAGAACCCAACCGCTGTGACCACCTTCGTGCAGAGAGGTTTTCACAAAGTTGAATGGTCGAATGGTGTAGGGCTGTGGCTGCCAAATGTCACATAGGATCACTGTAGAAGGGGCTCTCAAATGTGGTATGGGATCATTGCAAAATCCGTATTTCTCTAAATATGCATAGATTGACCTAGAAGGGCAGAGGAATTTCCTGTGGCTGTGACCACCTTTGCACAGAGAGGTTTTCGCAAAGTTGAATGGTTGAATGGTGCAAGGCTGTGGCTGCGAGATGTGACATGGGATCATTGTTGAAGGGGCTCTCAAATGTGATATGGGATCATTGTAAAATTCGTATCTTTGAACACGCACAGATTGAGCTAAAAGGGCAGAGGAATTTCCCGCAGAGAGGTTTTCACAAAGTTGAATGGTCGAATGGTGCAATGTGGTTTTGTGCACGTTTCAGGATTCAAGGGAATTCAAATAGTTTCCCCCACTCGTAATGTGGTTTTGCACACGTTTCAAGATTCAAGGGAATTCAAATAGTTTCCCCCACTCCTAACTTGAGGCTCTCTCTCTGAATTGATCTAGAAGAGAAGAGGAATTTCCCGTGGCTGTGACCACCTCCGCGCAGAGAGGTTTTCACAAAGTTGAATGGTCGAACGATGCAATGTGGTTTTGCACATAGTTTCAGGATTCAAGGGAATTAAAATAGTTTCCACCTACTACATTAACCCAACATGATGCAATGTGGTTTTTCACATAGTTTCAGGATTCAAGGGAATTCAAATAGTTTTCCCACTCTTGACTCGAGGTTTCAGGATTCAAGGGAATTCAAATAGTTTCCACCTGCTACATTAACTATATGAATTCTATTAACCAAATGAATTCTGAATTTGAATAGTTTCCACCCACTCCATTAACTCTACTACATTAATTCAACAACTCCATTAATTTAGAGTTCCTTGTTTCAAGAATCAAGGGAATTCAAATAGTTTCAACCTACCCCATTAACGCTACTACATTAACTCAATGAACTCCATTAACTTAGGCTTCAAGGGAATTCAAATAGTTTCCACCCACTCAATTAACTCTACTACATTAACTCAACGAACTCCATTAACTCACAATTCAAGGGAATTCGAATAGTTTCCACCCACTCCATTCACTCTACTACATTAACTCAACCAATTCCATTAACTCGGGATTCAAGGGAATTCCAATTGTTTCCACCCACTCCACTAGCTCTACTACATTAACTCAACCAATTCCATTAACTCGGGATTCAAGGGAATTCCAATAGTTTCCACCCACTCCACTAACTCTACTACATTAAATCAACCAATATTAACTCATGATTCAAGGGAATTCAAATAGTTTCTGCCCACTCCATTAACTCGACAAACTTCATTAACTCAATGAATCGCTGTTGAATGGGATCTCTTTGAATACTCAAGATTGACCTGGGATCACTATAGAATCCGAATGTCTCTGAATAGAGAGAGATTGACCTAGAAGGAAAGAGGAATTGAAGAATTTCCGGTGGCCAGAGTTAGAAAGTTAAGTTTTCCATCTCTCTGAATACTGAGAGATTGATTGACTTGGGATCACTACAGAATCTGAACCTCTCTGAATACAAAGAGATTGAATTGGGATCACTATAGAATTTGAATCTCTTTGAATATAGGGAGATTGAATTAGGATCACTATAGAATCCGAATCTCTTTGAATACGGAGAGATTGACCTAGAAGTGTAGAGAAATTGTCGGTGGCTCTAGTCAAATTGACCTCGAAGGGGAAGAAGAATTGCCGGTGGCCAGAGTCAGAAAACTAAGTTGCCAAGTGGCTGGACTAAATTTTTTTTCCAAAGTTTTCCAGCTCCTTTGCAATTTGGACAATTTCTTAACCTGAGTAGACTACTCCTTTGCAAAATAACTTTCCTCAACCTGAGTAGACTATTCCCTGCAAAATAACTAAGAAATAAACTAGATAAATATTTAACATGCATGTGTAATTAACCTAACTAATAAATAGATTAGATAAATATTTTAAACATTGAATGCCATAGTGACAAGGCGAAGTAGATCCACAACAACTTTGATTTCTTTTGCCCCTGTACATCCAACAATGTAAACTTTGAAACGGGAACTATAAACTCAAAACGGGAACTCTGGCCAAAAAAACCCCAAAAAAGCATCAAAAACAGTGCTCAAAATGAAAAGTGTGTATGCTGGAACGATGTTTTTATTTTTTAGGCGTCAATTTTGAACATGTTTTAAAATTGGCAGTGACTACAAAATTTACTATGAAATTTTCGTGCAAAATATAGCTTCAAAATGAAACTGATGACACTGGAACAATGATTTTTTTAGGGTCAATTTTCAGTATTTTAAAAAAATGATAATAAAACCAAATTTCTATGTGTCAAACAAAGTTGTTTATGCGGGAAAAAACACACTAATGTTTTTGGTAGAATATCATTTTTCTTTCCTAAGTATAAATTTAACATGTTTTCAACCATAACATGCTAGATACAAAAAAAATTGAAATTTTTTCAACTATAAAATTAAAAAAACCATGACATTATGAACAAATTACATCACTAAATGCATTCAAAAGTCATTATTTGTATATTGAATAAAACATATTTTATATCTCTAATTTAATATTGCATTGTAGATATTTTAAACAATAAAATTTATCATAACTAAGACATATAATCCAACAACATAAAAATGCCTCATAACTTCTCATTTAACACCATATGGAAAACATTAATTTTATTTGAAGATACGGTGCATACATCAGTTATATAAACTGTCTTAAACAATTATTCAAAATCACTCATGTTTTCTGGCACACCATCAGAATTCACATCTTCAGATGAGTGACTGGATGCTGACGAAGATGTTCCATATTCTTCTCTTTCATCAACTAGTGCCCCATCTGAGTCAACATGCATGCCCAACATTTCAGGTTTCAAAATTCTTCTAGATCTACGACTGGTTTCAGGTGACTCCCATGTCAACGCTGTTCCTTCTGGTAACAACCTTTTCAGAATCTCTATCGTCTTGAAGCGAAGAGTTCCTCTCTTTGTTAAATTGAAGTCATAAACAAGTATGTATACATCCTCCAATTTTAATATGTCTGTGCGGCGGCGATTTACATTTGTACCCTTCCTTTTTCTTTTTCTGCCATTTTTTTTGTCAACTACCATCTCTGGCTTATACACACCATTGAATGGGTGTGTATTTGTGGCATACCAATGTACTTCAACACTTGTAACATCCTCATTTTCTGTAAAGACCTTTATAACTTTAGCAACCCAAAATGGATAGCCATTGGGATCTCCATCTGCTAGCACTGCAATCATGCAACCCTCCTTAATATACTGTACTGAACCCCTATAAAGGTCTTCCATGGCTTCACGTTGTGCACGAGATCTTCTGGAACCAATATACATCTCTCTTTCCTTTGCCTGTGAAGAATTAATAATACCTTGAGATTGTTGCTGTTCAACAATGTTTACTTCCTCATGTTCATTCGACACATTATGTGGCCAAATAAATGGATTTTTCAAAGGTATATCTTCATTTATTGTTGTCGAAATGATATCACTTTGATTATTGAAAAACGACTCCCACCAAACTGAATCAGCAATGTCAAAGTACTCATATGTATATCTAATACATTTTTTAATTTCTTCCAGGCAATCAGAATAATTTATAGCCCTGTTCTGTCTACGTGCATTCTGAACTTCACCAACTGATTGTAATAACAATATTTTTGATGCAAATATTGGATGATCTGGAATGAACTTCAAAAATTGCAATCCTGATGATGGTGCCCATTCTGTAGTAGTTGAATACTTCTTGCCCCATATTAGTGTTTTCCCATCAATTTTTTTGATACAAAATTGATGTTGGAAGCTAATGTCATTAAGTTGTTCAATGCATTTCCCCTCACCATATGATCCCAGAATAAACCTTCGCATGTCAATAGTTTCTTCCAACACATCAAAAGTAGGCTCTGGCATGTATGGTTTCTTAATACATTCAATTAGTGATGGCAAGCTACCAACTTCCTTCCTCCTCAATGTGACTGAAAAACGACTGAACATCTGATCAATATGGTCATGAGTGTGCCCAACAAGGAAACCAACCTTTACCTTATGAAAAATTCCCAATTCAACAAGCATGTTTAGATATCCAAAAACAACCTGATTTTTGTTTTCACGGCAAGTGTTGTCCAATTGTAGATACAAAACTTCAGGAAGATTACCAGACCAATGAGAAATCACATCATGAATTATAGTTATGGTCAGATTTGCATCATTATGAATATTTGGAGCTGTGAAGTACACCCTTGGCAACATTTTCCCATTGAAGACCATACAACCGACCAAGTGAAATTGAATAAAGTTTTCCTCCTGTAAATTTTTGGGTGTGCGAACAAAATGTGGTAAAAGTGTTTTCTTCTGGTCCATACCATCAATTATCAAACCAAAATATTTATTCGGATTATCATAGCACTTTTTTCGATGCTTGTACAACTTCTTCCTTTCGTTTGTTTGTTGTTCGCGATGCTCTTGAAGTTGTTTGACAATTAAATCTACACAACATAAAAGAGATTCATTAAGAAATATGTTTTCATAGTTGATGACTATACAATTTTAAAAGTTAAAGTTATGAACGCTTACCTCTTTCTGAGCCTTCACTTTTGTCCCTTTTTTATTTAAGAGAAGCACATGTACTGCAAATCCCCATCCTTGTCTTCTTAGGAATACGGACATTGTTGAATTATTTCTTCCATACCTTCACAAAATATTGATATGTAATAAACTGGCCATGTCCCTCAGCACCTTCTGCATATTCTTTGTATAAGTTGTAGATTTCTCGTCTTGAAAAATTATCTGGAATATGTATTGTCTCTCCATTTGGCATACACTCTCCATGCTTTGAAAAGAAATCTTTCATCCATGACATTGCAGTATTTGATAATGGACCAAATTGTCTTTTATGACGTACTTCTGAATAAAATGTGGGATCCTTTTCCAAATTTTCTTGAATTCTCGAGAGACGAAAATTCCCAATCGAATGAAACATTTTGAAACCTTTTCTACAGATAAAAAAAGTCCCTATATGATAATCATAACCTGACAATGTAGATTGCATGCACCCAACTAAATATGAATTTTGCATGCTTTTATTCATTGACAAATATCTCTTCCTGCTTTCTAATGCAAATTTGAAATCCATATGTTTCAAGCAATCTTTTTGGCAACATTCACTTGAAATGAGAGCACTGATAGAACTTCTTCTCGTCAGATATTCTGCTCTACCCCTTGTATAACTAGAACAACTTGCATTGATACGAAAAGGTCTACTCCTACTCCTTGATACAATGTTTCTTGGCAACATCTCCATCATTTGATCATCATTTGTATAAGGCTTTTCATCATCATTAAGAGGAATGTTATCCACACTATGATCATCTCTACTTTTCAAATATTGACTTGGAGGATATTCTTCATCTTCTGCTTCTTCAGTGCTACTGTCGTAGTCCTTAGAATTCAGACTAAATGGAAAATCTGACTCGATGTTTAATGGATATTCTTCCTCATATGCATTGCCAGTGCTACTCTCATAGTCCATAGAATTAGGACTACGTTGAAAATGTGACTGTTTACTTATTGAAGATGCTACATCCCGTCCTTTGTCACTGCTACCTTTATACTCATTAGAATTAGGACTAAGTGCATCATCCTGTCCTTCATCACTATTGCTCTCATAGTCCACAGAATTAGGACTAAGAGGACACAGTGACACTCTATTATTTTGAAATTCATCATCATGCTCTTCATAACTATTGCTCTCATAGTCCGCAGAATTAGGACTAAGTGGACACTGTGGTACTCCAATCTTTTGAATTTCGTCATCCCACTCTTCATCACTGCTGCTCTCATAGTCCTTAGAATTTGGACTAACTTGACACCATGACACTCCATACTTTTGAAAATCAACATCATGCTTTTCATCACTACTTCTCTCATAGTCCTTAGAATTAGGACTAAGTGGACACTTTGACACTCCATACTTTTGAAAATCAACATCATGCTTTTCATCACTGCTGCTCTCATAGTCTTCATAATTAGGACTAAGTGGACACCGTGACACTCCATTCTTTTGAAATTTGCCATCATGCGCTTCAAAACTGTTGCTCTCATAGTCCTCAGAATTAGGACTAAGTGGACACCGTGACACTCCCTTCTTTTGAACTTCACCATTATGCTTTTCAAAACTGCTGCTCTCATAGTCCTTAGAATTAGGACTAAGTGGACACCGTGACACTCCCTTCTTTTGAACTTCACCATTATGCTCTTCAAAACTCCTACTCTCATAGTCCTCGGAATTAGGACTAAGTGGACACCGTGACACTCCATTCTTTTGAACTTCACCATCATGCTCGTCAAAACTGCTGCTCTCATAGTCCTCAGAATTAGGACTAAGTGGACACCGTGACCCTCCATTCTTTTGAACTTCACCATCATGCTCTTCAAAACTGCTGCTCTCATAGTCCTCAGAATTAGGACTAAGTGGACATCGTGACACTCCGTTCTTTTGAACTTCACCATCATGCTCTTCATCACTGCGGCTTTCATAGTCCTTAGAAGTAGGACTAAGTGGAATCTGTGACTCTTTATTTATTTGAAATTCTCCATCCCCTCTTTCATCAGTGCTGCTCTCATAGTCCTTAGAATCAGGACTAAGTGGAAGAAGTGACTTTCTATTCATAGTGGAAGAATTCCCGCTATGTTCATCAATATGAATAGAGTTGTTACGCGATGAAGAAGTTGATGGTGTATAAATCGAAACTTCACTATCAGAACAATCCATCCCTTTCAAATAGAAGATGTTGAATGATACAAATGGAGAGTCTCCTAAAGATATTATATAGCTTAAAGAATGAAATTTTCCCTCCAAAAATTTTCCCTCCAAAAAATTTCGCGAAAATATTTCCCTCCAAAAAGTTTCGCGAAAATATTTCCCTCCAAAAAGTTTGTTAAATTTATTTACCTTTATTACTTTGCTCTACAATTTATTGGAAAATGTAAACTAATTTTTTTTATGAAATCATAATTAAAATTGTACACTACAACTTCTACAATTATTATAATAGTTAAACCATATAATATTCACTTTCCAATACTACAATATTCACTTTAAAATATTTTAAAACAAATTATCCTACATTCAACCTGTTGTAAAACAAATCAATAATATTCACTTTATAATATTGTAAAACAAATTATCCCATATTAACCGTACAGTAAAACATCCTTGTAACTTCACTTATATATTAAAATTTCATTATCACTATTACTAACATCACATCCAGGCTTTTTTAAAATCGTTGAAAGAGGTCGTGAATTTGTGGAGCAGCTAAATCGCTATCAACAACATAATCAACGAAGAATTCTCGCAATTAAAAGGTAAGTTAAATTATTTTCTTGAAAACTTTTATATTAAATTAGTTTCATGAAAAATCGTGAGCATGGTGGGCCCGGTCAACCTCATTTTCTTAACACCCGTGGGTGCTCCCCACCCCCCCTCGCCCGCCCGCCCGCCCGCCCGCCCGGCCCCTTCGGGCGCCTTAACAGCGCCCCCCCTCACCCGCCCACCCGGCCCCTTCGGGCGCCCTAACAGCCCCCCCTCACCCGCCTGCCCGGCCCGGGCCCCTTCACTCGCCCGGCCCACCCACCTCATCCCCCCTCACCCGCCTGCCCGGCTCGGCCCGGGCGCCCTAACCCGCCCGCCCACCCCTCCGGTCAAACCACCCACGCCCCCCTCACCCACTCGCCCGGCCCGGGCGCCCTCACTCGCCCGGCCCGGGCGCCCTCACTCGCCCGCCCAACCCCTCCCGGCGCCCTCACCCAGGCGCCTCACCCCTACGGGCTGGCCACCCACCCCCGGGCGCCCTCACCCGCACGCCCCACCCACCCTCGGGCGGCCTCACCTGCCCGCACGCACGACACGGGCGCCCTGACCCGCCCGCCCCACCCGCCCGCGGGCGCCCTGACCTGCTCGCCCGGCCCGACCCACCCGCCCCACCCCCCCACGGGCACCCTCACCCTCCTGCCCGCCCGCCCGCGAGCGCCCTCACCCGCCCGCCCGCCCGCGGGAGCCCTCACCCGCCCGCTCGCCCCACCCGCCCGCGGGCGCCCTCACCCGCCCGCCCGCCCCACCCGCGGGCGCCCTCACCTGCCCGCCCGACCCACCCGCGGGCGCCCTCACTCGCCCGCCCGACCCACCCCTGGGCACCCTCACTCGCCCGCCCGCCCGCCCTACCCACCCTCCCTTAACCCCACCTGCCCGCCTCACCCGCCTCTGCCCGCCCGCCTCACCCACCCTCCGCCCTCGGCCTCACCCACCCTCCCTCAGCCCCATGAGCGGGGCTCGTGCAGGCGCACCCAGGGCGCCCGCGCCCTCGCCCGACAGGCAGGGCAGGCGCTGTAAGGCCTTCGCAAACTTGGGCGGTTGGGCGTTGGGTGCGATGGGCGCACGGGCACGGCGGGTGCGCGTTGGTGCGACGGGCGTGCGAACTTGCGACAAGCGGGCGCCACAAGTGCGACGAAAAATGCGACGAAGGATAAACATATGCGACAACACTTGGAATACGATCCGATATATATATGCGTTGTGACAAGGACTTGCAAGCCGACTTGCAAGGGTTGTTCAATGGGCATGTTACCATAGTTTGGGGGTCGGCCTTAAGGCTGTACGCACCCATAATTATTACCATTACCTTGTGTATATATTTGAGGACGCAAGGCTCATTTAATCAACGAACTTCGCATCATCTTCTACGCAAAGGACGCAGGGGTAAAGGAAGTGCGCAGAAATAAAGAGGAGTGCGCATATCTCATGCGCTCCACTTGTGAGGTGTGCTCCAGATTACCGTGAGTCAGTCGTAGGGTGGACAAGGTGTGTTCAAGGTGCGGAATAAGTGCAGAATCGTGCAAGACTTAAGGGGGAGTTCTAGGTGTCTCGGGTGAGCACCCTCCTACCGTGTAAGGTTGGCATGGATGTTGTAAAGGCAGTTTAAGCCTGTGTTGTAATTATTCTAAGTATAGACTTGGAGTTTTGCCAAGTATACTTGATGATGTATTATTGAAGAAACTGTTATAATATATTGTTGGGCAGACTTTTCGGGAGTTGCCCCTCCCTTTATACTTGTTTGCAATTGTTGTTCTCGGTTAATTGCATATGGATAATGAATGAGTATGGGCTTCATTAAAGTATAAAGGATAATGCTTTTACTTGGTTGCGAAAAACAAACTAAGTAAGGACAAGTGAATTAGGCGTAGTCCACGAAGGTGAGTATTGGTGAAAAGAAAGCGTTCGGTGGTGCCGCACCTTGCTATAAGCGGTTGGAAGACTACCGCAGGTGTAGGGGCGTGACAGGCAGGGTCGCCCTGCCTGCCGGGCGAGGGCGCGGGCGGCCCGGGTGGCGCCTGCACGAGGGCGCCCAACCTCGTGCAGGCGCCACCCGGGCCGCCCGCGCCCTCGCCCGGCAGGCAGGGCAACCCTGCCTGCCGGGGGAGGGCGCGGGCGGCCCGGGTGGCGCTTGCACGAGGGCGCCCTCACCCACCCGACGCCCTCACCCACCCGGTTGCTTCCCCCGAACCGCCCTCCGCCCAAGCGCCCTCGTGCTGGCGCCACCCGGGCTGCCCGTGCCCTCGCCCTGCAGGCAGGGCGACCCTGCCTGTAAGGCCTTCGTGTAGCAGGGCGACGACGGGCGATCGTGCACGGGCGCGGGCAAGAGCGCAGGCGGGCGCGTTCAACCACGATGTGCGACGGAGCGCGGAGGAAATGCGACAATCCTTACGACAATATGCGACGTTAAGAAGAACACTTAATTCGACTAAGTGTTGAGCAATTACTTATATGCGATGATTGAATGAAGCAAGGCCAACTTGTAATAGAGTTATGAGTGGGCGTGTGGTAATGAACTGTGGGGTCGGCCATGGGGCTGGACACCCCTCCAAACTCACGCAGAGTAGAGTATAAACAAGGAGAGCCTTGAGCTCATTTGACAACCAACGAATTGGCTCATCTCTTCTACGCACTTGTAAAGGGGTAAAACTGCGTAAGGGGTAAAAGGAGCTGCGCATAGCTCATGCGCTCTACCTGAGTGCGGTTTTGGTGAATTTTTGTTCCGGGTGAAGTGAAGGCAAGCGTGCCGGGGTCCAGTTTGGAAGTGGAATTGTGCAGGACTTGGTGGAGAGGTATAAGTGGCTCGGGTGAGCACTTCTCTTTGTGTAAGGGTGCACATGATTATAAAAGGTTGTTCTATGCCTTGATTGTAAAATATTCTAAGTATAGACTTGGAGTTTTGCCAAATATACTTGATGATTGTATTATTGAACTGATATAATATATTGTCGGGCAGACTCACATTACGGGGAGTTGTCCCTCCCCTTTACACTTGTTGCAATTGTTGTTCTCGGTTTAATTGCATGATGATAATGAATGAGTATGGGCTTCATTAAGTATAAAGGATAATTGCTTTTACTTAGTTGCGAAACACAAGCTAAGTATGTTAATGTGAAAGTAGGCGTAGTCCACGAATGTTAGTATTGGTGAAAAGAACGCATTCGGTGGTGCCGCACCTTGCTACAATCGGTTGGAAGACTACCGCAGGTGTAGGGGCGTGATAGTTGGTATCAGAGCAAAGGGTTGCTCGTGAAGATTGAAGCTGTTGGATGGTGGAGGCTAGATCGCAAAGGAAGAAGAAGCTGTTAGAAATGGCAGCCGGGTCTCAAGTTGGGTCTAGCCATGAAGTCGGAACTTTATCACTTATGGAAAAAATACTGCAGAGGATGGAAGCCATGGAGTCTTCTTGGGAAACGAGGGAGGAATTGCTCTATAAGGAGCAAGAGACTAGCTCGAAGCTAAGGGAAGAACTTGATGAGCTCCGAACGCAGCATGAGTACATGGATCTTCTATGTACACAACTCGAGATAAGGGTCAAAGAGGTCGAAGAAGCAAGGGATCAGGGTCTTGCAGAGATCGTGAACTTGAAGGGATCTCTTGACAGGGTAAACAAATCTCTTGATGAAGCCAAGGATGAGATCGCGGTGTTGAAGAAGGCCGTGAGGCATAACTCAGGTGGAGGAGTGCCTCATGTGAAGGTCAAGGAACCAGAATCTTATGATGGCACAAGGAATGCAAAGACTCTTGGCAACTTTCTATGGGACATGGAACAATACTTGGAACGGTTGAGTCTACCTGATGGTGAGACACAAGTCAAGGTGGCTGCTCAGTTCTTAACAAAGGATGCTAAGATGTGGTGGCGAAGGAGGGTGGATCAGATTGTCAATGGCAGTGCTGATGACATCACTTCGTGGGATGACATGAAGAAGGCTTTGCAGACCCATTTCAGTCCTCAGGATGAAACGTGGGAAGCAAGGACGAAGATTAAGTACATCAAGCAAACCGGAAGCCTACAAGCATACCAACGAGAGTTTGCAAGTGCAACTCTGGAACTTCCTGACATGGCAGAGAGGGACAAGGTGTTCAACTTCATTATTGGGTTGAAGCCTTGGGCACGCAATGAGGTGAAGAGGCAGAAGGTTAGGACACTTGAGGAGGCTTTTGCTGCAGTTGATAGGTTGGTGGATCATTATGATGAGACTTCTGATGAGAAAAATAAGTCCGACAAGCCGAAAGAAAAGAAGAAGGATGATGCTTCGAAATCGGATGATGGTTCGAAGATGAAGAAACCTTTGAAGTGTTGGATATGTGCAGGACCACACATGGTGAATAATTGTCCCTCTAAACTGAAGGTGGCCGCTATTGCATAGTCTGATGGAAAGAATGATGATGCTTCTGTGGGGATGATGCAGATACTTGGTGCTTCTGCTACTACGGAAGTGGCCTCTAGGAGGGATCCTGAAAGGAACAAGTTGGAGTATGTTCGAATGAAGGTTGGGGGTGCTGATGTGCTCACTATGGTGGATAGTGGGGCTTCTCACAACTTCATGAGCGAAGATACTGCGAAAAGAATTGGGCTGAAGTTTGTACCGGCAAAGGCACAAATGAAGACAGTGAATTCTCCTCCTATTGAGATTCTTGGTATAGCTGAAAGGGTGGATACTACACTTGGTGAATGGACCAGAAAGGTGGATTAACTATAGTGCGGATTGTTGACTATGAAGCTGTATTGGGGATGGAGTTCATGAAGCAATTTGATGCTATGATTGTACCACATTTGAAGAAGCTCTACATTTATGATGGAAGGGAAGATGTACCCATTGGTGTGCCAACCATTGGTGTGAGAAGGCCTGATTGTAAATTGGGAGTGATGCAAATGGAGGATAAGGAGAAGGTAAACAAGCGGTTGTCTAGTGTTGAGGCAAAGCTTGTGGAGCAGTCATTGGTCATCAAGACACTTTCAGATAGCATCTTGTATTTGAAAAGAAGGCTAGAGTTGGTGGAGGATGATGATGATGATGAGGAGGTATATGTGAGGCCGAATGTCCAAAAGGAAGACCGGGTTGCTTATCTACAAAGGATGGAGATTGAGGATCCCGATAGGTGGATCGAGTTGATTAGCAAGGGAGAGCCTTCAGGCTCTACTCCCTCTACATCTTCTTAGATGGATGAAGAAGATGGGACTCATTGTTAGCTGCTCATGGTAGTGAGTCCTTAAACATGTTTGAGCAGGTATGAATGATGGTGCAAGGATGGCTTGGCATCAAGCATCATGACATGTTGCAGATGGGATGGATGGAGTTTCCATGGACCTGAGCATGGATTGTGGAGATAGATTCTTGATGAGTCAAGGATGTGGCAGATGTTTGAGGAACAGCTGATGATGACATGAGGATGTTCACTCTCATGGATTGGGCGTATGGTTGGACTGATCACCCAACTAGTTCAGACATGGGGACGCGTAGTGTACAGAGATGTGTTGGCATTATGCTGGAGTATCATGACAGAGGTTCACATGATGACATATGGATCGAGATGACATACCTTGGTATGGTGAGCTTGGTGGCAGTTGGTCATTAAGCCGGGACATAGTGGAGAAGAGTCTCTACATATGTTGCAAGGATGTTTGCCTTGCGAAGAGGAGTTCATGTCACAGATGAGTGATGATCTTGGTAGATGGCTACTAGGATGATATGTTGTCGAGGACGACAACGATTTCAGGTGGAGGAGGATGTAAGGCCTTCGTGCAGAAGGGCGACGGCAGGCGATCGTGCACGGGCGTGGGCAAGAGCGCGGGCGGGCGCGCGGGCGCGTTCAACCACGATGTGCGACGGGTGCGACGGAGCACGGAGGAAATGCGACAATATGCGACGTTAAGTGCGACGTTAAGAATAACACTTAATTCGACTAAGTGTTGAGCGATTACTTATATGCGATGATTGAATGAAGCAAGGCCGACTTGTAATAGAGTTATGAGTGGGCGTGTGGTAATGAACTGTGGGGTCGGCCATGGGGCTGGACACCCCTCCAAACTCACGCAGAGTAGAGTATAAACAAGGAGAGCCTTGAGCTCATTTGACAACCAACGAATTGGCTCATCTCTTCTACGCACTTGTAAAGGGGTAAAACTGTGCAAGGGGTAAAAGGAGCTGCGCATAGCTCATGCGCTCTACCTGAGTGCGGTTTTGGTGAATTCTTGTGCCGGGTGAAGTGAAGGCAAGCATGCCGGCGTCCAGTTTGGAAGTGGAATTATGCAGGACTTGGTGAAGAGGTTTAAGTGGCTCGGGTGAGCACTTCTCTTTGTGTAAGGGTGCACATGATTGTAAAAGGTTGTTCTATGCCTTGATTGTAAAATATTCTAAGTATAGACTTGGAGTTTTACCAAGTATACTTGATGATTGTATTATTGAACTGATATAATATATTGTCGGGCAGACTCACATTACGGGGAGTTGTCCCTCCCCTTTATACTTGTTGCAATTGTTGTTCTCGGTTTAATTGCATGATGATAATGAACGAGTATGGGCTTCATTAAGTATAAAGGATAATTGCTTTTACTTAGTTGCGAAACACAAGCTAAGTATGTTAATGTGAAAGTAGGCGTAGTCCACGAATGTTAGTATTGGTGAAAAGAACGCGTTTGGTGGTGCCGCACCTTGCTACAAGCAGTTGGAAGACTACCGCAGGTGTAGGGGCGTGACACTGCCCGCTGGGCGAGGGCGCGGGCGGCCCGGGTGGCGCCTGCACGAGGGAGGGCACCCTCGTGCAGGCGCCACCCGGGCCGCCCACGCCCTTGCCCGGCAGGTAGGGTCGCCCTGCCTACCGGGCGAGGGCACGGGCGGCCCGGGTGGCGCCTGCACGAGGTGGGGCGCCCTCGTGCAGGCGCCACCCAGGCTACTCGCGCCCTCACCCGACAGGCAGGGCGACCCTGCCTGCCGAGCAAGGGCGCGGGCGGCCCGGGTGGCGCCTGCACGAGGGCGCTCGAGCGGAGGGCAGTTCGGGGGAAGCTATAAGGCCTTCGGAGATGTGCGACGCGTTTGGGCGTGGGCGACCCGGGTGCGTGCATGGGCAAACGCGGTTGTGCGACGGGCGGTCGTGCACGACAGTGCGACGACCAGTTGTGCGAGCTGCGGTGCGACGGTCATGCGGCTGCGGCTTGAACGATATGCAAGTTCTCTTGAAGTGCGAAGATATAATGTGCATAAGGGAGGAGAGCTGGCATGTTTATAGGCGTGGTGGCATGCGTTACAACTTATGGAGGCCGACCTACAATGTAGACAAGCCGACGGTGTGTTGGGCGAATTTGCAATGAAGTAGGGGTGTGCGAAGTAGGTTGGGCAAGTCGGCTGGACAGCCAGACTACGCTCCAACCTTGTGTATATATTGGGAGTGCGTAGATGGCATTTCAAATCATCCAACTCGCTCATCGCTCAAGGAGAAGTGCGTAGGACAAGTGAAGGCGCAGCAAATGAAGGAGGGCGCATATTTGGAGATGCGCCCATTCTTGGGCGAAGCCACACGGAAGTGAAACGCACCTCTTGGTTTTGGGTGAAGGGCGTGGGCAGGGTCGCCCGCCGGTTGGAGAAGGGCGTGCACGGTGTGTGGCGCCCACATTGTGCGACGACTTGGCGTGGGTGTCTTGGCGACTCGGGTGAGCGCCCGCCCACCGTGCAAGTGTGCACGAAGGTGAAACGGAGGTTGGAACCGGAGGTCGTTGAGTTGGGCAGGCGGTACTACGTGTTGTGCACATGATTTGGGCGTTTGTCAAGAGTTGGCAAGCGGGACTGCGTGTGAGCAAGGATACATGGTTTGGGCGTTTGCGACCAAACGAAGAGAAAACCGGCAAAGACGTGCGACAAGGTGAATGACGGGTTGGAGAGTCGTGCGGCGACCGTGCGGAGGTGCCGACGAGCTGGGCAACCAAGTTTGCCGAAGTTGTGAAAATTTGGCTAAGTGTAAATTTGGGGTTTCCCAAGGACTTAGTCTATACATTGTAAAAATGATGATTATATAATATATTGATTCGAGCAAACTCACATTACGGGGAGTTTCCCCTCCCCTTTATACTGTTGCAATTGTTGTTGTTCTTGTCATAATTGCTATGGATAATGAATGAGTATGGGCTTCATTGGTATAAAGGATAAATGTATTTTTACTTAGTTGTGAAACACAAGCTAAGTAATGTTAAAGTGAAAGTAGGCATAGTCCACGAACATAAGTATTGGTGAAAAGAAAGTGTTCGGTGGTGCCGCACCTCGCTATAAGCGGTTGGAAGACTACCGCAGGTGTAGGGGCGTGACAGTTGGTATCAGAGCAAGGCTTGCTCGTGAAGGTTTGAAGCTGATACACAACTTGACCGTTGGTATCGGAGCTCGGTTGGAGCTGGTGTTAGAGCAAGGTTGCTCGTGACGAAGTGCAAGTGTGGGTACACTTGGAAGCTTGAAGTTGATGACAGGTATTGAGGCTTGAACAGGTTCAGGTGTTGAAGCATTTGAAGGTAGTTTCGAGACTCGGTTTGAGCAGGGTTGCTCGTGACAGTGGAAGCAGGTTTAGCAGAGGTGAAGCTTAGTGCTTGGACCAAGCTGAACGACAAGATGGCAAGTTTGGGAGAAGGTGAAGGGAAGCTTATGCTTACCTTATACAGGTTGAAGAGGTTGAAGGAAGAAAAGCCCCGGATCCGAAAGGAACTTGAAGTCTTGGAATGGAATATTGAAGAAGAGCTTCTTCAACATGGTTGGACAATGGAGCAAGATGAAGTTGCAGATTGTGCTAACAAGGAAGAGGAATCCGTGGTGATTGAGGATGTTGCAGACATGACAACGATGGAGGATGAACTTGAAGATGATCAAGTTGGACCAGGATCATGCAGTTTGTAGACATGGATGAATGAGGAAGAGCCTCATGATGATGAAGTAAGTATTGATACTTGTGTTTCATTTGGGCATTTGGTGGATGGACCGTATGCAGGGAGAGGCAAAGCCAATTTGCCTATGCTAGGGAGGATCTTACCATGGATGACTATGATGGAGCCTTGTATCGAGAAGCAAGGATTTTTTATTGTTGCAGGAATTGTTGGGGCTGCTTGTGACCTTATGGTAGAAGGTACAAAGGCCCTTGACAAGGGAGGAACATGATGATCGTTGTGGAGGATTGGGTCATGCTTTAGCCACATGGAGAATGGCTAAGTGCCCGGCATGACTCATGGACAAATTGAGGAGGGCACACACTTGTGATGCTTGGGTGGACTTCTCATGGCCGAGACCAAGAGATAGTCTTTATGGACACTTTGGTGGAGGAGCTATGATGGAGAAACTCATGTGGTGATGATATGGTTGGATAACCGAGTTCACTAAACCGAAGATTGAAGGCTTGGATGAGGATGAACGATCGTTGTGATGAGTCTACTTGGTTGGACTACATGGGAAACTTAGTCATGGACATCAGGTTGGAGACATGGAGCATGGCAGTCTTATGCAGGGACATTATGTGGGAGCACTTGTAGAGGTGTCATGGACATCCAATGAGGAGTGCCAAGACAAGGATGTTGTGCAGATGGATTTGCTGGTGTGACATGGAGACTATTACTTATGAGTTGATGGAGTGGTTGTACACTCTTGTACAACAAGACCATGGACTTGGTTGGATTGTGAGCTAATTATGGAGCATTCTACTACATGGAGATGTTGGTTGGAGGTGACTCATGGAGCTCATGATGACATGAGATTGTTGTGACTTTTAGGGACTTCATACATGGTGGACTTAGAGGATTTGATGCATTGAGGAGCTGAGGTCAAGAGACTTTGATTCAGTATGGGATGCATACTTTCAAAGTACATGTATGGGCATGGCTTGGAAGAGTGATTTGATGTGGAGGATCGATATGAGACACTTTTGAGTGATGAAGTTACAACGATGATGATGATGATGATGATGTCTTGGTGGCTGCACTTGGGCATGGGTTGAGCCGAGACTCAACTACTTTTCACACATGATGATGTTGGGATAGATGTGGCTGATTCCATATAGCACATTGACACCAAACATCATGGACATCATGTTGCAAATGAGGTGGATGGAGTTCCATGGACCTGAGCATGGATTATGAAGATAGATTCTTGATGAGTCAAGGATGTGACGGGATGTTTTGAGAAACGACTGATGGTGGCATGAGGATGTTCACTCTCATGGATTGAGCGTGGCAGTTGGATTGGCCATCCGACTAGTTCAGACATGAGGGCTAGCAGTGGGCAGAGATGTGTTGGAATTATGTTGGAGTATCATGACAGAGGTTCACATGATGACATATGGATCTAGATGACATCTTATGGAGAGCATACTGTGGAGGTACATACCTTGGTATAGTGAGCTTGGTGGCAGTTGGTCACTAAGCCGAAGCATGATGAAGATGAGGCCATACATATGTTGCAATGATGGTTGCTTGTGTGGAGGAGTCGACATCATGGATCATGATGATCTTGGTGGATGGCTACCAGGATGGTATGTTGTCGAGGACGACAACGATTTCAGGTGGAGGAGGATGTAAGGCCTTCGGAGATGTGCGACGCGTTTGGGCGTGGGCGACCCGGGTGCGTGCACGGGCAAACGCGGTTGTGCGACGGGCGGTCGTGCACGACGATGCGACGACCAGTTGTGCGAGCTGCGGTGCGACGGTCATGCGGCTGCGGCTTGAACGATATGCAAGTTCTCTTGAAGTGCGAAGATATAATGCGCATAAGGGAGGAGAGCTGGCATGTTTATAGGCGTGGTGGCATGCGTTACAACTTATGGAGGCCGACCTACAATGTAGACAAGCCGACGGTGTGTTGGGCGAATTTGCAATGAAGTAGGGGTGTGCGAAGTAGGTTGGGCAAGTCGGCTGGACAGCCAGACTACGCTCCAACCTTGTGTATATATTGGGAGTGCGTAGATGGCATTTCAAATCATCCAACTCGCTCATCGCTCAAGGAGAAGTGCGTAGGACAAGTGAAGGCGCAGCAAAGGAAGGAGGGCGCAGATTTGGAGATGCGCCCGTTCTTGGGCGAAGCCGCACGGAAGTGAAACGCACCTCTTGGTTTTGGGTGAAGGGCGCGGGCAGGGTCGCCCGCCGGTTGGAGAAGGGCGTGCACGGTGTGTGGCACCCACATTGTGCGACGACTTGGCGTGGGTGTCTTGGCGACTCGGGTGAGCGCCAGCCCACCGTGCAAGTGTGCACGAAGGTGAAACGGAGGTTGGAACCGGAGGTCGTTGAGTTGGGCAGGCGGTACTACGTGTTGTGCACACGATTTGGGCGTTTGTCAAGAGTTGGCAAGCGGGACTGCGTGTGAGCAAGGATACACGATTTGGGCGTTTGTGACCAAACGAAGAGCGAACCGGCAAAGACGTGCGACGAGGTGAATGATGGGTTGGAGAGTCGTGCGGCGATTGTGTGGAGGTGCCGACGAGCTGGGCAACCAAGTTTGCCGAAGTTGTGAAAATTTGGCTAAGTGTAAATTTGGGGTTTCCCAAGGACTTAGTCTGTACATTGTAAAAATGATGATTATATAATATATTGATTCGGGCAGACTCACATTACGGGGAGTTGCCCCTCCCCTTTATACTATTGCAATTGTTGTTGTTCTTGTTATAATTGCTATGGATAATGAATGAGTATGGGCTTCATTGGTATAAAGGATAAATGTATGTTTACTTAGTTGCGAAACACAAGCTAAGTAATGTTAAAGTGAAAGTAGGCGTAGTCCACGAACATAAGTATTGGTGAAAAGAAAGTGTTCGGTGGTGCCACACCTCGCTATAAGCGGTTGGAAGACTACCGCAGGTGTAGGGGCGTGACAGAAGCGGCCGGGTGGGTGAGGGCACCGGCTGGAGGGCCGGGTGAAGGCGCCGGAGGTGTGGGGCGGGCGGGCGGGCGAGGGCGCCTAAAGGGGTGGGGCGGGCGGGTGAGGGGGTGCGGGGTGTGCGGGTGAAGGGGTGCGGGGTGAGGGGGTGCGGGGTGAGGGGGTGCGGTAGGGAGCTCGAGCGGAGGGGGGTTCGAGTGAGGCAGGCGGGTGGGTGAGGGCGCCGGGAAGGGGGGCGGGCGAGGGCGCCGGGAGGGGTTGAGCGGTGTGGTGAGGGGTGCATAATGGGGTGCGGGTGGGCGGGTTGGGGGAGAGGTAGGGAGCCCGGGCGGAGGGGGGTTCGGTTGAGGCGGGCGGGGGGGTGAGGGCGCCGGGCGAGGGCGCCCTAAGGGGTGAGGGCGTCGGGAGGGTTGGAGCGGGTGGGTGAGGGGGTGCGGGGTGGGCGGGTGTGGGAAGAGGTAGGGAGCCCGGGCAGAGGGAGGTTCGGGTGAGGCGGGCGGGTGGGTGAGGGCGTCGGGCGGGGGGGGCGGGTGAGGGCGCCCGGAGGGGTGGGCCGGGTGGGTGGGCGAGGGCGCCCGGAGGGGTGGGGTGCCAGGAGGGTTGGAGCGGGCGGTTGAGGGGGTGCGGGGCGCGTGGGTTGGGGGAGAGGTAGGGAGGGCGCCCGGAGGGGTGGGGTACCGCGAGGGTTGGAGCAGGCGGGTGAGGGGGTGCGGGGCGTGCGGGTTGGGGGAGAGGTAGGGAGGGCGCCCGGAGGGGTGGGTGAGGGCCCCTGGGTCGGTTGGTCGGTCGGTCGGGCGGGTGGTCGGGCGGGCAGAGTAGGGAGAGAGTTGGGGTGGGTGGGCGGGTGAGGGCGCCCGGGCCGGAGAGGGTTGTGGGGGTTGGGCCGGGGCGCCCGGGCCGCCAGGGTGGGGGGGTTGGGATGCTTGGGGGGGGGGGTGGGTGAGGGCGCCCATGCCGTGCGGGGGGGGTGGTGGGTCAGTGAGGGCGCCCGAGTAAAATGTTTTATTCGTGATTTACTTTTTTACACTGGAATGTTAATGCATGTCCTTTTGGAATATGAGGGGTGGTGGGTGGGGCGATTGTTGATTAAAATTTATGATATGTTTTCGTTGTTACTTTAAGTTAATATGTTTTTATTATTTACTGATTTATGTGTTTCTATTTTTCAGGAAAATGGCATCAAAGAAAATTTCAGTGAATCTTTCTGGACCAAAGACTCATAAAGGTGCATCTAAAAGAAACATTGTGAACGAACTCCACCTGATCTCATGACTACAAATCTTTCAAGTGCCTCAAGTGATAAGAAGATGATTTCAGACTGGAAGAATTCGAAAGAGGTGAAATTTCCATCAAGAATGTGGTATGTGAAAGAAAGAGAAAGCACAAATGTGAATATATATCTATATATCGATATACCGAATGATAATGGAATTTTTGAGATGATGGGAAGAGTCGTAGATATGTGTTCGGTACCGGACACTGAAGTTGTTTACGTACTTACAAAAGCTCCCAAGTCACATGAAAGGGTTAAATACCAACTATCATATTCATTGTATGACACGAGAGAGGTATCTACAAAGTTGTGTAGTCAAATCGTAAATGAGATGACACAAAACATCGTAAGTATTATTATTTATATTTGTATTTTGCATTTTTTAAAGTGTCTCACTATATTTTTTAACTTTGTTTTTTATTGACATATGACATTTTGTTTGGCAGAATTTCGTTGAAAGTTGTTCAATTAGGTTGGGAGGTATTCATTTCATTGAGAATGATATCATGAAAGTTGTCAGCAGTTTTTACTCAGTGTCAGAAGAAAATATGGAAAAAAGGCAAAATGAAGTAATTGATAATGCTACAAAACTACATCCAAAGAATCAGAAAAAAAGGTCTCTGGTGGATAAATCTAGCAAGGGTAAACAAGTTACTTTTGAGAACGATGAAGTTGAAATTGACGATGAAACATATGTTGTCATTACTGAAGATGACATTGGAACTGAAAAGAGCCATAAAAATCCAAAAGTAACAATGCCCAAGAATAACTCTGGTGGGAATGTTATGACCAAGAAAAGTAGAGTTGATGATTTTGAAGCAGTCAAGAACCTAGTGAAACTTCAAAAGAAAGCAGAGAAATCATTACACCAGGAGCTGATTTAGAAGATGGCATTATCAAAACAAAACAAAATGTCATTCGAGAGAATTTGACAAAGAGAAACTTAATTGATGTTGGTCACACATTTCAACTTATTGTCAGGCAAACCTATAAAGCAAGTGAAGGACAATGTCAATATCAAGTTAGAAAGCCACATCATCTGCATGTTCACAACTTGAAGACATTGATGAGGTACAATCCATATGCTCATGTGGTTAGTTATGTGCTTCTTGTTGATCCACTTCAAGTTCCCAACAAAGAAGCATTTGATAATTCAAAATGTTTTGAATAAAATTATTATGTGCTTGGGGGGAACCATTCTGTAGAAGCTCAAAGACAATTGATGGAGGAATATCCTAATAACTCACGTTTTGAAACAATGAAATGTATCATTTACGCTGGTTTATCTGATACAGAAGCAAAGTTAGTGGCATGGGATCATAATTCAGATAATGAATATAGGATGTCTATGACTTTCATCAAGAGGGTTAGATTTATTCATAGTGAAATTTGAAGAAAAATGTGTTGGGGATAGGACAAAAGTTCCTGCAGAGTTCCGAAAGGAATGTTGTATGGAAATAGGATATCAAATTGAAGAGAAAACCAATTCAAAAGGTGGAAAGGGCAGCAAACATAGTGATTTATTCAGAGGTGTTGATAACATTTTCCAATTGGCATTTAGAACTGGAGATGTTTGGAGGTTGATTGATGAGATTTTTGGCATGTGGGAAGACATTGCCATTAAAATCCAGAAGGTCAAAAAGTCTAAGCCATTCATATGTGGCAACAGTAAATTAGCTCCTGAAATGAAGCATCTTCCAAACGATATGACTATCACACCTTGGAGGGCGATGCAAGGAGTGAAAGATGAGAAAATTGTCAAAACAATATTATCTCGTGTGAGGTCAGGGGAATTATCATTGGAGGAAATGTCTGAAGAATTTCAAAAGTAAGTTTCTTGAAATATTTTTATTTATTTCTAGATTATATTTATATTTTAAATAAAACATGTTGTTCTTGGTATTATTTGTTATACATATCATTATATTAACTTTTTGTTACTTTATATATGCAGTCACAAAGTTTACATGAAAATTCAAGAACAAATGGTTAGATTGTTGAATGAAGATAGTTGGGATGATGTCGTACGAAACTATCCAGATTCAAGTTCTACATCAACATTAAAAGCTTTTTATCTTGCATTTAAAAAGGTATCTTGATTTATACATTCATTTTTATTCACCTGTGTACTATTTTTAATTTATAACTTACACATATATTTGTTTATTTTATAAAAGATGAGGAAGGATGATAATGGAGTGCCAGATAGTTTCAAAACCTTTATCGAAAAGATAAAGATCGAAAGACTGAGGAAGCAACGTATTAAGGATATTCAACTTGATCCAACTCTTAATCATTTCATTTGGAATGGGCTAGACACTATTCAATATCAAGTAATACAAGGCGACTGTGAAGACATTGCTAAACTCATACCTAAAAGGGATTATGCCCTAGTCATTGCAGATATTCCCCATGGTTTCAATATTCCAAACATTGACTATGATAGTGACCCTTATACTTATCAAGCTTTTAGTAAAGTGGTTGCGGGATTTGTAGAAGTCACGTCATCACCATTATGGAGATTTGCGACATTTCATTCAGACACACAATTGGCAATGATATTGTCAAGCTTCAAGGGGAAAACAAATTCAAGGATGCAGCTTACATGGTAAGACGTTTAAAATGTATATTTGATTAATGTTGAAAAATTTATTTATGTACTAGTTAATTTAATTTTTACTATTTCATGTTACAGGGAAAAGTCAAATCTTTTTTACAATGAAGATCAACAATTTATAAATGATTGTGAGTTCATTCATATTGATAGTTGGGCAAAAGATGATAGCCATATGTCTATGATTTTTAATCGGGTAGACAGAAAGAGTCATAGCCAAATACTGAGTTATGATGCTGTTGTGAGAAAACTAACATATGAAGACAAAGAAGCAAAAGGAGAGATAGTTAACATTTATCAAAAAGCACAGTTATTGATTAACTATCTTATAGACATTTGTTCAAATGAAGGAGATTGGGTTTTGGATTTATTTTCTGGCTCAGGTAAGTTTTATTATATGGAATTGAATTTCAATATGTTATTTTTTTAATTAATATGTCTTTGTACTAATTTAGTTCATTATTTATTTTGTGTTTGAAAATTAGGTACAACACTAACATGTTGCCTTCAAAAATGAAGAAATTGCATTGCAATTGAAAAAGATCCAATACAGTGCAATTTCATTCAGCAAAGAATTAATGCTCTTCAATTTCTTCCAGATGCAATGCAAGAAATTGGGTTGAAGAAAGGGGACTTTAGTGAATCACGTGTGGCAAAAAAGGCAAAGGAACCCTAACCACCATTACATGGAATGTTTGGAAAGACATACATTGGGAGTTTCGCACACATCAAAGACCCATTAGAAGAGGAAAATGATGAAACAGAAAATATTGTGGAAGAGGACAATGATGAAGGACGAAGAGTTTGGATTACGTGACATTGTTGATTAAATTTAAGTTATGCTTGTAAATCAAGCTTTGCAATGTTTTGACTTTGACATTTTATGAGAAGAATAAACACTCAATTAGGTTTGTTATACGTTCAATATTGGTAATATGTGATTTTTGCATTGATTTTTAAGTTAATCATTATTTTTTGAAAAAAAAAGAAGTGATTTTTATTATTTTTTTGACATGAAATTCATAGAAAAAGCTATTATTTAACCATTTTTAGTTAAAATTATCATATAAAAATTGTGATTTTGACATGTCAATTCTAACAAAAAATTATCAAAACGTGTAGTTTTTTAGTTATATTTATGTTAAAAATTGTTATTTTTATGTCCATTGTTAAAAAATATTGTTTTTTAGAAACAATTATTTCATGTCGATTGAAAAATTAATTAAGGATGTATAAATATGTAGAATATCGAAAAGTCTAAATATCAACCTTCTAATTTAAAAATGCAAAACAGTAAAAACCTCACAAAAAAAAATAAAAATTATTTTAAATTATAATAAAAAACAAGAAAATGTGAAGAAAACGACCACTTCAAAAATTATCAAATTTACTCAATAATTATTTACATTTTATACATTAAAAAATTTAAAGCCAAAAAACAGGGCTTTTAAAAAAGGAGTGTGATGCAGAATGCTCACTTTTTTAAATCAGCATGAAAATCACTACCATTCTAAAACGTGATGTACATAAAAAAAACTAAAGTGCCAAAAACTATGCTCTAGAAAAAACATGTGCGTTCTGCATCACCCATTTTCAAAATCAGGTCACCTTTTAGCTATCTCTACGAAACGGGTAACAGTATCAGTTCTCATTTCAAAGTTTACATTGTTATCCTTTGTTCAACATAAAATTCATTTACTTCACCTGAGTATTAATTGAAATAGTTGCATATATCAACAAATAGAAAATTTTGAACAAAATGTAAAGCAAAGCTACATTCTCACCGATGAGAGCAAATTTGATGAGGGAAACAGAGTTACCAAATTGATGTTGACACTATCAACAACCTTTTCACCAACATTGTCTACATCATATTTACAAACACCATCTTTAGCTGTGTAAGGCTAAGCTTCCTTAGAGTTAACCCTCCATTGTATTTGATATACTCAAATGCTTGGGATGGGAGACCACCACTACAATCAAAGTTGTTACATGCTCTAGCACAGTGAACCAATTGCTATTCAGACATTTTGATAATATTTCTTGTAGCTCGAGTATAAGCAATCTCTAATGCTCCAGTAGTGCTGCAATATTCAATCAAGTTGTCAACTTGATTTTGGTCTACTAGAGTTATTAGCGAATCATAGATTTTTGTTGTTTCTGAATCATTAACTCGATTTATAAAAATGAATTAAAATTTGGTTGAGCATTCTACTTGAATGTCCAGTAGGATCCACAACTGGTTTGGTATTTTATTGGACTCACTATACCTTGTCTCTAGTCTTTCTATTAGCACAATAGTCCATTCAAGCAATAAGATATATTAAAATATTAAAAAAAAACACTTAAATATTTTTACAATTATTCACATTACAATTTCCAACGAAGGAAGAGAAAAGATTAATCCAATCATCTATCATCAAAGTGCCCTTCTCCCACATGGCCCTTACAGCATGAAGGTTCCAGTATACAGAACCCTAATAAGAAAGGATCATGTCATAAACAAACCCGACCATTCAAAGATATCATGGCAACAATACCATAAACTAATTCAATTTCCCAGGCACATCGTGAGTTGGAGTGGATTCCAAAATTGGACGTCATTCAAATTGAGTATCAATCCATTCAAAGCACCTACTTAATTGTTGTTACCACATAACCAGCCATGCAAATCCATATTAACCTGATTCAATTTCTCAGAGTATTAATTTCTGTGTATTTTGTGGAAATTACAGTTCATGCATGCATAACCTTCATGTATTCAAGGCTGAAATAAAACTGAAGCTTACCTGGATTTCAGCATGATGCCATATCATGTCCCATAGGCCCATAATATCACAGCCAAAAAGATACCGTGAACCACCTTCCCGTCCATTCACACGAAGCAAGTGGCCAAACCCATTTACATGTATTATGCCATGTAGCAGGTGCCTTTCATCTTCCAAATCGAGCCTAGTTTCATCTTCCAAAATCAGTATCCTTGCTTATCTCCAATTCACATGCTTTGCATTTGAAACTACAACAATCTAGTTTAGCTAAAAAGTCAACCAAAACAAAATATAAAAACACCATTCACTGATCTAAAAATTAATATAAATGACACCAAGATCACTAAAATCTTCATGGTGGCGTGGCAGGGCTATCTAAAGGCTCTAGATCCACCACAAGGAGCTTTAAAAGCTGAAGTTGACAAGAAGACAGTACTCACTAAACACTGCAGGATTTACAATATATGCATCTATTGGGTGTATAAAACCACTGAGAGGTACACACTGACAACAGAATTGAAAGAGAGCATAACATAAAGCAATACAAAAGATTGCACGAGTCTCCAACTATGCATATAATTTTCTTTTCTTTTGATTACGCTAGACAAGCATTGCAATAAGTAATACAAGCTTTAATACCATTTTTTTAGGAAAAACAAAGAACAAATGCAAAATACATCTTTTAAGTCACCCACAATCAGAGAAACAGATCCGCCCAAATAGAGATTCTCTTTGACTTGGATGTTTTCAAGTTTAATCATTTTCCCCGGTGTCTTTGCCTCTCAAAGAAGACATCTCAACATGAAATACAGAACCCTGATCAAAGTCTTTGCTCTACCAATCAAAGTCAATACATAACAATAGAAAAGAGCTTTGGAAACCTATAATAAATAAATGCATACATGAAAAAATTAACAACTCTCTAACTGGATTTGACCCACATTAGCTAGCAACCTGGAGACTATACAAGTCCACATACAAATTCCATCGACCCGGGTCATGTACATACAGGCATATAAAACAGGGAAAATGCACAAGATTCCGTGGGAGTATAACTTGCATCTTGTGAATCTAATACACTAGCACAAACACATTTAAATCTGGGTCCAATATGCAAAGTGGGCCTTGTGTATGACATCAACATCTGCATCCTCCAATGTTGAAACCTTGAATCTTCATACCCAAGTTTAAATGAGTCTCTCTTGTTGTACATATCCAGTGTACCCATCACAGAGTCTAGATTACATGGAACATGGGGCGCACATACTGATGGATCCCTAAAGCTAGTTCTTTAGGTGTGTTAGTTTTAAATGAAGAACGCATGGGAAATGGAAGTGAGGTGCCACAAAGAAACACTCCCTTGCAGTTCACTTGGAAAGTCCAGTCCCAGTCTTTGACGGAGGTTTGGGCGAGGCATGGATACTTGGCGTCCAACACTCCTGCACAATGCACCAAGATGTGAACGGGCCCAAAAGTCTGCTCGACTATGTCGAATAGCTGGGTGACCTGGGAAGGGTTTGCGATGTTGGCCTTGTAGGAAATTGCCTTCACACCATCACCAGAAGAAGAGTTATTATTAATGGTGGAGACCACCTCCTCTGTCGTATGTTGATTAGAGGAGTAATGGACGACCACTTTGGCTCCCTTCTCTGCCAAATGGATTGCGATTTCCTTGTCGATCTCGCTGGACGCACCTGTCACGATGGCAAATCACCCTACTAAAGGCATTCCCATTCTTTTCTCGTCTCGTGGGCTAAAGTCCATCTAAAACGCCCAAATTGAAAATCTGAAAACTTGATTTACCAATAATTGTACCTTGCCCTAGGGTTTGAATTGGATCGAAATTTCAAATTTAACAATGTATTCTTAAACATTGTAAATTTGGTCAGAGTTTTTCCAAATCATTTAAATTACAAATCAATCTATTGCGCAAAAACTACAAGTCTTAGACAACACCCACTTCTTCTTGTTGCAACTTCTGTTTATCAGTGCTCGCCTTTGTATCTAAGAAACCCTTCACCTTGATAAAAATTTATGACTGGTTTGTAGACGTTCACAGTTCATAGTTCTACATAATCGACTACTTCAAGTTAACATTTTAAGCTAAAGAACTATACCTGCCAATGATATCACGATATCTTTACCCACAACAATGTTGGGCAAAGACATAATAACTTCCCTATTTTGTTTTATCTAATAAAAGTAGAGGACTGCTGCAAATTAATAGGGGCAAAGCCTAAGCCAATATTTCAACTTCATTCCCAATGATTGGCTGGGTAGATCAATCTTCCTCATCCTTGGGAGTGTGGATGGTAACCAAGTTAGGCAATGGTTTTGTTGGCCCTTTCTTGCCCTTAGGATCCCAATCCAACATGATCTTCACTTTAATTCCAAGAACACCTTGTCTCAACAAAACGTGCCTAACTGCCCAATCAATGTATTCATTAAAAGGTTGACTAGAAGAAATCATGTAGCCATCCTTGAATTTCATTGACGTAGCATGTTGTGCCATAAGTTTTCCACTAACAATAACTTCACAACCCTTAGCACCACTTTCCATGATAAACTGCAACACTCCATAGCAAGCTCTTCGAACTGCAAGACCTCCGAGCAGCTTGTAGTGCAAAGATTCAGCTTGAGCAATTGCACAAAGCCCTCTGTTGTTCACCTTCTCAGCGTAAAGCTCGACAATACCCCTGAGAAAATTGAATCTTTTCTGAACAACGGATGTCAACTCCCTTGATTCTCCTCCCTTTCTCGCCAAGAATGTTCTGGGTACGAGTCGCCCGAATGATGATCTTCGTCTGCATAGGAGTCACGCGGACCTCCACGCTAGAGTATCCATCCTCCACAAGCTCGCGAATAAGGACTTCGTTCAACTCAGCAAAAAACACACCATCCGCGACAAACTTTCACTTCTTGCTCATATGTTTCGCCATTGTTGCTGCTTGTAAGAGGTACCAACCAACTTCTCTTAAACTCCCTCCTCCCTCACGGTGTTCCATTCGTCCACTCTTAAAGTTAAGGTAATGGAACCGACCTATCGAGGATGGTGTGAACACTACAGGTTCCTGAAAGAGAAAGGTAGGAAATACAGTCATTCCAGGAAGGAAGGAGAACCATTCATCTGCCCCAACCACCCCCACAAGCCATACATAACATATATCATACCCTATTTGTGACCAAGTTTGTGCTAGACACAATGCTGCAGAAATAGGTATGGCGGAGGATGGCGTGAGTACAAAACCGTCAGAGGCATTATGGGGAGAATATGGCGGAAGATGGCATGAGTACAGAACCGTCCGAAGCAGTATGGTGAGAACGTGGGCGGAAGGCCACATGGGAATTTTTTATTAGATGGAGAGATTGAATATAGGGAAAAATTTAACTGGTTGAAAGGGCGAAATTTAAGCTCTCATTGGTTGAAAGGGCGAAATTTAAGCTCTCATTGGCTGGGTGAACAGTGTTTGCGCACCAAAGCCAGCAAAGGTAACGCCTATGGGTGTAATTATATTTTTATTTTTTATTTATCTTCTCCAATTTTAATAATTTTATTTAAAAATTGAGATCTTTTTAACTGGCATTTGCATCAGATGTTGCAAAGGAAACGCCGTAAGATATAAATTGAGGAACAATCACGACATGGGAACTGTCCAGAAACAATTTCGAGAAGAAGTGAATAAACTTCTCTTTGGCTTTCTGAATCAACACCTATGAGTGGATATCAATGAAAGAAGAATATGTAAGGCACAAAGTATTAATATTAGAACATTGATATTAGAACCTTGGTTTTCCCTTTGCTTTCATTTCATTATAAATCACCATAAACTTACAGATACTCAAGTTTGATCTTCATTTTGAACATTTAATTTACTGGGATCCTGGGAGATTGACCCTTTTCAATGAACGCACTATTCAAGCTCCTTTCCTTGTGATCATGGGTACCAAGGATTATTTTCTGAAATTTCTGGGAGTGGAATAGTATGTCAACAACGAGATGCTAAAGTCTGTTGTGCCCAATCTAGAGATCATTTTTTTTCTAGAAGGAAGCCATTTTGTCCAGGAACAGTTTCGAGAGGAAGTGAATAAACTTCTCCTTGGCTTTCTGGATCAGCACTTGTGAGTGGATATCAATCAAAGCAGAACATGTAAGGCACATAGTATTAATATTAGAACATTGATATTAGAACCTTGGTTTTTCCTTTTCTTTCATTTCATTATAAATCACCATAAACTTACAGATACTCAAGGTTGATCTTCGTTTTGAACATTTAATTTACAGGGATCCTGGGAGATTGACCCTTTTCAATGAACGCACTATACAGCCGAATTGGTAACCAAAGAAATACAAGTTGAGGACTTTCAAATCTGCTTGAAGCAATCTCAACTATAATATTTATCACCGAGAGTAGGTTGCCCCTAACCATAGTCAACTGCTCAACTTCATGTTATGCAGTGTGCCAGTAACGCCTTTGGAGATGGCCACCGACTATTACTTTTACGACTTTGAAAAATCAAATTCTCATCATGATGATTTGCACAATGCCTGATTCAATCAGCATAGATTTACAGACATATCTTTCATTTGTGTAATTTACATAGAAATGCAGAGACATATCTATTGGATTTTCAAAATTGTTTTAACCTTCGTTATTGTTTTCACCGAATGCTTGAAGTAGGCTGCACCTCTAGATTTGGTTAGGTTTACTACCCACCAAAAGCATTTGGAGGATAATAATTTTGTTTTTCTGTATCCATTGCACTTTCAAATAAGTCTAACAATCAATTTGTCAGAGCATAAAGCGCACACATATTATTTTTATTTTTTTTGAAGTGCAGTAAGTCCAATCCAAGCAACCCAACTATGAACTATTAAATCCCTACCATACAGGTCAATTGGCCTATATCAACCGCATGTAGTTGTGTTAGTTTATTTATATAGAACAATATACATTTATTTTACATCGCGACCATGAATTTTAAAAAATACAGAATGTACACTGGAATTGATTGCATTTGGATGTGGATCTATAGAACCTCCACGAGTGACGAGCTTAAATAGTGTGTTACCCAATCCCAATTTTGATGAATTTGTGGAAGATGAATACTGTGTCCGACAGTCGAGGATACGAACACATAGTTCATAAAATAGCTCAGGAGTTCCTTGATTCACACAACGGATATATATCTCAAGCTCAACTAGGTTGGGGTCTCCCAAAAATTTAGTGCTTTCTATCCAAAAAAAACTTATTTCTACTTACTGATCTATTATCATGTGTTGTCATTAAATCTTTTGATAAGTTGTGAGGGAAATCCAACATACAGATAAAGGTGTCAAGGTTGTGACCGATAACAATTCAACTTATCAAACCAAACTTATCATTGTTTATGTCAGCATTGGAGTTCTTCAAACCAAACTTATCAATTTTAAACCTGATCTGCTTGTATGTATTATAAGCCCTCTGATCATGGCATTTATAATAAGTTCTTAGATTAAGAAGATTATATTTTTCTCATTTCTCTGAACTACTCTGCACAGCTGTGGAAATCGCTGTCAATATACAGATGGGATACGGTTATCTACTCCAAGATCTTTACGAAGTTTTCTTCTATATTCTGTCCACTCGGCATGGGACATAATTTTCCATTTATGCCCATGAACAAAGAGTTTACTACAATTTCTAGCAGGTATTCTGTTTTACTTTGTCTATCCTAGGTATTTAGTTTGTTTTAAACATTGGCAGGTACGCTTTGTCCCATCTCTGTGCTTAAAATATGCATTGAACAAGGAAATTTGTATCATAATACAAGTGATTCTTTAAATAATAATAGCAGCCCTCATGGAATTTTTTGAAAGTCTCCTTTGGATGCATTATTACAGGAACCTGGGAGAGGCTTGGCAGATCTTGGGCGTTTTGATGTAAAAACGATGGTAAGGAATATATATACTCTTTTCTCTAGTAGTGAACTGCCCGTGGCAGAAGATGGTAAGGAGGTAATGGATCTCTATGATCCTTCCAAACCATTGCCACCATGGTTAACTGAGGATGACCATCAGATGTATTCAAGCTTGTATGAGAAATCTAGTTTTGTGTTCCCTATGCAAGTCTCATACCTTTGCAGCAAAAGGTAAACCTTGGTTTTCCCTTTGCTTTCATTTCATTATAAATCACCATAAACTTACAGATACTCAAATTTGATCTTCTCTTTGAACATTTAATTTACAGGGATCCTGGTAAATTGACCCTTTTCAATGAATGCACTAGTCAAGCTCCTTGCCTTCTGATCATGGGTACCAAGGATTATTTTCTGAAATTTCCGGGAGTGGAGTATTATGTCAACAGTGAGATGCTAAAGTCTGTTGTGCCCAATCTAGAGACCATTTTTTTTTCCAGAAGGAAGCCATTTTTTCCAGGAACAGTTTCCACAAGAAGTGAATAAACTTCTCCTTGGCTTTCTGAATCAGCACCTGTGAGTGGATATCAATCAAAGAAGAACATGTAAGGCACAGAGTATTAATATTAGAACATTGATATTAGAAACTTGGTTTTCCCTTTGCTTTCATTTCATTATAAATCACCATAAACTTACAGATACTCAAATTTGATCTTCATTTTGAACATTTAATTTACAGGGATCCTGGGAGATTGACCCTTTTCAATGAACGCACTAGTCAAGCTCCTTGCCTTCTGATCATGGGTACCAAGGATTATTTTCTGAAATTTCCGGGAGTGGAGTATTATGTCAACAGTGAGATGCTAAAGTTTGTTGTGCCCAATCTAGAGACCATTTTTTTTTCCAGAAGGAAGCCATTTTGTCCAGGAATAGTTTCCAGAGGAAGTGAATAAACTTCTCTTGGCTTTCTAAATCAGCACCTGTGAGTGGATATCAATCAAAGCAGAACATGTAAGGCACGGAGTATTAATATTAGAACATGTAAGGTATAGAGTGTTAATATTAGAACATTGATATTAGAACCTTGGTTTTCCCTTTGCTTTCATTTCATTTTAAATCACCATAAACTTACAGATACTCAAGTTTACAGGGATCCTCGGAGATTGACTCTTTTCAATGGATGCACTATTCAAGCTCCTTCCCTTGTGATCATGGGTACCAAGGATTATTTTCTGAAATTTCCGGGAGTGGAGTATTATGTCAACAGTGAGATGCTAAAGTTTGTTGTGCCCAATCTAGAGATCATTTTCTTTCCAGAAGGAAGCCATTTTGTCCAGGAAAAGTTTCCACAGGAAGTGAATAAACTTCTCCTTGGCTTTCTGAATTAGCACATGTGAGTGGATATCAATCAAGGCATAGAGTATTAATATTAGAACATTGATATTAGAACCTTAGTTTTCCCTTTACTTTCATTTCATTATAAATCACCATAAACTTATAGATACTCAAGTTTGATCATTTTGAAAATTTAATTTACAGGGATCCTGGGAGATTGACCCTTTTCAATGAATGCACTATTCAAGTTCCTTCCCTTGTGATCATGGGTACCAAGGATTATTTTCTGAAATTTCCGGGAGGGGATTATTATGTCAACAATGAGATGCTAAAGTCTGTTGTGCCCAATCTAGAGATCATTTTTTTTCCAGAAGGAAGCCATTTTGTCCAAGAACAGTTTCCAGAGGAAGTGAATAAACTTCTCCTTCGCTTTCTGAATCAGCACCTGTGAGTGGATATCAATCAAAACAGAACATGTAAGGCACAGAGTATTAATATTAGAACGTTGATATTAGAACCTTGGTTTTTCATTTGCTTTCATTTCATTATAAACCATCATAAACTTACAGATACTCAAGTTTGATCTTTGTTTTGAACATTTAATTTAGAGGGATCCTGGGAGATTGACCCTTTTCAATGAACGCACTATTCAAGCTCATTCCCTTGTGATCATGGGTACCAAAGATTATTTTCTGAAATTTCCAGGAGTGGAGTATTATGTCAACAGTGAGATGCTAAAGTCTGTTGTGCCCAATCTAGAGATCATTTTTTTCTAGAAGGAAGCCTTCAAGCTCATTCCCTTGTGATCATGGGTACCAAAGATTATTTTCTGAAATTTCCAGGAGTGGAATATTATGTCAACAGCGAGATGCTAAAGTCTGTTGTGCCCAATCTAGAGATCATTTTTTTCCAGAAGGAAGCCATTTTGTCCAAGAACAGTTTCCACGGGAAGTGAATAAACTTCTCCTTGACTTTCTGAATCAACACTCGTGAGTGGATATCAATCAAAGCAGAACATGTAAAGCACAAAGTATTAATATTAAAACATTGATATTAGAAAAGTCTTGAAGATACCAGGCTTCAAATAAGCATATAGATGTTCTCACCAACCAAAAGAACTCACCTCTGCAAAACATAGCCAAAGGTCCAGGAACGAGCTTGGCGAGAGGAGACATATTTTCGGCTCTCTTCCATTGATCAGTCCTTCAATCATGCACATCAACAAACAGTTTCTGCAGTGGTTGATCATTTGATGTTTTCCCACCAACAAATACTACTATCAGAACCTTATAATGCCCAAAATCTACATCAATTGTCATATAGTGAATGAACTAATTTTCTCTTTCTCACAACAACTATGATTTATTTCCATATTGAGAAAATCCTATAATAAATCATGAAATAAATATTGTAAACCAAGTTATATAACCCTATGATAACTATTATAAACACTAAAATAGAGGTGGTTACCATGGTTGATTTACATTACCATGATTTATTTCCATATGAGAAAATCCTATGATAAATCCTGAAATAAATATTGTAAGTTATATAAACCCTACGATAAATATTATAAACACTAAAATAGAGATGGTTGGCCATGGTTGATTTACCTTCCTATAAATATCTCACACAATCCAAATGTACTCTTACAAATAGTAAAATATCTTGGCATACATATACTTTTAATTATAATTTTTTTTTTTAAAAATACAAATCTGAAATTATTAAAAGATACTCCTCAAAATTAAAAAAACAAAATTTGATTAAAGTATGTGCTCTATGTCAAACAAATGTTATAAAAAACAAAATTTGATTAAAGTATGTGCTCTATGTCAACCAAATGTTATATTTTGGATATGGTGTGTTTGGTTTTGTTGGATTTGGTTAAAGTTTATTCAGATGTTTTTTAAAATTGTAAATTTAAGTTAGGGAAATTTCAAAATTGAAGTGTTTTAAAGAAATTTGGTTTTGTTGGATTTGGTTAAAGTTTGTTCATATATTTTTTTAAATTGTAAGTTTAAGTTGTGGAAATTTCAAAATTTAAGTGTTTTAAAGAAATTTTAAGTTGGTAAATTTATTTATACATTTGAAAACACATTTTAAATAATCAAAAATTACAATTTCACAAAAATTATATTGTTAAATTCCAATCAAAAAAATATTTACTAATTAAAATTGCTAGTAAATGGAATATGAACACTTCTATATTTTCACCAATGGAGAGTTCTCTTCTAAAACTGTCAATGACACTTACTGCATCTTTGGATGTGCTAAGTAGTTCAAGAATTTTAATGCTTTATTAAAAAAATTTAAAATATGTAAATTTTAATAAATTATGGTTTTTCTTTTTTAATAAACTTTTATTATTTTAGATTGGATGTGTTAAGTAGTTCAAGAATTTTAATGCTTTATTAAAAAAATTTAAAATATGTAAATTTTAATAAATTATGGTTTTTCTTTTTTAATAAATTTTTATTATTTTAGATCACAATAGTGTTAAATTGTTGATAGTCATACTATAAATTACATGCTATTTTTCAACAAGTAAGACATCCTAACCACTACTAATTTCAATATAATGCCATAGTACTTCATACTCTCAAATTCATAACAAAATCGATAAGATAAACAATATTTTGAATTTTACCCCTACCACCAAAACTTTACCATACCAATGAATTCTTATCATTTAAACGAGCATTGAATATATTCTTATCATTTAAACGAGCATTGACTTATTCAGAATCCCCAATATGACGTAGATTGTTTAATTTTCATTCCTCCAATCGAGGAAAGTTTAGTAGTGTGTGCAAATTTAATTCTCACACTATTTAACCTGTAATAATGTAGCAAGTATATGTGCACTAAAATATAAAACAGAAAGTGATCATTTATAACTTATTTAGAATTTATCGATTTGTGTATCCTTCCCAACTCAAAAATTTAGATTGAAACCTTTCTGAAAGATTGATATCAATATTGTAAAAATCAAAGCTTTATAAATACGAATAATCGAAAGGCCTTGTCCATGCTGAATTCGAATGATAGTGTTATCAAACAATGAATTTAAGGTTCTAATCTCTATACGTCAAACTAAAAATAATTATTATTGTAATATGCCCAATTTTTTTTGAAAAAATAATAATTTAAATATTTTGACCAAAAAGTAGAGCTCCAAATTGAAAATTAATAAGATGTTTTGGTTGTTGTTTATGCCCAGCATTGGAACTCTCGGTTGGTTGGGATCACGCCATCAACACTATGAATTAATTCATATTGCAAAGGATTGACATTGAAAGCCCCTTGTATACCATAAAAATATATCAAGATGATCTTCAAATATTTCGGAATTAATATGCCAAGCTAAAATATGTGAAAATACATAATTGCATATAACATTTTCGGTGTTGTTCTGCCATTCGAACTCGTGTAGATAGATTTTTCCTGATATAAACGAGTTGTGATTATACAAAAATGTGGAATGGAATGAAATGATAATTTTCCCTTCTTGTACCATTATTTTCAAACGGTATGGTTCTAGCCTCGGCCACACTTCCCAAGGTTCAAGGCAAAAGGAAAAGGGCATCTGTCGAGAGTTAACGGGTATTTCAAGGTTACATGCATCCGTTTGTAGGACTTGTGGTTATGCTTTAGGTAATAGCTCTATAACTACAGAGAAAATGGTAGTTGTTACTACGACCTCTCGTTGTTGTTCCCACCGCCGCTTGTTGTTGTTCTCACTGCCTAGAGAGTTCTTGTTCGCAAGCTGGGGTTTATGAACTGCACTGGCTGGCTTTCAATGCTACCATATTTGTGAGGTAAAAATGTGTTTATCTCTATAAACTTTCCCACGCTAAAACGGTAAAAGCACATTTATCAGGTAAAACATGATTTCAATCAAATGCAGAGCACACTTATCAGGTAAAACAAGATTTCAATCAAATGCAATGTACTAAGGAGATTAAAATGAGAGCCGAAAGTCGATACCTCTGAAGATCCCCGTGAAATGCCTTTCACTTTTAATTTGAACGAAGGGCTTTTAACTTCGCTTCTGAGTGTTGTCTTCTTCACATGTTTAATTTCAATAATCCACTGCAAATTCCTTCACATTAGGCGGATGGCTACTCGAAAACCTGTAAATTTTCCAAGCTGATGGCTAGTTAGCAACTTGTAAACTTTTTTTTCAAAAGAAAAAATCAGAATGTAATTATATTAAGATGATATAATTGATCGTCATTACAGTCGTCTCCGTGGAGACATGTTACTGATTGTATGCTATTTCCCTCATAACAGAGAATATCCCGGACAGAGAAAAACATAAATTTGGCTTGCAGCATCAATCTAATGAAGAGAGATATATATGCCGAATTGAAATCCATATTTGGAAAACGCATATGAGCCGAAAGTATAGCAAAATGTAAAAGGTGCCAGCCTGATAAGAAGAAAGAGCTACGCCGAAGAGGGCATAAATCCCGAAATGGACACCAAGATTGAATGCAGAGGCATGTTGGAGTTCTGGAATATGCGATGATTTCGCCAATTCCAGATGTGCCAGCATGTTAAGATGAAGAGAGCGCGCCAGGAGGGCCGCTGAGAGCTCCACCAAAGGAAGGCGTCCAGAACAGAAGGAAAGGACCGTTGCGTAAAACCATGAGAGAGTGAGAGATCATACCAGATTGAAGAAGAGACTGCACACTCAAAGAACATGTGGAATTTTGATTCAAGATGTGCTGTGCATAGAGAACACCTGCTCGGACCATGCCAACCTTTTCTTTGGAGAACCTCCCAAGTGAGGTTCCTGTTGGAGAAAAGGAGCCAAGAGAAGAGGATCGCTTTTAGGGGGCAGGGAGCTTTCCAAAGCTTGATAGGGAAAATAGGGAGAAGAGGCGGGAGGGTAGAAGAAATGAGAGAGTAGATATTTTTGACTGTGAGAGGAAGGGAAGGTTTCAGAAAGGACCAGACCAGCTCATCATTGGTGCCCGATTGTGTGATTCCTATGTGTGAGAAGCTGTTAATAGCAGATTGCCAGAGGGGATGGAGGGGAGGGGGTAAGGCGAGTTGGTGATGATTTTTCCAGATAGGCTGGTTGGAGTGCCATGAATCTATAAGCTTGCTCCAGGTAAAAAGGCCAATAGAGTGAAAGAAAGCAAGGAGAGCTGGGGGAATAAAAGACTCAAGGCTGTGTTGAGTGGGGTCAAAACATATGAGGACATTCGCACCTGTGGCAATGGACCATCTAAGATTCTGCAGAAAAAAAGATTGAATCTTCCTGAAGTTCAACCAGATAGAGGAGCCATTTTTGATACCAATGGAGGAGCGCCTGTGCCAATATGAGATATTTCGCCCCTTGAGATATTTTTGTCTGATGAAGGAGCTCCAAGGATTGCTGCCATATATGCCTCGGTGAAGGGATTTGCAAAGAAGCGCCTTTCCAAAGGACCTTAAGTGCAGGAGGCCCCAACCGCCTGTTTTCCTTGGCCTGGTGATGGAGTCCATTTTAACCAGGTGGAGCTTGGAATGTAATGAGCGACCGCCCCACAAATAATTTGCAGCAAGAGACTTCATTTTGTTTGTGACTGTTGCAGGCAGAATGAAGAGATGACTCCAAAAGACAGCAAGTTGTGAGAGCACAGATTGTACCAATATGAATCTGCCAGCAAGAGAGAGGAAGCGATGTTCCCATCTTGAAATTTTGTTGTAGAAGCGGTCAATAATCCAGATCCAGTCACAGATACGGTACCCTTTGGGTTTTAACCGGAATCCTAGATAAGTAAAACCATCCTTAAGCAGCGCTAGGTTGATGCCGAAACAGTCAGCAATCCATTGAGCAATATGAAGGTTGGTGTCATTATGATATAGGACGGTCTTGGTTTTATTGATGGCCAGGCCCGTGGCCAAGTGAAACTTCTGAAGAATATCAAAGAGGCATGCCCACGTGGATTTGCAGAGAATGGCAAAGATCAGGATATCATCGACGAATAAATTATGCGAGAGAGTGATATCCTTGCACATCTTGACAGGCTTGCATCTTCCGTCGGAAACCGCTGAGTTTATGCGAATGCTAAGACAGTTCATAACCAGTATGAAAAGAAGGGGGGAGAGGGGGCATCCCTGGCGGAGCCCCCTCTCAGCTTTGAAGAATGGCGTGGGCTCTCCATTGATGATGACAGAGAAATTGACGCTCTCAACGCAAGCCATAATCCAGCTGATGCCCTGTGCATGTAAACCGATTCTTGCTAGAAGGACTCTGAGAAAGCCCCAGTCCACACAGTCGAAGGCCTTTTGTAAGTCAATCTTAAGCGCGGCAGCATCTGTATTTTTGGAGAAAATGGAATAGAGACATTCTTGTGCCATGGCCACAGCATCAAGAATGAGCCTGCCTTTTAGAAAGGCATGTTGATCAGAGGTAATGTAAGAATTTAGTACTTTCTTCATGCGCTCTGCTACGATCTTGGAAGTGATCTTGTAGAGGGAGTTACACAATGCAATGGGTCTGTAGTCCCCAAAAGAAGTCGATTTGGCCTTCTTCGGAATAAGAGCAATGAAGGTGGCGGAGAGGGCACCGTTGATGTGTCCCGAGGTGCGGGATGCTTCCACCATGCGTAGCAAATCAGTTTTGAAGAGGTCATAGAAGTGTGAAAAAAACTCGATGGGCCAGCCATCGGGCCCAGGGCTTTTGTCCCTCTTGAAGCTTTTTATGGTGTCAAATAGTTCACTATCCGTGACTGGCCTGAAGAATTCGTCATTCTTATTTCCGTCGAACATGGTCGGCAAGTCCTCGACTGCCCACATCATATTGGAGGCATCCCGTCCCTGTCTTTTATATTGCTCTTTGAAGAACCTGTTTGCCTCTGCCGAGATGTCCTGTTGGGAGAAAAAATAACCACCGTTTCCATCATCGATCTGCCAGATTGAATTCTGTTGTCGGCGCCCATTTGCCACATTGTGAAAGTACCTCGTATTATGATCGCCCTCCTTCAGCCAGGTGGCACGACTTTTGAGCCGCCAATGGATTTCCTCTTTTTGCAGCAATTCTTGTCTTTTTTTCTCAAGAGACCAGAGAAGGATCTTTTTGTCCATGTTAAGGCCGCTGTAAGGGAACGAGGAGGAGAGGATGCCTATCTCCTTGTTAATAGAGCATAGCTCCCGTTTGTCTAGCTTTCTTTTATTGGTCTGCCAGTCTTTGGTGGCTCTTCTGAGAGACTGCATTTTTTCACGAAACGTGAGCCACTTTGCCTCCTCGTTTTGAGTAAGATCCGCCCAAAAATTTTTAATGAAGTCATTGAACGAGTCATCCAGCAAGTAAACTCTATTAAACTTGAATGCATAGCCCTTTGTGCGCTCCGTGTACGTCCATTTCAAAAAAATGGGTTTGTGGTCGGAAGGGGAGACTGACCCCGTCGACACCGATGGAAAACCCCACTGTTCTATGATGCTTGCACTGAGGATGAATCTGTCAATTCTTTTGGCGATGAATGCTGAGCCAAGTCTGCCATTATCCCAGGTGGGGGACAGATTTCCAGGAGTGATATCGACCAAGTCCCTGTTTAGGAGCTCCTGTCTCATTTTATCTGCCATACTATCCTTCCTTCTACACTGACCCCAGCATTCCTTTGAGTTGAGAGTGAGATTGAGGTCTCCAGCAATTAAAAGAGATTGGATATCAAGAATACCAGAAACAAACAAAGAGTCCCAGAATGAGGCTCTATGCCTATAAGGCGCATATATATTAAGCAAGTTAAGGTTATGTGGCCGTCCTCTGATGGAGGCCGAGATGAGAATACCAGCACAACATCTGTAGGCTTTTGCCTTGACCCTTATCGGATCCCATAGAGACACCAAACCACCTGATAAACCCTCTGCATCTGTGGCCACCATGTGCCAGGATGGGAACATTTTCCTGAAGAAAGCCAGGGAGGCTGAGGCGGAATGCATGGTTTCTTGAATAAATATGATGTGAGAATTAGCAGAAACAAGAATCTCCTTTAGTGCCAGAAATTTGGGAGCGGCACCAATCCCCCTGATGTTGTAAGAGATCAAAAAAGTCATTTGGAGGGTTGACCAGCCTTGCATGCTCTAAGAGGCTGTGGGGAGGGAAGCTCCTGGATGGGAACATCGATCAGAGGCATATTAGTGATCTCCATATCAGATGCAAGAGTCCGACCTCTGAAATGTCGACTGCCTCCCTTTTGCTTCTTTCTGACAGTAATATTCTTGGCTGAGTTGGGGCTGATGATGGGGAAAGAAGGCTTGTGGATGGTCAGGGGTTCAAGAATGGGAGGATGACGCAAAAGAAGATGATCAATATCACTGTCAAGCCTATTGACCGGCGAGTCGGAAGGAGAATTGTAGGGGGTCGGAGTAGATAGGATCTCTTTGCCTTTTGGATTTGCAGGGGAGGGAGATGATGAAGAGATTTGTATGGGGAGAGATCCCACAACAAAATCGGACTTGTTTAAGGGCGGAGGAGATGGCACAGAATCCTCCTCGAGCTGTTCAGGAATGGGGGGGCAATAAAAGTCCGATATATTCATGAGAGGAGGAGAAAGGGCGGCAGTTACGCTGAGCGTCTTTGGAGAGCACGGGCTCTTGTATTCCGCCAGGGGGGGAGACCCCTGCCTGAATTGTGAAAATACCTGAGAGCTTCTGGCAGCGAGAGGGAAATCAAAGCCATGATTCCCATCTGAGTTGTTGTCTTCGGATTGAGAGCTTGAACGCCGACCCGTCCGAGGAAGAAAGACAGGCTTGTTCCGGCGGAACCTGCAGTTTTCAATGAGGTGACCCGTTCGATGACAAGAGGAGCATCGAAACGGGATGCCCCAATAATCAAGGCGCTGACAAATTGCAGACCCCTCCCAAGTGATTTGGAGCTGCTCAGGGTACCCGCCCTTGTATGTTCTTTCGATAAGAATCCAAGCGATTCTTTTATCCCTTTCGCCGCGAACCCAAGGATCCACGTAAATGAATTTTCCAATGGCATTGCCAATCATGGCCAGTGACTCAGGGGTCCATAGCTCCAATGGCAGGTTGGGGAGCTTGACCCAGATCATGCTGTGTGAGGGAGTGTTCTTGAGCGGGTCAAAACCCAGATACCACCTTGTCAAAGAGAGGAAGCTTCGGCCGGAGACCCACGGCTTGTTAATAATCAACTCCAGGTCTGATTCTTTCTGAAAGTGAAAGGAGAACCAATCCTTCATTAAACGAGAGATGATCGGCGTATATCCGATGAGAGGAGACCAGGAAGATGAGATCCAGCGTCGCATGTCGTCCTCCTTCAGCTCAGGAAAATACCATTTTCCTACAAGGGCATACTTTTGGAGACTTTGAAGGCGGTCCGTGAGAGAAGTTCCAGAGACAGAGACCGCTTTGGGGGGATCAACCGTCTTTACAGGAGCCTTTTGCCGGTGGCGAGGCCTCACAGGGGGCGACAGACCCTTTTTTTTTGAATGCGTGGCCTGAGAACCTTGAAGAGGGGGGTCCCGAAGGTGATGAGGAATCATGTCAGACACCGTGGAGTGCCAGCTGGGATACCGTGAGGCGGGATCACGTGACGAATCGGCCAAGATGGCGGCAGCAAATAAAGCCTTAGTGCCAGATGAGTCACTTTCACCAGCCATCTAAACAGAAGGAGGGAAACCTGAAAAGGATCAGCAAGTACAGCAAGTACTTCTTGGAAGGCTCAAAAGGCAAGACCGACGGAGAAAAACACCTGGAGAATAAAGGATTCTGCACAGGAAGTACCAAAAAGATCATTCTCAGAAGATAGCGTCAGGAAAGGACGCTCTCTGGAAGAGAGAAGGGGGGAAAACGATGAGGAGTGTGTATTCCAATGGATGCAGATGACGGGAGCCTGCCGCCAAAGGAGATGAACCGTGGAGACAAAGGACCAGATATAAATGTAAACAGGTGGTAGAGGTGAAAGAAGAAATAAAGACGAAGAGGTGGAGCATTAATGGTCAAAGAGGACGCCGGAAAGACTAAATTTGAATACAATTCCGGGAGAACGATTACCAGAAAAAGAAACAGAGGACCTCTGTAAACTTACAAATTCCTCCTGATTTCTACGGGATGAAACAATCTCAAAATATCTAAAGTATAAAATCAGTGCATTGTAAGTGTGATTGATAGATCCCAAAAGAAAGAAGCATGGTAACATTTTTGTTTTCAGGTGAACGTAGGATCGTTTTTTAGAGTAAGTCAATAAAAATAAACAACTCATCTAACTGATTATTGAAACTACTTTAACTGATTATTAAAACTACTTTTAATCAAACGACTGAAAATCATCTGATCGTCTAACAAATAATCTAATGGATACGGTGATGACAGGTGTACAAGAGCTAAGTTCATTTCATAGAGTAACACCTCATGACGTAATTAAATAAGAGTTAAAAAGAAAGGAAAAAACGTTGATAGCGACACGTAGCTTTTTTTTTAAAGCTTCTCAAAACCATATTTTTTATTTTTGAGGTTCGACATTATAAATCATATTATTGATACTTGAGACTTTATATTATATGGGGATTTTATAGCAATTAATTTGTTTGTTGATTATTAATAGTTTAACATTGACTATGAAAATTTCTTTATAATATTTAATTTTAGAAATCATTAAAGTATTTTTTTAATTAAAAAAAAAAAAAAACAATTTGTTGTAATGTAATTTGTCAATTTTTTAACATGTGTCCCATATCACCCATAAAATTTGGTCACCCTTAATTTGCCAATTTTTATGGGGATAATGGTTGGCACCTTGGAACAAAATAAAACAAATCAATAATTCAAACTATTTTTTATTAATTAACTCTTTGTAATGAGTAATTGTAAATACAACATAATGTGCTTTAGTTGAGTTAAAATATCTTTAAAGAATAGAGGGCCAGTAGAGGTTTTGAATTATGTTATCCTCGTTGAGTGGATTAAACAGAGAAGCTAGGATTAAGAGGAAGGAGAAAATGGCGGGTGCTGCGCATATGCTGGAGGTTCTTGTCCGCAAGCTACTACACTAATCACACAGGTTTGTGGGTGCTGCATATATGTTGGTCGATTGACATGGGCTTCCTATAACAACCTTTGTATATTGTTTTTGTTCGCACTACATGTGTTCCCAGTACATGTTTACCATGGTTGGACTGTGGCTGTCATCGTATCATGATGACTGACTTGGATATATCTGATATTGATGTTGGATTCTTTTATTTGGTCTTACTGGAGTGACTGTTCCTACTACATTTCTTCATGTTTATCTGGTTCCCTATTCTACTATTCATTCAAGTATGATATTGCTCTTCACATCAGAAATCTTACACATCATGTTTCTTTTTATCATAGCCAGCTACATTCTATATTGTATTATCTGTGATCAACTGGCATTCCATAGACGCAGACCACATGCCTTGGTGGACTGATATCCTACCACTCATTTGTCCCATTACTGATCGGGAACAGGATAATTTTTTCAATACCACTGACTTCTCCATACTATGGCATAAATGGATTGATTCATTCATTATATCCAGACCTTGTCGGGGCTGTGGCATTAGATGTTGTAACCATTGGTGGACCTGCATGGGTTGTGCATGTTGTTGTTGTTGTGCTTGAATTCATTTTTTGTACGTTGTGTTACTTGGGCTTCATCTGCTCTGGTTTTTCAGGCGATCCATTCTCACTGGGTTTATTATATTTTGGCGATCCAACTTTCCATATATGAGGGTTTCCGATGAATTCAAATTTTCACTCTGACTGTCAGTATCGGCTCGTGTGATCCATCATACTTGTACTGTGCTATTGGGGTGCGGGAGGTTTGGTGGAGTTGGTGGTACTGGTCATAAACATTTATTGCCTAATACGAATGTGGAACGATAGCGACGTTGGCGTGGCATTATGGTCTGTGGGCACCTGGTGTCATTAGGGGAATTTTGAGGTGAGAATCACCTCATACGCAGTAAAACCTGAGTTATAGATAAGGATATTCATTAAGATTGAATGCAAAAGATCACACAGTAAAACCTGAGTTATAGATAAGGATCCTTACACTTTATTGATTTAATTGGACCAGATTTGGTGTGGATGGTTGAAGAGTCCAGGTTTTGAGGACACATCACTAGGGCAATCAACTCCACGTTCATTGCACTTATTCCAAAACATGGTGATTTGGGGTCCTTCATAGACTACAGACTCATTTCACTTTGTAATTGGTATACAATCTCATCTCTAAAATCATAGCACTAAGAATTAAGCATACCCTGTCCACCTTCATTTCCCCGGAGCAATCTGGTTTCTTATAGGACATATTGATACATGATGTGGTTGTTACAACACAGGAATGCATGCATTCCATTCACACTAAGAAGATGGAAGTTGTTGTCATGAAGGTGGATTTACAAAAAGAATATGACAATGTAGATTGGAACTACCTTCACATTGTTCTACATAGGAAGAAGAGGACTAGAGGTTGAAGATGAATGAAGTGCAATAATGATGACACATGATCAGGAGATAGTGAATTATTGTATCCTAGGAGTTTGATGCAAGAACTTAAACCCCCCCAAATCATAATCATTACTTTTAAGCCTCTAGAAGGCCTATCGTGGTCAAGGGAATGAAATTTCCTTGAAAATTGTATAATTGATAGGGTTGTTTGCATATCACTAAGAGATATTAGTGATAGGATGAGAGTAGATTATATCTAAAATGATATGATCCTTATTGTATTACTTGTTATTTATATATATAACTTGTGAGCGTTGTGAGGGACAGAGGAATGTAGACCATGCCAAGAGGGCGACCAAGCCCTAAGAGGCTGTATAGTCTGCAATTGAGCTCAAACTTAATTTGAACCCAAGTATTCAGTGTCAGTGGATCTGTATGTGTTTAATTTGTGTGTATAAACTTGGTCTATATGTGTGATCTTGACAGATGAGAACTAGGTGCTGTGTGGATGAATTCGAAGCAGGAATTGCAGACTCGATGATTCTGTCATAATTCCACATTTGAGAAGATCGATCGTCAATCACTAAAAGGATTGATGATGATCTGAAAAGGAAGCAGATTTTGATTTTGTGCCCAAAGAGAATCCGACTCTACACAAATTCGTGCCTTACCAAAAAATGTGTACATCGTAATGCGTCAAACACTTGGATGGGTTGATGAATCTGGGCCCTAGACATATATGGGTCCTCGAAGAGGGTCAAGCATTGTTAAACCCGCAAACCCTTGAATGGGCCAATGAATTTGAGCCCTAAACATATCCGACTTTACCAAGGCATATTTAAATAAGGATTAACTGAAACCCTGGATGGGCAAATCAAAATTTCGTTAACACATCTGACGTAGGACCCATGTCAGGGATGTCACATAATCATCTGAGCTGAGGAGTGTATCTAAGCCATTCAAAAGTAAGTGGAGGTGGGATCCTTGGATCATCCATATTGAGGTCCAGTCAAGTATCTGGGATGGAAAGTATCTAGGTGTACAAGCATTCAAGAGTACACTAATACATCTGAACTAAGAAGCCATATTGGCTAGATATCCGAACCTAAGAGAAATTTCAATATTTTCATGGAGTTAGTGTCTAGAGCTGAAAAGGGAGAAGCTTGAGTCTGAAATCTCTATGTGAACAACCATGAGTCATGTGGTTGGATATATCAATATTGAGGTTTGAGAAGGGAGAAGTTCCTATGAACTGCATGAGAACAATTTGAAGCGAACGCATTTGAATTTCAGGGTACATTAGGGGAGGATTGATTGAGTTCCATGGTTATCATAGTCATAATCAATGCCTTTGTAGGCCATAACCCACAGGTCCAAGGATCGATCTCACTTAGAAACTCAATTCGAAGGAACCCAAAATCGGTCTTCATCAATAACTCATGCATGAATTGAATGAATCCATTTTCCATTTATTTCATGTTAGCACCGTGAATGATGCCCTTAGCTGGGCACTCTAAACACCCACTAGTTTTTCCGAGGAAATAGAGTTCGTAATTTCTATTAAAAAGATAATAATAGATATTACATGTTGTAGATGCCGAGGCATATGCTGTAGAGTGGTATAAACCACGTTACAAAATGATGCAGAAACCGTGTCTGAAGTATCAAAGGTGAATACAGGTGTTGTATGTCACCCTCAGAAAGGATAGTATCCCAAGATAACTACAAAAAGTCACGAAATATACAGATGATGTACAAAACCTCCACTAGTAAGGAGACCGGGAATGACAATAATGATATATACAAAATTAAGAGATGAGCTCGAAGATCCGCAAAAAAAAGTACTAAGTAGGGGGAGGATCCCCCATCCTCTGGCCGTCAATGTAAGGGCGGTGATAGTATCTGTGTGTCCCTTCTGGTGTGAACTCTTCGATCAGCCAATCTCCTAGAGGGCGATCCGCCGCTTCTTTCGATAGCTGGTCAGCAATCTCATTTCTTTCCCTGTAGATATGAGAAACAGTGATCTGGTCAAAATGTGTTTTTAGAAAAACAATTTCTTCCAAGATATGCTTCAAAGAATATGCATGACAAACAGATTTATTATTTGCCCAATCAATCACTATCTTTGAGTCCCCAAAGATTTGAATTTGTCTGCAATGTTTAGTGAGTGCAAAATAGAGAAGGTGTCTCAAGGAGATAAGCTCCGCGAAGTTGTTTGAGCCAGTCCCCAAACCCAGTCTCAGATGATAATAATGTGTATCAGATAAGTATAAAACAATCCCCCCTCCACAGCCTTGAGGCGGGGCAGCCCCATCAAAGTAGGCCCAAGGCAGATCCTTGTTAATATGTTCAGGCTGTATAATTCTTGGGCAGGAGGATTTCTGCTCGAAAGGAAGTTCAGAATATGCAGCACAAATGGACGCCGAGAGGAGCTGGCAGTTGGCTCTGCGATTTTCAAAAATGATAGCATTCCGTTGTTGCCATATGTGACTCGAAACCACTGCAGGAAGGATTGAGGCCTTATCGGAGGCAACCGCAGCCCACCAGTTTGTCCAAGCAGTAGGAATATTCTCACCATTCCATACCGTGCTGATATTGAGAGCCTGCGTAACCTGTAGCCAGATCATCTTTGTAGTCTCACAGTGGAGGAAGAGGTGAGACGTCGATTCCTCGTCTTTGTGGCAGAGAACGCACCAAGAAGGACCCAATATTGCCCGCTTTTTAAGAGTATCGCCCGTAGGTAGCTTATCTGCAATAATGTTCCACATAAGTAGTCTGCATCTAGGCGGAGCTTGGAGTTTCCAGACAACTTTCCACCAGGATTGGAGGTGAACAGGTTGTTTAGCATCCATAAGCCGAATGTAGCCCAGCTTAGGTGAGTAAGTCCCTGTTTTGGCGGGGGCCCAAATAAGTTGATCATCGACCTCCTGTAACTTGATATGCGATTCAGTAAGAGCCCGAATATATCCATGCCACTGGCCTGTCCATTCCTCCGGTATGTGCCAATGCTCATCCCTGATCCATGCCTGTGAAAATATAGTTGATCGCTCCTGATCCCCAATCTGTGCCAAGTATTTGATGCCCCTGTTATTGAGATGTCGAATCAGACCTTCCGGCAGAATATGTGCGTTCCCCGATCCGGGCCAGGGGTCAAGACCAATGCGAACCTGTGCACCATTACCCACTCTCCAAAGAAGATTATCTCTAATCAGTGGCATAGCTTTAAGTGTGGCTCGCCAGATAGCAGATATACCATGATAATTCCACGTAGGTCTGCGAAGCCATTCCGTGATACTGGAGGGCCAAATGTATTTATGATGAACTACGTGTGCCCATAAACTGTCCATCTTGGTGAGGGACCAACCCTGCTTTGCTGTAAGAGCTTGAGCAAATTCAGGAAGGGACTTGATACCCCATCCTCCCCACTGTTTTGGCATGGCAATGAGTGACCATCTGGTCCAAGCAAAGATCCGTCCCTTTTTGTTGCCATTCCAAAGGAAGCGGGTGCATAACTGCTGAATCTTATTTAAGATGCCTTTTGGGAGCCAAGTCAGTGACATCCAATATACAGGAGTGGCCTCAAGAACGGTCTTGATCAGTAGGAGTCGACCCGCTTTTGACAATAGACGGTGCTGCCATCCTGTAATCCTTCTTTCAATTTTATTTATAAGCCAGGTCCAGTGTGTTACTTTATAACCATCCGGCCTTAATCTGAATCCGAGGTACTTGATGCCATCCATCAACTGGCTTTCCACGAAGGGAAAAAACTGACCTGCCAGCTGAGATTCCTGCTGAGTGCAATGCATCAAGGATATGGAGGACTTTTGCTGATTTATTTCCATGCCCGTGGCTTTACAAAAAAGGAGCAGGACATCATTTAGGGCAGTAATGTCACGAATACTCCCATTAAGGAAAATTAAGATATCATCCACGAACAATAAATGGGTCAGGGCGAACTGATCCGTAATTTTGAGACCACTGATGTCTCCAGACCTTCTAGCTTCCGCAATATACCTGCTCAAGCCTTCCATAACAATAAGGAAAAGAAGTGGGGATAGTGGGCATCCTTGCCTAATCCCCCGGGAGATATTGAAGCGATCTGAAGCAGCTCCATTGATTAGAATGGCAAAGGAAACCGAAGTAACACATCCCATTATCCAGTTAATGATAATATGGGGGAATCCCAAGTGTGTAAGGATCATCTTCAGGTATAGCCAATTAACTTTGTCGAAGGCCTTAGCAAGGTCGATTTTTAAGGAAATGCCTTTCAAATTCTTCAGCTTGATGGAGTGTAAGGCTTCTTGGGCAGTGCCTATAGCCTCTTGTATGTGACGGTTCCGGAGAAAGGCAAATTGTTCAGCAGAGATATGCGAGGATAGAACAGGCTTAATGCGGTTAGCAATGATCTTGGCAATAATTTTATAAAGACAGTTACAGAGGGAAATAGGACGAAAGTCATTGAAGGATGAGGGGTCATCGGATTTAGGAATCAAGGCTATGAAGGTCTGGTTCATCGGTGGGTGGATGTGGCCCGTGATCCTGCTTTCCTCCACCACCGCCAAAAGGTCGTCCTTCATTAGTTCATAAAAAGCCAGATAGAACTCCACAGGCCATCCATCTGGTCCTGGACTCTTATCCTTCTTAAACCATTTAAGTGTACTTTCTAGCTCTTGATCACTGACCGGTTTACAGAGATCATCATTGTCCTCTGGCCCAACAAATCTCGGGAACTTGCCTGCAAGTCTGATGATCTCTGGAAGGTTTACAACCCTTGGGGCCGTATAAAGACCCTTGAAATGTGTAATTCCCAATCTAGTCAGCTGTTGATGTGTGGTCGCCCATCCATCTGGTTCCATTGGAAGCTGCCATATGGTGTTGGAAGCTTTTCTGCCATTAGCTATGCTGTGAAAATATTTTGTATTGCTGTCCCCTGCTTTGAGCCAAATGGCCCGGCTCTTGAGACGCCAGAGTTCCTCCCTCTCCTTCAAGATCTTCATTTTTTGTTCAATCAGTTGGCAAAGTTCAGTTTTAGCAGCCTCAGAATGGTAACCCACTCCCCTTTCATCGGTCAATCTAGTAATTTTGTCTTCCATGTCCTTCAGAACCTGTTCATCTCTGCTTCGTTTCAGTTTAGCCCAGGAAACCGACAAACTTTGGAGCTTCTTAAGCCTGTCACAGAAATCCATAGCTTTCCTCCTATCTCTCAGCGGGGGTTGTGTTGCCCAGAAGTCCGAGACCATCTTGATATAATCCGGGTCTTGAAGGTGGCCAGCAAAAAATTTAAAGGGGGAGCGCGGTTTTTGTATGTTGCCACTTATCTGAAGAAGGATGGGATGATGATCAGATAGGCCCCCATTGCTGACCCATTGTCTGTATATGGGAAACATCTGAATCAAGGCCTCATGCATCATAAATCTGTCCAGTCTCCTTCCAATAGCAGCCTCTCCAGTACGCTGATTGTGCCAGGTAGGGAGTTTCTTGTTCATGGGGATGTCCACAAGGTGATGAGCATCTAGGAGCATGGACATTTGTTCCGCAATAGGGTCGCCCTGTGACAAGTGGCCCCATGATTCCCCAGGTCCCAACGAGAAGTTAAAATCCCCTCCAATAATAGTATTCTGAGTAATATGATCCTCTGATAGGAATTTTTGCCAGAAGGAGAGCCTGTTCTGGTTGGGCCCATAAATATTGATGATTCTAATATGGGTGCCCAGATCTCCCATAATGATGTCCATACCAAGGAAGCAGCTTCCTCCCCAGGCCGAAAGAGGTCTATGTATCCTTGGATTAATGCCAATGAGTAGACCACCAGATCTTCCACTGGCGTCCAGCCCATGTAAGACCCAACCAGGGAGCATGGTAAGGAGACAATTGATAGCCAAATCAGAAGTGCAAAGGGTTTCCTGAAGGAGGATAATATCACATCGGGATTCAAGAATAAGCCGCTTAAGAGCCAAACGTTTTTTAGGGTTGGCTAATCCCCTGCAATTGAAGGAGAGGCAGATCATGGGGACACACAGGTCAGGGGCTCATTCGCTCTAAGTGCCCTTTCAATAGTAGTCTGACGACCCAATGCAACATCAGCAACTGCTGATAATTTAGCCGAAGAGATGCTGGAGGGTCTTCCGCGCTTTTGCTTGCGGTGCCGCCCGGGGGAGGACCCTAGGCCTAGGGCCTTTGGCCGCGACCGGGACCTCAGGAGATAATGGTGAGCACCAGATTCCAACGGGGAGGGAGGGGAGTCAGGGCCTGCTGGCTCCGGGTTTTGGGAAGGAGGAGTGGTCGAGAATGTGGGAGGGGGCGGGGCAATGGGACATGAGATGGAGGGGAGGGAGACATTCTCAACAAGGGAGGTTCTGAAATCAGAGAGTTTAAAGGAAAGCAAATCATCTGAAAATAAAGGATGACATACAGGAAAGGAAATATTACCCGAATGTGAAGATGCAGCTTCCTTCTGCTTTGGAGCGGCTTCAGCAGTCTTTGAACGGGTACGCGGCGGCTCTGATGAAGGTACTGCCATCTTACGGGAGTTCCTTTTCTTTCCACTGTCGCCTGCCTTATTGATAGGAATCTCCGGTTGAGTCGGGCCACCTTCAGTAGTATTATTAGCTTCGGCATTTTGATTTGCAGGAGGCTGCTGTCTAGGACCTTTAGAATTCTCCTTAGCCACCCCTGTAACCAATGGGCAGTCCTTGTAGAGATGACCAATTTTATGGCATCTGCGGCATCGAAAGGGCACGCCTTCATAATCCAGAATCTGCTTTCGGGTGACATGATTGTGATACAGGTCAATTTTCTCCTCCAGCCCCGGTTTGGTATCCATGTGCACCAAGATACGAGCCATAGATCTATTTCCCGTCTTCTCATAAGAACGATCATGTTCCAAGTACGTGCCAAGAGCGTCCCCAATTCGTTTGAAAGCATATGGACTCCAGAATTGCCATGGCAGGCCAGGCAAACGCACCCAGATGGGGCCAGCCCCCAATTGTTCACGTTCAGGGTCAAATAAAGGATCCCAGCGCTTGAGCATAACAGGCATAAGCTCTATATGCCAAAATTGTGAAAGAATCCACTGGGCATACTCAGGACAGCAGAAATGCAAGGCGAACCATCCTCTGGTGAGAACCATAACCTCCGGAAGTTCCTTTAGTAGGGGTCCCCAAATCTCTTCTACCCACATCTTGAGTCTCTCCGCCGTATATGTGCGTCCGCGTACCCTACCGACCAGAACCTTGCGAGAAGCGTCCATAATATCAGGCAACGGAGCTTCAGGCCCAAAGTGAACCCTGAAACCGGAGTCAAGAGCTCGTAGACACCTTCCTTTCGTAACCTTCTCCGAGCGCTTGCCAGAAAGGGACTCCCTGAGTAATTTGAGACACGGGTCCGTGGAGCTATGTTGAGCTGAGCCCACCGAACGCGCTGGAATCGGCGTCGTGAAACAGCCAGACCGAATAGGAGAACGAGGATCCGAGGAGCCGGTGCCCTGCAGAAAAGGGCCGGAGGAGGGGGGGGGCATTCGTTGGCCCAGCGGCATAAATGAGACCGAGGGGGAATGGGAACTAGATGGGGGGGGTGGCGGAGGGGGCGGGAGGAGGGGGGTCTGGTAATGCTGTTGAAGAGGAGCGTCCAGTGATGGCGACGCTTGAAGGCAAGTACCCAGAATCTGTAGAGTCGCCGGGGATAGGGGCGGGGTGTCAAGTGGTGCGGCGTCCGGGATGGGATATACCGGCGATTTTTCTTTTCCTTTAATCGACTGGTGCGGAGGCCGTGAAGAAGAGCCGGTCAAAAACCCAAGCGCAACGCTCCTCGGAATCATCGGCTGACTGTTGGTATGTGCCCATATTTCTTGGTTCGGCATGGGGTCCTCCCCATAATCAACTATGTCCTCTTCAACCATTCTTACTGTCGGTGAAAGCGCCTGTGGAAGGTTCGAACCCGGGGCCGTCGGAAGCGGAACGGAGGTCAGCGCAGGAAAGGCCAAAACGGGGGGGACCTCAGGGGGGGTAAACCAAAACAATGCCCGTGACCAAGTGCCAAACCGCGGGAGAGGTGAAGACGGTCGGTTGACAGGTGGTCAGCCCTGACCATATGCAGAGGGCCCAGGTGGGGGAATTCGATGCCCCCAGGTGCCTGTCACCATGTGAGCTGCAAGAACCCGGTCCAAAACCAGAGCAACCTAACTAGGGTTCCGCCATCGCCGCCTAAACACCCACTAGTTGCAATGTGGTCATGTATGTTTCCTCAAACTTATTCATATGACTCAACCACAAGATTCCATGTTATTTAATATGTATATGGAGTTACAATTTAAATTATTGCAAGCCAAATTGTTGTCGTTGTAATTATTATTTTGATCTAAATGTTATTTTCCTTTGTGGTGTAATGTGATGGTGGAGAAGGACAACAACATAATCTATAGCTCCAATAACTCATTGGACAAGGATGAAAAGAGGGAGCTCAACAAAAAAAATGGAAGTGTTATGGAATGAACAAGAGTATAACAATGTGTCTTCCTTCGGTGATCCCCATACGAGATTCAATTCATACTTGGATAAGATCCCTATTACGCCCTTTCCTATATTTTTAGGTTGCTTCATGTAGACTTTATCTTATCTCATGTTATACTACGTCAAATAAAGTCTACTTTCAAGATTCATTCATTTTTGTTCATTGGTACTTGACCCAAAATAGTTAACATGTGGGGACTCACTATCCTTTATTTCTTCAATTAGTGATAAGAGTTGGATACATCGGATATGAGCTAAATTAAACTACAGTTGTCTCTCTCTTGATTACGATGATGATGAAGTTTCTAATGCTAAAATCATACCATCATCTTGTATATAGAGTACAAACAACAAGTGTTGCTTCTCTTAATGAGGACACAGAGGAATGAAGGTTCTCTCTTTATCCATGGAATTTTATAATGTTATTATCAATCAAACGTGGATGAAATGCTTCATATGCTAGTTAAGATAATATAATAGCATAGGGATTAGCATATAGACTTGGGAAGATGAAAACGTTACAATGGAACCCAATTTGTGACTCATTCAAAGCCACCTAAAAGATGAAGTAGGAGTTTGTCATACAAACTCACCTCTCAATTTCTAGATATGAACACGATTCATAAACACTATGAAATCATAGGGACTTCACATCGTATTTGAATTTTTTTTGTTTATTGTATATTCTTCAACTCCAATGGTGATCAATGCCTTACTTGATGCACACTAAAGACAAGCATCAAGAGTGGTAATAGGGTCCAGAGGGATAGCTAAACAATTGAGGACTACCGAGGACATTGCTAATGGATAAATAAGATAAATTTGCCATGCATTCTTGAAGGAGGATAGCTAAACAATTGAGGAACACCACACAAATTACTAACAATAATCTTGAGTGAAGAAAAATGTTGGCACCATCTAGATAAACATTATCAATTCCATAAAATTATCTAATAGTGGTTGCATTTTGGAGTATTACATAGCATTAGATTAGACATGGAAGATGCAAATTGAGGGATATTAATGGAATTAATACTTGCTTAGAGCTTCATCTTCCAATGAAAATAAATGCAACATTATACATGGACTAAACACATATTATGTGAAATCAAATTTATGTATGACAAATATGGTCACACAGGAGGACCTATTTAGTCACATCAACGAGTTTAAGCAAATTAAAAAATTGGAATTTGATTCTCAAATTTTAAAAAACTATTTTTGTCTTTTAGACAAAGTCAAATTAATAATGCTATAAAATAAAACACTAGAAATGCCACTTAATTAATATAAATTTACATGTAAATGATTATTATAGTCCTTGCTTTGGAAGGGACTAAAAACGTTGCAGTTGACAAGGGAATATGGATAAAGAGGAGGAAAAAGGTGATAAACAAGGGTTTCAAATGAAGTGTTTATGCACCAATGGCAACACTCTTTGTAGCTCCAAGTTAGTTGTAACACTAGAGCCTATATAACCTTAGGGCACATCCATTAGGGTCCTAAAATGTTTAAGGTAACAACTCATCTCAAGTTGTGATTCAATGCAGAGACTCAAAGGGTGAGGTTGCTCCAAATTCTCTTGATATCATTCTTCTACCCTCGCAAAAGGATGGGATATATGTATTCAAGTTTATAGCAATTTGAAAAGGATCATCAAACCACAATAGAGCACTATAATCCATTATGTCAATGAGAAAAAGGTATCACATCATTTTATTCATTTTTGGATCGGAAACAAATAGTTCAATTAGTGAAGTAAAGATTAACATATATCCATAAATGTTGCTTCTATTTTTATTTTGAAAATTCTACGATGAGATTGATGGCCCAAAGAGGGGTTGTGGTTGTATGGGGATTCTGGATTGATTTTGATGTCATATAAGGAGCATCTAAACTCAAATTTCAACTTGAAAGAACCCCAAATTTCAATAAGCGCATCTTTTAGGTTTCCAGGTTTCCTAGCCATAATAGACATCTTAGGTTCCTTTTCATAAAAAGTTCAAGAAACCCTAAATCTAGTTTTGGTTTTGATTTATACAAAAGACAATCCCTCAAATCAAAACTACCTTAATGTGTGGTGGGTGGTGAGCTTGAATGGACTCAACCCCTTAACTAAGAATAAAAAACTTCTATTATATATATTTTTCCATGAAACTACACATTTTAAAAGGTTAGAAGTCAAGCAAAGAAAGTGTGAGTGCTATTTAGATTGGAATTTGAAAAACCTTCCACCCATTCAAGATTATGGTTTTAACCACATAAACAACATTTTTGAGGAATTTTTTTTAATGGGTATTTATAAATATGAATTGTATTTGATGGGTAAAATACCCCATATTACAGCATTGAGCACCATGGCTAACATTGCAAGGCCTAATGCAAAAGGAGCCTCTCAAGTTGATCACTAGCACAATCCTACAAATTCAACTTTCCAGAACTTATCTTCTCAAGTGACATTTTAGAGTTGGTGCTCCAATTTTGAGAATAAATCCAATGAAGAACCCAACATTCCTAAGTATAAACAAAGGGACATTGAAGTAGGGTATACACCCCTATAGGTCAATGCACCACATATCAACTTCCTAGAAGAGCTATATATAACCATTTCAAGTAAGAATATTCTAAACATTCTATGTTTTTGCACTTTATCAAGCATATGTTTTCTAGTGAGTTTTCCCTGAAATCTGACCAAAAAAAGTTGGAATATCAGTTGTTAAATTTGTATAGATAGATTTCCCTAGGGTCTTCCATGGTTTTGAATCCATTTACACATTTCAAAGAAGGGAAAATAACAATCTCACTAAAATTTGTATCATTGAATTCTCACACACAAAAAACATATATTATTCACCTTTTAAATATATTATTTTCCCAACAACCACTAGAGGGAAAAGGCATTGTAGCTTTTGATATTGGTGGTGCTGATGACTTAAATGTAGATACACTACAAGTGAATCCACAATGAACAGTTAAAAATTGGCAAATGAATGAACTTAACTTTTATCAAGAGAAGTGTCTAGTCAATTTAACGTCTTAAATTGCTCTACATAAATTATCAATCCGGGTATCGTAAACTGATGAAGTGTGGTGCACCATATGTGCTTAGTTAACCTTTTTCTTACTTCGTTGTTTTATAGTTTGTGTTTTGTTTTGGGGTTTTGTTCTTGTCGATCTCCTAAAGTGTCTAATGCAAATGGAAATCCTATTCCTAAGTCTCTAGAAGGCAAGTATGGATACAGATTCTAAGACAATTATGTCATCTATAATGATTTCCAGAACTTAACACTTCAGAAGGTCTTAGAATGTACTAGTGATGACAGTAATGCTTGAACAAGAATGGAAAATGTGCTGCTATTTAAAACAAGTAAATAATGAACTATTGATCATGAAACTATTATCTCTGCTACTGTCTAAATACAGAAAAGTGATTTAAGCTACTGCACTCAAAGAAATAAAAAATTGCAAGGAAAGTAAAACTAAAATCAAATTACACATTCATGATTCGATCCCTCGCCAGTAGTCCAGCTATGGCTTTCGGAGGTAATCATCAATGTCATGAGCAATTTGATATCTAATTGCAGAAAAGTAAAACTAAAATCAAATTACACATCCATAATTCAATCCCTCGCCAGTAGTCCAGCTATGGCTTTCAGAGGTAACTGTCAATGATATGAGCAATTTAATATCTAATTGCAGAAAAGTAAAACTAAAATCAAATTACACATCCATGATTCAATCCCTCGCCAGTAGTCCAGCTATGGCTTTCGGAGGTAACTGTCAATGATATGAGCAATTTAATATCTATTTGCAGAAAAGTAAAACTAAAATCAAATTACACATTCATGATTCAATCCCTCGCCAGTAGTCCAGCTATGGCTTTCGGAGGTAACTGTCAATGATATGAGCAAGTTGATTTCTAAACTAACTAACAAAGCAAGTAAAGAAGACTGAAATCAAAACAGAACTGGAATTAAAAAAAACTAAGAAAAGCAAAGTCAGCAGAGAGGTTAATCTCATGTCACTAGTTGATGCAAAAACATGTAAAGAAAAACTAATCTACAATCAACCGATTGAACACACTTACATGAATTAAAATTGCATGAATGGAAAATCTAATCTATCAAACTTGAAAGCAATCAAATGACATAATGAAATAAAAGAAAAATTACAAAATGAAATCTACTCTACCTTACATTCTAATATGCTCCATGACATCTACTTCACATCTCCTTCCATGTTGAGAACATCAAAGCTTTATTCAAATTCTTCAAAATTACAAAGTACAACAAAGCTCTCCAAAGCTTTCAAAAGCCATCTCACAAGCTAACAAGCTTAAGAAATAACAAACTAATACTTAAAAACTAAACAATGAAGGAGAGAGATCTCCTATTTATACAAAAAGATGAGAAGTCATCTCATTAATGAGAGTCCATGAATCTTTCCCTCTACCTCTAGAGTCCTAATCAAAATAGGAACTGATAAGACACATGTCTTCTTAGAGTTACAATATAATTAGGAGATGTGACACATATCATCATGATCCCATGATTCTTTCCACTCAAATTCGAATTTGGCCTTAGAGTGCCACATAAGGGTCTTCTAGAAGCCTCCTTTCAACCTACACATGTCAACAATCTCAACCCATTTGTTAGGTATAAGCATATGCACATTATTTTCTAATTTTTAACCACAAATTCACTTAAAAAGCTTAGAATTAATAAAGTTTGAAAAAACGTAAATGTGGCCTAATGATAATGAAAGTGGGATGAACGTGGTGACATAGTAGTGAAATGGAGGTGATATAATGGACATAATAGTGAAAGTGTAATGGAAATGAATGACATTTTCAAGACTCAATAAGAAGACACAACTATGTCTCAAGGAGTGGCCTTGTCCCTAAACCTTAACATGAGGTTTTATGGTCGCTTCATCTTTGGGATGACTCATGTGATTTGGATTGAGAATTTGTGGTACATTATATTAGGGTGTCAAGCTATATATTATCTTTAGTTCATTCTCCATCCCCTCGTTGGTTCATATTCCTATCACAAATTCATTAACCTTTCATACCCTAGGGTGGGGTTGGTTAGCTTTCCATTTTCAAGCCAACATTGATGTTGCAATCTTTTTGAAGTCTTATTTGTACTAGGGTGTAGTGATGTTATTTCTAAGAAATGGGAGCCAAAGTTACATCCTCGCTAAAAGGGGATCTTTTGCATTCAATCTCAATCAAGGTCCTTATCTATAACTCAGGTTTTTGATAGTGGAGACCATCAAGGCCATAGAAGATAACCTCTAGACTTTTAGCATTAGAGAAAATTTGAGGTTTAAAATAGGCCTCAAAACAAAAACGTACAACCAAAATCAACTTTATAAGAACTAATAGGATTCAAGATGATGATGTCAACCAAGGGGGATGATTCACTTTTCTTGGAGTAAAAAAGTACAAATACAAAAAATAAAAATAAACAACTCGTATGTTCAACTTATCTACCTATGATTTTATTCAAATTTCGAGCGAAACACTCGTTGGATGCAAAATTTAAATCTTCATCCAATAAGTACCCATGTTGCATACTTTCGATAAACCCTGATATAAATTGAAATAAATTAAAAACGTGACATAAGTTGAAAACACAAGTTGAAAAATAGTTTTATTTTTTTATTTTTTTCTCTGTAAAATTTGATGATATAATCTAATCTTATTTTATTATTTCCACTATTATTTTATAATATTCCTTAAGAGACCCATCTTAAACCTCAAATTTTCTCTAATGCAAAATAGGTGATGAGTTTAGCTCTAGAATCTTACATTTTGTTGCTCGGGTTCAAGTCGAATTGCACTCCTTAAGAGGCCCATCTTAAACCTCATATTCTATAATGCAAAATAGGTGATGAGTTTAACTCTAGAATCTCACATTTTGTTGCTCGAATTCAAGTAGAATTACACTTTAAAGATAAGCTACCACAAAATAGTGCATTGGTAGTGGATTGCATAGGGATTCCCTTCCAATGTGTCCACTACCATATCTTTGGGCATGTAGTTAGTGATTGCACATTAAAGTTTCATCCTACATTCATTCATGAAGGTACTTCTAATGGATTCAATACCATATCAACTGGTATTCCATTTTGCAAATAGGGCATATCTTGTTTGGGAAAAACTATTGAAATAATACCTTTATCACCATGCCTTCCATCTACTTTATCACCCACTTGTGCCTTACACTAGAGAAAAAGAGCTTGTGAACAAAATGGACATACAAGGTTTGGCCTAACATAGTTTTCTCAAAAGATGAGGATGGTAAAGCCGCTACATTTTGTAAAAGGGGAAAAGGTCTTAAGAAGAGGTTTGTGTAGAAATGGTTTTAGGGGGATAAAGTTATAGAGAAAGTTGTTATTTCAATGGAAGTGGGTGATCAACCAAAACCTATTCAACATAAATGGTAAAGCAAATCATTCAACATTTGGTTTGGAGGCAGGGGATCCACCAAAACTTGATTCTTTGCCAACATTATTCTTTGCAACCAAGGTAAGTTGGCCCATGATCTTCCTCATATGTTCTTTATTGGAAATTCCATTAACTTTTATATCAAGAAGAGGGAGATTATAAGTAATGTTCAACATCAAAGATGATAGATGGAATTAACCCTATGGAGAACAAGGTAACGAATGGAGGGGCTCCTATGCCACTATGTAGAGAGTTGCTTCTAGGTAGATACAAAGATCTCAAGGAGAGAGAGGATACCCTAAAGGTTATTAAAAATGGTAGGAAAGTTGTTTTAAAGTTTGGTGATGAATGTATAAATGAAAAGAAAATTGGTCATGATTGTTTCATCTCCTTTTCAATGGGATAAGGCCATAGGAGAGGCACTTACTATAAACCGAAATTCAAGAAGCACTATAAAATCTATAGAGAAAGGGATGAAGTCTAACAAAAGAATTGTAGGTAAGATAGGGTTTTGATCATAAGTGATTAAAAGATATTTGTATATAGAGATGGGGGGATGATCATATTCTACTGGAGTGTGTTCAAGGGAGATCATTGGTGGAGTGGAACAATGTAAGGAAATGAAAGTAGTGTTGGAAGGGGTAGTGATGCTCAATGATACATTTTCATTAGTTGATCAACAATTCGAGTATTAGGTCAATGAAACATGGAAGCCACATCCCTTGGAGTCAATGAGAGATGGTTCCTACATTAAGTAGTAATTTTTTCTTATAAATGTATAACTATCATTTACAGAGCCTATTGAAAATTAATCGTTGTATCTTTCTCAAGATGATTGCCTTCTCTTGGTGTTTAAAAAATTTAATTCAATTATCCACTATATGAAGGGGGATATAAGTAAGGAGGATATGGGATTGCATCATTACTCCCCTATTGGATTGACTCAAAGATTGAGGATAAACCATCGAACCTTGAACTAGTGTAGAATTCTAATGGCCTTGTTCAGAGACTAACACTTAACAATTTGGAGGGTTATTCTTACAATCACTACTTTATATATCCTCTCATCTCTAGGAACAAGTCCATAAGGATTTTTTTTGGGAGGGCGGGGGGAGGGTTGAAGGGATGGTTGGGGGATAAGTAGGTAAAGGTGTAGGAAAGAAAATCCATGGTGGGATTAAAAAATCACACACCTCTCTAGTTCAAATTAATATTATTCAAGAAGTTAAGAAGAAAAAACAAAAAACTTTGGAAAGGGCTCATTGTTTAGTGAAGGTGCATAAACAATTATGTTGATTTTTACCTCAAAGGTTTGGGCAAACTCTCAAGGAAACTTAATTGGGAATCTCCACAACACTAATATCATTTTGATTTAAAAAACTATGGGGGAAAGTCATGAAAGAAGTGGGAATTCATAGCTTTGGATTGAATAGGGCACTCAAGAGGATTGTTCACTAGTTGGAGAATGAAATCACTTAAATTATACATTTAATGATTTTATTGTCAAGGATTGTTATTTCTCCTTGGATCTCAAGAAGGTCGTCAATATTGCTACTATAGGCCTTAAAAAGGAGAGGAAAACTTTTGAGATGATCCATGGGATTACTTGTAAAAGTTGAAACTTTTATCATAGGTGGAAATTTAAATGCTATGAATAAAAGCATTGGAAAAGGTAGCAAAATGGATTGAAAGAATTTAGCCTCCAAACCAGTTATAAATGACCTTGAAAGAATAAGGGCTTAGCTCGAGGTTTACGAAAATTCTAACCACCTTCCAATCCTCCTCCAAATAGAGAAATAAGAGTAAAAACACTTCATGTTCTTTTATTAAATGCAATGTTCAATGGTTAAAAGATGAGAGGTTTACAAATGTCAAATTTGAATGAGTGAAATTCAATCCCTCTTCAAGAAAGTCAACAAATATCCTTGTGGTGGTTAATCTCAAAAAGGTTGAATTCACTACTTCAAAATAGCCATTTGGCAAAAGATGCAAAGAATCACAATTTCTCATTTTAGCGGAAAATGATGTAAAAATGTTGACTCAAGCTTCAAGGACATTGGGGATAGTAAATTGAACATTCTACCAAATATTATGAGAAAATAACTAGAAGAAAAAGAAGTGCAATCAAGGTTAAAGCACTAGGGCTCTCCAATTAAGCCAACATGGATGAAAATACAAGACACTTCTATATGTCCCTATATTTATAAAATAATAATGAAAGCAATTGTTGTTTAGGTGAGTAAGATATTTTCAAAGATAAAAAATCAATTTGATTTCCTACATCAAGAATATTCTTTGCATATTATCAAAACTCAAATAGGTAACTCCATGTTTGTGAAGCTAAATACATCCCATGCTAATGATAGCTCCTTGTCATTCATTGTCTTAATTAGTGATTCAATATTAAGGTTTTTTTTAACCCTCTAATGCAAGGGGTGTCCTCAAACGCCTCTTTTGTCTCGAATTATAGTAGAGATTAAGCAAAATTGTTATAGAGGTAAATAACATTAGTGCACTAGCCAGTGTTAAATTGGGAAGGTATTTTTTTCAAATACACTCGTTTGTTAATGATGTTTCACTTTCTAATGACTTTAAAACCAAGTTACAAAAACTAGAGGAAATTATTGATATTGTACATCCAACAAAAAGCAATAGTGCATTAACAACGATTAATTTCTGTTTATTAATTCCTACAAGTATATTACCAAAGCTAAAGGAAATTTTTTATTTACATTATGCATCTAGAAATTAATAAGTAGAAATCTTCCACCATATTAAATGGGATCAAAGACAATGCTAGAAAATATTAAAATCTTTCCTTTCAAGGGGGTTCAAGTACCTAATATTTTATCTAAAATCAAATGATTATAGGAACACACATTAAAAGTTGATGATTGAAAAAATTAAAAAATACAAAGCAATGATATAGGTAACTCTCTTCAAATGTAAATTAACCTTGGTTCTAGCAATTCCCATGGTTTTCATCCCTAAAAAAGCTTTGAAAGCTTTGAACTTAATAAAGAGGTGTTTTAAGTGACTACATTAGTAGGAAATAAAAAAAATTCCTTAGTACAATGGAAATCATGGGCAAAACCCAAGGATGAAGACAACTTTTTAAAGATATATTTGTCTTTAGTATGCGTCCACCATTAAAAGACTCCAAAAAATTTATAACAAATAAGGGGTATAAAGGCAAGTAAAAGTATTTATTGACCCTCTCGCTACAAAAATAGAATACAAAAGAAAATAGATGCATTTAAAATAGATCCATACACCAAAAAGCATGTGTTGAATTATGTATTGGAAATGAATTATTATTTAGAGTTCCAAGTGGTTTGATTGTAGCATTGCAAAATTAAGGCATCTTCCTTTACAAACCAAACCAAAGATGATAGAAAAAGGAGAGCTAAGTTTTTCATATCCCGACTCAAGGTTGTGGGATGTTATTTTAGGTTAATGAAAGAAATGAGATTAAAGTGAAAAAAAAGAGATCTAAATTTTTTTATGGTTGTGGGATGTTATTTTAGGTTAATGAGAGAAATGAGATTAAAGTGAAAAAAAGAGATCTAAATTTTTCATACCCCAATTCAAGGTTGTGGGATGTTATTTTAGGTTAATAAAAGAAATGAGATTAAGAAACTTTAATCTGATATAAGAATAATCTTATAATAGGTGAATATCCCCTCACACTAAGATACAAAATTCATTGTGAATATGATAATTATGATGAGAAGGATTGAAGGTAGAAATCCCCATGGAAGGTGAACACTATTAAAAAACATATATGCGTTGACAAAAATGCTTTAATGGGACTTGGACTTAAAAAAAAATAGAAAGTTGACAAAAATGTTTCAAGGGAACTTGGACTTAAAAAAATAGAAAGATGGAAACATTAAAGTTCCTTTGTTTTTTTGTGACTATAAGGAAATAATTCGAATAATCAGTTTGGCCTTCCTATTTATAAATATATAAATACGATTTTAAGACAAATTATTCATGGTAATTCTTTATAATTCAAATAATCAGTTTGCCTTCCTATAAACATTAAAGCTCATTTGTTTTTTGTGACTATAAGGAAATCATTCGAATAATCAGTTTGGCCTTCGTATCTATAAATATATAAATAGGATTTTATGACAGATTATTCATGGTAATTCCTTATAATTCAAATAATCAATTTGGTCATCCTGTTTATAAATATAAACATAGGATTCCATGACAGAATAGGTTATTCATGGTAATTCCTTGTAATTCAAATAATCAGTTTGGCCTTCCTATTTATAAATATAAACATAGGATTTAGTGAAGGATTATTTACGATAATTATGATGATGAGTAGGTTTTATGGTGGAAATCCCCATGGAAGGTGAACCCTATTAATTAATGTTTATATGTGGTGGTTTCAAAGCCTTCAATAATGTTTCAAGGGGACTTAAAAAAATAAAGAGATGAAGTTGAAAACATTAAAGCAGGAAATAATTCGAATAATCAGTTTGGAGTTCCCTAATTTAATTAGCGAATTGCAAGAAGGTTCCATACTCGAATAATCAATCAGTTTTGGAGTTCACTAATTTAATTACAAAATTCCAAGAAATACTCACTATGTTTCAGCGCCCCGTCTTTACGACACAAACTCAAACATTTTCCTTTTTGGGGTGATTTTTGCTTTTTCTTTTTAAATGTTGATGAGAAAAGTTGAAAGGATTTCCCCATGTTCAAAATAAAACCCTTTATTTTTGTTGTTATATAAAGATCTTAGGAACTTTTGTTGGTATAATAAGATCTTAGGAAATTGTTGATGAAAATAGACACCTTGTAAATTTTGTTGGTATATAAAGATGTTTGGAAATTATTGACAAAAATAGACATACTTGTTGATGAAAATAAACACTAGTAAATTTTGTTGGTATATAAAAAAGTTATGAAGTTGTTGACGAAAATAAACCAGTAAAGGAATTTTGTAAAAGTAAGTTGAGAATGGAATTTTATAAAAGTAAGTTGAGAATACAACCCTTTTATTGTTTTATTAGAAATAAAACAAAACATATAAATTAATTTATTTTATTTTTGGCAAAAATTGATACTGTAAGTAGAATAAATTTCAAAAATACGTTGCAACCATATTGATCTGAAAATTGCGAAAAAAATATCGTTCTCTTCATTTGGCAAGTTTGAAAATGAGTCTTTAACAACTTATGTTTATTAGAAGTTCTTTCAAGCACAAATTCGTTATTGTGTGTACGTTAATCCATAAAGAACACAACACAAATAAGTATGCAAATATCACGAACAACGACATGAAGTTGGTGACAGAGTTCACCCCTACTGGGCTACGTCTCTGGGCCCTGCTCAAAACGCTAAGCTGCTCATATTTCAATATTTTAAAAAAAAAGGTACATCAATTTGTTGTTTACAATTGTGGCTATTTCCCCTGCAAGGAAATGTTATCCTACAAAGAACTCTCACAATATCACTTGACAATCTGCAATCAACATGTCATCTACAACAAAACAAAGAGTCTTCTGCAAGGACTCTAAACCTCAACTGAAATTGAGCAATCATGCATCAACAATACATCATTCAATTACCTGTCTCAACTTGACTTGGAGAGACAACGGTTCATGTACTGAATTATGAAGAATCAACTACTTCAACGGTTGAATAGGCTCTGTCGATGAGTCTGGAGCGCGCACAATAACCCTTGTTTCAGTTCTTCAAGCGCCCAATTTGAACTCCGAATGACTTCGAAACACCAATTACAAAATGAGCTTATAACATGCCTCACCCCATCAACTTAGAGTTGCACTCCTCACAACTCCCTTCTTTTCTCGTTCCGATGGCGTAATGGGTCCACACCTTCTAGCTCAGAAAGTTAGACTTCAACCTAGAATGGCTTGTCCCTACTTTTTTTTTTTCAAATCGCTTGCTGACCACCTTTTATAAGGCTTTCGAACTATAAGTTTGGAGTTTGTTACAACTATATTGCAAACATAGGAAATGGTGGAATGCATCGCATATCCAAAGTTTGTACAACATATCGGATTAACAAATCCACACCATATTTAAATATGGTTTTAATGTATTAAGGTTTAACATAGCATATAATTAAAAAACCTCTGCGCTTTTGCATATAGTATAGTGTTACAAATCCAAACATTATTGGACCGCAACATATAGTCGACCCATGTTATAACTTTGGAAGGTTGCATGTTGTAGACCCATTGGACCAACGACATTAAATGAACGGACCCACACCATATTCGATGCCACCGTGCCATATCAACACTGCAGCGAGTTGGAGGTTGGTAACCTCGTGCCATACCTCCATTGCCACCTCAACACCCTCTGCGCTGATGGTTGTTGTTAACTCCACCGGATGGAAGGTTGGAACACGTGACACATCACCTTTTGCATTGGCTCAGTTGATCTGGCAGTTATGTGCCCCGACCCGTGGCATATTGTAAGGACCTGCAATCCTTATGTGCACGCTCCGGCTTGAAGTGCGACGCGTAGAGGAGTGAGCCTTGACTTAGCATGTGAAGACATCATGTTATAATGAAGTGCAGGAGGAGGGCGAGCTGTTTATAGGCGTGGGAGCGTGGAGGAGCACCCACGGGCCAACCAACGAACATGACAAGCCGACCGATGGTTGCAAGTGTTTGATAGGAGGCTGACTTAAGTTTAGATGCATATTGCGTGAAGGTTGAAGGCGTAGGCAGGTCGGCTGGGCAGCCACGACCTTGCCTACCGCCCATATATATTGGGAAAGCGTTGGAGCTCATTTCATCCAATCTATCATCACTCACACAACAACGAACTTCGCTCATGTAAAGGAGAGTGCACAGAACAAGGTGTGGACGCAACAAAGAGGTAGAGGCGCAGTTTGGAGATGCGCCCATTCTTGGGCAAAGCTACATGGAAGTAAAGCGCATATCTGGGTTTTGGGTGAAGGGCACGGGCAGGGTCGCCCGCCGGTTGGAGAAAGGCATGCACGGTGTGTGTGGTGCCCAGGTGATGTGTAGGAGCGCCCAACAGTGAAACGTTGGAGAGCGCCCAGTTTGTGCGACGACTTGGCACGGGTTCTTGGGTGACTCGGGTGAGCGCCCACCCGTCGTGCAAGTGTGCATGGTGACTTGGTGAAGTGTTGAGATTGTGGACAAAGGTGTGTCTCGGGTGGAGGCGCCCGTATGTGGCGACTTGGAGGCGCGCCCAAGTTGGGCAAAAAACACGATCGTGTGACGAGGTGAACGAAGGGTTGGTGAGTCGTGCGGCGACCGTGCGGAGGCGCCGACGAGCTAGGCAATCGAGTTTGCCGAAGTTGAAAATTGGCTAAGTGTAAATTTGGGGTTTCCCAAGATTTAACTTGTAAAGCTTTGTAACATTGAAGATTGTATAATATATTGATTTGGGCAGACTCATATTGTAGGGAGTTGCCCCTCCCTTTATATTGTTGTGCATTTCTCTTGTATAATGCTGTTTATGTGAATGTTATGGGCTTTCACTTGTATAAAGGAACACATTAATAATACTTGGTAACGAAAATAAAACTAAGTATGGAATGTTAGGTGTAGTCTACAATCGTAAGTATTGGTGAAAAGAAAACGATTGGTAGTGCCGCACCTCGCTATAAGCGGTTGAAAGACTATCGCAGGTGTAGGGGCGTGACAGGTGGTATCAGAGCTAGTGCCGGGGAGCTGGTGCTAGTGGACTAAATCAAGGAGCTGATTCTACGAAGACCGAAGACTTGGCAGGGAGCTCAAGTTTTGCAGGTGACAGGTGGAATATCAGGGTGATTCAGGTGAAGGGTGAAACAGGTTTAGCAGAGGTGAAGCTTTGTGCTTGGACCAAGCTGAACGACAAGGCATGGCAAGTTTGGAAGAATGCGAAGGGAAGCTCTTGCTTACCTTATACAGGTTGAAGTGGTTGAAAAAAGAGAACCCCTGGATTCCAAAGGAACTTGAAGTCTTGGAAAAAAATGTTGAAGACGAACTTCTTCAACTTGGTTGGACAATGGAGCAGGATGAAGTTGCAGATTGTGCTAATAAGGAAGAGGAAGCCGTGATGATTGAAGATGTTGCAAATGTGACAACGATGGAGGATGAACTTGCGATTGATCAAGTTGGACTAGGATCGTGGAGTTTGCATACATGGATGGATGAGGATACTCACATGGAGGAGCCCCATGATGATGAAGTAAGTATTGATACTTGTGTTTCACTTGAGCATTTGGTAGATGGACCGTATGCAGGGAAAGGCAAAATCAGTTTGCCGATGCAATGGAGGATCTTGCCATGGATGTCTATGATGAGACCTTGTATGGAAAAGCAAGGATTGTTGACTGTTGTAGGACTTGTTGGGGTTGTTTGTGGCCTTATGGTAGAAGGTACAAAGGCCTGTGACAAGGGAGGAACATGATGACCATTGCGGGTGAATGGGTCATGCTTTAGCCACATGGAGAATTGGCTAAGTGCCCGGCATGACTCATGGACAGATTGAGGAGGGCACACACTTGAGTTGCTTGGGTGGACTTCTCATGGCCGAGACCAAGAGATAGTCTTGGTGGAACCTTTAGTGTGGGAGCTATGATGGAGAGACTCATGTGATGATGATATGGTTGGGTGACCGAGTTCACTAGACCGAAGATTGCAGACTTGGATAAGGATGACCGATTGTTGTGATGGGTCTATTTGGTTGGACTACATGGGCAACTTAGTTATGGACATCAGGTTGAAGACATGGAGCATGGCAGTCTCATGCAGGGACATTGTGCAGGAGTACTTGTAGAGGTGTCACTTATGGGCATCCAATGAGGAGTGCCAAGGCAGGGATGTTGTACAGGTGGATTTGTTGATGTGACATGGAGATGGTTTATTTATGAGCCGATGGAGAGGTTGTGCATTCTTGTACAATAAGGCCATGGACTTGGATGGAGATGTGAGCAGACTATGGAGCATTCCTACTACATGGAGAGTTGAGGCATCTTGCAGAGACCTTTGGGCCGAGACTTGTATGCTTGCTGGATGTTGGTTGGGGATGGCTTATGGAGCTCATGATGACATGAGATTGTTGTGACTTTTGGGGACTTCATATATGGTGGACTTAGAGGATCTGATGCATTGAGGAGCTGAGGTCAGGTACTTTGATGCAGTATGGGATGCATACTTTCAAGTACATGTATGGGAATGGCTTGAAAGAGTGACTTGATGTGGAGGATCGGTATGAGACACTTTGGAGTGATGGAATTACAACGATGATGATGCCTTGGTGACAACACTTGGGCATGGGTTGAGCAAGACTTAACCACTTTTGACACATGGGAGCTGATTGATCTATGATCATGGGCAGCACATGGGAGATGAGACAAGTGGATACTTGTTTCTACGACAGACTTGAGGGATAGCACATTGCAGATATGATGGAGGTTGCTTCATGGATCTGGATGTGGCACATCGAGAGTCGAAGTTTGATGAGATGGTCTCTTTATATTGAGGAGGCACACATATGGATGATGATGTTGGGGTAGATGTGACTGATTTCATACAACACATTAGTACCAGACATCATGGACAACATGTTGCAGATGAGATGAGGACTACTTCATGGACCTGAGCATGGCTTACACTTATATGGAGATGGATTCTTGATCGAGTTGAGGATGTGACAGGATGTTCTGAGAAACGACTGATGGTGGCATGAGGATGTTCACTCTCATGGTTTGAGCGTGATAGTTGGATTGATCACCCGACTAGTTCAAACATGGGGTCCGGAAGTGTACAGAGATGTGTTAGCATTTGTTGGAGTATCATGGCAGCAGTTCACATGAGGATGACACATGATGAGGTTGACACGAGAGGTTGCAGGAAGCATGTAGCTTGAGATGGAGGGACCAGCCTTCCACGATGGAGAGCAGCATGTGGAGATTGCGACGAGATGGTCGATGGTCATGGATTGAGATGATTTCCGATGTATGACATACCGATGGGGTGTATACCTTGGTATGGTGATCTTGGTGACAGATGGTTGCCGGGATGAGACATGATGGAGACGGTGGTTCTACATATGTTGCAGGGATGTTTGCAGTATGTGGAGGAGTTGACATCATGGACGAGACAGATATTGATACTGGTCTTGGTGGATGGCTACCAGGATGGTATGTTGTCAAGGACGACAACGACTTCAGGTGGAGGAGAATGTAAGGACCTGCAGTCCTTATGCGCACGCTCCGGCTTGAAGTGCGACGCGTAGAGGAGCGAGCCTTGACTTAGCACGCGAAGACATCATGTTATAATGAAGTGCAGGAGGAGGGCGAGTTGTTTATAGGTGTGGGAGGGTGGAGGAGCACCCACGGGCCGACCAACGAACATGACAAGCCGACCGATGGTTGCAAGCGTTTGATAGGAGGTCGACTTAAGTTTAGATGCATATTGCGTGAAGGTTGAAGGCGTAGGCAGGTCGGCTGGGTAGCCACGACCTTGCCTACCGCCCATATATATTGGGAGAGCGTTGGAGCTCATTTCATCCAATCGATCATCACTCACACAACAACGAACTTCGCTCATGTAAAGGAGAGTGCGTAGAACAAGGTGTGGACGCAGCAAAGAGGTAGAGGCACAGTTTGGAGATGCGCCCATTCTTGGGCAAAGCCACACGGAAGTAAAGCGCATATCTGGGTTTTGGGTGAAGGGTGCGAGCAGGGTCGCCCGCTGGTTGGAGAAAGGCGTGCATGGTGTGTGTGGCACCTGGGTGATGTGTAGGAGCGCCCAACGGTGAAATGTTGGAGAGCGCCCGGTTTGTGCGACGAATTGGCATGGGTTCTTGGGTGACTCGGGTGAGTGCCCGCCCGTCGTGCAAGTGTGCATGGTGACTTGGTGAAGTGTTGAGATTGTGGACAAAGGTGTGTCTCGGGTGGAGGCGCCCGTGCGTGGCGACTTGGAGGCGCGCCCAAGTTGGGAAAACAACACGATCATGCGACGAGGTGAATGAAGGGTTGGTGAGTCGTGCAATGATCGTGCGGAGGCGCCGACGAGCTGGGAAACCGAGTTTGCCGAAGTTGAAAATTGGCTAAGTGTAAATTTGGGGTTTCCCAAGATTTAACTTGTAAAGCTTTGTAACATTGAAGATTGTATAATATATTGATTCGGGCAGACTCATATTGCAGGGAGTTGCCCCTCCCTTTATACTGTTGTGCATTTCTCTTGTATAATGTTGTTTATGTGAATGTTATGGGCTTTTGCTTGTATAAAGGAACACATTAATAATACTCGATAATGAAAATAAAACTAAGTATGGAATGTTAGGTGTAGTCTACAATCGTAAGTATTGGTGAAAAGAAAACGATTGGTAGTGCCGCACCTCACTATAAGCGGTTGAAAGACTACTGTAGGTGTAGGGGTGTGACACATATGGTTCTAAACATTCGTTTGGCGTGGTCACATTTGGTTGGAACTTTGACGATTCAGTCGCATATCCCCGTGGCAGCGTTGACTGTGTCATGTGACGAACCTACTTCGGTGGTTAAATCGATTGTCGACCCTCATGGCAATGGCTTGGAGTCCCGATGGTGAAAGAATTCAACCCGTGGCATGTGATCATACCACCCTCGTCCGCACGGTGACAAAACTGTTGTAACAAATGTTTAAACTCCGACAATTCTGCAACCGTGAAGTTACGGTCACATGAACACTTGCCCCGTGGCTCCGGCGATGTGGTATACGTTATGTGCCCATGCCAAGTTTGGAGGTTGGTAAGCATTAACTCTGCGCCGAATTTGGTGGAGGCTCTGGAACACTAATCAACATGGTCTAAGGGTTTGGTAGGGTCACCAGGTTGGTGGGCTCCACCAACCCTACCTTTACAATAAAATTTTAATATGATTTTTGCGCTAACATTTAATAAATCAAAGTCATGGTAAAGTTGTAAGGTTTTGTGATAATACAACGGAGGTCATGGGTAGAACCCCCAACCTGGACTTTGACCTGTTTGACTGCACCTGTGTTTGACTTTAACCGCTTGCCATGTGTCGAACTGTGAGATTGCCACTTGGCTTGCAAGCCCCAAATTTTTCCATGTTTGCTTTAAATTTTAACAGTGTTTTCTCCTTCATACAGAGGCCATTTTTCGAAAACAGATATACCACCCGAATTAGCACAACAAGCTCTTCGACTTGGCGCTGATTTTGCGAGCATCTGCAACTGTCAAATTTTGAGCATGTCAACAACGGTTGCTATCTATGACCATCCATGTCTTCAAACATTACATAGAAACCTTCGACTAGACTCAACACGATCCATCCTGGATCATACCTCCCAACAAAAGGACTTTTGGACCTTCCAAAGTTTACTACAATCATGAATTTATAACATTGAAGCATTAGTATAAAAACCATCTAGACACTATTACAGACTCAACTTGGCCTACTAATGCAACGACAATTCATAAACACACAATTACACATATGGCATGAAATCTGCCCAATTCCAAGTAGGAGACTTCTCTGGAGACTTACATTCTTCTTCCCCAATTTTCTTTGCTTCGTCTTGCTCTGTTGGTGTTGGTGTCGACTCACGTGGCAACATCGGACATGTGCTCTTCGAATGTCTCTTAGCTTTATTGTAGACAAACTCTTTCTCCTGAGTTTGTACTAGTCGCCTTTTTGTTGGATCTTTCCGAGCTCTACTTTGATGGTGTCAAGTCTTTGTCTGAATGCAGCAAAGTCTTTCCCAGACTTTTCTTTACCTGAAGGGTCGCGTCATCCTTCTGCTAAAGACTCTTTGTAGCATGCACCTTCTTGTTGTAAACCTTCTGCTTCTAGCATTCCTCTACACAATGCGTGTTACTCCCACAAAAAGTACATGGATATATCCTTTTAATGACTTTCAACATAAAATTTTGATTGTAAGATTCACCTTCTGAATCACTACTAGAATGATTCGTCTGCTTACCTTTCCAATCCTGAATCTTCTTTGGCATTAACTCAGGATGTAAGGACCAACATCGGTTTGCGATGTGACCTCTCTTCCCACAGTAGTCACAAGTTGACTTGTCATATCACAATCCTTCGTATTTAGGCTTTTTTTGCACTGAGATTGGCTAGAGTCTGCCTTGGCCATGTTTGTCGAGGCCTTGTCCTTGCTTATAGCCCATCTTGTTCATTAGCCTCATACCCATTACTTTGGTATGATTTTCGAACATTCCAGTCTCATGTTCCTTGGAAGCTTCGTCCTTCTCTGTCTCAAAATCATCTCCCGTAGATGTTGGTATATAAGGAAATTCCTCATAAGGTGAAGAAAATGTACTAATGGCTTCTTCCACTAACTGTGTCTTTTTTCATCTTCCTAATGAAGTGGCGAGACTTCATTTTCTCCTACAATGGATGGACTTTGAATTGAAGGACTGCTCCTCTTTCAATTCTTCTACAAGACTTCAATCTTCGCTTGCAATCTTTGTTTGTCTTCCTGCAAAGCTTGCACCATGCGTTGCAATGCAACGTGTTCTCCTGTTGATATTGTTGGTTGAACTTTTCCAGTTCTTGCATTCGAAATTGCCTCATGCTTTTTGTTATGGGCAAATTTAGTGTCTTTTCAAACAACTAACCCCTAGACCTAGTAGCAAGTCTAGAACAACAGTTAAAGTAATTCCATTGTTTTTCCTATAGCTAACAGATAAAAGAAAGAGGAGCAAAAGTACCAACCTGTATCTCTCGCTCGATCCCTCTTCCCTTTGACCGCTTTCGCCACTCCCTTCCGTACTTAACTCGCTTGAAAGGTACCTGCACACAAGCCGAGACAGAAAACCATCAAAGCATACATATTGATCTGTTAACTAAACACATTATAGAATAAAAAATACAATGTACATTTCATAACACATGAATGGGAAAAAGCATAGAACTCTTTATTCATAGAAAGGAAGATTACAACCCATGTAGATGCATGTTCAATTCAGCATCATCCTCCCAGCTTCAAACCCTTCTCTCCTCATGGAAACAACAATTTGACATGATAACATTACTCTCTCTACTAATCTCATCCAAGCAGCATTTCCTTAGCTTAAGAAGTCTCAACCTAGACTAGCCAATGAGAGCTTGGTCCTTTTATAGCTGAACAGAGGTTAGGCCGTTAATGGCCCTCATGAATGCTTTTCCATATTTGGGAAGTGGTTCCATGGAGGAAGGGATAATTAATTAAGGTTCATTCATCTCCTTCCTCATCCAAAAGCGAGCCCAATCCTTCTAGAAACCTCTAGAAGCATCCATTGGATGAGGAATCCAATGGATTTATTTGAAAAAATTGATGGATCTCGCTCATCGCAGGTAAAACAAAGGCTAGGTGCGATGCATAACACCTAGACAGTGTAGTGCATGCCATTCATTGCAGCCAGATAGAAGGCCACCTGCAATGATCTCTTTAGGGACATTTTTTGGATGAATGGTGTCATGAAACTCTTGGGAAGCAAGCATGATGTAGGTTAACTTCATTAGGGAATGAAAACAACTGAATTAGGGGTTGCTGGACCCAATGTTTTAAAACTCCGACTCCGACTCTGACTCGGCTGAGGGTCGACTTCGACTTGGTATCGACTCAGCCGGCTTGATTTCAGTGACTCGGTCATTGTAAAAAATACATTAAATATTTATTTTTTATAAAAACAAATAATTTTAAAGATTTTTATTCATGTTTCCAAACACACAACATTAGAATATAGATAGAAGACAACATATGATCAAAGTAGGCTCATGAATATATCCAGTATATCAAAATGGCACCCAGTGCACTGTCCAATACATACACGATGATGATATAGAGATCAAAACAAAAACACATAACCAAGGAGGCTAGAAATGGCCTCAACAACAAAAGTCTGTGACCAGTACTACTAGCTACTGCTAGAGTTGCCAACATCATCTGGCTCAGTGTTACTTGGGAGCGGGAGCGAAAGCGGGGAGCGAGAGCGAAAACGGGAGCGGGAACGACATTTTCAGAAGCTCCAGGTTTGGGAGTGAATCCCGGAGGAGTTCGACAACCAATGTCACTAACATCAACGTACAGAGAGGGATTGGTGCTCTTGATTAAATACGAGTTTCATACCCTAATACATGACAAAATTCAATGGAAACATTGCAATCCCCCAATCCTGAAATCCTGAAAAACTAATAAGTCTGCTGGATTTTGAATGAAATCTAAAATTCTACTTTCTCCATATGAAATCCAATGATGCTGGAACCACTCTCAAACATCCTGAGTCATTTCATGGTAATGTTAAAAATTTAAGTAAAAGGATGAAAATGAAGATTAAGGAGAATGTCACTTTTACTTTAAGAATTTAACATTACTAAGAATAGCATATCAATACTAGGGATCAGAGTCAGACAGGGAAACCTATGAGTCAGACAGGGAAGCCCAGGGAGTCCCCCCTCCCCAAAAAAAAAAGTCGTTTTTTTGGGTTCACTGGCCGCTATACATAACCCGACCGGGTTGATATGGATTCGGCCGAGCCGATTGGGTTAATACCGAGCCGGCCGAACTGGTTGAAGCGAACAAAGTTCCTTCTTAAGATTAATTACTCCAAAAGACTTGGAATATTAAATTATCCATTAAGGATATAAATATTATATTAAATGTGTGAATAAGAATAAGAATGATAATTTACAAATGAGAACGAGAGGCTTGCTTATATACCAAGCAAGTGTCTCTTCATGAAGAGTCATGTCCTATTAGACATGCTTCTTCAACCTAATTACTAACTTAACTATCTATTATTTATGATTATTATCTTTTACATTATATTTATATTATTTATATATTTTATTCGTTACATTGCCTCCTTCCTCAAAAAGCTTTGTCCTCAAAGCTTGTCGATGAAAAAGGCTTGATCTCTTTTTCGGCTTCGAAAGTCTCTCTCTCTTGGAACAATCATCTTCGTCGATACAAGCTGATATGATCTTCTTAGTGACAAACAAAATTGTCGCACTGAGAAGGGATCAGACCATCCTAGATTAATCTTCTGTATAGCATTCTGATCACTAAAACTTTGTAATGACTTGTCCTCGTAGCACTGGGTTGAGGTTACGTTACTCTTTTTTCGAACATTAGTTTGTTGTTTCGGTTCTAATTGCTTCAAATATGTAGCATAGTTGATTTGTTTGTTCTCATGATTTGGATGCCGATATGGAACCTTTTTTGTTTGATTTTTCCTTACTGGGCATGTGCCAATTTTTATATTTTCTTTCGGCGAAGATGTTGTTGAGTTGGTTATGAAACGTTCATTAGGGATGTTCATTGTTTGAACTGCAACATCCAAGCGCGTGTTTTCTTCAACTTGCTCATCTTCTTCCTGAGTTGTGACATTCACTGAATCGATATTTGTTGTTTTGTCATCTACTTGAATTCCTACATTTGATGCTTCCTTCTTGATAAGTTGTTGGACCTGGCTTTCTAATGACTTCTTATCCTTCTTAAGTTTCTTAATTTGTGTTAGCAATTTTTCGCTATGGTTTTTAAATCGAGAAACTTCTTCATTTTTGTCAACATTGATTTTGTCAATTTCTTTTTGCATATTTTGTAATACCTTTTTACCTTCTTGAGACATTACTTTTGAAATATCTAAGATATCTTCTGGTGTTACTGAATTTGGTTTTAGTGTAAAATCCTGGAACGTTATTTTCTTCTTCTTGTAAGAAAATGTTAAAAACTTTTTCTTAGTATTTAGAATAAAAGAACCTAAAGTTTCCATCCAAGGTAAACCCAAAATAATGTCCCCTTGATTGTTCCATAGGGTCTGAACTGAGAATTGTGATACAAATGTATAATCTTCAATGTTTAACGGTAAATTGGCTATGTCATATATTTTATTGCGAAAAAGGTCTAATTCTAATTTTTCAGTTATATTTGACTCTGGAATCACTAGTTGGTTTGCGATTTTAGGTGTTATATAATTTGCATCTTCTGCCGGAGAAATAGAAATAATAACATCTTTTCCTGCGAGAGTTCCTTTAATGTTAAATAACGCTTTACCATCTCTAGGTGCGGTTTCTGGGAATCTTATGGCCTTCATTTTTGTATTAGACTCTATTTTTGCTTCTTGAATATTAAATTTTTTTTTTTAATTACTTTTTTTTTAATAATTTTTTTTTCAAGAATTTATTTATTTTTTTTTTTCTATTTTTTTTTTATTATGATATATTCTCTCTCCTTTTTTTTCCCTCTCTTTTTATATAATTTCTTCTTCTTTTTTTTGGTATATATTCTTTTAATCTATAGAATATATTTCCACCTCTCTTATATAAAAATCTAATATATATATATATATATATATATATATATATATTTCAACTATTCTCTTCTTCTTCTTCTTCTTTTTTCACTCTATTGATAAAATTTTATATAACAATAATTTTTTTAATATATATAATTTTAATTTATATATATTATATAATTTTAATTTATATATATTATAAAATTATAATTATATAAAACTATATATACTTTTTTGAGACCCACTTTTCCTTTTATATGTAACTATATAAGGCTTATATAGTATTTTTTTAATTATAATAATTTTTCTTTTTTTTGAAAATTTGGATGAGTCGCGACTAATTTGGATGAGACGTGACTCTTGGTCCAGTCACAATCTTTAGATTTGAACAATTTAAATTATTTAGATCACACCTTTTTTCTCCAATGTTATCAAAATATCTTTTACTTTTAAAATACCATGAGTTGTTTTTAAAACCTCATGTAAAAAGTAATAGTAATATTTACGTTTCAAGTAAAAGCTTTTGTATCCTTGTTTTTTCTTTAACTTTTAAAATACCATGGGCTATTACCATGGGTTGTTTTTAAAACCTCCGTTAAAATGTTCTCCACGTAAAAAGTAAAACATATTCCTTTTGTTTTTTGTTTTTGTTTTTTTTTCCTTTTAACTTTTTAAAATACCATGGGTTGTTTTTAAAACTGTGGGCTTCTCCACGTAAAAAGTTTTAAATATACTTGAAAAGATTCCCGCTTATCTTTATTATGCACTTTTATCAATAAAGTAAAACCCTTATATATATATATATATATATATATATATATATATATATATATATATATATATATATATAAAGTAAAACCCTTATATATATTTTTTTGTTCGGAATATATTATTTCCTTTCCTCTTTTCTTCTTTATTCTTTATTCTTTATTATTTTTATTTTTATTTTTCTAAATAGTAGCAAATGGCCAAAGACCTAAAAAATGGAGAATCTCCCAATGTGTGGCGAAATGCTTCAATTATGACAGCAACAAGGTTGATGATAAGTTGATAGCCAAAGGCCTGGTGATCAGCCAAACGTGGCTCTGATACCACATGAAGCGAACAAAGTTCCTTCTTAAGATTAATTACTCCAAAAGACTTGGAATATTAAATTATCCATTAAGGATATAAATATTATATTAAATGTGTGAATAAGAATAAGAATGATAATTTACAAATGAGAACGAGAGGCTTGCTTATATACCAAGCAAGTGTCTCTTCATGAAGAGTCATGTCCTATTAGACATGCTTCTTCAACCTAATTACTAGCTTAACTAACTATTATTTATGATTATTATCTTTTACATTATATTTATATTATTTATATATTTTATTCGTTACACCGGTTCAATGGCCGGGTCAATTTTTTTTTTTATCGAGTTGGTTTCGAGCCGGCCGGGTTTAAAAACACTGGATGGACCCTAGTAATACAGATCTGGAAGTTGGGGTTGATGTGCCCAAATTTTCCTGTAACACTTTTACCCATTCTTGCACTTTGATGAGAACTTGCTCTGATATTGAAAATGATCTGAAAATTGCGGAGAAAGATCGTCGTCTTCACTTGGCAAGTTTGAAAATGAGTCTTCAACAACTTATGTTCATTTAAAGTTCTTTCAAGTACGAATTTGTTATTGAGTGTTCGTTAATCCATAAAGAACAGAACACAAATAATTATGCAAATATCATGAACAATGACACAAAGTTTGGTGACAGAGTTCACCCCTCCTGGGCTATGTCTCCGAGCTCTGCTCAAAAGGCTCGACCACTCATATTTCAGTATTTAAAAAAAAAGGTACATCAATTTGTTGTTTACAATTGCAGCTATTTCCCCTACAAGGAAATTTTCTCCTACAGAGAACTCTCACAATATCACTTGACAATCTACAATCAACGTGTCATCTACAACAAAATAAAGAGTCTCATGCAAGGACTCTAAACCTCAACTGAAATTGAGCAATCATGCATCAACAACACATCTCAACTTGACTTGGAGAGACAACAGTCCATTTACTAAATTTTGAAGAATCAACTGCTTCAACGATCGAATAGGCTCTACCGTTGAGTCCATAGCGCACCAAAACCCTTATTTCAGTTCTTCAAACACCCAATTTGGACTTTGAATGACTTCGAAACACCAATTACAAAATGAGCTTATAACATGGCTCACACCATCAACTTAGATGTTGCGCTCCTTACAACCCACTTCTCGTTCCGATGGCGCAATGGGTCCACACCTTCTAGCTCACAAAGCTAGACTTCGACCTAGAATGGCTTGTCCTTGTTTTTTTTTTGGAATCGCTGGCTGACCTTTTATAAGGTTTTCAAATTATAAGTTTGGAATTTGTTGCAACTATATTGCAAACATAGGAAATGGTGGAATGGATCACATATCCAAAGTTTGTACAACATATCGAATTGACAAATCCGCACCATATTTAAATATGGTTTTAACGTATTAAGGTTTAACGAAGCATATAATTAAAAAACCTCCGCACTTTTGCATATAGTATAGTTTTAGAAATCCAAACATTATGGGACCACGACATATAGTCGACCCATGTTATAACTTTGGAAGGTTGCATGTTGTAAACCCATTGGACCAACGAGGCATTAACGACCCCACGCCATATCTGATGCCACCATGCCATATCAACACCGCGCCGAGTTGGAGTTTGGTAACGCCGTGCCATACCTCTGTTGCCACCTCAACACCCTCTGCGCTATTGGTTGTTGTTAACTCTGCCATATGGAAGGATGGAACCCGTTACACATCACCTTTTGCGTTGATGCGGTTGATCCAGCAGTTATGTGCCCTAACCCATGGCATATGGTTCCAAACATTCGTTTGGCGTGGTCACATTTGGTTGGAACTCCGACGGTTCGGTGGCATATCCTCGTGGCAACATTGATCGTGTCATGTGACGGACCTGCTCCAGCAGTTATACTCTCTGGTGGTTAAATGACCTATCAACCCCCGTGGCAATGGCTTGGAGTCCCAGCTGTGAAAGAATTCAACCCGTGGCATTTGACCATACCACCCTCATCCGCGCAGTGACAAAACTGTTGTAACAAATGTTTAAACTCTGACATTTCTGCAACCGTGAAGTTGCAGTCACATGAACACCTGGCCCGTGGCTTCGGCGGTGTGGTATACATTATGTGCTCGCGCCAAGTTTGGAGATTGGTAAGCATTAACTCTGCACCAAATTTGGTGGAGGCTCCGAAACAGTGATAAACATGGCAGCGCCTAACGAGCCATATATAAAGTATTAAATGCACCCGGAGATGCACGCGATATAGCTCGTTAACACGCAAAATGCAAAACTCGTCACTAAATAAAAAAAGGTATTTTGCGTGTTAACGAGCTATATTGCGTGCATCTCCGGGTGCATTTAATACTTGATATATGGCTCGTTAGGCGCTGCCGATAAACATAGTCTACAGGTTTGGCGACAAACTTTAATATGATTTTTGCGCCAACATTTAATAAATCAAAGTCATGGTAAAGAGGTAAGGTTGTCTGATAATACATCGGAGGTCGTGGATTCGACCCCACAACCTAGACTTTGACCTATTTGACTACACTTGTGTTTGACTTTGACCGCATGCCACATGTCACACTGTGAGATTGCCACTTGGCCTGCACGGCCCCAAATTTTTGCATATTTGCCTTAAATTAATTCAGGTAATGCCTTAAATTAATTCAGGTAAATGTTTTCTCTTTCATATGAAGGCCATTTTCACCTTAAATTATTTCAGGTAAATGTTTTCTCTTTTATATGAATGCTATTTTCAAAAACAGATATACCACCAGAATCAACAAGACGAGCTCTTCAACTTTGGCACTGACTCGTCTTCAACTTTGGCACTGATTTTGCGAGCATATGAGATTGTCAAATTCTAAGCATGCCAAGAATTGTTGCTATCTACGACCATCCAGGGATTCAATCATTACGTAGCAACCTTCAACTAGGCTCAACACGATTCATCTTGCATCAAATATCCTTCTATTTCTCCAAATCAAAAAAAAATTGAAAAAAGATCCAATAAAAAGAGAAACATGGCTTTATTGCATGTTCCAATATAAGAGATTTATTGCATTCTCTGATATTATAGAATTAGTTTTTTATGGCGTAAATTGATGAAGTAGTCTAAAATTCAGAAGTATGCAACAACCATATCCTTTTGTTTCTCCAAGTCAACAAAGTTGAAAATGATATAATAAAAAGATAAACATGGTTTTATTGCATTCTCCAATGTCTAAAAATTCAAGAATAGAAATTTTTTCTTCAAGAAAACCAAAACCATTTTAAATTTCGGTTTCTCAAATACCCCATGAATACTCGTAACAGTTTTAACACACAAAAAAAACAAAACACAGTAATATAGAAAATGAAAGCATTTTTGTTGGAAAAGTAAAATTCTCATCAAGTAAAGGTCATAAACCTTCATATACCAAGAGATATAAAAAAAAGTTTAGTTTTTAGTTGAGACAGTAGCATTTCATATGTTAAGTTAGGTTAAGACGAATTGGAAATATAAACTAACAAACAAATTAAATATAAGAGAAAAACATCAATGGAATTCAAGTTGTGGTCTCTGATTGAAAGACCATAAAAATATCACTCAGTACCATTTAATCTATAGTTTGGATTAGAGAAAGTCTACAGGAATAAGATGGGCATGATCACAACATTGACCTAAGTAAAAACCCCAACAAGCAGATGGGCATGGGTTTTTACTTTCGCAGAGCTTTGGTTTATAGCTTGCCACATGCAAAAGGTGCATTTAGCTTCCTATAGAGATGGCATTTAACCTTGAGGATAACTAAACACCTACAATTTGTAACTATCAGAGTAACAAGTTCCTTAGACATGATGTGCAACTATCACAACAACAAGGAACTGTAACTATCACAACGACAAGGAACTTGGACATGATGTTTAAATATCATAACAAGAAGTTCCCTGGACATGATGTGTAAATATCACAACAACAAGTTCCTAATGTGAAGTTCCTTAGAAGTGTTGGGCATTAACCTTGAAGATAACTAAATGCTTACCAAAGTAGAAGCCTCAACGAGCAGACTTTCAAATCTGTATGGGTTGGTTAACCTCGGCAGAGCTTTGGTTTATAGCTAAAAGCCACAACGAGCAAAATTTCAAATCTGTATGGGTTAGTTAAGCTCGACAGAGCTTTGTTTTATAGCTTGCCACAGATGCAAAATATGAATTTAGATTCCTATGGAGAAGGAATCAACCTTGAAGATAACTAAACTATAACTATCATAGGAAAAAGTTCCTTAGACATGATGGGCATGACTACAATATTGACCAAAGTAAAAAACTCAGCAAGCAGAAATTCAAATCTAGATGAGTTGGTTAAGCTTGGAAAAGCTTTGGTTTATAGCTTTTATGGCTTGCCACATATGAAAAAGGGTCATTTAGCTTCCTATAGAGATGGCATTAAACACCTACACATTGCAACTATCATTACGCTACGCTTCTAGACATTACGTTGCGCTTCCAGACACTATGTTGTGCTTGTGCCAGAGCAGCCCAAAACCTTCCAAACATCACCCAAACTCAATATTGAAGCTTGCAATTTGTTTTCTTGCTAGTCTAGACTTCTCTACAAGTAAGTACATCACTTCACTTACCTTTTTTCTTTAGCAAGATGGATTCAAATACAAGATTTCTTCATCTAGGGTTTTTGGTGAAATTATCATGCAATGAGTTAGGGTTAATGATTGATAGTTTAGTTTTCATATGCTAAACATGTAAATATTTCATCCTACACCTCTACACATGTTTAAAATACATTTTAAACCATTGAACCAACTACAAATCACCAAATTACTCCACCAAAAACTAAAACCTAGCTCATTCCTAGCAATTTGGGCAGTTGTCCTAGAAACTCGATTTTTTATTTCTCACAAGCACTCATTTCCTTCATTTCACCTCATTTGAGTTTCATGAGTTGCTTACAGTCCCTATCCATCTCCTAGAATTTCCCATGCCATTATTTTCACTCCACCTATCCATCATTTCATTTTTCACTCATCTCTCACAGTTTTTTCTCATTCCTGCTCCTAGGGTTTCTGTCATCATGGAAGGAGATTCTTCACCAGAAAGGAAGAAACACCATAAAGGAGGCAAAATTCTTAGATATGGACCTGCCAACTGCAATGAAATCAATACATCACCCTTCATCAAGCAATGTTTTGAAGATGTGAATTGTCTAGATTTTTGCAAAAGGGTGTGTGAAGTAGGTTTTCATGAATAGTTGATAGATTAGATTGCCACTCATTTGAAAGGGGAAAGTGTTATCATTGCTGGGGTTGAGTTCACATTTTTAGTGGTTTCTATTTCACTTGCTATAGGGATACCAGATCATGGAGAATATTGGTTTAAGGGCATGAACTTAGATCTTGAACATTACAGGTCCTTCTTGAAAACACCATACAAGGAAACCCATACACATATCATACCTTTTAGGTACTTGTTGAAGAAGTATGTTCCATTAATGAAAGTTGTTATGAACTTTTCCACATGTGAGGGAAGGTTTTCTAGATTGTATGCCTATCACATCCAGTTTCTAATGCACTTTACAGCGTAGAAACCTCTCAACCTGTGCAACTATTTGTGTACAAGCCTTGTCAAGATGTCCGAGAAGATACAGGTAAAAAACAAAGAACACTATCCTAGTCTCTTTCATCATAGTTTGATCAAGGTCGTAGTTCTCCATCAACTTGCAGAGAAAAACATGACATGGGATTCTTTCTTGGAGACAACTTTGAAATGGAATGAGTCTAATGTTTCAGTTTAACATCCATACATGCCAATACAGCAAATAGAGGTTGGATCCTCAAGCAAATCAGTGGAGGTTCCTAAAGCACCTAGACTTGAGGTGACTAGGATGTACCAAAGAGGAAAAGGACTTGTGTTTAGTTCTCATGGCGAGAAAGGGGCCAAGCCTTCTACATTAGCAAAACATGGGTCACTAGTACAAGATAAAGATTTGATTGAGCATGAGTTTGAGTTGGTGGACTTGGAAATAGAAAATGAACCCTCAAGCATGCAATAGACTATCAAAGAAAAAGACTCTCATATCAAAGAACTCATGGACAACATGGCAAGGGCAAGGTTTGTCATCTCATTCATAGAACAAGAAAACAGTGAGCTAAAAGCTAAACAACTTATCATGGAAAAGGAGCAAAGCTAAACTGTTGCAGCAAGCAGGCAAAGGGAAAAGTAGTATTGGAGATCAATGAACCTGAAGAAACTGAAAGACAAGGCAAGAAAAAGATGCCAAGAACCAAAGGGCTCAAGAAGGCATTGAAAGATGAAAAAAAACACATCTTACTGGATGAAGAATTAGAGTTGGAGGACAGAATCGCCTTAGAGGTTAATGAGAACAGGGAGTATTGGTTAGATAAGGTCAATGACCACTTGGAGAAGCTTCTGGACAAGGCCAATAGAGATAACCAGCTACTAAGGCACATGGCACATCACTACCAGACCAAAAATATGATTTGTAACATCAAGGTCAAACAACTAGAAAACAAGCTCAAAGAAACCCTAAAGGACCAAAATGAGAAGGGTAACTTAGAGATGTTTGTTGAAGCATCCATGACAGCTTAACATACCTCATTTTATAGCTCATGACCAATTTTGGAGGAATTCTGAACATTTTTGGTTTTTTGGCTATTTTGGTGCATAATTCAAAAATTTGTCCAGTCACAGAAGCGCAATGCTTTTTCCTCAGGCACTCAAATCACAAATGGTTTGCAGTTTTGGAAAGCCCATGGCATCCTCTCAAAACCCATTTCATCATATTTTCCAGAGAGGGCCCAAATTTTGAGAAAAAGAGGAAAAAGTGGTAAAAAATCAGCATTCTGCCTCTCTTTTTGAGAGGCGTTGCGCTTCTAGAGTCACCTTGAAAGAATGGATTTTTGAAGGCCTTCCCATCGATCATTTTCAAAAATTCAAGGTGTTCTGGAAACTAGACTCGAAAATCTAGTTGACCATTCTTTCAAATCTTCATTTGGACCTCAGGAAGGCACCTTAAAGTGGGCTCAAAGTCAGCATCGCGCTTCTGCAAATTTATGAGTTTTTCATTTAAATTTCATTGTGTAAATTTCATAGTTTTCGTTTTGACTTGGTCAAAGTCAAAACTCCAGATGTAATTGAAGTTAGTTCGAGGTTAGATGATGTAAGCATTAATAAATGGACATAATAGGTTGTTTTTGTGATTTAATAGGCCTCATTAAGCAAATAAAATCCAAAATAGAGTCTACAAGAAGTGTTTGTATTTGACCTTCTCACTCTCCCCTATTGGTTGAGAGAATCTTGGAATCAGTTCCACCACCTAAGAATTTGATTCCTGAGGGCGGCGAAGTGGTTCAAATGAGTCTATATGTATCATTTCTATTTCAGAGAGAAGGGTTGGACTTTTGTGGAGCAGGCTTGTATGCTTATGTTCTCTTCAGCTAATACATGAGTAGTTGCAGCTATATTTCAGGAACTCTAGATCAGTGAGTCTATGGTGTTTGTTTACTCTTTCTATCAGTTTCTAATGGATAAATCATCTCTCTTTACATGTTTTATATTCTTCCTATGAAATTCCTTGCAGTTATATAAACAAGAATCTTGAATTTAAGCTATGTTTATGTGGAATTCATACTTGTGTTTACTTTCTTCTAAAACTAATGAATTCATGCTTTTGTAGGAATTTACAGGGTAAGTTCCTCAGAAAGAACACCAAAAGGACACCGCTCACAACCAGATCTCAAATCAATACACCAGTATTTTTGACGTGGTTAAAACCCTCAAAGAGGGAAACAGTCCACGGCCTGAGCCAACGTGGCCACTTCAGGCAATTTATTAATCAAAGAATGAAAATTTACATAAGCTTTCTCTCATAGACGGATTACCCGAACAATGACCCTCCATGCGCTTTAAATAGAACTCATGGACCAATCGGGTGTCAAGCCACGGATCAAGTGTCGGTAATACCGAGGAGAGAGTGAACCGTCGGATCACTACATATCGTGACCGTCGGATTGTAAGTTACAAAATGTACAACGATAAAGAAACACACTTTACCTAACTCTATACTAGACCAAGTTGAACTTAACTATTTCCTATGTGTCGGAATATCCTAACATCCCGCCTTAAGAACAACTTGGGACAGGATTGAAGGATTTACAAATATGACACAATAGGAGAAGGAAGGAGGCACTAGAGCCTATCCCCCCTTAGTGACAACTTCCTGAACTCCAAGCATATATCGAAGTTTAGTGAACTTCGCCTCTGTGAGAGCCTTTGTGAAGATGTCTGCAACCTGATCATCTGTTGAACAATATTGGACTTCAAGAACATGGTCATGAATGAGCTTTCTGATGAAGTGCATGTGTAGTTCAATGTGTTTGCTGCGCTGATGCTAGACTGGATCTTTGCATAGCTGAATGGCACTTTGATTATCACACCAAAGTGTGGTTGGATGCTGCTGCTCAAAGCCAAACTCTGATAGGATCTGACGAAGCCACAAGGCTTCCTTACTAGCTTCCACGGCACCACGATACTCTGCTTCTGCTGACGAAAGAGAAATGGCAGCCTGTTTCTTACAAGCCCATGTAATAGGTCCTGAACCAAGAGTGAAGACATAACCGGCAGTAGACTTCCGATCATCAAGGTCACCAGCCCAATCAGAATCAGTGAAACCGACTAATAGAGGAGTTGCTTTGGCACTGTAATGAATCCCAAACTGTACTGTACCTCGAACATAACGAAGTATTCTTTTAGCTGCTTTCCAATGACTTTCACGGGGGTTTTGCATAAAACGAGCAACAAGGCCAACAACAAAGGAAAGGTCAGGATGAGTATGGGTTAAATACAAGAGTTTTCCTACAAGTTGACGGTATAAGGTAGCATCAACTTTAGGAGAAGTACAAGAGACTGAAAGTTTGACTCCAGACTGAAAGGGAGAAGGGGCTGGCTTACAGTCTTCCATGTGAAAATGACGAAGAATATCACAAGCATACTTGGACTGGGAAAGGGAAATACCCTCCTTGGATTGCAAGACTTGAAGACCGAGAAAATAGTGTAAGTGTCCTAAGTCTGTCATTTCAAATTTCTTTTTAAGGCTGGACTTCACATGGTTTATAAGGATGGGATCACTACCAGTAAGAATAAGATCATCAACATAAAGAACAAGGATGATAAGAGAGTTGCCCACTTTCTTGGTGTAGACAGTATTGTCAGAATAACACCTAGAAAAGCCAGATTCTAAAAGAAAGCTATCCATTTTGGCATACCAAGCCCGAGGAGCTTGCTTGAGACCATAAAGAGATTTCTTAAGTCGACATACAAGGCTGGAGTCTGTTTGGATGAAGCCAATGGGTTGTTCCATATAGATTTCTTCATGCAAGTCCCCATGCAAGAAGGCAGATTTAACATCCATCTGATGGACTTCCCATTTTAAAGAGGCAGCAAGGGAAAGAACAAGGCGGATAGAGTTCATTTTGGCAACAGGGGAGAAGGTTTCAGTGTAGTCAATGCCTTCAACCTGTGAAAAGCCCTAAGCAACAAGACGAGTTTTATGTTTATCAACTTTCCCATCTGGTCCATACTTGGTTCTGTAAACCCATTTACATCTAACAAGTTTGCGTCCCTTTGGTAGAGGAACAAGATCCCATGTATCATTCGCCAACAATGAATGATATTCTTCATTCATAGTTGCTTCCCAATGTGGATGGCCTGAAGCTTCTGCAAAAGTGTCAGGATCATGATTTACTGGAGCTTGAGCCAGTAAAGAAGAGGCTCTTTCAAACTGAGAACGTGTACGTCGTTGATCTGTAGGATCACTGGCAAGATCACCTGCTGCATCCCGAGTAGCACGGACCCATCGTGGAAGTTGAGGATCCTGAGAAGGTGGGGGAGGATTGTCATCCTCACTTTCATCATCTGAAGAAGAAATGTTTTCAAAAGTAGAAGAGATAGGAAGAGGTGGCACATCCGCCGGACTAGGCTCGCAGGCCGATTTATTTTCATCAAATTTTACATCTCTTCTAATGATAACATTTTTGGACTTAAATGGAATAAGTCTATAACCTTTTACATTTTCAGAATATCCAACAAAAGTACATTTCTCACTCTTAGGTTCTAAAGCTTTATGCTTTTCATCTGGAATATGGGCCCATGCTTCAATTCCAAAAACACGAAAGTGACTTACATCTGGTTTAATGGAACTCCAAGCTTCTTCTGGAGTGATATTCTTTAGAACCTTAGTAGGAGTGCGATTGATTATATAATTTGCACAATTAATTGCTTCGGCCCAAAAACTAAGACTGAGTCCTTTAGATTGCAGCATACAATTAGCCATTTCCTTTAAGGTGCGATTTTTCCTTTCAGCTACACCATTTTGTTGTGGAATGTATTGAACAGTGTGTTGCATTTGAATTCCATTTTCGGTGCAAAAGTTGATGAATGTGTTTTTAACATATTCTCCACCATTATCAGTTCTTAGCTTAAGAATTTGATGTCCAGATTGTTTTCCAACAAAGGCTTTGAAGGCCAAAAATGTGTTAAATACTTCGCTCTTGAGTTTTAAGAAGTATACCCAAGTGCGTCTAGAGAAATCATCAATAAAAGTTAAGAAATACTTGCAGCCAGAGAATGAAGCAACAGGAAGTGGACCACATAAATCATTGTGCACAAGCTGTAAAGGGGCTGAGGCGTGCCAAGAGGCACGTTTTTCAAAACTGTCACGATGATGTTTTCCGAGTACACATCCGGAACAAACACCATCTCTGCAAGATACCATAGGAAGACCTGTCACCATATTTTCTTTACATAGATGCTGAAGGGAGCGATAGTTTAAGTGACCAAATCGCTCATGCCAAAGTTTGCTCACTTCATCATTATGAGCAACAAATACTGAGGGAAGATTTGATGACCCAAAATTGTGAAACTTATACAACCTTGTGGAATCATCAGTAATACCAGTAGCTAGAATCTGTTTAGGATCTCTTAGATCCTTGATTACAACATCATGAGGTGAAAATTCAACAATTTTACCTTCACCTGAATGAGTTATCTGATATACAGATAGAAGGTTGCAGGATAAGGTTGGAACACATAATACATCATTAAACTGACCATTGTCTAGATGGACAGTTCCAGTCCCTACAACATTAAGAGATCTATCATCACCAACATATATATTTTTGGTGTTACAATCATTTAAAGAAGAAAACATGGCTTTGTTTTTGGCCATGTGATAAGAGGCTCCATAATCAATGAGCCACTCATGAGAATGAGAAGAAGAAGATACATTTAATGCATAACCAGACTGAGATGATTGACAACGACATGCAGAAAGTGCCATTCCTGAAGATGAAGTTGAAGTTGAAGTTGAAGAATGCTCCACATGGATGTTATGTTTCTTCATTGCGGCTTCCAAGGCTTCCATCTTCTTAAAGCATTTAGATTCTAAGTGGCCATCTCGATTACAAAAGTTACAATGTCTATCAGTGTTCTTCCATTTGTTTTTATTGGTCCTATCATTTTGCTGAAATGATCTTTCATTTTGAGGCTGAGTTTGCTTAGGACCCTTGTTTGGTTTAGGACCATTCTTTTTAGGATATGACTTCTTAGGATTCTTTGAATTTGGTTACTGCTGGGCGGCTAATGCTTTCTTGGAAGAGTTTCCAAGATTAAGAAGACCAAGGTGTAAGAGTTTTTCTTGTTCTCTTATTAAAGAATCACAAAAAGAGACAAAGGAAGGGGCCTTGTAGTCTTTTCCTTGACAAATGAAAACTTCCCTTGTAGAATGGAAGGTGGAAAGAAATACAGAGTAGGCTGATCCCAACTTAGTAAGGATGGAATAAATAAGGTTACTATCTTCTTTCTTAACCTTAACACCTTCCAAGAGATATCTAAGGGTCTTGAATTTGGACAAGAAATCTTCAATGCAAGAAAAATTATTAGGATCCAATGTAAGCAACTCATTTTCAAGTTGATGAGCTCTAATTTAATTTTTAATCCCAAAAACTTTAGTGATTTGTTCCAATGCTTCATGAGGAATATCAAGTTCTGCAATATGGAATCTAAGATCAGGAGAAATAGACATCCCTATCAAACCACGTGCTTGATCTTATCTATTTCCCCATTTTGCAGTCTTGTCTTCATCTTTTGGTTTCTTCTCTTGGCCTGTGGCTATTCTGTAGAGACGTTTACTTCTAAGTAAATCTTCCATGTAGGCTATCCATTGGAAGTAGTTAGTGCTGTCAAGAATGACTTGGCATGGACTTTCCATTTAAAAAAAAAAACTGAAGCTCAAGATGCTGAAAGTAAGTGTTCCAATGGATAGATCTCGAAAAATTAGGCTGTTTTAAAAAAAAATGGCTCTAAAAAAGGCTTCCGGATGAAGAAGTTATGGCTTTTTGAAAAAAATTTGTTGAAGTTGCCAGCAAAGTGCGCGAATGTGCGGGAATGAAAAAAAATGCCCCCACAAAATGGAGATTTGAACCTAAGACCTCTACTCTCTTAAAATAGCTTTGAACCAATTGAGCTATACAAAAAATTTGAGAGAGAGAGGGGGGGGGGGGGGGGGCCTTGGGTTGCGTGATTGCCTTGAGAAAGCTCTTTTTTCTTACAAAACAAAAACACAAAACCCAACACGAATATGCATAGAAAAACGAACCTTACGGCTCGAAGTTAGCTTTAGCCGGAAACTAAATATTTTTCTCAATGTTTCTGATTTTCCAAGATCACACTAAGGTGCATGGAAAAGAGCATACGCATGAGAAAAAAACTTCCTTTCTGTTTCTGATTTGCCCAGATCGCACAGAGTCACAGGGCAAAGAGCATACGCAGAAATAAAAGGTATAGATCCGGTAATAAAAAAAGGTTAAATAAACAGAAACCGAAATAACCAGAGAGAAAATAACAGTAAACTGCAGATAAACACTATATACCTCCAGATTTTAAAAATGACGCAGATAGGGCTACCGGAAACCTTTTCGCGTGAAACGAAAGGGGTTCCTCACTGGAACAGATGCTCCGAACACAACAGAGCAGTCCTCTCGGCCCGAAAGCGGTCAGAAACAGTAGATCTAGGAAACGACAGCGGCATGCAGTTCTACCGGCTTCAGATTTGGATCACCAACGGACGCGGCCCTCAAATAGCTCTGATACCATGTAGGAATTTACAGGGTAAGTTCCTCAGAAAGAACATCAAAAGGACACCACTCACAACCAGATCTCAAATCAATACACCAGTATTTTTGACGTGGTTAAAACCCTCAAAGAGGGAAACAGTCCACGGCCTGAGCCAACGTGGCCACTTCAGACAATTTATTAATCAAAGAATGAAAATTTACATAAGCTTTCTCTCATAGACAGATTACCCGAACAATGACCCTCCATGCGCTTTAAATAGAACTCATGGACCAATCGGGTGTCAAGCCATGGATCAAGTGTTGGTAATACCGAGGAGAGAGTGAACCGTCGGATCACTACATATCGTGACCGTCGGATTGTAAGTTACAAAATGTACAACGGTAAAGAAACACACTTTACCTAACTCTATACCTAACTCTATACTAGACCAAGTTGAACTTAACTATTTCCTATGTGTCGGAATATCCTAACAGCTTTCACATGCTCATTAGTTTCTTTTAGGATCACCAATCTGTGCTACATTCACAAACACTCCAATTGCACCATGACACACTGATATCTAGCCCCTATTCATACTTGTATATGCATACTTGAAGCCTAGACCTAATTACCTGCCCTAAACCCTAGTCCAACAAACCTAAAAACCCTAAATTCACAAATACTCAAAGCAAACTTATATATCTAGCCTAAAACCTTTTCTTTACAGTTATTCATTGACAAATTCTTTGAGAGATCCCTCTCTACTTTAGTAGGGCTAGCTACTGAACTGAAAGTGGTTCGAGGTTACCTCTTTCGATCTCCTCCTCAACCTAGGAAATTGTAGAGAATAATATTTTGGCGTCGTTGCCAGGGAAACGACTGATAAATCATTCCTAGGAAATATTTTAGAGCTTTCAAGAGAACTGGTTTTGTAGTTGACAGTCTCCAGTATCCAATGATAGGCAAATTTTACAAATTTCATCAATTTTAAGGTGTGAAAAATTCTGGCTCCTAAAAGACATACCGGGTCAAATTTTGACCCAAACCCACCTTTTATTGTTGAAGACCCTGAAAAACTCCTCAGAAAACTTAAGCTACCTATCACTAAAAGTGTAGTTCGAAAAATGAAAAGAACAACTCCTTTACCTAAAAATCTACTTGCTTTTGAGCAGCTTCCTTTTGATGTCAAAGTCTAAGTCTTGCATTTCTAAAGTGATATTTGAGCCTTTAAAATTTGAATCCCATTCTCATTATTCAGAATTTTTATCTGCTAAAGTTGATCATGAGTTGTGGTTGAATTTTGACAAACTTCAAAGCCTTGCTGACCAACTTCAAATCACTACTGAAAAAGCTTACATTCAGTGTCAATTTGAATACCTAACTGCTGCTTCATCCTCTACTACACCTCCAAACACATTTATTACATCTCCAAATACTTCAGTTTCACCATCTTTTCTACGACCTCCATCAGTGTCATCATCTTTACCTACACAACCCATTGTAGTACCCCAATTACCTCCAACATTCATGGCTCGATTTGCACCTCTTTTACTGCCTGGTCAACTTGCTGCTCTGCCTCAGAATTATGGCCAAAGACTCCCTATGTTTGATGGAAGTTCAGAAATCATAGCTTAGTAGCATGTTGACAAATTGGTGGATTTTATTGATCTAGAAGAAATTGATGAAGATGATGCTAAGATGAGAATCATAGCTCAGAGCTTTTCAGGAGATGTGAAGAAGTGGTTTCATAGCTTGGTTGCTAATTTTGTCAATAGCTCACAACAGTTGATTGATTTGTTCCTAGCTCGTTGGCAAGAGAAGAAGAATCCATTGTGGATATTGGCTGAGTATAACTCAATGAAAAGAAATTCAAATGAGACAGTCCAAGAATTCACAACAAGATTTAATATGGTGTACAATTATATTCCTGATGATATGAAGCCTCCACCTGGCCTAACACTTCTTCATTATCCTGATGCTTTCAACCCAGACATGGCATATCAACTCAGAGAGAGAGACCCTGCAACTCTTGAGGAAATGCAGCGAAATGCAGTAAGTGTTGAAGCTAATTTGCTTATCAAGAAGTCTAAATCAAAGCCTGAGAGGACTGAGAAGAAAGTTGTTTTTAAAGAAGAACCTTCATCATCTTCAGATGTAAAGCTTGACACTCTGATCAAAACCATGGAGAGAATGATGGATAGAATGTCCATAACTGATCGACAAGTAGAGCCTTCAGTGAGGAATCCGAACTTTCGTGGACAACAACAACAACAGTTCAGAAATAGACAAAAAGAGCAACAAAATCAAGATCCTCAATGACAAGTAAGAGCTCCATTTCAATAAAATTACACTGAATGCCAGGAAGAAGATGAACAAGAGATTGCAGAAGCAAATCACTTTTTTGAAGAAGATGAGTTGCCTACCTTTCTAACAAAAGATCAATTTTTTGAAGACTCCTTCATACCAAGTGATCAACAACTTGTATTTGCAAGTAACGATTTATGGGTTGTTCAAACAGAAGAATACCGAAGAGGATATCAGAATGCTCTTAGTCATCTGCAAAAGCAGTACAACTTGAGGAACAAAAATTTACCTATTACATTCAACCAAAAGAGGCAAAATGTACAGAAAGACACACAAAGCAAGGAAGCAGCTCCTGCAAATCAGAATAAAGAATATGAAATTGTCATACGGAGCTAGGATAAAACAAATGAGGCATCTACCAGCAATGTGAGAAAAGATAAGGAGTTTCAAAGTGAAAGTCATAAGAAGGAATCTCAAGCTAAATGGCATATTGAAAAGAAGGATATCGTTGCAAAGGAGGTAGAAAAACAATCTAATCTTTTTAGTTTGGAAAATGAAATTTCAATTCCTCTCATTGAATTAGTGAAGAGTGATAAATATAAATTTCAGATTGCAAAAATGCTTGAAGTTGACTAGATGTTAGATACAATGAATGTCGCTGATGATGAGTCAGCAGTCATTTTTGGTTCAACCTTAGAAGGAACTCTTGAAGATAGTGAAATCCCTCCTTTTTATTTTAGTCTCAAACTTCATGAATTTATCCTCCATAACACCATGTTAGAGTCCGGTGCCTCACATAATCTTATGCCTAAATTCATCATGGACAAACTAGCACTGAGTATCACCCGACCTTATCATGACCTCTAGTCTTTTGATTCGAGTAGAGTGAAATGTCTTGGCCTCATTAAAGACTTAGTAGTGTCCTTGGATCAAATTCCGGCCAAGAATGTGTTGATGGATGTAGTGGTTGCTGATATTCCTCCTAGGTTTGGTATGTTGCTTTCAAGGTCTTAGGGAGCAAAACTAAAGGGCACTCTACAGCTTGACTTTTCATATGCTACTATCCTAGTATTTGGGCATCTCTGGAAACTCTATCGGGAAAAGAAGATGAAATTCATGATCAGCAGTAAGGAAAAACCAATCAATCATCCTATACATGTTGTGCATACTGATCTTGATTCTTTCATTTTGTATAGCGATATGAATTTAGTTGATGATGAAAGTCAGCTTGTAGAAATTTCAGAAGTTCTAGGGGTTATAAGCAACATGCAGAAAGTTATCACTGTTGAAGGGAAAGGGATAGATGAAAAGTGTTTGCAGCTAGCAAACCCTCTTGAAAAGATTGTTGAGATAGTGCAAAAAATAGAGGGTCTTGAGACAACTAACCATCTTCCTAAAGATAACACAACCCAACCTGCAGAAATCCTTTTTCCGGATGAAGAAAATGGTCTTTGGACTATGGAGTTTGATAGTGCATTGGGAAGAGGAGCTGGGATTGGTGTTTGGATACATGGTCCATTACATCAGTCATGTAAAATTTCTCGCAATGTAAGAATGATTTCTTACAAGTTAGCTTTTGAATGCTCAAACAATGAGGCAGAGTATGAGGCATTGATTGTTGGCCTCAAGATTCTGAAGAAGTTGGGAGCAATGAAAATATCCGTTTATGGCGACTCTGAGTTGGTAATCAAACAAGTAGAAGGGGAATACCAAGCCAAGCATCCAAGAATGAGATCTTTTCGCAATGCCATACTTGACATCCTCAAAACTTTTACAGAATATACTTTGTCTCTTATTCCTAGAACTCAGAATGTTATAGCTGACTCTCTTGCTAATGCAGCTAGTATGGTGAAGATTCTTATTCACTCCAATCAAAAGTATTCTATCCATGTCAAACATCGCCCAGTTGTCCTTGATAATATGAGATTTTGGCAAGTGTTTTGGGATGACAAACAGATCAACAATTTTCTGCAATTGGAAGGAGAATTTCAGAATTCTCGCATTGATGATACATCCAATATGAATGATCCAGATATTCAATCAGTTGAGATTGAAATATTGCAGTTGAAGGACAACAACATTCCAAGAGGCTTGGTACCTTTGGAAGAGTTTTTTGATTGTGACGATGTTGCCAAAAATCCCACCATGGTTCCCACAGAAAAATGTGTTGAAGATGTAAACATTGGTGCAGCTCACAAGCCTAAGATGGTCAAACTATCAAAATCCTTATCTCCTGAAATGAAAAGTAATCGCATAGCTTTAATGACAAGATTTTCTAATGTATTTTCTTGGGACTATTCAGATCTGAAAGTTTATGACAAGAGTATCATTCAGCACATCATTCCGATCAACCCTGATCAAAATCCATTTCGCCATAAGCTGAGAAGGATTAATCCTAAGCTGCTACTATTAATTGAAACAGAGGTAAATAGGCTTTATAAGTCTGGTATCATAGTTCCTATTCGATTTTCTGAATGGATGTCTAATCTAGTGCCAGTAAGAAAGAAGACCGGGGAGATTCATCTTTGCATTGATTTCATAAATTTAAACAAAGTATCCCTGAAAGATAATTATCCCTTGCCAAAGATGGATCATATACTTTAGAGGGTAGTTGGGTCTTCCAGGATGTCATTGCTAGATGGATATTCCAGGTACAATCAGATTTTGGTGCATAAAGATGATCAACTGAAAACAACCTTCACAACACCATGGGGTACATTCATGTACACCAAGATGCCATTTGGATTAAAGAATGCAAGAGCGACTTTTCAGTGGGCTATGGACATAGCTTTCGCCAATGAAAAAGATGTATTTCTAGTTATTTATTTAGATGATCTCACAATATTTTCCAAGTCTAATGAAGATCATTTACATCATTTGAGAATTGTTTTTCAGAAATGCAGAAAATTTGGTATCTCACTCAACCCAAAGAAGAGTCTATTCGCCATGGATCGCATTCACATTGATCCTGCAAGAGTGCAAGCCATTCAACAATTAGATTTCCCAAGGAATAAGAAAGAAATTTAGTCTTTTAATGGGAAAATCATTTTTTTGAGAAGATTCATCCCCAATCTAGTTGAACATTTGAAAGAGATGACAGACATGTTGAAGAAGGACAGTGAGGTAAAGTGGTCTTTAGAGGCTAAGAAATCGTTTCATGCAGTAAAATTTGCATTATCCACTGCTCCTATTTTGATTAGTCCAGATTATACTTCAGATTTCATTATCTTTTCATTTGCCTCTGAGCATACATTAGCAACAGTCCTAATGCAAAAGAAAGATCAGAAAAATGAGCAGCCTATATCATTTTTCAGTTGCACTATAAGAGATGCATCACTAAGAGACAACATCATTGAGAAATATGCCTTGGCATTGGTGAAAGCTCTCAAAGATTTTCGAGTTTATATTCTGCATTCTCACACCATTGCTTATGTTCCCACAGCAGCGATGAAAGAAATTCTTGTGCAAACAAATCCTGAAGGTAGAAGGGGAAAATGGATTGCAGCCATGCTGGAGTATGATTTGGAGATAAAGCCCACAAAGCTCATCAAGGGACAAGGTTTGGCTAAGCTTATGGTTGAATCTAATCTACATGCACTAGACATCAATTTGATTGCAACACTTTCTGAAGAAGAAGAAGAAGACCCATACTTACAGGTGTCTGACATGTTCATCTCATCTCCATGGTATTCCGACATTGTTTATGTCTTGCAACATTTAAATCCTCCACCGAAATTTCCCAAAGGTAAAGCTAGATCCTTAAAGTTGAAAGCTTCAAAGTATTGTATTCTTGATGGTGTTTTATACTGGAAAGACCCTGGTGGTGTGTTGCTGAATTGTTTGGTAGAAAATGAAGCAAAGGATGTGATGAAAGATTTTCACAAAGGAGACTATGGTGGCCATCACTTCTAGAAGACTACAACAAATAAGATCTTGAGGGCTGGTTTCTATTGGCCCACTCTTTTTTCTGATGTATATAAAACAGTCATGAGCAGTGATGAATGTCATTTTCCAAGGAAAAAAAACAAAAAATTGCTATTACCCTTGCAGCCCATCTCAATTACAACACATTTTCAGCAGTGGGGTCTTGACTTCATTGGCAAGATCCATCCTTCATCATCAGCACAACATAAATAGATTTTGACAGCCACAAACTATTTTACAAAATGGATTGAGGCAATCCCAACCAAGCAAACCATTGATTCTATTATCATTCAATTTATTGAGTCTAATATCTTGTTTAGATTTGGTTGCCCGCAGAAAATAACCACTGATAATGTTGTTGCCTTCAAGTCAAAAAGGATGGTGGAATTTTGTGCTAAGTACCATATTGTATTAGGACATTCCACTGCTTATCATCCAAAAGGGAATGGTCTAGTCGAATCTTCCAACAAATCTTTGAATAACATAATCAAGAAGGTTTTAGAAGTGATCAAGAAGAACTAGCACAAAAAGCTCATTAATGCTTTATGGGCGGACAAATTCAGTACCAAGAAATCAATAGGTATGTCTCATTTCAGTTGGTGTACAAGATTGACACAGTTTTTCCTTCATCTCTTGTTGTCCCAGTCATGAAAATTTTGCAGTGATTAGACATTGAAACCAATGACATGCAAAGAAGGACAAACCAGATGATCCATCTACAACATACTAGAGAAGAAGTTCTTCAAAACACCTCTAAACTTTAGGAAAGAATAAAAAAGATTTATGATGGCAAGACCAAAGAAGACAATTTCAATTTGGGAGATGTGGTTCTTCATTGGGATGCTAGAAATGAAGAAAAAGGCAAACATGGCAAATTTGAAAACTTGTGGAAGGGCCCCTACAGAATTTATGCTTTTAAAGGGAAGAATGCTTTCCTATTGGAGGAAATGAAAGGAGAAGATTATTCAGGAGGAGTAATCAATGGTAGGCTTCTCAAGCGTTACCATGTTTGAAACAAGTTCTGAAATTTTCATCAACATTGTATATACTGGTGTGTTTTTTATGTTTCAGTATCTAAGTGGCTATCATAAGAGTTTGAAGCTCGAGGAGAAGGCCCTAAGGCTTCTTTGGTCAGCTACTGCTTTATATTTTACTTTTGCAGTCCTGTCATGTCAAATAGTCGGTCAGTTTTCAGTTTCAATTTAGTTTTTTGCATGTTCACTCCATTGCCCAATGAACAAGGCTACTTGGTCTACAGTGTTCTTGACACCTCCAAGGCGCTACCACCCCCAGCTAGAGCCAATGTTAGTGTCAATGTTGTTTGCCTGTCACCAGTGATCAAATATGTTTTTACCAAGTCTGTCGGGAGTCTCAAGGTCAAATTTTATCATGTCACTAGGTTTACAGAGTAAAATTTGGTCACTAGCTAGTTGGTCTAGGAATGATTTTATTCTTTTGAGAAAATCACACATGTTGGTCGCCTACCTCACTCAGATGAAGGTGTCATAATAAAAAGAATCTTTTCATTATATCAGTCATCATCATCACCATTCCATTCAGTCTCAGGTCTTCATTAAGTCATTAGGGTTTCAAGGTCAATCATCATCATGTGTAAATCCAGCATTAAATAAATAATGACAAGCAACTATATGACATTAGCTTGATGAATTTTCAAAAGTTCTTCATGATTTCAGTTTCAAAGGATCCAAGAGAAGAAGTTTCAGTGTTAAAAAGGTAAAAACGCAGCTCAGATTTTAGCACTCCAAAGTGACTCGATCTTGCAGCGCAGATTTCAGCACTCCAAAGTGACTCGATCTTAAAAGTGAAAAATCAGTTTTTTAAAAACGTACGAGGGGCCCATTTCTTTTCAAAAGGGAAACTAACTTGCCTATATAAATCCCAAAGCCCCCAAACGCAATTCATTTGCCTTTTATTCCCCTTTGTTCATCGAGTTCTCTCCTCCATTGGCAAGAAAAACTTGGGTTTTTATGCAAAATTAGCAAAAAAATGAAGGCGCTGCGCTTTGAGAGACTGCGCTATGCTTCTAGACACTGCATTGCGCTTGTGCCAGAGTAGCCCGAAACCTTCCAAAAATCACCCAAACTCAAAATTGAAGCTTGCAATTTGTTTTTTTGCTAATCTAGACTTCTCTACAAGTAAGTACATCACTTCACTTACCATTTTTCTTTAGCAAGATGGATTCAAATACAAGATTTCTTTATCTAGGGTTTTTGGTGAAATTATCATGCAATGAGCTAGGGTTAATGATGGCTAGTCTAGTTTTCATATGCTAAACATGTAAATCTTTCATCCTACACCTCTACACATGTTTACTCCACCAAAAACTAAACACTAGCTCATTCCTAGCAATTTGGGCAGTTGTCCTAGAAACTCTGTTTTTTATTTCTCACAAGCACTACTTTCATTCATTTCACCTCATTTGAGATTTATGAGTTGCTTAGAGTCCCTATCCATCTCCTAGAATTTCCCTTGCCATTATTTCCACTCCACCTATCCATCATTTCATTTTTCACTCATCCCTCATTGTTTTTTCTCATTCCTGTTGCTAGTGTTTTTGTCATCATGGAAGGAGATTCTTCGCCAGAAAAGAAGAAACACCATAAAAGAGGCAAAATTCTCAGATATGAACCTGCCAACTGCAATGAAATCAATACATCACCCTTCATCAAGCAGTGTTTTGAAGATGTGAATTGTTTAGATTTTTGCAAAAGGGTGTGAAGTAGGTTTTCATGAACAGTTGACAGATTGGATTGCCACTCATTTGAAAGGGGAAAGTGCTATCATTGTTGGGGTTGAGTTCACATTTTCAGTGGCTACTATTTCACTTGCTACAAGGATACCCGATCATGGAGAACACTGGTTTAAGGGCATGAATTTAGATCTTGAACATTACAGGTCCTTCTTGAAAACACCATACAAGGAAACCCATACAGATATCATACCTTTTAAGTACTTGTTGGAGAAGTATGCTCGATTAATGAAAGTTGTCATGAAAATTTTCACATATGAGGGAAGGTTTTCTAGATTGTATGCCTATCACATCCGACTTCTAATGCACTTTAGAGCTCAGAAACCTTTCAACATGTGCAACTATCTGAACTATCTGTGTAGAAGCCTTGCCAAGATGCTTGAGAAGGACAGGGGAAAAACAAAGAACATTATCCTTGATCCAGGTGGATATTGGTGGCCACCCGCTAATTCCACTTGGATCCCCTCTACTGTTTCTTACAGTTTTTTTCAGTTTCCTTAATTATAGCACAATTTACTATTTTTAGCAGTTTTTCGGGTCCTAAACTTCCGGAGCCGTTTTGAGGCCCTAAACGACGTTTTTTGGGAAATCCACCGCCAGCGATTTTTTTGATAAAAATAGTCTTTTCCATCGTAGTCCTCGGAGAGATCTTTCCAACGGGCTATCAAGCACGTCAAACGGAGATACTACGACCAATTCGCGACCCCGGGAAGTTGATGTACCAACTTACCCAAAAACGGGGCCCACACTTTGGCGTTTCATCTTCTAGGGTTAGGTTTTGGAATGTAAAGGGTTTTCCATTGTTTCTCAACAATAAATAGGCCCTCGAGCCTCATTGTAACACAATTCAAACAGTTCAGAGGCATGTAGCCGACACATCTCTTCTCAGAGATAAGCTACCATCGCCCTAGCTGGGTTATTTCTATTTGTAAGCATATTTCAGTATTCTCCATTAATGAAATGAAGTATTATTTCCGCGGCATCTCTGTTTTTATGGTTATCGCATATTATTATTTCTGTTGCATCTCTATTTTTATGGTTATCGCATCTCTGTATTTATGGTTATCTCTGTAATCTATTGCGTTCCTGCTTAAATCCGGATCAATCCTAGTCTCTTTCATCATAGTTTGATCAAAACTGTAGTTCTCCTTCAACTTACAACGAAAAACATAACATGAGATTCTTTCTTGGCGACAACGTTGAAATGGCATGAGTCTAATGTTTCAGTTCAACATCCAAACATGCCAACACAGCGAATGGAGGTTGGATCCTCAAGCAAATCAGTGGAGGTTCCTAAAGCACCTAGCCCTGAGGTGACTAGGATGTACCAAAGAGGAAAAATACTTGTGTTTACTTCTCATGGTGAAAAAGAGGCCAAGCCTTCTACATTAGCAAAACATGGGTCACCAGTAATATTTGATTAAGCATGAGTTTGAGTTGATGGACTTGGAAATAGAAAATGAACCCTCAAGCATGCAGTAGACTATCAAAGAAAAAGACTCTGAGATCAAAGAACTCATGGACAACATGGCAAGGGCAAGGTTTGTCATCTCATTCATAGAACAAGAAAATAGTTAACTAAAGGCTAAACATCTTATCATGGAAAAGGAGCAAGCTAAACTATTGCAGCAAGCAGGCAAGGGCAAAACAATATTGGAGATCAATGAATGTGAAGAAACTGAAAGACAAGGCAAGAAAAAGAGTCCAGGAACCAAATGGGTCAAGAAGCCATTAAAAGAGGAGAAAAAAAACATCTTACTGAATGAAGAATTAGAGTTTAAGGATAGAATTGCCTTAGAGGTTAATGAGAACAGGGAGTATTGGTTAGATAACGTCAATGACCACTTGGAGAAGCCTCTGGACAAAGCCAATAGAAATAACCAACTACTAAGGCACATGGCACATCACTACCAGACCAAGAATATGATTTGTAACACCAAGGTCAAACAGCTAGAAAACAAGCTCAAAGAAACACTAAAGGACCAAAATGAGAAGGATAACTTAGAAATGCTTGTTGAAACATCCATGAGGGATTAACATACCTCATTTTACAGTTCATGACCAATTTTGGAGGAATTCTGAACATTTTTTATTTTTCTGGCTATTTTGGTGCTTAATTCAAAGATTTGGCCAACTTTTTTTCAAGCACTCAAATGACAAATGGTTTGCAGTTTTGAAAAGCCCATGGCATCCTCTCAAAAACCCATTTCATCAAATTTTCCACAGAGGGTCCAAAATTTGAGAAAAGAGGAAAAAATGGTCAAAAATCAGTGTTTTGGCTTTTTATGAGGCGTTGCGATTCTGGAGTCACTTTGGGAGAATGGATTTTTGAAGGTCTTCCTATTGGTCATTTTCGAAAATTCAAGGTGTTATGGAAACTAGACTCGAAAAGCTAGTTGACCGTTCTTTTAGATGACCTCAAGAAGGGACCTTAAAGTGGGCTCAAAGTCAGAGTTGCACTTCTGCAAATTTTTTAATTTTTCATTTAAATTTCACTGTGTAAATTTTCTAATTTTCAATGACTTGGTCAAAGTCAAAACTCCTGATGTAATTGAAGTTAGTTCGAGGTTAGATGATGTAAACATGAATAAATGAACATGATAAGTTGTTTTTGTGGTTTAATAAGCCTCATTAAGGAAGTAAAATCCAAAACAAAGTTTATATCATCTCTTTTTACATGTTTTATCTTCTTCCTATGAAATTCGTCTTTACTTTCTTCTAAAGCTAATGAATTCATGCTTTCACATACTTATTAGTTTCTTTTAGGCTCACAAATCTGTGCTACTTACAAACACTCCAATTGCATCATAACACATTGATATCTAGCTCATATTCATAATTGTTTGTGCATATTTGAAGCCTAGACCTAATTACCTATCCTAAACCCTAGTCCAACAAACCTAAAACCCTAAATTCACAAATACTCAAAGCAAACTTATGTGTTTAGCGTAAAACCTTTTCGTTACAATTGTTCATTGACAAATCTTTTGAGAGATCACTCTCTGGTTCAGTAGGGCTAGCTACTGAGCTGAAAATAGTTTAAGGTTACCTCTTTCAATCTCTTCTTCAGCCTAGGAAATTGTAGAGAATAACAGTATGTTTAACTATGATAACTTGAATCTATGAATCAATAAACACGGTGTAGTCCATAGTAGAAAATAGCTAAAATAATTCCATACTACATTCAAAATATGGTTTAATAATTATTTATAATAGCTAAAATGATTCCAAACTACATTTAAAATATGGTTTAATAATTACTTATGCTTATAAATGTTCTTTTCTTCGATTGTCATATAACTCACATTTATAAAATCGAAAAAATCATAAAACAACTTTTTCTGAGATATGATTAAGAAAGCACTTGAATCAAGCATTCAAAAAAATGACTGGAAAAATTGCACCTATAACATAGGTGCAAAATAGAGTTAATTTACATACGAATGGCACAAAAAAGTTAACGATAAAAGGTGAACGAGAGAGAACTAACTCCAAAGTACAGAAAGATACAAGAATTATAGGTGCAAAATAGTTTTAATTTACATGATGGCATAAAAAATTAAGGATGAAAGGTGAACGAGACGTTATCTCTCTCGAGAACTAACTCCAAAGTGAAGAAAGATGCAGGAAAACAGCTCATTGCTGCAAAATCACTGAGAAATAGATCAAGACTAAACGTGGATCAGGCAACCAAAAAAAGGAAAAAAAAAGCAAATCCCACAATTCCAATCACAAACAATTGACTCGGACCAAAAAAAAAGCAAATCCCACAATTCCAATCACAAACAATTGACTCGGTCAAAAATAATTGATTTTTTCAGGGCGAAAAAGCACGATTATATTTATATAAGATATATAAAAAGGCCACATGTACATTCATTGAATACATAGCATATGTCTCAAAAGGATCTGGATCTGGATCAGCATAAAAAGGCCATGATCAAAAATGGGGAGACAGAGCCAAATATACAAGACTGTTCTCCCACAATCTGATGAAAACTGGAAACAGGAACCAAAATAGGATCAGCCAAAGCACTATGCTACAAAAAGATATCCAAAGAAAAACATAGGAGAAAAACTTTGAGATATGTTCCTGTGGAGACAAAAAAACAAGAAACCACATCATGATACCACAGACCTGGAAACATATAAAGCAAAAAGACAAACTAAAAGGATCTGATGATCTGCAAGAGAGAAACTAAAAGTCATAAGGATAAAAATCCTGTATGGAGCATATTTTCCTTTCAAAAAAGACCTGTAGATGCCAAAAACCAGGAGCCTCAAGAAGACCCTTCTTCGATAAAGCATCTGCCTGCTGATTTTTATCCCTGCCAAAAAGTTGAGGACTGGAGATGGTATTTTTTCCTGTGACATATTCCACCATGATTGAGGACTGGAGATGGTATTTTTTCCTGTGACATATTCCACCATGATTTTTGAATCTCCGTAAATAGAAACACCCCGAAGATTAAGAAAGAGGCAGAAGTTTAAAAGGCCAGCGAGGGCCATTGCCTCGGCTATATTGTTGGTGCCTCTTCCCATTCCAAAAAATTAGAAATTGAGTGTCCATATCTACTAAAATATGAAAACCACAGCCACATGATCCATTTTGCTCAGCGCCATTAAAATAAAAAACTCTCTTTGGCATAGATGAGCCACATGATCCATTTTGCTCGCCATCAAAAAAACTCTCTTGGCATAGACGAGAGGAACACGCTGTGAAGTTCGAAATATCAGTAAAATGTAAGTGATAGTATAAATGAATTAGTATTTTATTATGCATGTGTAATTAAAAGGAGCACAAATGAAGGACATATGGATAGAATCGAAAGAAACACTCATGTGGCATGGAAGGTCAGATTTTGTGTGTGAAAGGCAGGTGGAACAAGCTGAAGTTCGAAATATCAATAAAATGTAATTGATAGTATAAATGAAAGAAACACTCATGTGGCATGGAAGGTCAGATTTTGTGTGTGAAAGGCAGGTGGAACAAGCTGAAGTTCGAAATATCAATAAAATGTAATTGATAGTATAAATGAATTAATATTTTATCATGCATGTGTCATTAAAAAGAGCATAAAAGAAGAAAATATGGATAGAATCAAAATAAACAGCTCTAAAATCGAATATTTTAGAATTTAGATTTTGGAATAAAAATTAGAAGGCACGCGATTTAAGAAAGCTTGACCAAAATATATTTACTTAAAGCATCAAATCGCAGGTCTTAATCAACTGTTTCCAGAAAGTTTAGGGGTTTAAGTCTGCACACTAAAGGGGTTTAAATCCTGGGCTTGTACCGAAGATTGACAGGGTCCAGGCCTTGGTAGGGGTTTAAGTCTGCACACTAAAGGGGTTTAAATACTGGGCTTGTACCGAAGATTGACAGGGTCCAGGCCTTGGTAGCAGCTTAAGTGGGTGAAGCGAGTTGTCAACAGGGCGTTGGTATCGGAGAGAGATTTCGTTAATTGGTAGAGCAAAATGTTCCATACCCCCCAAGCTGTTCAAACCCTTTGACGAGGTGAGAATCACCTCATACGCAGTAAAAACATGGTGCAAACATTTAGAAGAGAGGCCCACCTGGGACCTATATTCGAAATACCCTTTTGGAATTCATTAGCGTATGTCATGAGCATGTTAAATGAACAAAACAGTCACCTAAGGTCAACCAAAACTTAAATCGAATATAAAAGGACAACAGCATATCACAATTGTTTGGCGAACCCCATGCTAAACAGCACTATAATCATAACAGTTAATCTCAAAACAAATTGAAAAAGGTTATAAAAATTATTTAAAAAAAAAAATTAGAGATGTTGTGAATGTGAATGTTATGGCCAATCCCAAGGGATCATGGCAGCAACGCTGCAAAAAATACCCAGGGCAATAGAATATAACATTCCTCTGCTCGGAGGCTTCTTCTTACCCTCCCACTACTGTAATATGCTGCCCTCACGAATGAAGAACAGCAAATGAGTAGCAGGTGGAATAATAGATGCCATCAACGACCAGAATTTACTGTATGACGTTCACGAAGGAATCTACGACATTTACAGTCGCTCCACGCCGTGAGGATGAGGAGCTCTAGCAAGAAGCATCCCATCCCCGTCACTGAATAATAAAATCTATACACAAAACACAATGAAATATCGAATTTAACCAGTAACCAACTGCACACACAAACCCTGATTCCAGTGCATTGCCAAGAGCGTGCTAACGAGAAACTAATAGAGGCGCCACAGAATTGAAATAGCAAGAATTACCCCATCCCTGTGACTTCATAATACCATTTATACACAAATAGACACTGAAATATCAACTAAATATCCAACTGCGCACAAAGACCCCGGTTCCAGTGCGTTGCCGAGGGCCTCGTACGATATACAAACAGAAGGTGCACCGCCATATAAATGCTCTGTTTCTCCCAGTGCGTTGCCGAGGGCCTCGTACGATATACAAACAGAAGGTGCACCGCCATATAAATGCTCTGTTTCTCCTCTATAAAGGGCAGAATGCTCTAGGGTTTCATTTACTACACTTGGGGTTTGAGTCTTTTATTCTATTATTTATTGGTGTGAGTTAGGTTAAGCTTTCTTGAGTTATTATTAATGTGGGTTAGGTTAAGCTTTCTTGAGTTATTATAGTGCGACCTTTTCGGCAATCTATCATATTGAATTGTTGCATGTATTATGCATTAACTATATTATAATGGTTTTTATATTATTTTTTGTTTTCACATTATTTATATTTTCAACATTTATATAATTATATGTTTATTTTTTATGTATCTTCTCCCACTTTAATAATCTTGTTAGGTTTTTTTTGGTATGTTCTCCTATTTTAATAATCTCATTTAAAAGTTAAGAATTATATAAATGTTTATTTTTTATGTATCTTCTCCCACTTTAATAATCTTGTTAGGTTTTTTTTGGTATGTTCTCCTATTTTAATAATCTTATTTAAAAGTTAAGAATTTTTTAATTAAATAAGGGTTAAAAAGAAAGGAAAAATCGTCGAAGTAGCAACACGTAGGTTTTTTTTCTAAAGCTTCTCAAAACCATATTTTCGATATTTGAGATTCCACATTATAAACGATATTATTGATTGGGATTTTATCGAAATAAATAAAAAAAATAAAAAAAATAAAACGATATTTTGCTATTCTAAACCATATTGGGATTTTATCGAAATAAAAAAAAAAAAAAAATAGAAAACGATATTTTGTTATTCTAAACCATATTATTGATTGGGATTTTATGAAAAAAAAAAAAACCCATATTTTTGATATTTGAGATTCCACATTATAAATTGATTGGGATTTTATTGAAATAAATTAAAAAACAAAATTATTAGTCCCTACTAAGGCCTTAGGATTATAGTTATAGCCATTAATTTGCTTGTTGATTACTAAAAGTTTAGTATTGACTATTAAAAATTGTTATAATGTAATTGGTCAATTTTTTAACATGTGTCCCTTATCATCCATAAAATTTGGTTAATCTCAATTTGCTAATTCTTAGGGAGATAATGGTTGACATTTTGGAATCAAAATAAAACAAATCAATAATTCAAACCTATTTTTATTAATTTGATTAATTGTAAATACAATTAATGTGGTTATGTTGAGTTAACATATCTTTAAAGAATCAAATAAAAAAACATCCTAATTAAAAAATATATATTATTTATTTAAATCAAATTAGTGGATATTACTTTTAATTAAAATTATATCGTCATGGTTGTCTCAAATCCCTTAAAATCCCTTGCAGAGGACACCCACATTTTATAGCCCTTGCTGAACAAGGGGCATGGTTGTGTGGGTCACAGTCACACAAACAAACATGAAAAACGCAATTTTGGATTCATTCCTTCGCATGCAAGCATGAACCACCAGACCACCTGACACATACATGAGATAAAGAGAAGGCCAAGGGTGGAGCCGAAGTGGAGTTGAAGCTTGGGAGGTTTTGGAGCTGACAATGGTATGGTAGCTTGAGGTTGTGATTGCTCCAGGGGTGGACGTTGAGGTAACGGAAGCTTGTTCACTTACAGCCTAATTTTGATGTATGTGAGCAGTTATATTTCCGTTTCAAATATTTCTACTAGTATGGTCGAATAGTTTGGCATGAACATGTGATGCACTAGTTCGTTTCTTTTTCTTTTTTTTGGACATAACACTTGTTAGGTTGTTATCTTCTCCACCCCACACTTTGGCTTTGGTCACTGGTTTTTTTTTGATATTTGTTTGTCTCCCATTCTCCCCCTCTCTAGTGGTTCCATCTGCGTCCTTATTACTTGAGGTTGACTAGTTATTGCGGTCTCTCCACTCCCTAGAGATGTTTAACATCCGAGATTTTTCACATAGTTGTCATATTTCTCATTGCCATATATATCCTATACTGTATCATTTGTGATCAATTGAGCTTATTACGACGGAGACCACATGCCTCTGTGGGTTGACATTCTTAAGATTGTTTGTCCCTCATCGAACCGAGAACATGGATCCTGTATAGAGACCACAAATTACTCAACTCCCTGGAGGAGGTGGATTGACACTTTCATCATTTCCTGACCCTGTAAAAACTTTGGTGTCAGATGCTGCAATAGATGGACATGCTTGGGACGATGTTATTGTTGTTGTTGTTGTTGCGCAGGATGATCTCTCCATTGACATACCCTGTTACATTTTTTATTTCTTCATGTATTTTCTGCAACTGAATTGCAAAGGTGGCACACTATTTCTGGTGGACTTACTGGATTTCTCTCACTACACACTTTTCAGATCAATTCAAAATATTTTGCAGTTGCTTGTTCGAGTGGTTGACGCTAACATATAACGAGGCAACATTATTTCGGTTATTTATGCTCTGCAAACTTTAGTCATTTCATTCTGATTGTCAGACATTCATTTCAATTGTCAAACATTCATTCTAATTGTCGGACATCCCTTCTGATCAGGGGTTGGTATTTTGGGAAGTTTCCTTCTATTTACATTAATTTTCCAAATTGGGATGTGGATCAATAGCGGGGTGGTTGGGGTTTTTTTGTGTCGTGGGTGCTACATGTTGCATATCCTCACTGGTGATGGGACTTGAGTCCTTTGGACTTCCTCCCGTATATATTCTTTAATTTCAACACTGGCCCTTCTAACTTCCACCTGTCATGGCTGGCGTCTTCTCCCTTATCTACCTTACCTACCCCTGCCACCCATATTTTCCTACCTACTCTGACCCTTCGAGTTGGACCAATCATATGACGCCTATTGTTTTCCTATTAGGGGTCTATGGACCTATCAGATCTTTTCAGATCTGACACCTCAAAACACGAGGCTTTCATTCGCGCCACCCTAGAGGCTGAGATGGCACATCCACCTGGCCCTACACTTGCCCCACGACCTTCTCTACGATAAGCACATTTCACTGTTGCATGCCATGCAACTATGGTTTTACCAGAAACGTAGACTACACTTTCACACTTTCCTGCGGGGGACTATCCAAGTGTCACACATGCGGATCCTCCACATCTTACACATCCCCACGCCTCCTCTCGTGGCCCTAAGACCAAACCACGACGTCGGGTGGTTGGGACTTCTCCACATATGCAGTTGTTGAGTTTCGGTTACGATGTGCTCCTGGATCGGGTGATCAACCTTCAAAAACGTGCTTTGGTGGGTCACTAGTACTTCATCGACATGCAGGAAGAGGAGATGAGGACATGGGTTGCGACTAAGTGGAAATCGCTCCTTGGCTACACTCCGACATCTAGTCGTCTCATGAATTCTTGGAACAACTTTCATTTCTTACATCATGAGGATTTGGAGAAAATTCACAGGTTGTCATGGGTGTGAAGGTGTGGGTTCTTATCTCTTCATCCATGGTATATTGGCTTTAACCCTCTCAGGGATACCCCCTCGCAACAAGTTGATTTGGGTTAAATTGTCGAGTCTCCCCATTGAATTCTAGACTAGAAGGGTCTTTATAGACATTGGAAACACCATTGGTAAATTCATCTATGTGGACATGAAGTGTTTGGGAGCCATAGACAAAAGGGTTGCCTGGATATTAATTGAATGTGTTTCTCTGGGGGTCTTCCTGCGCACATTGATTTGGTTTGGGATAAGATCCATATTCATTATACGCTATATTTTTGGTGTATTCCATTTTGTTGTTTGATTTTCCATCACAACAGGCATCTCATGGCACAGTGCCCTCGGAGGCACAGGAAGAAGGGGTATGTCAGTGGCGCAGCTCATAAGGGGAAGGGTGATGCATGAGCAGACATACTGCAACATGGCGGTGGGAAGGAGGGTACCAGCTGGAAATATGGCAAACATCGACATCAACAATCAGGTACCCCTCATTACAACTATCCCACTTCTTCTGGTATGAGGTATTTGGATTACTCATCTTCCACTTCTCCCATTGTTGGGCCATCCTCCCCTCATGCTTCCCCTTTGGCTTTGACTGATTCGGGTACTGTACACTTTGCCACCTCTCCTTTGTTGCTTGAACAAGCACCCTTATCCTCGCACATTTTCCCTCCCCTGATGCTAGGGATTTTGCCTCCCCCGCCCTCGGCATCCTTGATGTCCCCCAATCTTGTGACATCCGAATCACGTCCTTCTCTGCTGGCAACGCCTGAAAATACTCCTCTCCCTGCCAACTTAGCTTCCTGCGGCTCCCCACCCTCCCCTAAGTCACCTAATTCCTCCCCCAGAAACTCAATGTATAGCAACATTGAATTCCTTCTTTCTAACCCGACCCTCAACCTGAAAACTTTATCTATTCATCAGGAGCGTCCTCAGACCTCCCCAAATATTAGCCCTAACTCTGCTCTTAACATCATCGTTCAACACCGGGAGAAATGGGGTAGTAGACATTTCCGAGGGAGGCCCAAGTTAAAGTCGATTTCATTTGTTGATTCTACCTCCCTCATTGATATACCTATTAGTTCCTCATTCGAACCTCGAGCCCTTAGAGCAACGCAACCCGACCTCCATGCAACATGACTCTATGTCTTTCCCTCAATATGTGGGGTCTGGGGGACTCGCAAATATTCCTTGCCCTCAAAGATCTCTTTTCTTCTGTTAATCCCCACATCATCATTCTACAAGAATCCATGACAATTGCTCAAAAAGTGAGTACTTTACGAAAATGCTTCTGGATTGGAATATGGTGGTTGTAGACTCTCTGGGTCTCTCTGGGGGACTGGCGACACTGGAATCTGCGACGAGTGACATTCAAGGCTTATAATTGTTTTGCTAGTATTCTTCTCTCTGGTAGTCTCAGGGGACTAGCTGGACGATTCTACATTCTAAACCTATATGTTCCATATCAGGATAGGGCTTCTTTTTGGGACAGATTGGAAGCATCGAACATCCTAAAAATTGGATCCCTCATTGTAGTAGGAGATTTTAATGCCACCATAGTGCTGGAAGAACGTTAGGGCTCAGCTTGTAGGATGGATCCTCTTGTTGATAGACTCAAATTTGTTTACTATGATAATAACCTCATGGACATTCGACCACAAACAATGGTTCACACCTGGCATAATGGCAGGGCCGGATCACAACATATTGCCAAGCGACTCGATAGATACTTGGTACATGAAGATTTGCTGGAGAGAATGGGTTTTATTCAATCAAAGGTTTTGAAAACATACATTTCGGATGACCTGCCCATCACTTTAATATGGAGGAGGGAGGAGTTGTGTTTGGGTATGCCCTTCAAATTCAATCGTATTTGGATCGAAGATGTTGATTTTAATTCTCTAATTTAGGATTTCTGGACTCAATACAAGGATGTAGATAATTCTCCCATGTAGGTTATATATGGGAAGCTACTTGCTTTAAAATCAGAGGTAAGGAAATGGGAACGCAAGAAAAAAAAATATGATTAAGGAGTTAGTTGATATTAAAATGGAGCTGGAAAATTTTGATAAGATCCTCGATGCAGGGAACCCTACCCCAGAGTCGATAAATAGAATCAAGGGTTTGGAGGACAAGAAACAAAATATCCTTCACATACATGAGGTCACCTAGAGATTGAAAAGTAAGGTGTTGTGGTTAAAAGAGGGGGATAGGAATACCAATTTTTTCCACAGATATGCAAATCTTAAAAGACAGGTTAATACCATATGGAGTATAAAGGACACAAGTGGCAACATGGTACATACTCTCCCAAAGACTCAGTAGGCGACAATAACTTTTTTCAAGGATGCCTACAAAACAAGAGGGGGTACATGTATTGAGGACTAGATTTGGGGGTCTGATTCATATCCCACCATGTTTGACTCTGATAAAAATGGGGAATTATCTAAGTCTGTAAATCTGGAGGAAGTCCATTTGGTTATCAAATCTTTTACCAAAGATAAATGCCCGGACTAGATTGATGGAGGGTCGAGTTCTTCTTACACTTTATTGATTTAATTGGACCGGATTTGGTGCGGATGGTTGACGAGTCCAGGCTTGGAGGACACATCACTGGGCAATCAACTCCACGTTCATTGCACTTATTCCAAAACATGGTGATTTGGGGTCCTTCACAGACTACATACCCATTTCACTTTGTAATCTGGTATACAAGCTCATCTCTAAAATCATAGCACTAAGAATTAAGCATACCCTGTCCACCTTCATTTCCCCGGAGCAATATGGTTTCTTACAGGACAACTGATACATGATGTGGTTGCTACAGCACAAGAATGCATGCATTCCATTCACACTAAGAAGATGGAAGTTGTTGTCATGAAGGTGGATTTACAAAAAGCATACGACAGTGTAGATTGGAACTACCTTCGCATTGTTCTACATGGGGTTGGTCTGGAGATGCATAACATTGAGTGGATTATGGCATGTGTTACATTAATTAAATATGCAGTCATTATTAATGGATATCCCACAAGTTTCTTTGGGGCTGGTAGGGGACTACAACAAGGTTGCTCACTGTCACCATTGCTATTTATTCTGATCATGGATGGCCTCAACCATAAAATAAAAAATGCTTGTTTGGAGGACGACTTCTGAGCACTCACTGTGGGTCGAGGCATTAGGGTCTCACATAGCTTTTTCGTAGATGACATATTAGTATTTGGCATGCTTTCCAGGATGAAGTGGGCTACTTTACATAACATATTCTCCAGGTTCGACAGCGCTTCAAGACTACTTATGAATAAGGGAAAATCCTTGTTATTATTTGTGAAGGGGCAACAAGAGGACATTGAATATATTGCAAACCTATTTGGAGTGGAAGCACAACCAATCAACTATGGTTTAAAATACTTGGGTTTCAACATAAAGCCAAATAATTATAAGTTCAATCAGTGGTTATGGATTGTTGACAAATTCCACAAAAATGACTCTAGATGGGAACATAGGTGCTTAACTCTCAGGGGTAGAGTCACCCTCACATAGTCAATCCAACAACAATTAGCGGTATATTGGGCACATCTTTTCTGCCTCCTTACCACTATTATTAGAAAAATAAATGGAATGATGGCAAAGTTTATATGGGCAAGATCTGGAAAAACCTACAAATCCACCTCACCAAGCTGGAAAATCTCACCATGCCTAAGAGACTGGGAGGCTAGGGGATTTTGAATTTGAATTTTTTTGGATGGGCTCTCCTGATTAAATCCTTATGGCGAGGTTATTTGGTAACGATCTGTGGGGAGATATCATCATATCAAAATATATAAGGGGCATAAAGGTCACACACTTAATGAGAGATGGTCTAATAGGAAAACCAATTGGATCCACCATCTGGATCAGTTTCAATAAGATTAAGGTTTGGCTATTGAAACGAGCATGTTGGATATTTGGCTTGGGGAAGGAGATCATTATTGGTAGGGATCGTATCCTGGGCACTGGGATTGAGATGCATTACACAGATGCTCTAACACACAACCTAAATTCCAAAGGGTACTTTTACCTTGCACAGGCAATCAAAACATGGTATGGAATCACTCCAATTTGGAAAAGGGCAGAGGAGATTGGATTGACAGGAGTTGTTGTTGGGAGCTAGGATAGGTTGCTCAATGCGCTGCGCAATTCCGGAATATGCAAAGCAGAGGTTGGTGATCAGATTGGGTGGGATGGGAGATTACATTGAGGTTTTATCTCTGTCACAGACACCTACCTATACATCTGTTGTAGTGTACATAATACACAGAACATTAGCTGGTTTACTAGATTCTGGAAGGTCCAGGTCCCAATCAATATCATTCTATATACCTAGCTTGCATGGAAAAATAAGACATTGACTTGGGAAAATCTAAGGAAGAGAGGCATAAATGGACCTGGACAATGCGTCTTATACAGACTGAAGGAGGAGAACAATTTGCACATCCTATTGCATTGCCCAGTTGTTGTACATGTATGGACTAAGATCTCTTGTTTTTTCTCATTCACACATATTTCACATGAGTCAAATGAAGCTTGCTTGATATGGTGGAGCTGGAGGGTCAAAAGAAAGATGGCAATCCCCCTTGTGATTTTTTGGGAAATCTGGAAGGCAAGGAATTACATTATTTTTGAAGGTAAAACTCTCAATGTCAACCAAATTATCAACAATATACTCTCCTGGTTGAAATCTTTGTTGTTGTCTAATACAATGCCTCAAGCGGTCACTCATAGAAAAAATACCTTGAATATATCCTTCCCGGCTAGTTATTTCGATGGTGTAGAACATGGAGGAATTTGTGGATGCGGGGTGTGGATTCCCATCAACCATAACCATCATTATAAAATCCAATGGGCTAGAGGTAGTGGTACTAACATGAGAGTTGAAGCCATTGCCCTCAAGGGATTATTATGGTTCGCCAGATTCTTGGACGTTCAAAGACTACAGATCTATGGGGACTCACAAGCCATTATCAATCACATGCTGGGAATTTCCACTATTTCCCATCCTCATTTACAGGGTTGGCTTAGGAACATTGTATATATCAAAGGTACATTTCAAAATATTACCTTCCAGCATATTCACAGAGAATTTAATACTACTGCAGATGCCATGTCTAAGCTGGGCATTATGGACTCCACTGGAAGCATGCATATCACTCTGGAGATGGACAACAACTCTATGGATGTTAAAAACATGCCACTCACTGGATGATGGTTTTCTGTTTCTGTTACATAGTATGGTCACTGATGACACCATACTTTATTTTGGTATTTGCTCTTAAAATGACTTTTTTCTTTCACTAACTTTTGATGGCCTATATGATAACTAATTTTTGGTCCTCATACTTTGGCAAATGGTTATGGGTACCTGTTTTTGGCCTAAGGCCTTGGAGGATCTACTCTCTGTATGTTACTACTTTACTTTTTGCATTTGTGCTCACTGTATCTCATATGATGCACTTGCCCACATATGGTAGACTCTATACCTTAATATCAACCAACGCTTTTTCCTCACTAAAAAAAAGAAGCTCAAATAATGATACATTTTTTAATTAAATAAATATATTAATGTATAGATGATTATAAGAAACTACATAGTAATAAATTTTAAGAATCATGAATTCGTTAATTTTCACGGGGATTTTGTAATCAACATAAAACAAATCAATAATTCAAACTATTTTCTATTAATTAACTCTTTGTGTGACTAATTGTAAATATGAGCATAACATAACATTAATATAGTTGTGTTGAGTTAACATATCTTTATTATTTAGAAATAATATAGTTGTGTTGAGTTAATACATATTTATTATTTAGAAATCTACATGTTAAATAATCAAATAAAGAAAATATCTTAATTAAAAAATATATATTATTTATTTAAATCAAATTAGACGATATTAGTTTTGATTAAAGTTAAATTACAGAATAAAATAAAATAAAATAAATTGTACTTATAAAAACATAACATAATGTTAATATGGTTGTTTAAGTTAACATATATTTATTAGATCCTAAAAACTAGTAACTATATATACATTAAAAAGAATTAATAAAATTACAAAAGAAATACTCACAAGATTCTAAAAACTAATAATTAATTACAATAATAGTTATTAATTATAAAATTTATATGTAAATAAAACAAAATTAACAAAGTTAGGAAATAAAAGCTTCAGAGATATTAAAAATAAAAATTAGTAACTGTATACAAATAAAACTATTTTAATAAAATTTGGAAAGAAATGCTCACACAATTCTAAAAACTATAACAAACATAATGACTATATAACCTAATGATACATATTTAAAGTATATAAAGACATGAAATTAACTCTTTAACTCTTTGTATTGACTAATTGTAAATATGAACATAACATTAATATGGTTGTGTTAAGCTAACCGTATCTTCATATTATTTAAAAATCTACATGTTAAAGAATCAAATAAAGAAAATATCTTAATTAAAAAATATTTGTGCAACTTCCATCACTATCATTACTCTAATGATTATTTCTACCCAGTTCTACTCAACCGTCAACCAACTCTAAAAGGTAACGAATTAACAAAATCTCATGACCATAAGAAAAGACTCGAAGAGGAGCTTAAATAAACTGATTCATTGCTTTATACGGAACTTACTAATTCTTATTTTCCTAGTGCAGAGGGAATGTAAGCTAATAAGGATGAAAATTATCTAGGAAATCTCAGGTAGTAAATTAACGATATGGAGTCTATAAATTAGCCTAACAATCTGATAAAGAAAATTGGTTGATTTTTGTTGTTATTAATTACTTTGCAGGTATTTGCAGAATCTAAGAAAGTCGCTAAAAATGAGTAGGCATTTCAGAATATAGCTAGCCCAATAACATTCTCATAGGAATGTGTCACATTCAATGTGGATTATAAGGATCCCATAGCAAATACAGATCCCCATGGTCCAACCCCACAAATGCCTTCGTCCTCTTAGAAAAAATAACTAAGGCAATATTTGATTGTGGCCACATTTATTCCAATGAAAATGATATTTTTGTTGTATTAAATTGAATTTTTGTTCATCTTAATAATGTCAACCTACTTCTCGATAATGAAGAGAAGGTCTACACAGCTTTGCAGTTTAGTTTAGGAGGCTTCGAAATTTAAAATTCAACTGTATATGGCTTTGTGGTTCAGTTTAACTAGTTTTTGTAGTAGTTGATTGACATTTTGTGTCATTTTAAAACAAACAAAAATATGTAGAAAAAATAAATTCATAATGAAGTTCTCATGGATGTTAAAAATCAAAATTTTAACATGGACCTAAATAGCAGGGACTTGGGTTGAGGTGACGATGGGTCTCTGCTTTCTGTGTGCCCATCCAACAAGTTGCCAAGACCTTAGCAACACTGCTAATTTTATCGGTAACAAGAAATATGTCTTGGTTCAAAAATACTTTTAGTGAGCCAAAAGAAGATGATTTATGGAAGCACATATTGTAGGAGTTCACAATTTTTGTAATGTTCCTAATAGGAAAATTAACAGTGATATTAAGCAAAAACACACATGCAATACAGAAATATTTAGACAACAATTAAACACCCATAATTTGCACCTGAATTTCGCCAAAATGAACCATTATATTATATATAGAGAGGAGTACAATGCATCAAATGTGTGCACTTGCACTTGCCAAGACAAGCTAGACAATCCCAAGTGAGAAAAATGTTGCCCAAATGCAAAGGAACTACTCCTCCTCAGTGTACTGCGTTGGCCCTCGAATTTCTGCACTGCTGACTGGAAGAAACCCTTGTTTGAGCGTCCAAAAGTGCTCTGAAAATTCTACCAAATTAATCTTAGGCTCTCCACCACAAACCCAAAAAACCCAGAAACGGTTTGGTCTAGTTATGACACTCCAAAATCATCCCCAAATTCTATGGGTTCCTCCATTGCCAGGAAAATTCGTCCCACAAGAAATTAGCCTCCGCAACCCCTCCAAAATACTGATAAACCCCTCCTAACCAGCCTTCTTGCACCTCCTAACAATCCAGCACCAAAATCCCTCATCCAAGCCTTCCCCACAAACAACTCCACCAAGAACTATGCAGCCGAGGACAAATACTGTGCAAGCCCTTACAGGGATAATTTGACTTGGGCAAGGAACACTCCCTCAGCCTGCAAATCCACCGGAAATCCAATGCAATTTGACCAAGGAATGGACCTGCAAAAACTTAGAGCTATCACCGCCGGAATACCTTCCCACAAGAATGCGTGGTTCCTATTTCCTGCATCCAGTTTGCTGCACAGAGCAACTCGTACCACCTGAAATTTGATCCCAAAGGCCTCCAAGGAGTTAAGAAAATGCTCGCCTAGGGTGGCATTCGAGGTCCATCAAAGAAAGAGTGAGATTTCCTCTTAGAAATATCTGGTGTTGAACTGCACTTTGTGACCCAGCTAAATAGCCTGAGCAACAATGGTATAATTGTCAAATTAGCAAAAGGTTCTCATTGTTTCCCTCAACCCCCTATTTATAATTGTTGCCTTACCTTTCTTTATGGGCCCCTCTTCCAAATATTTTGACCTCCCTCCACAAAATCGATTTTACCTCCAAGGGGTAGCCCCAACATTCCACCAACTCTAATATTTGACCCACTTTTCCTAAGTGGGTATCCAAAAATGTGTTAGCTCAAAAATTGCAAAATTGTAGTTAGAAAAATTTATTGAGAAGGGATATTACAGTCCTCGCCTCCCAAATGTTGCTTGTCCTCAAGCAACTGTAATGCAGGATGCTGCAAGATCTGCCCACCCTCCCACGTGGCATCCTCAACTAACAAGTCCTTCCATCTGAACAAGTACTATCTGATGACCCTACTCAACTTCCTTTCCCTTATCTCCAAGATGGTCTCCGGTGTTAGTACCAAGTGCCCCTCGTCATCCAAGGGAGGCAATTCAGTAGTTGCTGCAACCACCTGTCCCAAGGCATTTTTCAGGCATGAGGCTTCCTGGGGGCATCTCCAACTCATATGCTACCTCCCCAACTCTCTTGATCACCCTATATGGCCCATAGAAACGGGGCTTGATATTTTCTGCACCCTTCTACTTGAGGCTACACTATCTGTTAGGTTGGAGCCTCAAGAAAACTAGGTCCCCGACCACAAAAGGTCTCTCCACTTGACCCCTGTCTGCATAGAGCTTCTGTTGGTTCTATGTTGTTTGCAAGTTATCCTTGAGGGCTCTAAGGATATCCTGACTCTCCTGTATCCAATCCTTGGCCCTAGGGGCCCTGCTTTCTCCAAAAGCCACATCAGCAAATGTTAAGGCATCATAACCATACAAGGCACGGAAAGGAGACACACCTATGGACATGTGGTGGGTAGTGTTGTCACAGTATTCACCCAAATGCAACCACTTCACCCATGCCCTCTATTTCTCAGTCACGTAGTTGCGCAGGTAGACATACCTATGGACATGTGGTGGGTAGTGTTGTAACAGTATTCGCCCAAATGCAACCACTTCACCCATGCCCTCTGTTGCTCGGTTAAGTAGTTGTGCAAGTAGCCCTTCAACCATTTATTTACTATCTCCGTTTGAGGGTGGTAGCTCATGCTGGGAGTGGGCTCCATCCCCACCAGCCTAAACAACTCTGGTAGAGTACTCAACCAGTAACTGTGCTCTCCACTCAAGGGCGATGCTCATGAGTGAGAGGGCCACAGGTCTCCTAGATAAGGCATCTGCCACCACGTTCTATCAACCCTTGAAATAATCTATGTCGAAGTCATATGCCTGGATCTTGCTGACCCATTTCTGTTGCCTCTCCTCCAGCTGCTTCTGCTTCGGAAGAATCGAAGACTATTATGGTTAGTCTTCACCTTGAACCTGTTACCTACCAGGTACTGTCTAAACTTTGCCAATGCATGCATGATGGCTAGCATCTCCTTATCATATATCGAGTATACTCTCTCATGTGGCTGCAACTTCCGACTCTCGAAAGCAATAGGGTGGCCATTCTGCGTCAACGCTACTCCAATGCCCTCCCTGGATGCATTGCACTCCAAAACAAAGGGCTGAGAAAAATTTGGCAACACCAAGACTGAGCAAGTGCTCATAACGACCTTGGGGTGCTCAAAAGCCCCTGCATTGTGTTTGTCTAGCTAAACACTCCCTTCTTCGTGAGGTTTGTAAGGGGTGCAACCAGCTATGCAAATCCCCTCATGAAGCGCCTGTAGTAAGTGCATATGCCCAGGAACCCCCTCAACTCCGTAATGTTCCTAGGTGTGGGCCAATCAATGATAGCAAGGATCTTCTCCTGGTGGACTTTGACCCCATCCTCACCAATCATGTGCCCCAAGTACAACATCTCCGTCATCCCGAACTCACACTTGGACATCTTAGCGTAGAACTGCTACTCCTCCAAGATCCTCAAGACCTGATCTAAGTGTTGCAGGTGCTCCTCCCACGTCTTGTAGTAAATGAGTATATCATCAGAAAATACTAGGACAAATCTGCGCAAGTGCATGCTAAACACGTGGTTCATGTAAAACTTGAATGTGGTGGGAGCATTGGTGAGCCCAAAAGGCATCACCAAAAACTTGAAATGTCCATAGCGGCACTTGAAGGATGTCTTTAGAATATCCTACTCACACACCTTGATCTAATGATACCCTGAACGCAATTCTATCATAGAGAAGTACTTGGCTCCTCCAAGCTCATCAATTAGCTCATTAATCCAGGATATGGGGTACCGGTTCTTCAACATCTTCTTATTCAATGCTCAGTAGTCGATGCACATACGAAGAGACCCATCCTTTTTCTTCACCAACACCACTGATGAAGCAAAAGGGCTAGTACTCGACCTGATGTTCCCCATCGCCAACAACTCCTGGATGGTCGTCTCAATCTCATCCTTGTAGGCCTTGGGGTGCTTATAAAGGGTGGTGATGACTGCGTGAACCCCTTCCTACAGCTCTATGGTGTGCTCAAACCCCCGATCTGGTGGCCTGCCTGGTGGGATCTCTCCAAAAACCCCTTGATACCTCTCTAACCAAGCCAATACGTCTGGATGCACTGGTCATGCTTTTGTCTGTCTCTCTGAGATCTTGAGCTCTACTACCCACTCAATATCTCCACACCATAAATCTGCCTCCATCTTGTAAGCCGACACGGTCTGAGGTGGGTAGGAGTGCATACCCTTCACCACTACCAAATTCCCATCTGGGATGGTGAACTCCATCTCAAGCTTCTCCCAGTCAGTGGTAACCTGCCCCTACAAGTACAACCACTGGACACCCATCACCACGTTGGTGTCCGGAACATCTACTACAAAGAAATGGTCAGTAACGGAGTAGTTCCCCATAGTCACAGTCAGGCTGGGAACATACTTCATGCACTACATCATCCAGTCTCCAGGCACCAACACTAAGAACCCCTCAAACGTCTTTGTACGTATGTCCCTCCGCTCTATCATCTGGGAATCAATAGGATTGTGGTTATCCCCACTGTCCACCAACACTGAGCCACGTTTCCCCTGCATTGTGCCTCTAATCCGAAGTGTCAAGTACTTCGAAACTACCTGAAGTGAAGCTAGTACGCCCCCAGATGGAGCGAATGGTCCCCCGCCCTGACGGGGCGGTGGCGCTCCTCCTATTGTCTAGGTAAATGCTCTCTGCGGACAGAGACGATCCCTCTAGACCAATGAGTGGGAATAGCAACCTAAGTGATCTGGAATTTATCCAGGACAAAGAATTAAAGGTATTACAGACTCATGTGCATGGATGTGCCTATGTTACTTTATGCAACAGATCGATAAGATTGTGAAATACATAGACACTGAAGAAGTTAGAGAAAACACAACAAGAAAACATGTAAATGCAACAAGATTAATAAGGAGTTCACCCAATGCTCCTGGGCTACGTCTCCTGGTCCAGCCTTCAGTGGTGGCCTCTCTATTATGTTTTCAAAGCAAAGTTTTTACAATAGTGAGCTCAATTTGAGTCTCACTCAACATATATGAATCAGTAGGACTGGAGTACACAGACTCTCCTTACTGAAACTTGACCTCTACTGGTCACAGTAGTATGAGCCCAATCTGAGACTCATACATGACAGGCATATACAGAGGAGTTTGCTTGAACCTCTCAAGCCTTCTCTGGAGTACATAGACTCTCTGACTCTCTCTGGCTCTGTCTCGATGCTGCCTTTGCTCTGCAGGTCAGCTCGACTTATTTTCTTTGTTCTCTACTCTTAGCTTTCTTACTCACTTTTCTCACTGCTTTCTAGCTGCTTTCTCGGCTGCTTGCTTTGTCTCTGTCAGTTTGTGGCTTTAAAGCCAATCTGCTTTCTGACTGTTCGTTTTTGCTTCCCGGCGTTCTGGTTCTTCTGCCTTTGTCCGTTTGAATTCCCCTGTTCTGCGTCATCATCACTGTGTAACACTTCACAGGGAGGTGGCCACCTGTTTCATAACGAACTGAGTGTCAGTTCTCTTGGAAATGTTTGAATGGTCATTATTTCCGTTTAACTCCCAGATTGCTCGCGAACATGATTCCCCTGCCAACTCATCGTTCATGCTGGACTTCAAACTTTATACAACCTGGCCTGTTTACCCCGTTGAATCCGGTCATCCGTCAGATCGCATGTCCGCTGTCAATCTGGAGCCTCCAGATCCTACGGTCTCCGTCCATATCGGGCGGGTAAGTTGCATGATGTTTACCCATCCGATGTGAGTGGTTTTCTCTCTCTTCCGCCGAACACATGGCACCCAATGTGTGGCATCGGGTGGGACTCGGTTGAAACCGCTTACCACTCGAAGCCCTTCTGATATCCTGCCAATTTTCGTGTGGGACCCGCCTGTGATGGAATCGGCGAATTCTGTATGGTTTTTGACTTTTCGGTTCCGGTCACTAGGGGTTTTTCCTTCTCTGAGGGGTTTGCCCGGCGAGAAACCTCCCCCATTTCTCCAAAAGACCTCTCGTTTCGCTGTTTCGTGGCAGTGCGCGTTACTATGGGCCAACGGTTTGTGCGCTTGACGGAGGGTCCCCATTGCTCCGCGCTGCTCACAAATTACAACTGTTCCGAGGGTATTCCTGATAAGCTCGACCTTTGTAAGTCTTTGGAACTTTGGCATGAATTTTACGGAGTTATGAAAACTTAGAGTGTTTTAGGATCCAATTCGGATCACGACCTTCCCACTGAAAAAGCTTTTGGACCATCAAAAGTTGGTTTTTAAGCATCAATCAAGTGAAGGTATAAATTCCTTTCTTGCCCAATTTCTATCCATTTCGCACTGCTTGGTTTTGAACCTTTGAGTCCAATCCTGAGGTACTCAACATCCCCTCTACGCGTGGTTCTCATATTCCTGTCTAGAACTGTATCTTCCTGCAATTCATTAAGATATTCAGGCAACAGATCATCAATAGAAGGCAATTGACTCTGCTCTTCGGGATCTTCAATCAATGAAGGTTCAATTAATCTCAAGCTGTCTGCATTAACAACTGAGTAGATGTGCATAAGCTGGTAAATCAAGGCGAAAAGCATTCTCACCAATTTTTTCAAGTATCTTGAAAGGTCCATACCTTATTGGCTTCAGCTTCTTACCTTCACCTTGCATTCTGTCTTTGCTGATATACAGCTAGACTTGATCACCAACTTGGAAACTATGCTCCATCTGATGCTTATCATGCCTTGCCTTGTACCTGGCTTGGCTCTTTTCCAGCTGTTCCTGTATTACCTGGTGAATCTCTTGGATTTGTTCGATGAACTTGGTTGCCTTGTCCACATCACTGTGTCCATCAATCGTTATGTCTTTACCAAAGACAATATCCAAGGGAGACCTTGGTGTGAAACCAAAACAGGTCTCAAAAGGAGATCTCTATGTAGAAGAAAGTTTAGCTCGGTTGTAAGCATGCTGCACATAACACAAATGTTCATCCCAAAGCTTGGGATGCTTGCTGCAATAGCCTCCGAGCATCTGGATCACTGACCTGTTGACCACTTCTGTTTGGCCATCTGTTTGCAGATGAAAAGTTGTGCTCTTTTACAGTCGGGTATCCATCAATTCCCATAGACTTGACCAAAATTTCCCAACAAATCAGGTTATCTCGATCAGATATAATGGAAGTGGGTAATCCAAAATGAACCCATACATGCTGAAAGAACAACTTTGCAGTTTGTTCAATTGTAATATGTTTGTTACAAAGTATTAAAATACACATCTTGTTGAATCTATCCACAACAACATATAAATAGTCATGACCTTTCCTAGATTTAGGCAGTCCCCCAACAAAGTCCATGGAAACACTTTCCCAAGGATGAGAAGGAACTGGTAGTGGAGTGTACAAGCCTAGTTTTCTATTGCTGGGCTTGCTTTTAGCACACATGGTACACCCTCTTACATATCTAGAAACTGTCTCATTCATTTTTGGCCAATAACAAAATCTTTGCAGTTGTGCAACTATTTTACTTACACCAAAGTGACCTGATATTAGAGAAGTGTGTGCTTCTCGAATTATCTTTACTCTTTCAGTTTGTGGAATGCATAACTTTCCAAAATGATACAAGAGTTGGTCCTTAACATGATAATCCAATTCTTCTACTTGTTTGCCATGACTTAAAGTTGCATATACATCTTTAAAATCTATATCTTGAGCATACTGTTCAATGTAGCTTTCATGCAATACTGAATTATGCTTAAGTATAGTAGATGCATTTATGATTGGTCTGGACAACATATCTACAACTTTATTGTGTATGCCCTTTTTATATCTAATGACTAGATGAAACTGTTGTAGAAAACCCATCCATCTATAGTGTTTTGATTGCTGCAACTTAGTTTGGGAGTGTAAATATTTAAGTAGTTGATGATCAGTATGTATAACTGTCTCTTTGCCCATTAAATAATGTTTCCACTTTTTCACACTTTGTACTAATGCATACAATTTTTTATCATATGTGGGATAGTTAACTATTGTAGAATTAAATGTCTCAGAATGATAACATATGGGTTTACCATGTTGCATCAACACTGCTCTCATGGCATAGTCACTGGCATCCATTTCAATCTCAAATGGTCTTTGAAGATCAAGCAATGCTAGTACTGGTGCTGTACTAATCTTTTCTTTTCAGGTGTCAAAGACTTCTGCTGTTTGCCTCCCCACTGAAACACCTTGTTCAATCCTGTTAAAGCATGTAAGGGAGCTGCAATTAAGGAAAAGTTAGCAATAAACTTTCTCCAATACTGTGTTGCTCCTAAGAAGCTTCTAACTTCTGTAGCAGTTTTGGGTTTAGGCCAGTTTACAATGACCGCAACCTTAGAGGGATCTATCTTCAATTCACCACCCCCTACAATATGACCCAAATAATTCAAAGATGTTTTTCCAAATTCACATTTTGAGAGCTTAACATAAAGATTTTCTCTTTCAAAACATCTAGAGTCTGCTTGACATGCTTTAAATGCTCTTCCCATGTTTTACTGAATATAAAAATGTCATCCAAATATACAATGACAAAATCATCAAGAAAAGGTCTGAGTACATCATTCATTACTCTCATGAAAGTTGCAGGAGCATTAGTTAAGACAAAAGGCATAACCAACCACTCATACAATCCCTGCTTTGTTTTGAAAGCAGTCTTCCATGCATCTTGCTCTGCAACTCTGACCTGATGATAGCCACTATGCAAGTCCAATTTGGAAAAATAAACAACGTCTTTTAACTAATCTAATAGATCATCTATGCGAGGAAGGGGGTAACGATTTTTTATCGTTATCTTATTCAATGCTCGATAATCAATGCACATTCTCCATGAGCCATGATTCTTTCTTTCTCACCAAGACAATTGGAGACCCATATGGTGATGTGCTAGGTCTGATGAACCCTTTCTCGAGCAGAGCTTGTACCGCTTCTTGATTTCTACATTCTCTAAAGCGGACAACCTTTTATACCTGTGGCTGCGATTGTTGTTTCATTTCCTGAGTCTGACCCCAAATCCTTTTGAATAGCTGCAACAGTCTTCTTCTTTTTGCCCTCAAACTTCTTGGGTCTCAGCTCCGAATGCAGGATCCAGCAGTGTTCATCATCATGCCCATCCTTCTTACAGTGAGTGCATGAAGATTTGGTCTTTTGTACAGTATTTGTCTTCCTCCCTTTCCATTTCTGTTTTCTCTTTTCCTTGCTTTTGCTTGCAGCGGGTTTTGATGATCCCCCAACTTCTGGGTTCACATTCTTGCCTCTAGCCTCTAGATGTAGCCTGAACAAATAACTCATCTATGCTAGTGGGATTAAACATAAGAATAATGTGCCTTAAGTAGTCGTGTAGACCACCTATATACTTTAGCAGAGTTTCAGGTGAGTCTACAAAAATTCCTAGAATCAAAGCTCTTTTCCTAAATTCTTGAGTGTAGCCTTGTACACTTTGCTCTTTTAATTGGCGAAGAGTTTGCCAACTCATGGCTTGCTGCATATAGGCCAGTGGACAAAATTGCTTTTTAATTGCAGAAACAAATCCACTCTAGACAGAAAGAATTTTACCATGCCTATTCATGTCAGCTTGTGTCCTGCTTTCCCACCATACCAAGGCAGTGCCTTAAAGGCGTACGCTGGCCAGCTGAATCTTACTCTTGTCTGAATCGATGCTCTGCACTCTGCGATAAACATCAATCTGTCTAATCCAATTATCCAGCTTCTCTGCATTCAACTCTCCATCATATATCGACAAAATGTTTTCTTTTTATTTTCAGGGCTACTAGGAGGTGTGGGAAGTTTTTCTTCTTCCCCTTTGCCTTTAGAGTGGTCATGGAGGAGAGATTCTTCTGCTCCTTTATATCATTTGGAGTTTGATGGATCTTCTTCTCTAACTTTCTTAAATTATCTATACATTTCCTCTACCATGGCTTTCATGGTCATGAAACCATCCATGAATTGGGAGTCTGATTCCAAGGGACTTTCTTTTGACATTTTCCTCTTAGGATAGACTCTTCCAATTTTAGGGTTAGCTTCAACCAATTCTTCTTCTCCTAATTTAAGCTTTGATCTAGTTAGCATTCAACAACAAAATCCAGCACAAGCTTGTCTAACCTTAGTAACCTAGAGCTCTGATACCACTTGATCTGGAATTTATCCAGGATAAAGAATTAAAGGTATTACAGACTCATGTGCATGGATGTGCCTATGTTACTTTATGCAACGAATCGATAAGATTGCGAAATACATAGACACTGAATCAGTTAGAGAAAACACAACAGGAAAACATGTAAATGCAACAAGATTAATAAGGAGTTCACCCAATGCTCTTGGGCTACATCTCCTGGTCCAACCTTTAGTGATGGCCTCTCTATTATGTTTTCAAAGCAGAGTTTTTACAACAGTGAGCTCAATTTGAGTCTCACTCAACATATATGAATCAGTAGGACTGGAGTACATAGACTCTCCTTACTGGAACTTGACCTCTACTGGTCACAGTAGTATGAGCCCAATTTAAGACTCATACATGATAGACATATATAGAGGAGTTCACTTGAACCTCTCAAGCCTTCTCTAGAGTACAAAGACTCTCTGACTCTCTCTGGCTCTGTCTCGATGCTGCCTTTGCTTTGCAGGTCAGCTCGACTTATTTTCTTTATTCTTTGCTCTTAGCTTTCTTACTCGCTTTTCTCACTGCTTTCTAGCTGCTTTCTCGGCTGCTTGCTTTGTCTCTATCGGTTTGTGGCTTTAAAGCCAATCTGCTTTCTGACTATTCATTTCTGCTTCCCGGCGTTCTGGTTCTTCCGCCTTTGTTCGTTTGAATTCCCCTGTTCTGCGTCATCATCACTATGTAATGCTTCACAGGGAGGTGTCCACCTGTTTCATAACGAACTGAGTGTCAGTTCTCTTGGAAATGTTTGAATGGTCGTTATTTCCATTTAACTCCTAGATTGCCCGCAAACATGATTCCCCTGCTAACTCATCGTTCATGCCAAACTTCAAACTTTATACAATCTGGCCTGTTTACCCCATTGAATCCAGTCATTCATCAGATCGCATGTCCGCCGTCGATCTGGAGCCTCCAGATCCTACGGTCTCCGTCCATATCAAGCGGGTAAGTTGCATGATGTTTACCCGTCCGATGTGAGTGGTTTTTTCTCTCCTCTGCCGAACGCGTGGCACCCAATGTGTGGCATCGGGAGGGACTCGGTTGAAATTGCTTACTGCTCGAAGCCCTTTCGATATCCTGCCAGTTTTCGTGTGGGACCCGCCTATGACGGAATCGATGAATTCCATACGGTTTTTGACTTTTTGGTTCCGGTCGCTAGGGGCTTTTCCTTCTTTGAGGGGGTTTCCCGACAATATGCAATTAGCGACTTGTTGCTAATCGCATATCAAAAACCTCCCTGTTTCTCCAAAAGACCTCCTGTTTCGTTGTTTCGTGGCAGCGCGCATTACCATGGGCCAACGGTCTGCACACTTGACCGAGGGTCCTCGTTGCTCCACGCTGCTCACAAATTACAACTGTTCCAAGGGTATTCCTGATAAGCTCAACCTTTGTAAGTCTTTGGAACTTTGGCATGAATTTTACAGAGTTATGAAAACTTAGAGAGTGTTTTAGGATCCAATTCGGATCACTACGTGACAATCTACTGGACACTTTCTTAAGTTACAATTGAAAAGAGAAATGAAGAAGATGGCCTACCTCATTCTGATGCTATCTCGATCTCCTTTGTTGAAGACCTTGAATCACTTGCATCACGGGCTCGTTCTTGCTGCTCATAACGTTTATGCACCTGCACAAGAGATCAAGACACAACAAGGCATGCAAATACAAATAGCATATTCAAAAGCAACCTACTTAACTGATCAAGGAATGTTAAGATAGATGATACATGAGCATACACATTAATGGAAAATGAACCAACAATTGTATATTAATAGAAAAGAAGGGGAAGCATATAACCAAGCCTTGATGTTGATAGGCTCTCCTTGAATGAATGTCCAAGTCCAAGCTAAGCTCTCCAAGCACTCCTTCTCCAAGCCAAATGAGTAGCATATAGGCACAATCTTAGCATAAGGGTGCAAATAGACATAGACCAACCATTTGGGAATGGGAGAGGATGAATATATAGGCAGGGAAAGGGAGTTAGGATCTCTCCAAAGATAGGAGTAGGCCCTCATCTCAAGGAGGTAGCTCATAGGGATAAGACCAAGAGGCCAAGTTGGGAGAACTCGACCTCATCTACGCCGAACAACCTCCAACTCGCCGCTCTGGAAGCTTCTAGATCACGAAGCTTCTCATCCTCTTTGGGAAAATTGCCTTTTTGGGATCATCGCAGGTATACAAGTAAACATAGAGATCCCATTGTGGGCCGAGTATAATGCAAGAGGCGACCATCGTAGTTTTCAGTCTCTAAGGGAGGATCTGAGCTGCATTTATGAATGAGTACACTGCATTATGGTCATGTTTTGGGCACTTCGGGGTATGTCACAGGGAAGTGCAGGAGGTGTGACAAAATACTGTGTAATATCTCCTACAATCTGTGGCCCCTCATTTCCGTGGCCTGCCTATAACTCGATCTCCTCCTCTGGCTCACTATCTGAGTACACCTCAATGTAATGGGCCTTGCCCTTGATGCACTTCTACCCTGCTGCACAAGGCTCCTGGCACGTGAAGCACAACTTCCTACTCCTAAGGTCCCTCCTAGTCTCATCATCCAATTGGCCACATCCAGTCTCCCTCAGAGGTCGACGAACATCTCGAACCTCCTGAAGAGCAGTGGGTCTAGTGGGTACGAAGGCCCTGGTATTAGGCACTGCGTCAATCATATCCCAAGCCCTGGAGATAGCATACATCAATGAAACAGGCTTGTATGCCCTCACCCAACCATGGAGAGGCTCAGCTAGCCCCTCCAAGAACAACGTGATCAATCGGGCCTCCAAAATGTCAAATACCATCATCACCAATCTGTGTAACTCCGAGATATAGGCCTCAACATTGCCTATCTATCTCAAACGAGCCAACTCCCTGAAGTGTAGCTCTGGGTCTTTCCTGTCAAACCTCTCGATCAACCGCCTAGTGAACTTAGTGTAAGAGGTAATATGGATGTGCCGAAGTGTAATCAGGTCATGGTACCACCACTCCTATGAATCTCCCTCCAGATGTAGCATAGCAAACCGGATAACGTCTATCTCTTGCATGGGGTTCAGGTGAAAGTAAGTGTCTAGCTTCTGAACTCATGTCCTAGCTGAACTCTTAGTTGAACCATCATAGTTGGGGAGAGTAACTTTCCCCGGTATCTTCTGCACCTCTTGACTACACTTCTCCCCTTTATAGTGAGTCCTAGCTTCTTTGGTACATCTTTCCTTAAGGTGGATATACTCCCCAAAGGATATCACTCTCCTGATCCTGGGGTTTATTCCAATGTTCCACCAAGACTCCGGTGCGGGGAGACGCACAGGGGGGACTTGTGGGAGTACCCTCAAATTTTAGGGAAATTTCAGGGGTGCTGGGAGACATCAAGGTATATAATTTAATATATATATATATATATATATATATATATATATATATATATATAATTCAAGTTCATATTCATTGTTCAATAATGAAAGCATAAAAGTATTAAATAGACAATTGAATCATTTATCCATCATCATCATTCATTTTGATACATACATCATTCATATGACATACTCAAGTCTCATTATTGAATTAATTATTATTCATACATACCATGAGATTCGAATAAAAAAAAATTAAAATTCAATAATAGAATATTCAAATACATTGATCCCTATCATTCATCATTCAATGATTCATCATTCTACAATCTACATTGATTTAAAAATTAAATTCATCATTCATCATTCTAGAATCTAAATTGAAAGCAAAACATACTAGTATATTTTCAAAGTTTGAACACTAAATTTATATAACTCAAAGTTTCAAACTCAAAAATAGTTAAGAGTGAAGAGTCAAGTCATCAATATCTAGTGTCACAACTCAAAAGTTAACACTGAAAAGTAAAAATGGATAATGAGCACTGAAAATAAAATGATAAATCAGCATCAAGGACTCAATCTCAATGATTGGTCCTCTACATCCATCTGCTGCATGAAGTCATCAGGACCATCAATGGGAATGTCAGTATCTGAGTCAGAGTCACTCTCTTGAGTAACCAACAAAACTCCAACCAAACCATGTCGCAACTCATCTGGTCCATCCTCCTCATCTATCTGTGCACTATCCTCTGGATCCACATCCCATCGTGTTGCCAGTCCCTTCCGATACTCTGGTGTCTTCCTATGTGAAAGACGTAGAGAACTGTGCACTGCAACTAGCTTCTCTACTCTCCTAGAGGAAAGTCTATTCCTCTTGATAGAGTGGATGAAGCTATATGTGGACCAATTCCTCTCTGTTGCAGAGGAACTAGCAATCTGAGACAATAAGCGAATAGCAAGTTGTTGGATCTCTGGAGCATCATCCCGATGCATGGTACACCAACCAATGGGGTCAGTCTGGCCTAAATGATTGTGATCTTCCCTTGCATCATGCTTGTTGAAGGGACCACTGAGACTTGCAAATTGAATCCACTGTCTCCTAATTGTTCTCCCTTCTTCTGAACTATACATCTTTGTAATGGCAGCTCGAAATCCCTTTTTGACCTCTGGATCTTCAATGGGAAGAATTCTACCAGTCCTTGCCACATACCATTTTGGGTTGAGTGCATATGCTACCATGTGCAAAGGTGTATTCATTCGATCCCACCTACGTTGTATAATGGGTCAAATTTGGGTCGTATAGAACTTTAAGGAAGGATCTTTCTCACGAATGGCCACCCTTACTTGATCAAACATACTATCAAAAGTCTCATATATTTCTCCAAGAGTAGGAGAATCTGTGTCAGTGTAGCGAATGACCTCAACTACAGGACGTAAAAGTGACACCGAATAACCACAATCTGTCCACCAATCATTATCCAATATTTGAATCCTGATTTTCTTTACTTCCTCTGTCTTGGATTCTGCACATCTGTTCCAATCTGGAGTCACAACCATGACCTGCAATGCTGACTGCACCTCCAACATCCTCTCTAATAAAAGAAAATAACTAGCATATATGGTATCAATAGGCTTGAGGAATTCCTTCCTCGCATGAGACCTGTACATGGCTAAAGAGGTATGGTGATTGCAAATAAACATCTGCACATTTCTTGCAGTTGTCACCAAGTTAGATACCCACTCAATTTTGCCAATGTCTTTCAATGCATTATTGAGTGCATGCACACAACAAGGGGTCCAGAAAATATGCCTGTATTTACTTTGAATCATTAATCCTGCTGATCTACACATTGCTGCTGCATTTGTCACAACCTGTACAACATTTGTAGATCCAACCTCCTCTATAGCATCACGAAGAAGCTCAAATTGGAAAGCTGCATCTTTGCGCTTTCCAGAACAATCAATAGCTCTAAGAAAAAAAGGCCCCTCTCGGCAAGTAACTATGATGTTGATAAGTGAACATTTGGCAATGTCTGTCCACCCATCCATAACGATAGAACAACCTTCCCTCACCCATGTCTGCCTCAAATTTTCCTTTTGCACATTAATATTTGCCACTTGCTTTTCTAATATCACTGTCCTCAACTTATGTTCACTTGGGGGCACATATGAGGATTCTGCTGTTGCAATTGCCTTGATCATCTCCTTGTAGTAAGGAGAATGACTAACATGGAAAGGAATGCCATTGGCAAAAAGAAATTTTCCAATGGCATCATCTGTATCATTACGGTTCAACTTACCATACATCCCTGTAAGAGTTGGTCCCACTGCACAAGAACGAGAACCCTTAGTCCCAACAGGAGATGGTGGAGGCATATCTTTTATTTGTTTTTTCTTTTGGAGCTTGTGGCTTCATCAATATTTTGATGAGCTTGGGCCATGACATTTTTACTTGAGAAGTTGCCCTTTGCATCTGCTGCCATTTGCATCCTCAAGAGCTCTGATTTTTGCAATATGGTTAATGTTGAACATATATGAACCCCTTTGCCACCTACACCCAAAAGATGCATCTTGATCCGACTATAACTCCCAACCCAAGAATGACCACAAACATTGCATTTCCAATGGCGTGTCCCACCTCTTTGTTTTCCTGGTTTTGGTTGAGTTGAAGAGTCAATGATTTTGGTAACATATAACAAAAGAGGTTTGCTTGGATTAAACGTCCCTTTTGCATATTCTACCAATGACTTTGACAGGGTTGTAGTTGTAGTTGCATTGGGAGAAACACTAGCTGCACTGCTGCCATGGGTTTCATTCATTGTTGATGGGATTTCAAATCCAAGAGGACTTTCTGTTTGAATATCATAATCACTATCACTATCAGTGTCACTGTGGCTGCTCATGTTGTTGTAATCAACCATTTTACACTTGCAGCTTGTTGTGTTACTGTTTTAATTTATTTTGCATTTTTTGTTTTTGTTTTTCTGCCCTACAGGAAGAGTTAAAAAAAAAAAAAAAATCTCATCGTGTAAATTAAAATTTACAATGCAAATATACTAGAATTAAATTTAAATTATTAAAATTTAAAAACAGAAACATAAAAAATTAAATTAGAGTGATTGTGTTTTGAAGTTTTCATTAAAATTAAAATTTAAAAATTATTAAAATTTAAAACATTATAATTAAAGTTCAAAGTTTAAACAAATCGAATTAAGAAAAAAAAATTAAAAATTTAAAAATTACAACAGAGTATCCGTTCACTGTTATAGCAATTTAAAAAAAAAAAAAAAGTAACATAGTTCAAACTTCAAGCTTCAATGTCTACCTAGAGGTGGAGGTCGATGGCACAGGTGAGCAGGTTCAAAAGGCCACAACGTCAGGTACAGAGGGTCGACGACAAAGGAGGTTTGAGGATGCTGGGTTGCAGTTGGAAGTCATGGGCAAACGAACAACGGTTGGAGCAATAGCAAGGTGACGTTGTCTCGGCTCAGCGTCTCTCAGTGGCGGCGGCTCAGCGTATTCAGTGACAGTGTTCACTGTTCAGGCGAACAACAGGCTCGAGCAACGCAAGGTGATTGGGCTCAGAGTTTCGGCTCAGCGTCTCTCAATGGCGGTGGCAGGAGGTTGGCTGGGTGTGTTCATTGTTCAGGGTTTCAGCTCTGCGTGGAAATGGAAATGCCTTTACGTTGAAATGAAATGACTGCTTTTGCATTTCATGACTTTTAGTTATTCAACTTAGGTTTAGACTTTTAAGTTTTAGTTATTTAGTCTTAATTTTATTTTTTAAATTTTAATGGTTTTGATTTTTGAATTTTGAATTTTGAATTTGGGTCTTATTAGACAAATTTAAAGGGGGGTGCCCAGATGCACCCTTTTTGAAGCGGGACTCCTAGGCGCACCCATTTTGGGGAGTTTAGACTCCCACACTGAAGGGGAAAGCCCAGAAGCACCCTTTTTAGGGAGTCTAGACTCCCACACTGGGGAAACGCACCCCCTTGTGTCTCCCCGAGACTCCCCAAAAAGGGTGTGTTGTCGCGCGGATTGACACGACAATGCTCAGACCGGGGGCTGTCACTCTGATCCCTGATCCCTCCGTTTAAGCCTGTCTCCCGCGGCTAAGGGGGGTAGTCCCTGAGAGACGGCGAGACCAACTGTCGACCAGTTGGTTGGGAGACACGAGACACGATATGAAAAGCACTCGATGGATTTGATTAACTGAGCAGACCAGTGCCTTAAGAGATTGATGTTAAAATGATTACTTGTTAGATATAGAAAAATTAACCGTGAACAACAATCATTTGTCATCAAAAGGTATCAGCGAAATCACATAACCAAACGATATCCAGCGATTAAAAAAAAAACTTCGAAAAGATGAATGTGCTAAAATGAAACCAAAAAAAAAACCCTAAACCCTAATAAAAAAACTGCATAAAGCAAAAATTAAAACCCTAGATCAGCTAGTTAATTTACAGATTTGGCCCCTTAACAGCCAGATTCAGCAATAAGCACGGAAAACATTTTAAAGAACAGAAATTTCAGATCGTCACTGTGAAGAACTTCAGAAAATCTCTCATGCAAACTTAGAAAAATAAACCGAATGATAGACCCAGGATCAAGTCCAATTGGGCTCAGCAAAAAAAATGCTTGCGGGAGTTGGCTGGTTCAGCCGAGAACTTCCCGAACGCCCACAAATTTCCTTCAGAAAATGTTTTCTGCACAGCTCAAAACAACCGTCAACAAAGAGGGCAAAAATGCTGCTAGATCTCAAACAGTAATGGAGATACCTGCCATTACTTCAGAAACCCTAACAGCACCCAAACCCCAGCAAGTGAACAAGATACCTGTGCTCACAATACTCTACGAAAAGCTATTATTAATGGATGAAAATAACATATGCAGAAAATGAAATGATCTCACAGCATTCCAAGAGAGTAACACCAGCAAGATATGGACCCCAAAGTCTTCCTTTATTAACCAGAAACAGATTTACAAGAGAGCTTCTTCAGTATCTGACTCACAGATCGAATTATCTGAAATGACCCCTAGCACCCTATTTAAAGGAAATGATCCCAACGGCTAGTTCGAGTGATCCACGTAGAAATGATCTCGACCGTTGATGAGGATCAAGACATCTCTTGATCTCATCCGTCGATTTATTCACTTAATTTTTTATTATTATTTTTTAAAATTTTTAATTTTTTTTTATTATTTTATTATTTTTATTCATTTTTTAATTTTTTTAATTCATTTTAAAATGGATCACTGAACTAAGCCTTCGGAAACATCACCTAGGACCTAGGACTTAGGACTCATGAGGGGTTTCAAAACATTTTTCGACCCTCAAGACACATTTCATGATGACTTTTACAAATTTACATCTTAAGGGGGAAACCCCTTTAATATCGACCCTCACAAATCACCCAGCTCTGCGACACAACGATAATCTAGCAGATCAACACACTAGGATTCTCCTAAAGTTCTACTGACAAAATGCATCCCGGCTTTGGGGTCAGGTTTGAAGGAAAACTCTGCCGATCCATGGATCGGTGAGACGAAAAACCTTCCGGGACATAGATTATCATAGAAAGTTAGGTCCGCCTAGGCAATTTTACGTACATGACTCTGATCTGCTTAGATTATTTACAATTCATACATGCAGACTGGGTTTACAATCAAAATGATCAAGTTGCTGATGACGGCAGGACGGCACAGACATGCTGATCAGGTGCTGCTCCTTTCTGTCAAGAAAAATGGGGTGCACTGCATGGGTAGTTGACCAGTAGAGGTCAACATCTGGCTCTATTTGGGGACACGTTGCTGCTTGCAGAAATGTGAGAATCCAGAATCTGCATCCATACAACACAAAAAATAAGTAGCGTCCATCCAAAAATCAGCATATACGTTAAGCACAATAAAGATAAAAGCTCTTCATTTATTAACTATCTAAAGCAGAAACGAAAATGCGGAAAAAACAAGGAGTAGGGTTAGAAATACGATACAAAGGATGCCCTACGGCATCAGATGTGTTCAATATAGTGCATACTGAGCATTTGCCTGCTTTCAGGCAAATCTGTCGGCTGCTTGTCGGATGTGCCATGTCCAATTTTGCATATGGTAGGACTCTTTCCTATCCGAAAATCAAGCTGCTCGCGGCCGTCTGATGAGTCAAATCTTCTTCTTATTTTCTTTCTCTTGCGCTTTTTCTTTCTGGCTGGTTGAATTGCTGATGACCTGGTACTTTCTGTTTCAAAGCTATCAGATGAAGTATGTAAGATATGCGTGCTATGTCTTTCTTCATCTTGCATCTGATCTTTATCATTCTTAAGTCTGTCTGGATCACCCTCAATCAACCATCTTTCAATCGAATCAACAACCTCCCAATAATAAGATGAATCCTGGTGCAGTAAATGAGAAAACTCATGATTTGTTGTTGTTTGATGGTTTCTCTTATCCTCTGCCAGTTGCTGAAACCTTTGAACTTGTATTTTAATGGCATCCATCTGACTAGAGTGTTCAACCTTTATAGCACTGATTTGTCTGACATGGTGCTCCTGCATGTCTTTTATTACTTTAACATTCTTTTCCTTTATGTCCATTAAGCAATGCTGCATAAAATTTATTTCTTCTTTATGATTCGCTTGCATGTCAGCCACTTGATTATTATGATTGAACGTCATGATAGTAATTTCCTCATCCATAGTTAATAACTTGTTTTGCATAGAGTCAATTTCCTTATCATGATCAGCTTTCATGGTCACCATATTTTCCTCTAAGACCGACAACCTGCTTTGCATGATTCTAATTTCTGTTTCATAATTAGTTTTTATGGCCTCAATTTCTTTAGCATGGTGACTTTGCGTGACCTCAATCTCCCTGTTACGTTTTTCCAGATGGGTGCATAAAGTTCTCACATCATTGACATAATTAGTTTGATTGCTTTCCATATTTTTCACCAGCATCATTAAATCTTGTATTATTTGCTTTTGCTCTTCCCTTTCATTGTCATTTGTCCCTGATTTTTCACTATCATGAACTGCAATATTTCCGGTGGATGACACATTTTGACATGATGAATCGTCTTGGGATCTTTCAGCTGGACCTCTTATTAAATTACTTTCATTCTGCTGCACAATTTTAGAGGCAGAAGGCAAGCTGTTTGGACTATCATATCTATCTTTAAAAGCATTGAGAATGTCTTGTAAAGAAGTGAAAAAATCATTAGGAAAATTATTAAACCAATTCAAGACATCACCCTCTAAAGAATGGACAAATAGACGCATCTTGAAATCTTCATGATTATATTGAGGAAATCTACAATATAAGATCATTACACAAGTAAACCTGTTTAAATGCTGTTCAACAGTGACCGAATCACCACCTGAGAACTTAAATAATTTACCAACGGCCTCTTTCGGAAGATCATGGAGATTATCAGTAAAATGACATGGTTTAAATGAATAATCCATGATGAACAATGAAGGATCAAATGGATGATAGAAAGAGATTTCTGCTCAAGAAAATTAACAGATGAGAGAAGTGGAGTCGCCACTTGAACAATGAATCTGATTCTAGGATCCAAAAAGTAACCACAAGCAGATATGAGGAAAGCTCTTGTCTGGAAAAAAGGGGAAAGTGGAGTCGCCACCCAAACAAAAAACAGACCGAAGAGATGCTACTGATATGGCGAAAAATAAAGCAATAAAACATCCAAATGATAACCCAAAAGGTTGAATTTGCCATCTCAAAATGAGAGATGAGAAAGATGATAAGGTGAATGTCGATGAAACTCCAGGAACAGAAAAACTCTGTCCCCGGCAACGGCGCCAAAAAATGTTGTCGCGCGGATTGACACGACAACGCTCAGACCGGGGGCTGTCACTCTGATCCCCGATCCCTCCGTTTAAGCCTGTCTCCCGCGGCTAAGGGGGGTAGTCCCTGAGAGATGACGAGACCAACTATCGACCAGTTGGTTGGGAGACACGAGACACGATATGAAAAGCACTCGATGGATTTGATTAACTGAGCAGACCAGTGCCTTAAGAGATTGATGTTAAAATGATTACTTGTTAGATATAGAAAAATAAACCGTGAACAACAATCATTTGTCATCAAAAGGTATCAGCGAAATCACATAACCAAACGATATCCAGCGATTAAAAAAAAAACTTCGAAAAGATGAATGTGCTAAAATGAAACAAAAAAAAAACCCTAAACCCTAATAAAAAAACTGCATAAAGCAAAAATTAAAACCCTAGATCAGCTAAATAATTTACAGATTTGGCCCCTTAACAGCCAGATTCAGCAATAAGCACGGAAAACATTTTAAAGAACAGAAATTTCAGATCATCACTGTGAAGAACTTCAGAAAATCTCTCATGCAAACTTAGAAAAATAAACCGAATGATAGACCCAGGATCAAGTCCAATTGGGCTCAGCAAAAAAAATGCTTGCGGGAGTTGGCTGGTTCAGCCGAGAACTTCCCCGAACGCCCACAAATTTCCTTCAGAAAATGTTTTCTGCACAGCTCAAAACAACCGTCAACAAAGAGGGCAAAAATGCTGCTAGATCTCAAACAGTAATGGAGATACCTGCCATTACTTCAGAAACCCTAACAGCACCCAAACCCCAGCAAGTGAACAAGATACCTGTGCTCACAATACTCTACGAAAAACTATTATTAATGGCTGAAAATAACATATGCAGAAAATGAAATGATCTCACAGCATTCCAAGAGAGTAACACCAGCAAGATATGGACCCCAAAGTCTTCCTTTATTAACCAGAAACAGATTTACAAGAGAGCTTCTTCAGTATCTGACTCACAGATCGAATTATCTGAAATGACCCCTAGCACCCTATTTAAAGGAAATGATCCCAACGGCTAGTTCGAGTGATCCATGTAGAAATGATCTCGACCGTTGATGAGGATCAAGACATCTCTTGATCTCATCCGTCGATTTATTCACTTAATTTTTTATTATTATTTTTTAAAATTATTTTTAAAATTTTTAAAATTATTTTATTATTTTATTATTTTTATTCATTTTTTAATTTTTTTAATTCATTTTAAAATGGATCACTGAACTAAGCCTTCGGAAACATCACCTAGGACCTAGGACTTAGGACTCATGAGGGGTTTCAAAACATTTTTCGACCCTCAAGACACATTTCATGATGACTTTTACAAATTTACATCTTAAGGGGGGAAAACCCCTTTAATATCGACCCTCACAAATCACCCAGCTCTGCGACACAACGATAATCTAGCAAATCAACACACTAGGATTCTCCTAAAGTTCTAATGACAAAATGCATCCCGACTTTGGGGTCAGGTTTGAAGGAAAACTCTGCCGATCCATGGATCGGTGAGACGAAAAACCTTCCGGGACATAGATTATCATAGAAAGTTAGGTCCGCCTAGGCAATTTTACGTACATGACTCTGATCTGCTTAGATTATTTACAATTCATACATGCAGACTGGGTTTACAATCAAAATGATCAAGTTGCTGATGACGACAGGACGACACGGACATGCTGATCAGGTGCTGCTCCTTTCTGTCAAGAAAAATGGGGTGCACTGCATGGGTAGTTGACCAGTAGAGGTCAACAGGGTGCATGGGGAAACACACCCCCAAGAGACTCCCTGTCCCGGGTGCGAGGGGTTTGAGGGGTGCGTGCACCCGACCCCGGGGGGCACGTCCCCGTGGAACACTGGTTTATTCCCTCATACTTATCAATACCCGAAGCCACTGAGTTGATCAGGTATGCAACAAGGTCAGGTTCCCTCTCTTGCTCGGGCTTGTCCATAAAATGGGGCATAGAAGGATGCTCTGTTTGGCCACACAGAGGGATATGAGGTGGCTGATATGTATGGCTTCCTCCCCTTACTCTGGAACCCCCATCACCTTGGGGTTTTGTCCCTGGTCTATCATTCACATGTAGGCCTATCACCTGTTGCATCATGTCCATCATGAGTTGGCCTTGCCTCAACATCTGTTGGTTGGTCCTCAGCAACTCCTCTAGGACTTGGTTTTGTCCCACCTGTTTAGGTTGCTCCATATCCTCCTGGTTCTCCATGTGCTCTCTTATGTTTTCCACCTATGTGTCAGAAAAAGGGTCTGGTGCTCCCTCTCTAGCTCGACCCCTACCTCTTCCTCTTCCACAATGCCTCTGGAAAACAACTCCTTGGCATATGGGTGTCAAACCCACTCTTGTTCCCCACACTGGCTAGGAACATGCTTTGATACCACTGTAATGTTCCTAATAGGAAAATTAACAGTGATATTAAGCAAAAACACACATACAACACATAAAAATTTAGAGAGCAATTAAAAACACATAATTTGCATCAGAATTGCACCAAAATGAACCATTATATTATATATAGAAAGGAGTACAATGCATGAAATGTGTGCATCTGTTCTTGCCAAGGCAAGTTGGACAATCCCAGGTGAGAAAAATGTTGCCCGGATACAAAGGGACAACTCCTTAGTGTATTGTGTTGGCCCTAGAATTTCTGCATTGCTAGATGGAAGAAACCCTTATTTGAGCCTCCAAAAGTGCTCAAAAAATTCTACCAAATTAATCTTGGGCTATCCACCATGAATCCAGAAAAACGTAGAAAGGGTTTGGTATAGTTCTGACGCTCCAAAATCACTCCCAAATTCTATGGGTTCCTCCATTACCAGGAAAATTCGTCCCACAGGAAATTAGCTTCTACAACCCCTCCAAAATAGTGAGAAATCCCTCCTAACCAGCCTTCTTGCACCTCCTAACAATCTAGCGCCAAAATCCCTCAGCCAAGCCTTCCCCACAAACAACTCCAAAAAAAACTGCACAACCCAAGACAACTACTGTGCAGGCCCTTGCAAGGATAATTCAACCTGGGAAAGGAACACTCCCTCAGCTTGCAAATCCACTTGAAATCCACTACAATTTGACCAAGGAATGGACCTGCAAAAACTCATAGTTATCACCACCGGAATACCTTCCCACAAGAATGTGTGGTTCCTCTTTCCTGTGTCTAGTTTGCTACACAAAGAAACTCGTACAACCTAAAATTTGCTCCCAAAGGCCTCCAAGGAGTTAAGGCAATGCTCTCCTAGGGTGGAACTCGAGGTACATCAAAGAAAGAGTGAGATTTCCTCTTAGAAATCTCTAGTGCTGAACTGCATTTTGTGACACAGCTAAACAACCTTAGCAACAATGGTGTAATTGTCAAATTACAAAAGGCTCTCATTGCTTCCCTCAATACTCTATTTATAATTGTTGTCTTACCTTTCCTTGTGGGCCCCTCCTCCAAATATTTCAACCTCCCTCCACAAAATTGATTTTTCCTCCAAGGGGTGCGTATTCCTTGAGTGATAACTCCCACATTCCACCAACTCTAATATTTGACCTACTTTGTTATGCAACCAACTCACAAAACATAAGCAAAGATAGATCAATGACTTAAAATTTATCCTCTTTGAGGGGTAAACCTCCTTTACATTACATAAATGAACAATTCACAATGTAGCAATAATAATGTAAAGGCACAACAATAACAATATGGGGGCTAATTTAACAATAATAATAAAGGGATTACACTATTATTATAGGGACCTAACATGCCCCTCTCTTTAAAAAAAGTGTTGTCCTCAACGCTTGAGTAGTTTTGGATACTTCTGTATAAAATTCTCATCCTCCCATGTGGAATCTTCAACAGGTAAGTTTTTCCACTTAATGAGATACTCTGAAAATGATCGATTCCAATATGATTTTTCATTCTTCGTCAAGTTCTAGCAATATTGTTTGAACTGAAAGCTTGTCATCGATAACCTTCTTGAAGCATGAAACGTGGAAAACTGGGTGTACTCAAGAAGATGCAGGCAACTCCAATTTGTATGCCATAGTACCAATCATTTGCAACACCTTGTAACGACCACAATACTTGGGTGATAATTTATTATCCTTCTTAGCTTGCTCGAGGGACATTTGTTTGTATGGTTGTAGTCGTAAAAATACCCAGTCGCTTATGCCAAAACTTATTTCACTGCGATGTTGATCTTCTTGTTTTTTCATTTGATTTTGTGCCTGAGTGAGGTTATACTTTAAGATTTGGAGAACTTGTTGTTGATGTTCGATGTGATCTTCCACTGCTTTAACCTTAACATTTTATTGTAAAGATGATGTGATGGACGTGGGTGATATCCATAAAGTGCCATAAATGGGGTCTTTTTTGTTGCAATATGGAAGGAAGTGTTATACCACGATTCGACCAGAAGTAACCACTTGACCCATTATGTTTGTTTATCAGATACAAAGCAACGAAGATATCCTTCCAAGCATTTGTTCACTATCTCAATTTTCCTGTCAAATTGAGGATGAAAGATGAGCTATGAGCTAATTGAGTACCAAGACAATAAAATAATTTTGTCCAAAAATTTCTAGTGAAAATGGGATCTCTATCACTTACAATAATCTTTGGTTTTCCATGAAGCTTTTGAATTGTTTCCATAAATGCAGTAGCAATTGTACTTGCTTTAAAAGGATGAGATAATGCACAAAAGTGTGCATACTTGGTAAGTATATCAACTATCATCATGATGATGCTCTTTCCTTTAGACTTGGGTAAACTTGCGATAAAATCCATTGAGACCTCCTCCCAACGCTGACTTGGAATGGCTAAAGGTTGTAACAGACCCGGGGTCTTAATTGTCTCAACTTTGTTTTGTTGGCAAACCAAACATTCTGCCACAAACTTCTGAATATCAAATTTAAGGCCCTCCCAAAAAATTCCTTCTTGATCCTGTGATAAGCTTTAAAAATCCTGAGTGCCCTCCTAAGGCGGAGGTGTGCAATTCCAAAATAATATTTGTTTGAGTTGGGAATTCTTACAAAGATATAACTGATCTTTGTACCATAATGAATCATTTTTCTAGCTAAATGCATAAGATGTACTGGGGTCTTGTTGCAACTCTTGAATGAGTGTCCACACCTCTTTGTCATTCTTCCATTCATCCCTTGCTTCGGTTATCCAATTAGGTTGGATAATAGACATGGCACAAAACAATGTTTCATCCTTTCTTGAGAGTGCCTCTGCAACAACATTTTGCTTCTCTTTTTTGTAGATGATTTCAAAGGCATGACCCAACATCTTTGTGACCCATTTTTGCTGCTCTTCTAAAGATACTTTTTTTTCCAAAAAGTATTTAAGACTATCATGATCTATTTTTACCTTGAAATGTCTTCCCATTAGGTAAGGTCGCCATTGCTTTAGTGCATGTAGTATTTCCAACATTTCCTTCTCATAAATAAGTTTGAGTAAATACTTTCCTTTGATTGGACGACTTTCAAAAGAAATGGGTCTTCCTTCTTGCATTAAAACAACACCAATTCCATTTCTTGAGGCGTCACATTCTACAATAAAGGTTTTTATGAAGTCTGGCGTAGCTAGGATCGGTGCTTGGCACATTACCTCTTTAAGATGTTCAAAGGCCTTAGTTGCTTCTGGAGTCCAAGAAAATGCATATTTTTCAGTAATGTTGTTAGAGGTGCTGCTATTCTTCCATAACTCTTAACAAACTTGTGATAATATCCTATCAAACCGAGAAATCCTCGAAGATTTTTTATGGTTGTGGGGATTTTCCATTCCTCAATGGCTTTAATTTTGTTAGGGTCTACCTTAACACCCTCATGAGATACAATATGACCCAAATATTTCACCTCTTGTACTCCAAAGAAACATTTTGATGTTTTTGCATATAATTGTTTCTCCTCCAATAGTTTGAGCACCTTGTCAACATGTTGAATATGATCCTTCCAAGACTTGCTATAGATTAGTATATCATCAAAAAATACTAACACAAATTTTCCAAGGAAGGGTATGAAAATGGAATTCATCAAACCTTGAAATGCGGAAGGTGCATTAGTAAGGCCAAAAGGCATGACCAAAAATTCATAATGACCCTCGTGAGTTCTGAATGTTGTTTTCGGAATGTCTTCAGTCTTCATTCTAATTTGATGATATCCTGAACGAAGATCCAGCTTGGTGACGTAAATTTCTCCATGTAATTCATCCAACAATTCATCAATGACAACAATGGGAAATTTATCTTTAATAGTGAGCTTGTTGAACTCCTTGTAATCCGAACACATACGCCATGATCCATCCTTCTTGTGCACCAATACCACTAGAGTAGAGAAAGAACTTTGACTAGGTTGAATTATACCAGCCTCTAGCATTTCTGCAACCATACATTCAATTTCACTCCTTTGGGCACAGGGATATCTGTAAGGCCTGATGTTTGAAAGAACACTTCCTGGAATCAAATGAACACCATGATCATGATCACGAATAGGTGGGAGGCCATTGGGAGTCTCAAATAGCTTGGAATGATTGTCCAAGACTTTTTAGAGATCTGGAGAAATAGATGATTTCAATGTTTGAACCTCTAGTGAGCATAATTGTGCAATTACGCCCCGTTGTTCTTTCTTTAGGAGCTTTCTCATGCCATTGGAGTTGATTATCTTTCTTGGTTTCCATGCGATACCCCTTAATTAAACTTTCTTTCCTTCCAGAAAAAAAAGATTCAAGAAAAGTTCTTGAAAATTAAAAGTTATCATCCCCAAAGATTGTAACCATTGGACTTTTCGTACAACATCAACACCACCCATTGGAATGGAAAGCATTCCACTATTCAATACATATTCTCCCATGGTTAGCTTGATATTATGGCACTTTCCAGAGAAATTCATAGTTCCTCCATTTGCAACCATCACTTGACACTCTAGTGCTAGATATAAGAAGAAATTCAATTCCTTGTCCATCTTATAATGAATAAAATTATGGGTATTACCCGAATCAGTTAACACTATTATCTTTTTCCTCTTGATATGTCCTTCTATCTTGAGAGTTTGAGGAGTGGTAATTCATGCCAATACATTACAAGATATGGTTGGATTCATTTCTTCTTTCTTTGGGGTTGGTTCTTGGTGTATATCCTCCTCTTTTGATGTTTCTTGTTCTTTTTCTTCCTCCTTTTCACAATCTATGTAAAATAATTTCTTCTCAGCACACTTATGACCTTTAATGTATTTGTTATCACAACTGTAACAAAGCCGTGTTTCTCCTTTTTCTTCTAATTTTTGTGGTTTCAACCTTTTAGGTTGGGGAACATTAGGAGCAGCAACACTTCGATCTTTATAGTTGTGAATAGTAGACTTCCTTGTTGCCATAATTTTTCTTTCAACTTTTCTTGCCACCCTGAATGCCTTCTTTAATGAATTAGGTTCCTAAACACGAATCTCATGTTGGATGTTATCCTTTAAAGTCCCTATGAAGACACCAATCCTATGCTCCTCTGGAATATCAGTTACCCTGATATTCAATTTTTGGAAGTCCTCAATGTGCTCCGCCATTGAGCCCCTTTGTTTGAAATTTATCAATTGGATAAAGAAAGTGTTGCTCTTTGTATCCTCATAATGTGTTATCATTTCCTCCGTAAAAATTGACCAAGTGACAAGTGGTTTATGAGAACAAAGTCATCAATATCATACAACTGATTTTGTTCTAAATATAAAGATGCAATGCTTACCTTTCGTGTGTGTTGCACATCATGGAGATCAAAATATTGCTCCATCTATACTATCCATGTTACCGGATCCTTGAAATTAAACTTATTCATATCGATATTTGGAATGTGGTGGGTCTTAAACCCAACATTGGAGTCTCTAAAATCATAATTCATATTCCTTTTGTCTTCATCATGATTTTCATGGATTACCTTGTCACCACTGGGAAGTCTTTCTTGCAGCAACTTTGTCAACCCTTCCTTCAACCCTTCCATGTATGCTTTTAAATCATTCATGTCGCATTTATTTCTACTTTTAAACCAACATGTCGTGTTTTAATTCTGCCCTTAAACCATCCATATCCCCTTTAATTCTATCTTTGGTTGCTCTTTGTGAGAGCGAAATTTGTTGCACTTGGTCCCGTAATTTTGATATATTATGTTGCAATTTTTCCTCTTTATGCGTCATAGTAGAGCTTTCAGAGGGCTTAATGGGTGTAGAATTCTTTTATTTTGGAGGCATTTTAGAAACCAATACTGATATCTATGCTTCAATATGCCCTTGGAATCACTTCAAACTGATTTTCCAAACAAATGTTATGCAATTTTTTTTTAAAACACACATTTTTCTTACTTTTAGGTGCTTGATCTTGAAACAGTTATAACTCTGTAATTTCAGATCTTCAAGGTCTAAAAGTTCGTCCTTTGGTAGCCCCTAAGTCTTCTTTCCGACCCTACAAAATGAGATTGGATTCTTCAAGAAAGAGTTATGTCCAATCTCCCACGATGACCTGATTATCGACTGGTTCAGTAGAGCGAACTTGTATGGAGTTCAATGTGTCACTGTTTCAACCATTGGCCCTGAGAATAATACACAAAAAACTAAAGTCCGTGCACTTTCAACCACTTTTTACAAAATTCAAATCCGATGCTCAGAGAGAAAGTTATAATGATTTTCCCTAGGTCACCTGTTTGAGATTGAAATCTAGAGCCTGCAAAAACCCTAATTTCCTCTGATCATATCTCTGAAAATATAGTGAGCCAAGATATGTAATTCGTACACGATGTTCACCAATATTTCGGCTCTACGTGGTTGCAATTTCATATTCTGAAGCCTTGTATAAAAATAGTTATAGCGAAAATGTCAAGATGGCCTATTTGAAGAAGCGAAACCCTAGAATCCAAAGCTTTGGTACCAACTGTTATGCAACCAGCTCACAAAACATGAGCAAAGATAAATCAACGACTTAAAAATTATCCTCTTCGAAGGGGAAACCTCCTTTACATTACATAAATGAACAATTCTTGGATGATACAAATGACAAGACCACCTTTCTATATATAGGAGTCTAAGGGGTCACAATATAACAATAATAATGTAAGGGCACAACAATAACAAAATTGCGCTTCTATGGGGTACAACAATAACAATATGGGGGCTACTTTAACAATAACAATAAAGGGACTACACTATTATTATAGGGACCTAACACACTTTTCCTAAGTTGGTATCCAAAAATGTGTTAGCTCCAAAATTGCAAAATTGCAGTTCTCCTCTTAGCAAAATTTATTGAGAAGGGACATTACAACTTTCCTATTTGGAGAAAAATAACAAATTCTTTGTAAATAGTTAGAGGTGTTGTATCATGGCTACCTAATGATGAACTAGACATAAAGTTGAAAGATGATAGGAAAATGGCAAATCACCCACTAAGAGAATTCTCTAAATTGATGCCTATCTTCAATTGATTGGAAAGGATGGGATCAAAAACTTTCGCTAACACATCTAGATGGAACTTTGATAGAAAATGGAAGTGTTGCTCTTCATCATCTCAAATTACATGAGGGATTAAACAACACTGGGAGAACCTATGGACAAAGTTTAAAATTCGGTGCCAATCTTGAGGATCATCAGGCTACGAGGATTTGGGGCAAGAAAGGAGGCACATATACCATCACAGACTTCTCAATTCTCAGGACAAGTTTCAAAGTGGTGGAGACACAAAGGGTATGAAATTTTGTATGGGACAAGGGAATACTCCATAAGATGAAACATTTCATATGGTTTCTAATGCAAAAAAGGTTACTAACAATGTAGAACTTATAGAAAAAGAATTAACAAGACCCTCAATCTATTACTTAGGCCAGAAGCAATGGGAACACTCCACCCATATCTTTATCCATTGCTTTATTTCAAAAATTATTTGGGATATGGATTTCCAAGGACTTATCAACTCTCTTCCAAGGTCAAAAGTTACCCAAACATTCTTCAAAAGTAGAAATGGGATATCCCCTTTCACTAAGGGGGAAACCTCTATTAGCAAAATTATAGTAGTTGATATCCAACTTTCTAACTTGAAAATATGGACAACTAGAAACAAGGTAGCTTTTCAGAAACAAAAGTTAGAGGCAACAAAGATAGTAGTGGCAAATATAACATTGGCAATGAAAATGATTAATTCCAACACAAATCTTCAAGTTTAAGTGTTTTTTGAATGGAGTAGAGCAGGAGATGATTCTGCACTTGCCCAAGTTTCAGGGCATGCAAAAATAATAGATCAATTCACTTAGCCAAAATTAATTAAAAACTGTAATTATTTCTTAATGTTAGAATTTATAAAAAATAAAAAGTGCAAAGTGGACATAAGATTAGATCGTGGCCATTGATCTTCAAGGAGAAAGGGTAAATCTCAGCCCTTAGATCCTCATAAAAGGGCAAAGTTGCTCTATGAAGAGGAAATAAGGCTAAGTTGAAAATTAGATTGAGTGACACCACTTGTGTTTAGAGTGCTCAGCAAGAGGAGGTCGATCTAGCAAGTCAACAATCAATTGGAGTGTTTCAGCATCCATGAGGGCAAGGAAGAGGGCTGTACAACCTGAATCTTAGATAATCAGCAAGGCCGAGTCACTTTGAAAGGGCATAGGAGGGAGGCCAAGTTCATCTCAGCCACACGTATGACCAACACAGTTAGTCACATGTCGTATAACCTCAGCCATATAGGTCATTGCCTCTTAGGGTTAAGTCGACTTGAGTGAAGGCACTTAACAAGAAGTAGAATTTATCGGAAGTGGTTTTACCCATCTGTAATTTTATCTCAGAATTTGTTGAAGCTAATAAGAACACAAGTTTGTAGGTTTTCCCCGGAGTTGGGGTTTCCTGGGTATTTATGGTGTTTATGTTTTATGGTGGGTTTGTGTTAAAATTGGAAACTAGGGGAAATTCTACTTTGGATAGATCCTCTGAGGAAAATAATTGAAGAATTGAATTCGATCTAAAGATCATTACATTTGGATAAGTAGAAGTGGGATTATTAATTTATTCTCTCACTCGAAAATTATTCAAGGTCGACCTTATCTCTATGTCGGCTCAACAATCCAAAAGACACGTATCTTGTGTTAATTTTTGCAACTAAAGTAAAATTCCACCTTCGATAGCTCAAATGATTGAGATAATGATTGCATTAGATTCTCCTTTTTGAGAGGACCAAAATCGACCTAAAGATCACCCAATTTGGTTAAGCAGAAGTTGAATTATGAATTATTTTATTCACACATGTATTATGGAATGGATCAGCCCTAACCACATTAGTAACTACTTGGGTCAGTCTTAACCCCAAATGACCCCTCAAGAAATCCTATAAATAGAAGAGACCTCAAGCTCATTTGGACACACACTCAAGTTATGTTTTCTATTCTTCTACTTTGTTTTGGCTCGCACAGGTTCATCGGTGGAAGTCTTCATTGGGTCTGAGATAACAGGTGAAAGGTTCGCTCTGAGTTAGGGTCTTCTGGATCTCGGTCGTTGGCATAGATATGAGGTTTTCCGTCCTCAGTTGCAGGCACATAGTGGGTAGGAGAGCGACTTTGGCCCTCTAGTCGCTGGGAAGCAGTTCAAAGGGAGCGACTTTGGGTTCAGAGACAGATCGAAAGGTTCAGGTCCCCGATTGCTGGCTTTAGGTAGCCAAGGGAGCGAATTTGTTAGTTTAGTCACTCGGATGGCACCGGGAGGGTGCGAATTTGACTCACTGGTCCCTCAGACAACTCGGCAAGAGAGCAACATTGGTTCTTCTCTGTTCATGGCCATAGTAGTAGGCACAAAGACCTCTTGGTAGCGACTTTGTTGTTACAGTCGCTCGGATAATGTCTTCGTGAGTGCGACTTTAAGGTTTTCAGTCGCTCACTGACAGTACTGATGAGAGCAACCCATTTCAAATCTAGGGTTTTGGCATCTCGGCATCAATGATCTGTGGATCTAGGTTTCTCTGCTGCAGATCGGTAGATTTGAGTTTCTCTGTTGTTTCAACAGATCTATAGATCTGGCTTATTGTTACCTATTGTTGATCATATGTATTGGGCTCGTTGTACTCACTGTTGTAACTTTTTATGACGATCTAAGAAGAAGAAGAAGATTTGTAAGGGTTTTGCCCTGGTCGTAGACCAATCCTGGTGTCTCTATATGTGTGCATGCTTTCTTCTACTGTTCCTTTTATATTCCTGCTACATTAATGATGATGGTGATGTTGTTTCTTTTTATGTAATTGCATATGCTGATATATAAGGGTGTAGGTCTAAATAATGTAATGATGATATGGGGTGAACTCAAAGTATTAATGGTGAAATGCAACTATCATAGTAGAGAACAATGTTGCCTTAAGAAAAATTAACATGGTATTGGAGCTAGGCTGAAGAAAAACCATGGAGATCACCTTGATGATGACACCATTGATGGAAGCAAGAAGAGGATGGTGGAGACCTAGGCATCTTGATGATTAGGGTTTGATGTATTATATGAGGTTAGGGTTGGAGTGAAAATCCTGGTCTATGGAAAAGTCTTAAGATTTGATGTATGAAAGTCCAACATGATCTATGTGAAGATACTCAAGCACTCATGGAAGATTTGATGAAGTTCCAGATGGGATAATCCTTAGCAGATCTGGTTGGATACTTGAAGACAACATTGGTATATGGACCATGGACATTGATGGCTCTTGAAGATTGATTCAAGAGGGAGAGAATCACCTCTCATTGAAGATATGTATTTCTTGGCTTATGATGCTTCTTACTTATAGATCTAATGATTATGTTTATTGTTACATATGTATTTGAATATATGGATATTTCTAACCTCCATGATGAGATGTGATGAGTAGGTCCTTCTTGAGGATCCTTTTGAGATAAAGATTTGGAAAGAGGTAAAGAGGCACTTTATGAAAAGATGACAAAGTACTTCAAGCAACCTATGACTAATGAGCAGATGCTCAAGTATTTGAATACTACAAGGTATGCATGGTATGTTGTGTTTCAACGATTGACTTGGTAAGCCCTACGGTTGGATGAGAATGCCTCTTTCTTTATTGGCTCATACATGTATATGAAAGTGACTTGGAGATATGTTTCCTATGATGAAAAGATGCACCTGGTATTGAACACTTTGATCATATTGAATTCAACGAGGCTATCTAATGTTGATACATTGATACACTTGATGTTCGGCTAACATCTATGATCTATTTGTTGGATATCTTGATCCTAAAGAAGGTTAGCACCTTGGCTCTAGAAAATGATACTTGGCATAGAAGGATAGTTCATTGAATCCTATACATGAGTCTGCTGGTAATGCTTGTGATAAGCATGATGAAAGCATATGGAAAGAGTGATTGACACTCTTGTTGTTTGACCTAATTTGATCTCATTGGTCATGAAGAGCACGGTAACTTTGACAATAACTTGATGGAGTGACTTGACAAAAAATGCTCTTGTGTTCATAATCGTTGAGATATGATGATACTTCTTTTTGCTGCTTTGAGTCTAAACCTTTGATGAAAGATTGATGTCATGATGCTGATAGCCATATATTTATGATCTAACAGATCTGTTGTTGCATGACTCAAGTAGAGACAGGTTTCCCTCATGAATGATGCAGATCCCTAATCAGAGGGGAATCACTTCTCAAGATTCTTATTACTATTTTCTATGCTGCTGAAGTATGGTTTAAGTGCATATGACAATATTGATCTGCAACACAACCTTAGATCTAAAGCCCATACAGAAATTAGGGTTTTTGTTCTGGACACAGTCACAGATCTAGGAGATCTTGTCCTTGGTCGCACTCATGCTAAGGCCTAGACAACAACCAGACAACTAAAGTCGCTCCCATGCTAACCAGAAGAGAGCGACCAAAGGTTTGACTGTTGTTGACCATCATCTCAAGCTTTTTGAAGTTGTTTGTATTCTGAATGATGATGTCTCTGACATATTCTGCCACTGTTAATTGATTTCCTAAAGTTGTTGAGTTAAATTGTTGATCATATAATGAAGTATTGTTCTTAAAATTAGATGGTCACTTGAAAGATATCAAGACCAAAGATGTATTGCAGATAACAACAAGATCTGCTAACAGGAAAAGGTTGAATGTTTGCCATAACATGAACATGCAGACTAAATTTGTGTTTGCAGGTGACCGAGACATACAGATAGATATGTCACTATATCTAAGCTACAAGAGGTTGGCATGATTTGGCATTACTGGTATATATGAAAAGTGTTTTGTCATGATGCTTGAACAATAACTTTGAATTGAAGATTGAGATTTGTTCTCTTCGATAGCATTTGGACTTGACCTAATGTCTAGTGATTTGATTTGGTGATTGTTGATTTGACCTGATATCAATACTATGTGGGCATGATGACTTATTGGCCTCCTCATTCTTAGCACAATAGTTGAAATAATGATAGTTGTGATTTGGCATGAAAAATGGAACCTGCATGACTCATCCTTGATGTATGCATTTACACCTAGTGACAAGATGACTTATATTATGCTTATGAGAATGACTTGATAAAGTTCAGATTGATAATGCATGACTTGTTGGCATGATGAAGTCATGATTTGATATGAGCTACACCTGTCTCCTGGTTGAAAGTATTAATACTATGATAATGATGACTTTGATAATGGTCATGATTTGGCTTCTAAACTCTGATGAGTTGACTTTGTTGTTGATGGTACAACATTGAGTTATGTAAGGATGATTATGTTGGCATTATGCTTAGAGCATTGCAATCCAGATATGTCTAGATTTGACAGTTATCTGATGAAGTTAGGATGATGAGTTCCAAGGTATGGCTTTGATATTGATTATGGTTTTGGTTTTATATCCTGATGATCTACTTGTGACAGGTGATGAGCCTCTGATGATCTAATCAGAGGGAGAAGGCTTATGAAGCCCGAAATAATGTATCATGGCATGATGAATCGATTTATGGAATTTGGAAAGAAATTCCATATTGCAAAGCTATTGGAAAATGTCATGAAAATGAAAATCCTTGGATACTCTGATTTGAAGTTCAAGATGTTGTTGAACTTGACATGGCATCCGACAGTTGGAGCATTGATGTTCTGTTTTGAACATCCATCTGTATATGTATGATGTGCATAATGAATTCATGAGTGAGTTTCTTCACTCACATAGAGTTGCCACCGAGCATGCTTTGAAATATCTGCATGAGGTGTTCTATTTTGAGAATGTGATATTTCTCCTATGATATGTATTTGCATAGATGTATTGCTGATACTTGAGATTATTGCTGATATGCACATTCGGATGTTGCTTTAGCATGAGATCTGCCATGATATCTTGGATGAGAGGTCCATAGCATGACCGAGGTTGATCATGATGTTGCTAGCATAGCTAGCTATGAGGCAAGATATGGAAGCTCCTTAGAGAGTTGTTTGAGCATGATCTGGATATGACATGGATACCATGGATACATTGTGATGATCTGATTGGTAGTAAGTCCCATATCTATGGTTGGGACCGAGGTACTCTCATATATTGAGACAATGCAACTATTCGAAACAAGCTTAGGCTTGTGGTTGGCCCCTCCATGAGAGGGAGGATGATTATGGTATCCTTTTGTGATTCATATGATTATATATGATCTGACATGATATTTGATTTGATGTTTTGTATGAATAGGAAACAACTGCTATTGAGGCAAGTTGATGATGTGAACAACTTGGATTGATAGCCCCTTTGGATAAGTGGCAGCGCTGATCAAGAACACTGAGCATACTCTTCCCACCCTGCTTGAGCTCCCAGGGTGAGGAATTGAGATACAAGGCTCCTAGGGTTGAGGGATCTCTGGACAATAGGGCGGTACCCTATCTGTTACCCAGGGTTCAAGAATGTTGCTCCCATATCTTTATAGGGTAGGAGAATGCTACTCCCCTCTTGGTCTTTGCTGAGTATACCCCAGTTGGCATCATACCCTCAAGCAGGCCAGCTTGATGGGAATATCGCTCCTCGTTTTGGCCAATGAGTTGAGAGTGTACAACCCAATTCGATTATGATGCAGGTGTTCTACCATCGATGGGAAGATTAGTAGGCAATAGGATGGGTTGAGATAACCCTATGCAATTCCATGTTGAGATTGAGATCCTTGATGAGAACCCAGGGTCGAGATGTGCTCCCTTGTGTGTTTGGATATCCTATTGCTAAGATATGGGGTTGTAGATGTATAGCCGCCCCATGAGATTCCAGGATGAGGGTAAAACTCCCCGTTGAAATTTTAGGGTCAAGGGTGTACTCCCCTGTTTGATCTAGGGTCGAGGGTTTACTCCCCTGTGTTATGAGTTATCCTATTGCTTGATATTGGTGGAAGCTATTGCTACCTAATATGGTTCCAGGTTGAGACATGCTCCTTGATGATATGCTCTGCAATGATGATGCAGGTCGTAGATCTAACTCTTCGGTGGTGTTTCCAAGTAGTAGCTTGATGACATTTCCAAGTAGTAGGCTAATGATATTTCATGTAGTAGCCCACAACCAAAGATTCCAGACAACAACCTGATGGATAGAGGCTGGTAGACTAAGCTCCCCTCCCATAGCATATTCTTCTTCTTCTAGATCTGAAAATGTTCAGTAGATGAGCAGGAACAATCAAGAGAAACAAGAATAAGCAAAGGATAGATCGAGATGTACAATGATGATGAGATAGTTGAGATGGACATGGCAAGATGAATACACGACAGAGATGATCTGTGATGATACATGAGGACACTCGAAGATTCTAGAATGGCATATTATTCGATGAACAGATATTGGCAGGTGGAATTCTCCCTGGTTGAGAAGGAGTGTTAATTTTTTCAACTACGCTAAAATTCCACCTTGGACAACTCAAATGACTGAGATAAATATTGCATTAGATTCCCCTTTTCAAGAGGACCAAAATCGACCTAAAGATCACCTTTTTTGGTTAAGCGGAAGTTGAGTTATGAATTATTTTATTCACACATGTATTATGGAATGGGTCGGCCCTAACCACATGAACTACTTGGGTCAGTCTTAACCCCAAGTGGCCCCTTAGGAAATCCTATAAATAGAAGAGACCTCAAGCTCATTTGGACACACACTCAAGTTATTCTTTCTATTCTTCTACTTTGTCTTGGCTCGCACAGGTTCATCGACGAAAGTCTTCATTGGGTCCGAGATAACAGACGAAAGGTTTGCTTTGGGTTAGGGTCTTCTGGATCTCGATCACTGGCACAGATATGAGGTTTTCTGTCCTTAGTTGCAAATACAGAGTGGGTAAGAGAGTGACTTTGGCCCTCTAGTCGTTGGGAGGTAGTTCAGAGAGAGCGAGTTTGGGTTCAGAGACAGATTGGAAGGTTCCAATCCCCGTCGCTGGCTTCAGGTAGCCCAGGAAGCGACTTTGTCAGTTCAGTCACTCGGATAGCACTGCGAGGGTGCGACTTTGACTTGTTGGTCACTAGGACAACTCGACAAGAGAGCGACTTTGGTTCTTCTCTGTTCAATGTGAAAATTCCAAGATCTAACAATCTCAAGAATCCTACTGCAACCAACTGAATCTACTTCACCTAGATTGTAAATAACATTACAAACTTATTTCAGATTTCTTCTTGAAACATTGAAGTAAATTACTGAAGCAACCTACACCAAATTAAATATGATTCTGAAACATAGAAACTGAGCAAGGAAATACGAACACATAGGACACCATTATTTTTGGACAAATGTCCCTGGAAAAACTCAACTTGGGAAAACTGGTGCAGCAGTGAGGGTTTTATTTTATTATGTGTAGAAATTTTACAAATTCTCTACAAATCTCGCTTTGTAGAAAATCTGACTGTAGATTAACCCGATAATGCAAATAACCAAAGCAAAATACTATAACCTACTTCTACTATCAATTTGTGGAAGCTTAAAGATCGAGCTAGATCAGAGCTGAACACATAGCCAGAAGAAGAATCAATGCACAATATACATGAAAATACTTTGGGGAAAGCCTCAGCTAAAAACCCCACTATCTGTATTATCATACAAGGTGGACATACATAGGAATTATACAAAGCCTTAGCTCTCACAGCTAGCCAACTCTCAGTACAATTCTCACAGATGCTCACAGGCAATCAAAGTTTCTCACAGGCCTTCCTCTCTGCCCTCCAAGCTCCTATTTCCTTGCACTGTTCCTAGTGGATGATTCTCACCTCACCAAGTGGAACACTGCTCTTACACACTGTAAAATTGCGCAATCCTCAAGCAACCTTATTCATGTTGCATGCATGAGTTTCTTTTATAAGAGAAAACATGCAACTGATAGTAAACTATCCTTGACATTCATCTCAATTGGGTCTTTTTTAGAATAGACATGCATGAGATTCTGATGAGGGAATCTTCAATTATCTGGAGTACACTAGTTGAGTGCATGCATGCATCAACTGACTGATAACTCACAATTAGTTCCTCAAACAGTTTGGAACTAATTTAACTGGACTTAACTCAATAAACTAAGTTAAGTAATTACAACTCAAATATAACTCAATCTTATCTCCTTAATTAAGAGATAATCTCCTTAATTTAAGGGATAACTCTTGCATGACTTCAGAAAGACTTCTAACTTGAATTTCTCCAACTAATTAATCCATAATGAATTAATTAATTATTTCCAAGTAGCTAGTGAGACTAAATTTGATTTTAATTCACAATTTTAATTCAAGGACAAATTAAAATTGGAAGTTCTGGATTCTATTTTTATCATTTCTTGTTGCTATTTTCAACATTATGCAGCTGTGAAATCTGAGTACATCTATGGATGCCCAACTGGCAATCCAAACAGAAAGAAAATATGGCAGAGATATTCCCTAAGCAACCCCGACACTCGAGTTGCCTGCACTCGCGTTCCTGCATTGGCGCGTTCCTGCACTCGTGCATTCCTGTACTTGCAAGTTCTTGCACCCGCGCGTTCCTGCACTCGCGAGTTCTTGCACTTGTGAGTTCTTGCACTCATAACTTAGTCTCTTGCGACTGCCTCTCCGGATCTGGAAATCTTCCTCCAAATCACTGTCCCTTCTGCATCTGCGCAGATCTCAACTTCTGTTCCAAGTACATCTTTTGCTATTCAAAAGAACCCTGATACAGTGTGGCCAAAGCATCCCACATCTCCTTAGCAGTTGCTCTACTAGCAACATGGCACACCACGTGATCCTTGACTCCATCCAGGATCATCCTCTTGGCCTTTGCCATTTCAGCTCTGTACTTCTTAAGTGGATCTACATCTGCAAGGACAACTACCACACTATCAACATACGTCTTGAGGGCATGCTCATCTAGAAGGAAGGGCATTCTAGCCTTCAATATGACGTAGTTGGAAGCTTCGTCCAACCTGTCCTGATCCCTCAAGCCACTGGTTTCCATATCCTCCAAAAATTGTCGAACAACTCCCTCTTTCTCCTTACTCCGTAGCTTCTAGGATGGCTTACGCACTCCCTAATAGAGCTGGTAAGTTTGTTGCTCCTCTTCTGCTCAACAAATGAGAAATATTGATTTCCTCGGCAAGAGATCACTAAGGAAGTATTCCTTCACCATGTGATTTGCTTCCTTCTTCTTACAACTTTTCTGTCCAGTCCTCAGCTTGCAGAAAACTGCTTTCCTCTAGCTCTGCGCTGATGCTCTGCGTGGTTCCCTCTACCTCGGAAAAATTTCGATCCGATAGTCTTACCTCTCTGTTAGCTCACTCAGAGAGAGACATCCATGAAAATATATCCCTCCTAGCTAGAACTGCGCAATCCCTCAGGGGATTCAAACTATTGCTTGCTGCAGCAAGTTGGCCCTTGCTTTAGTGCTAGATCTACTCTTCCTGTTTCACATCAACACCTACGATACGATGTGAAAATTCCTAGATCTAACAATCTCAGGAATCCTACTACAACCAACTGAATCTACTTCACCTAGATCGTAAATTACATTACAAATTTATTTTAGATTTCTTCTTGAAACATTGAAGCAAATTACTGAAGCAGCCTACACCAAATTAAATATGATTCCGAAACAAAGAAACTGAGCAAGGAAATACAAACACATAGGACATCGTTATTTTTGGACAAATGTCCCCAGAAAAACCCAACTTGGGAAAACCGGTGCAGCAATGAGGGTTTTATTTTGTTATGCAATAGTGAAATCTGAGTACATCTATGGATGCGCAACTAGCAATCCAAATAGCAAGAAAATATGGCAGAGATATTCCCTAAGCAACCCCAACACTCGTGTTTCCTGCACTCACGTTCCTACATTGGCGCGTTCCTGCACTCGCACGTTTCTGCACTTGCGAGTTGTTGCACTTGCGAGTTCCTGCACTCGCGCGTTCTTGCACACGTGAGTTCCTGCACTTGCGAGTTCCTGCACTCACGCATTCTTGCACTTGCGAGTCCCTGCACAGGAATAACTCAACCTCTTGCTACTGCCTCTCCAGATCTGGAAATCCTCCCTCGAATCACTGCCCCTACCCCTCTACTGCAAAAGATCTCTTCGATCATAATTTCCTCCTGAGAACTTCTCACTTCAGAAATTCGATCTCTTGATTTCTTGGTGTGTTTTCCAAATGACCCTCAAGCCCCTTCTTATATCTTCCTGTTGGACAACCAACAACCTAGATTAACTCCTAATCAAAGGCTTAGATCATTTTGACTTCATCTACGTCTTTATCTAGAAGATTCATCCACAATTAGATTAATATCCATAAATATTTTAATTTTCCTAAGTTTAGACTTAGGAACTCCATTAAAAGTATTAATTATTTTAATATAATCGTCTATAAGTGGAATTTCCCAAAATGGTTTCTGGGTTCTTTGGAATGCATGTGCCCAAACCTCCCTACAAAATTTGAGGCTTAGATCACATCTGATGCTACCCCAAATCAACATGCAAGGCCATAGTCGTAGGCACAAAGGCCTCCTGGTAGCGACTTTGTTGTTACAGTCACTCAGATAATGTCTTTGTGAGTGCGACTTTGAGGTTTTTAGTCACTCATTAATAGTATTGATGAGAGCGACCTAGTTCAGATCTAGGGTTTTGGCATCTCGACATCAATGATCTGTGGATCTAGGTTTCTTTGCTGCAGATCAGTAGATCTAAGTTTCTTTGTTGTTTCAAAAGATCTATAGATTTGGCTTATTGTTACCTACTGCTGATCATATGTATTGGGCTTGTTATACTTGCTGTTGTAACATTTTATGACGATCTAAGAAGAAGAATATTTGTAAGGGTTTTCCCCATAGTGGTTTTTGCCCTGGTCGCGGACCAATCCTGGTGTCTCTATATGTGTGCATGCTTTCTTCTACTGTTCTTTTTATATTCTGCTGCATTGATGATGATGGTGATGTTGTTTCTTTCTATGTAATTTCATATGCTGATATATAATGGTGTAGATCTGAATAATGTAATGATGGTATGGGGTGAACTTAAAGTATTAATGGTGAAATGCAACTATCATAGTAAAGAACAATGTTGCCTTAAGAAAAATTAACATCTTGACCCCTACCAACTCCTATATATAGAAGCGTCCTCCAACCTCTTTTGGCACATTAAAAAAGGGTTGATTAGTTCAACAGATCTGTGAATTTGGCTTATTGTTACCTGCTGCTGATGATATGTATTGGGCTCGTTGTACTCGATGTTGTAACTTTTTATGACGATCTAAGAAGAAAAATAATATTTGTAAGGGTTTTCCCCATAGTGGGTTTTCCCCAGTCGCGGATCAATCCTAGTGTCTCTATATGTGTGCATGCTTTCTTTTACTGTTCCTTTTATATTCCGCTGCATTGGTGATGATGGTGATGTTGTTTCTTTCTATGTAATTTCATATGCTGATATATAATGGTGTAGATCTGAATAAAGTAATGATGATATGGGCTGAACTTAAAGTATTAATGGTGAAATGCAACTATCATAGTAAAGAACAATGTTGCCTTAAGAAAACATAACATCTTGACCCCCACCAACTCCTATATATAGAAGCGTCCTCCAACCTCTTTTGGCACATTAAAAAAGGGTTGATTATGTCTGGGACAGATGAGCTTTCTGAGGAAGATGAAGGGCATTATTTTTAGGTCTCTCTTCTACAACAGGGGCCGAGATTCTTTTATTGGGCAGGCTGCAGATCTCAATGGAAATTTTCGGCTGTATTCATCATCCAAGTGCAAGCATCTTCTCTGTTTTGGGGCCGCAGGTCAAGGAGCATGTACAGTGAAATAGCATGAGCCATTTGAGTTTGTTTAGGGTTGTGTTACCTCTATAATGCAGGTCATAGAGGGTCGAGTTAATTGGAGGAGATATGGGCAGTGTGGGTGCCTATTGGAGCTGCATACTGACACAGATAAGGGCCGCAGACTTTCCTGTAGTGACAGTATGTGTACAACCCTCATTTGAGGAGGACGAAAGGTGTATCACCTTATTTTGGCTAGGCCGCAGTCAAGGGAATATATATCGAAGTGTTGAGACCAGTCTTGAAGCATAACGCTGGGGTTTGCAGCAGTGTGTGAGGTTGTTGTAAAGCCCTAACCTCAGGACGAGAGGCTTGATTCTAGATCATCTCCTAAAGTCAGAAAAAGGGCAGTGTATTGTTTTCTCTGTTGAGCCACAACTAAAATAATGTATCAGGTGAAACATGATGAACTGAAGAAACCCTAATCAGATCAAGATACCTCTGCAGTATGTCATCACTTTATGAAGGCTCCAATCGGCAAGTCACTTTGAAGTATTGTACTCTCTCTCTGCTGAACATTTGATATTAATAATAAGAAGATTCGATCAAGGGTTTTCCCATCTTGGGGTTTTTCCCTGGCTTGAGCCATATCTTTGTGTTCTCTTGTCTTGGCTTGTCTTCTGTATTTACATTTAATGTTCTTTCAGTAGTTACTATTATATGATGATGATGATGATAATGATGGTCAATGTGATGATAAGATAATGGGCTAATGATCTCATGATGTAACTAACCTAAGCAAAGAACATGTTAAGCCAAAATTAACATGGAATCAGAGCTAGGAGAAGTCAAGCCCAAGCAAGAATTCGACTGATCAGTCATATAATTTCAGATGACAGAATCCCTGAGGCTCGTATGGTACAGTCTTGAGGCAATGAATCCAACGTACATCATGTGAGATACTCAACTCTGCAATTGTCAGGTTCAACCTCCAGTCTCTGCAATTTATCAGAAGTAACTAGCGAATAATACTTTAGTAGTTCAATCTCCTTTTCTAAGGTCTGGATTGATTCGATCTCTAAAGAAGCAAAGGTTTGAATTACAGAAGTGTTTTTGGAAAAGACTGAGGTATTAAGGAAGGTTCATTGTTTTGAAACATCCCAGCACATGTGAAGAGAGTAATTCTCTGTTTCAGCCCCAGTCTGCTCATATTTCGCTTGATCTGAATTACAGACCTGTGATGCTTCCTTTAGTGAATGACTCTGAGAAAAATCTCGACCCTAAGGAGTTCTTGAAAATCTGATGAGAGGTTATCTTGAAAGGGTTCTTGAATTATGTTTTGTATGGTTTAAGGGATTTGTTAGGACCTCCTTTACAGGTGCAAGGGTTTCAATCTTTATCTCTGCAGTTCCTCAAAGACTAGCAGAAGCAATGAAAATAATTAAGAGATCTACATCCTCCTTGCAATGTCAGAGCATCAATTGTGGAAATTGTCGGTGTTGACCAATGAAGAATCTGATCTGAAGCATTCGGCTCCTCTAAAATCGCATGGAAGATCTAGAACTGATTAAAGCCTGTTTTGATATATAATTTCTGTTAAATAGAAAGCTACTCAGTTTCACTTTTTCCATTCGTTCTTTCTAAAGGAATCGATTTTTTTTTATACATCGATATGCTTGTGATTCCTGAGCCTATCCCTGAATTGCATCAAGAAGTTACATACTTTCTCTGCAGCCTGTGGAAGTTTTGTTAAAAGGCCAATGAAGGGTATTTATGGATCCTGCAAACTCAAAACTTCCATGATCCAATATTCCTTTGCACCGTTCAGTTGTTGAGTGCACAAATTAATGCCAGAACTCCTCTTAAGTGGCAGTGCCTGAATAATCTAAGGATAAATTTGCACTGGTAGCACAAGAATTCGATCTCCGTGAAATCGAACTATTGCAAACCCTTTCTAGATTTTATTGACTCGGTTCAGAGATGAATTTTTGGTACACTATTTTGACGAGGTTGCTGTCAAGGACTATCTAGAGTGTGTTGAATAAAAGCAACAGTGAATACGTTTCCAAAACTTATATTTTGGCATTTATAACATCGACAAGTCTTTTCTGATCCTGTTTACTATTGAAAGAGAAGAAGTTGAATAATTGGTTCTGATGAATTTGTAAAGTCCATTTAAGAATCTCGTTCTGAAGCATTTCTCTTTGTGAGTTAAAATACTACCAAAGGTAGAGGCACATAGTAGTAGCATATATCCTCAAGGCATCAATTGATCTACAGATGTAAGCAGGGCATCTGCATAACAAGGAAGTCATCTACAGGCAGAGGCATTATCATGAGTACTGGAAATGGGGAAGGTGTTCATGGTTTGGAGCAGTGGAGAAGTCACTGAAAACCAACAATCTACATTGCTTAATAATAGCAGCAACAATCTTCTCTAGTGAGCAAAAGGGCCAAATATGGGTATCTCTCTCTCCTTGACATACCATCACCCAAAGTGTGAATCCTGTTGAGGAAGATGATGAATCTGAAATAGCTATCAAGATGTCTCATGATCTGATAGATGATAGCCTGAGGGTCTGTCCATTTGTAACAGATCATGCACTACAATGAAAGGTTGAGATCAACAGGTTGCTTCCTAGTAGGAACTTAATAAGATTATAGTTCAAACTGAAAATTTTGTGAAGGCTTCATCGATTAGAAAAGTCCAATTAAGAATCTTGTTCTGAAAGCATTTCTCTTCGTGAGTTAAAATACTACCAGAGGTAGAGGCACATAGTAGTAGCATATATCCTCAAGGCATCAATTGATCTACAAATGTAAGCAGGGCATCTGCATATCAAAGAAGTCATCTACAGGCAGAGGCATTATTGTGAGTACTGGAAATGGGGAAGGTGTTCATGGTTTGGAGCAGCGGAGAAGTCACTGAAAACCAGCAATCTACATTGCTTAATAATAGCAGCAACAATCTTCTCTAGTGAGCAAAAGGGCCAAATATGGGTATCTCTCTCTCCTTGACATACCATCACCCAAAGTGTGAATCCTGTTGAGGAAGATGATGAATCTGAAATAGCTATCAAGATGTCTCATGATCTGATAGATGATAGCCTGAGGGTCTGTCCATTTGCAACAGATCATGCACTAAAATGAAAGGTTGAGATCAACAGGTTGCTTCCTAGTAGGAACTTAATAAGATTATAGTTCAAACTGAAAAATTTGTGAAGGCTTCATCAATTAGCATTTCTTTAACGACCAAGGAAACAAAAAATATGTTACATTGTATTCAGACAAAATTTGTTACTGTTACGCAATATGGTTTAATATACTTCACTATGCCTCTATTATAGCTTTACATTTACATAGTATTAGCCTCAATATGCCACGATTTTCCTGGAAGATGAAGAAATCCTTGGTCAATTTCATCTCTCTCAGCATACTGCTATTATACCAATCTCGCTATTATTTGGGATACTTGTTTACATCTATGTTGCATGAGGACCTAGCCTTGTCAGTCATTCTTGTAATATCAATTATAAGGTTCTATTGATATACTACTGGTGAGATCTGTCAGTTGAACAAGCAGAGCATGTAAGGGATTTCACCTGTGTATTAAGGTTTGGTATGATAACGTATCATCTCAAATATGAGGAAAGGTTGGATGTCCAACTGAAGCAGAATTCAGAGGGAACTATATGGATGAGTTTGGCACTTGGATCCAATGAACAATGACAGAAATGCTAGCAGGTTGTAGACAGCTCGCTATTTAGAAGAAGTCATGAACACGGGTGCAGCCATTAATTTATGACTGCCTATGGTCTGATGTACTATGCTGGAAATTTGAACTGTCAGGCATAAGCCCAGATCTTGAAAGAAAGGTTTGAAGACTCCCTAATTTCTTACCTCAAGAAGATAGGACCATGATAGGATCCTCTAATTGATTACTGATGTTTATATATAAGGATGACGCTCTTTTGAAGCTGCCTTCAGACTTTGAGGCTACTCATTACATACTGAGTCTCCATGGGAGTTGTTTGTTGGACCTTCACAGCAGTATAACAAAGAGCACCACCAAAAATCATGGCATGATTAAGTGTACTAATAAATTATCTACAAAGTGGATGGATCCAATGATGAGCAGGTTGCCAGATAGATGGTTTGCACTCTGGAAAGACAAGCTTAGGCTTGTGGTCTCCCTGAGTAAGAGGGAGTAAGATCAGTTAAATATTTTTTTCATCAAGACATGCAAGAAGCAGAGGATTTCTAATTAGATCTCTGCTATAAATCAATATGTGTTGCTGTGTATACTAAAGATCCAATACTGTCACCAAGATCTAGTCTTGATTTTTCAGAATGAAGCCAAGCACTATTCAAGGATCTTTGGTTAAGATTGAACATTGAGCTCTGGGAGCTCCTGGGGTGCTTGGGGTACTTATTGAGCTATGAGCGACCATAGGGTGAATGGTTCACCTTCCCCTAATGGTGTGTTGTGTACAGGGTGAGTGGTTCACCTTCCCTTGTGATACCCCATGGTGGTTGACATTTGTGTAGGGTGAGTGACTCGCCTTCCCCTACTGTTGATGACATATGCATAAGATGAGTGGTTCACCTTCTCCTATGGCATATGAGCAGGATGAGTAGTTCACCTTCTCCTGTGAATACCCCAGTGAGAGGTGCATATAGGGATCTATTGACATCCCAGGGGGACGTGATTCATCCTTTCCCCACATTTAGGATCATTCCCTACGATTATTGGTTGACATGTCAGTGGGCGTGGTTCATCCTTTCCTCACATGTAGGATCCTTCCTATGATTGATTGTTGTGCCTTGTGTTTGTAGGACATGGTTCATCCTTTCCCTACTCTCGGTGATTTGCATACATAGGATGTGGTTCATCCTTTCCCTATGTGTGATTGTGATGTGTGATTGTAGGATGTGGTTCGTCCTTTCCCTACGTGTGGTTGTGAGCAGGATGTGATACATTATTTCCCTACTATTGATTCAATATCATCCTACCCATGTAGTCCGGGACACATGGGAAGTGCCTCTCATTTGGCCAATGAGTTGGGAAAAGTGGTTAGGGACCATAGCAATACCGATGGATGCATTGGGTACTGTCGTACTCCCTATGATTCGGATGCATGGTATTCAACCACTTGATCTGGGATCAAGTCTGATGGTTATATAGACTAACTTTTTGTCAGTAGAGAGTAGCAAGGTCTTGTGACTCACTCTCGATCAATTCTTCTTTGTTATTCATTTCAGTGTTCAGCAGAGCAGGGCAGATACAAAGATGGTTCATGATGACAGGATGGCATGATGATCTATGATTGGCAGGTGGAATTCTCCCTAGTTGAGAGGGAGTGTTAAAATTGGAAAATAGGCCAAATTCCACTTTGGACAACTCCTCTAAGGAAGATAATTGAAGAATTGAATTCCTCTCTTCGAGAGGACCAAAATCGATCTAAATATCGTCAAATTTGGATAAGTAGAAGTGGGATTATGAATTTATTCTCTCACTCGAAAATTATTCAAGGTCGGCCTTATCTCTATGTCGGCTCAACAATCCAAAAGACATGTCTCTTGACCCCCACCAACTCCTATATATAGAAGTGTCCTCCAACCTCTTTTGGCACATTAGAAAAGGCTTGATTATGTCTGGGACAACCGAACTTTTGGAGGAAGATGAAGGGCATTGTTTTTAGGTCTCTCTTCTACAACAGGGGCCGAGATTCTTTTATTAGGCAGGCCGCAGATCTCAATGGAAATTTTGGGTTGTATTCATCATCCAAGTGCAAGCATCTTCTTTGTTTTGGGGCTACAGGTCAAGGAGCATGTACAATGACATAGCAGGAGCCATTTGAGTTTGTTTAGGGTTGTGTTACCTCTGTAATGCAGGTCATAGAGGTCGAGTTAATTGGAGGAGATATGGGCAATATGGGTGCCTATTGGAGCTGCATGTTGACACAAATAAGGGCCGCAGACTTTCTTATAGTGACAATATGTGTACAACCTGTCATTTGAGGAGGCCAAAAGGTGTATCACCTTATTTTGGGCTAGGCCACAATCAAGGGAATATATATCGAAGTGTTGAGACCAGTCTTGAAGCACAACGCTGGGGTTTGCAGTAGTGTGTGAGGTTGTTGTAAATCCCTACCCTCGGGACGAGAGGCTTGATTCTAGATCATCTCCTAAAGTCAGAAAAAGGGCAGTGTATTGTTTTCTCTGTTGAGCCACAACTAAAATAATGTATCAAGTGAAACATGATGAACTAAAGGAACCTTAATCAAATCAAGAAACCTCTGCAGTATGTCATCACCTTATGCAGGCTCCAATCGGCAAGTCAATTTGAAGTATTGTACTCTCTCCCTGCTGAACTTTTGATAATAATAAGAAGATTCGATCAAGGGTTTCCCCATCTTGGGGTTTTTCCTTGGCTTGAGCCATATCTTTGCATTCTCTTGTTGTTATGAATATAATTCATAACAATTAAATAAATAAAATAAATATAAATATTAAATAATTAAATATTATTTAGGTTAAATAGTCTTTAAGTTAAGTGAAAAGGTGTGTCTAAAAGACATGCCCATTCACGAAAGGTCACCTGCTGAGGTATAAAAGCAGGGCATCATTGTTGTAGGAATTTACAGGGTAAGTTCCTCAGAAAGAATACCAAAAGGACACCGTTCACAACCAGATCACAGATCAATACACCAGTATTTTTGACGTGGTTAAAACCCTCAAAGTGCAAGGAGGGAAACAGTCCACGACCTGTCCCAACGTGGGTACTACAGGCAATTTATTAATCAAAGAATGAAAATTTACATAAGCTTCTCTCATGCACAGATTACCCGAACAATGACCCTCCATGCGCTTTAAATAGAACTCACGGACCAATCGGGTGTCAAGCCACGGATCAAGTGTCGGTAATACTGAGGTGAGAGTGAACCGTCGGATCACTACATATCGTGACCGTCGGATTGTAAGTTACAAAATGTACAACGGTAAAGAAACACACTTTACCTAACTCTAACCTAACTCTATACTAGACCAAGTTGAACTTAACTATATCCTATGTGTCGGAATATCCTAACATCCCCCCTTAAGAACAACTTGGGATAGGATTGAAGGATTTACAAATATGACACAATAGGAGAAGGAAGGAGGCACTAGAGCCTATCCCCCCTTAGTGACAACTTCCTGAACTCCAAGCATATATCGAAGTTTAGTGAACTTCGCCTCTGTGAGAGCCTTTGTGAAGATGTCTGCAACCTGATCATCTGTTGGACAATATTGCACTTCAAGAACATGGTCATGAATGAGCTTTCTGATGAAGTGCATGTGTAGTTCAATGTGTTTGCTGTGCTGATGCTGGACTGGATCTTTGCATAGCTGAATGGCACTTTGATTATCACACCAAAGTGTGGTTGGATGCTGCTGCTCAAAGCCAAACTCTGATAGGATCTGACGAAGCCACAAGGCTTCCTAACTAGCTTCCACGGCACCACGATACTCTGCTTCTGCTGACGAAAGAGAAATGGCAGCCTATTTCTTACAAGCCCATGTAATAGGTCCTGAACCAAGAGTGAAGACATAACCGGCAGTAGACTTCCGATCATCAGGGTCACCAGCCCAATCAGAATCAGTGAAACCAACTAACAGAGGAGCTGCTTTGGCACTGTAATGAATCCCAAACTGTACTGTACCTCGAACATAACGAAGTATTCTTTTAGCTGCTTTCCAATGACTTTCACGGGGGTTTTGCATAAAACGAGCAACAAGGCCAACAGCAAAGGAAAGATCAGGACGAGTATGGATTAAATACAAGAGTTTTCTGACAAGTTGACGGTATAAGGTAGCATCAACTTCAGGAGAAGTACAAGAGACTGAAAGTTTGACTCCAGACTGAAAGGGAGAAGGGGCTGGCTTACAGTCTTCCATGTGAAAATGACAAAGAATATCACAAGCATACTTGGACTGGGAAAGGAAAATACCCTCCTGGGATTGCAAGACTTGAAGACCGAGAAAATAGTGTAAGTGTCCTAAGTCTGTCATTTCAAATTTCTTTTTAAGGTTGGACTTCACATGGTTTATAAGGTTGGGATCACTACCAGTAAGAATAAGATCATCAACATAAAGAACAAGGATGATAAGAGAGTTGCCCACTTTCTTGGTGTAGACAGTATTGTCAGAATGACACCTAGAAAAACCAGATTCTAAAAGAAAGCTATCCATTTTGGCATACCAAGCCCGAGGAGCTTGCTTGAGGCCATAAAGGGATTTCTTAAGTCGACAAACAAGGCTGGAGTCTGTTTGTATGAAGCCAATGGGTTGTTCCATATAGATTTCTTCCTGCAAGTCCCCATGCAAGAAGGCAGATTTAACATCCATCTGATGGACTTCCCATTTTAAAGAGGCAGCAAGGGAAAGAACAAGGCGGATAGAGTTCATTTTGGCAACAGGGGAGAAGGTTTTAGTGTAGTCAATGCCTTCAACCTGTGAAAAGCCCTTAGCAACGAGACGAGCTTTATGTTTATCAACTTTCCCATCTGGTCCATACTTGGTTCTGTAAACCCATTTACAAGTTTGCGTCCCTTTGGTAGAGGAACAAGATCCCATGTATCATTTGTCATCAATGAATGATATTCTTCATTCATAGCTGCTTCCCAATGTGGATGGCCTGAAGCTTCTGCAAAAGTGTCAGGATCATGATTTACTGGAGCTTGAGCCAGTAAAGAAGAGGCCTTTCAAACTGAGAACGTGTACGTCGCTGATCTGTAGGATCACCGGCAAGATCACCTGCTGCATCCCGAGTAGCACGGACCCATCTTGGAAGTTGAGGATCCTGAGAAGGTGGGGGAGGATTATCATCCTCGCTTTCATCATCTGAAGAAGAGATGTTTTCAAAAGTAGAAGAGATAGGAAGAGGTGGCACATCCGCCGGACTAGGCTCGCAGGCCGATTTATTTTCATCAAATTTTTGGACTTAAATGGAATAAGTCTATAACCTTTTACATCTTCAGAATATCCAACAAAAGTACATTTCTCACTCTTAGGTTCTAAAGCTTTATGCTTTTCATCTGGAATATGGGCCCATGCTTCACTTCCAAACACACGAAAGTGACTTACATCTGGTTTAATGGAACTCCAAGCTTCTTCTGGAGTGATATTCTCTAGAACCTTAGTAGGAGTGCGATTGATTATATAATTTGCACAATTAATTGCTTCGGCCCAAAAACTAAGACTGAGTCCTTTAGATTGCAGCATACAATTAGCCATTTCCTTTAAGGTGCGATTTTTCCTTTCAGCTACACCATTTTGTTGTGGAGTGTATGGAACAATATGTTGCATTTGAATTCCATTTTCGGTGCAAAAGTTGATGAATGTGTTTTTAACATATTCTCCACCATTATCAGTTCTTAGCTTAAGAATTTGATGTCTAGATTGTTTTTCAACAAAGGCTTTGAAGGCAAAAAAGTGTTAAATACTTCGCTCTTGAGTTTTAAGAAGTATACCCAAGTGCGTCTGGAGAAATCATCAATGAAAGTTAAGAAGTACTTGCAGCCAGAGAATGAAGCAACAGGAAGAGGACCACATAAATCACTGTGCACAAGCTGTAAAGGGGCTGAGGCGTGCCAAGAGGCACGTTTGTCAAAACTGTCCCGATGATGTTTTCCGAGTACACATCCGGAACAAACACCATCTCTGCAAGATACCATAGGAAGACCTGTCACCATATTTTCTTTACATAGATGCTGAAGGGAGCGATAGTTTAAGTGACCAAATCGCTCATGCCAAAGTTTGCTCACTTCATCATTATGAGCAACAAATACTGAGGGAAGATTTGATGACCCAAAGTTGTGAAACTTATACAACCTTTTGGAATCATCAGCAAGACCAGTAGCTAGAATCTGTTTAGGATCTTTTAGATCCTTGATTACAACATCATGAGGTGAAAATTCAACAATTTTACCTTCACCTGAATGAGTTATCTGATAGACAGATAGAAGGTTGCAGGATAAGGTTGGAACACATAATACATCATTAAACTGACCATTGTCTAGATGAACAGTTCCAGTCCCTACAACATTAAGAGATCTATCATCACCAATATATATATTTTTGGTGTTACAATCATTTAAAGAAGAAAACATGGCTTGGTTTTTGGCCATGTGATAAGAGGCTCCAGAATCAATGAGCCACTCATGAGAATGAGAAGAAGAAGAAGATACATTTAATGCATAACCAGACTGAGATGATTGACAACGACATGCAGAAAGTGCCATTCCGGAAGTTGAAGTTGAAGTAGGCTCCACATGGATGTTATGTTTCTTCATTGCGGCTTCCAAGGCTTCCATCTTCATAAAGTATTTAGATTCTAAGTGGCCATCTCGATTACAAAAGTTACAATGTCTATCAGTCTTCTTCCATTTGTTTTTATTGGTCTTATCATTTTGCTGAAATGATCTTTCATTTTAAGGCTGAGATGGTTTAGGACCATTCTTTTGAGGATATGACTTCTTAGGATTCTTTGAATTTGGTTGCTGCTGGGCGGCTAACGCTTTCGCGGAAGAGTTTCCAAGATTAAGAAGACCAAGGTGTAAGAGTTTTTCTTGTTCTCTTATTAAGGAATCACAAAAGGAGTCAAAGGAAGGGGCCTTGTAGTCTTGTCCTTGACAAATGAAAGCTTCCCTTGTAGAATGGAAAGTGGAAACAAATACAGAGTAGGCTGGTCCCAACTTAGTAAGGATGGAATAAATAAGGTTACCATCTTCTTTCTTAACTTTAACACCTTCCAAGAGATATCTAAGGGTCTTGAATTTGGACAAGAAATCTTCAATGCAAGAAAAATTATTAGGATCCAAAGTAAGCAACTCATTTTCAAGTTGATGGGCTCTAATTTCATTTTTAATCCCAAAAACTTTAGCGAGTTTTTCTAATGCTTCATGAGGAGTCTCAAGTTCTGCAATGTGGAATCTAAGATCAGGAGAAATAGACATCCCTATCAAACCACGTGCTTGATCTTGTCTATTTTCCCATTTTGCAGCCTTGTCTTCATCTTTTGGTTTCTTCTCTTGGTCTGTGGCTATTCTGAAGAGACCTTTACTTCTAAGTAAATCTTCCATGTAGGCTACCCATTGGAAGTAGTTAGTGCTGTCAAGAATGACTTGGCATGGACTTTCCATTTAAAAAAAAACTGAAGCTGAATATGCTGAAAGTAAGTGTTCCAATGGATAGATCTCGAAAAAATAGGCGGTTTTAAAAAAAACAGCTCTGAAAAAGGCTTCCGGATGAAGAAGTTATGGCTTTTTGAAAAAAAAATTGTTGACGTTGCCGACAAAGTGCGCGAATGTGCGGGAATGAAAAAAAATCCGCCTCCACAAAATGGAGACTTGAACCCAAGACTTCTACTCTCTTAAAATAGCTTTGAACCAATTGATCTATACAAAAAATTTGAGAGAGAGAGAGAGAGAGAGAGAGGGGGGGCCTTGGTTTGCGTGCTTGCCTTGAGAAAGCTCTTTTTCCCTACAAAACACAAAACACAAAACCCAACACGAATATGCAAAGAAAAACGAACCTTGCGGCTCGAAGTTAGCTTTAGCCAAAAAACTAGAAATTTAAAAAAAAAATCTCAAAGTTAGCTTTAGCCGAAAAACTAAATATTTTTCTCAATGTTTCTGATTTTCCGAGATCACACTAAGGTGCAAGGAAAAGAGCATACGCATGAGAAAAATCCTTCCTTTCTGTTTCTGATTTGCCCAGATCGCACAGAGTCGCGGGGCAAAGAGCATACGCAGAAATGAAAGGTATAGATCCGGTTTAAAAAAAAGGCTAAATAAACTGAGACCGAAATAAGCAGAGAGAAAATAACAGTAAACTGCAAAAAAAACACTGTATACCTCCCGATCTGAAAAATGACGCAGCTAGGGCTACCGGAAACCTTTTCGCGTGAAACAAAAGGGGTTCCTCACTGGAACAGATGCTCCGAACGCAACAGAGCAGTCCTCTCGGCCCGAAAGCAGTCAGAAACAGCAGATCTAGGAAGCGACAGCCGCATGCAGTTCTACCGGCTTCAGATTTGGATCACCAACGGACGCGGCCCTCAAATAGCTCTGATACCATGTAGGAATTTACAGGGTAAGTTCCTCAGAAAGAATACCAAAAGGACACCGCTCACAACCAGATCACAGATCAATACACCAGTATTTTTGACGTGGTTAAAACCCTCAAAGTGCAAGGAGGGAAACAGTCCACGGCCTATCCCAACGTGGGTACTACAGGCAATTTATTAATCAAAGAATGAAAATTTACATAAGCTTCTCTCATGCACAGATTACCCGAACAATGACCCTCCATGCGCTTTAAATAGAACTCATGGACCAATCGGGTGTCAAGCCACGGATCAAGTGTCGGTAATACCGAGGTGAGAGTGAACCGTCGGATCACTACATATCGTGACCGTCGGATTGTAAGTTACAAAATGTACAACGGTAAAGAAACACACTTTACCTAACTCTATACTAGACCAAGTTGAACTTAACTATATCCTATGTGTCGGAATATCCTAACAACTGTAACATTCAAATCATCTTATATCATCTTATACAATTATATATATTAATAAATTATTATTAAAATACCTCTCGTGTATTTTTAACAATTAAATCTACAAGCTATCAGTTTTCTTGCTTTAGCATAGTTTTTATGATACAGTGGTATCAGAGCCACGACACACGATATAATCATGCAAGTTTTTGAACGTTGTTCGCCGCACAATGTGCCATTACGTTCATGTCCTAATTACGTTGAGCAGTTTAGTATTCAAGAAGCATTTCAGCGATTAGAAAAATCAATTGCAGAAGTTAAAGAATGTCGAAAGGAAATGAATAATAAGGAAGAAAACCATGATCAAAATGATGAGAATAAGGCACAAAACACTACTTTTAATAAAGATGAAAATAAACTTGGTCGTAGTGACAAAGATCCACATGAAGAAAATCTCAACAATGGTTGTGATAAGGAAGATGAGAGTGATGATGAGCCAAAGGCAAAGAAACAAAATGTTAAGGTAACAAAGACCCAACAACCAGCAAAAATTGCCAAGAAAGAGAGTAGTGAAGAGGACAGTTCAGATGAGAGTGATGCTAATTTGAAGGTTAATAAGCAGCAAACTGCTAAGGTAATTAAAACCCCACAACAAGCAAAAGTTGTAATAGAGCACCTTACTCAAGGAGGGTGTGAAAAACTGAGAGAAGACGATCTTAACTTGTCAGACGGTTTACAATCACTGGCATCATTCTGGGGTCACCTGTGCAAGAAATACCCATCAATGGAGTTGAGAGGCCTTGTCCAAAATCTTGTTAATCAACTTAAGAGAGGAGAGGGTGAAATCAGGCGCACTCAGTCGCACGATTTCATTACTCAACTTTGTATCAATTTGGAAAGCGCAAACTTACCACCGCAGGCCACGGTTGTTCCACATCGTCCCACAATGATCGAAAAATCCAACCACTGCTGGAGAAAACTACATCTGAGAGAAATCAGCTCAAACCCTACAATTTCGAATAAATGCAAATAGATGAATTTATTTCGTGACTTTCACGTACAACAATTTGATACTCACATCATGAAAGTTTGTATCAGCGATCGCCATCTGTTTATGAAATCTGACAATGCAAAATCTGTGCTCATATTTGATCGAGAAACGACTAGAATTATAAACAAGTTGAATTTCACAAAAGGAGCATTTTGCTTAACGTTCTGCTACAATGAGCACGACGATTCCTTGGTAATAGTTAACATAGCTGCAAATGGGGAAAATTTATTGGAAACAACTCCAATTGAATCATTCTATCAACAGGAACTCGTATAGTTAACACGCCATTTACAAGAAGATATGTGGAAATCACGTTTTGACATACTGCACATGATAACCTATCACTCACACCATCACCACCAACATATTTTGCCACCAGAATTCTCATATTTCACAAAATACGAAATGGATCTTTCCATTGGTGACTCACAAGACAATATCGATGAGGAGCAAAGTCATATAAGTATCAACCTAAGGTCGCAGAGTGACCTAAGGTCTATTGCCAGAGAACAATTTATCAAGATTGTTGAATATCTACATGCCCGACAAAATAGTAGCGCGGTACCTCCTTCACAGAGACAACCAGTTAAGACGATGCCAGAGCCAAATGCAACAGACAAAGTCTCACAAGTGGCCGCGAAGGAAATAACCGGGCAACATCTGATATCGGGATTTATCAGACGATCAAATAGCAAACAATGGCGATTGGAGAATACATGGGAAAGTGGGGATATACAACGGTTAGACGAAATCCGAGAGGCTGGAGAGTATGAATGGCATCCACAGAATTACAGTGGCAGCCGAAACTCTGTAAAAAAAGCAATGGTTGAAGATGCTAATGTTGTTTTGTTCCGAAATATAAGGGATTGGAGTCGTTCAGATGTAGATGTTTGGCGCCAGCAAATTGTATGGAGTGGCAACTTTGGAAATTGTGAACGCATCCTGCAATTGCTGGAGGAGAATAGCAATACCCATATTTCTTTGAAACTTGTTTTGGAAAAGTATGATGTTCATCTTGAGTTGAGAGAGCAATATGTTCCTGTCTTGGCTTCTCTTGAGAGAGTAGTTACTGTTATATGATGATGATTGTTGGACACCTAATCCTCTAAGGGTTGGTGTGGAAGTTGGATAGCCAAAGGGAGTCCAAGGGACCACCTGGAATATGAAACCAAGGGTCATTCCTATGTATTATAAATATGTATCATTGTGAATAAGAAAAGTAATATAATGTTTATCTTTCATATTGCCTCCGCCATGTATGTGCTTAACATGGTATCAGAGCAGGCAATATCCTGCCCTGCTCATATTTGAGCCACTTGTTTTGTGGCCTCTTTGTGCATGTCAATTCTGCCATTAGTTCTGCATTTCATGAATTTTTTCTCAGCTAAATTCCAGCTCCATTTTTGGCTTCTCTGCCTTTGTAACTCCCTTCTGCCTATTCTGCCTATATTATACCTATTTTGCAGAACTGAGAGATCTGCAATTGCAGAACTGACACCTTCTGCCTGGAGCATTGAAGTGCATCAAATTATGTGTGTTGGAGGTGTTGTGCTGGAGGTGTTGTACTGGAGGTTGAACGTTGTGCATTGAAACCAAAACTGCATGCCATTTGGTATGTTATTGCAGTTGGTATGCCTTGTAATATTGCTCATACGTTGATTGATATTAGGTTGTGAAACGCAGTGTTTAACGTTGTGTATGCATAGTTAATACCACCGGTTTCTTATTGTGTTATGTCCATTGTGGATGGTATATGCTGCTATACCACATCGGTTTCTCCATACCATATATAACTACATACTATGCATTATATCTTTGCTCTGGCTGTTGCATCCTTCGCTCTTTTCTCTCCACATACCACCAAACAAGCTATCCACACCACCTATTGGTTAACACCTCTCTCAGTATTGCTACTTAGAGATGATGCCTAGAGATGTTGCGTGAATGCAACGCAGTTACTTTATTTTGTGAGTTTTGAAGATTTAAAGATTATGCTTTCAGTGCCCCTAGCCTTGGATTTCAGAAGCACTTTGGCTTATAATGGTACAAGATGGATGAGTAATGTTGTTGTGTAGTTATAACATGAGCATAAAAACCGTGAAGTGTTTAGATGAAGGTAAAAGGAAGCGGTTGAAGGCCATTGTGGCTGTATGTTTTTGATGCACATCCAAGTACATTGAAATTTTGAGATATTTGCTGCAATTACAGAACCATCCACTATACCGCCTCTGACGCCGCTTCCACAAGGTTGTAGAAATACGACTTGTCCAAGCCGACTGTGCCTTTGACCTCCATACTTTTGTGCCTTCGGCTTCGAGTGAGGTGAAGAACTCATACCACCGACTGAATGACATAGAGCAGAGTGGTATGAGGAGGATGCTCGCAGTGATGGTATTCTAGTGAGGACACTCATACCCAGTTCAACACGAGAGCTAGCATCGTTGGTCATGCTGCCTGTGCGTTAAATGTTTTTGAAGAGACCTAGCTGTGTGCGGTATACATATTTGATGCTGCTTCATTCTTCGGTAATCCGGCGTTGTGTGGACCTCCGCTTCAAAGGAACTACATCGATCATGATTTAGAGTGGCGCAATGATAGCCTTGCTCCCTCTCGACTTTGATAGCGTTGGTATCTGTGGTTCTTTGAAGCTCTGTGGGGTCCCTCTCATACAAATCCGCTCTCTGCTGTCTTCATACAACCCTGGTTTAACATTGTCTCCATTCATTGATATACCATTGTCCAGTTCACTGCATACCACTCTGGTTTCCTCCATACCACGTTGGTACACACCATGGTATAGTGGTACGCCTCCCATACGCTACCCACTGGGCTACCATACCAATACCACAGTTATATAACTCTCCCACAACACCTTTCGAGTCACTGCAGCAAGCCATACCACAGTCAGTTGGCCTCCCACAGCTCCTAAACACTATTCCTGAACGTTGTATCATTATCACACCTTCTCCTGGTCGCAATACATGTATCGTGTATCGTTATCCTCCCGACTACGCAACGTACTCATCTCCCACCAGTTCACATCTCCCACCACCTACTATGCGTTCCATACTCCACACTGCAAACGCGTCGACTCCCCGATCCTCACACCTCGGTTTCCTCCAAACCACCTGTGTAATATCGCCCCCCCATATACAGTTTCATAAACCAACAACATACAACGATTTGGTGTTGGCTGTGGGGTCCATATCTCTGTCATTCACGCATAGACCATCACTTCCTGATCCGGTTTTGTTAATAGATGCATGTTAATACAGTTCGGTTCCTGCTGGTCATACATTGCATCGTGGTCTTCATTCCATCATTGCAAAAAAAATTATGTTTGGCTGAATATGGTGTGTGGGTAGAGTAGGTCTAAATAGAAACTGGTTTCCTAGGTGTTAATATCCAATATTATTTCCATTTGTTGCGCATCATATTTAGAGGATAAATAGGAGTATGCAGTGTTGCAAACTTATCAACTATAAACATTAGTTGAGTTTCTCATCTTTTCAGGCCTTTGCATGACTCAAGGGTAGTATTTCTTTGTTTGAAGAGAGGTTGAAAAACATTATTGAGTGCAACCTGCATATTTTTCCTTCGAAGAAAACTAGGCCAATTGTTTTCCTGCCTACTTTAACTTGCTTCAGTTGACAACCCCACGAAGAAGCCCTTCAGGTAAGTTCATTGGTGCATTTTTAATAGAAGTACATCTTTCATCTCTTGAGCTTGGATTGTTAAGAAAATGGCTAGGATTGATGAAGTATTAGAGTTACTCAACACTCTTATACACTTTGCTACTGATAGCACAGTAAAAATTAGCAAAGCCTTTCTTTCAGACATTCAGACTTGTCTACAAAATGCACAAGACAAAATTGATTTTTTGCAACTTGAATCACAGCTACAGCAAGAGGAGTTACAAAAGTATAGTCATGATTCTGAACTTGTCTTTGTTCAGGACAATTCTTTGTTTGAGAGACTCTCCCATCAACAATAGAAATTGATCATATCATTGAGCCCCTCTCAGGAGTAGTTGTACATGCAAATGCAAAAATTCAGTCTGCACTTCCCAAGTCGGTCATCAAACCTTGGGAAGAGCTTGTCCATAACAAGCACAAAAGCGGTATTGGCTATGAAAAAGAGGTTTCCTTTCATATTCCAGATTACTCAAAGCCCATCCAGTTTCAGAGTGATGGATTTCTTCATGACAATTCATCCTCAGTTGTTCCAGATTCTGCTCCTCTTCCACAACAACAACAACAGATTGTGAAATTCCAACATTGTGAAAGAGTTGGCCATATGAAAGATCATTGTTTTGATCTTCATCCATGTAAGCATTGTCATAAAACTAGAGATTCTTCACATAGATGCTTCAAAAACAAACCTCCTACAAGAACAAAGATTCATCTTGGATGGATCGCTTCTTGGCAATGGGCTTCAACAACCAAAAAGACATTTCGCTCATACAACATGATTTGTTTTCGAATATTGAAAAGTCTTGCAGTTGATATCACTTCATCTTCTCACCTTGTACTGATAGGGGGGGAAGTGATGGTCATCTACAAGCTTCAAAGCCACATCAAGCGAGCCTAAGCCACAACCCGCGATACCAGATTTAGAGTTATAGCCAGAGACAAAGATGCCCCTGAGCATGCCTTCAGTTGGTGATGTATCTTCAAAGAATTGGGGACACTTCCTCTAGCAGAAGACTTCAACTTCTTGCTAGTTTTGGAAGAGTTACAGGAATTGCATTAAGCATTCTAGAGTTGGTGGTCATCCTTAAACCAACATAGGTTGGGACCTCCCTTTCAAGGTTGAAGGTTTCCCTCTTCAAAACGTGAGCACTTCCTCTAGCAGAGGACTTCAACTTCATGCCAGATTTGGAACAGTTCTGGGAACTGCACTAAGCGTTCTAGTGTTGGTGGTCATCCTTAAACCACCCCCTTATATGAACATTTCAGAGAGCACATTCAACCTAGTGCTTCCATGCATTTTTGCACATTTTGTATTACAACTCTTTTCTTGGATTCATACATAACCCTTCGGATTAAGGGGGGGAATGTTGGACACCTAATCCTCTAAGGGTTGGTGTGGAAGCTGAACAACCAAAGGGAGTCCAAGGGACCACTTGGAATATGAAACCAAGGGTCATTCCTATGTATTATAAATACGTATCATTGTGAATAAGAAAAGTAATCTAATGTTTATCTTTCATATTGCCTCCGCCATGTATGTGTTTAACAATGATAATGATGATCAATGTGATGATAAGATAATGGGTTGATGATCTCATGATGTAACTAATCTAAGCAAAGAACATGTTAAACCAAAATTAACAGTTTGTCTTCAGACTTCTAATTTTCTATTGTGCATGCTATGGTTAGAAACTCAGTAGTGTTTACAGTTTAAATTTTAGTTCTGCACCTTCAATTTTGTATTTTTGGGTATAAAAATTTACAAAATTGTAAATCAATTCGTTGAGTTTTAAAATTCTAACATGGTATCAGAGCCCTAGCCTCTTATTAGAGGCCAAAACACTAGTATTTCTTCCACAAAAGCAGGTTCAACATTCAGAGGGAGAAAAAACATAGTTCCACCAAGTTTCCAGGACGTGGGGATGGGGGAACAAAGGAGCGCAGGAGCGACCTATGCAAAAGCTTCCCACCAATTTTTAGGAAACGTGGGGGGGCGTCAAGGTCTTTAACACAAGGGACCCCTAAAAAGTAGTAAAATACTAAAAAATTATAAATATATCATTGCAATTTTATAATTTAACTGTCTTTATCATTATATGACATTTACATCATGAAGGATAAATTGATGAATCATATAACTGAAACAAATTTAAAACAGAAAGCATGATACAATCATACATGTAATTGTAACATTGTAAAATGAAATAAAAGTTTAAACCATATTGAAGTTCCCACTGTGAATAATGAATATTGAAATAAAAGTCAAGTTTGATACATCAAGATTCAAATTTTTATAGAGTCAAGTCTAATATATCATATATCAAGATTCAAAACAAACTAAAGTCTACAACTGAATTCTGAAATGGAAAATCAGATAACACAAGAACATATCAAATGACAAATGAGCATAATTGCTCAAGCTAATGCCCTGCTAGTCTTTGCATCTAGCTGATGCATGAATAAATCAAGATCAACCATGTCACCATCTAAATCAGAATCACTTGCATTCTCAAACATGCTAAGTAGCACACCAACCAACCCCATCTGCATCTCATCAATTCCCTCCCTATCTACTTGTGCATCATCCTCTGGATCAACATCCCATCATGTTGTTGGTCCCTTCAAATATGAAATAACCAAAAAAACCCTTCCCCCTCATCGATTCATAGTATATTTATAATATTTTATAAAAAATATTTAGGGATTTGACTTTTTTTTTAATGATTTGACCTCAATTTTTTTGGAAATGCAAGAAATATTTCCTCTTTTGGGAGGAAACATGCCCCCTTCGAGTTTCCTCGCATTTCTATTTTTTGGGTATGTGGAGAAACGTCCCTCAGACATCCTCACGTCCCCATAGCACAAGGAAGCGTGGGGACGTGTTTCCTAGGTGAGGGGATGCGTCCCTGTGGAACACTAAGAAGAAAAGACCAATTCAACTTGACAACTAAGGTTTCAGAAAGCAATGGCATACCAAGGGCTCCATTCTGAAGATAGGCTTGAGGGTGCCTCAAACTACTATTCGTGGAGATAACGAATTGGTGTAGTTTTATAGGAGCAAGCTATATGGGACTTTGTGGACAAAGTTCCAACATTACCAATTGACCCTCCACTATTGGCTGCTCATAATAAAAAGGACTCTAAGGTGAGGATAATTCTGCTTGAAGGGGTCAAAGACCACATAATACCTCACCTATCCGAGAAGATACAATTAAAGAAATGTGGACAACCATTGTGGTTTTATACTAGAGAAATAACGAGACCAGGATAATGATGCTCAAAGACAAGTTGAGGAGCATTAGGATGTCAAAATTAGATGTCATGGTGACTTACCTCACCAAGTTTACCCAAGTGAGGGACGAGATGGCAGGAGTGGGCGAGACTACCCCAGACTTTAAGTTGGTGTGCTTAGCCTTGATAGGCTTCACCAAACCCTGGGAGAATTTCGTCAACGAGGTTGTGGCTAGGGAGAAGCTCCCAGATTGGGAGAGACTGTGGAGTGATTTCATCTAAGAGGAGATCCAGAGAGGGTCTTTGCCAGGGTCTCATGCCAAGACCAAAGATGAAGAAAATTTTGCCTTAGCTAGTAAAAAGGGAAAATCGAAGGGCAAGAAGGGTGGTGAGTTGAGCTCCAAGGGAGAGAAGAAGAAGAATGACCTCAACAAAATTAAATGTTTCTCATGCCATCAATCAAGGAATTATGCTACTAAATGCCCTAATCGGAAGAAGGGTTCCAAGAAGGACTAGGTCACAACCTCTACAGAGATTAATGAGTTCTCAACCAAATTTGAGAGGGAGTTTTCCTTCATTGCTTGTATGGCGAGTTCTATTGGTACCAGTGTTTGGTACATTGATAGTGGAGCATCCTGTCACATGACGAGAAACAAGGAGTTCTTCTACAAACTGACAGAGAAAGACATGAAGTTTCACATTGAGCTAGGAGATGATGGGAGGTATCGAGCCGAAGGGCTTGGTACAGTCAAATTCAAGAGGGAGTTGAGAAAACCCTTATATCTCAAAGATGTTCTTTATGTTCCAGGCCTCAAGAAAAACCTCATTTTAGTTTCAACACTTGAAGATAAGGGGTATGAAGTAACCTTCAGAGAGGGAAAAATCTTCATCCAGCCCCAAAATTCAAAAGTTGCCAAGCATATTGGGGTTAGATAGAAGAACCTATTCGGATTGTAGTTTGAGATAGTCGTGACACTTATAAGCAGAGGTGGTCATGACCCAAGGCAACAACTGGGTGAGTTATGGCATAGGCATATTGGCATTTGCACCTTGGGGCACTCAAGGTGCTCAAGGAGATAGCAACCAGGCTGCCAGAGTGCAAATTAGATCATCATGATGTGTGCAAGGGTTAGACACTTGGCAAGTGTGCCAAAAATATTAAATTATATATCAAGTTAATAATGGTCAATTAGAAAGTGGGCTTAGGTATTAATAAAGTCATGTCGACTTTAAATTATATTTATGCTTTTATGTCTTATTTCGCCTTTTTGATCTATCCCACATTCATAAAGTGGATTGACTCAAGGCTATTGTAACCTATATAAGAAAGCTTTCACTTTCTTATTAATTGAACCGAATACAAAGAACTCTTTCATTCTGAGTTATTTCTTGGTTTTCCATATGCTCGTGTTTTCTTTATATGGTATCAGAGCAAGGTTTCCAAGCCACGGAACTGTGAGGGTGTGAAGATCCAATGGACCGCCGCTGGTAGTGAAGGATCGAGGGATCACAATCGTAGCACAGTGGAGAGCCAAAAGTTTTTCGGGTCAATAGGTTGTTTCAACCACCAATTTTTATTTTTATTTTTATTTTTTGCCGTACAAAATCTAAATTTTGCAACTGAGCCTGTAATTTCGAAATTACAGACTGTAATTTTGGAAATTGACAGTCAACTTTTCCAAATTGGACTGTAATTTTCGAAATTGGACCACTATTTGTCCAAATTGAGTGGTAATTCATCAGAATTGATTGAAATTTGGCTGTAATTTCTACAATTTCTCTCAATTTTTACCAAATCAGATTGTTTAGGAGCAGATTGGATCTGTTTGTACCTAATTTGTTGCTCAGATCTGCGGATCTGGGGTTTTTAAGTCGTTGATTTCTTGATTATCAACAGCTCCGAGGAGAAATTGATCGGTTTGGTAACAGATCTACCAAGTTTGCTTGCAGGGATGGCTTCTTTGACCAATATTATGTTGGAAAATAGCCAGAAGTTCTCTGGGAAGAACTACAACACTTGGAAACAATGGATGTTGGCAATTTTTGAGTACTGTTGCTTGGATGATGTTGTTCTTGGCAAAACTACCCGACCGACAGCTGTGGGTAAAGATCAGGACAAGTTTGATGGCCAAGACAGAGAGGCCATGATGCTAATCAAATTGTCTGTTACTGATGAAATGCTTCCTGAAGTACAAACAGGAAAAACTTCAACAAAAGTTTGGAAGCATTTAAAAGATCTTCATGAAACTTTTGACAAAGGGCGGGCTTTCTTTCTGAAGAACATGTTGTTCTCGATCACGATGAGTGAGGGTGCCTTGTTGCAGGAGCACTTGCTCAAGATCAAGGACATCTGAGATCAGTTGGAGGCCATTGGTCAGACGATGGAAGAAGAGGACATGGTGGTTATCACGCTAAAAAGCTTACCACGAGCCTATGAGCACTTCATAGAAACCCTCTATATCACTACTACGAATGTTAACTTGAAGTTCAAAGAGCTTTGCAACAAGCTCTTACAGCAAGATAGATGGAAGAAACAGTTTGGAAGAAACATTGAGACAAAGGGTTCTGAGCAAGCCTTTGCGGAAAATTTCAAAGGCAAAGGGGCCAAGAAGAAAGGCCAGCATAGCGGGGAGGATGGTTCCCAGGGACAAAAGACCATCACTTTCCATTATTGTGGCAAGACCGACCATATGAAGAAGTACTGCAGAAAACGGTTGGGTGACCAGAAATCCAAATAGGGAGGGCCTCAGCAAAAGGCTCATGTCACAGAACACATAGAGGAGAAGGAATCAACCTTCTTTGCCTTCATAGCCACAACACAAGCAGATCAGTCCAAATCGTTTGCTTGGTATATTGATTCAGTAGCTTCACGACATTTTACCAACAAGAAGGATTGGTACACAGAGTTTGAGTCGTGTTCATCCAAAGATTTTGTGATCTTTGGTGGTGGGGCAGAATATACAGTAGTTGGTAAAGGAAATGTCCAGATTTCCTTTGGAGAGAATATGTTAATATTTCTCAATGTCTACTATGTGCCAGGTATGGAACTTAATCTGCTATCAGTTAGTCAGATTATGAGGCACTGCCCCAATCTATATATCAACTTTAGCAATCATAAATGTTATATAGTTGACAGGGACACCAAGAAGACTATTGCTCTTGGTGTGGAGGATCATGGTTTGTTTAGGTTAGTGGACATTGGCCAAGTCAAAGAACATGCATTGGCAGCCAAATCTACATTAGATATTAGTACACTATGGCATTTGAGGTATGGTCATCTCAATATGCCTTCTCTCTCTTTGCTGGTTCGAGAGAAATTGGTTGATGGACTTCCAAACATACCACTGAAGATCCAAGGAGTTTGCGAAGCTTGCCAACTTGGTAAGCAACATCGACCACCCTTTGATGAAGGACAGGCTTCAAGAGCACAAAGAGTCCTTGAACTGGTTCATGCAGACATTTGTGGACCATTGAACACGACATCAATAACAGGTGCTAGGTATTTCCTTCTGTTTGTTGATGATTTCAGTAGGAAGATGTGGGTGTATTTTCTGAAATTGAAATCAGAAGTGTTTAATGAATTTCAAAAATTGAAAGCATTAGTAGAAAAAGAGTCAGGTTGTCACATAACTACTCATAGGTCTGATAATGGCTGTGAATTTTGTTCCAAAGAATTCAATAACTTTTGTTCTAAACATAGCATCAAGAGACAATACACTACACCCTACACTCCACAGCAGAATGCAGTGGTTGAAAGAAGAAACCACACCATCACAGAGATGGCCATATGTATGATGCAGAACAGGTGTGTTCCACACAGGTTTTGGGTTGAAGCAGTATTCACAGCAGTCTATCTGCTGAACAGATCTCCAACAATGGCAATAAAGCAAAAGACACCAGAGGAAGCATGGTCTGGTAGAAAGCCCAAAGTAAGTCACCTTAAAGTCTTTGGATCTACTGCTTACACTTGGATTCCAGCTCAGAAAAGAACCAAGTTAGATCCAAAGAGTAAGAAATTGATGCTTACAGGGTACAGTGACACTCATAAGGCTTACAGGTTGGTTGATATTGCCATTAATCAAGTGACCTTTAGCAGAGATGTTGTTGTTGATGAGGATGTTGGACCCTTCCAACCTTCTTCTGAGTCCAGAATTATCGAACACCCAGAGGTACCACCAGATTCAGGTTTCAGGCTTTAGGAAGCTCCACCTGGGGGGGGGGGGAAGATGAGCATGAGACTCTTAGTCGTTCAGTAATTTCTTCTTCTGACAGTTTGATTCGACAATCAGATGCCATTCATATAGGTAGCCCAAGTCATGGTGGCAATATTGATTTGGGTGGTGTGGATCCCATGAAAAGACCCAAATGGTGGCATAACACCATTGGTGATGTTCGGATAGGAGAAATGGTCGAGGGACATCATCGAGAGGAAAGAGCATACAACAACCATCTATGGTTAACTTTGCTCTTATGGTTAACTTACAGGAACCTATGAGCCACAACACTTTAAGGAGGCAAAAGGAAGACCTGAATGGGAGAAAGCCATGGCATCCAAACATGAAAGTTTGAGGAAAAATCAGACTTGGGATCTCACATCTCTTCCACTAGGGAAGAAACCCATTGGTTGCAAATGGGTCTACAAGGTCAAGTATAAAGCAGATGGTACACTTGACAAACATAAATCACGATTGGTTGCAAAAGGATTCTCTCAGCGAGAAGGCCTAGATTATGAAGAGACCTTTGCTCCTACAACAAAGATGAGCACCATTTGTCTTGTTCTAGCCATGGAAGCACAAATTGGCTGGAAGGTCCATCAAATGGTCGTAAAGATTGCCTTCCTCAATGGAGATTTGGGGGAAGAAGTTTACATGCAGCAACCACAGGGGTTCCAGGTTTCAAGAAAAGAGAATTTGGTTTGCCGACTAAAAAAGGTTATATATGGCTTGAAACAGGCACCTCGAGTGTGGTACATAAAGATAGACATATATTTGGATGAGCAGGGGTTCCAACAGAGTCCTTTAGATTCCAATATGTATGTCAAAAGAGTTGGTAATGATATCATCCTTCTGGTTATATATGTAGATGATATCATTGTCACAGGTAGTGAGGAAAAGGCTATAGAATAGGTAAAAAACAACATAAGAAAAGCTTTTGACATGACTGATCTAAGCCTCCTACATTATGTTAGTTTTTGGTAGCATTGGAAGTGATCTAGCCTTGAAAATTGGCGGAGAGGCTAAGGCACATGAGTTCTAAAGAACCCAGAAACCGTTAGGTGAAATTCCACATAGATTGTATTTTATTAAAATAATTAATATTTTTAATGGGGTTCCTAAGTCTAAACTTAGGAAAATTAAAATATTAATGGGTATTAATCAAAATATGGGTGAGAATGATCTAGAAGGCGGATCAAGTCATGTTTTAATCTTAGCTGTTGATTAGAGACTTAATCTCGGTTGTTGAAGACTCAACAGGAAAAGTATAAAATCGAGGCTTGGGGTTCATTTGGAAACAGAGAGAGAGAGAGAGAGAGAGAGAGAGAGAGAGAGAGAAAGAGAGAGAGAATTGATCTGGAGTTCGATTTCTGGGGCTAGGAAGCTGAGAAATTCGAACTAAGTCATCATTCAACAACAGAGGCGCAGTGAGAATCCGGAGAAGGACTTTCCAGAGAATACTGACAAAGAGGCGGAGAGAGCTTGCAGAGAGGCAACGCAGTAGCCGGGACAGCTGACGCTGGGCCAATCTAGGCCCACATAGTCCTAACGCAGAGCCAAGAGGGCCAGCGCAGAGCAGAAAAGTTGCATGTCAAGCAGAATCCAGAACTGTCGGGAACAATCGGAACTACTAGAATAGTTGGGATAGATGACACAGAGGGCAGACAAGCTGACGCAGAGCTTATGCAGGGCCAACGTAGAAATAGTCGGGGTTAGCCAGTCTTGTGCCAGATCAGCCGAAATTCTGCCGGTGAAGTGAGGTAAAACTCACTCAGATTTTCCGCCAGTATTTTTCTCTGTAAAGGATTGCTAGATGAGCATCCTAGATTTGTATTCAGATATTTCTCCTGCATGATAATAAACCCTCAGAACTATTACACCGATTTTCCCGCATTGGGTTTTCCCGAGGACTATTGTGTCCAAAAATAAGTGTGTCCTATGTATCTTGTTCTTTGCTCTGTTTTCTATTTCATGAGATCAAATATTTAATTAGTGTAGGCTGCAGAAGTAATTTGCTTCAGTATTCAGAAGAATAACTTGATGATTGTAATTTAAAAATCAAGTAGGTGAAGTAGATTCAGATTTGCTGCAGTAGGGGTTCCTTCAATCTAGGAATTTTCACATGGTATCAGAGCACTAATTTTGAAATAGGAAGAGTAGATTCAGTGCTGAGGAGTAAGACCGAAAGCTGCACTTGGCAGCAATTCGAATCCCCTTGAAGGGATTGCGCAGTCATTTCCGGAAGCAGATCCAAGGAAATCTCTCTCTGAGTGAGACGACAGAGTCGTACGATTTCCAGTTCATGAGTTTGCAGAGGCAGAGGGAGTGATGCAGAGCCTCAGAACAATGCTTGAAGGGCATAGTTTCTACCGAGGCAGAAATCCGCTGGAAAAGAACAAAGACACGTAGAAGGGAAATTTTCTCCTCAGAGAACATTTTGCCAAAAAGTTCAAATTTCTCACTTGCTGGGCAACTGAGCAGTGCTAAGCAGTGACTAGAGGAGTTAATTCGACAGTTGGGTGAGATGGCATCACATGGGCTCAGAGATCAGGACAGGTTGGAAGGAGCTTCCAACTATGTCATATGGAAGACCAAAATCTTAGCTGTTCTGGAGGAATATGATCTCGAGGCCTACGTCAATAGTGTTGTAGTTGTTCTTGCTGACAACGATCAAAAGAAGAAGTACAAGGCCGAGCAGGGGAAGGCAAAGAGGCTCATTCTCGATGGAGTTCGAGATCATGTGGTCTCACACTTGCAGGGCAAGGATACAACCCGAGAGATGTGGGAAGCCTTGTCTTCTCTGTATGAAGGCTCTTCCAAACAACAAAAGATGTATTTAGAGCAGAAGTTGTAGTGGACTTTGATGCAAAAAGGAGAAGGGGTGAACCTCTATCTTCAACGTCTTCAGGACACTAGAGACCAGCTTGTTGTAGTGGGGTCCACTCCTCAGCCAACCGCGATGGTGAGGATAGCCCTGAATGGAGTCTCAAATGAATGGAAAGTTTTCATCCAAAGCATATTGGGCAGAGAAAACTACCTTCATGGGAGGAGATGTGGGCGGCTCTTCAACATGAGGAGTTAAGGAGGGACCTAGTGAAGGTCAACCTCAGTGGCAGCAGTGGGAGTGGCACAAAGACGAAGGAGGAGGACAAGAACACAACTCTAGCATCGAAGGGACAACAGAAGCCGGAGCGAAAGAAGGAAATTTTGAAGATGAAATGTTTCAGTTGTGGTGAGATGGGCCACTATGCATCCCAATGTCCTTTGAAGAAAAAGGATAAGGATGAGAAACATGATCCTAAGGAAGCCAACAACAAAGATCGACGAGGATGAGTATGCCATGAGTACCCACCAGTGTTTTTAAAACCGGAACCGGTGACCGAACCGGTCCACCTAGCTAACCGGTTTACCGATCGGAACCGGTCTAACCGGGAATGGTTTGGTCTAAACGAACCGGTTTTTAAAAAATACATTAAATAATTAATTTTTAATGAAACAAAACTATTTTTAAGATGTAAAACCATGATTCCAAGCCAATAGAGACAAAATATGCAAAGTTTGCTCATTTATATACCATGCAAAGGTGAATATATCAAAATGGCACCGAGTGCAATACATATCATCGACAAAATAGCAAAATACATAAGAAATGAGGCTCTAAATGGCCTATAAAGTCCAAAAACAATGCTGCAAGCTATGAGGCCATTGGCCTACTACAAGTCTACAGTGTACACATGATCAATCATCAAGTCCATCACCACTACTAGACACAGGATCATCATCAGGAGCTACATAGACATCATCTGGTTCAGAGTCTGAGGATGCCTCTGCCTCATCTGCAACATCAGTATCAATGCCACCAATGACAATAGAAGTGGACCTAGTGGAAGCACGAGTTTGTCGACCTGCACGACTAGTGCCTTCCATTGGTTCCTTGCCTTTCCTTGATGCCGCTACTGATCCTGGTTCTGATGCCGCCACATAATCTGCCTCATCCTCCGCTAAAGCCATGTCGATATCAAAATCAGCCTCAAACACAGGATCTTCAGTCTCCTCCACCCATTCTGATGTTGGATCAATATCGTCCAACACAATGGGATCTAGATCAGGTGATTTGCTCATCATTTGGTTCCTCCTCAGTCGAAGGTTGTATTGCACAAAAAGAAGATCATTTAACCGTTTTTGTTCCAAACGGTTTCTCTTCTTCGTGTGTATGCGCTCAAAAACAGACCAATTGCGCTCACAACCTGAAGCACTGCAAGTTTGACTGAGGACTCTAATTGCAAACCTTTGCAATTGAGGACACTGGCCACCAAATGACTCCCACCAATGTGCTGCAAAGAAAAAGACAATAATTAGTAACTTAGTTTATAATTTGAATTGTAAAGAACGTAAACAATTTTAACTTGAAATGAAAAACAAAATGGAAATTGGAATTGCTTACCTGGTTGGTCCACATCTCTTGCCATCTTTGCCAAGTTTTTGCCAAAAGTACCACTTGCTTGATTGAAAATAGTAAGCTATCTATGTATATCCAACTGGTCTACTTGGTTAGGGACCATGCGCTCCAAGCAATCAATCAATCTAGCTCTGACCTCCCCATCATGCTGATCTCCTAGCCGATTTTTATAGTGATACCTTGGGTCCAAAAAATACCCGGCTGCATGTATAGGACGATGGAGTTGATTGTTCCATCTGTTATCAATGATCTCCCATATACGGCCATATTTAGCTAACCTGTCATTGTAAGCTGCCCGTATCTACTCCTTTGCCTGATCCATAGCTTCATAAATGTAGCCCATGGCCAATCTTTCCCCATCCACCAACCTTAGCACCTTAAAAAGGGGCTCGGTAATTTTCACAAGCTCTACAGACCTTTTCCAAAAATAAGTGTCTAACACTTTCTTTTTGGTGTCTTTTCCATCTGGTCTACGAGCCCACCGAGATTCAGACCATTCATCAGAGGAAAACATTTTCTGCAAGTTTCTATGTTGACCATTGAGACATTGCAACGTGAGGAAGTGAGTTGCAAATCTCGTAATTGCAGGCCTAACAAGCTCTTTGCCTCCAGTGTGTTTCCTCATTAGGCTCAATACCCATGAGTGGTTGTAAATGTATTTTGTAATGCACTTGGCATGCTCTACAGTGTTTTTTACCCACTCCACCTTGCCTATATCCTCAAGCATGAGGTCTATGCAATGTGCAGCACATGGAGTCCAAAATATGGTCTTATATTTGGCCTCAAGCATCTTTCCAGCAAGAACATAGTTTGAGGCATTATCAGTGATGACCTGCACAACATGCTGCTCCCCAACTTCCTGAATAATGTTATCCAAAAGCTCAAATAGAAGGCTTGCATCCTTTACCCTATCAGATGCATCAACTGATTTCAAAAACATGGTTCCTTGAGGGCAAGAAACAAGGAAATTAATGATAGTGCGGTTCTTTCCATCGGTCCATCCATCTGACATAATGGAACAACCTGTTTTGACCCATGACTCTCTAAACTCAGTCAAATACTCATCAATGGAAGATATCTCTTTTTGCAAAAGAGCTCCCCTCAAGTCATGCATACTAGGGCCTTTGAAGCCCTTTCCTGCAGCTATAACAGAGTCCCACATAGCTTGGTAATAAGGTGAGCGAGCAGCATTAAATGGGATATCTGAATCATACCACCATCTAGCAATGTATTGGTGAGAAGTTTCTTTGCATTGTTTTTTCCAATGCTGATCCAAAGTGGGTTGAGAACTTGGCTGGGAGGAAGTGGGATTAGATTTAGAAGAGGCAATAGTGGCAGAAGATGAGAAATAACTTTGGATGTTTGGTCTCTTTGGTCCTTTTGATGGTTGGCCAACTCCAACAGAAGGATGAACATAGTGAAAGGGGTCATTGGTGGAAGGGATAGAAGTGGAGTCTTGAATCTCATAATCATCATACCCACTCTGTTTCATAAGATTCATGGTTTCCATTAATTCCCTCTTCCTTGCAATTTCATCTTGGATGGCCTTCTCCCTAGCCTTATCCTCATAAAAATTTTCAAGCTTGGCAATGTATTCTGCCCTAATAGGACCTAACAGTTCTTTTGGTGCATCACATGGCTTTACTTGGCCTCTTACCCCAGCCAAGTGTTGTTTCAACCTAAGAATACCCCCACCTCCAATAGATTTATGGCATAATTTGCATATCATTTTTCCCTCAATTACATCACAATGAGCCCATGCACTGTCCTTTCCTTTTGGAGCCATGTTTGCTTGAAATAATAACAATTTGCAAATAAATCTGCCATTTAAAAAAAAAATTGCAGCTAAGGAACATGGAAAACCAATGATAAATGTAGGAAAAAAATGCACATGCAAGCTACAAAATTTGATAGCATAGAGCTAGAGAGTTCATAGGCTTAGCATAGATGATAGATCATTGAAGTGAGAAGTTTATAGCACAAAAAAAATAATTCATGGACAGCAGACTCAAATGAGGAATTATCAAGTGCAAATCCTTACCTGGAAATGCAAAGTAGCTCCCTTAGCCTCCTCTTGATGATGGCAACTCCACTGACAGCTACACACTATCTCCAAAATAGCTCCAACTCCAACTCCAAGATGACTACTTCAGCAAAAACTCCACACTTTCCAAGCTCACAAACAAACTCACAAACACTCCAAATCAGTTGTGTGAGACAAATGAGAGTGAGAGGGGTGTCTTATAGCAAGTGTGAGGGTGTTTTTGGAGGGAAAACACCTTTCCCTCACCCCCAAAACCCCTAAACCGCCCTCAGAACCTAAACCGCTGCGCTTTTTTGTGTTTACCGGCGGCCTGTCCATAAACCGGCCGGTTTAGGACGGAACCGGCCGGTTTTTAACGGTTAGGGCCTAATTCTGGGCAAATGAAGGTCTGAACCGGGTTAGGAGGGCCGGTTCCGACCGGCCAGGCTTCCAACCGGCCGGTTAGGCCGGTAACCGGTTTTCTCCACTGGTTTTTAAAACTATGGTACCCACACATCTCCAAGAGGGAGATGGGGCGATATTGAGCTATAGTCGGAAGGACTTCATGTGGGCAGGATCCTTGAGCATTCCACCTCTTGGATCAATTCCTTGCTACGGGAGCCCAAGATTCAGCAGTAGTGAGATGGACTTAGTGTCAGATGATGCAGTGGAGTGTTTGGAGGACAAATGCAGTAGCTGGGGACCAGAGACTGATCAGTGCAGAGCAAGGTTGGCAGCAGTGTAGTTGGCACAGTGCAGGAGTCAACAGCAACGCAAAAGATTCAGAGGGTCAGAATCAACAACAGTCAGATTCCAACATTCATTGTATTATGTTGAACACAGTTAAGTTCAACTAATTTTGGATGTTTTTCAGTTGCTTCTCTCAGCAACTGAGTTGCAGTATGGATGCAGTGTTAGCAGTGGCAGTGCTAACAGCATAGTAGATGCAACGTTTCAGAGGGAGTTGTAGTACAAATACAACAGTGGTAGTGTCATGGGTTGTAGTACGGTAGCAGCAGTAGCACGGTGTTGGTGGCAGTAGCAGTGTAGAAGGAGGTGCTTCAGAAATAGAGCAACAAGCAAGTGGACATTGTTGCTAGAGCACTTTCCTCGCTAAGAGGGAGTGTTAATTTTTGGTAGCATCGGAAGTGATCTAGGCTTGAAAATTGGTGGAGAGGCCAAGGCACAAGATTTCTAAAGAACCCAAAACCATTTGGTGAAATTCCACCCAGATTGTATTTTATTAAAATAATTAATATTTATAATGGGGTTCCTAAGTCTAAACTTAGGAAAATTAAAATATTAATGGGTATTAATCAAAATATGGGCGAGAATGATCTAGAAGGTAGATCAAGTCATGTTTTAATCTTAGCCGTTAATTAGAGACTTAATCTCGGCCGTTGAAGACTCAACAGGAAAAATATAAAATGGAGGCTTGAGATTCATTTGAAAACACACACACACACACAAAATTGATCTGGAGTTTGATTTCTGGGGGTAGGAAGTTGATAAATTCGAACCAACTGATCATTCAGCAGCAGAGGGGCAGTGAGAATCCGGGAGGAATTTCCAAAGAATACTAACGGAGAGGCGGAGAGAGCTTGCAGAGAGGCAGCACAGTAGCCGAGAGAGCTGACGCTAGGCCATCTTGGGCCCACCCAGTCCTAACGCAGAGCCAGGAGGGCCATCGCAGAGCATAAAAGCTTCCTGTCACGCAAAATTCATAACTATCGGGAACAACTGGAACTGTTGGAACTGCTGGGAACTACTAGAACAACCGAGATAGCTGACACAGAGGGCAGAGAAGCTAAGGCAGACCCTGAAAGGTTAACATAGACCGTACGCAGGGCCAACGCAAAAATAGTCAGGGCTAGCCAGTCTTGTGCCAAATCAGTTAGAATTCTGCCGAGTGAAGTGAGGTAAAACTCACTCATATTTTCCGCCAGTGTTTTTCTCTGTAAAGGATTGCTAAATGAGCAATCCTAGATGTGTATTTAGATATTTCTCTTGCATAATAATAAACCCTCAGAATTGTTGCACCGGTTTTCTCGCATTTTGTTCTCCCAGGGACTATTGTGTCCAAAAATAAGTCTGTCCTATGTATCTTGTTCTTTGCACTGTTTTCTGTTTCATGAGATCAAATATTTAATTAGTGTAGGTTTCAAAAGTAATTTGCTTCAGTATATAGAAGAATAACTTGATGATGTAATTTCAAAATCAAGTAGGTGAAGTAGATTCAGATTTGCTGCAATAGGGGTTCCTTCAGTCTAGGAATTTTCACACACTACTATCTAGGTGTATAAGTCTAGCAGGCAACAATATTTTTATCTCACAATCCAAATATGCCAGGAGTTTGTTGGATAAATTCAAAATGATAGATTGCAAGATCTCGTCTACACCTATGGAGAAAGGACTGAAACTTTCAGCCCAAATGGACTCTAAGGCAGTAAATGAGTCCCTATACAGGCAACTAGTGGGGAGCTTGATATATCTTACATCCACTAGACCTGAATTATGTTTCGATGTGAGATTCATTTCCGTATTCATGACAACACCAAAAGTAGAGCACTAGACTGTAGCAAAGAGGGTACTTTGACTTTGGAATTTTGTATTACAGAAGCAAAGAACCTAGGTTGTGTGGGTATATAGATTCAGATTGGTCAGGTTCTGTTGATGAAAAAAAATCCACTTCTGGATATGTCTATAGCCTTGGCATAGGTGCAGTCACATGGACCAACAAGAAGCAACATGCAGTATCCCTTTCCTCAACAAAAGCAGAATATCGAGTAGAGAAATGAGCATGCAAGGTAGTTTGGCTTAGGAGGATGCTTTCAAATATGCATATGAAACAAACAGAGCCTACACCCCTCTTCTGTGACAATCGAGGGGTGATGAAACTTGCCAAAAATCCAGTCTTCCACGAGCATACCAAACATATTGATATACACTACCATTTCATCAGACAACTTGTTGAAGATGGATCTATTAAACTACAGTACTATCCCACAGAAGATCAAACTGCAGATATTCTTACCAAGTCTTTGGGTCCTAAAAAATAGGTAAAATTTTGGGATAAGCTTGGTGTAGTTAGAAAATTGACCATTAAGGAGGGTATTAAATTATATATTAAGTTAATAATGGTTAATTAGAAAGTAGACTTAGGTATTAATAAAGTCATGTTGACTTTAAATTAGATTTATGCTTTTATGTCTTATTTTGCCTTTTTGATCTATCCCACATTGATAAAGTGGATTGACTCAAGGCTATTGTAACCTATATAGGAAATCTTTCACTTTCTTATTAATTGAATCGAATACAAAGAACTCTTTCATTTTGAGTTATTTATTGGTTTTCCATATGGTCATGTTTTCTTTATAAAAAACTCATCACCCAACAATGATCACAAGGCCAACGACATCTTTGACCTTGTACATTTAGACGTGTGTGGGCCCATGTCTTTCGTATCCCTTAGTGGGTACAAGTATTATGTCACCTTCATTGACGATTTTTTGAGAAAGACCTAGATATTCTTCATGAAGAACAAGGACAAGGTCTTCTCAAAATTCTAGGAGTTTAGAGCCTTGGTGGAGAACTAGACTGGAAAGAAAATCAAGGCATTGAGATCAAATAATGGAGGGGAGTACACCTCCAATGCCTTCAAGGATTTTTGTGCCAAGGAGGGCATCAGGAGGGAGCTCACTACACCTTATAACCCTCAGGAGAATGGGTTGGCAGAGCGCAAAATCAGGGACATAGTTGGAGCGGCGAAAGCTATGTTGCATGATCAATAACTACCTATGTTTCTATGAGCGAAAACACAAAACGCTACAATTTACTTGCAAAACAAGAGCCCGCATCATGTGTTGGGGTGAGTCACGCTAGAGGTATTCACAGGAAAAAGACTAGATGCATCTCAGTTCAAGATATCTGGCAGTCTAGTCTACTATCATTTACTAGCAAAGAAGAGGTCAAAATTGGAGCCCACTACAGAATGGCATCTTTGTAGGCTACAATGAGACTTCTAAACCCTACAAAATATATGTACCAACACTCAGAAAGATAGTCATCCGCAGAGATGTGAAGTTTGAGGAAAGGGCTATGAGGAAGCCCTTTGACAATGGCTGAGTTTCAGTACATGAGGAGGAGCAGTAGGCTCCCAAGCAGGAAGCTCAGCCAGTTCCTCAAACAACAGTGAAACGGGATGATGGGAGGTCAAGAAGTATGAAGTCGAGCTAAACACACATAGGGAGAAGAAAGAGCATCCCTCTCACCCTGCAACTCCTAGCAGAGGGAGAAGGAGGACACGATGGGCACATTAGGTGATCAGATTGGCTCAGGAGCAAGTTGGAGCTCCTAAGACTTCAGTTCGAGAGAGCAGAACACAACAACAGTACATAGGGTATATGGCCTTAATGACAAAGTTGTTGGATGTAGAGCCTTCTAGCTACTAGGGAGGTAATGATGAGGTGATCATGTCCTAAGTGGAAAAAAAATGCTCAAATTTTGAATTGCTCAGAATTGGTTGAAACTAGAACGACCGGATAGATCTCGTCTTCCTGATTCCGGCACCGTGAACGGTTCAAAAAACTGACACCGTATGGAGGAGTTATCGCATTTTAAAAATGCCCAGTAAACTGCAATTTTTGAATTTTGGAAAAATTAAAAAAATAATATTCCGAGGAATATTTTTTGGAATATTCCCTAAAATATTCTCCAAAATATTCCCTAGAATATTCTCCAAAATATTCCCTAGAATATTCTCTAGAATATTCCCCAGAATATGATGTTTGGTTGACCAATCAATGAGCGCCACGTGGCTTGCCCGGAGACCGCCACGTGGCCCCAAGTCTACAGGTTTGTGGTATGGCAAATTTTTTGGCACTTCGCAGGAATCGATCGCTGGTATCCGCGCTACTAGTCCACAGGCCCGACCGGCCCGCCTACACAGCAGATCTTAATAATACATGGACTTATCGCATATTTGAAGTTTTTCAAAGGTTAAGTTTGGGGCAGAAAGGGGCCATCCCCCTAACCATAATACCAGGGCTCAGAACCACATCCCAAACTCGGCGCCGACAATTAAGTTTGACCAGCATCTGTTCACATGCCAACAGTCACCGCCGACAAAGCCACCAACAGTTGCGGTTAAGTCAACCGCCAACCTTAACCGCCATCCACGTGGTCACATGCGCGCGTTTCTAGCCAATGGTTATGGTCAGCGTTTGGGGGTCAGTTTGGCGGAGTCCGCCATTTTAGGTGCATTTGCCAATTTTAGCGGGCCTAACTGCAGTTATTCCACTTTTAGTGGAGTTTCTTTAGGCCAAACTGGAGAAAAACTTCTAGAGGTCATAACTTTCACGAGGGAGATCCTTTTGGAGCGATTTCTTTTTTTTGATTTTGGGTATTCTGAGCATTCTAGAGCCAATGGTACAGGTTTCAGAGCCAACAGAGCTCATCTTCAAGTGTTTTTTCAGCAAAGAAGCTTGGAGAGCCATCAGGGCCTAGGGAGTGTTGGAGCTGTATTGGGCTATGGTTAACCATTGGAGGTGAAACAAAAGTCATTCTTGACTGTTTTCTGTGTTCTGAACTCATTTTCACAGCTTATTTTGCCTGTTTAGGCTTTCTTATCACTGTATAACCATTTTGAGCATCTAATAAGAGCAAGGACATGCCCATTTGGGGGCCTTGGACCCGGTAGATGTAGCCCAGGAGGGGTGAATTGCCTTATCAGCTGTTGTGTTATATTATGTGTTTTTATCTTGCTGTGATTTTCAAATTCGATATGCTAAGCAGTAAAATGAAATAACACTTCTTCACACATAAGACTCAGAAATTTACCAAAACACTTTGTTTCAATTGCAAGACATGAATAACAGTTTGCACATATAAATTAATGGAAATGAATACCTTGCACAACAAATACAAGTAGTTTCATTTTCAGATCAAATGGTATCAGAGCTCAAGTTTTGAGTATTAGTTTTGTGCAAAGATATTTTTGACTGTTTTGCAAGTTTTAATGCTTACCAGGCTTAAACTTCAAAGAGGGAAAGGAAAATTGGTTAGAGCACAAGATAATCCTCAACCAAGGAGGGCCAGGGTGCCATTATCTCCACCTTCTGATTCACCCTCAATAGCCTTAAAAGAAGCTTCAAGTATGTCTAAAAGGGGAGGAGAAGTTCCTGAAGACATGGATCCAAGAGAAGAAGAACAGGTATTCAAAAAAGCTTTTTTGGACATGACTGAGATGGTAAGAATATTATACCAGGAAAGGAATGATAGGTTGGTTGGAGAAGGGTCTAAACATCAGAAAGAAGGAGAGGGCTCTTCAGGAGGAAAGAAAGGTGATGATAATTCAAAGAAAGGACATGGAGGAAATGGTGATCCACCATCTCCATCGTCATCCTCTTCCTCTACATTGTCATCCTCTACCTCGGTAAATCAACCTCATAAGCCTAAATCTTCTGGGAAAAGTCCATTTTTAAAGCTAGATGTTAAATTTGAATTACCCATGTTTAATGGTGAAGTCAATGTAGAGAAACTTGACAACTGGATAAGACAGTTGGAAGTTTATTTAAGGATTCAGAACTTACATGATGACGACACCAAGATTCAGTTAGCCTCATTAAGGATGGAAGGAGCAACATTGGTATGGTGGGAAGCCAAGACCAAGGATGAAATTCGAAAACATGGTAAGCTTACTTTATCATGGGCTGAATTTATTTCCGCAATTAAGAAGCAATTTTATCCTCTTGCTCATTTACAAAAGGCTATAATGAATTGGCAAAGTTTTAGACAACTTAAAGGACAAAGTGTTCAAGAATACACTCAAGAGTTTAGGAGAAGAGCACTCTTATTAGGGGTAGACTTACAAAGTCAAGACACTTTGCTGAAATATATAGGTGGTTTGCACAGCTACCTTAAACACACTATCCTTATGTTCAATCCTACTAGTCTAGACGAAGTTTGTGTACAAGCTACGCATTTAGAGACTAGAGGGAAAAACACTTTTGATGGAAATGAGGATAGTGATTTTAAAGGCAAAGGAAGAAAAAGGATTGCAAACTCTAGAAAGGAAAAAGGGAAATTCTTTTGCAAGAACTGTTCAAAAACAAGCCACGATGAAGACCACTGTTGGAAGCTTCATCCGGAGCTGAAACCAGAGAAATATAAAACCAAAGACAAAACCAAAGAAAAGGGAAAAATTGTAGCAACTGTTGAACAGGACTTAGGGTCTGAATCAGGTGATGAGACAAAAAGTATCGCCATGGTATTAAAGAACATAAAGGGGAAAGAGGTTATACAAGAAACAAATCCCAGTTCTAGCACATTAAACTGTCACAAAGAAACTCAAAATGAAAAGAGGAGGATAGAGCTATTTCATGTGAGGATAATCTCAAACCACACAAAGATAGACACACTTTTTGATAGTGGGTCTCAAGCTAATCTCATCTCAGAAGACTTGGTCAAACAGCTGAAACTTGAGACAATTCCACATCCAAAGCCTTATCCACTTGGGTGGATATGCAAGGATGCAAACTTACAAGTCTCAAAGAAGTGCATCTTGCGCTTCGCCATAACAGCTCATTATGTTGATTGGGTTGAACTGGATGTAGTACCGCTTGACATTATAGGTGTTGTGTTGGGTAGTCCATATTTATTTGACAGAAAGGCAATCTTCCATCGCCATGAGAATAAGTATCACTTGTTCAAGAATGGGAAAGAGTACATTGTGAGGGCACATAAGAAGAAGCTAGAATCTTCTTTAGTCCATGCAGGGCAATTGAAAAGGCTAGTTAATGCAAGTCAAAATCTGACTTTGTTGATGGTTAAACAACAAGATTTTGTACAATTTCCTTTTCATATTATTGCTGATATAAATGATGATATGTTTCAGTCTGATAACAGTTCGTCTTTGAAAGAAGATGACAAAAGGTTGCACAAGATACCTTTGGTGTTGATCGGTGTAGAGAACAAAGTGTCGGTGCAAAGCGGTGCAAGATTCCATGAGAAGGAAAAGCATGCAAGCAAAGAGGGCACACAGTTCAGCATGGGTCAATGTTGGTTTCAAAATGGCAGATTGGTATGGTGAGAAAACTTGGTCGGGATTCGGCACAAGTACAGGGCTCATTCAGCAAAAATTCGCCATGTGAACAGTTGGCAAGGTGAACTTTATTTTAAGTCTTCTTTGAAGTTTGACCATTGTAGAAACAATATGCTTTCTGCAAAATATAGTTGCCGTTCTGTAGATTTCAAGAATCTGCATCAAGACTCAGTGAATTTTAGCAACGGTCGGTCAGTGAATTCAAGGGAACATTTATCTTTTTATGAGAAGCTCAATTTGATGAAGTCAGGAAGATTTTAGTTATTCAAGGTTGGAAGAGTGGAGAATCAGTCTCCTCGTCTTCATTTTCGGTAATCAGAGAGCTTTTGGGGTCCAAAAGCTTCCCATTTGGGAGATGTGATTAGGTGATCATGTCCTAAGTGGAAAAAAATTGGTTGAAACTAGAACGACTAGATAGATCTCGTCTTCCTGATTTCGGCGCCATGAACGGTTCAAAAAACTGACACCATATGGAGGAGTTATCGCATTTTAAAAATGCCCAGTAAACTGCAATTTTTGAATTTTGGAAAGTTTTAAAAAAGAATATTCCGAGAAATATTCCTTGGAATATTCTTTAGAATATTCCTCGAAATATTCTCCAAAATATTCCCCGGAATATGTTGTTTGGTTGACCAATCAATGAGCACCATGTGGCCCCAAGTCTGCAGGTTTGTGGCATGGCAAAATTTTTGGCACTTCGCAGGAATCGATCACGGGTCTCCGCGCTACCAGCCCACAGGCCCGACCGACCTGCCTACATAGTGGATCTTAACAATACATGGACTTATCGCATATTTGAAGCTTTTCAAAGGTTAGGTTTGGGGCGGAAAGGAGCCAACCCCCTAACCATAAGACCAGGGCTCGGAACCACACCCCAAACTTGGCGCCGATGGTTAAGTTTGACCAGTAGCTGTTCACATGCCAACAGTCACCGCCGACAAAGTCGTCAGCGGTTGCAGTTAAGTCAACTGCCAACCTTAACCGTCGTCCACGTAGTCACATGCGCGTGTTTCCAGCCAACGGTTACAATCAGCATTTGGCGGTCAGTTTGGCGGAGTCCGCCATTTTAGGCGTGTTTGCCAATTTTAGCAGGCCTAACTGCAGTTAGTCCACTTTTAGTGGAGTTTCTTTAGGTCAAACTAGAGAAAAACTTCTAGAGGTCATAACTTTCACGAGGGAGATCCTTTTGGAGCGAATTTTTTTATTTATTTTTTATTTTGGGTATTCTACGCATTCCAAAGCCAACAGAGCTCATCTTAAGGTGTTTTTTCAGCAAAGAAGCTTGGAGAGCCATCAGGGCCTAGGGAGTGTTGGAGCTATATTGGGCTATGGTTAACCATTGGAGGTGAAACAAAAGTCATTCTTCACTGTTTTTTGTGTTCTGAACTCATTTTGACAGCTTATTTTGCCTGTTTAGGCTTTCTTATCACTGTATAACCATTTTTAGCATCTAATAAGTGCAAGGACATGCCCATTTGGGGGCCTTGGACTCGACAAATGTAGCCTAGGAGGGGTGAACTGCCTTATCAGTCGCTGTGTTATATTATGTGTTTTTATCTTGTTGTGATTTTCAGATTTGAAATGCTAAACAGTAAAATGAAATAACACTCCTTCACACATAAGAGTCAGAAATTTACCAAAAACACTTTGTTTCAATTGCAAGACATGAATAACAGTTTGCACATATAAATTAATGGAAATGAATACCTTGCACAGCAAATACAAGTAGTTTCATTTTCAGATCAGGCAACTACGTAGCAAATGTGGAGAAATGCCATGGTGGAGGAGTATGCCTCCATCATGAATAATGATGTATGGGAGGTGGTGTCGAGGGAAAAGAGAAAATCCGTGGTGGGATAACGCTAGATCTATAAGATCAAGCATGGAGTTGATGAGATCATTGAGAAATTCAATGCAAGATTTGTGGCCAAGGGGTTCTCACAAAAGGGGGACATAGATATTGATGAGACATTCGCCCCTATGGCCAGATACTCGTCCATCAAGAGGATTCATATCGGTTGCAGCACAGATGGGGTGGAGGATCACTAGATGGGAATAAGGATAACATTCCTTAACGAAGTTGTTGAGGAGATTTATATCCAGAAGTCGGAGGGGTTTGAGGCACACAATAGGGAGACACATGTGTGCAGGCATAAGAGGGCTCTATATGGGCTCAAACAAGCTCCACGGGTGTGGTATGCCCGCATTGACAACTATCTACAGGGATTGGGCTTTACAAAGAGTGAGGCAGATTCCAACATTGTTGGAGGTGAACCACTCATTCTAGTACTATATGTTGATGATTTGTTCATGACAAGGTCAAAGAAGCTCATCCAGGAGTGTAAGAGAGATCTTGCATGTGAGTTTGAGATGAAGGATCTAGGGCTTATGCACTATTTCCTTGGATTGGAGGTCTAGCAAGGGGATGGAGAGATCTTCCTAGGGTAGGGCAGGTACATCATTGAGATCCTAAGGAGATTTAGGACGTAGGACTATAGGGCCATGTCTACGCCTCTAGTCACAAACTAAAGGATAGTGATACATCCAAGTTGGAGCCAGTGAACCCCACGCTTTACAGGCAGTTGATTGGGTCGCTTATGTACTTGGTGAACACGTGACCTAGCATTTGTTTTGTAGTAAACTCTCTTAGCCAATTCATGGTTGAGCCCAAGAAAGTTCATTGGGTTGTTGCAAAACACGTTTTGAGGTATCTCAAGGGCACCATTGAGTTTGGACTACTATATACACAAGTGGATAGAATGAATTTGGAGGGCTTCACAGATGCAGACTAGGCAAGTAGCTCCTTAGATAGGAAAAGAACTTCGATTTTTCTTCAGTGTTGGATCAACAATTGTTTCCTAGTTCCGCAAGAAGTAGAGATCAATTGCATTGAGCTCAGTAGAGGCCTAGTATATAATCGCCAGTCTAGAAGCATGTAAGGCCATTTGGATAAGGAAGTTGCTTGTAGGATTATTTGGGTAGAAGCTAGAACCTACAATGATCCACTGTGACAACCAGAGTTGCATCAATCTCTCTGGAAATCCAGTGTTTCATTATTGGTCAAAGCATATTGAAATCTAGTATCACCACATCAACGATTGTGTGCAGAGACGTACAGTTAGACTCTAGTACATCCTGACAAAAGAGTAGGTTACAGATATTCTAACCAAGGAATTGATGAAGGGGAAGTTTGTCTACTTCAAATACAAGTTGGGAGTAGTGCAGAAAACCTTCCTCTCCAAAAGGGAGTGTTGAATGGAGTAGAGCAAGAGGTGATTTTGCACTTTCCCGGGTGACAAGGCATGTAGAAATCTCATATTAGTTCACTTAACAAGAATTAATTAAAAAACTTATTTATTTCCTAATGTTAAACTTTGTAAAAATTAAAAAGCGCAAAGTCAACATAAGATTAGATCGTGGCCATTGATCTTCAAGGAAAAAGGGTAAATCTCAGCCCTTAGATCCTTATGGAAGGACAAAGTCACTCTATAAAGAGGAAATAAGGCTAAGTTGAAAATTAGATTGAGTGCTACCACTTGTGTTCAAAGTGCTCAACAAGATGAGGTCAATTTAGCAAGTCAGCAATCAGTTGGAGTGTTTCAGTGTCCAAGAGGGAAAGGAAGAGGGTCGTATGACTTGACTCTCAAATAACAAGCAAGGCCCAGTCACTTTGAAAGGGTGCAAGAGGGAGGTTGAGTTCGTCTCAGCCCCATCGTATGGTCAACACAACTAGTCGTACGTCGTATAGCCTTAGTTGTACAGGTTGCGGCCTCTCAAGATCAAGTCAAGCTGAGTGAAGGCACTGAACAACAAGAAGAATTTGCTGAAAGGGGTTTTAACCAACTGTACTTTTATCTCAAAATTTGTTGAAGCTAATAAGAACACAAGTTTGTAGGTTTTCCCTAGAGTTGGGGTTTCCTAGGTATTTTTGGTCTTATGTTTTATGGTGTGTTTGTCTCCAGTCTTTTAATTTTATGTTGTGCATGCTATGGTTTGAAAATTAGTAGTGTTCACAGTTTAAATTTCAGTTTTGCACTTTAAGTTTTGCATTTCTGGGTATAAAAATTTAATAAACTATAAATCAGATTGCTAAGTTTTAAAAGTCTAATAGTGTCTACATATAAATAAAAGAAAAGGAATGGATTGACAAAATTAAAGTTGGGGACAACAGTGAAACCTACTCTGAGAGGTTGATTGGAAGGCAAGTCTCTTGACAAAAATGGATTTAAAATTTGTGTCAAAAAGAGAATGGTCAATGGATTTTAGAACAAGAATCCTTTATCTTTTTTTTTTGAAGGTGCACCCAAGGGAAATCTAGGGAGATCATGTGTGGGTGTAGGCATCTTTCAACTAGGTGGTAAGTAGTGTCTAAGATTTTTCCTAGGGGATCAGATATGTTACCCCTCTTTCAACATGGGTACTCCAAAACTTTCGAACCATGCCATTTGTAAACCCAAATGTGTGCAATCTATAGCCTTGTGAGGCCATATGGGATGAAGTGTAAAAGTGTATCCTAAAGTCCTAATGGTTGACAGTCATGGCCAATCTTCTTAGCATCATCTTCGTGGTGCCTAGTTTTATGGATCTACGGACTATTCCTTGGTGGGTAATAATTCCCTGCCTTGATGGCCATTCTTATGTCTTAGGTTGGTATGTGGGCATCATGGAGGTGGACCTATTAGGGCACGTGATTTAAAGGAACACTTATTATTTAAAGCCCCGTATAGGTGATCACGACATGTAATGGTGAAAACACCAATTTTTCCATTATTCTAGCGCACCTATTTGTTCTCCACATGGACCATCTTCCTATGTGTTAATTTATTAACCTAGCAGATTATAGATCTACTAAATAAATACATAGTTAGATTCATAACACAATTAACGAAAGCAAAAATTACACCAATATCAATCACAAATGACACAAACAAATTCTTCCCAATCAACAGTTCTTCATTAAATCTGAACTTACTTGGGCTCCCATCTTGGATCTCGATCTCCTATGCTACACCCCAGTACCTTCCTTAGACCAACTACACTTGAGTATCACACTCCTATTGAGAAAATCTCTTTCTCAATGTCTATTGTTGCTACATGGCGTGTCTTTATACTCTCCTTAGTCTTTCTTTTTAAACTTTACATTGAGCTAAATCCCTAACCCTAATCTCCAATGTGGTTGATGGTCGAGCTTAGATCTTGCCTCACTTGAGATCAACAATTGAGATTAAATCATAATCACCAATGTAAATTACTTTATTGTTCCTAAGTTTATTTAGCTCAATTAGCCAAAATAATTAATTGTGTGCTTTTTCTAACTTAGAATTAGGATAAGTTGCAATAACAACTTTCTCACACATAAGCAAGTGTCCTAGGGAGAAATTGGGTAACTTCTGCACACCTAGACACTTAGGCCCATGCAAAAGTACCTTCCCGAGCTACACAAATCAACACTCCCACTTGGCAAGAGAGGTACTTCTTCCCCCTGGAACTGGCTCCAATCCTAGTGTTGTCGTGTAGATTGGCACGACAACGTTCTGACCGGGGGCTGTCACTCTGATCCCCGATCCCTCCGTTTGAGCCTGTCTCCCGCAGCTAAGGGGGGTAGACCCTGTGAGATGATGTGACCAACTGTCGACCAGTTGGTTGGGAGACACGAGACACGATGTAAAAAAGCACGCGATGATTTGGTTAATTTAGCAGACCAGTGCCTTGTGGAGTTAATGTTTAAATGATTACTTTTTAAATGATATAGAAACATGGACCATGAATAGCAACCATCTATCATCAACTAAATCATATGACCAAAACGATACCCGGCAACTGAAAATTTGAAAAGATGAATGCTTTTAATCACCACGAGAATCATAAACCATTAACCAGATATCAATTTCGCATCTCGGCTTGAAAAACTTAGATCTCAGCGATAAAGATATAACGTGAAAGCAACTGAAATCCGGCAAAAATAATTTTCCAAAAATTTAAATATTTTTTCAATTTTTTTTTTTTTAAATCTTTTTTCAAATTTTTATTTTTATTTTTCAATATTATGGAAATTTAAAAATCCTAAAAAGGATTAAAATTCTAAAACTAAATTCTAATCATTAAAAATAAAACTAAAAATATATTTTTTTTTTTCATTTTTTATTTTTTATTTTTATTCAAAAATCAAAAATAAAACAAAACTTAAAGTCTAAAAATAATGAAAATCTAAAAAAAACTAAATATTAAAGTCTAAAATTAAAATCTAAAACTATAAACATAAAATCTAAAGACTAAATACTAAAATCTAAACTAATAGAAATCAAAACATTTTATTTTTTGATTTTTTATGAATCTATATATAAAAAAAAAATGAAACTATAAAAGAATTAAAATCTAAACTAAACGTAAATCCTTTTATTTTTTTTTATTTTTATATTTTAAAGCAAAATAAAATGACACTTCACTAAAAATAAATCTAAAACTTTAATAAGAAAATCTACGAATTAAACTATAAACCTAAAACTAGAATCTAAAGAAAATAAATTAAAATCTAAAAATTTAAAATCGTAACTATAACAAAATAATAAAAAAAAATCTATGCTAACTATGAATAAACGCTATTACGCATGGATATCAAAATTTGAAAAATCGAAAACGACTAAACCCTAAAGATACGTATGTGACCACAAAAAAAAGGCGACTTACCTGCTACGTAGACCGAAACCACTGAACGACTATCTCTCTGCCGCCGGAGGAAAGAAACCCAGCCTCGAAACTTAGAAATTTTTCTTTTTTATAGTTTGACGGCAGCAAATGAAAATCGATCTAAGATTTACGCAGAAATTACTTGGCTCGATATTTGCAGTCATTACCTGAGAAAATTTCTGCAGTAAATAAATTCGATATAGAATAGATTTGACTTGAATCATTTACAGATTTCCTTGGCTTACGCAGGTCAACCAGAGAATGGCGTGAATCCAAAAAATCTTATGCGTTGGGACAGTTTTGAAGCTTCCAGTTACCGAATCATATATCAAAACCCAAGATCGAATTTTATTTGGTGTTTGCAGGTCTATACTTGACGCAAGTTGGAAACGGCAGCAGGAGGAAAGTCGATTTAAGCCTGATAGGATCACGTGGAAGGCTGCTCCAAAACACGCCCTTTTCCTAACGATTTCTGCGTCATATATCTGATATTACTTGCCCAGTGACTAGTTTTCAAATCGATTTAGGGGTGCTGATCAGATTAAGGAAATACGCAAGTGCTGTGATCTGAGTAGAGCTCCTATCTCGTGCCTTTCACTGTCGCTGGATTCAATGGCGGTAAATACTCTGCTGCGTGGCCCTCAGATCATTATTTGACATGTGTTTGCTTCTGCCACCTGAAATCACCCAAAAATCATAAAATCAAAACCCTAAATAAACCTGACCTAAGCAAAAAAAAATGAAACCCTAGATCAGAAAATTAATGTACAGATTTGGCCCCTTAACAGCCAGATTTCAGCAGTAAGCACAAGAATACTTGAAAGAAAAGAAATTTCAGATTGTCACTGTAAAAAAAAAAACTTCAGAAATTCTCTCATGCAGATCAGAAAAATAAAACCGAATGATAGACCCAGGATCAAATCCACTGGGCTCAGCAGAAATGCTTGTGGGAGTTGGCTGGTTCAGCCGAGAACTTCCCTAACGCCCACCAAAACTTCTTCAGCAAGGGTTTTTCTGCACAGCTCAGAAACAACCATCAGTAAAGAGGGCAAGAATGCTGCTAGATTTCAGGAAGTAATGGAGATACCTGCCATTACTTCAGAAACCCTAACAACACCCAAACCCTAGCAAGTGAGCAAGATACCTGTACCCACAATACTCTACAAAAGCTATTATTAACAGCTGAAAATAACATATGCAGAAAATCAAAACAATCTCACAGCATTTCAAGAGAGTAACACCAGCAGGATATGGACCCCAAAGTCTTCTTTATTAACCAGAAACAAATTTACAAGAGAGCTTCTTCAGTCTTTGACTCACAGATCGAATCATTTGAAATGACCCCCTAAGACCCTATATAAAGGAAATGATCCTAACGGCTAGTTCGAGTGATCCATGTAGAAATGATCTCGACCGTTGATGAGGATCAAGACATCTCTTGATCTCATCCGTCGATTTATTAACTTAAAATATTATTATTTTATTAGTTAGGGTTTTTGCTTCATTTTTTAATTTTTTATTTAAAATGGATCACTGAACTAAGCCTTTCGGAAACATCACCTAGGACCTAGGACTTAGGACTCATGAGGGGATTTAAAACATTTCTCGACCCTCAGGACACATTACATCATGACTTTTACAAAATTACATCTTAAGGGACAAACCCATTTAATACAGACCCTCACAAAACACCCAGTTCTGCGACACAACTATAATCTAGCAGATTTAACACACTAGGATTTTCCTAAAGTTCTATTAACAAAATCCATCCCGGCTTTGGGGTCAGGTTTGAAGGAAAACTCTGCCGATCCATGGATCGGTGAGACGAAAAACCTTCCGGGACATAGATTATCATAGAAAATTAGGTCCACCTAGGCAGCTTTACATACATGACTCTGATCTGCTTAGATTATTTACAACTTATACATGCAGACTGGGTTTACAACAAAAAATGATCAAGCTGCTGATGATGGCAGGATGGCACGGACATGCTGATCAGGTGCTGCTTCTTTCTGTCAAAAAAAACGGGGTGCACTGCATGGGTAGTTGACCAGTAGAGGTCAACATCTGGCTCTACTTGGGGACACGTTGCTGCTTGCAGGAATGTGAGAATCCAGAATCTGCATCCATACAACACACAGATGAAAATAAGTAGCGTCCATTCCAAAATCATCATATACATTAAGCACAGGAAAGAGAAAAGCTCTTCATTTATTAACTATCTAAAGCAGAAATGAAAATGCGGAAAAAAAAAAACAAGGAAGTAGGGTTAGAAATACGATACAAAGGATGCCCTACGGCATCAGATGTGTTCAATATAGTGCATACTGAGCATTTGCCTGCTTTCAGGCAAATCTGTCGGCTGCTTGTCGGATGTGCCATGTCCAATTTTGCATATGGTAGGACTCTTTCCTATTCGAAAATCAAGCTGCTCACGACCGTCTGATGCATCAAATCTTCGTCTAATCTTTTTCCTCTTGCGCTTCTTCTTTCTGGCAGGATGAATTACTGATGATCTGGAACTTTCTGTTTCGAAACTATCAGATGAAGTGTGTAAGATATGCATGCTAAGTCTTTTTGTGTCTTGCATCTGATCTTTATCATTCTTAAGTCCATCCTCGATCAACCATCTTTCAACTGAACTAATAACCTCCTCATAATAAGATGGATCTTGTTGCAACAAATCAGAAGGCTCCTGATCTATTGATGTTATCTGTTTTCTTTCATTTTCCAATTGCTGAAATTTTTGAACCTGTATTCTAATGGCATCCATCTGTCTAGAGTGCTCAACCTTTATAGCACTAATTTGTCTGGCATGATGTTCTTCCATGTCTTTTATTACTTTAACATTTTCCTCCTTTATGTTCATCAAGCAATGCTGCATGGAATTTATTTCTTCTTCATGATTCGCTTGCATGTTTCCAATTTCCGTTTCATGTTTAGTTTTCATGGCCTCAATTTCCTTAGCACGCTGATTTTGCGTGTCCTCAATCTCCTTATTACGTTTTTCCAGATGGGTGCGTAAAGTTTTAACATCATTGATAAGATTAGTTTGGTTGCTTTCCAGATTTTTCACCAGCATCTTTAAATCTTGTATTATCTGCTTTTGCTCCTCCTTTTCATTGTCATTTATCCCTGATTTTTCACTATGATGATCTGCAATATTTCGGTGGATGACACATTCTGACCTTGAAATCTTTCTTCAACAGCTGAATTACTTTCTTTCTGTTCAACAATTTTAGAAGTAGAAGGCAAGCTGTTTGGACTATCATATCTATCTTTAAAAGCATTGAGAATGTCTTGTAAAGAAGTGAAAAAATCATTAGGAAAGTTATTAAAACAATTCAAGGCATCACCCTCTAAAGAACGGACAAATAGACGCATCTTGAAATCTTCATTATTATATTGAGGAAATCTACAGTATAAGATCATTACACAAGTAAACATGTTTAAATGCCTTTTAACAGCGACCGAATCATCACCCGAGAACTTAAGTAATTTACCAATGGCCTCTTTCGGAAGATCATGGAGATTATCAGTAAAATGACATGGTTTAAATGAATAATCCATGATGAACAATAAGGGATCAGATGGATGATAGAACTAGCTCTTTGCTCAAGAAAATCAAAAGATGAAAGAAGTGGAGTCGCCACTTGAACAATAAAACTGATTCTAAGATCCAAGAAGTAACCAACAAAAAAATATGCGGGAGGCTTCTTGTCTGGGAAAAAATAAAAAATGGAGTCGCCACCCAAACAAGAAACACACCGAAGAGATGTTGCTGATATGTGATGAAAAGATGCCAAAATATTGAATCTGCCAGCTCAAATGAGAGATGAGAAGATGAGAAGATGAATGTCGATGAAACTCCAGGAACAGAAAAACTTTGTCCCCGGCAACGGCGCCAAAAATGTTGTCGCGCAGATTGGCACGACAACGCTCGGACCGGGCGCTGTCACTCTGATCCCCGATCCCTCCGTTTGAGCCTGTCTCCCGCGGCTAAGGGGGGTAGACCCTGTGAGATGATGTGACCAACTGTCGACCAATTGGTTGGGAGACACGAGACACGATGTAAAAAAGCACGTGATGATTTGGTTAATTTAGCAGACCAGTGCCTTGTGGAGTTAATGTTTAAATGATTACTTTTTAAATGATATAGAAACATGGACCATGAATAGCAACCATCTATCATCAGCGAAATCATATGACCAAAACGATACCCGGCAACTGAAAATTTGAAAAGATGAATGCTTTTAATCATCACGAGAATCATAAACCATTAACCAGATATCAATTTCGCATCTCGGCTTGAAAAACTTTAGATCTCAGCGATAAAGATATAACGTGAAAGCAACTGAAATCCGGCAAAAATAATTTTCCAAAAATTTAAATATTTTTTCAAATTTTTTTTTTTTTTAAATCTTTTTTCAATTTTTATTTTTATTTTTCAATATTATGGAAATTTAAAAATCCTAAAAAGGATTAAAATTCTAAAACTAAATTCTAATCATTAAAAATAAAACTAAAAATATATATTTTTTTTCATTTTTTATTTTTTATTTTTATTCAAAAAATCAAAAATAAAACAAAACTTAAAGTCTAAAAATAATGAAAATCTAAAAAAAACTAAATATTAAAGTCTAAAATTAAAATCTAAAATAATGAAAATCTAAAACTATAAACATAAAATCTAAAGACTAAATACTAAAATCTAAACTAATAGAAATCAAAACATTTTATTTTTGATTTTTTATGAATCTGTATATAAAAAAAATGAAACTATAAAAGAATTAAAATCTAAACTAAACGTAAATCCTTTTTATTTTTTTTTATTTTTATATTTTAAAGCAAAATAAAATGACACTTCACTAAAAATAAATCTAAAACTTTAATAAGAAAATCTACGAATTAAACTATAAACCTAAAACTAGAATCTAAAGAAAATAAATTAAAATCTAAAAATTTAAAATCGTAACTATAACAAAATAAATAAAAAAATATATGCTAACTATGAATAAATGCTATTACGCATGGATATCAAAATTTGAAAAATCGAAAACGACTAAACCCTAAAGATACGTATGTGACCACAAAAAAAAGGGCGACTTACCTGCTACGTAGACCGAAACCACTGAACGACTATCTCTCTGCCGCCGGAGGAAAGAAACCCAGCCTCGAAACTTAGAAATTTTTCTTTTTTACAGTTTGACGGCAGCAAATGAAAATCGATCTAAGATTTACGCAGAAATTACTTGGCTCGATATTTGCAGTCATTACCTGAGAAAATTTCTGCAGTAAATAAATTCGATATAGAATAGATTTGACTTGAATCATTTACAGATTTCCTTGGCTTACGCAGGTCAACCAGAGAATGGCGTGAATCCAAAAAATCTTATGCGTTGGGACAGTTTTGAAGCTTCCAGTTACCGAATCATATATCAAAACCCAAGATCGAATTTTATTTGGTGTTTGCAGGTCTATACTTGACGCAGGTTGGAAACGGCAGCAGGAGGAAAGTCGATTTAAGCCTGATAGGATCACGTGGAAGGCTGCTCGAAAACACGCCCTTTTCCTAACGATTTCTGCGTCATATATCTGATATTACTTGCCCAGTGACTGGTTTTCAAATCGATTTAGGGGTGCTGATCAGATTAAGGAAATACGCAAATGCTGTGATCTGAGTAGAGCTCCTATCTCGTGCCTTTCACTGTCGCTGGATTCAATGGCGGTAAATACTCTGCTGCGTGGCCCTCAGATCATTATTTGACATGTGTTTGCTTCTGCCACCTGAAATCACCCAAAAATCATAAAATCAAAACCCTAAATAAACCTGACCTAAGCAAAAAAAATGAAACCCTAGATCAGAAAATTAATGTACAGATTTGGCCCCTTAACAGCCAGATTTCAGCAGTAAGCACAGGAATACTTGAAAGAAAAGAAATTTCAGATTGTCACTGTAAAAAAAAAAACTTCAGAAATTCTCTCATGCAGATCAGAAAAATAAAACCGAATGATAGACCCAGGATCAAATCCACTGGGCTCAGCAGAAAATGCTTGTGGGAGTTGGCTGGTTCAGCCGAGAACTTCCCCTAACGCCCACCAAAACTTCTTCAGCAAGGGTTTTTCTGCACAGCTCAGAAACAACCATCAGTAAAGAGGGCAAGAATGCTGCTAGATTTCAGGAAGTAATGGAGATACCTGCCATTACTTCAGAAACCCTAACAGCACCCAAACCCTAGCAAGTGAGCAAGATACCTGTACCCACAATACTCTACAAAAGCTATTATTAACAGCTGAAAATAACATATGCAGAAAATCAAAACAATCTCACAGCATTTCAAGAGAGTAACACCAGCAGGATATGGACCCCAAAGTCTTCTTTATTAACCAGAAACAAATTTACAAGAGAGCTTCTTCAGTCTTTGACTCACAGATCGAATCATTTGAAATGACCCCCTAAGACCCTATATAAAGGAAATGATCCTAACGGCTAGTTCGAGTGATCCATGTAGAAATGATCTCGACCGTTGATGAGGATCAAGACATCTCTTGATCTCATCCGTCGATTTATTAACTTAAAATATCATTATTTTATTAGTTAGGGTTTTTGCTTCATTTTTTAATTTTTTATTATTTTTTTAATTTTTTAATTCATTTTAAAATGGATCACTGAACTAAGCCTTTCGGAAACATCACCTAGGACCTAGGACTTAGGACTCATGAGGGGATTTAAAACATTTCTCGACCCTCAGGACACATTACATCATGACTTTTACAAAATTACATCTTAAGGGACAAACCCATTTAATACAGACCCTCACAAAACACCCAGTTCCGCGACACAACTATAATCTAGCAGATTTAACACACTAGGATTTTCCTAAAGTTCTAATGACAAAATCCATCCCGGCTTTGGGGTCAGGTTTGAAGGAAAACTCTACCGATCCATGGATCGGTGAGACGAAAAACCTTCCGGGACATAGATTATCATAGAAAATTAGGTCCACCTAGGTAGCTTTACATACATGACTCTGATCTGCTTAGATTATTTACAACTTATACATGCAGACTGGGTTTACAACAAAAAATGATCAAGCTGCTGATGATGGCAGGATGGCACGGACATGCTGATCAGGTGCTGCTTCTTTCTGTAAAAAAAAACAGGGTGCACTGCATGGGTAGTTGACCAGTAGAGGTCAACACCTAGAATTGCATTCGCTACCATGGTTGCTTCCTCTAAACTAGAAGTCCCTTCCACCTTGTTCGAAAGTATCCATGAAGACCTAGACCCTTTGGACTTGCTCCTAAAATACTTCTTCTCTTAAGCATCCTATAAGGTCGTCTCAAATGAAGAGACCACCTTGATAGACTTGGAGTGATTTGTTCATTGCTACTCCCCACCTAAACCTAAAGGCTCACTACCTTCGAACTACTCAACCTTTGGAGTTAGCTACTCCTTGTTCTTTGTCACCGCTCTGCTTCTTGCCATAGCTTGAATAGGTTGGCCCTTTAACCTATATTGGTTGCTCTCTCTAACTCCAATGACATGTCCCTCGTTAGAGCTAGATCCCATGGGTCTGATCAGTTCATATCCATTGTGGAATGCTACACAAAACCCTTTCTTCTCTATCATATAGATTGAGAGAAACTCCACCTAAGTTTTGGCATCCATAGCACATCCTTCAACTCCATCCTACCTTCTGACTTAAGCAATATTATCATTGTTCCAACACCTTTCACTACATGTTTGGTATTAACACCAAACTCCACATGTAATTCTAAGTCTCACTTAGTCATGTTGTCAAATAGTTTTCATGCCCCTCATATGTCATGTGGTTCACCAACTGTTAAGGTGCTTGAGGAAAGGTAGAAAACAAGTGTGAACTTAGTTTCAAACTTCCTCGAAAACTCTTCTTAAGCTTTTGCTAACACAATTATAGTTGATTGTGTACCCTTTCTGCCCTTCTTCCTCTCTAGACATTGTGAAGCATAGTGCCATGCCTTATGACAAGCAAAACACTTGGCCTTAGTCAAGTCCATCTTCTTCAGTTGTGAGGTTGATTCCTCACTGTTGCTACTTAAAACTATTACTTTTCTCTTCTTGCCTAACTGGAAAGCGTAGGATTTTCATCATCACTCTTTGGTTGGCCTCCTAATAGATATCCCTATCGAATCTCTTCTTAGATGAAATCATCCTACAATTTATCCCAATCAGGGAGTTTTTGTCGTGCTACGATGCCCTTCATGAAAGGATCCCATGACTTGGTGAAGCCATTTAGGGCCATCCTTACCATCTCTCCATCTGTCACATTCTCCCCAAATGTAGCCAACTCATCACAAACTTGAGTGATCTTAGTGAGATAAGTGGTCACTATCAAATTTGGTCATCTTGACTTTCTCTCAGCACCATCATCCTGTTGGCATTATCGCTTTGATATGACTTCATCAAAGCCTCCTATTGTTGCACATAACGTTGTCATTGATGACAACAAGATGTCATTAATGTCAAAGAGATGTATGGGACAACAACAACAAGACCATCCTTGATGATCAAAGAAGCAACAAGACTCTTCATGAAGGAGTAAGACAACTTGATCTTTCACAAGGTCTCATTACATGAAGATATGGTTGCTTGAAGTTATTCAATTTTTTATGAAATTATGATGCTCAATAAATCCTACAAATAACATGGTTGTGTAGAGCTTGTCGATACCTTTCCAATGACGTATTTTGCTAAAAAAAATCCTTCTGGATGAGAAGTTATGGCTACTTGAAGATCAACATTAGCTTGGGTTAATTTGAAATAGGCCCAAACCCAAATTATTAAAGGGAAAAATAGTGGGAAAGTTCTTGGCAGATCCATCATCAATACATTAGATCAAAGGTCATGATTGCACAAAGATGCGCACTATTTAATGTTGTTAAAAGGCGCGTAAGTCCCTTGCAGATTAGTAGTGCTTTCAATCAAGTCAACAATGGATGGATCAAAAGTTGCACAACTATTAACACTCACAGGAGAGCCAATGGAAATAAGACCCATGGCCAACACTCATTGGAGGACAACTGCTCCAAACAATCATCGACACTCTGCACAATTTAATTGGATGGCGTGGATGACATACAACCCTCTGCCCATTCAGTAATGACAAATCACCTTCTACACATGGCGAAAGGTTGCTGGGTATGACACAACATACAGGACACGTCACCAGCTAATGTGGAGCCACCAGGGCAGGAGAAAATGGCATTTTCAGTTGTTTAATAAGTGTGAGTTTTGATGACATGTGGGCCACTCAGGGTGTGCCACATGGGTCGATGACATCATGATGACATCATTAGGAAAGCGACCAAGGGCCCTTGGGTCTAGGTCATATGGTCATGGTCACATGAAAAAAGGGGTTTGTGGATTTCGCCCTTGGGCATATGAATAGTGACATTGATTCTGGATATGTCGGCTCTAGATTTAGAGCATTGATCAGATTGTCAACTCTCATGCCATGGGACCATCGTTGTGTATATATATACCATATGTCCACGACCTAAATGTATTCATTAAATCTCAACAAGAGTTTTGTGATATACAATGACTTGCAAAGTTTCGATACAATGATCAAATGTTTTGGTCTGAAAACAACGTGATATGACTAACCTAGTTCAAATTCATCGTGATACAATTTAGATTTTTTTGGTTGTTTTTCATTGTAGAGTTCTGGCTTGGTTTCATTCTAATATGTTGCAGATATTTGGTTACGTCAATCTGTTGGAGGGGTTCAAATCTATTATAATTTGGTTGTGTGTGGTCTGACTCTTGTTCCTCATTACTGAGTGCAATCCTGTTCGTCATGCGAAGACTATTTTGCACTAGAAGCACTAACAAAACTGAAAGGGCTTTGAAGCCATCATTGGCAATACTATTGGTGGCTATGTGACCAAAGTCCACATATTTCTAATGTGGCGCAAGGAGGAATGAATCAACACTTGTATACAATCGATATGCTACCCTGTACTATGTAAGCCAAGACATGGGGTTGAATCCCCTGTCCTTTCGTTTTGAAATTGCCATATGAAAAAATCATTTCAGAAGAGTGCTATGGAAAGAATCACTGCACAAAGGAATTGGTAGTGGACTATGGATGGCAGGCCGAGGTAAGTGGTTCGAGTCTCAGTGGATTGCAGTTCAAGTGTTTTTTTATTGTAATTGGTTTCAATTGGTCACATGGTTTACGCTTTCCAGTGGTCGGTGTCGGAATCTAGCAAGTCACTTGGAGGGTGCCCAAAAAGACACAGTTTGTAGAATGTTTAAAAATTTATATAGTTATATATGGTTATTTGTCGGAATCTAGAAAGTCACTTGGAGGGTGCCCAAAAAACATAGTTTGTAGAATATTTAAAAATTTATATAGTTATATATGGTTATTTTTTATTTTTGGGAGTATTATTTATCCAAATTGAGATCTAGAAGACGTTGGATGATCACAGTTCAAAGGTGAATGTAATTAGAGGGGTTTGACATAGTTTTGACTCATATTTGATGACCATAAGAGCTTGTGTTTGTTTTGAAGGTCTATGAGCATGTTGCAGGTGTTTTGGATACATGAATATAAAAGGTTCCGAGGAAGGTTTTGAATGACCAGACACTAATTCTGGTTGAAGTAAAATACAGGCAGCAATGTGACAACCAATAGGAGTGATTGATATGATATTTTTGGTACAGGTTGTTTATGGAAGTGCAGTGGTTGTAGGTTATATGGAAATATAGTGGTTGTTGGTTGTGTCATAAAAACAGTGAGTTATACAATGACAGTGTTCACGACAGTGGCAATCTGTGTGGATTTGATTGCAGTTTCTGACAGTCTCTTTGTATGCAAATTTAGTAATATATGATGATAGTGGATCTGATTTGAAAATGAGATGAAATAGTATTCCACAAGGAATTTTAAGGAGGTTGGATCCTCAATCAAGTTGGAGCCTAGAGGAGGTTTGAACCTACTCATTCTCAAGGTTGGAGCCTCAATTAGGTTGTAGCCTACAATGAGAAGTTACTTGCATCTTTGAGGTTGGAGCCTCAATTAGGTTGTAGCCTACTACAAGTGGTAGCTTGCATATTATGGCGGTAGTTGCATCCCACAGGTTGGGGCCTATGAATTGATATGAAGAAATTGAAGAATGAGAAAAAGAAGAGTTGGTGGTTTTCTCCCGTCTGGGTTTCCACCTAAAAAATTGTCTCCTGTGATGTGATGTTTATTTGCGTTGTTTCTTGTGATGCAATATGACAACTGATGAGATAATGTTTATTATGATCACTGCTAAATGAATATGTGATTAATTAAGATTACGAAATCGTAAAATTGTCTTCACACTAATTCACCCCCCTCAGTGTGACATTTGGGCCAACAAGTGGTATCATAGCAGGTGCCTTCAAGAACAACTAACTACTAGAAGGTTGAATATCAAGAAGAAACGACCACTACCAAGGCAATGAGGAAGGCCCCCATGTTTTATGGAACCAATTATGCATTCTGGAAGATAAGGATGGAGACATATCTCATATCTTTGGGAGCAGATGTTTGGGAAATTGTGAACACGGAATATAAAGTCCCTAATACTATTCCAACAAACGCAACAAAGAAGGCAGTTTACACATATAATGCACAAGCTAAGCACACTATATTAACTGGCTTGGCATAATCAGAATTTGTCAAAGTAATGTAGTGCAAGTCAACTCATAAGGTATGGAATAAGCTTCAAACTTATTATGAAGGAGATACGAAAGTTAAAGAAGTTAGGCTGCAAGCTCTTAGAGGCAAATTCGAAAGTTTATATATGGAAGAAGATGGGGATATAGCATCATATTTTCTTCGAGTAGGCAAATTGTCAACTCCATTGCAAGTCTTGGTGAAGAAGTCCAAGATAGTTTCGTTGTTCAAAAAGTATTAAGATCACTTCCATCAAGATTCAATCCTAAAGTCTCATCCCTTGAGGAACTAATAGAAGTTGACAAGATGACAATAGATCAACTCCATGGAACTCTTTCCACATATGAGTTGAGAATCAAAGAAGACAATTCAGGAGTCAAGGAAGAAACTTTCAAGGCAGCAAAAGAAGAGAAAAAAAAAAAGGATCAAGAAGACTCTAATTCTGATGAAGAAGAAGCCAAGTTTGTTCGAAAGCTCAAGAGAGGAACCAACAAATTTAAAGGTAAGCTTCCTTTCAAATGTTTTGAATGTGGAAGAATTGGTCATTATGCATCTAAATGTCCTTATGCTAAGATGAATGAAAGTGATGATGAATCAAGATTCAAACCTAAGTATCAAAAGAAGAAGCAAACAAGAAAGAAAAATAACTTTTACTCAAAGGAACAAAGTGACAGTGAAAGCAATGCAAGCACAACCGATGAAGAAAGGAATGAAACACTATTCATAGCTAAGGTTGAAGAACCTGAAGCAGAAGTTGACCTTGAAGGGGAACTTGGAAGTGCATTGGAGGAAATCAGAATTCTTAGGAAAGGAGAAATTCAATTGATGCAACAGCTTCAAGAGAAGAATTCAAATGAAGACATTATTCTAGCTCTCAAAGTCGAATTAGAAGAAAAACAAATATAGTTATATCTATCTAAACAGCTAAGTGAGGAGAAAACATGTGAAAGGTTGGAAAAAGAAGTTATCCTCTTAAGAGAAGAATTAGAGTTGTTTAATTCAAAGTCCAACAAGGGCACTAAATCTCTAGATCATATTCTCAGTATGCAAAGGTCTCCACTTATGAAGTCAAGTCTTGGCTATCGGGAATGTGAGGCATTCAAAAACCATGATCCCTCAAACTCATCAAATGAAAGGCATCCCAAGAAGATTGATCATATTTTTATAGAATCAAGCAGTAGCTCACTTGAAGGTCCAGAGCAAACAGTTCATCAGGCCAGTAGGTTCATATCAATGATAGTTAAGGAAATTTCGGAAAGCAAGAGAAAGCAGGGAATCAGAATGAATAGAAAGCATCCACAAATAGAAATGATGCAACAAAGACAATGAACATGGTTCATCACCAAGCATATACAAGAAATAATGGAATTGGCGTCAAAAATCAAGAAAGGAATATGGTTCATGTAAGGGTTGAACAAGAAGGAAACATGACTCCTGTAAAAGGCATCCTCAAAAGATTGAGATCCCCTTCTTTGCCCAGGTATCAAAGTAAGTTTTTTGGTTATTGTTTCTTATGTACAAATTTTGGACATAAAGTGCAAGATTGTTAGACCAATGACATGGTTAGTTAGTTAGAATGTTTGCATCCAGGAGGGAAAAATATCCCCATATCTTAGCACAATAGAAAGAGTGGCCTACGTGGCCTATGTTGATGAGAATCGGGTCTAAAAGTGAGGTCGCATGTTGTCCAAAGTTGTTGGTAAGATGGTCGTGAATTTTAAGGCTGAGTGAAGCTATTAGATAAGGGTTGGGTCATGGAGGAGAGTTGCTAAGTGAATGGAGGAGTTGTTCAACGATTGAACAACAATCTTTGATGCCCTAGTTAGGGTTGTTTCCAATGCATAAATTTTTCCTAGAAATCTAATCGAGAAGACAAGGATTGCAGGTTATCCCTATGCATAGAAGAGAGGGTCGAGACCCTATAGGAAGGAGACTCAATTCTTTGTGTTAAGTTTGTGAACCTCAGAAGTTTGTAGGAGTATAAAGTTGGTAGAAGAGGTTGCAACAATAATATGAAAAGCACAGATTGTGCATGAAAAAGAGGTACTGTTATGGAAGTTTGTTCATAGGTATTGAACAAAAGTAGGCTAGTGTTACAGTAATGATCCATTATAGAGAAGGCTACTAGAAAGTGCCCTAGATCTGTGTAATTTGAGGAGTCAAATTGCAAAACAGAGGGTAGATATATGAAGCCCTAGAGCAGTCATACAGTGAATGTATTTGAGCAGATCTATAAGCCCTAGGGAGCATGACAATAACAACTAATGTGTCACATAGATAGGGTATATGTGTAAGCCCTAGGATCGACACTCTAAAGTGACAAGAAGGCTGACAAGTGGGAATATCTGGAAGATGGGAGAACTATTCACAAATGGAAGTATGAACAATATTTTTTCGTAGTGCACAATGCAGACCTCAAGTACAGGTTCATGAAAGGAGCCATGAACTGTTAGGAGGCAGATTGTTGGAGCCCTAGTTCAGGAGTTGCAAATGAGAAGACTTCAGTGAAAAGAGGGAAGTTCCAGAAGACCCAATGAGCAGTCATCCTAATGGAGCAGGAGGGCTACTAGTGGGCATATCGATGAGCCAAAGTTCAGTGACACAAAAGGAGGTGTGATCATTGATAGTGGCAGGTTGAGCAGCTGAGGATTCAGTTGTAGTGATTAGCGAATGGGAAGGCAAGAGGACCCGCGGATGTGTTCAGGACACGTGGACTGAAAGGGCTACGGAGCGCCATACCAGCAAGTAGGTCAACTGTGTCTTGTTCAGGGTAGATTGGTAGTCAAAGTGACTAACACCAAGCCCTAGTTGTGTCTTTGTATCAAGGTTGTATGTAAGGACCATGATCCCGGAGCCCTAAGACTGTTGTACTCTAGATTGTAATATAACAAGTTGTGGGTTTAAAAAGTTAAAAATTGCCATGTGCACTAGTTCATTCACTGATGGTTGTTATTTTGTTGTCCCATGGAAAATCAACAGAGGAGCATTCAAGCTCTACAAAATGTACTGGAAGGATAGATGGGCCTTGAGATCCATTGGAACCAGTCGTAGTTCTATAAATCAAGGAGAGACCAGCATGGCTTAGGTCTACATTAGAAGAGGTAAAGGGACATGCATCTCCTAATGGCACCTCTAGAGAAGTTAAGAAACCCAAGAGGTTTTCTATCTATGCAGCTCTCATGACAAACCTTATTGATGCAGAATCTTCCACATATGAAGAAGCAGCTAGCAAGAAAGTATGGAAGGAAGCAATGAATTAAGAGTACCAATCAATCATGAAGAATGATGTATAGGAGATTGTGCCAAGGCTTGAAGGGAAGTCAATGGTTACTTCCAAGTGGATATACAAGATCAAACATGCTACAAATGGTAGTATTGACAAATACAGGGTGCAGTTTGTGCCTAGGGGTTCTCCCAGAATGAGCGATAAGATTATGATGATACCTTTTCTCCAATTTCTAGATACACCTCTATTAGATCCATCATTTCTCTTGCTGCTTCGTTTGGATGGAAATTGCACCAGATGGATGTGAAAACTGCTGTCCTCAGTGTTGTGATTGAGGAAGAGGTGTACATAGAGCAACCTCAAAGATTTGAGGTGCATGGAAAGGAGTCTCATGTTTGTAGGTTGAAAAAGGCATTGTATGGACTCAAGCAAGCTCTAAGAGCTTGGTATGCTCGCATTGACAACTATCTGACAAGACCAGGATTTACCAAGAGCGATGTCGATCCAAACCTTTACTTTAAGGATGTGAAGAATGCACCTATGATCATATTATTATATGTTGATGACTTGTTTCTGACAGGTGATGAGCCTCTTATCATTCAGTGCAAAAAGCAGTTGGCTTCTGAGTTCGATAAGAAGGATCTTGGATTCATGCACTATTACTTAGGACTAGAAGTATGGCAAAAACTTGGTGAAGTCTTCCTTGGTCAAGGAAAGTATGTGTTAGAGATCCTTCAGATATTTGGTATGATGGATTTGCATCCATGGCAACACCCATGGTAACTAACTTGAAGAAGTTAAGAGGCTCTGACTCCAATTTGGTAGATCCATCTATGTACTGGCACTTGATTGGTTCTCTGATGTATTTGGTTAACACTAGGTTGGACATATGCTTTGACGTGAAAAAATTGAGCTAGTTTTAGGTAGAACTGAGACATGAACATTAGATTGTAGCAAAGCACATATTAAGATATTTGCATGGGACGATGAACTTTGGCTTGAGATATGTTGCAAACAAGCATGTACAACTTTAGGGATATACGAATGTTGATTGGGCAGGAAGTGTTGAATATAGAAAGAGTACCTCGGGAGTATGCTTCAGCTTTGAATCCGCTATGATATCGTGGATGAGCAGGAAGCAGAGGTCGATTGCACTCAGCGATGCTGAAGAAGAGTACATTGCATCCAATGAGGTTGTACCGAAGTAGTATGGCTCCAGAAGTTGTTTGCAAGATTGTTCGGCCAAGAGTTAGAACCAACGATGATACACTACGATAATCATAATTGTTTGAAGATTTTAGAGAACCCTGTGTTCCATGATAAATCAAAGCATATTGAGATTAAGTACCACGACATTCATGACATGGTGCAAATGAGAGTAATAAGGCTAAAGTACATCACCATTGATGAGCAAACAGTTGATGTTCTAAAAAAGTCATTGCCGAGAGATAAGTATGTGTACTTCAGAGACAAGTTGGGACTTGTGAAGATTACCCCTGTTGACCACTTGTGTCAACGACCCATAGCAGTACACCCCCTTTTTTTGCAAAAGGGATAGCGCCTGATCGATGTGTTCCTGCCATCGAGCTATCATCATCACGCTGAGAATCATGTTATAATGTAAAACCATTCTGCATGTGTATAATGTAAATAATCTCAGCAGATCCATGTCATGTATGTAATTACCTAGGTAAACCTACTTTTCTGGTGAAGATCTACATTCCAGGAGGTTTTTTTGTCTCACCGATCCATTCTCAGATGGTCGGCAGAGTTTTCCTTCAGCCTTACCCCAAAGCCAAAATGGATTTTGTCACTAGGATCTTAGGGTTGTCCTAGTGTTCTAGATCGATTCTATGTAAAAGTGATTTGAGAATAATCCTAACAATTTGGTTAGATTATTTTATTACAAATTGCTTGGTCTGCTCAATTATATTTGTGTCGCAGAATTGGCTAGTCTATGAGGGTCTTTTGCAAATGGGCTTTTCCCCTTGAGATGTAAAAAATGTGAAATCATGATGCAAAGTGTCTTGAGGGTTGGAAAAATAATTTATCCCCTCATAGGTTAATTAATTAAATTTTTTGGCCAAAATTAATTAAAATCCTAAGCCAGAAGTTTAATTAATTCTAGGTCCTAGGTAAATTTAAATTCTCCGAAGGCAAAATTCGTCGGTCCTTAAAAAATTAAATTTTAAGAGGTCCAGGGACTAAGGTAAATTAATTATTTTGATAAATTTTAAGCCTTTGGTCCCTGGGGTTAAGTCAAAGTCAAAATTTTGAGGAAATTAATTTAAAAATTTAATTTTTTAATTAATTAAAATTCATTTAATTGAAACATTCAAATTTCCTCAAGAATTTAAAATTTCGACGGATAAGAATAAAAGAAATTTTAATCCTATTCAACGGTCGAGATTGCTTTGACGAGGATCGCTCAAACTAACCATTGGAGGATTTATCTTTAAATAGGAGGTTATTTGTCAGTCAGTTCATCTGATCCCTGGATCGTGTACTAAGCGAAAAGCTCTCTTGTAATTTTTTTATGAGCAATAAAGAAAGACTTTGGGGTTAAATTTCTGCTGGTGTTACTCTTCGTGGAAATACTGTAAGATGTGTCATTTTCATGCATAGATTTCTTTTTAGCCATTGATGATAGCTTTCTGAAGAGTGATTTGAGTATAGGTATCTTGCTCAGTCGCTGGGGTTTGAATGATAATTTAAGTTTTGAATATAATAGCAGGTATCTCTATTTAATCTGAATTTTATTATCGTTTTCTCGCTCTATGTTGATGGCTGAATTGAGTTTTGCAGGAAATTCTTGATTTTTTAGATCATCGGGCGTTCGGGGAAGTTTTCGGTTGAACCAGCCAACTCCCGATCCATGTTTTCTGAAGAGCCCAACTCAATTTGATCCCGGGCTTATCATAAGATATTTTTTTTTGGGTGATGCATAAAGGGTTTTGAGCTTAGTACATCCTCTAAAATTCGAAAAATTTAATTTTTCTGTGCTAAGTCGATAGATCTGGCTGCTGAGAGCCTCAGATTTTCAGATTTGGAAGGAGTTGGACTCACACTCCCTAGATCAGATAGATCTGCCATTCATGTACATAGATCTATTATTATTTTCAGTTTTCTGACTTGGGTTTTCTGGGTTTTAGTTTTTTGGGTCATTGTATATATCGTTTGGGTGTTTTTTGTTGTCTTGCAGCTACAGATCTGAACGAGAAATCTGTGCAGAATCTAGATCTAGGCCCTGGAGGGTAAGATCTAGATCTCTGGTTCATCAACATCATTTTTGCAGGGATTCTATCCAGATTTTGCAGTCCAGGGATTTAAATTTAAAATTCTTTAATCTGGAAAAATTCATAAGGGTTCCAATTTTTTTTAGATCTGGATGTTTTCTTGGGTTTCAGGGTTAAATTTAAAGCTGAAATATAACATCTTAATCTGGAAATTTCTCTTCGGTTCTTGGGTTGTAGTTTCTCTGCTGCCTGGGGTTTCCTAAGCAGAAAATTTCGAATTTGTTTTCACTCTTGTTTTTCTGGAAAATTTCGAAATTATTTTTATTGTCTGAGTTTGGGTTTAAATTTTTTTTTTTAAGATCTGGAAAAACTTGGGTTTATTCCTGCGTTTTTATCTCTTCTGTCTATCCTCCCAGCAGTGACCTTCAAAACCATCTACCTGCATAAACGTTGGTCTAAATTTCGTGCTCCCTACTACCCATCGAGCTGCATGTGACCTCGTTGCTTGTCTCCATGCTTTCCCTGCAACCAAACACTCAGTCTTCACGCTGCTCCATCGCTGTTGTCAAAACCTTTCAAAAACGTTGCATTATCTGCCTAACCCGACCCTCATACCTAGTTGCGTCTTCTAACCGCAGCCTGGCTCTTCAAATCCGTCCACGCAACCCTTCCTTCCTCACTGTCCAGATCCGCAAACCTCCCTTCTGCTGCTGCATCGAGCTACCTAAACTGCAGTCACTCTTCCCTTCCCTCACTGCACCTTCTTCGTGGCTACCTTTAGCTCCTCATCGCTCCATCGTTGACCTACGCGTTGCCCCTGCGTTATTCCTCTATCTCCCTCCGTCCAGCAAACCTCTCCTCGCTGCTCCTTGCCACCGTCTTTCAAACCTGCAGTCAACAATCCAAAACATTCGACTTTTTTTCATTGTGATATATGTGTTAGTCTCCTTTAGGGTTGGTGCATTCTTTTTTTATTTCATTTAACTAAGACTTAGGTTAGGTTTCATTAAGACTTTAACAAGTAAAAATAATAAATTTCAATTTAGCTTTTGTTCCATTTTTTTTAATTTTATTTAGCATTTTAAATTTACATTAAAAATCTAAAAACATTTAAAAAATATAAAATCCTAAAAAAAAAAACTAAAAAAACAAAAAAAAAAATCTAAAACATTTTAAATTCATTTTAAAACATTTAAAAAATCTAAAATATTTAAAAAATATAAAAATCTAAAAAAGTCTTAAAAAACATTAAAACATTAAAAAATTTCTAAAAATCTTAAATTTTTGGTGACTTGAGAATTAAAAATAAAATAAATGAAGGGGTTTTCGCTCTACCCCTATGGGTTAAAGCTATGGTTCCAGGGTGGTTGGTCCACCAATAGCTAATCCATTAGGTAGTTGTGAAATGGTCCAAGTGAGGAGAAGACCACAGGTGCACAAACCCTGGTAGGTAGAAGAAGAGAAGACCTAAAGAAGCAAGGGAAGAAGTAATCACCATATTGGTTTATGATGGAGGAAAAAGAGATGAGCTAAAAAGGTAGGGTATTAAGGGGGCAAGGGAAGGACCGACCTGCCCTCCTGGGTAACACAGTCGAGAATTACTCTCTGGTTTATGAGGTAAGTATTCAAGTGACTCCTTTCTCAATCAAGTAAGTCTTCCTCAATCTCAGGATCCGGAATGGGTATAAACCCTTTCCTTTGAGTTCACAGCGACTACGGTGACCCTTTCCTTGTGGAAGTGGAAGTTCAATAGCAGAAGTGCAAATCCCTTAGCGGAAAACAGAGAAAAAAGGAATCCTTGGTTTAGGTTTGACGGGAAGAATATAAAGGGTCCATAATGACTCCTTCACCAATAAGGCAAGTCTTAGAGTGACTTATTGATCGAGGAGGTAAGTATTAGAGCGAATCCTGAATATCTAAGGAAAGAAGAGGTCAGTGCCCATAAGGACGTGAGGTTCAAAATGGCATAAGTGACGCATTGTATTATAAGCAAATCTATAAATTCCCTTCCTGAGATAAGCCAATTCCCTTTGTAATCTAGCAGTATTATGGGCCCACTCCCTACCATAAGCGTCGGTTCTAGTCGAAATGGGAATGACTTCCTCAATCTAAGGATCTGGAATGCCCTCCGATAGCTTTCGGTCACTTTAACAAGGGGAAACACATAAAAGAGAAGGTAATTCTTCGAGTGATTTTCTAATAAATAAGGAAAGTGTTTTTAATGGACCTAGTACGGATGAGGGCGAATCCAAATAGTCTCGTCGTGAACTAGATCTCTTCTCCTGGCTCCGCAGGGAAAAGAGAAAGAGCGCTACTACAGATAAGGAAAGGTATCTGTCTGTGGTGGCCCCTTATATTATACTACTTGCTCGAGTTATACCACTCGCTCGAGTAAGGAAAGGTATCATTAGTTTGTTAAGGAATAGACTATGTCTTACCTGGTAGATAAGGCAGCGCTATCGGGCAGGCAGACTTTCAGGCATGATGGCCGAGGAAGGGATACCAACTACACGAGGCTAGGCAGACCATGGCACTGGGTATACTTCCTGACTAACTTATGAGGCGTAGCTGGGCACAGCATAAAAAACCCCTTCCTGATACCTCGCCAGGCATACAAATCTAGCAGACTAGGGCAGACAGACTAGCTTTGGTAGTTATTGGAAGGGATCACTAGGACTTCCTTGAGCTATAGAAGTGACCAACCTGAGCTATGCAGTTGCGGGGAAGAAAAGTAGAAGTCCCTTCTTTATATAGGTAATTTAGCGCCTTCTTTAGGTAGGCTACCACAGATTGAGAGAGGTAAGCAATGCATTGGTAAGAAAATGTATCATTGGTCAAGAAAAGTCCAGATATGAGGTTCTATTTTCCATTCAGTGAGAATAAAGAGTACTTATCTTTATGGATGGAAAGACTTACTAGGCATCCATAAATCAATGCAACACCATAAAGGAGTTCATGTCGTTATTAAAGTCACGGGCTAACGAGTAAGAAGCTCAATATTTATATAACTTATTACCAAAGGACTAACAACTTAGGGGCTTTGGAAAGACCTTCCTGGCTACTAGAGACTTACCTGGCTCGGGCTCAATCAGGTCCAAAAAAAGCATATATATATCCTATGCTTGTGCTTGGCTCTGGCTTGATAGAGTGCTTGGGGGCAGCCAGAAAGGAAGCATGCTTGCTTGGGGGGTTGGCTCAGGTAGAGAGAGAGTAGGCTCAGTGAGCGGAAGAAAGAAAAGAATGCTTGGTATTCCCTCTACTCAGTTCAATAAGGTGCCCCGCCCACTATGCATAGGGAGAGCTCAAGTGAAAGGCCAACTGGAAATAGCGAGACAACCCCTCCGCTGGCTGGGATGGCAAGTCTTGCGTGAGCAACTAGTAAATGAACTAGCGATAAGCTGGCCGAACTCTCTATCCTGAGCTTTGGGGTCTTAACTTCGAAGCCTTATATATAAGAAGATGATTCAAAGTTATCTAGGTGCCGGAACGCTGCTCGACCATAAGGGGGAGGCAATTCTATCGACAACTCTGTCCTACAAATATTAAAACGTAGTTTATTAGATAATTCTTAGTACAACTCCGTTCCATCCTTAGTGAAACCACACACTTTCTTTGCATGCATTCTAAAGTGAAACCACACACACTCTATATGGTTCCATATGAGTCCGGTCCATCCTTAGTGATTAGTTCCCACTCTCCTCTTTGCAATCTTTGCAATCTGTCTTGAGCCATCTGAAGTGAGTAGTTCAACTTGTTTGCAATCTATAGTGATTGGTTCCCCTCTCTAAGCTTCTAAGAAGGCTAGTGAGCAGTTCAACTTCTTCCCTCTTTATGGCTCTAAGAAGGCTAGTGTAATATCCCGTTTCAGGGATATTCTCCAAAACCCCAGTAAACTCCAACCAAATACGTCAATGATATAATAACCGGGAAACTCAAAATGATAAAAATGATAGCGGTGCAATATATAATAATGTAAACGTGCAATATAAGCAGATACTCGAGAAATGCAGAGAGAAATGCTAAGCCATTTTATTATACTGAGAAATAGAATGAGTACAGGAGGTGATCAGAAAGATGGCACCTCGACTTGCACAAGGCAAGTGAAGAAATACACTCAGAATAGCAAAGGAATGGCCTCTCTCAGAACTGCGTGGAAGCTGCTAGAGAACTGTTGTGCTGCTGGAAATCAAATGAGGATTTGGGGCTGTTCCCCTCCTCGGAAAATGCTGAAACTATGGAATCAGACTCTACTCAAGAAACCCAGAAAAACCCAGAAAGCTTTCCTGGAATAGCTGACCCCCGAAAATCACCCCCTTGGGGTTCTGCACAGTTCCTCAATGCTCTGCGCTGCCACTGAATGAAGCCATCCAGAAATCTGCCTGAAAACTCTACCAAAATTCTCCAATATGCAAGGGCTGATCCCTTGCTCAATCTCCCAGCACAAGTCCTACTACAAACCCTCAATCCAAAACTCCTGCCAGAAAGAATTGCGTAATCCCTCTCAGTGCTGCGCAGTCCTCCAAGGTGCTCAATCCTCCTGCCAAAATGCTGATGAAACTACTGCTGAAATTCTAATGGAAATACCTTGTCCGAGCGAGCACTCGAAGTCGCCAGGGGCTAAGGGTGAGATCTCTGAACAGTGTCGCAGACTAGCTAAACAGCCAGCGTGCTCTAAGTCGAAGTGACTATCTCAAATGCTCATAACTGAATGCCAAAATGAGGAAGCTCTTCTCTCCTTTATAGCCTGTGCCTCTCTCAATCCCAAGGCCCACCTGCTCCAACGTGATTCCCCTCTTGCCACGTGTTCCTTCCCTTCTGCGCAGTCCCTCCAAGTGTCTGCGTGTGCTCCATCTCTGCGTCCCCTTTTAGCCCCCTTGGTGCCCCTTTAAGTCACAACGTGGTGCTACTAGGAAGTGACTTTTATTCTAAGAGTGATTCATGTCCCCTTTTCCTCACCTTTTTATTCATATATAACTATAGAAGGCAAAAATAAGAAAAATCGAATATTCCAATTAGCCATGGCTAATTAGGGATATTATAGCTAGTGTTAGAGTTTCACTTCTTTCTTTGCAATCTGTCTTGATCTAGCTAACCAACTAGTGAACTAGTAGCTAGCGCCATGAAATGAAGCAAATGAAAATGGAGATGGGAAGTTGGTAGCGAATGAAAATGATATTCCCCGATTCGTGCTATCATATAGAAGTTTATAACCCCCACCTATTTATATCAAGAAAATGAATTATATACGTATTAACAACGCCACTCCTATCAACTTGTTGGAGGAAAAGGTTGAGTGTCTTACATCTGAAAGGGAGAGAGGTGCCTGTATCTAGTCATGTCATTGGCAGTAGCGCCAGCCAGGCCTTCATGTGCCTACTTCCAGTCATGAATGGTTGTACCCGTTATTACCAGTACTTAAGCCCCCAATCAGAATTACTAAATAAGGATTCTATATGGCCCTACTTATCCTGGCTATCTAGATTGCTCCCCCTACTATTATTTAAAGGGGGAGGTCGGTTATTGAAGGATTCTATCTATATTGCGTCTAAAATGGGACAACGATAATAATAACGGTTCAATACTACACTAGGCTACTACTGCCATCAATTAATCAGCTTTATCTGTCATCATACTATCTCCTATTACCAGCCCATCTCTACTATATATGTAGTAATAACCTATCGAGCATCTATCATTAAACCAATATATCATACCTCTATTACACTCCCCTTTTAATAAGAATAATAGGATACCTAGTTGATCCAATCTATCCAATCCCATCAAGTGCCTCCTATCCCAATCGTCTTTACCCAATCTAAAAGAATAGGGCCTTATTTATTCCAAAGGTCTCCTTGGCTTCCCAGTCGACTATGGGATAATTCCCTCTGGAAGGGGCGAGTACCGTACCTCCCAATCCCTAACTACTCTTCTATCTTTAACGAGTGGTGGGCAGGGATAAGGAACAAACTGCTATAGTGGGATATGATAGTAATCCTTGTCCGACCCATAAAGGTAGTTACCTCCAACCGGCTAATAACTCTTCCTAGCTAACCAACTTCTCAATGCTTGCTAATTAATAGTTTATAGATTTTCCACCGTGAATCAACTACGGCGAATGTATACCCATTGAATCTGGACTTTCTAAAAGCTTAGCTTCTGAGATGCGTTCCTATGCATTCCCCCCTGTCTCCGGGTGCTAGTGCATAATACGAGATATTTGTACTCACCTTGCCCTACAGGAATCGGGCGAGGGAGTTTAACCGTAATGAAATAGGATTACTACTCCCGCTTTCAGAGCATCACCACTCGTATGATGGAGAAAGACTCACCCCTTAAATATGAATATACGGGGATTTATCCACTCACACCTTAAAGCTAGGGTTGAGGGGCCTGCACACATTTGAAGCCTTAATCAGAGCTTGCCTGATCCGCCACAAATCAAGAGGGTGGGTATTGAATGATTTACCTACATCATATTTGACCTATCCCGTAACCAAAGTGATCCACCTGCCCCTATTATTCTAATAAGGCCCATCCCCTCTCGATTTTTTTTTTTTTTAGGTTGTGGTTCACAAACACCCTGGTCAACGAGTGGCACTACATCCACGAAAAAATTTGGGCTGATCGACCCCCAAGGGAATCTAGCCCCGTGGCCCACTAGCAAGGCCTGACCCCAAGGGCTTCGGGGAGATTGGGCCCTGTGACCTCCCAATGGCGAGGCACTGATTTTGACCAACTGAGCTAACCTTTGGGGCTCACCCCCTCTCGATAAATTTAAGGAGCCCTTTTATATATCATTTTCATGGGAATAAAGAAAGGATAGCGTAGTGGGATAGAAATAGATAAAAGGAGTAAATGCATTTCGCTTAGTCTATTCCTTCCTCAATCCCTGAATTGATAAAGAAAGTTTCTTGATTCCCCCTATTCTTCCTATTTTATGCAGTTGCCTACTATTAATTAAAGGGAGGGGCACTGGGATAAGGCCCAAAATATGTGTATCCGATCGTGCACACTCCTTGCTCCCATGTTGGGAGATGAGTATAGGTCTAGCGTCCTAAGCTTATACTCCTAAGGTTACAGCTGCGGTTGACAAAAGGCTGAATGTTTCACACAGTCCAGTCACTGTAAAAAGGAATCCAAGCAACATGTATGCTCGAACTTAGCAAAGAATTTGGTCAACAGATGATAACCAACGAGTTTAAGGGGTTGCCAATATATAATTAAAACGTTCAGCTGTAATCAACCTTCTTATGCTGCCAATATCCTTCAGGATCCATCCCTTAGTGCCCCCCCTTTTTCACACTTCATGATACTAGGGCAGAACACTTGCTGTCCTACTGTAGGTTCTGAAGTCAAATGTGTATAGAACCACTCCCAATTGCTACAAAAGTCACCAATTGATGCTGCAATTTGTAAACCTCTACCTATAGGACTTCTTTCAAAGTCATTACTCGTTTTATGGTGCTCTAAAAGGTCGTAAAATCTACCCAACAAAGTGACAGGGCTATTTGTTATGGGAATACCTCCATTTACATCAATTCGGCCCCCTTGAATCATAAACAAGCTGATCATACCCTGTTGGGAATGACGCCCTTTGAGGGTTTTAAGGGCTGCCTAACCTGTGGCTATAATGCTACTGGTTTAATGATGAATCATGGTGAAAATTATGTTAGCATCCTTCTGAGGAAAATAACTCAAGCTAATGCCGATTATGGTGTTAGATCTGCTCAAAGGGGAGTATGCTTCCAATGCTGCCTTAGTGTGCTGCCAAGATTCAATCCTCTTGCATGGATGAGATAATTCACTGCCAGGAGATAGAACAAATAACCTCTACTAACTTCAATTGTTAGGTGACGGGATTCCACATGTCCTTCAAAATCCACCATCAAGGAGTGCCATTCTGCTGTCACAAATGTGACGAGGAACTCTTTTTTTTATGCTTACTTAAAATTTGACTGCTGAAGTCACACGTTCACTCCCTTACTATTACAGGAACTTTGTTTCAGAGGCTTCAAAAGAATGTATATATTTGATAGTATAACAAGCTTCTCCAAACTGCTAGGACTGCACAGAACCATGAAACTACTGTCACTCCAAGTCATCACAAAGTGCTTTTACAGACCTAGTACATTTCACTGGGGCCAATTCCTATGACAATGTACTAGCAAGGACCTGGTACTTTTATATAGGGTGGGTCAATACATGTACTGTAATTCATGCACCTTAAATCTGTTACCTCCAACATGTTCGGTATTTATTACCAGTGCTCATGGTTATATATATTGGCATGAAAACTGCATATATATGGTAGTATTTTAACTACTGGCGAGCAATCCTCTTAAAACCAGTGACACCTCAAGCATGAATGGTAGGGGCTTGGTCCATGAAATTTCTGCTTAGAATAATCCACTGAGCTCAGAACTTGTACTCTTATCATCCATCCTTGCTGTCAGTTGTTTAGTAAATTAATTGCTCTTTTCAAAACAAGAAATTACCAGTTCATTAACTTGTCAAACCAGAGTTCAGATTTCTTGGAAGTTACTGTGCAATGTCTATGCAAGCTGCAATTTCCCTTCTATCATTGGTTTCCTAATATGAAGTGTAGTAAAGTGAAAAGAATTAATCAACACAGAATAAAAGCTCAATTTGCATCTAAAGATTTCACAATACAGCTATGTACTCTGTTGAATTGTAAACTCAAGCAATCGTAACCAATTAACAGAAATAATAGGAATAGCAAATCCGCAATTTCAACTACAATTGAAAATGAGAAAAAATCCAACAATTACAAAATGACCTAAACTTAAAAATTAAGCACCTGCTATGAGGGGTGCGCCCTGCCTCCCTGGAACAGAGTGCTGTGGAAAGACTTAAGGAGTTACGAAATGAACTTATTCAATGCACACAAAAACTGTCAGATTGCAAACCAGCTTCTTCTATTAATCAAGCCAATATAGGATAATGTATCATAGCGCAGTCTAGCCTTTTTCATGAAGAGAGACTCTACTTTAGACCATTTCATAACTATCTAACTGTAAAAAATATGCTAAGAAAATCTTGATAATATGATAGATTCTCAAGATGTTATAACTAATAGCTATACAAAGAGTGTGTTATTAACAACCATATCAAAAGAGTTCAAATGATTCATCGGTTCCTTCCTTCAATTACATCCTTTTCTATATCATAAATTACATTAAGATATTTGTGCAGTGACCATCCTCACCCTCCTACCTCAGGTGAGCCATCCTTCCTCTCTTGTTAGTCAAGCCATGCTTACGCATCCTTTCCTTTTAGTCAAGCCTGCTTACGGAAACTGAAAAAGCCAAATCTTCAAAAAGTATCTTAGTTTACGAATGCTGGAAAAGACCAGAATCGGGGGAAGGAGGTGTCCTTAAATGGCCTCTCACTTGGCGAATGCGCCTTACTGTAACGAAGTGTACACCAAGCTCTTATCTCCTTGGCTGGCTGGAATGACCAGGAGAATTCGGACGACCATCCTTAGACCTATAATAGCAGTAGTTGCACAAATTCCGACTTCCTTCCTTAATGGCTTGCCTAAGAACCTAGGAGCCATAGTTCGCTTGACAGGTTTGCCTACTGCTTGCCTAACTTGCTCACTGGCTTTCAATAATTTGCTAAAGGACTTGCTAAGCGTTAGCATTGAATCGAAGGCTTGTTGTATTAGATTGTATTTCTGACTCAAGGGCGTTAGCGTTAAGGTAAAAAGGCGTAATGTTAGGTACTGACTCTTTGACTGAAGGGCGTTAGCGTTAAGGTAAAAGGGCGTTACGTTAGGGACTAACTCTCTGACTGAAGGGCATTAGAGTTAAGATAAGTATAGGAAGTCACCTCGCTTAGGGTGTGAACTAATAAGGTAAGTAGGTTAAAAGCGGTAATTGACTCTTTGAAAGGACACTCCATTAAGGTTAAAGGGTGGCTTGCCTACTATTGTCATGCCTGCCTACGCGTTGGCCTAAGCGCTTGCCTAATAGGAAAATAGAAAACCAATTGTTGGCTTAGTGGGCCCTGACCTAGGTTAAGCGTTGAGTTAGCCAAACAAATCCCTACACTACTGGCCCTTTCGGCATCAATTCGTGGAGCGCGGAGTGAAGTCTCACCCAATGCTGGAACCAAGTTTCCGCACCCAGAGATGGTAGTGATGTGATTTTATGCCCTAACTCTACCTACGTGCAGGTCGATAAGCCTTTTAGGGCTTATCAATATACTTCTCTTATTAGTGCTTCAAATCTTCTTACAGACTTTAACTACCCTGCGCACACAGATGCAGGGGTCCGCGCACTCAAGTGCGGACTTCTACCCTAGGCCTCTGTGCACACAGTTGTAGAGCCTCTCTTCTACTCTAAGACTCCTCGCTCTTAGCTCTTACTGACCCATTACATTCATCATCAATGACTGAACTACCTTAGACTCTTCTAAGACTCTCCTTTTGATACAATCCCATGGTCCACGGACCATGGGTAGATCTTCTAAATCCAACACAACTTACATAAAAGAAGGGCGGAAACCTTTTATGACACTTTACGTCTACACGCTCCGCAACCAGAACTTGCAGAGACTTTATACTTTTCATACAAAACTTGGGCTTTCTGCCCCAAAATTGATGCTTAAGGGACCCTATCCCAACACCAATAGGAAAGGAGGGCTAAAAGCCCCACTAACTTCCTGGTAAGGTAAGGAGGGCTATTACCCTACTAATTCAAATCCCTAGTAAAGGACTTGCTAAAGGACTTGCCAATGGCAGGTTGCTTTTTAAACTGTGAGCGGTATAGATAGTGCAAGTTTGTTTCCCATAACAACCCTGCTATAGCTATCCTTAGCAACAGGATTATATAGGACGTGTAGTGGACGAAACTACGGCTTAGATAGTGTAGTGGAGTTGCAGACCCATCGCGATGGGGGAGTTGCTAAACCATAGCTCTCCTATACCAGAAGAATCCTTAGACATCAAAACAACTGGGATGGCGCGTCTACCAGCTAGCAGCACTTTAATTAAGTAGGTGTGGTTTGAAAAACCTTATTATATGGAAAATGGCATTACTAGTTGTTCAAGAATGGTTTACGAGCAGAGCGTGGCCCCAGTTCGACTAGTGATAGAGATAGGTTTGGTCCAAATGGTAATGAAGATAAGCCACCCAAGGTTTGGTTATCTCAAGCGACCCACATTGAAATGAGTTTACAAGAATGCCTGGAAAAGATAGTGATTAGCAGTTTAGTTTCTCCAAGCTCGAATTAGTTGAGCCCGCCAATCATCAAATGGGATGAAGAAGGGCAAGCAAAAGGAAGGGAGGGATGAATATCCATATCAAGAGGGTCGGCTATTCCTCATGAGTGAAAGGGTGTACTTGGTACGCTTTAATTAATAAGCAACGCCTCATTTTACTTTTGGCATTTTCATTCCCCCTTAATAATAACTAAGGAGGGCAAGGCAAGCTTGGGCAGAGATTGAAATACGACTGGGGGAAGGCGGGACCTGGGTCCACTACTCATTTCAATCAAGGGACCACATTTTCTGATTTTTATAAAGTTGCTTCTCTCGTATATTGAAGAAGAGCGCTTCGGATTGACTATTCCAATAAGTGGTTTAAAAGAGATGTTGATGAAATCTGACTAAGTATTCAGAATCGGGGGTTCTTCTTCTAACGCTCCATTAGCTCACCAACTGTTCAGCTAGCTCTCCCCAGTTGTAAAAGCAAGCCAGAGCTATGCTTCTCTGTATATATTTGCAACAGCAAGAGCAGAAGCAGAAGGAAATGGAAATGGTTCTTGTTCATTTCCGCTCTTCCCATTCATTCCCCCTTCTCAACCCTCTCGATTATTTAAGTAGAGTTCAATAAAGAAGTGTCTCCTGCACGAAACAAGCTAGTTCGGGTAGTCTTGAATTAATAATAGTAAGGGCAATCACTTTATAAAGTATCTGATGTTCATTTATTCCATTCTCGTTCAAATAAGAATATCCGCGAGTTCCCCTACTATTGAAGAAAGGAAAGCCAAAGACGAAAAGCAGTGGGCTGAAATGGGAAGCACTGAGCTAAATACCCAATTTGATGCTCCCTACTTAAATAGAGTTTAGGGGAAAGTGATTAGTAGCCAAACGCTCTAGATGATACGAGGTGAGTTAGATTATCTACTCGCTCAAAGGGTTCGGGAGAGCCCTAGCTAGTATGTCTTTTCACCAAGTCAATATAAGAGATTAGATGACTAGGAATTACATTAGGGACATATTCATTCTCATTCCAATCAAGCAGCAGAGTAGCCTCTATCACGTCAAATGAGGCAGGCACTTATCCCAACACCCAAGAATAGATAGCAAGCTTCTGACTAAAGAATCTTGCTCAGTTTCACCAGCATAAGTATGTGTATAATCTTTTTCTAGTTCCTCATCCCTGACTGAGATTTTGCCTCTTCTTATAGGAACTATGAAGAGCTTGAAGATAGGCTTCATGGCATGTGAACTAAGCAATTACAAGTCATGCACAAGTTCCATGCTCAATCATGAGCTTTTGCCAACCCATTATGACTTTTTTTTCTCGATTATTAGCTTTTTCCTAAATTATGTAATTTCAACCTAATAACATCTCATAACATCTGGCCACAAATATGAGTATAACTGAGTTTAGGTTCTCATGCTTCGTCACATCAATAGATGCTATAAAACAGTTCCCTAGGCCATTATTCAAGCAAAGTTTATGGCACCCACCCTTTAGGATTTCAACCATCTTTGGACTTGTTTCTCTTTTGCACTGAGTTCAACTTTTTGCAGACTCCTTAGTAGACAAGGATTGCTATCTTTATCTATACTCTTTTCCCTCAGATGCCATAGCCACTGCCAAGACCTCTATTCAAGCTCATTACTCATTTGTGGAGGCTACCTGTCTACTTAAGTTAGTTGGTATCTCAATAGACCTTCTCCCTTCATTCAGATACTCTCTTTACACCCCCAATTGATTCCTGCCAAATAGGCAGGATTTTAATAGGATCATGAGAGAGGACATCATCAAATAGTCTATTTGAGTTACTTGGATCGACCCACCAAGTGAGCTAAGCCCTAAGACGACCTTCTATGCAGAACACTTCTTGGAGCTGATAAATGGCGTTATTGTTTTCCCCCTACACACTTTGGCATTGGATGCATTATCTTATAATCCCGCCAGTTTGAGGTTGGTTCTCATCGTATTCGCACTGAAACTGGCCATAATATCACTCTTGGGGATAGGATATACCAGCTCTACCATCTTCATGAGTCCGAGGTGGAGGAGCACTTCATCATCAGGTGCCCCATCTGCTAAGAGATCAGAGGAGAGTTTCTCTTTCTTTTCAAGGAGTCTAAAAACTCTATATCCACTTTCTTCCACTTCTTGGACTAGAGATGCTTGGAATTATACATGAGGAAGTCCGCAAGGACTTATATCTTGCTCACTCCGCCCAACCCAGCCCAAATCAAACACCATCCAGCCAATTACATATTTCCTTTGGTGCTTCCAACGAACAAAGGTACCAAGAGACAAGCAGACGACAATACTACATAAACCATTAGATCTATGAGACCTCAGGAGGCCTTCCATGCTCGACCATTGATACCCTTATGAACATGTAACCTCAAATCCCAGAACAACTCATACTGCACCAACAATTAGGATACCTCCAACAGATCTTGGTCGTAGGTTGCAGCACCTAAACAACGAGACATATTTCAGACCAAATATTCATGTTCTGCAAGTTCCTCCCACTAGTGATCTGTTATGAGTTTATTCCCTACAGCGATTGGAACAATAGGCTTCGCAAGTTCATCACAACTCTGAATATTCTGGAGGCAGTCAATCGATAATCGACAGTCAACTGAGAGAGTTGACTGGGAGGTCCACTAAGTGGTCGACTAGGTGGCTAACTGAGGAGTCAACTAGGAGATCGACTGAAGGATCCACTAGGCATTCAACTAGTAGGTCAGCTAGAACAAGACAATGAACAAGTGCACAAAACAAGGAATGGAGTACTCGACCATAAGGGAGAGGAACTTGAGTTACTCGACCATAAGGGAGAAGATGTGCAAGCACGCTCGACTATAAAGGAGAGGCAAAACATGAAATGATCATTTTTTTTTTGAATTGAGTTCCAAGGCAACTTGGTGCCAGCGTCGAATCTATAGGTCATAAATAAAGATATATCCAAGCATCACCCCCTTCCCTGACTGGGACTACCCACCCGACAAGCATGAATGGAACTATGTGTATGTCGATGATCAATCCTCAACGGTGCATTGTAAGTAAGGCATTATCAATAAAAATCCAACTGCAGTTCTGTAGGTTAAGTGAGTTGAAGGGTCAATAGGGGAGTTTGGAGTTAGGGAGTTTTTTAGTTCAGAGTAGATGGAGTAGGTCCTTACCTACGAATGTGATCTCTTATCGGGACGTGATATGAGACCAAGTAAATGATCTTATTAATCTTCCAGTGAATGATGGGGAGATGTATATTATTGTGAATGATGGGAACACCTCTCTCGTAAGATGATGGCTAGTGGTATTTCACTTTTAGCGTACTTAATGTGGGGACCGGGGAATGTTAAAATGGGATACTGGTAGAATGCAGGACTGCAGAATATGGGGAACACATTTCTTGTAAGATGGTTCATTTTCTCGGTTGCATTATATACATAATTATACACCAATGGGTTAATCAAATGGGAAGACTGCTACAATATTCGACTGGACTAATACCGAATTGGCTAATTGGTTTGGCTACTCGAATGAACTAATCCACTGGGCTACTCAACTGAGCGACTCAACCGTGGTTTCTGCCCTATTCAACTGTGGAGTACTCTCCTTTGTTTGTCACTTTCCCTTGTTGTCCATGCTTCCATTTCTCTGCTCCTTTTCAATTATCCTTCCACTCATGGGTGACCCTTTCCTTCTCGTGCTTTCTCCATCCCATACTCTTTCCTTTCCTGTTCCTTCTCCATCCCCCATTCCCATTCCACTCCTGCTTCCTCTACACCTATCCTTGTATTTGTTCCTCCATCCTCTATCTGCCTGCCTTATCCATTCTGCTCTAGCGTATCTCCTTGTCATTGCTCTTCCTGGCATCCCATTTTCCCTCCTTTCCTGCATCTCGCTTGCTTTCCCGGTACTGATCCTCTCCTCCTTCCCCGTTTGTATACTTGCCTCCTGGGTACTGTCTCTGCATTCCTAGGTTACCCTTTCCTGGTACCCTGCCATTCTCTCCCGGGTGCCTGATTGTGCTATTCTTATCGCTGCCTGTGTAGGTATAGACAGGAAAGTGACGTTTGACTTTGGAAGAAAGGCATTTGGTAACATTCACACCAATGGCTATAGGGGATGGCAAAGCCATGCAAATCCATTTACTAACATTTTTCACTTAAACGCCACCTTACCACTCTAAAAATTACCACTTCAAGGCGTATAATTTAGAATTTTTCGGCCACGTACTATCTATCATCTTAATACGCCATGTTTTCACTCTCAAATTCCACTTTAGATAAGGTCCAATAGGTCTTGCCCTTCAAACATAGGCCACCTTTTATATTTCAAATTGACCGCCAAGAGCGGTTAACCTGTCAGTTATAATTCCGATTGTTGAACTAGTTTAGTTTTCAGTCACAGTTTCAAATCCTCCTGTGCTAGCCCCAGTCGTTGCATTTTACCATATGAAAGCATTCGTTTTAGACCAAGATCGAGAGCTAGCAACATCAAAGCCATAAAAGGGGCAGGAGCAAGGATAGGAAAGGTAGGAAGTAGTTTCAAATTGAGACATGATCCCTGTTTAAACAGATCCATATGCAAATCATCCATTCTATATAGAAAAGGCCTAGGCCGCAAAGGCTGCAATAGCTGCCTTTTTCGGCAAACTTCTTGACCATCCAATTGGACTATTCCCACTCTATTGATAGAAGTAGCCCATCCCAAATCCAATTCACCTTGTAGCGATGGCAGAGGCAATTACTTAAGCACCAAGGGAAAAAAATATGTTTATTGGTAGAGATATAGATCCCGTCTTATAGCGAGTTGTTGACCTTGGTCCAATTAGATAGATCTTTCCCATTACTATCTCGCTCAGTTTCAGTTTCCCTTTTCTGGGTTCTATACCCGATTGAGTAGAACCGTCCGTTGAAGCACCAGCTATGGAGGCAATGAATCGGAATGGAGTCCTAGAAACCACCTCGCAGAGCCCGTTCAAGTTGAGTAGCGGGTTCCCCATTGACTAATAAGGCGTAAGCACCGACGAAAAACACCCACCTAGCGGCTAACTAAGTAAGAACAACCTCAATCCGAGAGAGTGGCTTGACTAGTCAAATGTTTAGTGCTTAACCGAACCAAACCAACCGCGAATCCTTGGGTTTCAGGCAAATGCGTTCATAAGTACTATGATGCTGCTTGCTCTGTTGGTAAATCAACTGACTTTGGATATGGAACTGGATCCATTCGACGAATGACTAATGGAACTAGGTCCACCAGTTAGTAGGGAGAGATCAGGCACAAGGTGAATCCAATCAGATCAATCCAGAAAGAACGTCAACATTCAAAATACCAATCCCCCTCGAATTCAAGACATCCAACTCCGAAACCCTACTAATTAATAATGTCAATAACAGGTGCTTCAACAAAGGTTATGCAACAATCTCTCTGGGTTCAACTCATTAAACCATATCATCTGCTACTGCTAGCTAAGCACTTGATGAAACTTCAACTCCTGCCTTCGCTCCTATTGGTTCGGATGCGTAAGAAATTACTGCTTTTGTCTTAGCTATTGTTTCCATTACTTTTACCTTTGCTACTGGCTGTGCTTCTATGGGGTCATTTACAGCAGGGGTTGAGTAAACAAGGTCAAGAACTAGCTTTGGAACTGGGAGTGGGTGCTTACTTTACTACTGCTTTACACGGAACCATAATTGGATTTGCATCACCCGTGATCGAATCCATACCCGGATAAAAGAGTAGCCCCAGGAACGGGAAAGGGTACAGGGTCAGGATTAGGCTCCACTTTGGCAAACCCAGAACCAGCCATCCTTCTATGCCTCTGCCATTGTTTGTTACTCCGTGGGATCTAATGATTCTAAGTCAAAACAAAAACTTCTTCTCTTGCTACTGGTAGATCTACTCCTACTACTAAGGGCTCTGGATCTCCTGCCTTTCTTCCTACTGCTTCTGGTTTCGGGTCAACTGCAACCCTTATACAATTGATGTTGGATTTTTGCTAGGGAATTGGAACTATGGCTACTAGGTCAACTGAGTCAATCCAATCAATTCAGTCAATTGGGTCAAATGCAATTGGTACCCTTGCTCTAGTTCCCTCTACTTACACTTGGTCAATTTGGTAAACCGCTTCATTTGTGTTCGACCTGAATGAATAAAGTCAAGTAGGTGCCCCTTCCAAGCCTAATAATTCACACCCATTCTTCCTCACTTTCCTAATGTCGGGTGAGCCACCCTTCCCAATTTATTGACTAGGAAATAAGCTTTTTTCCACCAACCAATTCTCGTTTGATGCTTTTAATCATTGCACCGTAAAACTATATGGTTTTTCTTTTTTATAGAGTTAGATCGCTCAGAGTAGTTATAGTGCCCTCCCACCATCTGTCTGTGCTTTCATTCCTCACTTGACTCAATCAAATGGGAATGCCACCATTTCATCCTTCCATAAATACCTTCTCTCAATACAAGCCTTCATTCACATACTTCACTTTGGTTGGGCCCGAGCCTGCCATACCATGCTTTATTGAATAGTTAGGTGGCCTTTATTTCGAGGTTATTCTATCTATCTATCTCAACTGGATTGTGCATCGATGATCAACAAAAACTACTCACTCTGAATGGTTGTAAGCTACAGCTGACTTGACCAGTATTGAGACTAACCTGTATAAATAGAATGGGGTTTTTGGGCACTCACTTGCCCCGATTGGTTACCTTTACTCTATTCCAGTTGGATCTCCGGAATTGCTGCTACTTCCCGGTGGGACCAGCAACTACTCCCTCTGGACTTGTTCTCTCCGCCTGTGATAGAGAAAGGAAAGGCTTATTTCACTCACCTCCAACAAATCTATAATCAACCTAGTGGGTATAGGAGGATGAGTTTTGGGGGTGTCCGGGTACAAGCAGTTTCATGTGATTCCGGCTATCGGGTGTCCCTTTCCTTTCTCTCTTCCTTCAGTCTCTCACAAAATCCCTGTAGATGAAATACCCATTAATCACTCTCCCATAGAAACAACCTCTTTACCATCACAGAAGCCAGGTGACCCAGGAGTAGCAAAGTGATAAAATTAAGTTAGTCCCGAGAGTTGTTTCTTCAATCAGTCGGGCGAATATGGATTGTTAGTTCCAAGTTGGTGTTTCACACAGTTCGACCTATATCTCTAGTTGCATCACTTTTCATGTATTAAAGGGGGAGATGATAATGGGTTTGACAAGTGGGTGCACCAAAACCCTTTTTCTTTCAATTTATCCCTGGCCTTAAACTTTGGTTGAGCTGCACCAGCAGGAGATCTTTAGAGCTTATGTGTTTACAGGTATGGGATTACCACGTGCGGACTAGCATTATGCTCCAATCTTTCGATTAGGCATCAAACTCGCCAATATCTGAATGTGGCTACAAGCATTCGACCAAGACTCATTAGCTGCGACGGGTAATTTGAATCAACAGAGAGGTGATTTGTGGCTAGCTAGGGATCGAGCTCTTCCTGAATTAGAGGTTGGACGGAGAGCTAGACCTCGGCTCTATTACTTACATAATAAATCCTGGCCGCATGCAGGATAATTAGTTCTAGTTGGTTTCGAAGGCACAATTCGGTTTGGTGCACGTGAATCCTGAAAAAGGCAGGCCCTAAACTCAACAAATCCTCCAGGTCAAGTCCCGAAAACGGGATTGGAGATTCGGAACTATGTCTTCTAAAGTGGAGGAGCTCTGCTCGTGAATCAGATAGAGTGAATCAGTACCTATAATAGAATAGAAGTAGTGTTTGTGAATGAGGGCGTAAGCGATTTGTAGTGGGAGGCAAGGTTTGCACCTAGCCAACCCACAAAGTAATGCTTCCATATTCTACTTAGTAGCAAACTAGGGATCAAACTACTTAACCAATCGATTCGGGTTCCCAAGTGGGTAGGGAAAGTGTTTTTGGTTATCCCCAACCAACTATATTTGAAATCAAGTTCAACAGAGCAACCATTCAAGCGGGTTTACCACTTTTCATGTATATGAGACTAGATTCTGGGTGTACATCCATTGTACTGGAGTTTCATAATTGCCATAGATTATTGGCTAAATAAATACACCTTACAACAAGATGGGGATACCTTGAAGTTTACATATGCCTTGGACACTGTCCCCCAACTTATCCATGGCCATGTAGCGATCAAGCAAGTTTCTCAATAGAAATGACTCCATTTGTGTGTGGCTCGCCCACTCAAACTGAACACCAAGACACAACAGATTCCAGAACCACTCCAACAGCTTAACTACTCCAACAACTTATGGGAAATGACAACGATGTGTTTGTCGATCCCCAAAGACTGTCGTCGCAATAAGCTATTCAACACTCAATTGACCTTTTACTTGGTGGGGCTCTGCCTAATGTACCCACGTATAGCTTGTCTCCTAAAGAGAGTGTTGAACTTGAAAGACACTTGCAGAAACTTATGGATGCAGGCTGGATACAGCCTAGTTTGTCTTCAAGTGGCTCTCCGACATTTAGAATCCCCAAAAAGGAGCATAACGAATGGTGACTCGTGACAGATTATAGAGCACTTAAAAAGATTACTGCCTTATTCTTTTTTATGCCTACTTCCTAGCGGGAGACTAGAGGGACTGACTGGCTTTCCTAGAGAGATAGAGAAAAGTGGAGACCTCATACTCATGCTTTAGTTCCTTTAAGAGAGTGAGAGATATGATTTCATATAGGCTCTTATCTCTTTCTTCTTTTTCATGTTCATGTGGGGACACTTTGATACCAGTTCTCGATTGTGCCCAGGAAGGACGTGTTCGTGCCAAGTTCTCCATAACCTAAGCACTATTATGGCCTTAATCTAGGTAAGTAGTTGAAGTTTCTAAGTTTGCTTAGTTAGAAACCCTCCATGCACTTTATCTGATTTATTCCTACCTACTTGTTATTTTACTTAACAAGTTATTTACAATGTAAATACTGAAAATAAACACTAGTGCATTCTCAACATATTACAGATCAGCAACTAAAGGAAACAGAAACAACCACACCATATGACACCATTATTTTTGGACTAATGTCCTCGGAAAAACCCAACGTAGGAAAACCGGTGCAACTATCTGAGGGTTTTCTTATTAAGCAATATCGGAGTACAATCTGGGTGTCGAAACTAGTCTACCCAACAGAGAATTTCCTTGGCAGTAATACCTCACAGTTTCTAACAAATCTCCTGGCTGAAACCCCAGATAATCCTTCCAGCAACTACTCAGCACTAATCTGCCCCAGAAACCCCAACATCAGCCTCTCCCTGGACTGCGTCAGCCCCTCTCTGTCCAGCGGTGACCCTGCGTCAACCCAGATGGATCTGTGTCAACCTTGGGAGGCTTTATGTCAGCCCGCTGGCCCTCTACGTTAGCAACGATCGCCTCTTTGAGGCTCTGCATAGCTCTCGACTGCCTCTGCGTGGCCCTGCGTGAGCCCTGGCTAGCTCTGCATCACTCTCCCCAGCTACTACGCTGCTCTCCCAACACTATCTCTGCTTCGTTATCTCTCTGTACTCAAATGCCCCTCAACTGCATCTCCTGATCACTAATTCTATCTATCTTAGCAAACCCTGCTCTAGAGAATAGAATGACTGATCACTCTAGTGTTCTCCAAGTGACCCTCAAGCCTCTTCTTATACTTTTCCTATTGACATATGAACTGCCGAGATTAAGTCCATAATCAACGGCTAAGATTAGATCTGGCTTGATCCATGTCTTTTGGACCATTCTAACACAGTTTCATATTAATACACATTGATATTTTATTTTCCCTAAGTTTAGACTTAGGGACTCCATTAAAAATATTAATTATTTTAATATCTCCTGAACTGTTTAGAATCTGTCCAAACCCTTTCTAGGTATTGGAGGTCTCATGTGCCCCAACCTCTCCACCAAATTTCGTGGCTAGAGCACATCCGATGCTACTCCAAATCAACACTCCCTCTTAGCGAGGACTGTGCTCTAGCAATACTCCTCACTGAGTATTACTCTAATCATCCAGCATCGGTACCTGTGCTGATGCTAGGCCTTCCTACCCAACATCCTCTGCACTGCTGCATCCTGTACTGCTACCCATGGTTTTGCCACTGCCGCTATTGCATCTGTACGACAGCTCCCTCTGCATCCGTGCTGTTGCTGGTCCTTTCTCCCAGCACTGCATCCGCACTGCACCTCCTCTCATCATGTTGCATCATGATGCCCACTGCTGCACTGCAACTCAGTCACTGAGAAGTAAGTAACTGATCTCCCAACCTGACCTCCCTATTGGGCTAGAGACCCTCCTGATGCTGAAGCTCCCTTTTCCATTGACAAGTGCTCCCTCTCTGACCTCTGCGTTGCTGCAACAACTTCATGCATCTCGCGTTGTTGCACACCTCTCTGTGCCACTTTGCACTGGTGCAACACTCCTGTGCCTCTCGCACTGCTGCAGCCTGCTAGCCTTGCGTTGTCTCGGGAATCCTACAACTGTAGCTCTCTCTGTTGCTCCATCCGCATCCATCTCTACCCAACTCAGCCAGTCCTGCTACTCCTCTTCGGGGCTCCCGTAGCAAGGTCTAATCCAAGAGGCTGGGTACCTTGAGGATCCTACCCCTCATTGCCTGTAGTCCACCTGACTACAGCTCGATGTCTCCCCACTTCCGATCAAGTGGTGCGTGTACACACATGGCACAATCATCGTCTGTCAAAACTTCCTTCTTTGCCCGTGCTGGCGCTGCCTTAGTCTCGGAAGACTCTCCCTTACTCTTCTTCCTTGGACACTGGGTTGCATAATGACCCAGCTCCCCACAGTGGAAGCACTTGATCTTGGAGAGATCTTTCTTCTTCCGCTTTTCCTGCTTTCCTTCACAGATGATAGGGCAACATCTTCATCCTCCTGCTTGACTTTGATCCCCTTGCTGCTGCTACCCGTCTTCGACTGTCGTCTGATCTCTTCCTAGTGAAGAGCTGCCCACATCTTGTCCCGAGGTGGGAGAGTCCCTCTGCCCAGTATACTTTGCACAAATACCTCCCAGTCTTCTGAGACAGCATTCAGGGCTGTCCTCACCATTAACTCTTGATCCAGTGTCGCTTCTATAGCAATCAACTGATCTCAGATCTCATTCAGTCCTCCAAGGAAGGTGTCAATCAGCTCTCCCTTCTTCATCTGATACGACCTCAACTGATTCTCAAGTAGCATTCTTCTCTGCATAGAAGTATGCTGGTACAACTTCTTGAGGGCCTCCCACATCTCAAATGTCGTTTCCTTCTCGGCTATGTGTGGTACTACATGATCCTTGACCCTGTCAAGGATAATGCTCTTGGCCCTCGCCATTGCCTCCTCATACTTGTCGTTATCATTAGGGTCGATTGGGATAGCTATTACCTTCAAGGCGAAGTTCTTGACACGATTTATGTCAAGTACGGATAAGATTTTGGCCTTCCAGACTGCGAAATTCAATGCTCTGTCCAGTCTATCCTGGTCTCTTACTCCGTGTAGTGCCATGATGCTCCTCTACTTCCCTCCTGCAAGTTCTTTGCTCGACTCCTCTCAGTCTCTACTTCCCGTCTGGAAGTTCTCTTCTGGACTCCCTCTGAGTCCTGATTTCCCTCCTAGAAATCCTTTTGCCGCTATCGAGATGCCCCCTACCCTAACCGTCTTGTGCAACCGCACCACTAATCCGGGTTCCTCGGCTAGAAATCCTCGGTAGTAGCTCCTCTGGCCTTGCTCTGTCAAGTACTGTTTTGAGTACCTCACCAGCTCTACTCTGCAATATTCCCGCAGCCTTCTAAACCCCAGCAACCTAACGGTGAGAGCTCCTAGGCTCTGTGCAATCTCGGTACCAGCAACCCGGCCTCCTCAGCCAACTGCGTCAACCCCCCCAACTACTACGTGGCTTTGTGTGAGGCTCCTTTTTCCTTCCTTAGCCTCTGCGCTGCCTGTTCCCAACTCACCCTTAATGACGCAAGCAATGCGTCACCCTTCCTTGTTGATGCTCTGCTAGAAACAACGTCTGTCACCTCAGGACAACTGTTTTCTGTTGCTATTGCTCTGCTCGGTTGATGTCTTTAGTCCTCCTGTGATCTGCAATTATGCTCTGATACCATGTTGAAGTTTCTAAGTTTACTTAGTTAGAAACCCTCCATACACTTTATTTGATTTATTCCTACCTACTTGTTATTTTACTTAACAAGTTATTTACAATGTAAACTCTGAAAATAAACACTAGTGCATGCTCAACATATTATAGATCAACAACTAAAGGGAACAGAAACAATCACACCATATGACACCATTATTTTTGGACTAATGTCCCCGGACAACCCAATGTGGGAAAACTGGTGCAGCGATCTGAGGGTTTTCTTATTAAGCAATATCATAGTACAATCTGGGTGCCGAAACTGGCCTACCCAACAGAGAATTTCCTTGGCAGTAATACCTCACAATTTCTGACAAATCTCCTGGCTGAAACCTCGGATAATCCTTCCGGCAGCTACTCAGCACCAATCTGCCCCAGAAACCTCAATGTCAGCCTCTCTCTGGACTGCATCAGCCCCTCTCTGCCCAGCACTGACCCTGCGTCACCCCAGATGGGTCTGTGTCAGCCTTGGGAGGGCCTACGTCAGCCCTCTGGCCCTTTGCATCATCAACGTTGGCCTCTCTGAGGCTCTGCGCAGCTCTCAGCGGCCTCTGTGTGGCTTTGCATGAGCCCTGGCTGGCTCTACGTCACTCTTCCCAACTACTGCGCTGCTCTCCCGACACTATCTTTACCTTGCTATCTCTCTATACTCAAATGCCCCTCAGCTGCATCTCCTGATCACCAATTCTATCTCTCTTAGCAAACCCCGCTCTAGAGAATAGAATGACTGATCACTCTGGTGTATTCTCCAAGTGACCCTCAAGCCTCTTCTTATACTTTAACTGTTGACATATCAACAGCCAAGATTAAGTCCCTAATCAATAGTAAGATTAGATCTGGCTTGATCCATGTCTTTTGGACCATTCTAACACAGTTTCATATTAATACACATTAATATTTTATTTTCCCGAAGTTTAGACTTAGGGACTCCATTAAAAATATTAATTATTTTAATATCTCCTGAACTGTTTAGAATCTGCCCAACCCTTTCTGGGTATTGGAGATCTCATGTGCCCCAACCTCTCCACCAAATTTTGTGGCTAGAGCACATTCGATGCTATCCCAAATCAACAGTTGTCCTACTAAGTGCATAGAAAAGAATGAGTGACGGGAACCCTTGCTTGGATACCTAACCTGGATATCTTTCCATCGTCAATATTTGTAATCTATGCAATTTGCTTCACCTTTTACCTTTCCGATAGAAGCCCCCTGCCCAAGGCGCCTTCTTCTGTCGTTGTCTCTGCTAGAGCTATAGAGTAAGGCCTTAGATACAGCCTAAAGAGTTTCTTTTATGCAGTCAATACTAACTACTCTGTATGACATCCAACATATGCTAGAATGCTAGAAACTGTGCCTAGATGTGAAGCAAGGGAAAAGGAAAGTGGAAGTTTATGGCTCGCTTTTGTGTTTTTTTTCATATTTTCACCCCAGTCGGGAGTAAGGCAGCCAGTCATCCCTAGTCACATTGTGGTGAAGAGGTTCCTTTATAAGATATAGGGCAGCAGGAATCCCAAAAGCACTACCAGCAGATACAGCAGTCCATGCATTAATAAGTCCATGTAATACACCCACTAGACTTTCTTTCTGATACCACACTAGACAATATAGTTTATTTCTCAATGGCCTCAGGTTATTTGGTCAGGGGGCACCATGTTTGTTGGTTGGACAATATGCCAACTTCGTAGAATTTTTTGTTGTTTAGCAATGAAACCCTCAATTGAGGTACGAAGGTGAGCCCCGAACCCTATTTTTTAAGGGGTTGGATGACCGGAATATGGATTATTCACTTGCCGCTTGAATCCATCATTCATACACTTTCTGTTTGATGAGGCCTGGTAACATCGGTAACTTGTTCCCTTGAGTCCGTGGAATATATTTTTGGTAACTTGCTCCATGCATGAGTCCTGGGAAACCTCATTTATTCTATCTTGCCTCCTGGTGAGGGAATTATCGCTATCTACCGCCCCCACCATGTTGAGTACCGCCGCTAATGCTCAATAGAGGCCTGGGCATAGAGGTCTTGGCTAGAGATATACTATATGGACCTTATTCTTAAGGCTTTCACTCCCATCTATTTTGTTGCTTGCCGTCTTAGCTGTAGGTTCCTCCACTAGCCGAATTATTAGCCATTGTAAGTTCATACGTGTCGCATCTCTACGACCCTTCGGTTACCTTCCCTCGTACCTTGGGAAAGGGGTTTCACTTGGACTCACATAACCTCTAGTCGACACGGACTAAGGCTTAAGGCACTATTCTCTGGCTTTCACACTCTGAGCTTAAACTAAGGCAAGTTAGGAAGTAAAAGAAGGAGCCTTACTCTACAACTATACTATGGAGTTTCTCTGTGATAGTTGATCATTACATATATATATATAAAAGGTAGGTCATAGCCTGTTGTCATAATTGAGTTGTTATCTATACATAGCCTCAGGTTCGATTGGGGAAAGCACAAATAAGTAAGTGTGGACAATGTGCCAACTTAGTATAATTTGATGTTGTTGATAATGAAAATAACATTTTAGGGGTTTAGAGCTTAGGCACCATTCCAAATAGGGAAACATAAAATATAGTTGATTTCTTGACGAAAATGGCATTTCGGTCAATTTACCTATATATTGGCATTGGGACTTGTTGACCACTGCGTGTTAACTTCCCATAGTAGTACACCCCCTTTTCTTTGCAAAAGGGATAGTGCTTGATTGACATGTCCGTGCCATTTGATAGTCATTGTCGACTTGATCATATTATGTTGTAAACCCAGTCTGCATGTGTAAATTGTAAATAATCTTAGTAGAGCTGAGTCATGTATGTAAATTGCCTAGGTGGACCTAATTTTCTAGTGATAATCTACATTCCGGAAGGTTTTTTGTCTCACTGATCTATGATCGACAAAGTTTTCCTTCAGCCTAACCCCAAAGCCGGAATGAATTTTGTCATTAGAATCTTAGAGGAATCCTAGTGTGTTAATATGCTAGATTATAGTTGTGTCGCAGAACTGGGTGGTCTATGAGGGTCTATATCAAATGAGTTTCCCCCCTTGAGATGTAAAATTGTAAAAGTCATGATGTAAAGTGTCTTGAGGGTTAGAAAATGTTTTAATCCCCTCATAAGTCCTAAGTCCTAGGTGATTTTTCCAAAGGCTAAGTTCGAAAATCCTTTTAAAAAAAAAAAAAAATTTAAAAAATTTAAAAAATATATAAAAAATATAAAAATATAAATAAATAGAAATAATAATAAAAACTTTAAAAAAATAATAAAATAATAATAGGTAAAATTTTTGAGTAAATAAATGCAGAATTTCAATTTTTTAATACATCTAAAAATTCGACGGATGAGATTAAAAGATGTTTTGATCCTCATCGACGGTCGAGATCATTTTGACATGGATCACTCGAACTAGCCGTTAGGAATTTTTCCTTTAAATAGGGTGCTAGGGGTCATTTGAGATCATTCGATCTGTGAGTCTTGTGCTAGAGAAAGCTCTCTTGTAAACTTTTTTCTAGTGCAAATAAAGAAAGACTTTGGAGTTGAAAAAACAAAACAAAATAAAACAAACAAACAAAAAACAAAACAAACAAACAAAAAAATTAAAAAAACAAAAAAAACAAAAATAAAAACAAAAGTAAAAAAAGAAAATAAAATTAAAAAACAAAAAAGAGTTTCTTTTAATTTAGTTTAGATTTTAGTATTATTTAAATTTTAGATTTAAAGTTTCATTTATTTAGTCTTTAGTTAGCTTAGTCTTGTTTTATTTGAAAATATAAAATATATATATATATATTGGGAATATTTTGCCAGATTCAGTCTTGGCTCAAGGCTTCGTCATGTTTGCGATATATCTTTCCTGCTGAGGCTAAAATTTTGATGTGGGAATTAATGTTTATCATTTTTATGTGATTTAACATGCTTAAATGATCATTTTGAAGATTAACTACATGAATGTGATATCTGGTTAGCATTTAAGATTACATGGTTATCTAAAGCATTTTTCGAAATTTTAATCGCTGGAATATTGTTGAGCCATTGAGCATTTATCGATTATCTCACATTTGGTAAAAGTTAAGCTTTGTTTGAGTTGTTTGATGGTAAACGATTGCTATTGAATCCATATTTCTGCAGCATTTGATAAATAATCGTTTAATCATTTATTTCATAAGGCACTGGTCTATTAACTTAATAAAATCAATTAAGTGCTTGTTTCCCCTCGTGTCTCCCAACCCAACTGGTCCCCAGTTGGTCATCCATTATCCCATAGGGTCTACCCCCCTTAGCCACGAGAGACAGGCTTAAACGGAGAGATCGGGGATCAAGGTGACAACCCACGGTCTGAGCGTTGTCGTGACAATCTGTGCGACAACATTTTTTGGCGCTGCTACCGAGGACAAAGTTTTTCTGTCCTTGGTCCTTTTCTTTCGAGCTTTTCCGTGTTTCACTTCCTGTCCCGATGGTGACTCCACTTCATATATTATCTACAAGAGTGTATACTAGAAGACATCCAAGCAGTCTGTGCAATCCTGCTCCTGATCCTGAGAGGGCCCCCAGGGTACAATTACACAAACTCTCTTCTCATACACTTCTTGTTAACCTCGAACAAGAAGCCCTCTCTCATATCCATTTGCTTTTTGCTAGTCAAGTTGGGCACAACATCATGGATATATATGCCCCTTGCGATTTTCCTAACATTCCAGGGTATCCCAATGATCTTCCATCACTTGGGATAGATAAGTTGCCTAACTTTCAGGGAGATAATGCGATTAGTGCTAATTCGCATTTGAGAGATTTTAGTATATGGATGGCTAAGTACGCAAGGTCTGCTGATTTCGATCATGAGGATGTTAGAATGACTCTTTTCATTTTAACTTTAGGGGGCGATGCCTATGATTGGTTTGCAGAAAAGCCTCAAAATTCATTTAATTCCTTACAATCGATCATTGATGCCTTTAAGGAAAAGTATGGAGATAAGAGAGAAGGAAGACACCTCGTAAAAGCTATTAGCATAATAAAAAAGAGAGAGAATGAAACTGTTGAAGAATTTAACAAAAGGTTTAATGGTATTGTTAGAGAATTACCGCAAGACTATAAACCTACAGACAAGTCTCTCCGAGATTTTTACATTGATGCCTTTAGTCCTGAGCCATCTTATGAATTAAAGCGTGCTAGTCTTAATGATTATAGAGATTGCCAAGCCTTAGCTATAGAGCTTGAAAAGACAAGGCAGCATCTGGGAAGTCTGAGGTTCCAGGTTTCGATAGGGCTACTACGAAACTAAAAGAACCTAAAGGAAAAGTAGTTCAAGAGCCTGAAAGCGAACTTGTTCTCAAATTGCTCCAAAAGATTGAAACCATGGAAATTAATCATAATAAGGAGGTAGCCACTTTGCAGAATAGGTTGATCCAAATGGAAAGAGCGCAAACGCAAAATTTCCAACCTCGAAATAATAATAACAGAAATAACAATTGGCAAAAGAAGGGTCAGTCTAGTGAGCAGAGACCTCCTAATCCATTAACTAATTTGGTTGATAATGCTCCTCCTTACTGTCGGGTTTGTGATGCTCTTCATGAAGAAGCCACTTGCCCCATTGTTAGAAGAATCTTGGATAATGGAATGTTTGGGACAGGTGATCAAATAAATGTAGTAGGTAGCAAGTTTCCTTTGTCTATGGATGATTGGATAGAGGTCAAGGAAAATAGTTGTGATGTTATGAATCCTTCATCAGCTTTTAGTATAAATAACCTTGAAAATGAAGATGACATTTTGGCTAGGTTATATGGTGAAAAACCCTCTCTCGAGCAAATCATGGAAATTGCTAGAGATAAGGGTTTGACCTATCAGAGAAGGGATAAAGATCAGAGCGGGAATCAAATTCCCCCTTGAACTTTTAAACCTGTTTTAAACTCTGGATTAGATGTCGATTTGGGAAGTTGGTTCAACAATGAGAAAATCTGGGTTCCTATCTCCAAGATTGCTAAAATCCCTTCCCAAAGAGATAAGTTACTAAAAGCTATCCAAGGTCCTCAAATAAATACTTCTCAACAGAAGACTCGGGAAGTTGACTATCACGATGCTCCCATATATTTGCAAAGCATAGATGCAGATAACAAAGATCACCAGCCTTTCTTTATCGCCTTGTTAGTTAATGGATATAAATTGAATAATTGCATGTTGGATTCTGGTGCATCAGCTTGTGTAATGACTAAAAGGGTCATGGAACAGCTTAACTTAAGAGTTTCTAAACCCTACTATAAGATATGTGCCATGGATTCTAAGAAAATTGAAGTGCATGGTTTGATCAAAGATTTACAAGTTCATCTATCAATTTACCCAGACATCGTGATTGTTATGGATATTGTTGTTGTTGATGTGCCTGATGCCTAGGGAATGATTTTATCCAGAAAGTGGGCCTCTAATCTAGGAGGAAGTATTCAAATGAATTGGTCATATGCTATGATTCCTTCTCCTAGGGGTGATGGTTTTGTAAGACTTAATAGAGAGCCCCAAAGAAAATTCCATGTCAAATATCCTAAGAGACCTCACAACGAGATAATTAAAGAGCAATCTGACATTGGGAACTATGCCATTATGTCTAATTTCATAATTCCTCCCGATGATAAGATTAAGGATCTCAATGATAGAGTTTGGTACATGTACTTCGATGGTGCATCGTCTATGCATGGTAAAGGTGCTGGAATAGTGCTTAAATCTCCCCTTGATCACATTTTCAAGTTTGCCTATCGATTAGTATTTGAAGCAACCAACAATATCGTTGAATATGAGGCTATATTGTTGGGTCTTGAATTGGCAAAATCTTTGAAGATTAAGTTGCTTAGCATTAAGGGGGATTCTGATTTAATTATCATGCAGCTTAAAAATAAATTCACATGTAAAAATCAAAGATTGAGAAATTATCGAAATGCTGTGTGGGATACTATGGAGCACTTTGATGCCCTTGACCTCAAAGCTATCCCAAGAGAGAAAAATAGTTTGGCAGATGAACTTGCCATAGCTGCTACTACTTTCCAGTTATCTGATGAGCTAATTAAGGATAAGATCAAAATGGAAGTAATATTTAGACCATCTGTTCCAGATAATTCAGAGCATTGGCAAGTCTTTAATGATGAAAATCAAGTCATTCGTTTTCTTAATAGTTTGGATGAGTTTGAGGATTTCCGGATAGATTCTCAGGAGGATGGATCTTTAAATTATGAGCATATCATAAATCCTACTCCTAGGAATGTGGTTGCCTTAGAGCAACATTTTGATCATCATGATGCCACAAAGTTGAGAGAGGAAAATAAAATGGACCCAGGCGAATATCTCGAGATAAACATTGGTACTTCTGAGAACCCAAAGATTGTATTGGTAGAGGTACAAGTGTGGAGGAAAGAAAAAAGTTAACTAATTTACTGCGCGAATACCAAGATGTTTTAGCTTTTTCTTATGACAAATTAAAGGGCTATAGGGAATATGTCATGGAACATACTATCCCCTTAAAAAATGAAAATGCTAAACCCTTTCGCCAGAAGCTTAGGCAAATTAATCCTAAATTAGCCCCTTTGGTTCAGAAAGAGCTTGCGAAAATGCTTGCAGCAGGAATTATCACTCAAACCATGCATTCGACATGGTGTTCAAATCTGGTGATTGTTAGGAAAAAGAACGGTACGATAAGGCTTTGTGTCGATTTCCAAAACCTTAATCTACGATGCAAGAAAGATAATTACCCTTTGCCAAACATGGAGACTTTATTGCAAAGAGTAACCGGTTTTGGAATGATGTCATTGCTAGATGGTTTTTCTAGATACAATCAGGTATGGGTTAAAAAGTAAGATCGTCATAAAACCACATTCACCACACCATGGGGTACCTTTGAATACATCATAATGTCGTTTGGATTAACCAACGTTGGGGCTACATTCCAAAGGGCTATGGATTATGCCTTCAAGGGGTTAATAAGGAAATTTATTGAGATTTACCAAGATGATCTTACTGTATTTTCTAAAGATGGTATCAGTCATATAAATCATCTTAGGCAGGTTTTCGACAGATGTAGAGAATACGGGATTTCTTTGAATCCAACTAAGTCTGTTTTTGGAGTAACAAAAGGGAAATTACTTGGCCATACCATTTCTAAGGATGGAATCAAGATTGATCCTGAAAGAATTGAAGCAATCCAAAGGATTCCTCTTCCTCATAATCTTAAATCCCTTCAGTCTTTCCTTGGAAAGACAATTTTTCTTAGAAGGTTTATTCCAAATTACGCAGAAATAGCTAAGCCTATTCAAAGCCTTCTAAAGAAAGATGCAAAATTTGTTTGGCAAGAAGACAACAAAAAGGCTTTCAAGAAATCAAATGCGCTATGGCTAGAGCCCCTGTCTTAGTTAGTCCCGATTATTCCAAGGATTTCATGATTTTTTCTTTCGCTTTTGAAGATACCATTGCTTGTGTCCTGTTACAAAAGAATAAAGATGGTCACGAGCAGCCTATTGCTTTCATGAGTAGAGCGCTTCAAAATTCCAAATTGAAGTACAATACCATGGAAAAGCAAGCTTATGCCCTAGTCAAGTCTCTTAAGCACTTCAAAACTTATGTGGGTTATTCTAAAATCATTGCTTTCATCCCACATTCTGCTGTTAAAGATATATTAACTCAAACCTGATTGCTTTGGGACTTGTGCTAGGTGGGTTACTAAAATACAAGAATATGATTTAGAGATCAAACCCAACAAGCTAGTTAAAGGCCAAGGTTTGGCTCAAATTTTGACTGAAAGTAACGAAAAAACTCTTGGTTTGTTTTGTCTTAGCGATCTATCTTTGTCGGAATTGCAAAGATCAGGAGAGCATGAGTGGTACAAGGACATAGTTTATTACTTGATGAATCTTGCATGTCCTAACCATTTAGCTGCTCATAAGAGAAGGGCTCTTAGACTAAAAGCCACTAAGTATTGCCTTATGAAGGATGGCCTTGGATGGAGAAATCCTGATGGCATAGTGCTTAGGTGTGTTGATGAAAGTGAGTCCAAGAAATTAATCTCTAAGTTTCATTCAGGATTTTGTGGGGGTCATTATGCTGCTAGAACTACCGCCCACAAAATTCTGAGAGCTGGTTATTATTGGCCTTCAATTTTTTTTGATGTGCATAAGTTTGTTAGAACTTGTCAAGCCTGTCAACTATTCACTGGGAAACAGAAGCTTGCTACCTTGCCCCTACAACCTGTCATTGTAGAGGCACCTTTTCAGCGTTGGGGTCTGGACTTCATAGGGAAGTTCCATGAAAATTCTAGCAATGGCTACTCATGGATTTTGACTGCAACAGATTATTTCACCAAATGAGTTGAAGCCATTCTTGCTAAGGATGCCACTGAAAAGGTTATTATAGATTTCATTGAAAATAATATCATTACTAGATTTGGTGTCCCTGCTAAGATCACTACTGATAATGCCAAGGCTTTTAGTTCTTCAGAGTTTTCATCTTTCTGTTTCAAATATGGCATTATCTTATCTCATTCGTCAAATTACTATCCTCGGGGTAATGGTCTAGCCGAATCAAGTAACAAGAATCTCATAACCATTATCAAGAAGATAGTAGGAGATAATAAGAAATCATGGGATAGCAAAATCAAGTATGCTTTATGGGCAGATAGAATCACTAAAAAGAAAGATACTGGTAAATCTCCCTTTGAATTAGTTTATGGCTTGGATGTAACCTTACCTGTGCACCTGAAATTGCCAGCTTATCAGCGCCTTCAAAATTTTTTTGCCAATAAAGATGTTGTTCAGAATAGAATAGATCAGATTGTGGAGTTAGATGAAGCTCGTAGGACAACTTTTGATACTATATGTAAAAATCAATCTAACATTAAGAAAAGCTTTGATAAATTCACTCGATCTAGATCTTTGCAGGTGGGAGATATGGTACTTCTTTGGGATCGCAAAAATGAAAAACCAGGAAAACATAAGAAGTTCAACAGTTTGTGGCTGGGACCGTACATCATTCGAGATATAGTTGGACCAAACTCATTCCACTTGAGCAGATTGGATGGCGAACCACTTGATCTACTTGCGAATGGCCAAATACTCAAGCTGTTCTTCAAAGATGATATCTGATGCCATAGGGCATCCTTTGTATTGTATTTCTAACCCTACTCCTTGTTATTTCAGCATTTTATTTCTGTTTTAGGATTAGATGTACTTTCCTTGTTAATAAATGAAGAGCTTCTATCTTTCATGTTCTTAAATGTTATATGATGATTTTTGAATGGACGCTACTTATTTCTTTTGTGTGCTGCGTGGATGCAAATTCTGGATTCTCACGTTCCTACAGTGCAACAACGTGTCCCCAAGTAGAGCCAGATGTTGACCACTGCATGTCAACTTCCCAAAAGGGATAGTGCTTGATTGACATGTCTGTGCCATTTGACAGTCATCGTCGACTTGATCATACTATGTTGTAAACCCAGTCTACATGTGTAAATTGTAAATAATCTTAGCAGAGTTGAGTCATGTATGTAAATTTCCTAGGTGGACCTAATTTTCTAGTGATAATCTACATTCCGGAAGGTTTTTTGTCTCACCGATCTATGATCGGCAAAGTGTCGCAAAACTGGGTGGTCTATGAGAGTCTATGTCAAATGAGTTTTCCCCCTTGAGATGTAAAATTGTAAAAATCATGATGTAAAGTGTCTTGAGGGTTAGAAAATGTTTTAATCCCCTCATAAGTCCTAATCCCTAGGTGATTTTTCCAAAGGCTAAGTTCGAGGATCCATTTAAAAAATTTAAAAATTTAAAAAATATAAATAAATAGAAATAATAATAATAATAAAAACTTAAAAAAATAATAAAATAATAATAGGTCAAATTTTTGAGTAAATAAATGCAGAATTTCAATTTTTTAATGCATCTAAAAATTCGACGGATGAGATTAAAAGATGTTTTGATCCTCATCGACGGTCGAGATCATTTTGACATGGATCACTCGAACTAGCCGTTGGGAATTTTTCCTTTAAATAGGGTGCTAGGGGTCATTTGAGATCATTCGATCTGTGAGTCTTGTGCTGAAGAAAGCTCTCTTGTAAACTTTTTTCTAGTGCAAATAAAGAAAGACTTTAGGGTTGAAAAAAAAAACAAAAACAAAAAAGAGTTTCTTTTAATTTAGTTTAGATTTTAGTATTATTTAAATTTTGGATTTAAAGTTTCATTTATTTAGTCTTTAGTTAGCTTAGTCTTGTTCTATTTGAAAATAGAAAATATATATATATATATATATATATATATATATATTTTGGGAATATTTTGCCAGATTCAGTCTTGGCTCAAGGCTTCATCATGTTTGTGATATATCTTTCCTGCTGAGGCTAAAATTTTGATGTGGGAATTAATGTTTATCATTTTTATGTGATTTAACATGCTTGAATGATCATTTTGAAGATTAACTATATGAATGTGATATTTGGTTAGCATTTAAAATTACATGGTTATCTAAAGCATTTTTCAAAATTTTAATTGCTGGAATATTGTTGAGCCATTGAGCGTTTATCGATTATCTCACATTTGGTAAAAGTTAAGCTTTGTTTGAGTTGTTTGATGGTAAATGATTGCTACTGAATCCATATTTCTGCAGCATTTGATAAATAATCGTTTAATCATTTATTTCATAAGGCACTGGTCTATTAACTTAATAAAATCAATTAAGTGCTTGTTCCCCTCGTGTCTCCCAACCCAACTGGTCCCCAGTTGGTCATCCATCATCCCATAGGGTCTACCCCCCTTAGCCGCGAGAGACAGGCTTAAACGGAGAGATCGGGGATCAAGGTGACAGCCCTCGGTCTGAGCGTTGTCGTGACAATCTGTGCGACAACAGGACTAATCCAATCCAATGGAGGAATTAACCAGTGTTGCGAAAATCGCGATTTTTTCAGCATGGCGATTTAATCAGCGGTTTTTTAATGAAAAAATCGCCAAAAAATCGTAAAAATCACTAAAAAATCATGAAAAAATCGCGATAAAAATCGTAAAAATCACGATAAAATTGTAAAAAGCGCCAAAAATTATAAAAATCGTCAAAAAATCATGGATGCTTTAGATACTTAAAAATTTGAAAAAAATGATTTTTAAATATTTTTTTTAACGTTGCTGATGTTTTGCCGATTTTTTCCCAATTTTTACGATTTTTTTCGATCTTTTCCCCTCACCGATTTAATCCCGATCGCAATGTTCGCAACACTGGAATTAATAGGGGGAAATAATCCCAATATGATATAGCATTTCTACGGCACCCATTACCTAATAAAAAAAACCAGTCGACAAAGATTCCATGTTTGTTGTTTGGGGGGGACACCACCAGATGAAAAAAACACTTTCCCGTTTCGTTGTTGTTTATCCTCTCCTGTTAGTTGAGCGGCCTTACGGCACCTTAGTCACAAACACATTTTGAGGGGTTCGAGTAATCCATAAAATCCGGCACATAACTAACAAGATTTTCTTCTTAGTGAAATGGGCCATTCCTTGAAGTTTCTCTCTGCTAATAGGTATGCCCTTGCACCAGGCCCACCATAGCTGATAGGTTAGAAGATTGAGGCTCGACCAAACTCGCATATCTTCGTTTACCTTTTCTCTCTGTTGAGGTGATCCTTAGCACCATCCCCATTACCTAAATAAACTACCATTTGAATGAATCCATTTTTTTTGTTGTGGGATGGACCCCACCACCAGATTGAAAAAACCTTTTCTGCTTGGTGTTTTGCCTTTTGTAACAACCGGATGTAGTCCCCAGTGTGAGGTGACCAATTACCATAACAACTTGCATATGTGTTGCATTTATACTCACTTTGCCATTGAATTGATAATCTGAAGCTAACTCTAAACCAAGTTACCTTAAGGCATGCATGGGATAAGACCAGGGACTAAAAACTAGAGGAGCTAGTCATGCCATAGGAAAGTGACTAAGAATAAACCTTACACTCTATGGCTTTCACTCTCTACAGTAGTCCATAGGGAAGTCCATGCAGCAGCTTTATTTCATGGTTGGATACCAAGATAGTCTCTCTTAAGGCTGCCATCTAAGGCAAGGCTGGGACTAACAAGACACCCTACAGTCCAGTTCTTCATAGGGCCCGCTCTGAAGTATAGTCCAGTTCAACTAGCTCTCTTTCAACCTTTTATAACCTTCCGTTTCAATCTCCCTCTATCTAATAGTAGTTCAACTTGAGGATAGTCATCAAGTTCCAACTCTAGCACTACTCTAACTCTAACAACTAGTTATAATGAGCTTTCGTTCTTATAATGTGACTATACTCTATAACTCCTATTGCTGCTTTAGCTAAGCTTAGATCTATAGTAGTTGCATTAGGACTATGCTTAATTCCAGTTGACTTATGCAGGTTGAACCAATAGAACCAATATAAGTATAAGTGAATAAGAGCATTTCTTTCAACTTTTGTCCCGAGCGTACAACGAATAAGCTTCGTGTTGTTTCCATTCTCCATTCTTTGAAAAAAAAACTAAGAGCACCCTTCTTTTCTTCTCCCTGAGCTACAGCGAAAAATAATATAGCAAAATAGTTGTTCCTTAAATGATACTTATAAACAGATACACTGCCCTTTTTCTATATCTAAAAAAAAGACATTGATAATCAATATAGGACGCATATCTACGACCTGGAGATTTACGAGGTACAAGGGAATAGTTTACCTTTTCCTTTGTAAGCAATTTGAATCTGAAAATGGAACTGAAGCGGAAGCAGAAGCGGATGTGAATGAAGTGAATGAAAGAGCGGAAACAATATCTACATGTACTCATTTTAGCTAATCCATCCCATATCCCATCAGCTAATTTGCCATTTTCACATACTAACTAAGGCTATATAATATCTCAATTCTTTTTTTGTTTTTTTGTTTTTTCATATAATTATAATATACTGGCATAGGTAATACAAATGAGAGAGGATACTCCGCTAATTAGGTTGGGAGTAATCTAGAATAATACATGGGAGCTCTAGTACGCTATAAATCCCTTCTCCGCTACTAATACGGGAAGATCCTAGGGTTATCAGCTATAGGTCAATTCTTATTATCCCCATATTTCCACAATAGAGCAATAGGATATAGTATTTCTTTCCTGTAGTGTAAGAACTACTAGTTGTTTCCATAAGCTCTACTACCTTTCCTTAGCCGTAGTACTTAGCACTATATATTCTATAAATATAAGTTGTGCCCCCATTATTTCAAAAAACAAAAGTCAGATTGAACTGCTTTGTATTAATGCTATTTACAGTATACCCATTCCAGTCCCAATGGGGTTTACTACTTTGATCTGACAGTGCCAATGGGAAATAAACAAAGGAAATAATCCAAATAGAAGATCGCATATCTATGATCCGGAGGTTTCCGAGGTATGAGGGAATGGTTTACCTTTTCCATTTGAGGTGGAACTCTATGGAACTGACTAAGGCTAATGCCCATACCATAAGGCTTGAAAACTCTGAATTTTTCTTTATTATGGATGTAGACAATCAATCTCACTGGAAGTCCATACCTTATGGACCTTCTGGAAGTTATTATAGCTAGTACTTATCTTAAAAAGTCCCTATGGCAAGTACCTTAACTATATTTCAAAACTTCTGAGTCTTTGTTGATGCTCAGGGAAGTAGAAAAGAAGGGGAATAGTTTCAAATAAATGAGTTAGTGTGAAAAAAACTAGGAGTTATATAGAGAGAGGCACTTAGCTTTTAGCAAAAGCGAAGCTATGCATTATTATAATTGATTATAAAAGACTGCATTATGTTCAATATATGCTGGCAGATCTACGTTTCACTTGTCCCTTGTATGTAACAAAAAATCGATACATCGATATACAATATCGCATTTATATTAGTACTTACTGCATAGACTATTAAGACATAGTCTCACCTTACTCAGAAACTATAGCAGATATAGAAGCTAATAGTCTTTACTATATGGTGGTGATAGTACTAACTCTACAGTTGCTATACCTAGAGCTAGAGCTCTTACCTAAGGCAGTTCAGATGGCTAAGACTACTACTGAACAGTAATATTTATAATCACTTTGCCATTTGTAAGATGAAAACTTCTTATACTTGCATCTTTTGTAATCAAGTAGCAGGATCGAAACCTCCTAGGTTTAGTAGCGTCAAATAAACCTGGCTTGAGTGATAACCACCAGGGAATCCTAGGTAACCAATCATAAAGGGTATATTTCAGAAAGAAAGAAATCTAGTTTGAGTGTCCCGATGAGTGATTTCACCCTATGGTCTTACCCAAAAAGCAATTTTATCGCATGAAACCCGCGAATGAGACGTTTTTATCAGATCTGTTCAACCATTATCTGAGAATATCTCAAAGATTGCATTATATATTTCATTTTATGACAATCAGCTCAGCAACTTCCTAAATGGGTGCATCGCAGGTAATGCATAATAAATCAAATAGAGTAACCTGAGTTTTTTCTTCAGTGATTTCGAGGGTCGAAGTTAGATAACATGGGAGATGATAGATTAGATCTCATGGGTACGTGAGATTGGATTGTATTGGGACGAAAGATTAGACCTTTAATCGGGACGTGATATAAATGAAAGCTAAGCATCGAATACCATACCGACATCAACCCCTGGCATCGAGTGCATCAACTCTTGGATCGACTCTTGGCTATCGTCAACCACTGGCTATCGGTTTACCTTCTGGCAATGATTTACTATCGGACCCTATGGCTGTGACTAACTCAATAGTGTACCTTCCCGTCCCATGTTGGGTGGATGTGACATGTGTTTAAGGTGACTCGGGTATCGTGGTGGGGTCCTTTTATCTTGGCAATGACCTTCTAGCAATGAGATTTTATATGTGTTCTTGTGGGGGGGATATGTGTGCAGCTATCTATATATGACTATTGTGTGAAACTACCTATTGTGAATTAATGTATATAATGATAGTTTGATTCCTTCCATCTATTCGAAGTAGGAATTCGTGTTCCATATCAAGAAGTGAGGTATAGGGTCGAATTATAGGGATATGATATGTGTTGCTGCTATGATTGGAAATGCTTGGCTCCCGGCAATGACCTTCTGGAATGACCTTCTGCCTTTCAACAGGCTATCGGCGGCTACAACTGGCTACTGGTAGACAATGACTGATCAACTATGATCGTCTATCCGCTATGACTACTTCTTGGGCTACGTGATGACTATCTGTAATGACCCCCCTCTGGCTGTGCCCCTCTGTCAATGGATCGGATGACAAATTACCACTACCTCCTGTTTATGATCAGCAACTATGACCTTTTATACCTCCTGGCACTGACCACTGGCGATGATTGACTACTATCAGCTGACCTTCTTGAACTGACCAGTTATCGATGAAACCTCCTAATGAATATTGTTTCCATCCCGGCCGGTAGCTACACTGATTAGCCAAGCCAATTAGCCCATTCGATTAGTCCAGTCGAATAGCACAGCAGCCACAGTAGAGTAGCCCACGAGTCCGAGCCGAGTCGAGTAGCCAAGCCCAGCCAATGAACCAGTCCTAACTAGCATATTTTTCATCGTAATGTCTCTAACTTCCAAAAATGTTCTTTTTGAAACTCAAACCCTCGACTGAGGTATGAAGGACAGCGCTGAACGGGTCCGGAATGAGGAGGCTTTTCCAAATCTGTTGTAGGCGAACTTGGAACCTTTTCCGATTCCTATTCCAATTCGAGTCTGCCAGGTAATGGGTGCATATAATCCATCAAGCGGTATTGGTCCAACCGAGCAACCTACCTAATGGAGCAAGCGTAAGTGATAAACAACCAGCAGTGACAAGAGGCCAAGTGGTACCCGGCAAGTAGCCTCACCAACCTTTGATACAAAACTTATGTCGACGCAAGCTTTTCTCTCTTGATGTACCTCACACGTCTAAATCTGCCCACTTTTTCATGCCCCCTTTGGTAGGTCAAAACCATAGCTCATCAACCAAAGACTTCTTCTAAATGGTGACCCACCTAACATGATATGTTTTTTTGTTCCTCCTTCCTTATTCCCACCCCCAGCAATGTGAGCCTTTGATTCTCAAAATAGGCCTTCTTTAGATGCATTAACTGCATTATATATGCGAAAACAATGTGAAAACACAAAAATAGGACACGCGCCCACCTACCTATCAAACACTTTGTATGAATTATGTTTTTACGTATATATACTACTTCACGCAGTATAGTTTTTGAGTCTATATGTTCTTCCTCGGTTATGGCACACCAGTAATATGTGTCCTGTGTATAATAACACTTGCTTGGTAGACGTGGCTAGGGCGTACCTCAAGAGAGCAGCTCTACCCCATGATTGAGAGGGTTTTGTCAATCTGTTGTAAGCGAAGTTGTTTCCTTTTCCGATTCTGATCTAGATCTGCAAGGAAATGGTGGGGCTTCTTATCATGAGCTGTATTGATCCTTTGTCTTTCTACTCATGGGAGCGTTATAAGTAGCGCTTCACTGTAAATGGGGGAAGCAGGTGAGGTAAGCAGTAAGAATCAATCCTTATTTTAGGTCCTCCTCCTAAGTGACGAGATCTAAGTACGGTTATTATCCTAGGTCCTTCCTCTCCATGATGAAAGTGTTCTTCGATGATTCCTCAACGTCCTCCATTAAGGAAATTGACTCCCTAACTGAGCTCTCTGCCATAGGGTCCTCAAGCGGGTTTCATTTCACTTCACATCCTCTCGTGTCCACTAGAGCAATAAATCAAAGGGGTATCTAGCCATCATCTCATGGGGACTTCTTATTTATTCCTTTTCCCTGTGGAATCCAAGTAGGGCTTAACAACCAGTATACAATCGCCCGACAAGCGAGGCGATCATTTGAACGGGGGGTCTCTTTTGCCATTCTCCCTTTCTTTGTATACAAGCGATAACAAGAATGAAATCCTTGCTTTCTATCTTGGTGCACCTCAACCCGGCTCACCTAATCACGCTTTGTAGGCTCTTGTTCGTTCGTTTGTTCGTTTGTTCGTCCTAATGCATGCTAGAATAAGGGTTTATTCAGAGTTATGGTTTATGGATCTGATCTGCGCATGAATAAATTAGAGGGCTAGTCTGGATATGCTGTAGATGTCTTCTTTTGCCTCCTCTTATATTTAAGTCTCAACTACGCTTTAGGTGAGACCGTCTTTCCCTTGTGGAAAGGATTCAAATTCCAGTGTACTCTACTACAACAGTACCCTATGTTTGTAAACCAACGAGAACCTCGGTCTCACCATTTTACGCCAACAAATGGTTCCATTGTCGGGACCGTTCTTTAGTAGGAGGTAAATGTAAGATGTTTCAACGGCTCTATAAACATAAAGTAGAAGTCTGGTGGGTTTGGGATTTTTAAGACTTTATATTACAGGAAGTCGAGTTGCAGCAATGGGAGCCCTGCGTGCTTAGACAAAGCATTTTTAACGCTGGACCTGCAGACGACTAGTACAAAATATTATGGGTTGAAGTAGTCCTGTAAAGTTATTGAAATTGTTGAAGCGACTCCAAGAAGCACAAGTGTATAAGGAGAGAGAGAGAAGAGAACGATCAGCTGGAAAACTGACAATCTTGCTGCTTTGCATCGGGTGGATCATCAAATTTCACGAGATTTAGACTTATGGGTGCAGAATATGCTTGAAGGGTACATCATTGAGTTTGTTGTGGAAAATAACCAGTCATTTTTGAAGGCGGAAGCTATATGTAAGGACGGAGTTAGAGGCAGACTGATAAGGGAGATTCCTCTTTGGATCAAGGTTCTTATAGTCAAAGAAGGAATGCTGCCCTTCACCCCGATTGAGATGGCAACGTAAGCACCCCGCGCCAGTGGGGATGGTCAAAGCTAGTGCCTGCAAGTCGTGGAATGTGAAAAGATCTAGAAATAGGGGGATCTGTAAAGAGGCGCAAGAGATGAAAGAGCTCTGAGGAGGTCAGCCATTTCTGATAAATGGTGGGTGGATGAACCAAATAAAGATAGCGAGGAGGGAGGAAGAGTGAGCAGCTACAGAAAGAGATTGCAAAAGGAGGGAATGATGAAGATATGTTAGATGAATCGCCGAAGGTGAAGAGAAGGCCTAGCCAGCTTGTGGTTTCAAGAGAGAGGAAGGAATATCAATGGAAGAAAGCCCCTTCAATAATTCATTCATCCAGAAGGAGGTCGGTTCAACAGCAAAGGTAGGGCCCAACAACAGGCGGAACGAGTGCAGCGCTTACTGGAATCAAGTAAGCCCCACAATTCTATATTGAGGGTGAAAAGAGCCCTACTTCTAATAAACCCTAGTACAAAGGATAAGGGTTGGGAACTCCTGGAAAAAGGGTAAAGCAAAAGGGTAAAGGGTTAAAGGTTCCTTCCTTCCTGGTTATACCCTCCCAGTGATATTTGAGGCTTGTTGGACTTGGCAAATGCCTTATGTTGGACTTGTTGGACCGGGGCTTGGGTTAATATCTCACTTGGTTGGCATCCGTTGCATGTGATGCTTGTAACGATGACTCATCCCTCCTTTTTATAGTTTCGACCTTCAGCGATGAGGCCTTTGTTCAGTAATAAAAATGAATCCTTCACTTTAGTACACGTGCACGACTCTATTTAAGGAAATCCAAGCTCACCCCTTAAGCTACGAATCCACACTGCCTTTGTGCCAGCATTAACTTCGCCTTAATATTCAATGTCTGTGGTCGATAGGGAAACCATCTTCTACTTTGTTTTTTAAGACCAAACTATGGGTCCAGATCCAAGTTGAAACACATATCTTGAGGTCAACTCCCTGCCATCTCGTATCCAACCCAATCCGAGTTGGTGTAACCGACCCAACTGGTTCATATTCTTGTTGCAACACTTGATACCAGGCTTATACATACACTTGATATAGCGAACAATCATCTTTGCAGCCTTTAGGTGGCTCTCGTAACACATTGATCACCCAATTTAATTTGCAAGTAGGAAATTTTTTGATGCAGAAAGAAACTATATAACTACAGAACGAGAGGGCTTAGCAATGGTGTACATGCTATAGAAATTTAGACATTACCTTTTGCTTCTGAAATATCTAAACCTTTTTTTTATATAGTATCCTCTCCTCTGGGAAATATTCAACTGGTATTGAATTTAAAGATAATAATTAATGAAATCGTTTAGATCATACTGATTTGCACGGTAATAGCTCGCCTCGTTCTCTAGCTTGGCAATCTTGTTAGATTTTTGCCTCACCTATTTGACTAATGACCCAACTGCATCTACAGTGGCTTCATTAAAGGCTAACCCCATTGAGGCTAGGGCTTATAGGCCATTGTATTTAGCATTAAATACAACAGCTTCAAAAGTTAACAAAATCTGTTTATCTTTATCAATTTGCCTTCTCTTGTGGGACTGCCTCACCATTTTCTTTATAAAATGTCAAATTGTCCAAGTCAGCCACATCCACAAGAGTGGGTGTAGGCATATTTCCACTAGTGATCAACCTGGGTGTACTAAACATTTCCAAACTTTGAGGAGTGTACACTTCCTCAATTGATCCTGCTCCAATAGCTGCTAGTATACTCTTCAATCTTTCTTGTTGCCTTTTATTGAGCCTCTCAGCTTTGGCATCTACCTTAGCTTTATTCCTCTCCTCATCAATTCTCATTTTCTCTACTTCCAATCTCCTTTCAATATCTTCCTGTTCTTGAGCTGCTATCTCATCAGCTAGTCTTGTATTCTCAGCCTCTTAGCAGCTTCAATCTCTTGTTGGAGCCTCTCTTCTTCAGCCTTTTCTTTAGCTTCCTATTCTATTTTTCTAGCAGCCTCCAGTTCTTCAGCCTGTCTGGCAGCTTCCTCCTCCCATTTCTTTTTCTTTTATTCCTTGATCCTCTGTAGCATTAGCTTTCTTTCATTCTCTTGTAACCTCCTTTGTTGCATAAGAGTAACAGACTAAACGGAGTGAGTAGTTTGTAGGGATGCTTAATGGAGAAAGAGAAGAGAAAGGGCAGTAGCTCGGAAGATAGGAAAACCGCTTGTTGTGGTCATCAGAGGCGAGTAGTCAAGTGGGAAGACACGGCCCCTGGTTCAACTCTTCTTTCCCGAATGGGATAAGGGGAAGGGGTCTGTGGTTGGGAGGGAAGGCAGGTGGTCTCATAATGGATGGAGAAATATGGATAGCTCCACCCTATCTTATCCAAAGCTAACTATATTTAGGGATGGGATTGGTTTTCGTTTGTTTTACGAGAGGTATCGTTTTTCACCAAGCCCCCAATTCGGGTCTATGGTCCTACAAAGCCTATAAAGGGAGGGCCAGGCAGGGAAATCTTTCACTTACATCCCATGCTTGCTTACCTGCCGCACTTTCCCAAACTGAATTGTCATATCAAGAAATAAAATCCTAGCTCCTTAGTTTTGTTTATGGATGAAAGGATATAGATTGCTAACCTAAGGAAGCCTGAACAAAGTGAAGGGTGGGTTTAACCAAAGTTCCTTTCACCCTAACAACAAAGTGAAGGTGTTCACCTTTCACGCAGGGTTGTGTTCCTTAAACAGAGTTCACGAGGGTACCAAAACAAAATGAGGAACTAAACTACCTAACCAAGAACAATCACCTCTATGAGGCTACACGTATTGAAAGCCTTTGAGGGAAAGAAATAGAAGGTTATCCCAACCTAGAAGACCTTGACCATCTCAAATTTGAGGGAAGAAAATAGGCTATAACGTAAGCCTGGCCATGACTTACTACTTTTCGGCCCACACTGGAAAGTCCAGGTCTAGGGAGGCCCTTAAATAAATGGCTAGGGAAAGTATTGAAAAAGCCTCTTACTTTACGAATCAATACCTTGCCATGACTTATGTAACAAATAGGGGCTATGCCCGCTATTTTTCACCTGTGTACACCAGGGTATTTAGAAACACACTCGACCAATGCCCCATACCACCCAATAGTAATTGAAAGGTCTCTTTCGAGTATTGACTCATATGCTTTCGGTAACTAGGAAGTTGCTCGACCAATGACTTCATTAAGTGGGCTAAAATAGTGGTGGGATAGACAAAGAAATAAGTATTATGCATTGACACGCTAACTCAACTTTACTTTCACGTATTGACTCATATCATTTCGTAGGGATAGCATAAAGCCAAAGAAAATAAGCCATAAATCCATAGATCATTGGCGAAGTGTTTCTTGTGGAAAGGCTTGGAGACAACCATGGCATGGTTTGACAAGGGGGAAAACATAGGTCCAGAAAAGCCGAAAATGCCCTGAGTCTTTACACGGTAACTTCGGAATAAGGAGAAAATAAAAGCCTTTTCATTAGCAAGTTCTGTGGTCTCTTTATAATATGATGCAAATTGATCACTTTGGTAACTAATAGGGCCAAGGAGATAATTCAAGTAGTGCCTCCATAACCTGATACCCCAAAATACATAACTCCATAGATCATTAGACAAAGTGTTCTACTACTGTGAGATCATCCCAAAAGGAACTGAAATAGGAAATCACGAATTCGAGGAACAGGAAATGAAACGGAGGAAAGGCTTTATGAAACAGGACTGAGAAGAATAGGAAATGAAACATTGAAACACGAAACAACACCAAGATTTCAAGATTACTAACCTTCCTTTAGCAATAATAAGTGGAAGTAGGTAGAATCAAGCAAGCCAAAGTAAAGAACAGAGACATGAAATGGTAATAAGCACTAAGGATACAACTGAATCAAGGTATAGAAAGGAGAGAGTCATCGGTATTTATTTGGTTGGGTTGTAGGTGTACCGCACTAACAGAGTCAATACGTTAATGAGTTAGCGGGCAAGATATGCCAGCCAGTTGGGATAGGTAGGTCTTTCTAAAAGGAAGAAAGATGAGAATATATGAAGAGAAGCCTAAAAAAGAAAAGAGAAATACTAGAGAGGGGAAAACACTGGCAAAGCAGAATACCTTCTCTCGCCTTTACCCTTTACACAGAAAGTTGGCAATGAAAAAATTCTCAATCTTTGAAACAGGCATGCATGCAAGTAGTAGATCTTTTGGCTCCTGACCGGGGATTTCTTCAGGGAAAAAGGAGTGGGGTTTACGGTATTATGGAGTGAATCAACAAACCTCATGGAGGGTTGTCTTTGGTGGAGTAGGACTATGAAGGGATCTTTACATGGAAATGGAATAATCATAATTAATGATCTCATAATCAAAACTCTAGTCTATGGTCAGTGACCGAGCTTGTATGAGAGTCTGCTCTACCCCCAATATTTCATGTCAATGAGCAAGCCAAGCAGCACCATATCTATCATTTATTGATAACATCTTCCATCTGCCACCTCCCTAACTTATTAGATGCCTTCCGCCGAATATTAGCACAGCCAGAGAGACTTCTACCAAAAAGCACCTCTATTCTCGCAGTTTATGTACCTGCTGACAACTTGACTAACCCTGCTCCTGCTACAATATTCAGATGAGATGAAACCAAGGATTGGGGTTCATCAATCCTTGATATTAAACATCGACTATGCTCCTTGGATCGTGGGCGAAGAACATAATGAAACTGCACAAGGAGTTAAGTGGTTATAAGGAACTTAAAGACATTCATTATAACTATTCCTGGACTGGACGAAGACCAAAAGAGAAATCGTTTCCTATACCCAGCAAGCAGTGGTGGGGAAATGTTAGGAAAGGAGGATAGACTATAGCTTCTATGGTGTTGTGTGGGGCTCTATTCTACCTCTAGTTACCGAAAACAGACTACTTTCTTTCTTTAAGGCTCAGCTCAGTCAATCGACCCACCGAGAAATGTATGTCGGTTGAGCCTTCTCCCGTTGTTCGAGTGCATAATTAATGAGTAAGTGGAGTGCCCCTACAAGAAAGAAACTTGGTTCTCCCTCAACCTATTAGTCGATCCCAAATAAGACCATTAACATGACCCTCATAATCTCATTAGTGGTAGCAATAGTCAACAGTAGCAAGAGTAGTAGCAAATGTAAGCTATACTGCACAAGGCGAAGACCACTCAGCTGGTGTAAAGATAAGAAAAGATAACTGCTCTTTCTTGGGCATACCTGTCTTTCCCCAACACACCACCATTCCCTGGTGTCCCTCTTCCCCACTTCATGAGGTAGGCACACCACCTTCCCAAGCATACCTTTCCTGGGCATACCTTTCCCGGGAATACCTTTCCTGGCACCCACCATTAGTTGTTCATGAGGCGGGTAACTCTTGGAGAGTGTGTTTCATAGTGCTTAGTGTGAGTCTTAGTGTTATTGTTAGTGTAGAGATTGAAGTCGTTTGGAGAGTGTGTTTCATATTCAAACTACCTTGAATTCGGGTTGGTGTCTCGGGTGTTCGGGGGTTATGTCCTTATCTTCTCAGAGGGTGTTCGAGTGTTCAGGTGTTAAGTTCACTCGGTGGGACAAGTTAAGGTGTGGGGGGTTTGAAGGACCCTCGCTATGCTTCTTATGCCATCAAACCAAAGAAACAAGTGAGCACTTGTTCATCCAATGCCCCCTGACCAACTAGCTTTGGGACAGAGGAACCCTCTACTTTCAACAAGCAGATAGGAATCAACAAAGCATCACAAGCACTCTGGAACAATGGAGGCAACAACCATACCCCTGTCCCACCCTCAACCAAGGAGGCTTTTCCCAATATTCCAACTATGGAATACCTGGAAGGAGTGAAATCACAGGATCTTTAGAAGCAAGGCTAGAGAGCCCAGCTTAATATCGCACACCATTAAGACAAACATCTGAGAAACAATCCTAGCAGTTGAGGAAAAAGGCTCTGAAGCCAATTGCCCTGATCATGAACATCAAATACTAGACTATTGGGGGAAGGATTACTCCACACAGTGGCAAAGGGGGATCAGCCAGATCACTCCTTCGCAGCAAAAGTCCAAAGCAATGAAGCCCGCCCACCCAACATCACATTAAGCTAAAATTTTATGGGGTATCAAAAGGGAATCTAGTGGCCACAGATATACGGGGGTCTTCAGAGACAACCAAGGAAGAATTCTCAGAGTTTTCACAGAATATAGAGGGATAGACACTAATAACTCGTTTGAATTGCAGGCTCTATAAAAAGTACTCCAGATAGCTGTTGAGCATCGCTACCTCAATCTCACAGTGGAAGGGGGTTCCAACCTCATCATCACTGTGCTCAACCACCTCCTCAATGAGACCCCAACCACCATAGTCATAAAAAACTGATGCCTTGCAGCTGCCTTAGAGTCAACGGGCTCTCTTCTACCTCAACTACAAACAGTCCACCCCTCCCACATCCACAGGAAAGCAAACAAGCTCGCTGACAGACTGGCAAACGAGGGGGTGCACTTGGTACAGGGAGACCTAGATCTGGATTGGGATAGTACTCCAAATAATGAGCTCAAACAAAATTGCCTTCAAATAAGCATAGAAGACCTCAATCACCCGGATGGGGTGCCAGGGATGAAAAAGAAATCCCCCGTACCACCATCCACCTGCAACAATCACACACTACAGGCAGCAGACGACGACACGGGGGTGGTACCGTGTGAAGAGGCAGATAACCCTTCAGCTCTGTATGGGACTCCAGCTCGCCTGTCGGGACGCAATGAAGGAAACAGACGGACGGTGGCTCACCAGGACATACCCGTGCTTAGTAATGAAGAGGAGAGGACGCATCGAAATGACAGACCTTCCTCTGATGATGATATATTTGAAGTGAATGGACGACCTACCCTGCATTCTGATGAGAATTCCTGCTCATAAAATGACCCAAGGGATGGTCTCCAGACTACTATGCAGACAGAGGATGGAGAAGCAGAGATGAGCAAGGAGAGGTTCATAATGGAATACAAATTGACTATGCTAGCTAGTATATGAGTCACCCCCAAGCCCAAAACACCATGACAATAAGGAAGTGGCAGCAGAGAAAAAGCCACCAGCCAGCAGACAACAGCCAGCGCGTAGAGGCAAACCACCTGCTAAAACTCAATAGCGGCAGAACCGTCCGTCATGGTCCAGCCAAGAAAGGGAAGAAGCCAACAGAGGCTCACTATATAGCATAGCAAGGGGCTTCTCAAATCGACACAAGCCAGCCACCCTTTGGTGGATTTGGGAAACAGAGAATGAAGCCAGAGAGAAACGGAGGAATACCAGGTTGCAATGCAGCCGCATGACCTACTTCTCCCACACCCTAGATGTATACTGGCATAACAAGGAAAAATGGCAAGGTTAGTAAGGCCACTCTATTGCTAAACTATTTACCCACCCACCCCAATCCCCAAATTTATTGTTTGTCCGCACCAGGCAAGGAATGAAGTAGCTTGTCCGCATCGGGCAAGGGTTCTGGATGAGCGTTATAATTTCAATGCTAGTGTTCTGCAGGACATCTGCCAGGAACTAAGGAAGCTCAATGAAAATGAGAAGTTTCTCCTACAAACAATTCAGGGCTCAGAGTGCAACTCGGAGGAGGAGGCTGAGCAAGAGGAGACCGAACCAGCAACTGCTCGGGAAGAGGCCGACATGACACAAGGAGCTAACCCTTCTCATTCCATACTACTGAATGACACTGATGCTTAAGCAACCAAAGGCTCGGGCTCTTCCTATCTTAGCTTATTTGCTTTACAGTTCATGGTTTTTTGTAGAGTCGGATGTAATGGCCACTGGCCTAAATACTCAGTCTGTAAGGATCCCTATGGACCAATCTCCTGTTGAAAGCCATGGGCCAGACATCTTATTTTGCATTATGCTTTAGAGAAGCCAAGGCCATAGGCTGGCTGCTGGACAGATAGGAACTCTTTTTTTTTTTGTGTCAAATATTCACCACTTTGAATCTGAAAATAATGCAATTGGCTTTGCAGATTGAGGATCTGGTTCTGATTCTTAGCCTTGTACACAGTTTTGAATTTTTCCCATGCATCTTTGGCTATAGAAGAATCACGAATATTAGGTTGGACCTCATCTCAAACACCAAACATAATGATTAATTCAGCTTTCTTATCAGCTTTGTCAAATTTCCCCTGTGCATCGATATTAGTGGCATGCCTGGTAAATGTCCTGTCAACAACGTTCCATAGCTCTTCAAACTCAAGATGCGTTTTTGAATTTTGTCTTCCAAGCAGAATAGTTGAGTCCTCTGATAAGTTGGGAGTCTGGAAGCAATATGAAAGGGGTTGTAACAACCATTTGTGTTGGAGAGAAATTGTTGCTCCCTTGATAAACAGAATGCTCTGCTGCAGAAAATAACGAACTAATTCCTTTCTAATAAGAACACTCTGCTTCAAATAATAACACAATGCTTCCTTTATAATAATAACATTCTGCTTTAGGTAATAATACACTGCTTCCCACACCTTCCTCGTTTGATGAGGACAATCACACCTTAACAGGTATAAGATATGATGCCACACGTTCTTAGAATCAATTTGTTGTGTCTGCAAAGAGAGTAGACAAGACAAAGGCCATGTTGTGAAGTGCTTTGGAGCTCCTTGTGTGTCAATCAAGACTCTTAGGTATTCATGGTGAATCTGATACCAACTGAAGGCAAGAAAGGTATGAAGTTTATTGTCATCATTGCATAAAGGAGATGTAATCTATTTGTATTTGTAACAAGACTCCTCTAACTGAATGGAGTCTATTAGACTATGACCATATGATGTATGATGTAATGGAGTCGATTGGGCATTACCCATTGGGCATTATAACGATCACAATGAATTTCTTAACATAACTGGAAAGAATTGTCAAAAGCTAAGAACAAAATAAAGAAAGGGAAGAGAAAGGCTTTCCCCTACCCCGCTTGGCTGGATGCTCTCAATACCCCTCCATTTAAGACGACCTATGGTACTGAAGGAAGGAAGTCAGAGCAAGACCCATCTATATCCCATCTAACGCACGTAAGGTCAGCACCACTGCTAGCTTTGGACATGATGTAACATAACCTATTGCCTTCCCGACCCAGTGAAGCATCGGGATTACCACTGACTGACGGATGGGTTCTCTGTTGGCCTTCCCGGTAGGACACTGATCGGTTGGTGGTAGGGGACTGAACAAACTAATAGGTGTAACTTGGTCGGGTACATCTATTTTCTGTAGCTCCTTCTTTGAAGCGTACCATAGCTATAGCAAAGCCGATTGATTGAGTTTATCTAGTGGCAGTTTTAGTCCCATTTGTTTCTTCATATCCAGTTTGATAGCCAACACCAGAGGCAGAGGTGGAAGCAAAGGTGGCATGGATGGTTACAGTAGTAGCCTCATTAGTAGTGGAGCTAATTCCATAAAAAGAAAAGCTCGTTTACCCATAAATGATTGACCCAGTTAAAGCTGCATATGATTCGGTGTATGAGCCAGATCAAGTACCAAGACCTATTGATTCATATCCAATCGTAGCGCTAGTTACGGATCCAATGGAGATCCTGTTCCGAAAGACGAGATTGATGCAAAGATAGCGACATTGATACCAGCAGTAATGGAAGTAGCACGTGTAGTTTCAGAACCAATTTCAGTAGCAAAAGCATACGAGTAAAAAGAAAAGCAAGCACTACTAGCTTATATTGAACCAGTTTATGACATTGATGACCAAGTAAGTTTTCATTTATGAGCCGGTGAAAAGCACAAGCATCACTTTGCCTACCAGCATTGCTTCCTCTAGGCCGAGAACCATATTTAGAGACAGAGAAAATTCGATAGCTTGTCCTATATCCTGTTCCAGCCGCCCACCCTACAGATCTGGTTCCATCATATCAAGATCGAGAAGTAGACCTACCTAATTGACCCAAGTGCACTTGTTGAACCAATTGATTGAGTTTACTCAATAGTTGGAATTGCATCTGTTGATCTATAAGCATCTGAGTAAGCAAAAAAGTCAGCATATAAGCCAGGAGCAAGAGCGTATCCAGTTCAAATTTGAGTAGTAGATATGGGTCTCTAGGGTGAAAGTAATTCATAACCCATTGGCCTATTAGCAAAGGTCTCACTTCCAGCATAGGAAATGTAAGGGGAGGTAGTAAAGGCACTTATTGTTTCGCTTGTGAAGCCTTTTCATCTTCTACCTGTCATTTAGTAAAATATAGGTACGCTCATTTCATTACGTGACGTGTTTCGACCTGTACATAATAGATTAACGTGCCCACTCATCACTAGACATTCTTTAGATCTTTATGCCCCGTGCCCTTTGATTTGCATACTCTAAGGCGTTCTCTAGGGCATTATAGAAGTTTGATTCGCAGTAGTGTAAGTTGCACTGGTTTAGTTTGTTTAAGCAACACCTATTGATCGAGTGAAAGCATTCGAGCTAGCATTTGACCCAAACACCCCTTCCAGAACCAGTAAATGATCCATAAACATCTAAGCTAGTTAGAGAGCCAGAGAATTGGCAACAGGACCAGTGAAGTTTGACTAATCGATTCATCAGTTGCGGTTGACCTGGTTCCAGCACCAATTCCAATAGCATCATTAGCAGTAGAGAAAGCATCTAAGCCATCAGTAACAGATGAAGTGCAAAAATTATGTATATAGTTATGGGCAATAGAGTGCTTGACCTTTGTACGGATCCAGCCCCCCATAGCTCATTGTTCTTATTAACCCAGCGACAAATCGAATTGAAGATTGAGATAAGGTGGTTATTCGAAACGATGGACGACAGGTGCTTGCTAGAATGCATCAGAGTCTAGTAATTTGCATGCAAACCACCCCTCCTGGTTAAGAGAGCAACGTAAACGAACAGGTGTTTCCCGAATAAGACCTCCTTATTTTAGGTATCTGGAAGCCCAAGTGTTAGAGAGATACCGGATCAATCTATTAAGTTAGTTCCTGTAGCGAATGATGTTATTCGTACTGAACTTGATGATTTATGATAGGGATAATGACGTAATGATGGACTGACCAATATGGTGACTATTTAGCGATAGTTTGGGTCTAGCCGGGAGCCATGCTTTATTGTGGAGGTACGTTCGGTGGATCAAATACTCTTTTTCATGGGTTGAGTTTCATGAGTATAGCTTAATATTGAGATCCAAAGCCTATTGTTATGGTTTCAGATCTGATTCCAAGGTAAGCAAGAGATACAGGGCAAGAGAAATCATTGTGTTTGTTGTTCAATATTGATAGGCCCGATTCAAATCGATATGCGCAATCAATAAGTCTCAGGTTCAATCAATAGGTAAGGGTCCAATAATATAAACAACCTTGATCAATCAAACTGCTCTGTTGCTACCGGCTAGCTACCATTGCTCGCTAGGCATCAGTGGATCTAGAATTGACACTTATAGACCAGGAAGATGCAGGCTACTTGGACAAACAAAAACCCTCTAAGCCTAGAGGAACAACTAGCTACTCTCTATCCCAAAACCATGTACAAACACATGGAATCACCATTTAGCCAATTAAGAGGAGGAGATACGCGTATTTCTCTATAGAGACGAGATAGAATTGCTATTATATACGAGATATAATTATTGCTATTATTTAGGGGCTGAACTAATGATCTATTTCTATCTTAGAGCAGTAAAATCGTCATATACAACAACACATCCAAGATTTAGGGGTTAAAGTTCTACAAGATGAGACGTGTATTTCTCTGCATGAGTAACTTCATTGCCGACGACCATATAACTAACTCAGGCTTCCTTAATTCTAGTAGGAATTTGCCCGACTATTTCCGTAAACCCTCCATCTCCTTATAAAGAAACCTTATCGTCAACCCGAGTCCTGTTCAAATAGCCTATAACGTGAATGGGCACCCAACATGCATAGTGCCTTAATATAGGAATCTTATTAAGTCAGTGCTCAAAAAACCATAGCTGGTCTTTTCACCAGCTATTTTCCTATGAACCCTTTACTTAGGAGCATCCGCTAGTTTACACCATACTTGACAGTTTAACCCTAGCGTGTTTATGGAGGAAGGAGTGCTTATTCCTTCCTTGTTTAGAAGCTCTTTAGCTTCCCTTACAACCCATCCTAACCATTCTTATAAGCTCCTTACCTTACGCGACTCTTATAATCTAATGAAAAATCAATAACTTCGTCAAATCGAATTTGTCAATAAAGAAAAGTGCTTCCTTTATTAACAAACTTCAACTTTGTTTCTTATTGGTTGGAGGGATAGAGGGATGTGTGAGTAGCCCATAGGGTGGGTGCTTTCCCTTTAAGCAGAGATCGTTGAACTAACTACCGTATTGGATTCATTACAACAACCAGAAATAACTTCAACTTATATCATTTCACAACTGCCAGATTAGTTATTACGGTTCATCAGAGCAGCCTCATTGGGTTGGATGGATGGGCTTAAGACCTAGGATATGCTATCACACTTGCTTTACAAATTCCTTTGTTGTTATGGCACTCTGACTATACACCTTCAGGGCTAGCTAGCCTTTTTAGCCCTACTTGAACACTTGAGGAATTAATGGCTATAAACCCCTTCCCTTAGAAGCACCGAATGGATGGTGGGTTATTAGCAGAGGTACTATTAGCATGATGCTCCTGCGGTAGCCTATAGGGTTTCACTTTAGCTGCGTCAAACTGCCCCGGATAGAGTATAAATAGCCAAAACTTCAATCAGGGACATGGCTGGATGGATAGCTTGGGTAGATGGATGGTATTATGGGACATCAGAGAGCCTCCTTGGGATGGGATTATGGGATGGATGGGGGGATAGGCTTCAGACTGCTCTAGATATGACCAAATAGACAAAGCCAACTAGCTTAACAACGAGATAGGTCATTTTCAAAATTGAACCTACTCGGACCGCTTTGCCATCATTCTAGGATTGTCAGTCAACGAACGTCGAACCGAAAACTTCCAAGATCTAAAAGGTCTCTAAAGCCCGCCCAAACTATATATAGATATAAAAAGTGTTATGGAGAATTGACATATATAAATACATATATAAAGATCCGCCCGCGCAGTATCAACTGGTGAGGCTTCATGATAAGGAAGAAGATCCCTAAATCCATAAAATGGCCTGGCACAAAGGTCAAGAAGGTTATTAAAGAATATTAGTGCCCATTGCATATTCCTCTACTATAAAAGAATGTCAAATGAATTAATTAATTTTGAGCAAGCAAAAGCTCAATAATAATACAATGAATTTACAAAAATAGACACATCAAGTTTCTATGTAGAATATGGAAACAATCAGTTTCAGCTAAGAAACTGCCTAAAAGAATAAAGATAACAGAATAGATGAGTATTAAATACTAAGTAGGAATAGGATACTAAATAGGAATATTCTAATACCCTCCCTTAATACTCAATCTATTTACAACACCAATAGATCCTCTGAATTTTACAAATTTATCAGGACCAAGAGGCTTGGTGAAGATGTCGGCAGGCTGCTCTGTTGTGGGAACATATTGCAACTGAACTGAGCCGTCTTCAACAAGCTGTCGAATGTAGTGGCAGTGAGTTTCCACATGCTTTGTTCTTTCATGAAAGACTGGATTTTTGGCAAGTTTGAGCACTCCCTGATTATCACAAAACAAAGACGTAGGCCCTGTCTGGGAGACATGCATATCTGCAAGCATACGTCGAAGCCAAACTGCCTCACAGGATGCCTTAACTGCTCCCCGATACTCTGCTTCTGTTGAGGAGAGAGCCACTGCCTGTTGCTTCTTACTAGTCCAAGTAACAGCACCTGATCCTAGACTAAACACATACCCAGCTGTAGATTTACGGTCATCAACCGAACCGGCCCAGTCAGAATCAGTGTAACCACTGAGTATAGGATTGGAACTGCGAGTATATAGGAGGCCATAATCAGATGTACCACGCACATATCGTAGCACACGCTTTTCTGCTATCCAATGATCAACTTTAGGTGCTGACATAAAGCGGGAGATATAGCTTACTGCAAAACTGATGTCAGGTCTGGTGGCAGTAAGATAGATGAGACTGCCCACTAGTTGCCTGAATAAAGTTTCATCCACAGGAGGAGAGGATGACTGAGATGATAGTTTGAGCCCTGATTCCATAGGAGTCGTGGCCAGTTTGCAATCCTGCATTCTGAATCTGTCCACAAGATTTTTGGCATACTTGGACTGAGAGAGAAAGATATGATTTTCAGTCTGCCAAACTTCAACCCCCAGACAGTAATGAAGAAGTCCCAAGTCTGTCATCTCAAAAGTTCTGCATAAATCTTGTTTGATCCCATGGATCAAATGTGCAGAGCTGCCAGTAATGATAAGACCATCCACATATACAACCAGTATGCTTGATATACAGGTTTGCATCAGATGGACTCCGCTGAAAACCCTGATCTGTCAGATACTGATCAATTTTCATGTACCAAGCCCGAGGAGCTTGCTTCAATCCATAGATTGCTTTAGCTAATCGACACACTTTCTGTTCTTGACCAGCAACCTTGAATCCTGGAGGCTGCGTCATGTAGACTTCTTCTTGGAGATCACCATTTAGGAAAGCACTCTTTACATCCATCTGATGAACTTTCCAATTGAACTGCGCTGCGAGAGCAAGGACAAGCCTTATGGTACTCATCTTGGCTGTAGGAGCAAAAGTCTCTTCATAGTCGATGCCTTCCTTCTGTGAGAACCCTCGAGCCACAAGACGAGCTTTATACTTGTCTAGGGTGCCATCAGCTTTGTATTTCACTTTATACACCCATTTGCAGCTTATGGGTTTTTTTTCTGCAGGAAGATCAGAAAGTGTCCATGTGTGATTCTTCTGAAGACTCTGAAATTCGACTTCCATAGCCTGTTCCCACTCAGATGTACCCTTAGCCTCTGAATACGTTTGAGGCTCAAAAATACTGTGAAGGTTAGCCATAAGAGCAAAATTGACTGTAGACTGTTGTTTGTTCTTATGTCTAGAAGTTCTACCTTCAAGAAGCTCATCATCCCGGAGATCACCAATGGTTTTAGCCCACCATTTGGGCCGAAGAGTAGAGGAACCAATATCAGGAGGAGATGAAGAAGACTCAAGATCAATAGGAGCAGCAAGAGGAGGGTTATTTTCTGGAGGAAGCTCAGATAGAGTGTTATCAAATACTGATGCTACATCATCCCTCCCATCAGGTGGACCGACCGGAAGAAGAACACTGTGAGGCTGATCCTCAGAACACTGCTTAGAAGAAGAAGACTGAAAAAATCCTCTGTCTTCATCAAATACTACATCCCGACTGAAGCTAAGACGACCGGTGGCTATATCTATCAGCCTATAGGCCTTGTGATGATCACTGTAACCTGTCATCATGAGTTTCTGGCTTTTGGAATCCAACTTAGAGCGCTTAGCAGGTGGAATCCAAACATATGCAACTGAGCCAAATACTTTGAGGTGACTGATCTTAGGCTTACGGCCAGACCAAACCTCTTCAGGAGTCTTCCCTTTAACAACCTGAGTAGGTGATCGGTTAAGAAGATAAACAACAGTAAATACTGCTTCAGCCCAGAATTTGTTTGGAACACTCCTGTGTTGTAACATGGAACGAGCCATTTCAACAACCGTGCGGTTGCGACGCTCGACAACACTGTTCTGCTGAGGAGTGTAAGGTGTGGTTAATTGATGTTTGATGCCATGAATATCACAGAAGTTGGCAAAAGCTGAGGACTCCCCCCCATTGTCGGTCCTAAGGGTCATGATGTTACAACCAGATTCTTTTTCAACTAAGGTTTTAAACTTTTGAAAGGTACTAAGAGCATCAGATTTATTTTTTAGAAAATACACCCACATCTTTCTACTGAAATCATCTACAATAAGTAAAAAATATTTGCAAGCAGTGATAGAAGCTGTATTCATAGGACCACAAATATCAGCATGAAGTAACTGGAGTACCTTAGATGCGCGCCAAGATTCTCCATCTTTGAATGAAGACCAATGTTGCTTTCCCGCTTGACAGGCGCTGCATACCCCCAACTGCTGAGTCTGAATATCAGGTAATCCTGACACAAGTCCCTCCCGAGAGAGCTGAGAGAGATACTGCATATTTAGATGCCCATATCGCTGATGCCATAGAGTGCTGATGGGAGAGACACGTGCTGCTAGAGCCACTTCTGGAGAGTCACCGGTGTCAAGTAGCCTGTATAGACCATGGTCCTCTAGGCCAACAACAACTGTTAGACTAGTCTCCCTGTCAATAATGGAGCACTTGTGTGCACTGAACACAACATCAAGCTGAGGAGAATTCCTCATAATCTGGCTGACAGATAGCAGATTAATTTCCATACCAGGAACATAGTATACATTCAGAAATATGAGTGTGCGCCCACCAGACTGAATTTGAACTGTACCTCTGCCAGCTACTGTGTACTTTTCACCTCCGCCAAATACCACGGAATCACTGAAAGGTGAGAAGTCAATAAACCAGTCACGCTTGTGAGAGAAATGGCGTGATGCACCAGAATCAATGTACCATGCAAAGGAAGGAACATGATCTGAAGACCTTTTAGCCATAAAGGCGTAAAAGGCAGAGTCTGTCTGCTCGGAATGTTCTGCAACATTTGTTGTCTGATGTGGCCCTCCCTGTTTCTTCTGTTCAGAAGCAATCCTCTGTCGGCAATCTTTCTTCATGTGACCGAACCTGTGACAGTAATTACACTGCACACTTTTCTTCCTAGCAGGATCAAAAGGCTGAGAAGAGCCTTTCTGCTGAAAGGATTGAGAGGACTGATATTTTGCAGCAAATGCATTTTCCGAGGATACTGATGAAGCACCACTACCAAACTGCTGTTTCCACCGATCCTGCTGCAGAAGTTTGGTACATAACTCTGGAAACTTCAGATCAACATTTGTGGTGGTAATGTTGAGTGTTTCTATGAAGTGTTCATAAGATTTCGGTAGACTTTTCAAAGTAATGACTACCATATCTTCTTCCTCCATGGTCCGACCAATGGCTTCGAGCTGATCTCGAATGTCTTTAATTTTGTTGAGATGTTCCTGTAAAGACATATGTTCGTCCATCATGATGGAGAACAACTGATTTTTGAGAAAAAAGGCTCTGCTTTTGTCAGATGTCTCATGCAGTTCTTTCAACTGTTGCCAGATTTCGATAGCTGTCTTGCCAGAAGGAATCTGTGGTAACTGATCATCAGCGACAGAGAGCTTGAGAAGCATAACAACCTCTCGATTTCGATCATCAAATTTATCTTGATCGGTACCAGCTGTACCGGGACGAAGCTCTTTGCCCAAAATGAGCTGATCAAGATGCCTGTATTCAAAAATGGTCAACATTCTTTGTTTCCAAATGTTATAGTTGCTGCCATTAAAGCGTTGATTTCCTTCTAACATCAGATTGGTGAGCGTGGCCATTTTCCAAAAGACAATACAGAAGTCCAGCAAAAATATATCTCCACAGTCTAGAAAAGGTAGCAATAGAGCAGGTTCCACTGCACAAAAATTAACTCAGTTCTTTGCTAGATAACAGTTTAGACAGTCCTGAATTTTTCAAAAAAAAAAAAAAAAAAAAACTGTCTCAGGCTGAATTTTTCACACTCTGTTCTAGAAAAGAATATGTGCCAGTGTCAATCAACACCATGCCTCAGATCTGTATCAGTCCACAGATATGTCGGCTTCAGCTGTTATAAGTCGGCTCCTTCACAAGTGTGACGTTGACATTTCTCAACACATACATATAAAGCTTGGACATTCGTATGAGGATTTATATAGCATTGAGGATCAAAATATCCGACGAAGAAGAATTAATAATTCAGATCTGCGGAGGGGATCTATTTTCGGATCCTTTGAAAGTTCTGTCGAGATTTTCCATGACAAGAGGTTGCATGCATCCGCATAAAATTAAAGCTGAAAATACGTAGACTGAAAATACGTGAGCCGTCGTTTTGATAAACCGAGAATGCCGTCAAAGTTTCACGTCTCGGCCTTTCGATTTAGCTTTCTATTCCTTCCTGTTCCGCTTTCGTGCAGACTTCTTTGCATACGATTAACCAATAGAAAAGACGAGGACCACGATGAGACCGGTGTCTGGAGCACGTCACTGAGAGGAAAACAGCCCCCCAACCCAGCGACACAAGGCTTCAAACGACAAATAGACTGCTGCCCATAACACCACGATCCAGCTCCTGGGGTTTCTGATCGTGCAATTGATTCCGGAAAGCCGTCGGAATTGACGTGTATTACGAGAATGATGCAATAAACAAGATCATCAAAGAGCTTTGTCAACAAACTTATCGCGGGCAAGATAATATAGGTATTCGTTCAGATACGGAAGGTGCGAGCACCCGATCTTATAGTTACCGGGTTGTGATGCAAACTGGCCAGCCAGAAAACGAATCCCGCGCCCACGAAACGGTCACCGCCACAAAGTTAATTCCTCAGAAAAAATAATAATGCAGGAAAAGAATCCATTTCTGTATCGAGATAGACGACTGTAAGCTTTTATCACAGTGAGCAAAGCCGAGGCTAAGACTCAGTGAAGGCTACCTGGCTTACAGAGGGCTCGACCTTAGAAAGGAATGAAAGAAAGAACTCAAGAGATTAGGATGCAGAGAGAATAACTGTTCAAGAAATCTCTTAACCAGGCTCCGATACCATAAAAGAATGTCGAATGAATTAATTAATTTTGAGCAAGCAGAAGCTCAATAATAATACAATGAATTTACAATAATAGAAACATCAAGTTTCTATGTAGAATATGGAAACAATCAGTTTCAGCTAAGAAACTGCCTAAAAGAATAAAGATAACAGAATAGATGAGTATTAAATACTAAGTAGGAATAGGATACTAAATAGGAATATTCTAATATACTAAAGGTTCGGTGAGAAAGTGAGGTGGGGTGCAAAAGACTCAAATCCAAAGTTTCAGGTAGGTCTCAAGAAAAGCATCTCCATATACCCTCCTCCGTCCGATCAAGCAATAAGTGCCTATCCTAACTGTCTAGCTTCAAGCAATAAGAATCTTTGCTTGCTACTTTTTTCCCATCTCTCCACTAAAATCAATAGGTATACGATCCCCAAGATTAGTTAATTCGAAGCGGCTTCGCACCTTTATAAAGTCAAACTAGGTTTCATAGGGTTTTTTAGGGCTCTATCTATACCATCGGGAATGGTTCCACTAGCGGAACACGTTCTAGCCACAGTATTACGATAGGCACTATAGATCTCATGAGGCATCGTAGTAGTTGTCAGGTCAACCATTTCTAATGTGGTTTTTGGCACTATAGATAGATCGGTTAGGCATCTATCTTCCTTCTCGCCATTATTGGTATCTCTACAGCCCATTATGACTCATTTCTCCTAGATGAAGGGCCAATGCTCAGTCAGGCCAACCCATCCATCCGGCGTAACAAATTGATACAGAGAAGGATTCATGCGCAACGACTTATGAATGCCAGCTAATAGGATCCATTGTGGGTCCTACTATTATTCCGCGAGGATAACCCCTCGCCTAGCTATATAATAATAATCCTATACAAATGGTTCGCCTTGTTCCAATTCGTAAGGGTGAGCGAGCCCTATATCTAATGAAAGCCAACCCACTGACTGAGATTGAAAACACTCTTTTTTTATGTCTTGCTCCCTCAAGTCATCCATTAGTTGGAATCTTGACCTGGGGATGGTAGAAGAACTGAGAGTCGGCATAGTTGGTGTTATCGATGCACTCTTGGATCAGTAAGTGCACGAACCCAGTGAACAACAGTAGGTAGTTGGATTCCCCGGCTCAGAGTTGGTCTTTGGTGGAATGGATGGATAGCTCCATAGCGCAGGCAACGTGTCTAAACTAAAGGGCGGGTAAAGGCGGATCGTTTTGGTGTTGTGACTCGATGCTGTACTGTTTCGTGGTCATCGTGACAGCTTGTTCGAGCTACATTTTGTTTGACGGAGTGGTGCTCCATCTGGATCATTTGGTCCATTCAGTTGATTAGTGGTAGTTTCTTGATTGTCCTTTCCACCCTCTCATCCATGGCTCAAGTTTCAGCCTACCTAAACTGAAACTCGTCAGCTCTCGTAGTGTGCCCTCTTGCTTGGGCCCTAAACGAATTAGTTATTCAGTTTTGAACCCGCATCCCAGAGACCTAATGAATGTACCTAGGAACAATAGAAGCCATGATAATGAGTTACCTTATCTTGAAACTTACCAATGAATGAGACGGGATAGAAGCTTAGGCATCATCTACTTACATGGTTAGGTAGGTTAATATATAAAAGAACAAAACCTACCAGTTACCTAACCTACCTAAGCATAAAGGAGAATTTTTGCCTAACCCAAGCATCAGATGGTAAGGGTAACCTTACCTAAGGGACGAGAATGGTGACCTTACCTAAGCATCATAATAGGGCTTAAGATTTTCCGCTATTTCTGTAGCTCCGTGTAACAAAATGAGATAGTAAAGCACGACTAAAGACGGTTGCTACTATTCATTCTAGCTCTAGTTTACTAGAAGTAAACCAATTCCACCTCGCTATCACTCGAAAGGATATGACCTACCTTCCTTCCTTGGCATATTAGGTATAATGCCCCATAGGCATATTAAGCATATTAAGCATATTAGGCATATTAGGAATTAGGCATTAGGCATATTAGGCATTAGGCATTAGGCATTAGGCATTAGGCATTAGGCATTAGGCAGCAAGTTCTATTAGGCATCATGCTACAAAGAATATAAGAAGAAACACCTTTGTAGGCTTACCTTTCTACCTTATTCCAACCATCTTTCCTTCTCCCAGCCAGCCCTTTCTACCTTATCCAAACTATCAACTACTCGGTTCTTTACACATGCTGGCAATTTAATGTCCAACTTGTATTTCCTATGCAAGATTTACGTGGTTATTGGTCCATATCTTTGCCAATTTATACATGGTCATATGCTTTTTTTTTGCATTGTGCTGTACCCCTTTTTTCAAGCCATACTTCATATTATTTATGCCCATGCATAAACCACACATCTTTCATTTGGAAGAAGAGGACCGGGTTCCTTTTCTTAAATACAAAGGTCAATTATAGAGCTATTATAATACACATAATTCATTTTGATTGGCCATGCATTTGTTTATTGGCTCTATTATATTTATATATCGACTTTTGTATTTACATGCCATGGAAATCAATATCTTGCAGCTCAGATGTTATGACCCTTATGCATAATTATCACTTGCATGTTGTCCATTATTTGAAAAAATGCCCATACCCCTCTCCCTTTGGTTGAGCCAACTTAATGTCTCCTCCACTGCATACAAAATTGAATCTCCCCTACCTACCGGCTTGTATCCCTTACCTTTTCCATCCTGTACCAGCTATGAATCCTGAATTAATGCATTGGGTAGATGCTTTGTCTTGCGTCAACGTAATTCATTTAATGGATAATTGCTTTAGTAGAATAGCAGGCTAATTGAATGTTATATCTGCATTTTTCTTTGGTTTTATATGAGCTTTTGGAGCTGTGGTTCATCCAGCCCCAGAAGAGGGCAAGTCAACTAGGCTAGGGATATATGGAGGGGTGAAAAGTGGAAAAAGATTCTATTTTCAGTTCATTTTTACACAGATTCTGATGAGAAATTTCTATTTGGGGGACCCTAATGTATCACCACCATTATTGCCTTTCCCGCATAATTGCAACTGCATCCAAGTACCTCTGAACTTCACCTAGTTGCCCTGCCTACTAATGATGGATGGATGCCTGATCCCAATCTCCCCTTTACTGGTACTACTGGATGGTAAATCCTTAATCTTGAGCCTGTTGTGCCTAGAGTTTCTAGGGTTGTCTCTTCCGACTCAAATTATTCAGCTTCACCCCACCTTACTAAAGATGTTTAAGCTCCCATTCATGAGCCTATTGATGCTGATAAAGGGAAAAGATGATGGGCATGCAAGTACAATCTATACCTCCTTATGGTTCTTTACCGGATCCTATTGTATCTCATGTTGTTGTACACACTACTGATGTCCCTGCTACTCCTGATCTTACTGCTAGCGCACCTTGTAACAGCGAGGTTTCCCTTGCTACCCCCTATTTAGATCAGGTACGAGGATGGTGATCTCATTCGAAGATATGCACCCAGAAGCCTTCACCCCTATGTAGCCTACTTCTAGTACCTTGCGCCCATCCTCATAAATACTTCTTTTCTTGCCACTATTAAGCATTATGGTATAGAAGGTAAATGCCATACTCATTTATATAACTCTATATACTATACTATACTCCCCTCTTATCAATGTCTATCTCTTCCACTCGTGGCCTAGACTTGCCCTTCTCTATCGATCAATGCCCATATTTACCCATATAGAGTGCGTTATCGATCCTGCTCTCCCCCCGGGTCTACTTACTTTATATATGTGGGGGATATATACCAAAGTATGCCCTCCCCCTGCACCACTCTTGGAGGGTGGGGCAGTGTGCTTGAATAAATGAAAATGATGGCTCAGTCAGGATTTATATTCAGCACTTCACAATATTTTTCCTTTTATCGAGGTGCGAACTTTTTTGGGAAAGCTAGTTAAGGACATATCTTGTCTAAGACCCTACCTCCCCCTACCAGTGGGGTGAGAATGGGGAGGGGTATGTAAGCCTAGGGTATCGATCATAGGTCGGGTATCGTAAGTAATAGTCCCCCTCTCGGTAGTACAAACCAGAGAGGCAGGAGATCTATATGGGGGCATTCATTTGTCTTTCTCCACCAGAGGGGGGAAATATAGCAAAATGGGGGCATTCATTTGTCTTTCCCAAGCAGAGAGGGAAGGTAGCTTGAGGGAATAAAGAAAGAGCTTTCTATCTCCAGTAAGGGGATGAATGAAAATAAGTGCCTCATAAAGAATTAGGATCAGTAGTGAGACTGGTAGGAGTCTGATCATACATGAAGAGCATCAGTGGCGAGGGAGTATCCCCGAAACGGTAACCCATCGATGACTTGAAATGATAGGGGGAATACTATAAGTAGGATAATGCATCAGTTCAGTATCCCCGATGTATCAGTGGGATAATGTATGTAGGAGCAGTAGCTGTTATGATTAGAAGCCGAATCCCCGAGTGTAATAGAAGCGGAATCCCCGAGGTTATGAAGGTTTAGTGCATTGCCAGGCTTTCGCTAGTGCAAAGTGATTTCCCTTCAAATCTGTAGAAGCGCTTTCAAGGGTCGTGGGTTTTATGGATTTCAATCTGTCATGCCTCCCTCTAAGGGGTAGTAGGAGTAGGAGAAGCAAGAGGGAGGAGAATAGACCCAGCAGCAGAACCAGCACAAGTAGGTCCAACATTCCCATCATTTGAACTGGCAGCATTATTCCCATCATCAGTCGAACCATCATAATCCTCGGCATCATTCGAAAAGGGTCATGATTGGGCACGGTATTTCCATCATCATTCGAAACGGTTATATGGAAAGGACTTCTTGGTTATTGGAGCCAATGATTTGAACACGACCATCATAGGATACGGTCGATTGAAACTCCCATAAGTAGTATTGGAAGGTGGGTCTCATTTGACTCTGGAGCATATTGGCTTCCTCCATCAGTATTAGAAGGATATAGAGAAAGGGAAAAAGAGGTAGAATAATTCCCATCGGCAGCTGAACAAAGTGATTCAAAAAGGGTCATTTAGAAAGAAAGGGACATTAGGGCTTCCATCATCCATCATTCAAAAAGGGTTATAAGGACAGGCTTCCCAGCAACATTTGAAAAGTGTAATTAGTCAGACACGGGCATTCCTATCAGTCGAACCGGATTAGATCATTCCCAGCATTCCCATCAACATTCGAACTGGCATCATCTCGACATCATTCTCGACAGCATTAGAACCAGTAGAAATCTCAACAGCACAACTAGAATCACAACCAACATAAAGGAAGAGGTAGGATAAGAGCCCAGCAGTAGTCCTAGCAGGAGAACCAGCAGCAAAGGAGGATGGAGGAGAAGAAGTAGTTTCAACATTCCCATCATTCAAACAGGCATTATTCACAACATAAGTTGAACACGGGGTCAGTTGTACACGAGCATTTGGACATGGGATTCCCATAAGCATTCGAACTGGAAGTAGGCCAAGCATTCTCATAAGCATTATTAGAACTGGCATTATTTCTAGCCCAAGCAACAATATTCCTCCCATATCGGAATTCCCATACTGGCAGTTCCACACGACCAGCAGTCCCAACATCATCAATCGAACAAAGTTATCATTTGGACCCAACAGTTATTTTGGAAACGGACTTCCTCCCTGTAACATCAATCGAACCGGCATAATTTGACTCTGGAACGCATCGACTTCCTTCCTCCCTCAGTAAATGGTAGATAGAGTATTAGATAATAAGTAGGTAGGAGGTAAGGGCCCAGCAACATTATGGAACATGGGCAGTCAGACACAATCCTTATTTCCAGGGTTCCCAGTATTGGAACCGTATTATTCCAATTATTCATTCCCAGCATCGAAACGGTGGCCTTATTTCCGTATTGGCATTTCTAGATGACCAGCAGCAACATCAATCGAACTGGCTCCCAACATTTCCGAGAGCATTCCCATTATCAGTGGAACATGGGATTCAAATCATTATTGAACCGAATCATTTCCGAGAGCATTCATTCCCAGTAGTCGAAAGGGTCATTCATAAATGTTCATTTAGAAACGAGAATTTCCATTATAAGTTGAGCAAGATTATATGGAACGGTAACTCCCAAGCATCATCATTCATTCTAACCAGATCATTCCTAGCATTTGAAACGATTATTTAGACACGGGCTTTTTTCCATCAGCGATCAAACTGACATCATAATTCCCGAGAGCATTCCCAGCAGTGGAAAGGGCAATTCGTAATCGGGCATTCAAATCATATAAGTTGGACACGTCATCATAATTCAAAGCAGTATCAGTTGAAATGACATAATTAGCATCATTCGAATCTGGAGCATATCTACTTCCTCACACAGTGTAAGAAGGGTAAAGAACGAGAATAAGTAGGTAGGAGGTAGGAGGTAGGAGGTAGGCCCCATTATTCCCATGGTCAATTGAAACGTCATTCGTAAACGGGCTTACATCATAAAACACAAGAAATTGACACGTGATTCCCATAATCATTTGAAAGGTCATTCAGAAAGGGTCATAATTAAGAAAGGGTCATTCCCAACAACATTATAACAAGCATCAGTCCAAGCAGCATTCCTCGGGCTATTTTTGAATTCATAACCGTATCTGAGGAAAAACGGATTATTCCGTCTGGCTCATTCTCTATAGGAACAAGGTTCTGCTAGTGTAAGGCTTAAGCTCTTCTCTAAGTAGAAAGAATATTTTGGTAGTGTGCCCATGGTAGGTGGTAGGTCTGTAAATGATTTCACTTAGTTCTTATTCTTAACCAGCAAGGGTGTTTTTTTCATTTCAATTCCTCATCATGTAGTTCGGCCTCCAAGGGAGATCATGGGGAAGGTGTGAAAGCAACTGCCCCTTGGATTCCCGTTTTTGACTCCTATCTCTCGCTATCTCGTCGCTATCTTGCTCTACTGCTCTATATCTTATTACTGCCCGGTGTCTTTCCTGACCCTATTTTATTTGAACTGGAGCTAAGATTTAGTAGAAAGGGTATAACCATTGGTCGGGGTTGGTAGGGGAAGGAGGTGAAGGTTTTAGGGGTCGGTATGAAACAACCAATCTAAATTAACAGGGGGGGGAAAGTGTTGGTAGCGTTATAATGACTCAACCAGTGCTCATTCTAAATTTAAGGTCGTTGTGATGTGGGGTAGTAGCGTTAGTAGGTAGCATGGCCATAAGCCCTATTGGAAAAGGTTAAGGCATTGTATCCTATCCTGTCAACCCGAAAATAAGTGAAACGAAGATGAGCAATCCCCTGGGATATTCCTTCCCGCCTGGGAGCCTAGCGCAGTACTTAAGTATTCCCGACTTGTGGTATCCAAGACTAAATGTTCTTTGGGTGTGTGTGTTCTGGCGGACCGTTGTAAGGCTGCTCAAAGCGTTTAAGCTATGATTAGTAAGGGGAAGGTGGTATAAAAAGTCTTATTTCCCGAGGCAACCCAAGACGTACCAAGAAGGTCATAGGGATAGTGAGCAAAGGCTTATTTTGAGACTGTTCCGAAGGCGTTTTCCAGGGTAGGATCCAAGTCTGATTTTCTAGTATTCCAAAGGAGTAACTGGATGAGTGACCAAAGTAGTAGGTTATTTCATTATATATGAGATTATGCTCAATAGTTTGTTGAATTTATGTCCAAGTGACTTATTTAGAAATTGCCTGGTCCGATTTGTCCATAGGTCAATCTCTATCTTTTGTCGTCTAGCGCCTACCGCCATCCAGAATGAGATTCAATCCTTCCATTTTGGATCTGAAGGCTCCCGCAAAAGCACGTGGTAGTATTCCTAGCAAGCTAAGGTGATCTTGCCAAATCTCTATAAGTGTACTGAAAAGCTAATTTGGAGAAAGAATAACTTTCTTTTATACACCACGATGAGTCTAAAAATAAGGGAAACTTTCCTTGGAAATCTCATGGGTCTCTCCTACTGGCACAAGGAGTAAACTTTGTATGAATTCCTATCTAATCCGTGAATTAACTACTTTTAAGAGCATTTATGCTCACTACTTTCTGTCTCTTTATGACCTTACCTAGCCAATTTGAGAGGTAACGAAATGCTTTTTGGCCATTTCCATGGTTGGAATATTACCCGGGGGTTGACTTTACTATGTGCATAGGCCTATAATGGTTAACCCCAATGCCATCATTCCTTCCACACCAAACATATGGACCTACCCTGCCCCCCGTATGTCTTTTTATCAGGCGAGGGGGCCAAGCTGGGGTTGTACGAAGCAATTCCAATTGCTTTAGCATTCTTCCATGAAGTCTACTGATCAAATGATCTAGCCGGATTTTGTACAAAGCCAATTCCAACTGGAACAAGGTTTTCCACCCACTACTAGCCATAAGGGCACTCGAGACCCGGACCTACTGAAGAGGGTTATCCCTAGTAGCTCCTAAAAGAAAGGTCTTACCTTAGCTAAGCTAGCTCTGCTCTTCATGCATGCAGTGCCCGGTGAGACCCCGCCAAGCAAGCCAGCAAGAAAATCCATCTGACTGACTTATATAGTTACTCTACAATCAATTCACCCACTAATAAGAGTACTAGCCCGCAACAACTAGACTCCCTCGCTTATCCCCTTGGCTTTGAAACCACTTTTATACATCATTACTTAAAATTGATATGCGAAATCCTCTCTCAAGGAATCCTACCCTATCTATTATAGATGTAATTTATCAAACTAACTCAACACACCTTTTTGAACTAACTCAATAGCCAATTAGAAAAGTAATGACATCCTTACTGAGAGAACTATGACATCCTTAGCGAACTAACTCAAGGAAGGACATGACTCAGAGTGACTTAATTGGATTAGGAGGGTGCAGACTAACCTATTGTTTCTTCTTACTGTGCTAGGAGTGTATGTTTATATAGCGTTTTATAGCTCTTACATACATATGTTTATAAAGCGAAGTCGCTCGAAAGTATGAAGTAACTTGTTCTGTTCTGAGCCCTTCTTTGTTTCAATGTTTTGTGGGGCAGAACCCCAGATAGATCATATATAGGGATAGATAGACCCGACCTAAACGATAGGAGATAGTACTATAGAATCAACTTCACAACGAAGAGCGGTAAATATTCGCATCACTTCCTCTACGACGTAGACATACAACAGAGAGAAAGTACACATGGCACTACGTCCTTATCTCCTTGGCTCGAAGTGGTCCTTTCTCCCAAAGGGCTTGCCCCTCAATCGCAGGCAGGGTGCGGCCACTATAAGAGGGCATTTATAAGCTCTCGAGGAGTGTGGCCAAAAGAGGATATCTGCTAGCGGGCCATTAGTGAAGAAGGGATGTATCAGCTCCTCTGCTCTGTCTGTTGGCTTGCTTTCATTCAAGAGAAAGAAAGAAATACCTGACTCCCACCATCCCAGTTATTACGAGATGAACCAACTTTTGTTCACCGGTAAGGCAATGAAGGAAGCGTTACCAAAAGTGGATGTGATCCAAAATGGATCTAACTTAGACTTCTAAGTCTAAAAATGTTCCTCATAGAGGAAAATGAAAGTCAAAGGATGCTCTTGGAAATAGTCCCATTGCATAGATCTTTTCATTCTGAATTTAATGCAATTTGAATGGGCTAAAATGGACTTCGGATGAAGAAGTTATCGCAAAAAGAAGTTTTCCATTGTCCTTTGAAAAGGAGGCAAATTCTTATAAAAAAAGGCTTAAGGCTTTATATGCGTTCCTTAAGGAAATCGCATCGGAAGAGGTGAAAAGGGAGAACTTAGACCAGAGGCCTTAAGGACCCCCGATTGGCAATCTCCGACATATCACATCGGAGGAAGGGCTGCATACGATATCGGAACCCCAGGGCCGTTACAAGAGCGATATGCCGATATGCGATATTGCAATGGATTCTGGACCGTCGAATGAGCAAAGGGAATCAACGGTTGAGATTTGATCGGTGGATCAGCGATCGGCGATCGGTGATCCCCGATACAAAGGGCCAATGCACGTTGCGATTGCGACTTGCGATAAAGGCCAGACCCGATAAGTTTATAGAGTCGATTTCATAATATTTGAAATCCGGTTTACACGGATTTCTTTGTATTTCCGTGTATTTAGTTTTTGACCCTACGACAATGTGATTGCGATATTGCAACCAAAGCGGACCTGATAAGGATTATAGTCGCGATTCTATATTATTTGAAGTCCGGATTTTCGGATTTTCTATGTATTCCTTTGTATTTGGGTTTTTGGCCATAACGCCAAGCGATTGCGATTTGCAATAGAATGGTGGACCCGATGGGTTTATAAATGCGATTGCATATTTTTGAAATCCGACAAACGCTCCATGATGTGTTTTTCCTCATAATTCCCATGTATTCCGTTACATTGGCTATTTTCGAAATTAAGGCAGAGAAAGGCTGCCTGTGTATTTCCCACTGTAAAAACGGCTTCTATTCATCTATGCCACACTGTAAGCAGGCGTTTTGTAATAGGAATGCATTATGAGAGCCACAGAGCCAGATGGCCAGTCAATGAGCCATAGAGCCAGAGCACCATAGGGCCAGTCGAAGAGAGAGGAATGATTACACACAAAGAAACGGGCAGGAAGTTGTAGAGCCGGATGGATGCCTTTCAAATGCTAGAGAGCACCATTGACAAAGAGAGCTGAAAGCTGAAAGCTGAGATTCACTTGGAGGTCAAGCCAAACCAGAAGCTCGTGAAAGCTAGAGCCAGAGCCAAGAGCCAGAGTCGAGAACCAGAGCCAGAGCCAGAGACAGCGCCCAGAGCCAGAGCCAGAGCCAGAGCCGAGAGCCGAGAGCCAGAGCCGAGAGCCGAGAGCCGAGAGCCAGAGCCAGAGCCAGAGCCAGAGCCAGAGCCAGAGAGCTCAAAGTAGACTTCTAAGATCCATGGACCTGTAGTGAAGTTGCAGAACAGCAAAGAGATCAAATGATCAAGCTATTGCTGTTGTCCGAAGTGTGTTGAAGATAGAAGAAGGTGTTCTAGAGACAGTAAGAGAATTCTGAGGGAGTTGGTGCAAGCTAGAGCTCAAGATAGCTCAGAGCGCTGATTGAAGGAATCAAAGTCCAGAGAAGCCTAGATCTGTCTGCAGAGTATGGAAAACTAGGGGTAAGATGGTATTCTAAACCCATAGGTTCAGTGTAAACCAATGGAGTTGAGTGTGGAACTTGTAAAAGAAAGATTACCATAATCCCAAAGAGTCTAATCTAGTTGATTAGAGCTCAAGGAGACGTAGCCCAAGATATCAGGGTGAACTCCATATTAAATTGTTGTTTTATGTGTTTTGTTTATTTGCTGCATTGTTTTACTGTTATGTATGTTTTACATCAGCATAAGCAAATATACATAAGCACTTGAACAGTCTTAAAAGCAAACAGACATACACCTATTTCAAGCATTATTAATTCTGCAAATGGTTAATTATAAGATCTTGGAAATATATAAGCTTTGGAGTGGGAAAGGTTCTTCTAACCTTGAAAAGAAGCCTTTAGAGTCCCATTTCAGATCAGGTGGTATCGGAGCTGGTTGATTAACCCCACCTTCAAAGTAGGTGATATCAGATCAGAATGCTTGATTGACAGAGCAAAATATTGCTTGTCTGAAAGGTGTTTGGGCAGTCAAGGATTGATTGTCTGATTGGTTGTTTGATTGTTTGTAAACTGACTGTTGTTTGAGTTTGCAAGGGTGAAAGGAAAGTTGTTGTTAGCTAAGTCCAGGAGAGGACAAGAAGGAAGAAGGGTTAAAGGCATTCTTCTTATCCTAAAGGACCTCCAGGCAATCCTTGAAGCACAAGAGGTTTGTTGCAAAAGGTTGCTTGAATAAGCTCTTTATTAACCTTGTTTGAAGTTCTTTCGTTCATTTGCATAATGACAACTTCTACAAGTGAATCCTCAAATTCCTCCTTCATCACAAGATTCTTTAATGAAGACATGAAGCAAGACTTGTTCATCATGATGGATATGGTGAGAGAAATGTATGAGGATGGAAGGAAGAGAATTACCTTTAGAGAGCAATTGAATTCCATGAAGGAAGAGAAGCAGTTTCTTTCTAACAAATTGCAGGAAATGGAGAGACAACTTCATATTGCAAATATGAACCTGGAAAGGATGCATGAGTTGGAGATACAACCCTTTGTTGCTAAAGAAGCCTTAGTCAAGTATCAACTTGAAGAAGAGGTAAATAATTCTAGTTTGTCTTCAATTTCCTCTAAGAATGATTATATTGGTTCTTTCGTAAAACATACCAAAGGCATAGGTTCCAAGCTAATGTCCAAGATGGGCTATGAAGGAAAAGGCTCGGGCAAGCATGCACAAGGTATTGTTGAGCCAGTAATGGTTGAGGAAAGACCTAAGTATTTGGGTCTTGGCTATGGACGATCCAATGGAGAAAGTCCCAAAGCCGCCATGAAAGCCATTGAAACAGTTCCAAGAAGGAGTTTCATGTAATATTCCTAATTAGCCATGACTAATTGGAATATTCGATTTTGTTCAATTTTTGCCTTCTATAGTTATTGGTAAATAAAAAAGTGAGGACGGGGGGCATAACTCACTTTTTGAATAAAAGGTCACTTCCTAGTAGCACAATGTTGTGACTTAAAGGGGAGCCAAGGGGGCCAAAGGGGGACGCAGAAATGGAGCCCATGCAGACACATGGAGAGACTGCGCAGGAGGGAAGGAACACGTGGCAAGAGGGGAACCACGCAGGAAGAGGTGAGCCTTGGGATTGAGAGAGGCGAAGGCTATAAAAGAGAGAGGAGCCCCCTCATTTTGATCATTCAGTTATGTGCATTTTGAGCTAGTTGTTTCGACTTCTGAGCACGCTGGCTGTTTAGCTGGTCTGCAGCACTGTTTAGTGCATTGAGTGTCTCCATTCGGAGATCTCACCCTTAGCCCCGGGGGACTTCGAGTGCCTGCTCGGGCAAGGTATTTCCATTGGCATTTCAGCAGTAGTTTATCAGCATTTCAGCAACAGTTTCATCAGCTTTCTGGAGGACTGCGCAGCACTGAGAGAGGGACGCAGTTCTTTCTGGCAGTAGTGTTGGATTGGGGTTTTTGCAAGAGGATTTATGCTGGGTGATTGAGCAGGGGACCTGCCCTTGCCTATTGGAGGATTTTTTGTAGAGTTTCAGGCAGAGTTCTGGAGGAGTTTCTTCGGTGGCAGTGCAGAGCATTGAGGAACTGCGCAGATCCCCAAGGGGGTGATTTTCGGGGGTCGACTATTCTAGGAAAGTTTTCTAGGTTTCTTGAGTAGAGCCCGATTCCAGAGTTTCAGCATTTTCTGAGAAGGGGAGCAGCTCCAAATCATCATTTGTTTTCTAGCAGCACGACAATTTTCCAGCAGCATCCACGTAGAGAGGCCATTCTTTGTTATTCTGAGAGTATTTCTTCACTTGCCTCGTGCAAGTCGAGGTGCCATCTTTCTGATCACCTCCTGTATTCATTTTATTGCTCAGTATAATAAAATGGCTTAGCATTTCAGGCTGCATTTTTGAGTAACTGCTTATATTTTCTGTCTATATTATTATATGTTGTACCACTGTTAATTTGTCGTCTTTGGGTTATTATATTATTTGCACGTATTTGGTTGGAGTTTTGTTGGGGTTTGAGGGATATTCCGGGTTAGGGATATTACAGTGGTATCAAAGCATAGATATGGCTCAGCCTGTGGAGCGAGCAATCTATGACACCGGGGGAAAAACCCTACATTTGTTACAGAGGTAGGAGGTACAAAGACACTGAGCATAGGTTGGAGAATACCTATGGAGAGGGAGACTGTGTTCCGGTGGTGGGCGCAGAATAGGAGGAGCTTGTTGTTGGAGAGGCAAATCCCCTCTACGGATAGAGGCGATCCCTACTAGCCCAGAGTGGGTCTAGCAACAATCAATCAATGCTACTATACAAGTTCCTAATTGCAATTAAAAGGTAGGCAAAGGACACCTACTTGGATTCCAGCGCTGTTGTTTGACGAAGAGATGCCACCTTCGCTCCTTCGCTCTGGCTGGTCACAATCCTCCGCGATCTCCGCGAATAGATACTTGCACACACGAAGAGGAAACAAACACAAGCATGAAATCTAATAAAAGCAACTATACATCAGTCAGAAAGGATGTAATTCACATTAACCATTGCATAGACGAATGAGAATGGAACAATAATAGTAGTCATCTATTATTAATCAAGCAGAGAAGAGTACAACCAAATGTTCTGACGTCGGTATCCTTCTCAGGAGGGGCCAGTCAGCAAGTCTCTTAAGCATTCACCTTTGGAAATGATTCTCCCAAGACAAGAAACTCTCTCTCTCACACAAGCAACACAACACAACCTTCCCTAAGCAATCAAACACTTCCACACTTATCACACCAACTACCTATAGTAGCAGCAATCTGAGCACTATGAGCTCCACACAATCCAAGCTATTCCAAACTAGCTGCTCATGGTAATGGTAGAGGTTTATATAGGAGAAGGAGTCTCCTTGAATGGTGGAAGGATGAGCTTATCTTCAAGGGAAGTAGTTGCAAAGGGTCGAACAGACATGCCATAGAAGGGAGTCGATACTCACAAGGCCAACAACCAAGTCTGGAGTTATCTGGAAGGCTGGCTGTTGGAACAAATTCGCCCAAACTGGATCAGCGCGGGTGCATAATTGGTCTGGCGCGCTGACGTCGCAAAGACATAATGGAAAGGGCCATGTCAACGCGGGTAAATACAAACAGAGGCTGCGCTGGTCATGAAATTCGATCAGCGGGGGAAAGTCGTGTGCTTCCGCGCTGGCAGAGCACGCGGTCTGTTATGAAGCGCCAGTCATCGCGAATATTTTAGAAACAGACGCGCTGATGAGGAAAACTTTGGAAAAGTGGGTTTTTTGGCCAGTTCAGAAGGCATGAACTTGATTATTGTGAATTCCTGACACAGTAAGGTGACTGACAGGGAGACAGTGACAAATTACTGTGTAACAGATGCCCCCTAAAGCATGAAGACCGAGAGAGTGGGAGGGGTGAAATGCTTTACAAAACTCGCCGGACTGGAGCACCACCAGGAAGGACCGAATATCTCTGATAATCAAGTACATGCAGTCTAGGCATGGGCGCAGCCATCCGAAAGACATGCGAAAAGGTCTGTGGAATGGACGCAGCCACCCAGCTAAAGAGACCAGAATAATGATAAGGTATGGTCACAGCCATCCATGAAGACTCAGGTATGGGCGCAGCCATCCATGAAGACTCAGGTATGGGCGCAGCCATCCATCAATGAGTCATGTAATGATCATCCACAAAATCGCAACGTGGACCATAACAGACAGAGATCCAGGGTCTTGCGCTCCGTCCCGACCCGAACAAAGTACAAGTCCAAGCATGTGAATACATGAGCTGAAGTCGAACATGCATGGACATCGTCTGATTACCAGTCAATGATGAGAACTGTTAACAGACGCGAGAGGTACCACCAATAATGACAACGGTCCTCAAGGTACTATAGGCACAATCTGCAGCGTGTGAATCAATGAGCTGGTGTCGAACACCCGCAGAATCATTCGATCGGAGGACAATGATGAAAACCTCGCGTCGAACACGAAGAACCTACCATTGAGGCATGCAGGCTCTAAGGCACCTGAAGGGAGTCTCTAAGTCACCTTCCTGGATAATGAGCTGAAGTCGATAGGAAGTGACCTTGATCGAAGGTGGGCCATAATGTTTCCCACATCATCGACACGAGACAGAGGTAAAATGGTTTGTGTGAGATAGCAGATGAAGTTGTACTATTGCAGAGGTCAACTTCTCTTGAACATATCGGCGGCACGACAGTGGATTTGGCATTATTTGACATCAAATGAGCAGAGGGTATAATGACGACGGCAATGAGCAAATGAGAGGTCAAATAGGATAACCCGTACCCACGGAGGTCAGTTGTGAAACAAAATGAGAAATTCCCACCCTACACGAATGCAGACCAGTGCCATGTTCAAGAGCGACATACTGCCGACACGACAATTACAGTTCCATTTTCCCCACCATTTCTGGCAGGTACCCTGGTTATTTTTGGATGACAAGCTTGACGGGGATAGCATATGCTTGGAGAGTGTCATTTCGACGATGCCCGATGTCATCAAGTGTTTAACGAGCCTGACAAAGGAAAAACTCGGCGTCTTTTCTTGTTTAGAGAGTCTGAAAAGACAGCGGAAAAGGAGACTCCAGGGGGGTCCTTTTTCGTAAAGTTGTGTCTCTCGAGCCCGAAAAAGTATAAAACAATGCTCGAAAGAACCGCCCGACCATTACGATCGAGGAGTACTTTTCGTAAATAGTGCCTTCGACCTGAAAAAGTAAAAAAGCGGTCGGAAACACGTCGTTTTAGAGCCAAAAACGAGTGCGAAACGACGAACACCCGGCAATCTTTTTAAGTTACACGGTCGGAAAAAGAGCTTAAAACGACCGCCTCTCATTCCCTTTAACGAGCCGAGAGGAAGCTCGGCAATCTTTTCTTGATTTATGTCGGAAAAGAGCTCAAAGACGACATTTTTGGGGCCAAGTATACGAAAGACTGCTTACGACCACGCCGGGTACCTAAACCTGCACAAGAACACCACCCGCATAAATCTGTTCGACATGTGTAAAAACATATTAAAACATGCATAAAGGCATAATACAGTGGCATTAGTGCTAAATCCATGGTGAAAATGCGACAAAAACCCACATTGACAAGAAATTATAGCAAATTATGAATTTTTTACCATAAATAGGGGGGTAAAAGTCATTTTTTACCATTGTTACCATTTTGGATCGTGAAGAACGTTGAGGAGCTGCAAAGTTGACGGAGCGATTTCCAGCCCGTGCGGACACCATTCATCCGGCAGCTTCTTCCAGGTAGGTTCTCCTCTCTTTGCCTTGCATTTTGATTCCTTTTGGTAGCAATTTAACGGTGGAATTTGGCCATTTGGCCAAATTCTTTGAGCGTTGGTGCGCTCTCGGTCAGCGCGGATTTCCCGCTCGGGACCGCGCTGATCGATTTAAAATTACACGTACCACCTTTTGGGTCAGCGCGGAAAACACGTGTGCTTCCGCGCTGACCCAATGAAAAAACACAGAGGCGCCATTTTCAGCGCGACTGTTTTTAAAACAGTCGCGCTGGCGCGGAAAAATTTGATTTTTAATAAAATGAACGTACAAATTTCCACAAACAGCATTCTAATGTTTCTTCATGGTTTTGCAGGGCAAAATGGCTTTCGTGTGGCAAGAGAGAGCCCATGATGATGAGGATATAGCCGCTTATGCACTTCCCGAATGCCGAAATGCAATGCGGGCATGCGGATTCTTAAAATTCTTCCTGACTCCGCGCTTGAGGGCGCAACCTGACTTGCTGGAGTTCCTGATCAGAGCTTGGAACCCCGTAGATGGGAAATTCAGAATCCGTGGTGAGGATATCGAGTTTGACTCCATGGACATTTACTTCTTGACTGGATTGTCATGCCGGGGTCAAATGCCCATCCTGGAAGGGCAGCGACCCAGCGGTGAGACACTGGACCAGCTGATGGCTCAAGTATGCCCAGGGGCCGCGAAGACACGGAGCGGGAAGGTTGGTATCCCGACAATGCGAGACATGCCTCTTCGCACTATACTCTTCCTAGTGACCCGAGCAGCGGGTTCTCTGGCCAATCATGAGGCCTCGAAGAACCAACTACTGTTAGCTTTAGAGTGCCTACAGCCCACTATTTTCAACTGGGTGACAGCTGTGACTAACAGCATGAAGAGGCAACTAAACAACTGCCGTCGCGGAGAGACGAAGCAGTTTGCGTACGGGTCGCTTCCTCTTCCGCTCATGCTCGAGCGGGTGCCAGCTTTACAGCTACAGACCATGGCTGTGGATCCACCTAGAGGTCCGCGGGAGACGAGGGCCAGCCGATGGGCCCGTGTCATGCCACGTGGAGGTGGAGGCCGCCCAGTATCTTGGGGAGTGTATTTCAGAGAGTGGCTGGACCGCCAGGTTGTCATTGTGGAGGACTGGCCATATGCTGGCATGGACTTTCGCAACGATCCTGACATGCCACTGCCTGCAGGAGAGCATTGGGACGACGGAGGTACGATACTTGATCTCTTTTCAATATTTTTTTTTTATTTTTCATGTACATGTCTTAATAAATGTCACTGTATGCAGATGTGGGACTTGTGAGACCCATTGGCTTAGCCCCAACAGCACGGAGAGAGGGGCAAGGAGCTGGAGCCCTGGCCTTGGTTCCTCCAGGAGTGGATACGTCGGAGACGGTGGCTCGCAACCTTGAGGGTCTGCTGGAGGGAGTGCCAGATTACCAGGGGGTCGAGGAGGTCCCTATAGAGCATCAGATCCACACAGTGGGGGTGGCACCCAGGATGCACCGCCTTTTGAGGCGGGTGGCACGAACAGCTGTATGCTACAAAGAGCATAACCCATCACAGTAGTCGCCTAGGTTTACTTCCACTGATGTTTTGAGAGACATATGTCTCGGATGTACTGAGGACAGTGATTCCATTTTTGACATATACACTTATTTTTGAGCGCCTTAGTGCGCCACACGATATATATATATAAACATACCGATTTTTGGATGGATCTTGTTACATATGATGATGTTTTGTTTATGTTATGCAAATGTTCGATACAATTGTGGTCTTATGTATGAATTGCACAACACATGACCCATGTATTTTAATGTTTTAAATGCAAGCTTAAAAGCACACACGACATGCATGCAAACTATGCTTGGAAAATATCTTATTTACATATGCTTTACCCTAGATGGATCTTTGACATATGATAATGTGTTTTATATGCTATGCGATTGTTTGACACTCATGTGATCTGGTGTATTTACTGCATAACAAACGACCCATTGCGGAATGTACACATGCATTTTATTTTTATGAAAGCTTAAAAACACACATGATAATCATGTATGCAAACTATGCTTTGAACAATGGATTTTATTTTTGATGCAAGCTTAAAGGCACGTATATACATGCAAACTATGCTTGATGAAAAAGGAAACGGGCATGCCCCCAGCATCGTGTCTCAATTCGAGGTACATGCCCCCCAAGCTTCAGTCCATTGAAAATGGGTTGAAGGTTGACATAACGGTTATTGCGCTCGAATTGCACGAGCTCATGTTTCATTGTTTTAACGAGGTTGACACAGGTAAAAGAACTATCCTCGGAACGCCTTGTTTCATTTTTTAGCGAGCTTGACACAAGACAAGGAACTGTGCTCCATCCAGACTTCGTCATAATGAACGGGAAGTGGAGGCCCCCAAGAAAGTGGCTCCGGAGGGAAGGCCAACATCTTGGAAATCAGGACCTAATGCCCCCAGGACACTATGCACGATGGTGTCATCACTGGGCACGGGCACGGGGTAGGTGGCCACGTAGTTGATTTGCGGTGAGGCAGATGCAACTTGTGGATGAAAGCCAGGAGGGAAGGACGAGTGCGCCGGAGGGGCTTGTGGACGAACGAACGATAATTGATCGAACGTCACGATTCTTCCATCGTGTGGAAAGCAAACCACACGGAAAAGTGAAGAAACAAGGGCTCCCATGGCATACACATAGTCGCGACCAAGGAGAAGACTGAAGTCTAAAGAACCTTGGGTAACTGAGATGTCTATATAGACAGTCTTGCCCCCCAAAGTAACAGGAAACTTTGGGAGGATCCCTAATGGCTGACTCGTTCCTCCATCAAACGCGGTGAGATGCGGTGCGACAGGTACAAGCGATGGGGAACCCAAAGCTCGCCAAGTAGTAACGGGCATGAGACTAACCGATGCTCCTTCGTCCAACACAGTGCCAGGCAGCGCTTTATTGCAAGCATAGGTGGTGACCTAGAAAGGCACATGGGACGGAAGGGGAGGGGCAGTCAAGTGACTCCAATCAAAGGAGATGACCGAACTACTTGGTGGGGGAACCATATGGTTGCCCCCCTGCTCGGGAAGAACCGAATCTGAATTCTCCGGAGAGGTTGCAATAGGAGAACCTTTATCAAGCTCAGGAGAATCTGAGGAGACGAGAAGAACATGAGAATTTTGCTCTTCCGGAACAGAGTGAGCGAGTGGCGAACTCGAGTCAACACTCTGTCCGACCGATGACTGGTCTGGGACAGGCTGGGAACAGCCAGTTTCGGGAAGAGGGGGCTGGACAAGAGAAGAATCTAAAGCAATCTCTTGGTCAGCAGGGACGCGATCCGCAGTCGCAGAAAGACGTTGATAACCAGCGGGAAATGGATTCGGAGGAGCCGCAAGGCTTTCCAACACAGTGGAGGCTTTATCCATGAGCGGACAAAGGTGAAGGGAATGACTACCTTCGCAAAGTCGATAGGGGAATCGAAGCTTCCCTTTCTCCTTACCATTCCCAACTGATGAGGTAGCATCGCCATGATCATCAGTGGGCGATGAAGGGCGGGCCAGATCGTGAGACCAAACTTCTAATACCCTGGGAATGCCAGGACAATCACGAAGCAGATGGTCCTCCTTGCATAATCGACAAGGAAACTTGACCTTCCGCGGAGGAGCAGAAGGTGACCCGACGTCAGGTATACTGGAGTGGATAGCTGGACTTGAGGGGGGGACTGTGTGTGTAAGCTCTCCCTTAGGAGACTTCTTTTTCTTGGTCTTCCTCTTCTTCTTCTTAGCCACTCGGTTACTCACATCGAGAGTTTCACCAGGCGAAGTACAAGAGGAAGACGTAGAAGTAGGCGTTGAAGGGGAGAGATCCACCTTAAGATCAACATGACGTTGTTCAGGTGGAGGGACTGATGGACTAACAGCCGATACGGTAGGGACCAAAGAGGTTGAAAACAACCAAACAGGAAACCCAACAGTTAACCCTGGTAGGGACAACGTTGCCATATACGGAGCACCGACATTCCCAAGAGGAGGGAATTGACCTGGATTCCAATCAGAGGGGGATCCTGGGTTAGTGAATCCCGGAAAAGTTGCCATAGCAAACGAAAACGAAACCTACTCAAGCTAACGCACACAAGATCTAACCGGGTAACGTTAATCGTGGCCGAATAAATTTTTAAGACACAGGAACTGAACTTGACCTTTTCATGTTTCAAGAGTCGAGAAAAGGACGAAAAGATGACTCCAGTCTCCTTCGAATTTTTAATGAGCACGAAGTGACAAGACGCTCACAGGCACCTTTTCATTTAGGGAGTCCGAAAAGGATCAAAAGTGACTGCTCTGGAGACTCTAGGTAAAGGGTTTACCAAGCGACCCGTAAAACTGCTTATACACCTTAGCAATCGTATGAGAGCCAAGGACTTTCCGTATTGCAGTCAATCTTCCCGAATGTTGTGTTCGGTGCGTTACGGTTCACAAGGCGGCAGACTCGGCTTCCTATGGATAAAGGATAAAAGCCTAGTGGGGTCTCCCTATATACGCGACGGTACGTGGGAGCACAGTCCGTGTTAGACCACTATCGAGTCACAGAAGGAGGAATCACCCAACCATAATGTGAAACAATAGTGACTATGTTTAAAGACGCCGGAACACGTCTCTAACCTAGACCTCTAGATATTTGCGTTTAGTTCCAATGCGTTTTTAGGTTAATTCAGTTCATTTTATGGTTGATCTTGAAATTAAGTTTCGATTTCAGGCCCTATCGTATGGTCTCTCACAATTTCCTAGATGCAAGCTATATGCCAAAGAATACCATTTTGTTCAATGAATTCTAACTATGAGAAGGTTAAGAGCTTTCAATCAAACAAAATGAACTCAATCAATCAAACAATCTAATGCAGCTAATGACAAAGAAATGAGACTTTCCTTTTGAGAATGCAAATCAACAAAATTCCCTTTCCTTTGATTAACTATTGAACGCAAAAGATGCTAGTTTGATTTCTCTTTCAATGGCACTAATGCACTTCAAAACGAATTTTGAGAGACAAGAACACTGAGCAAAAGAATTAAAATCACTCAATGAAACACACAACAAGCGTGAAAAGAGCTGGTTGAACCCAAGCAATTGTAATCTATGTCTGGGTGGCGAAGAGTGGCCGAAACAACCGAAGGGCTGGTTCAAGGACAATCACCTAAACAACCAAGCAAAAAAAGCGAAAAAGGAAGGTTTACGCAGTAGCAAAGGCAAGTAGCAACGAACTTTTGCGAACAAGTGAACAAGCGAACTAAACAAGGTTGGTCCAGTGAAAACTGGATGATGGCACTAGGTCACGGGGCGCAAAAATGAGATTCGTTCGACAGAGCTTTGCAAGCAAGTGTGCAACAGTTCAAACAATGAATATCAAGTCACAAACCAAGTAGAAAGAGCTGGAGACAGCCAAACCAACAGATTCAGGAGGTAAAACTGAGACAATTTCAATTTTACAGGATCAGCGCGGGTAGCCTTCAGCAACTGTGCGCTGAAACTAGGTCACGCGTAGCAACTTGGCGCTGTCAGCGCGGAAGGACACGGATTAAGCGCGCTGGTTCGATTTCAGAACCATCGCGACTGTTTTACGTGAAAGCGCGATGACAACAGGTTTAAAGAAACAGCTAAGCGCTGTCAGCGCAACTGTTTTGATATAAACCGCGCTGAGTTTAAAAAAGAGGCAAAAACAAGCCAAGAACTCCCAAACCAAGGCCAGAACTCTTTAAACAATTCATACACCTCCCAGATTGACCCAGGAAGTCTAAAAACAGAGAACTAATCCCCAAACTCGAAAAGAGAGAACAATCAAACTTAACACAAGAATGGACACAAGAGACAAAAGGCTGAACTCCCCAGCGGAGTCGCCAAATTGTTGGAGAGGCAAATCCCCTCTACGGATAGAGGCGATCCCTACTAGCCCAGAGTGGGTCTAGCAACAATCAATCAATGCTACTATACAAGTTCCTAATTGCAATTAAAAGGTAGGCAAAGGACACCTACTTGGATTCCAGCGCTGTTGTTTGACGAAGAGATGCCACCTTCGCTCCTTCGCTCTGGCTGGTCACAATCCTCCGCGATCTCCGCGAATAGATACCTGCACACACGAAGAGGAAACAAACACAAGCATGAAACCTAATAAAAGCAACTATACATCAGTCAGAAAGGATGTAATTCACATTAACCATTGCATAGACGAATGAGAATGGAACAATAATAGTAGTCATCTATTATTAATCAAGCAGAGAAGAGTACAACCAAATGTTCTGACGTCGGTATCCTTCTCAGGAGGGGCCAGTCAGCAAGTCTCTTAAGCATTCACCTTTGGAAATGATTCTCCCAAGACAAGAAACTCTCTCTCTCACACAAGCAACACAACACAACCTTCCCTAAGCAATCAAACACTTCCACACTTATCACACCAACTACCTATAGTAGCAGCAATCTGAGCACTATGAGCTCCACACAATCCAAGCTACTCCAAACTAGCTGCTCAAGGTAATGGTAGAGGTTTATATAGGAGAAGGAGTCTCCTTAAATGGTGGAAGGATGAGCTTATCTTCAAGGGAAGTAGTTGCAAAGGGTCGAACAGACATGCCATAGAAGGGAGTCGATACTCACAAGGCCAACAACCAAGTCTGGAGTTATCTAGAAGGCTGGCTGTTGGAACAAATTCGCCCAAACTGGATCAGCGCGGGTGCATAACTGGTCTGGCGCATTGACGTCGCAAAGACATAATGGAAAGGGCCATGTCAGCGCGGGTAAATACAAACAGAGGCTGCGCTGGTCATGAAATTCAATTAGCACGGGAAAGTCGTGTGCTTCCGCGCTGGCAGCGCACGCGGTCTGTTATGAAGCGCCAGTCATCGCGAATATTTTAGAAACAGACGCGCTGATGAGGAAAACTTTGGAAAAGTGGGTTTTTTGGCCAATTCAGAAGGCATGAACTTGATTATTGTGAATTCCTGACACAGTAGGGTGACTGACAGGGAGACAGTGACAAATTACTGTGTAACACTTGTGGTGGACGCAAAACAAAGGGATCCGATGGCAAACGAGGATGGGAAGAGATTTGTGGATATGCTCCTCAAATCAGTACATGATCTGTCGAGGCAAATTGAGGTGATGGGGCAGAGATTCACGGCAGTAGAGGCTAGACAGCGTGAGAGCCCACGGGTTTTTCAGGTTGGTGAGGGATCAGGCGCATCCCACCATTTTCCAGAGCAGCGTGATACTGCGCAGCAGGCGCCATCACATGCCCCTACACGCTCTACCATGCCCACTTTCTTAGGAGCAGACACGTGGGCCGTAGTCCAGCAAGAGGTAGAGCCCAGACATATGGGCGATTATTTTGTAGAGTACTAGGCCTATGGGCAGGAGTTCAGGGAAGCCCTCTCATTCAGAGACTTTGTTCAGCTCCAGCAGGATAGCAGACCCCGTGACCATCACAGAGGGTACCGGCATTACCATGATGGTGACACCCACCATGCAGCTAGTAGACTCCACTTGCCTACGTTTGATGGTTCATCAAACAGTTTGGCAAAGTGTTGGGTGGAGAAGCTGGACATTTATTTCCAACTTAACCAGATGTCGGAGGTAGAGGCCATCAAGGTGGCAACATTGCATTTGGATGGTGAGGCCTAGGATTGGTGGTTTCACGGGATGTTTACTCTCGGGTACTCTACAGTGACGACATATGCGGAGTTTACCAGGAGATTGATGGAGCGATTTGATTGGAAGGACCCAAAGCGGCATTTTGTTGAGCTGACAAGGCTCAAACAGACAGGGAGCCCAGAGACCTACATTGCAGATTTCCTGAGGGTCTCCGTGATGGTGCCAAAGTTATCCATGGCACAGAGGGTCTATATGTATATTAAGGGGTTAACAGAGCCACTTCGGGGTCTAGTCCGATCCACTAGACCAGCCACACTCCAGGTCGCTATCAGCAAGACCCAAGACTTACAGGATGCCTTACCCAGGACCCGGACACCTTACCCCCAAAGACAGCCCGTTCAGCCTAAGAGGAAGGATGTGAGGATTCCACCTCCAAAGGGGAATCCAGGACGAGTACAATTTGAGGATGATGTCAGCAGGGAGCTGAAGAAGAAGCGGTTGTGCTTCACATGTCAGGAGCCGTGGGCACCGGGACATAGATGTGCTGCTGGCAAAGCACATTTTATTGAGGTCTTCTCCGAGAGCAATAGAGAAGAGGATGACGAGGATGATGTGGAGGCAAGAGATAGCCATGCCATACAGGGACCTTTGCCACCTCCAACGCCAGCAGCAAGTGGTGCATCTTTTGCACCTACCGGAGGGGCCCTTGCAGCATTGCGAGGAGTACCCAAGTATCTGACGCTACGCATACAAGGGACAGTGCGTGGCCAGCGGGTATCTCCTGCCTCCACATCATTCTCGTCATTTTCTTCTCCACTGCTCTCGGAGAAGACCTCAATAAAATGTGCTTTGCCATCAGCACATCTATGTACCGGTGCCCACGGCTCTTGACATGTAAAGCACAACCACTTCTTCTTCAGCTCCCTCCTAACATCGTCCTCAACCTGTACTCGTCCTGAATTCCCCTTTGGAGGTGGAATCCACACATCCTTCCCCTTAGACTGAAAGGGCTGTCTTTGGGGGTAAGGTTTCCGGGTCCTGGGTAAGGCATCCTATAAGTCTCGGGTCCTGCTGATAGCGTGCTAGAGTGTGGCTAGTCTAGTGGATCGGACTAGACCCCGAAGTGGCTCTGCTAACCCCTCAATATACATATAGACCCTCCGTGCCGTGGATAGGTCTGGCACCATCACGGAGACCCCCAGGAAATTTGCAATGTAGGTCTCTGGGCTCCCTATCTGTTTGAGCCTTGTCAGCTCAACAAAATGTTGCTCTGGGTCCCTCCGATCAAATCGCTCCATCAATCTCCTGGTAAACTCCGCATATGTCGTCACTGTAGAGTGCCCGAGAGTAACCATCCCGTGAAACCACCAATCCTGGGCCTCACCATTCAAATACAACGTTGCCACCTTGATGGCCTCTGCCTCCGACATCTAGTTAAGCTGGAAATAAATGTCTAGCTTGTCCACCCAACACTTTGCCAAACTGTTTGACGAACCATCAAACATAGGCAAGTGGAATCTACTAGCTACATGGTGGGTGTCACCATCATGGTAATGTCGATACCCTCTATGATGGTCGCGGCGTCTGCTATCCCACTGGAGCTGAACAAAGTCTCTGAATGAGAGGGCTTCCCTGAACTCCTGCCCATAGGCCTAATACTCTGCAAAATAATCGCCCATATGTCCGGGCTCTGCCTCCTGTTGGGCTACGGCCCACGTGTCTGCTCCTAGGAAAGGGGGCATGGTAGAGCGTGTAGGGGCATGTGATGCCGCCTGCTACGCAGTATCACGCTGCTCCGGCAAATGGTGGGATGCGCCTGATCCCTCAGGGTCCTGAGAGTCTCCGTGATGGTGCCAAACCTATGCACGGCACGGAGGGTCTATATGTATATTGAGGGGTTAGCAAAGCCACTTCGGGGTCTAGTCCGATCCACTAAACCAGCGACACTCCAGGAAGCTATTAGCAGGACCCGGGACTTACAGGATGCCTTACCTAGGACCCAAACACCTTACCCCCAAAGACAGCCCTTTCAGTCTAAGGGGAAGGATGTGAGGATTCCACCTCCAAAGGGGAATCCAGGACGAGTACAGATTGAGGACAATGTCAGGAGGGAGCTGAAGAAGAAGCGGTTGTGCTTCACATGTCAGGAGCCGTGGGCACCGGGACATAGATGTGCTGCTGGCAAAGCACATTTTATTGAGGTCTTCTCCGAGAGCAGTGGAGAAGAGGATGACGAGGATGATGTGGAGGCAGGAGATAGCCATGCCATACAGGGACCTTTGCCACCTCCAACGCCAGCAGCAGGTGGTGCATCTTTTGCACCTACCGGAGGGGCCCTTGCAGCATCGCGAAGAGTACCCAAGTATCTGACGCTACGTGTACAAGGGACAGTACGTGGCCAACGAGTATCAATTTTGGTTGACAGTGGGGCGACCCACAACTTCATCGATGCACAGATGGTTGAGTGGAGAGGTATTCAGACGGAGAGCTTCGATGGGTTTTCAGTCTTGGTCCCAGGAGATTAGACCATGACGTGTGCTCGTTATGTTCCAGAGCTTTCAGTGACGATGGGCACTTACACATTGACTAACCACTTTTTCGTGGTCGATATCCGGGACACCAACATGACACTGGGTGTTCAATGGCTTATCACTCTAGGGAAGGTCACGACGGATTGGAAGACCCTAGAGATGGAGTGGGATGATGAGAAGACAGGGAGGCATGAGAAGATACGGGGACAGCATACGTATCCACCTCAGACTGTGTCGGCTCATCGGATGGAGGCAGACTTCCAGAAGGGAGACATAGAGTGGGCAGTGGAACTGCGTGCATCAGAGGTAGGGACTACAAGGCAGACGGTACATCCAGACATACAGTCCATCCTTGATCAGTATGCCATAGTGTTTGGGGAGATTCCACCAGGACAGCCTCCGGATCGGGGGTTTGAGCACACCATCGAGCTTGTGCAGGGCATACACACAGTGATCACCACCCCCTATAGGCAAGGCCTATCGGGATGAGATTGAGCGGGCTATCCAGGAGTTGCTGGCACTTGGGCACATTCGACCAAGCACGAGTCCTTTTGCTTCTTCTGTGGTGTTGGTGAAGAAGAAGGACGATACATTGAGGATGTGCATTAACTACAGGGCCCTGAACAAGAAGACCCTGAAGAACAGGTACCCCATACCCAGGATCGATGAGTTGATGGACGAGTTGAGGGGAGCACGATTCTTCTCAAAGATTGATTTGAGATCTGGGTACCATCAAATTCGCATGAGGGAGCAAGACATTCCCAAGACCGCCTTCAGGTGTCACTATGGACACTTTGAGTTCTTGGTGATGCCTTTTGGGCTAACCAACGCCCCCGCTACATTTTAGTCCTGCATGAATCACATCTTCCGTAGTCACTTGAGGAAGTTTGTGTTGGTATTCTTTGATGACATTCTCATTTACAGCAGGACTTGGGAGGAGCATCTCCAGCACATTGAGACGGTATTGCGTATCTTACAGGAGTAGCAGTTCTATGCCAAACTCTCCAAGTGTGAGTTTGGGTTGACGGAGATGTTGTATCTGGGACACATCATAGGAGTGGACGGAGTGAGAGTCCACGAGGAGAAGATCAGGGCCATCAGAGAATGGCCGGAGCCGAGAAATGTGACGGAACTTCGAGGGTTCATTGGCATTTGTACTTACTACCAGAAGTTCATCAAAGGTTTCTTGCAGCTTGCTGCACCCCTGACAGATTTGACGAGGAAGGGGGCATTCAGTTGGTCGGATACAGCGCAACGAGCCTTTGACAAGCTCAAGGAGGTTATGAGCAGCTGCCCAGTGCTTGCGTTGCCAGATTTTACGCAGCCTTTTGTTTTGGAGTGTGATGCGTCGGGAGAGGGGATCGGCGCAGTGTTGATGCAGGGAGGTCACCCTATAGCCTTTGAGAGCCGGAAGCTCCTTCCACATGAGAGGTTGTATTCTATATACGACAAGGAGATGCTGGCCATCATGCATGCATTGGCTAAGTACCGGTAGTATCTGGTGGGTAATAGGTTCAGGGTGAGGACTGATCACAACAGCCTCAAGTTCTTTTTGGAGCAGAAGCAGCTACAGGAAAGGCAACAGAAGTGGATCAGCAAGATCCAAGCATATGACTTTGACATTGACTATGTCAAGGGTAAGAACAACGTGGTAGCAAATGCCCTTTCACGTAGACCAGCCACGTTGTCTCTCATGAGCTTGGATACAGACTCGAGGGCTCGACTCTTAATAGAGTACTCCAAGGACAGGTTTGCATGTGAGGTTCTGGATGGGCAGGTGGCAGATGACAGGTACAGGGTGGTCGATGAGATCATCTATTACAGGGACTGGATTTTCTTGACTGAGGGGTCTCAGCTCAAGAAGAAGATACTCCAAGCATCACATGATTCACCGTTGGAAGGACATCAGGGGTTTACCAAAACCTACAGGGCCATTAGGGAGAGGTTCTCATAGAAGGGCCTCAAGGAGGACGTACTCCAGCACATCCGGGAGTGCGACATTTGCCAGAGGAACAAGGGAGAGATGAGCCATCCCGCGGGATTATTGCAGCCTCTTCCCATACCGGAGGGGAAATGGGAGAGTATTTTGATGGACTTCATCACAGGGTTGCCCATGGTACAGAGCAAGGATTGTATCTTTGTCGTCGTTGATCGACCGACGAAGTACACACACTTTTTTTCCATAACTGCACACTATACAGCAGCACAGGTGGCCGAGCTGTTCTTCAAAGAGATCTTCAGGCTACATGGTCTTCCTAAGACCATCGTCAGTGATAGGGACAGTCGTTTCATGGGCGGGTTTTGGCAGGAGCTTTTCCGGTTGGTGGGGACAGAATTGACACCGAGTACCAGTTATCACCCACAGACGGATGGACAAACCGAGATAGTTAACAAGTGGCTAGAGGGCTACTTGCGTAACTATGTCAATGGGCAACAGCGAGCATGGTTGAGGTCGCTGCATCTAGGGGAGTACTGCTACAATACTTCACATCACATGTCCATCGGTATGTCACCATTCTATGCCTTATATGGGTATCATCCTTTATCTTTTGCTGACATGATGTTTGGTGACAGCAAGGCTCCTAGAGCCAAGATTTGGATCCAAGAGAGTTAGGATATTCTCCGAGCTCTCAAGGATAACATGGCTATAGCGCAGAACCAGCAGAAGCTGTATGCCGACAAGGGTCGAGTGGAGAGACAGTTCGAGGTGGGGGACATGGTCTACCTACAATTACAGCCATACCGACAGTCGTCACTAAAGCAGAAGGGGGCTAAGAAGCTCAAGCCCCGCTTTTATGGGCCATACAGGGTGATCCACAAGGTTGGACAGGTTGCATATGAGTTGGAGCTGCCCCAAGGCAGCAAGATTCATAACGTTTTTCATGTATCATGCCTAAAAAAGGCATTGGGGCAGCAGGTGACAGTAACAGATGAGCTACCACCCATGGATGACGAGGGGCATTTGGTATTGCAGCCGAAGGCTATCATTGATACCAGGGAGAGGCAGTTGCGGAGCAGGACGGTCCAAGAATTCTTAGTGAGGTGGAAGAATTTGCCGGATGAGGATGCCACTTAGGAGAATGAGAAGATCTTGGATCATCCATCACTTTAGTTGCTTGAAGACAAGCAACATTTTGCCCAGGGAGGCTGTAATATTCCTAATTAGCCATGGCTAATTGGAATATTCGATTTTGTTCAATTTTTGCCTTCTATAGTTATTGGTAAATAAAAAAGTGAGGACGGGGGACATAACTCACTTTTTGAATCAAAAGTCACTTCCTAGTAGCACAACGTTGTGACTTAAAAGGGAGCCAAGGGGGCCAAGGGGGGACGTAGAAATGGAGCCCATGCAGACACATGGAGAGACTGCACAGGAGGGAAGGAACAGGTGGCAAGAGGGGAACCACGCAGAAAGAGGTGAGCCTTGGGATTGAGAGAGGCGAAGGCTATAAGAAAAATAGGAGCCCCCTCATTTTGATCATTCAGTTATGTGCATTTTGAGCTAGTCGTTTCGACTTCTGAGCATGCTGGCTGTTTAGCTGGTCTGCAGCACTATTTAGTGCATTGAGTGTCTCCGTTCGAAGATCTCACCCTTAGCCCCGGGGGACTTCGAGTGCCTGCTCAGGCAAGGTATTTCCATTGGCATTTCAGCAGTAGTTTATCAGCATTTCAGCAGCAGTTTCATCAGCTTTCTAGAGGACTGCGCAGCACTGAGAGAGGGACGCAGTTCTTCTGGTAGTAGTGTTGGATTGGGGTTTTTGCAAGAGCATTTATGCCGGGTGATTGAGCAGGGGACCCACCCTTGCCTATTGGAGGATTTTTGGTAGAGTTTCAGGCAGAGTTTTGGAGGGGTTTCTTCAGTGGCAACGCAGAGCATTAAGGAACTGCGCAGATCCCCAAGGGGGTGATTTTCGAGGATAGGCTATTCCAGGAAAGTTTTCTGGGTTTTTCTGGGTTTCTTGAGTAGAGGCTGATTCCAGAGTTTCAACATTTTCCAAGGAGGGGAGCAGCCCCAAATCATCATTTGTTTTCTAGCAGCAACAGTAGCACGGTAGTTTTCCAGCAGTATCCACGCAGAGAAGCCATTCTTTGTTATTCTGAGAGTATTTCTTCACTTGCCTCGTGCAAGTCGAGGTGCCATCTTTCTGATCACCTCCTGTACTCATTTTATTGCTCAATATAATAAAATGGCTTAGCATTTCATGCTGCATTTTTTAGTACCTGCTTATATTTCCTGTCTACATTATTATATGTTGTACCATTGTTAATTTGTCGTCTTTGGGTTATTATATTATTTGCACATATTTGGTTGGAGTTTTGCTGGGGTTTGAGGGATATTCCGGGCTAGGGATATTACATTTCATTTCAGGTCTTCTACCTCAAGAGTGTAAAGATTGTATTCGTGGAGAACGGAATAGCTTGAAACATCATTTGCAGGATGCAGGTGTTCATAAGCATGCACTTGAACCAGAGAGTTGTGGAAACTCTGAAAGCCTTGGAGAGATTGATGGTGTTCCAAAGGGAGCCACTTCTTCATTCAACTCACCTCCTCATGAAGGCAATAAAGGTGAAAAAGAAAGGTATAAATCTAGTTCTAAACACATTCCTTTTGATTGTGTTAAGCATGATAAATTTCCACATAAGTATGGGAAAAGAATTGCTTGTTCCTTTTGTGGTTTGGATAACCATAATGTTTCTAGATGTTGGAAGAGGATAGCCACATGCAGGAAACTTTTGAAGGAAAGGAAGCAAGAAGCCAAAGGTCCATTGGACAAGGCAAATCATGCTGTCAAGAAGATGCACATGTGTTGCACTACTGCCATAAGCAAGGACATATTGCTGCAAAATGATGGACTTTGAATCCAACAATGCTTCCACAAAAGTTGAAGAAGGTGGAAAGAGAAAATGGCAAGAATGGAAAGGAAGTTTCCATGATTGATGTGTTTGAGGATGATTCACATGTTGATGCAGATGTGCAAACAAAAGTCCTACCTTTGAAATGGATTGGTAAGAAATGGTTAGAGTTCTTATCCAATTAAGCTTGCATGTCTTTTTGCATCTATTTGCATTTTTTTGTTAATGAGATGCAAGTTGCAAGAGTTTACCAAGAAGGTGAATGAGAGAGTTGAGTAGGAGACTCACTTTATCGCTGCAACATTATATTTCATTTTAGCTTCGAAAGTATAGTGTGCTTAAGCGAAAGTTGAAGGATGGAATGCATGCGTAAGCATGATATGCATGAACATGTATGTGTAATTAACTTGCAGGGTTGATTGCTTTGACATGCACGTGATGCAATATTGACTTGGGAAAAGTTGATTTGGTCTCCAAGATGGATATAATGATGAAGTGTTTCATCTTTGAAAAAGAATTCTAATTTTTTTTTTCCACATGCCTGACTTGAAGGGTCAATTGTTTTAAAGGCATGTTTTGTCGGCTTGTTATCTAGTCAATCATTTGTATGCAGATGTAAAGACATGGAGGTGTTCACAAAATGTGAAATCTGTTTCTTTTGTTGAAGCAGGTGTTTAGGCCATCCAGTCATTGTCTGTAATCTTGTTGTTGTTAACAATTGTTGTTGACAGTATGTCAAACAGGTACAAATGAAAATTTTGTGAAGCAGATATAACTTCACATTGGTTTGAGCTACCTTGGACCAATGATCAAGGCAGAGAAGTTCAAACTACCTTCTGTGACCTTCTCAGCAAGAGTTCTGCATGAAGTCAAGGAAGAAAACAGTGCTTCCCAGGAGGACCAGCACATCCAGAAAGGAAGTGGGTCAAAGGCTTTGGTTCAGAGGCACTATGCAAGGCAAGAGTATGGAGGTTGAAAGAAGAGGGTGTTGTTACTCTCATTTACTGTTCAGATCAGTATATCAGTGTTTTGGGGACCAAAAGATCTTTTTAATGGGAAGGTGTGATCCAAAATGGATCTAAATTAGACTTCTAAGTCTAAAAATGTTCCTCATAGAGGAAAATGAAATTCAAAGGATGCTCTTGCAAAAGGTCCCATTGCATAGATCTTTTCATTCTAAATCTAATGCAATTTGAATGGGCTAAAATGGACTTTGGATGAAGAAGTTATCGCAGAAAGAAGTTTGCCATTGTCCTTTGAAAAGGAGGCAAATTCTTATAAAAATGGGCTTAAGGAAATCACATCGGAAGAGGTGCAAAGGGCGGACTTAGACCAGAGGCCTTAAGGACCCCTGGTTGGCGATCTCCGACATATCGCATCAAAGGAAGGGCTGCATGCGATATCGGAACCCCGGGGCCGTTACAAGAGCGATATGCCGATATGCGATATTGCGATAAATTTTGGACCGTCGGATCGGCAAAGGGAATCAACGGTCGAGATTTGATCGGCATCGGCGATCGACGATATCAGCAATCGGTGATCCCTGATACAAAGGGCCAATGCACGTTGCAATTGCGACTTGCGATAAAGGTCGGACCCAATAAGTTTATAGAGTCGATTTCATAATATTTGAAATCTGGTTTACACGGATTTCTTTGTATTTCCGTGTATTTGGGTTTTTGACCCTGCGACAATGCAATTGCGATATTGCAACCAAGGCGGACCCGATAAGGATTATAGACGCGATTCTATATTATTTGAAGTTCGGGTTTTCGGATTTTCTATGTATTCCTTTGTATTTGGGTTTTTAGCCATAACGCCATGCGATTACGATTTATGATAGAATGGCGGACCCGATGGGTTTATAAATGCGATTGCATATGTTTGAAATTCAGCAAACGCTCCATGATGTGTTTTTCCTCATAATTTCTGTGTATTCTGTTGTATTGGCTATTTTTGGAATTAAGGCAGAGAAAGGCCGCCTGTGTATTTCCCACTATAAAAACGGCTTCTATTCATCTGTGCCATGCTGTAAGCGGGCATTTTGCAACAGGAATGCGTTATGAGAGCCACAGAGCCACAGAGCTAGATGGTCAGTCACAGAGCCACAGAGCCACAGCACCAAAGGGCCAGTAGAAGAGACAGAGGAATGATTACACACAAAGAAACGGGCAAGAAGTCGCAGAGCCGGATGGATGCCTTTCAAAGGCCAAAGAGCACCATTGACAGAGAGAGATGAAAGCTGAAAGCTGAGATGCGCTTGGATGTCAAGCGAAACCATAAGCTCGTGAGAGCCAGAGCCAGAGCCAAGAGCCAGAACCGAGAGCAAGAGCCAGAGCCAGAGCCAAGAGCCAGAACCGAGAGCAAGAGCCAGAGCCAGAGCCAGAGCCAAAGCCAGAGAGCTCAAAGCAGACTTCTAAGAGCCATGGAGCTGTAATGAAGTTGGAGAAAAGCAAAGAGATCAAATGATCAAGCTATTGCTGTTGTCCGAAGTGTGCTGAAGATAGAAGAAGGTGTTCCAGAGACAGTAAGAGAATTCTGAGGGAGTTGGTGCAAGCTATAGCTCAAGATAGCTCAGAGCATTGATTGAAGAAATCAAAGTCCAAAGAAGCCTAGATTTGTTTGCAGAGTATGGACAGCTAGGGGTAAGATGGTATTCTAAACCCATAGGTTTAGTGTAAACCAATGGAGTTGAGTGTGGAACTTGTAAAATAAATATTACCATAATCCCAAAGAGTCTAATTGAGTTGATTAGAGCTCAAGGAGACGTAGCCCAAGATATCAAGGTGAACTCCATATTAAATTGTTGTCTTATGTGTTTTGTTTATTTGCTGCATTGTTTTACTGTTATGTATGTTTTACATCAGCATAAGCAAATGTACATAAGCACTTGAACAATCTTAAAAGCAAACAGACATACACCTATTTCAAGCATTATTAATTCCATAATTGGTTAATCATAAGATCTTGGAAATATATAAGCTTTGGAGTGGGAAAGGTTCTTGTAAGCTTGACAAGAAGCCTTTAGAGCCCCATTTCAGATCAGGATGGAAGGAAAGCAATGTTGTACCATAAGGCGAAGTAATCACTTCAATGGCCATTGAAATCCCTTTTAAGGCACAATTCACTTTTTTTTATTTTGTCTTCTAACTTGCCTCATTAACAGCCTCTTTCCCACTCGAGTGCTTGCCTTAATTCCCTAGGCTAAGGTAAGGTTTTATCCATTAAAATAAGGATATTTTACTATTTTGGATTTGAATTTGAATAATGAATAGATCCTATAGACACCAAACCTTTTAGAACCTATTGTTGAAGCCAGGAGTCGGGGGTACAACACTTTGATCCTTCATGAGAAATCCCGCTACGCCCCTGTTGCTCACCTTTACTGTTACCAACTACCTAGACCTGTTAGCTCTAGACCACTTTCTTTAGGAATGCTTAGCGAGTACAACTATTTACCTCTTTCTCAAGACCGGATCACTCTGACTTCGTACCTTACCCTTTTCGTACTTAAGTGTTCCCGTTCCGCCCTACTCACCTTAAGAACTAGAAATGTTAAACCTATACCAATTGCATGAAGGAAGCGCTCACATAACAAAGTTGGGATTGTGCAGGTGTTGTCTTAATTCATCAATCGTATCCGCGCATGTCCCCCCAAGAAGATCAATAGTGCTACCCCCTCCCCTAAACATTCATTCAGCAAGTGATCTATTTGGAAGCGCTCGTGAATATCTAAGTTTTGGTCTACGAGCCAGTGATATGTAAGGTGAACACCACAAGGGGTTGGTATAGGTTACAAAATCCGATCGATACCTCAGTCGAAAAGGACTTCCATTGACGGGTGAAAAACTCGCATATTATGTAGAACGCGTCAAACCTGATTCCCATGGGTATGGGTCTACGGCTACTGCGTTAATGGCTTAGCGACAATAGATATGTTTCCCGTGCTTAGATCTTTATATAACCACATATGATGACTTGCCTTATGATAGGCAACCCTTTAGTACTTCATTTCCCCGATATCAAGGCGTGGTAAGGGTGGTTGGGATGAATGGATGGTACGACTAGCTGGGATGGTTGGCGACGTTGGTCGCATTAGTAAGCAATTGGGAGGAGGATTAGCAATCAAAACTGGGAATTTCAGTAAGCAAAGTGGGCATGTCAAGATGATATAGATAGTGCTTAGATGACCTATCAATATGCGAAATTATATAATGAAAGTGGGCGTATGGGAAGTAGCCGGTAATGAAATTGACTAACCCAGCAGCCTTTTCAAAGTGGGAAATGCAATAGTGTAAGGGTGGCGTATGATTTAGTCAATTATATTCTTATAACCTGGCCTCTTGGGGCTTGTCAAAGTGGGAAATTCTGGAAGAAAGGAATTTCTTGCTCGTCCTTCATAGGGATAGCGCAAGGTAGCGTTGCAAATGCTTCATTGACTATTCCACTTAACAACCAAAACTGGTTAATTTTCTAGAGAAAAGGTGGGGCCTATCAAGTTTTCCTACGTGAACCTGGTCTTACTTAGATGGTAAATTCAGAAAGAAAAGGTTGCATTACGAGAATTCTTAGTTGACCATTGAACTTAGTGAAAGGGTGGCGTATGCCTAGGGACGTCCAATTGAAAATGAATGCTTGCCCCTGGGATGATCTTTCTCCTGGAAAGGTCCTATATTTATCCCTCCTATAGCATCCATCCACGTCTACCCTGTCAGGTCTCTCTCTCTCTGTTTCGAAAATCTATTTCTTTGTTGGCTTGAAATTGTCAAAGCATTCCCAGTAACTGACTTGCTTCCGACCATTTGAAGTATCTCTATGGGACAGACATATATTTTGAAATCACAGCGGGAGGAAAAGAACTAGGAGAAAATCATATTCATTGATTCTCTTAAAGCAGGAAACAACAAAGACAACCAGAAATACATGAAATGAAAGCTTATTTTCAATCTGGTCTAGCTTGAGAGAGGGGAAGAAAGAGAAATAAGGTTATCACGGCTTTCATACCATTGATTTTGATTTGGGATTGAACTACAACTAAGAATAAGTCTCATTAAAAACTAACAACTATTTGCTAATGCGAGTAACAACACTAATATGAAACTAGTTGGACAGAGATTGAACTGAACTACGGAGTCTATTCTATATAGATAGTCATTACAAGGTTTCTGATCAATAAATGCACCCTGTTCAGTGTTCGGCCCACGGACAGCACTTATGGGATTGATTTGTAATTGGATCCTTCATCTCTTTCAATGTTCGGCCCCCGGAGAGCACTTATGGGATTGATTTGTAATTGGATCCTTCATCTCTTTTCTTGCGTAATGGGTTATAGCAATAACTGGGTATCTTGGCCATTGCCCTTTCTTTCTTGGTAGACAAGCAATATAAGACTCAATCTTCTTTCTTCATTGTGTTAGTTGGTCCCAGTCAATTCATTAATCCTCGTGGGTAGGTTGACACTGCTTCCGCTATTGTGAGGCTCTCTTTGTTGGGTCGTCTTTGTTAGGTCGTCTTTGAAGGCTCCCTTTGGCCCCTATTGATTAGGTTAAAGCTATAAGGCTTCCTTTATTGGTTAGGACCTCTCTTTTTCTTTGTTAGGCTTCCTTTTGTGGGTCGAAGCAAGAAGGCTTCTTCCCTTGTTATGCCCCCTTTTGAATGCCCACTCCAAGATGTCCTCTAAGTTGGTTAGGTAGAAACAAGAACTAATAATAAAACACTCCTTACAAATGGTTGAACCACCTAACCTCAACAACGTGATGTTCGCCGTCATTACTGAACCTCATAATCATGTATTTCTCCTCAACATTGAAACTCCCCGGATCAGTAGTAATGATGTGTTCTATAGCGGTAAATGCAATAGGGAAGGACGTAAAAAGGAACTATGTTCTGTACCATTCAGTGACAGGTGCCCGTAGGCCAGTGATAGACTCATATTTCATCTCCCTGGGTCAAGGAGGCAATAAGTGAACCAAGCTAATGCGACGCCTTTGGGGGTAAGGTGATATGATCCAAGCAAGGTCAAGGGGGAAGGGTTTCTCCAAGTTTAAGGGGTCTCAACAATGAAATCAATCCTGCACTCTATATAGAAAATATCTGAGATGGAAAAATTGATTAAGAAGAACTTCATTTTAGTTCTCGCGATGATCATTATGCCATGTTGTTTGATAAAGAGAGATTTCACTAGCTTAGAAAGGAGTGAAGCCGCTTGTCCGCATCGGGCAAGGTAAATGCGAATGTCTTTTATTATCAGATCAAAGCGAGTATGTGGCCTTCCCCGCCCAATCAATAGCCAAATATAGCATATCCTGTTGTCTAGCTTTCCATCCATCCATGAATTTGAATCCTTCCTTGTTGCATCTGAAGGATCCTAGCAAAGCCTATCATAGAATGCTCGACCAGCCAAGGAAGAAGGGCTTTCCTGACAATAGGATGGCAAGGAAGAAGGTCCAAAAAGGAAGTCCAAAGGAAGGCATAGTTTTCATTTAGTATGTTCCCACCAAAGGAGTGGTTTCGACCACCAAGGCAAATGAAATATCTCATTGAAAGCTTTATTCCCTGCTCAAAACAGTGTACTTTGGTAAAATCGTATCTACAAAGGCCTATTAAAGGTATAGGTGTTGTCACTCAAATTATATACGAGTATATGCATTTTGTGTTCCATGTCATGTCCCTCCTTATTCCTAGCAGCACAACCGGCAAAGGAAGAGGGAGGATAATAGCCCTGCAACATTCCCACATTGACAGTCTCACACAACCAGCACAAGCAGCACCAACTGTTGTATCACCAACATTGACCATCATATAATAGTGGATCTATTCAGCATCAACACCTGGTATGCAACTACTAGTATCCAAGCTTATTAATTGGGTAGCTTAACCAATAAGCTCAACTGATCTTCTTGGTATCCAAGTCAAGTAGACTATCTGAGTGATTCCATCCAAGTGTTTGAGCAGAGTAGGGGAGAGCTAGGGCAAGTGGAAACAAGGCTTAATGGGAAAATAAATCATTAGGTAATGATATGCATTAGATAATAACATTCATTGGGTAACACCCTCAAGAAGTTGGTCAAATTGATTAGTAAACAACCTCCTCAATCAGTGAAAAGAAATCAATTGTAAACAAGGGGTATATAAATCCAGTCAATCTCAAAAATATCTTAATCTAGCAAGCAAGAAGCACGTAGGTAAAGCAATCGTCGGTTCTTTCTTCAACTAGTCGACCCACCCGGGTTCAAAAACCAGCCTCATGTTCAACCAACTCCCCATCAAGTTCCATCTCCAGCTCCCGATCCGATCTGATCCAGCAAGCCCCCCCCATCCAGCAAGCTAACCAACAAGCTCTAGGTGTCCATCCATCAATCTCTCAATCAAGCAAGTTCAAGAGATGGGCTTAAGGTTCACTTCTTTCGTTTCACTGTTTTCCACCTCCTTTTCTTCCTTCTGTTGGACAAACCTTTTCTGTTGTACCACCCTACACATAAACATCCTAGCAAGAAAATGATGATAGAAAGCTAACCAGCAAGCTAGCGAGCAACAATTGCAGCAAACCTAGAGAGTCAAGCCGAGGACATCTTTCCTATTGGTTCAAAATGTCATGAAATGGTGTTATTAAGTAAATAAACATTGCTTTTAAGTTCACTTGTCGAGATAACATCTCAGGTCAATATTGTTTCGAGAGAGCAAAAATGTCCATCTAATTTCTTTATTCTAACGTCTTCGTGTTCCTGTTCCTTCTGCACCGCTAGCGTTCCATCCATCACTCCAGCTCCCCAGCTAGCAAGCAGGCTAACCAGATGTCTAAACCCTATTGTACCCACCAAAAAGGAGTTTTGTGTGAACAAAATCAGTGAATGAGAGTGTTTTGTGAATTCTCGGCCAAACAAACTTCAGTGCCTGCGCCCAACTAAGTAAGACCACAATAAGCTCCCCACCCAGCTTTCGATCCGGCCAGCTTCCTAGCAAACAAGCTAACAAAAGCAAGCAAACAAGCAAGTGGTAAAAAGCCTTTGTTTAATCGACCGACGAGCAAGAAGCACTTAAGTAATATCATCCCACCACCAGGGTTAATTAGCCAACAAGCTAACGGCCAACAAGCTCCCCAGCCAGCTAACCCACTTCAAAACATATACTAGTATGAAAAGTTCCGTATTTAGTAAATTTCCTCACCAGACTGACAGACGCAACATCCTTTACCCTCCTTTCGGACCCAACAAAAAGAACCTATCGAACGAAACTAGCATGACATGACTTGGCACGACACAGGATTTGAAACCCATGTTAACAACTAATTAAGGTTCACTGATCGGGGGAGGTTCACTAATCGAGGTGACCCGCATTGAGGTTGTTACCCGTAGGTTAGGTTAGGCTTAGAGGTGGGGTGGCTTAGGTGGGGCTTAGACCGAGGTTAGGCTTTCTTTACTTGCCTTCCTTTCCCTATTGAGGTCATGGATTCTATGTGTTGTCACCATTCCAAGCCCACAAGCACCAGTCATAGTCAGTTATTGCCAGAAGGTCGTTGTTGATAACCGGTATTAGTCCTAACCAAGAGGTGGTCATTACCAGAGGTTGACAACAGCCAGGAAGTGATCATTGTCGGTACTCATTCGATCCGGGAAGGAGTCTTAGCCAAGAGTTATTCAAGAGTTGATCCGTAGTAGATGTTGCTACTCAATGCTCTTCCACTACTCCCATTTCAACCCTGACTCCCAGTACTGAATCCCAAAACCCAGGCCAACCTACTAGTAATGGGATTGAATATTGGGTTTGTTATTTATTGGATATTAACTAGTGAATGGGTGTCACTAGGGTCACCTTTACCTGCCCAAGCGCGTGCTTCCCCTACTGACGAGCGAATAGGCAATTTGGCTTACCGGTAAGCAAATATGCCCGATCTTCATTCTCTCTAGTGAGCCTTTCCTTTCCTTGACGCCTATCTAGTTCGTCTCCAGGAGCTAGGAGATATTCCAATCCGAGGTGCCTCCTTGACAGCGTATGGAGGTCTTCGGTAAGAGTTTTTCGACATGAAATCAATAGGTAGGAACAGATGAGCGAGCACTCCTTAGGTGCTGACAGGTCATTTTGACAATAGACATGACCTCTTCGTCAGTGGTGCTAAGGGAGTTGGGAAACTCTAAACACTAGGGGATACCTATAAGGATTTGATATTCCTCTTCTAACAAACGGGCAATCTAAAAGGGCCTACTATTATGGAGAGAGCGGGTCACACTGGCATCTCCAGATTACCTCCCAAGATGGTAAGGCTAAGGCAAACACCACATAGACCACTGCATATTCTGAAGAGAGCGTCACACTGGCATCTCCAGATTACCTCCCAAGCTGGTAAGGCTAAGACAAACACATAGACCGCACTACTAGTACGGATCCAATCTATAACATTTTTTCAATATCATCACTACGAGCGTTGACTCATAGCTCTCTCATTAGATGTGATGATTCACTATCCTCTTTCTTCCCCTACACTATTCGATGCCAACGAGTATTGTGGTGTAAGCTTCTTCCCTGACGAAATGGGAGCAAGAAAGCACCCTGGAAATTCATCCAAACTAACAGAATCAAGAACTATCATGCTCATCCTGTCACTAAACAACCTCATATTCATTTTAAGTCTGTTGACCCCTTACCTTTTATCATGGCACTCACCATGAATGGCACTCACACTAGTGCTCTACTCACGGTCTAACTCACATAGTGAAGCTCACATCTTGATATCATCTCGAAACGTGAACAGATGACGCTAACCTTCTTTGCTTCGGCCATATGACATTCGTAGATAATGTTTATCGGGCACGCACTGAGACCCATGGCCTTGCCTGCCCTGCTAATAAGTCACATTGTATATAAAAATTGAGGATACGAGACCCACATTTTAGCGCGGAGGAGCTAAGGAAACGACACTCCTAGGCCCAGCCTACTCAGTTAGTAAGTCAGTAACTCTGGGAAACGAGAAAAGTGGCCCCTAAACCAACCCTTATAATGGTATGTTAGGCGCCTAAACAATCTTTATATTACGTGCACGCATAGACAACTGACACACAACCTAGCCTGCCTGCTAGTAAGTCACATTGGATCTCAAAATCTACGATATGAGACCTAGATTCTAGCGCGGCGGCGCTATAGATGGGTAAAATAGAAATCCCACGACAAGGGATATCACTCACTTGTGTGCAACCTCTAAGAGTGATCGGTCAGTGAATTGATGAATGATCTAATTCATCTTTCCTGCAAAACTGTTGACATCTCCTATCACTAACTTGGATTCACCCGGCCTGCGGAATGATGGTTACAACCACAAAGAAACGACGAATACCAACTACGGATACATAACGTGAAATTGCTAAGGGCATTCCATCCAGCATAAGCATCTGGAGAATCTAGAATGCTTAGTGGCATACCCGAATTAGTCGTAAGAGATGACACCACATACGACCGTCATCCAAATTCAGATGACCTCTCTTTGTTCCCCTCAAAGAGCTACGCGAAGGGTTGGGATAAATTCTCTTTCTTTCCGTTGGTCCCAATTCTAATATTCCCCTCACTACTTCATAAAGGATTTTCTATTTGTATTACTTATGATATTATGCTATCCCATACATATTTGGTGATGATTTGAGCGATCAACGGTGAAAAAAAATGTGTATCTCGGAACAGAGTGAACTTCGGGAAATTGACGGAGAAACCTGAGGCGTTGGAATCTGCCTAAGTGAGGCTGATAAAACCAACCTATTTTCGGGCCAAAAGGGGTATTGAAGGAAACCATGCTATGCCCCATTCTTCCTCGAGTCCTGTAATTAATTCATGATCAAAACTCTTAGAAAGAGCGTTACAAGCGACAGTGCCCTTCTTCACCCACATGGATGGGTAAGCAAGCCGCGTTCAACTTGCATGTGTTAAGCATATATCTTAGCTAGCGTTCGTTCTTCGCAGAGATAGATAGAGATCTCATTATATATGAGATTATTCCATCATTCCCTATTTCCACTAATAATATAAATATATAGTTATTATGGTCATTCTTGATAGATTTTATAACGCAATTTCATCACCAAGGTTTCATTCAGAAACGTAGAGCAGAGCCCTTTCTTCCCTCTTTCAGGGCATTAGCGTCTTCACTAGCCATCTACTTAACAACGGTATGCGACAAGAGGATATTCCGCACCTTAAACTCAATGAATGAACCAAGCACTTACTTCCCATGCCATGCGAGAAACTATGATTCTCTTTATTAACGTGAGAAGACATTTTATCGAATTTCACGAATAACCTTATAAGCGTGAAAGTGGTGCTACAGCACGCACTCATATAATTTGGATTCTGAGCCACCAGAATCATCGACACATGAAAGTCTATTTTCTTCTTTATGAGAATGGCCATTTCAGGATGCATAAGTAGGCTCGACCATAAGGGAGAGGACGTCGACCTCTAGTTTGAAGGGATTGATTCATTTGTGTGTTCAGCACCTTAATCCTTGCTACTTTTTCCTTTTACTTTCAAACTTGAAGATTAATAAGGCAAGGCCGTGGGGGTGATGAATGGGTGTCCCCCCCGAAAAAAGGTAATATATAGTGATATCACAGTAGGTCAAGGGTCTATCAAAAGGGCTATTGTAAGCTCTATAAAAAGGTGATTAATATCTGACATTAATATGAATAGGTATTGAGCGTTACTTTATTTATTGTAGGTCCTTGATGTTGGGATTACTAGGTACTGAGAGCATACTAGGATTACTCATCCCTTCCTTCTTTTCTTCCTTTCCTTATTGTGAGCGATACTGAGACGTTAACAGGTTTGTTAGGTTTCCAAGCCATAAATATAGCCTTTGCTTTTCTAACCTAACCTCACTAACTAGGTGTAAAGGTAAGACTAAGCTCATCAACAACCCAACCTTTTCCTTTTCCTTTTCCTTCCAACCAACCTTTCAACGAAAAAACCAACCCTCTGTGTAAGCCTAAGCTCAATCCCCTTCCCTTCCAACCAACCCTGTTCTCTTCTCTCCCTCTCTAGGGTTGACTAGTGTATAGCTCAATAGTTTTTTGTGTGGATGTAACGGTTAGGTAATGTAGCATACTTATCCGCATACTAGGTGTATAGTCCGGTATCTAGTCCAGGGATCCTAACTGGTCTTATCCTATCCTATCCTATGTTACCGGGTATTATTGGTTATTGGGGTTTATATTGTTACTAGGCAGAGCATTATTGTAGTAAGTGGTAATGTGAGTAATGTAGCATATTGTGATTAGGTAGTAGCAATGTTGCACGAAGCGGGAGCGAAGCGGAAGCTTTTTTTGGAAGCGGGGACGCCGAAGCGTCATTTTCAAAAATCTAGGAAGCGAAGCGTCCGCGGAAGCGTCTGCTATATATATATATATATTTTTATATTTTTTGCATTTATACTCAAAACAAACATCCCAAATACCAAATTAATTGTAGAAGACATGAAAACATGCATATTTTTGCATAAATCAAGATAGATATAACATCCATTGTACATTAATGATCTAGAATCTAGATTCTTCTCCTCTTGTCTAGCCTTTGCCTCTACCTTGATTGTCTAGGGATATTAGTCAACATTGCCCAATTTTGATCAAACTACCTAATTCAAGACTTAAAATATGGTAGAAAAAGCTTAACATGTTTGATCGATGATTTTGACCTGATTGAAAGGTAATTTTCTGCTAAGGGCGTGCCGCGTGACAAAGGAGTTCAACAATTAACACCACCAACACTAGGGTACATATAGGGCTTGGTGCTCTTGATTAAATGCTAATCGCATACCTTCATCCTTGATATAATCTAATGAAATGCCACAATCCCATTGATCCTGAATACCTGAAAACTGTTAAGTCTGTTGAATTTTGAATAGGATATGAAATTCTATTTTCTCCATATGAAGTCCAATGAGGCTGGAACCACTCTCAAACATTCTGAGTCATTTCATGGTAATGTTAAAAATTTAAGTAAAAGGATGAAAATGAAAAATAAAGGAGAATGTCACTTTTACTTTAAGAATTTAACATTACCATGAGGGAGCATCTGCTATATTTATATTTTTTTTTGCTTTCATTTGTCACCCTAACCCAAGGTGGACCCACCCCCAACAAGCAAACTCACCTAAAATTTTAAAAAAAATTGAAAAAAAAACGATTTTCTAAATGCTTTTCCGGAAGCTTTTCTGGAAGCGTACGGAAGCGTCTGGGAAGCGCCTGGGAAGCGTCTGGGAAGCGCCGTACGAAGCGCGCTTCGGCGCTTCGGAAGCGCCAGCGCTTCCAAATTTCCAGGAAGCGTCTAAAAATTTCGGAAGCGCGCTTCCGGCCAAGCTTCCTAGGCGCTTCCGTACGGGACGCGCTTCGGGGCTTGTAACCGGGGGGGGCGCTTCGTGCAACACTGGGTAGTAGTAAGCCGTTAAATAATTTAGTTAATAGGCAATGGGTTTATTGGTACTGGTTATATTGAATGGGTGTAAGAGTAATATAATGGGTGTGTTACTTCCCTTGCTCTTTCTTTCGTCCTAAAGAGAAGGTTGTGGATCTAGGAGTTCCAGCAATAAAAGTCTGCCCAATATTACATATATAAAGATAAAAGGTTTTCTAAATAAATAATAAATATTTATATCGCGATATGATCCAAAAGGTGGGGTCTAAAGAATAGCCCTGCCTGACTCTTTATCTATCCTTGTTCTCGGTAAACTGAATGAATAGGAAGGAATTACTGTAACTCGAGCTCCGCCTGGACTCAACCCTGCCCCTCATAATTAGGATAACTGGCACATGCCCGCCCCCAAAGAGACTGACTCCTAAGCAAACGAAGAAGCGAGACACGCCTACTCATAAGTGGAGACTGCCCCGAGAAAAGAGATGGACCCAAACAGAAGAGACGGATCACTCACACTGACTACCAATATGGACCAGCCACATCTAGCCAACTAGGACATCTTATTTTTCAACATGTTCACGACCAACAAGCGATTGGTGGCAGCTTGTTATGGAAGGTAGCTCAAGTATCCAAGTCGAGTAACCAAGCCAAGTCCGAGTATCCAAACCGAGTAGCCCAACCGAGTCCGGGAAAGTATCCGAGTCTCCCATCCAAGCTATGGACTGGCATCTAGTGGATCAACACCTCCTACCTGTGTCGACTACTGGCTATTGGCACTGATCTACGGCGATTCTTTCTCTCCCGGGTATCGGTTAGCGGCAACTAACAATGTGCTCCCGAGTCTCGAGTGGTAGCGTTACTCGTTACCTACCTGCATGTTGGGGATCACTACTTAGATTTCATACCGGCCATTGAGTAGCGTAATTCATCATTGAACCTCCCTAATCGAGTATTATAATCTGTCAGTTGGAGCACCCCACCTCAAACTATGTGTGCCACTAATCAAATCAAGCAATCAAATAAAATCGCTATGGCCATCGCCATCGCCATTGGAATTGAATAACCAACGCCAATCAACATAAACATCGAACTCGACCAGAATTGGCCTCATTGGTAACCACCTTGCTCGGTAAGCAAAGCTAATGGGCCCTCATTGTTAACCATTGTATAGTATCGTAAAGTGAAAGGGGAAAATTTGAAGGGGGGAATGCGTTAATTCGACTTGAAGGGAATGCGTACTGGGTACAGCATATTGAAAGCGAACTGAAAGCGGATTGAACGAGTATTATGCCCCTCCCTCTCCTTTGTCTTGTCTAGTGGTGATGCAGCTTCATTCGTCCATTGTATCACCCTACCTCAAACGCTGGTGGTGTTAATCCGACACCCCTCTCGGAAGACAAATCAGTCCCCTTTGGACGCACCGAACGGCCAGCCTAATCAAAATCCATCTCATTATCGCTCAATCACTATCCAACAAGCATTGTCCAACCACCTCCCTTCCCCCCATACTGTGGCACTACCGGAGACTAGCACTAAGTGTCTGTTTATTGCATGATCCTATCCTCGAGAGGTGATCATAAGTAAGATCATGATTCATCCATTCAATCCAATCAATGTAGAAACCTGTTGTTCCGTATTGGTAAGTGAGGTAGTAACCAGTGTTAAGAACGTAGAGCGCTATCCTGTAGGGTACTTCTCTCTTGGGTCTGGCAGTCTAGCTCTGACTGTCTGGCAAGGACTCTCAGTTCTCGGCAATGAACTTCTGTCAATGCCCCTCTGGCAATGTGACTGGCTATTGGCTGGCAATGAATATTGTCTATGAGTGGCTATGATCTTAAGACAATGACTACGGGGCTACCAGCTATAAGCTATGACCCTCAGGCAATGACAACTGGGCTATCGGCGACTATGAGCTTCTGGACCTCCTGCCTATGAGACTAGAAATGGTTGGGGCTCTCGGCTATGATCCTTTCGCACTGACCTTCTGGAAATGACCTTATTGGATGATCGGCTGGCACTGACCTTCTGGCACCTTCTGGCTATGGCGACTAACTGACTATGACTGGTTGGCTGCGACTACTGGGCTATGATCATATCTATGTATGACTAGTGTATGATCTTATAATGGTGTAATGTATGTAATGATTGTCATTCCTTCCACCTAGTCCAAGTGAGAACATTCCCATTGTTCTCCAGCCAAAGAGAGGTGAAATTGGTTCTCCGTTCGATGAAGGTAAGGTCAGGTTAGATTAACGGAATTACATATATAATATGTCACCAGCTATCTGCTACAAATACCTGTTCCAGTCGAGCTTGCTGAAACCCAAAATGAATTACCATAACGACATATATAATGAGATTGATTTCCTAGCTAGATAGAGAGAAGAAAGAAAAGCATAATTATTGCTATCGAATCATGCCATAATGACATATATAATATATGCATTGTCTGGTTTCATTACTGCTCTTGAGTCATGCCATAACGACATACATAATAGCAGATTGGATTCACGTAATGACATAATTCTCATGCCATGAGACCGAAGGGGAATGAAGAAATTGATTGATGAAAAACCAATGAAATCTATCAGCCGGAAAGAAGGCTGAGATGGAAACCCCCCTCAAATTTCCATCCTATTTCACTCCTGATTTCATGTTTACCTCCCCTCCCCAGAAGATGCAAAAACCGTCCCTCGGAAGACGCGAAAATAGATGATAATTTCTGGCATTTTATTGACTTGAAGTAAAGTCATCCACTTCATGCTTGTAGTGGGTTGAAAGCCTCTCTCTCTAAATGACTCGCTTAGGATAAGGATGGATTGAAAATTGATAGAGGTTGAGACAACCCTACTGATAGAGCCTAATCTTCTCTCCTAGGCCATCCTACTTCTTTGTCGGCTACTCTCTCTTTATCGGTCCCATCCTCCTGACTACCCAGCCTACTGGACAACAACCGACTTTCCAGCCTGCCTACTGGAAAACCCCCTACTCTCCAGCCAGCCCCTCCCTCATTTTTTGTCCCGCCAAGGGGGGTGAAAGCACCCTGGGGGCACCCAAAACCGTCGATTTGTGCCTAATCATTGATGGGCTACATCCTAACACAACGCTCCCTTTCTCTGTTGCCATCCCCCACAGGCACATCCCCCCTCCTACTCCTCAAGGCACTAGCAGGCTAACCTGACCTAAGCTTGCTTGATGACTTAAGATCATGATGATGGATTTCATAATCACATATATAACAAACATTGTGTTATTGAAGAATGAAATGGTAGTCGATGAAGGAGAGATTCTCTGACTACCTCAACCAAATTACATCTCTCTCCTGCCTGCTAGTGAGAAATATCATACCAATAGTAGGAGCTCAAAGAGTGTAGTGGTAGGTTTGTCTCTCCCTCAAAAACTCATCACTCATCAAGAACTCTGCATCACATGGATTTCATAATGACATATATAATGGACAATTACATATCTCTCCCTCAATCACTCACTTGAAATCCATCCCTCATCACTCATCAAGAACTCTGCATCACCAATACAAGAAATCATGATGGATTTCATAATGACATATATAATGAATTCATAGAAATGCAAGAGCATAATCAAGAAAAATCACTCATTTCAACGAAGTGATGCATCGTTTATAACGAATGACTTCATTCCCCTTTGAAAACAAAGAATGGAAATGACAGATTTGTTCATCCATTCATCAAATTCTCCTCCATCGTGACACATGCCGAAATAACATATATAATAGTCGAAGGATCTTCCCTTCCTCAAGATACACAATCATCGAAGACTAATTCCCTTCGACATCGAAATCACGGTCTGACTTGGGGTCATACCTCATCCGCAACATCTGTGGGCGTAAAAGAAAATGTGAATGACGCTTAACCTAATGTTGGTCGGGGAAAGATAGCCCCGAAACTGAAATGGCATTCAAACTCCATGCTTCATTGGTGGGAGAGCAAATTCATATTCCCGCAAACGTGGTATGGGCCATCACGTCGACTCTGACACAAAGTGCGTTAAGGAGAAACCAATTGGGAGTGATTGTCGCTCTTGGTCAATGGGGGCAGAAAACACGAATGAAATCATATATTTGTCAGATGTCATCATTTGTTCCCTCCTCTCACTCACATCAGCACTCCCATTAGCAGCCTTAATGTTCATCCTCTCTAGATAAGGATCCAATAAGCAAAGCTTCACTTCAACACCTACCTAACAAGGGAAACTCAATCTAAGGCCCACCCTGAAAACTATAGGAACCCAATAGGCAGTGGCCGTCAACTAATCTCTGTCTTCTCATAACACAGGCCCTCCAAACAATCTCCTATCTAGGGATGCAATCCACAGGCATCACACCACCCGACAGGGGGGGGCTAACAACGAAAGGGGAACGGACAAGGAAGGCCCATTGAAGCGTAACTTTTCTTGCTCGATCTCGAATTTCCATTATTGGCTTTGAAATTGACTTTATTGGTTTTCTTTTCAATTCACCAAATTTGAAGGATTGAATGCTCCGGAAAGGACTTATAGCTCTCATGCTAGCGGCTCCAGTCAGACCATCGTCGGCTCCGGGACATGCCACATAGAAGATATTTGGAATTGATTTCGATTCGTTGAGTATCATGCATTTCTCCTTCATATTTTGTTGGTTCACCGATTTCTGATTTTGCTTATTTTGCTGACATGTGATCTAGAGATGGAATCTTGTTTGATGGAATCCCGCCTCCTACCCCTTTGGGTTGGCTGGTGCGGGTCCCCTTATTTAGGTACGCTAATCAATTTTATCAAAGTTGTTGGGTGGTGGAGGAACCAATGGGGAGGTTTGGGTTCCTACCTTTGAGCATACCTAAATGCTTGATCTACTTCACTGATATATTTCTGACTGTTGCTACTTCTAACGGACGGTTGTTCTATACTTACTAACTGCTTTGTACCCATTAACAAGGTAGCGGACTCTCTTTGGTTGGATCGAATCCCTTCCTGTTCATTGCCCTTCCAATGGAACGAAAGAAACTGATCTCAGCGAAGGTCAGTAGGTGTTAATCTGAACGCATCTATTATATATGTAATTACGCATTCGTTCTTTCCCACAAATTGCTAGCTAGAGGGAAGGTCATCCAGCATTGGTACCTGAAAGGATACGGCCCCCACTCAATTGATGATGTTTGTTGGCATCTCTCTCGGGTTGGGGGAGGGAAGGGGTATGGAGGCGACCCCTACCACACAGATGAACCTGAATTTGACAAAGGACAATTTAGGATTCCCGCTCCTACAGAGACCCAACCAACCAAGGAACTGACACTTGAAGGAAGGGAAAATGATTAAATTGAAAGCAGTGAAGGAGCGATCACCTCTTTCGACTACTGGTTGATCCCACTGCACTAACCCTTCTATGGCAAAAAGCACCTAAGATGACGGCTGCTTTTCTCTCTGAACTTCAGCCTTGAACGCATCCTTACTATCTTACTTACTTGGGAACCTCATACCTACTGCCTTTGGACTTACCCTTGAAAACCCATGCATCAAACGTACGCCTTGGGACTTTTCTTCGATGACAAACTCTGCCTCAGACCTCCCCCTTTGGACCGCTTCCTTACATTCATTGGGACCACCTCATCCACCTCTTGGAAACCTATGCCTCTGACCTCCTACTCAGGTGGAAATAGAATTCTTTTGTGATGTTGTTGATTCAAATATGGGGTGAGGGAGGGCGAGGTCTCGAAGACACGAAGACCAATCAATCAGGATCGGAGCGTCCAAGGGATAAGATCAGAGTCGTGAAACCAAAGGGATTAGGGCGTCAATTTGATCAAAGAAATAGGAGCTTACATTAGACACTCAACCAATAAGTCAAGGATCTAAGCATCCAAGGGATCAGAGCGGAATCGTTCAAACAAAGGGATTGGGGCAGTTCTTTTCCATCAACCCTAGGGTCTTTGAGGCGTTTTCTACTATGGTATGGCGGGTTCAAATTAGAAGGGGCCTTAGCCTGACTAGGGTAGGCAGCATAAGTAATATACTAAGGTAGGCGTGGTATGTGTAATATGTTGGGTAGGTGGTATGCCTAAGTAATGGCCAGGTGGTATGCCTAGCCTGTAGCATGGATGGTAGATGGGGTGCCTATGCCAGAGGGAGTGAGCATATATAGGGCCTATGGGTGGGTAAGCATGTAAGTCTCAGAGGGTAGGCATGGTAGCACGTGCGCTTGTAGGTAGCTAGGTAGGTGGCCTACCAACCAAGCATATGAATTACGAGCATGTTGTACCCCTCCCATTGTTTGAAATGCCCCCCCCCTACCTCCATCATGGCTCCCCCCCAAGGGAAGGACATTAGCAGGGTTCATGCATACTAGCTGGTATCCTACTAGCTTAGTGGCCGGTGTAGTTTAGGTGTTTGGCCCATATCTTGAGTTGTTGGGCTAGATGATGTAGGCCAGTAAGTAGCCATAGACCAATCATTAGTTCAAAGTGATCAGAGCTTCCAAGGGAAAGTACAATGAATATTTTATCAGTAGTTTCACTACAAATTTGCTTGAAACTACCGAAATAATATTCATTAGTTAAGCGTTGCAGGGTCCAAGAGAGAAGGTGAAGGGTTGGATGCCTCACCGATCAATGCACTAAAGCAGGGGTTGGGTGCTGCGTAAAGCCTCTCCGCTTCTTATTAACCAATGGCGTGTCAAGAGCAAGGTTCTACAATTCTATTGCCAGAATGGGCCTTACACAGCTAGGAAAGGGTTACACCTACTCCTACCTACCTATACCTACTCTTACCACCTACTCCTAACCCTACCCATTGCGTGAAACATTTAGCAGTCTAACCCACACTAACTGGAACTTCTACTTCAAATACTTCAAACGAACCTCCCTACAAAAACCATCGAAAGCACTCTCACTGCTACCCCCCCCGCACCCATACCGCATCGAGAGCTATCACTGCTACTACTGCTATCCACTGTGACTGAGCCAGCCAGCCCAGACAGCCCAAGCAAGGAGTTATGCGATTAGCACTGGCACACGGAACTCGTACTGCTATTCCGCTGCTTACCTCATCACACAGTTTCACCTTCACCATTAGACAGAGCTAGCCAACCATACTCATATGGAACTGTACTTTTGCTCCAGTCAAGCTAGTAATGAACTAACCCAAGCAAGATAATGGGTATAATCCCATCTCTACAAGACAAGCTAGTTGGTGGGCTACACATAAGGAATATATAACTACCTGGGAAACAGTTCAGCCAGCTATGATGCATAGGTTTTTCCCCTCCCGAGTTCGAATGCCAGGATCTGTCCTTAGCTGGAGGGGAAGCAATGAAGTTCGTAGAGCAGTTGAAGGAATTGATTGCAAGACCATAAGGGAGAGGTAAGACAGACCCTTCCATTCACATTCCGAAGTGTGTACAGAAATGGGGTAGGGAAGGCCTTCAGCCTGAGTATTGGGTACACGAGTTCCTGCATACCTTAGGGCCGATCCCTAGGGCTTGGTATCCACATGAAGAGGCTAGGAGGCAGACTAAGGGTTGGGCTGTGATTCATGAACATTTTAGTGCTGCTTTTTCATATACGGGTCAGACTCCTGAGATCACTGCTGCATTGAGGGCTATGAAACAGGTATTATTCACTGACCAGTTGCGGAACCAGTTTTCCACTGCAATTTGTCCTCAACACTGGAAGAAGGCTGCTTTAAAAGAGTTAGAAGGCAACTTTTGTCACAAAGAAATGAAAGAAACTATGTCTGATAAGGTGTGTGTAAAAGCTTAAGTGGTTTCAAGTTGCCGTAAAACACGTGAAAATCGCGGGCATTTGATGCGGTTTTAAGACCTGATGGCCATAAGTAGGTCAATTATATTGTATGAATCTTCATATGGAAAGTAATTGATCCAGCAATAACCTGGCCATTTTGACAGGAGAGCTAGAAAGAAAATTAACACTTAGACCTCTTGGCTTAGATGCTTATAAAACAGGTGTTGCTTTCACTCAATCCTACGCCTTTGGAAAGCTCTTGGTAACTGCTCGCCGAGAACCTAAGTTACCCTGACGTTTGGGATGCAGCTATGATGTTGTTACGCGTTGATAAGGGAAGTGCATAATATTGTATAATGAAGCTTTTATCCATTCAAACAGGTAGTTAGTTATGTATGGTCCCACATTTAGGACCATACATACAGATCTTTTAATAGCAAGATGTAAGACGTCGGTCAAGCTTATAAGTGGTTCGGTAGCATCACCCACCTCCCTGACCAGCACTACCCGACTAGCGTGAATGCCACTACCGGACCAGCATGAATGAAACTACCTGACCTCCCTGAATGTCACTACCCCCTCTCTGAATGTCTCTCTCAAGTCCTCTCTCTCTCGTGGAATGTTTCTCTATCAACCTACCCCCCCCTTTTTCACTTACCGATACAAAAGGTTACACAATAATAAGGTGTTTCAAATTAGAATGATTCTCTCTCCCTCTCCCTGGGTCTATCTAGCACCTTCCTAAAGACCCTAGCCCCTTTCCCAGAGGTCTTACTCCTCGCGTACGATCTTCAAATAGTGAATCAATGTATATAACGATCGTGTCATTCCTTCTAGTGAAAGGCAAAAAGGTGAAAGGTTCAAATATCCTAGTATTGTATCCCCAATTCCTTTCCTGGCTAAAGCATGATAAGAAACAATAAAGTCAAGATTCGATAGTTTCATCCGATCCCGATACCCCGGTCTATAGTTGTCCCTCCTAAGCATTCATTCAATCTATAGATAGAAGCGGGTCTAGGTATTCAGGTGGATACATAGTGATGGTGTTGTGTATGTGATACTGTCTGTAAGCTGGCTTAGTGAATCCATCATGTCTGTACCGAGAAGATAAGTCTAGTGCAGTAGCTACAAAGCATGGATGATTAATGTAGTATAAGGGGCTAACAGGTCTATGTCTCTAGGTGGGTAGGTTGTAAGAGTAAAGCAACATAGTAAAGGGTTCATAGCAGTACTTCCTAAATGATGAATGAATCAAGATAGGTAGAACGAGTGTAGTAATTCAGGTGCGTAAAGAGGTTGTGTGGAATCAAGGTAGGGAGTTGTGAATAGTAGCTACCCTCCTCTTCCTCTTCCTGGTTGAATGGGTGAGAAGTAAGTGGAGTTCTATAGGTGGGTGGGTATAAGGGTGTATAGGAGGGAATCACATGAAAGGGGCTATTAGGGCTCTTACTAGGAATGCAGTTGTTTTTTTATAATTCCTCAAGTACTTGGGAATCGCAAGATTGCTCGATCATATGGGAGAGGAATCTTAAATAAAGCATCTATCTATAAGGCACCAGATCTACGAAGCGAAGCTCCAGACATGCTTGATATCCTAATGAAAGGTCCTGGAAAGCATTAGATAAGGAATATAGGTCCCTTAGATATATCCTTATGAATGAAAGCCTTATATAATCTTAGAGAAATAAGGTCATCGCCTTCTGCCCGCTCTACCACCTGAGAAAGGAAGTAAGGAGCTATTTTGCTTGTTTAGTCAGGTCCCCAAAGCCTGCTGAGCCAAGTCCGCCTGAGCCATAACCAGAACCAAAGTCACCTGAGCCAGGGCAGTATGACAGGAAGCTTGACCGTAGAGTGCTTAATCCTATTGGGTTGGAGTATCCGAGCCTGAGGTGGTCGGGTCCGCCTACAGTTTGTGATCAATATAGTGGTTGGACGGGGTAAGATAAGTGTCTAGAGTGTAATCTGTAAGGGCGTTATACGGAGTATGCTATGTGGAGTTTGACAAAGCTGAGTGGTTAATTTAGTTAGTGTGCATGCTTACTTAGATGATGTTTTATGCTCTAAGTCGTTGATATGAATGTACGTGCCTTTGATTTATAGGTAGTTTACAGAATGTAGGTAGAAGAGGGACTAATGGTGGAGCCGTTTGTCTTCTTTACCACCCCCCATCTGTCTGTCTATTCCATTGTTGCCCACGTTTTTCTTCCTTCATTCTGTGAGTATGTGGGTTAGAACCTTATGCTCAGTTCTCCTGAATCGTCCGTCTTCACTCCTTTAGGAGATTTGGAAGACGATTGATTAATGGCTAGATGGGGTTAGTATTTCCTTTCGCCATTGGTGTATTAAGGGCTGTCATTCAGATCGAAGAAGTACCTCTTGCCTGACAGTCGGTGATGTAGCATGCACCAGACCGAGTATTACGTCCCGACCAATCAGGCGGACTAGACCAACCATTTTTTCCAGTGGGCCCTTTTTCACAGAATAAACCCGACAACCTGATCGAGTGAGCAAACCTATTGGCTTTTCTGCCCAGAAAGCAGACACTGGGAAATGCAGTTCCCCAATTCATTCATTTTGTTAGGAGGGGGCCATTCATCTTGACCTTTTTCCCCCACATGTTATATGATTTCGATGTGGAAGGGATTGAGCCTTCAAAGCATCATTGTTGGAAAGAGGGAATTCTAGATTATTTCGTTATATACATAATTACGCTATCGAAGAATTGATCTCAGTGTGCATACGTACGAATTGAACATTGAAGGGATTAGTTGGCAACAGAGAAGGATGAGACACCCAACCTAAGGAAGGAAAACAACCGTTCTCAAGGATTGATTGAGTGTTAAGACATGTGTTAGGAAGGACCAGTTGTAGAAGCGAAGCCCATCACTTTTCGGGTGGGGCAAATACGAGCCAGCCTAGCCCCTTATCAAATCTTGAATGAAATGGCCCGATCCAATAAAGGTTATCTCGTAGGAGTGATGCCAGACGATTTGTACAAATTGCGAACATACCACGACCGGACGTAGAGTCACTAAGAGTTGGGTGCCAGACACATCCAATCTGGATCCGAAAACAGTATAGATCAGATCATGGAGAGTATTCAACCGAGAGATGATGAAAGATAGGAAGGAGCAGGATAGCCACACTACCTTGATTGATTTGATCGATGGCCTACCTGGCTCGGAACAGGCACAAAGTTTCGTTAGCCCAGATCTTATAAAACCTTTCAAGATGCGGACAAGCGACTACGTTCCTTCTCATTCAATATTTTGATTTAGATACACCTCGTTTTTTGGGGGCAAAAAGCACATTCAGGCTACTCAAAGTGATTTCTTTTATCGCAATTCAGCCATACCAGGATTGTTCCATCCAATCCCACAACGCCAAGGAAAGAGTCAATCCCCCAACGCCCAGGAAAGAATGGAAGTAATACCAGCACTGTTCCATCCATCCCACTCACTGGCTAGCTCTCTAATAAAGGTAAGAGCGTAAGTTCGCATTAAAGGCAAGAGGCATGAATAAAGCCAACTCTCTAATCAAAGTGTGACTCACCCGCTAGCTCTCAATTAAAGTAAGAGTGGTACGATGATCCATGCCACGAGTCATTCATTGATCCATTCATCCCTCGATCCATCCATAATTGTCTCTTTGTCTATCCTGTCCCACCGATACCAGTTCGTGTATCTTGAAGTAATCCTGGACCCACTGCCACTGGTGCATGGGGTTAGTTCAATAAAAGTATCAGTTCCTTAAACAATCTCTTTATTGTTCGAGTATAGTGGGTTTGAACTCTTTCTTATTCAATGATGATTCTCTTCTCGGCCTGTGGACTCATCTCTTTGGTGGTTCCGGGCTCCAAAAGGGCACTTATTGGTGGGCGTAAAGTCAAAAAGCGATTTGTGTCAGGGCATGTATTGTATCAGTCAATATCATAAGTAATATAAGCGGTGTGTTGTTGCCTTGCCTTGCTTGTGAAACAAGTTCAAGTTTGTGTTCTTTCCCTTTCCTGGCTATTGTACCTTTCAAAGTGTGTCTGTTTGGGTTAGGCGTGATAGGTGTTGTAGTAAGTTCCCTCAGTTCTTGATGATAGGGTGAGTCATGGGTGTTGGGTCTTGGGAGGTAAGGCACTGAGGCATAGGTTGCTTTGCGGTGGTTTCGGGGAATCCACAACCACTAAATACAAAAGTGATCGGGTGTGTATGTAGCCAAGTAAAGATGAGAAGTCTGGCCAACACTGTTTCGCCCCACTACACAACAATTCCTAACTGTGTTTCCCAAAAAAGATGAATAACTGTTTGTCCCCACTCACTCCACTAAGCAGCTAGTAATAAATTCAAGTAAGAAGCATGCATCCCAGAAGCTCTAAATTAAAGTAAGAGCGTAAGAAGAACTAAATCCAAGGAAGGAATTACTTGTCCGCATCGAACAAGGAAGGATGGCTCGCCCTAGGTAGGAGGGAGAGGAAGGAGTCTCAATGAAAAGGGCCGGGTATAAATGGAAGAGTTATAAGAACTAACTAAATCGATGCATGAATCCACCCACCACAATAGTGTATTGTGATTTGCTGTGGCATACCAGTAAATGGTTCTGAGAGCAATAAAAAGGGTCCGTAGCAAGGCTCCCTGGAAGACTGTTCAACGAAGTATGTAACCCTCTGCGTAAAAGAATTCATTTGTGCCTTTATGGGTGAATGCACGTATATAAAGCATTCATAAACTAGTTTGACTAGAAGCACTGGGCCTTTCTTTGTCTTCAGTCACTTAGCGAGGTATTGAGCTTATTGTATGGCAAGTTCCTTTCTAACGTTCTAGTTAGATCAGCAGGTTTTTATATTTATTTTATCCATTTCCTTAAAAAGTCAAAGTCCCTGGCGTTCCTTCATGGATATTGGGCTATGGTGGGTTCGTTGATTGCTTACACCCAATCCTCGCTGGCAGTAGGTAAGAAAGCTTCTAGGGTTTACCATGACCTATAGGTTCATAAATAAGTAAATATGTATGATCTTGCCTATGAAACTAGAAACTGGTGTGTGTTATATTGTAAGTAATAAGGCACGCACTTATGGCCCTTTCTTTCAAAGTGTAGGTGGTATAGGTTTCTAAGTTCGGCAGAGGGTGCTTTGTCTGGGGGCAAAATATTATACATCCGCGTTCATAAATCGTCGGGTCCGGCTCATCAAAGCTACCTCTGCAACGCGGCGCTGTCCTTCATTATCTCTGATCGCCGATCAACAACTTGCACGACAATCCTCCACCGTTGATCTAACACACTTGATCCGACGACTGTCAGAGATTTCGGGTGGACAAATAGCATGGAAATTATCCGCCCGAAAAAGCGGTTTCCTCTCTCCTCCTCGCTGCTACGTGTCGCTCGGTTAGTGGAATCGGGTGACTACCCTTCAATACCACTTACCACTCAGAGCCCACGCGAAATACCATTTCCTGTTGCGAAACCACTTCTTCGCTGGTTATCTTCCGCGCTCTTCCACCATGCGATGACCATTGATCTATGAGATCCAACGGATCCTGTGCATCCACTCTTCTCTTCTCGTTCTATTGATGGACTTACACCTTTCACAAGTTTCCTCTGCCATACTCTGTTTTCACACCATGACTCCATATATAACAATAATTCGTTTACTTAATGGATCGCCATCGATCCTCATAGTGATCGATGGTCGATCAACATGCCTGCAAATGGAATTTTAAATGATTAACGCATATACACAGCACAACTGGAAAATGCATAAATACACAGTTCCTTTGTCTCTCTATGTTCGCCGAATTCCGCCTGGATACATATGTTACACAGAATCACTAATGTAACTAGAATTTATCATTTCATATTGAATCACACCATCCACACTTAGAATTAGAATTTATCATTTCATATTGAATCACACCATCCACACTCAGAATTAACTCTCTGTATATAACATATAAACACATAATTACATATTTGAGGCTCTCTGTCCCTCTCTGGCCTGATTCTTCTAATTAGAGCCTCTGTTTCCTCTAATCTGCCCGTAGGCTTACAATTCCATCGTGAATCCTCTCCAATCCTCCCTCTCTATCCTTTTAGAAAAGAAAGGAAATACAATATATCTAAGCTAACCATCTCCTCCACAATTGAAGGGATAGACTATACATTTAGAAATCAAATCCTATCCTAATCTGAACAAACTAAACTACTTGGCTTGATCTCCACGCAGGGAGGATCAACTTGCCACCTATTCTCTCTTTTCCTTAGTATTTGGCAACAATATAAATACTTACATACTTTGCAATTTATAGAAATTAAGTAACCAATTCTTCTTCCAAACTCTCGTTAGCCACAACATGTGACCACACCATCACATTGCTGGCTAGGCCTAGATGCTCCTGCATCAAAAATCTCACCAATCACCCCGCGGTTCACCCTTTCTTTACAATTCTGCCTTTTCCTTTATTACCAGAATGCCTTTGGAAAAAAATCCAAAACAATGCTTTTCCCCTTTATAAATAGAAAGGTTCGCAATTCACCGGAGATCGCGATCTAAATGAGCCAACGGTCCAGATTAAATCGCAAGTCGCAAGTCGTTGATGTAATGTTTCCTCTTTTTTAAAAGTCCCGACGTGATATATTGCGCCAATCGCGTCACATATCGGCAATCGCTATTTCCCCCCCGCTTAAGGCCTTATCGCTCCCACTCAAATGCCCCAACGTGATATATCGATAGTCGCATGTTGCAAGGTTTCAAGGGTGGGGCCTTTACCATACACCACTCCACTATTGCGATGCGATATATATGGGGCTTGATCTCACGCAGGAAGGATCAACTTGCCACCTATTCTCTCTTTTCCTTAGTATTTGGCAACAATATAAATACTTACATACTTTGCAATTTATAGAAATTAAGTAACCAATTCTTCTTCCAAACTCTCGTTAGCCACAACATGTGACCACACCATCACATTGCTGGCTAGGCCTAGATGCTCCTGCATCAAAAATCTCACCAATCACCCCGCGGTTCACCTTTCTTTACAATTCTGCCTTTTCTTTATTACCAGAATGCCTTGGAAAAAAAATCCAAAACAATGCTTTTCCCCTTTATAAATAGAAAGGTTCGCAATTCACCGGAGATCGCGATCTAAATGAGCCAACTGTCCAGATTAAATCGCAAGTCGCAAGTCGCTGATGTAATGTTTCCCCTTTTTTATAAGTCCAATGTGATATATTGCGCCGATCGCGTCACATATCGGCAATCGCTATTTCCCCCGGCTTAAGGCCTTATCGCTCCCACTCAAATGCCCAACGTGATATATCGATAGTCGCATGTTGCAAGGTTTCAAGGGTGGGGCCTTTACCATACGCCACTCCACTATTGCGATGCGATATTTCGGGAGTCACTAATCACAACTCTTGAAGACTTGGGTCCGCCTTCCTCTTAATTAAACTTGCGATGCGATATATGGTGATCCAACGGTCAGGGATAGTTCGCTTCGTTGGTTCAAACAGGAATCAACGGCTGAGATCTGATCTGGCTCAACACTATAAAAAAAATGCAAAATCTCGCGTTTTTCCGTTAAGTCTGTGTTTTCTATTGCGAAGCGTGGAAACAAAGAAATCATCAATTCTCTCCCGAATACAAAGAAAACAAAAGCATAATGAGGATTTCCACAAGCTTGATAAAAAAAAATCACGGGCACAGCAACAATTTATTCATAATAACAAAAGTTACAGAGTCTCGGCCTTGGCTCGATTACAACATATGAAAAGACCTTTATTTCAACGGAAATCCACACGCTAATTCTTGGCTCTCGCTCACTCAATCCCCCTTTCTCTCGGTCCCTCTATCTCTCTCTATATTACATTTTTTCTTCCTTTGTTCAATCGAAGATTACTCTAATTGTGCTTAACAACTCAATCTCTATTTTTAATCAATCTAACAGTAAATCTCTAATTCCTAGCTCTACCACACACCTATGCTAACAACTTATCTTTGAACCTAAAATAAGACAATTTCTAACTATTACAATAATGAAATACAACTCATTTCTTGAGAGATCCAACCCTCTCAGTAAAACTGACTTTTGACCAATCAGGTCAATGAAATTCAACTTGTTTAGCCACAACATGTGAACAAACTTTCACATTGCTGGCTAAGTCCGAATGCTCCTGCATCAGACTCCAGGGAAGAAAGAAATCATCCTTCATACTTTCAGGGCTTACTCCATACTTCTGCAACTCTGTTGTGGTTAACCAGCTAGAATCCTCCACTGGCTGTCCTTTCCATTTGACTAGATATTGAAAATAAGTCTGCCCTCTGGTTCTTTTGGATACTCTTTTCTCCAAAACAGCTTCTACTTCTTTCTTAGCTGTCTTTGGAATTTGTTCTTCCCAGTTCAAGGTTTGAACTTCATCTTCTGTAATTTCCTCCTTTAGCTTTGTCTCTATCTCTTTGTATGGATACAAATCTGCAATATTGAAAATAGGCGATATTCCAATCCCTTCTGGCAATTCAATTTCATATGCATTAGCTGAAAACTTTCTTACAATTCTACATGGTCCTATCTTTTTCATCTTTAGTTTATTGTAAGTCTTAGCAGGAAATCTTTCTTTTCTCAAATATACCATTACTAAATCCCCACTTGGAATCTTTTTCTCTTCTTTTCATATCCACTCTCTGTTTGTATTTGCTACTGCTTTCCTATAATCTGCTTTTGACATCTTCTTGTAGTCTTTTCATCTGCTCCGCAAACTCTTCAGCTTTTGCACTTCTTGTCTCCTGTTTACCCAAATTTCTGAGCTCATACACACCTCTTGGATTCATTCCAAAAACAATCTGAAATGGACTCATTCCAGTACTTCGGTTTGGAGTGTCATTATAAGAAAACTCAACCTGAGCTAGTGCTAAATCCCACTGCTTAGGATTTTGATACACTAAACTTCTCAATATGTTTCCCAAGCTCCTGTTTACTACTTCGGTCTGTCCATCTGTTTGAGGATGGTATGCTGAACTAAAACTGAGGTTAGCTCCCAGTTTCTTCCAAAGAGTTCTCCAGAAATGCCCTACAAACTTTGTATCTCGATCAGACACAATACTTACAGGTAACCCATGTAATCTTACAATTTCTAAAAAAAATAGATTAGCAATATGTGTTGCATCACTAGTCTTCTTACATGCAATGAAATGTGCCATCTTGGAAAATCTATCTACTACAACATAAATGGAATCATTCCCTCTCTGGGTTTTTGGTAATCCCAAAACAAAATCCATGCTAACTGCATCCCACGGTCGGTCTGGTATTGGCAATGGTTGATACAATCCTGTATTCTGGCTCCTTCCTTTAGCATGTTGACATATCTTGCACTTCTCAACAAATTTCTTAACATCAATCTACATTTTTGGCCAATAATAAAAAGCATTCACCTGAGCAAAGGTTTTTTCTTGTCCAAAGAGACCAATAATCCTACACTATGTTTCTCCTTTATTATGTTTTCCCTCATAGAACAATTGGGAATACACAACTTGTTGCTTTTAAACAATAAGCCTCCTTGAATGAGATAATCCAACCACTGACTTCTATTATGAACTATTGGATTTTGAACTATTGTATAGATATCTTTGAAATCTGCTTCATCTTTGTACATTTCAATCATTTCCTCTAATCCTACAACACCCACTTTGAATTCTTGCACAATAAAACTTACCCTGCTCAATGCATCAGCGACTTTATTTGACTTACCACTCTTGTGTTTTATCACAAAAGTAAATCTTTGCAAAAATTCTACCCACTTGGCATGTTTTTGGTTCAGTTTCGGCTGGTTATTGATGAACTGTAAGGCATGATTGTTTGAATACAATATGAATTCTTTTGGCAGCAAATAATGTCTCCATTTTTTCAAGGCTTGTACAATAGCGTAAAACTCTTTATCGTAAGAAGAATATTTCTTCTTTGTTTCATTCAATTTCTCACTGAAGTACGTTATCAGTCTTTGTTCCTGGCTCAGAACTGCGCCAACTGCAACTCCACTAGCATCTGTTTCAACTTGAAATACTTTTTCAAAATCAAGCAAAGCTAAAATTGGTTCCTCTATGATTTTCCTCTTCAACAATTTAAAATTTTTGTCTGTTGCTTCTGTCCACTTGAACGGCTGATTGATCTCCTTAATTGTTTCAAGAATTGGTGCACAAATCTGACTAAAGCCTTTGATAAACTTTCTGTAAAAACTTGCAAGACCATGGAAGCTCCTTACCTCAAATATATTTTTGGGAATAGGCCAGTTCCAAATTACTTGGACTTTCTCTGGATCCATTTTCAATCCTTCTTTAGAAACTACAAATCCCAAGTAAATCAATTCTTCCTTCATGAAACTACATTTCTTCAGATTTATCAGTAGTTTCTCTTTCTGCAGAGTTCTTAGAACCAACTTAAGATGCTCTAGATGTTCTTCTTTACTTTTACTAAAAACTAGAATATCATCAAGATAAACAATAACAAACTTGCCTGCATATTCCTTCAAGACTTCATTCATTAATCTCATGAACGTGCTAGGTGCATTAGTGAGTCCAAAAGGCATCACTAACCACTCATACAACCCACTGTTTGTTTTAAATGCAGTCTTCCATTCATCGCCTTCTCGAATTCTTATTTGATGATATCCACTCTTCAAATCTATTTTAGTAAAATATTTTGATCCACTCAAACAATCCATTAAATCATCCATGCGTGGCAAAGGAAATCTATACTTGATAGTGATCTTGTTGATGGCTCTAGAATCTATGCACATACGCCATTCTCCTCCTTTCTTTGGACTGAGTACTGTTGGTACAACACATGGACTAAGACTTTCTCTGATTAGCCCCTTATCCATCAGCTCCTGCACTTGTCTTCCAACTTTTGCGTTCTCTTGAGGAGTTAATTTGTACACTGCTTTATTTGGCAAACTTGCTCCTGGTATTAGATCAATATGATGACTAATACTCCTGATCGGTGGTAACGCATTTGGAAACTCATCCACAATAATATCAGTGAAATCATCTAACAGAATTTTAACTCCTTCAGGCAAATCATCCAAGTTTGTGGAAGTTAAAATTACCTTTGGTCTTCCCACAATAGCAAAATGCAACTCCTCGTTTTTCACTACCTCCTGTAGCAGCTCCTTTCCGCTTATTAGCATAATACTACTTCCAGGTGTTCCTTTGTCAGCGTCGTCCTTCAATGGCAATAATGTATGTTTAGTTCCATCCTTCTCCAGAGTATGAGTGTTTCTCCTCCCATCATGAATAACTTTTCTTTCAAATTGCCACGATCTTCCCAGTAATACATGGCATACATCCATGGGAATTACATCACATAATATCACATCTTTATACGTACCAATTTGTATCTCAACCTTGCATTGTTCTGTCACAATAATCTGATGTCCTTTCTGTAACCATGACACTTTGTAAGGAGTAGGGTGTATTGTCTTTGCTAGTCCGAGCTTGTCCACCATCTCTGTAGAAACAAGGTTGTCAGTGCTTCCACTGTCAATTATTACTTTACAACACTTACCTTTTGATTTACAAGTAGTTCTAAATAAATTCTTCCTCTGCGTTGGTTCTTCAATCTCCTTCTTTGTCTTAAGCAAGGTCCTTCTCAATAACAAGGATTCTCCTACTTCAGGGGATTCTTCCTTTTCCATAAGTCAAGGTGGTTCTGGCTTTTCCTCAACCACATTCGCATTCCTCTGACTTGCTAGTTTATTATGAGGACAGTCCCACGACACATGTCCCCATTCTCCACATGTATAACACCGAATATCTCTTCCTCGGCCTCTTCCTCTGGGCGCAAATCTTCCTCTGTTAAATTCTCCTCTCTGTGGTGGTCTGCTACTTGAACTTCCTGCTTCATGTTGATGTTGTTGTCCCCTTGGTCTGGTAGTTCCTCTACCTCTTACTGAGCTTCTTCCTCTATTCCTCTGATTCTGTTTTCTCAATATCTTCTCTTCTGCCTTCAAACCTGCTTGATAGGCATCTTCAATAGTCTTCAGACTCAACAAGCTGATCTCATCCTGGATGTCATACCTTAAGCCATTGATATATCTGGCTACCTTCTCCATGTCATCCTCTGCATGTCCTGCTCTAATACTCAATCTATAAAACTCTTCTGTATATTCTTTAACAGACATTCCTTTTTGCCTTAAATTCTGCAATTGTTTGAAAAGATTTAACTGATAATCTTTAGGCATAAATTTAGCTTTCATTTTACTCACCATTTTATCCCATTGCTTGATCTTGGACTTTCCTTTTCTCGTTCTGGATGTTTGTAATTCATCCCACCAAATAGCTACATGACCCTTCAATCTGGTAACTGCAAATTTCACCTTCTTTTTGTCGTCAGCTTCCTCTTCATAGTCAAAATATTTGTCCAATGAACTGATCCAATCCATTAGCTCTTCTGCATTGAGACTCCCTTCATACGTAGGAATTTCCATCTTTGGTTTTCCTCCTACTTTTGCCAACATCTTGATAACTCTGGTAGTTTCATTTTCCTCCTCTTCTTCTTCCTCAAAAGATTCTTCTTTAGCACTGTCAGCTCCTTCATCAGGTGTTCTTCTTTGAGCAGTCTCAATTGTTTCCATTCTCGTACGCAGACTCCAGATCTCTTCTAGTAGAACTGCATTTGCTTCAGGTCTTCCTCGACCAATGCCAGCTCCTCTCCTTGGCGGCATTTTCTGCAATCAACCTTAACTTCTGCTCTGATACCACAAATGATGCAGGCGGAAACAATGGCTTCAGAAATCTCAACAATCACCCCGCGGTTCACCCTTTCTTTACAATTTTGCCTTTTCCTTTATTACCAGAATGCCTTTGGAAAAAAAGCCAAAACAATGCTTTTCCCCTTTATAAATAGAAAGGTTCGCGATTCACCGGAGATCGCGATCTAAATGAGCCAACAGTCCAGATTAAATCACAAGTCGCAAGTCGCCGATGTAATGTTTCCCCTTTTTAAAAGTCCCGATGTAATATATTGTGTCGATCGCGTCACATATCGGCAATCGCTATTTCCCCCGGCTTAAGGCCTTATCGCTCCCACTCAAATGCTCCAACGCGATATATCGACAGTCGCATGTCGCAAGGTTTCAAGGGTGGGGCCTTTACCATACGCCACTCCACTATTGCGATGTGATATTTTGGGAGTCGCTAATCGCAACTCTTGAAGACTTGGGTCCGCCTTCCTCTTAAATAAACTTGCGATGCGATATATGGTGATCCAACGGTCAGGGATAGTTCGCTCCGTTGGTTCAAATGGGAATCAACGGCTGAGATCTGATCTGGCTCAACACTATAAAAAAAAAAATACAAAAGCTCGCGTTTTTTCCGTTAAGTCTGTGTTTTCTATTGCGAAGCGTGAAAACAAAGAAATCATCAATTCTCTCCCAAATACAAAGAAAACAAAAGCATAATGAGGATTTCCATAGGCTTGATAAATAATCACGCACACAGCAACAATTTATTCATAATAACAAAAGTTACAGAGTCTCAGCCTTGGCTCGATTACAACATATGAAAAGACCTCTGTTTCAATGGAAATCCACACGCTAATTCTTGGCTCTCGCTCACTCAATCCCCCTTTCTCTCGGTCCCTCTGTCTCTCTCTATATTACATTTTTTCTTCCTTTGTTCAATCGAAGATTACTCTAACTATGCTTAACAACTCAATCTCTATTTTTAATCAATCTAACAGTAAATCTCTAATTCCTAGCTCTACCACACACCTATGCTAACAACTTATCTTTGAACCTAAAATAAGACAATTTCTAACTATTACAATAATGAAATACAACTCATTTTTTGAGATATCCAACCCTCTCAGTAAAACTGACTTTTGACCAATCAGGTCAATGAAATTCAACTTGTTTAGCCACAACATGTGAACAAACTTTCACATTGTTGGCTAAGTCTGGATGCTCCTGCATTAGTTCGGTAGGTAAGGCACTATTTCTCAAGTTGGGCAGGGCATTCCGCATATGAAATATCCTCTAAGTCTGGCCAACACTCACATCACTGTATCCCCCCACTAACCAGCTATATCTCTCAGAAAGTCATATCGTTCCCATGGCTCCATCCCTCGATCCATACATCCATGTAGCTAGCTGTAAATTCAAGTAAGAGGCATGCAGCGTCCCTCCCATCTGGCTATCACTAAATTCAAGGTAAGAGTATCCCATCCATCAATGGATCAATCAATCAATGCATTGAAAGATCCATCCAACATTGTATCTTGTTATATCCGGTGCCAGTTCGTGTGGTTCTTCAAGGTGCCAATTCAAGTTCGTAGCGTTGTAAGGCTCCCTCTCCACCGAGACCATTATGAATACATGAGCCCACTCAGAATTACTCAATCCAGTAGATCGGGATAAGAAAATGGCAATTACGCAAAACCAATGCATCTGGATCTTTCCTAAAGAGTGGTCACCAGTTCCAAGAGCTTGGTATCACCTTCACACCGAGAGCTTACACAAGGATTCAGTCATCAATTAGCCATTCAGTTATCTATTGATTCTTGGCCCAATAAACTAAATCTTGAAAGGGAATACGTATAATGCATCTCTAAGCTATGGGGTTATCCTCTATATTATGATGCATCTCACAACTTTTAGTACCTTACGGCTGGAGCAAGCAGGATTCGAACCTGCAACTCTGAGATGAGACCACTACAGCTCATCAAAGTGAATTACCTATAATTATTCGATTGCGTCAAAAGCACCAATTATTAGAATAGGAGCGGCAGCAGGCATAATCCATACATAAGTGTCAATAATCCAGATCCCATAAGCAAGAATCTGCCCAGCATCCTCCATAATCCGAAAGCCATCAGCCCAAGTAAAAGCATTAGCAGCTATAATAAGAAGTACTATGGTAGTATGAAAGAGAGCGACCTCTGCAAGAGTTAGCGCCACTGCTGTGGGAGTAATAGTGTGTGCAGCGGGAGTAAGATCGATAGCGACAATCATAAAGTCATCCTCCTACCTGGTGATCCTATTCCCTATAGAGGTATAGAGTGGCTCAATCTTGTCCCCTATAGCTGAAGTTATCATAGTACTAGTTCCTGCAGCATGTATCCTTCTTGGGGTCTATTCTACTATGCGAGACTTCCCTGCGTTTCAAATCATCCAGTGTTGGCTTACGTGGAAAGGAGATTATAAGGCCTCATAAGCATGCATAGGATAGGTGTGATCCTCGCTCTTCCTTTTCTCTGTCCCGAAATCTTCATTCATATCGGGTTTAATCCGTTTCTGACTTCCACTAATTCATGTTGGTAATGGAGGTGAAATGTGTGATGATCCAATGTAGCGGCATGCATCCTTCGTGGGTGTGATGTGTGGTGTTCCCTTCCGGTTCCTTTGCTCCTTAGCTGATCCATAGTTCTCCATAGTTCTATGTTCAATTGAGGGTGTGAGAGGTCTGGTATAGGTTTGACTTTACAGGGTATTGATAGTCAGGTGGTTGAGCTTGTTGATCAATATGAAGGCTTGTCCCGAACTTCTTCTTTCCTCAATCATGTGTTGTTTCCACTGTAATTGGTTTCGATACCTACACCCATGGGCACTCCAGGAAATCGGCATGTGATAGTTTATATACTGAATACTAGACACCAATTACCATACACCAATGCTTTTACCCTTCCCTTCAATTTCCTTGCTTAAATTGGATCAAAACCGCTGCTTTCTACCAATGTTACTTCCACCCATTAGCTAGGAACATGCAAGGATCTTATCCGTAGAATTGGATGGACCCCTTTACCTATGACACATGCAAGGACATGAACATAGAATTGTACCTATTACCTTACCCATACACTTGACCCTGTTAAAGAAATGAGGAGCTTACTGAGCGAGATTGACTGCTTAAACCACTGGCGCTCAGACATGCTACCTACATTTTCAACGTAAGCTCCTATAGACAGAGGTAGTTCTAAAATAAACTAGTTACCCTACCTACATTTGAGACTAAACCCAGCCGCCGGTCTACACCTTTATAACGTCGATTGGCTCTTTGTATACCATTAGGAGACCATGCCATACAATTTCTCCTAAACCATAAGACGGAGATGAGGGTGCTCTTCTGCTCACAAATAATGAACCATTAATTCCCTTCCTTCGGTTTGGCCAGGATCCACCACCTCAGATCTCCTGCAACTTCTTTTCTATTTCATGGTCATACGAGAAGTTGTATCATCGAATTTCTCCCTAGTGAAGATAGACATTACGATGCAAAAGTGGTTCATATGGAGGGACCAATTTGAGAGTTGGTTGAGTGTTGTTCACGAACTATCATGTGGGCCGCGGTCCCAACCCATGTTTCACGAGGGCTCCTCACCTATTGATATCTTATCATGTGCCCGGTCAATATTTCTCTTTGTATGCATGCACTACAAGACCTGAGGTAATTCCTAACAGCGAGATCTAGGTATAGTAATGAGCTTTTGGTCTTTATAAATAATAGCTTATGATGCTTTAGATGAACCAATGAGCCAACTACTGAGGAAATATCGTCCCCACCACTGATGAGATCTTGTCATCATGCTCATGGCGTCATGGTGCTTATGGGTTCCTCGTGCTTCTTTCTATCTATTACAGCTTGGGAACGAGGGAGGGACCACTGAATGAAACCAGCTAACCATACCATTTACTCTTTTGGAGTACTACCGAATAATCACACAGTGCACAGGCCGAGGAGCTTGCATCACAGGATGCCCTAAGTGTATTAGGCATGGTTTACATCTAAGACTTCAATTTAGGGATCATAAAGATTTTCAACATATTGATCCCCCTTGACACTTGATCCTTAGAAAACTCATGGTTATGGGCTCCCTACCACCTTTTCTATAAACTGTTGCTTTCTAGAAGCAGGGAGTTTCTTAGTTGCTCACTGATCACTTGTCCCGTAGTTTCAAAGTGGAGGTTCACTAGCTATGATTCTTTGAAAAGATGACCTATGCTTAATTGCCTATGATATTTCTTCCTTGGATTACTTATGAGATGAGAGAGTACCTTGTCGATTGAACCTTCAGTCGCCTTCAAAGCACGCATATCTTTTATTTCACGATGCATTCTTTTGCTGGAAATTGAATTAGGATTTGAGAAAATAAGAATTAGGAGTCTCTTACTCCACACCGAGAAATGGTAAGCTCCTGCAGTGAGAAATGGTATGTGATGCTTATATTACTCAGCATGCTTCAACTTTTCATGTGATCTCATCTCGATAGGTTTAGATGCAATGGTTGAGACTTGATTTTGATAGTAATTGAAACAAAACTCTAAGGTTTCATTATCTCTCATTATGGTATGGAGCTATACCCTACTCAAAGAAAAACCATCCTTAAAACATATCTTTCTCATTTCATTAGTCTCATTAGTTCTTTTATAAATAGACTTAGGGTAATCTATTACATCTTTATTAGTTTACAATTGGTTACTCATTTTCTCCCATTTACATGGGACAAAAGCTATAACCTTGCTTTAAAACATTGAATTTGCTTCTCCATCTATTTGAAACATCAGGTGAGCCATTCTTCCTTGCATTATCAATTCTAATCCAGTTACAGTATTATCCACCCAACTCGGTAGCGAGGAAAATCCACTAGCGGTTATGAGCTCACCCCTACCACATGTCTTTATAGCATACCCGGAGAGCAAAGGAGCTTATTATACGTACGGGCGACCAAAGGATTTGGGGATCTTTCTCCTTATACACCATATCCCATAATACTTATACACATATTGCAGAAACACCATTCAATGCATGCTAGAAGCCCTATTATCACATATATCACAATCACTCAGTTCCTAATCCAGGGCAGGTAAGAGCACGTATAGGGCGGAACAACACGGACGGGTTTCGATGGTGAGCGAGCATTTAGACTTATTACCTTTGCCTGAGCGGCCTAGTGCTCTTACCCTTATTACCTTACCACCGATACTAATTGACTTATATAGAGAAGATCATTCAGTCCCTCATACAAAAATCTTGACCTAATACCTCATCCAAGGGGAAGTCAGAATTGTGAACATTTCAACGAGCTGGATACTGTTCGTACAGTTCTCGTCGCTTTACCCCTTAGTCAGTTGCTCCACTTCGCCTTACCTATTAGTAGCTGCACTTACTTTTATATGTCTCCCTTCTATTACAGAATTTACACCAAAGATAGGAATAGGAGCCTAGCCTTCCTTCTCGATGTTCGATCACCTTGCAAGTTACTCTCCTCTTTTCGAGAGTACCCCACCTAGACTCTTATTATCGTCAATAGAATAGCTCACAAGGAACAAGCAATGCACTCTTCTATTGACTTAGGAACAGTACAGCTCCAAAGTACATTCAATAGTTCTTAACCCATCAACTGGTCAAGCTGAGCCATGCGAATCAGAGGGGATCAGAGTCACAGCCTCTTTCTCTTTTATTAGCGAGGCAGTCTCGGCCCAAGCTTTGACGTCTGGTCCTACCTTGCTTATCCGGTTCAGGCTCGCTTTATGCTGGGTCAAGTGCTGGGTCCAGTAAGTGCCTTTATTCGCTAAAGTGCATGGATTATACTTTTCATTTCCTGCCTGTCTTCAGCCGGTAGGACAGGGTGGTCTTATACAATCTTTTTATGATACGGAACAACCGGATTCAGCTTACTAAGTGACCAGGCGGGGGTACAGATTCAAAGCCAGTTGATGAACCAGCAATTGAAGTTGATCCCACAGAGGCAGTGGTTTTACCCGTTAGAGATCAGGATCCAGATCCTATAGTAGGCTAGGGATAGTTACAGCCCACTAGCTTAGGAGGTTCCCCAACCAACCAACCAGCTAGCCAGGATTACCAGCCCATAGTCATTAGGATTACCACCTATGATTCGGTCTAATCAGTCAAGAAGTAGGGTAGGTATGCTTGCTTGTAGGTTAGGCAGATCAGCCCATCAGACTATAATTAGACCCCAACTAGAGGTACTTGGGCCGGCAAGAACTCATCTACAGGGTCAGGTTAATCCCAGCCTGGAACTACTATTCCTACGGGGAGCTTTTCTCCAGCCAGACACTCTATACCGGAAACGAAATAAGATACTACGGGATGCCTATTTAGTGGAACCTAAGTCTCTACGGGGAGCTAAGCAGCCGGCACACAAAGTACAGGTTTAGGTAATCCCGGCAAGCACCAACTCGTCCAGGATCAAGTAGTATCCCAGCCTTAGGATCACTACCTACAACTCGTACGGGTTACCTCACAATGATCCAGCCTGAAACAATATTGTACACGGGGATAAGGAGACAACACCAAATGTACAGGTAGCTTTTCAGGAAGGAGCCGACACCTATACTTGCATGAGGTGGGTGGTCCAATACCTATTATTGTATAACCTACTTCCTTTCTTCCTTACCTATGCATGCATCTGTATCGAGGTGTTTGGCTAACCAAGCTGCCCAGCTAATGCATCCAACCGGGTATCGCTCATATACGGGGTCAAGGGGCTATTGCCCAATAGTCGAACCAGGTACGGGGGCGGGGGTAGGTTTATTTCTCTTTCAGGCCATATATTGCAGCTAAAAGGCCAGATTCGACATCTTGGCATCTTTACCCAACAAAATAACTGACACCCTTTTAGGAATCCCACCCCACACACCTTTCAACTTTCTCCCCATTAGGTGAGAAGTTACAATTTCGGTTGACATTTCAATTTCCAGTTCAATATTATACCAGGACATCCCCTTGGGGTTACCCTCTTTTTATGTTTCATGGGGGTTAGTTCCGCTCTCATTTGGGTACCCTGAGTCAACACTAGAAGAGTGCATCCCTTGAGTTCACCTGTTCAAAGGAGTTCCCCGGATTTCTCTCTTCGAACTTTACCCCGATCTCCCTAATGACATTAGTTGGCTTGGGGAGTGGCTCTCATCCCTGATCTTGCTAGTCAACCAAGCATCTCCCTGATGAAATTAGTTGGTTTGGGGAGCTAGCTATTAGAGAAGAGCTAAGTTCGGGCAGCTATGAGAGCTAATAACACCAACACCCAACTAGAATACCGGGATCTACCCGATCTACCTTATTATACGCTTTATTTAACCTGATGAAATCTTAATCTATTTTCTGGGTGGAGCATCGAAATGGGTGGAGCCAATTTGTTCTCGAGGCCTAAGGCCAAGTGTGTGCCCCAATCTTGAACCCATTCATTCTCACGGTGCCCCTCCTCATCTTTCATTCGGGTTTAGGTATAAGTAATAATGACTCACGATTTAGTGGGGTTTCGGTTTGGAGAAAGTGACCCGGTCTGATTCTAGGCTTTGGTTCGGGGAGCTATCAGAGCTAAGTTCGGGGAATTCGGTAGCTCTTGAATTAGGTCCCCCATATCTCCATTGGAGTTAGTTAGCTGGTTACCCCTCCTAATCTATATTTAATAATACTTACCCAGCAGACTTGGAGTTTTACTTATATTTACAAGTGGCATATGCTCAGATATAATATATTATTGAATCCATTTATCTCGAGATCTGTCTCTATATTTTATGGATCTATCTATATATCGATTTATCCATCTATTTAGCAATCCAACCAATACCTGGCATAGCTATTAATCAACAAGCATAGCTCTTACCAAATTCAGTCAAGTAGACTGGGCATAGCTATTAATGCATGGTTAACAACACGGCACAACTTAGAGGCAAAGGAAACGGGTTCAAGAAACAAAGAAAGGTCGGTCCTACCTTTCCATCAGGTGGGAAGGTAAGAGGTTGAACAAGCTGGTAGGGTAATGGTACCACATTAGGGGATTATAAGTGGGGTAATCTCCTAAGGGTGGATAAGGCAAGTCATTATGGTGGATAAGGGTATAAGTAACGTGCCTGTGTGTCCTATAGGGTACCTAGCTGGTAGTAGGGGATAGGCACTTATCAAGCTGGTAGTAGGGGATAGGTCCTTATCAAGGGGATAGGTGATCTACCTAGTCAAGTAGGGTATAACTGAAAGGGGAAAGTGTATCTATCTATCTGCCCTTGCCAACGCCAATTACAATTACAATCACAATTGCAATCGCCATTATCGAACTGGACATGCATCGGCCTCACCTCCTCCATTGGTAAGCAAACCAAATAGGAAACACCAACCTTATGGGGGTTGAAAATAGCGATAAAACACATGAAAATGGGTTGTCACGCTCGATCTCCAAGGAAGAGAACAACTCCGGTCAAATCTCGGAAGAGAGAGTCCCCATAATGATAGGTGATCTACCTAGTCAAGTAGGGTATGAGGGTATCTACTAGCTTACCCACTTGGATGGTACCCTTATCCCCTAGTCATGTTACTGCTTGCCATTATACCCTATAGGACACAGAGGCATGTTACTTATGGAGATACCTTTATGTAAGATGGAGCTCGAAGCAAAAGAACATTTCATTCTCCTAGATCATACTTTTACATATTGGACAAATTATAAAGAATAGATATATACTACCATTTTCATTAGAGATGATTTCGAGGGTTTGGCTCTGTAAGGCAGCTAAGGTTTGAAACTCGTGGATCAAAAAAAAATCCAACCATGTTAAGGGTTTGTGTGGCCTAAACAAAGTGTGATCCCCGAGTAATTTTGATGGCTTAGATGCCCCTAGGTCACAGTTTCTTCAACTGCAAGCTTGTCCTACAAATCACAAACATGCTAGTAAACCAAAAAAAGAAAATAAAAAAATTAATTAATAGAAAATAAAATTTTAGCCAAAGGATCTTAGCAAGTGATTCAATGAACAATTCATTTCCCCAGCTGTGTGGATTCAAGTCTTTGGAGACATGTTGTAACTAGCTTGTTTGTGGCATTTATCAAATAATCGTATTTGGTGTAATAGTCGCAACTGATTTTTCGAAATTAGTGATTCTCCAAAAACTTTCATTCCAATTAAAAAAAAAATAGAATATAACTTTGTATCTTTGAGTGGCTATTGACTTTATCAAATCACAATAAGTCTAAAACTATATAATATACCATCTTCATCATGCCCGAGCCCTAAGCCAGTTGAACACATCGATCATGACCCAAGTAAAATAATAAACCCAACACACCAAAAATCTAAGTTGATCCCCTTCATTACACTGTGCTGGGCTCCCCTTCCTTACATATAATTCTCATAAACCCAAATCTAATTTACATGAATATATTTTATTTAAAGATGGGACTAGAGACACCCTAGCATGAAACACACGTTAAAATCTAAGTTGATCCCCTTCATTACACTGTGCTGGGCTCCCCTTCCTTACATATAATTCTCATAAACCCAAATCTAATTTACATGAATATATTTTATTTAAAGATGGGACTAGAGACACCCTAGCATGAAACACACGTTATTTATTCAGACAGTTTGTTCGTCCAAAGTCCCTTTTGAGTCGTCTATGTTTTGATTTAAAAAGCATTCACAGGCTAAACACTTTTAATCATTTAGGAAGAAATTTAAAACAGCTTTTATATTTTTAACCCCAAATAAACGCTATCAACTACGAGCCAGAAGATGTTGAAGAGCATCTGTACATTACCTTATAAACATTGCTCCATAGCAGTAGTGCTCATTCCTTCCTTTGTGTTAATGCTTACTCTGCTCTTTGCACTCAGTCCTCTATCCTTTATATGCTATCGTCTCAGTCCTATATCCTCTCTATATGCTAGCAGAGACGATAGAAAACGCTGGCAGCAAAAATAAATAAACACCATAAAAATCCGTAAAAAAATGAATGAATTACTTACAAATTGCAATTACTGTCAATTTAAAGAAATCAAACCGCAATAACACACAAATAAACACAGACAGGGAAGTGTTGGGAAGGAGCTACATTGTACCCTGTATATCTTGTAGAATATTATTCCGGCCTTTGCACACAGTGCTATGCAAGTTCTCTATGTAGTCGAAGAAAAGCTGGAAACAACAAATTGATAAACAAACCAACAACATTAACGCAAAAAGTCCAGAAATATTTAAGGTTGCTGAAACTAAAACCAGAGAATTAGATATGGCAATTGCTGCTGATATAAGGAAATCAAATTTCCTTCACCTCATCCATCTAATCAAAAGAGGAATGGACATTGTGGTGGCCAGTTTACTTCAGCTATCGAACGGCCCAGAAATAAATACCTTTGATTTAGGAATTTTCCCTCTCTGCTTTTGTTCAACAACTTCTCCCTCTGTGCCATGCTCTCGCTCTCTAGCTCTCGGACGTTAATCTCACACAATAATAATAGCTTTTACCTCATAAAATATGTAAAAAATTATCAAATAAGGACAGAGAAAAAATTAATTAAAAATATAGATACTTCGGATGTCACCTGGTCAAATGCATCACCGGCTGACGGATGTTTCTCGTCAGGTTGCTGGAGGTTCTGAATAAAAAGTGAACAGGGCTTCCATTGCTTCATTGTAATCTGGAATTTGAGCATCTCATACCATGGCGTTATGGTGGCAGTAAGTGTTAATCGCATTGATGATACCGTGAATCACTCAGGGACACCACGCGTCAAACTAAGGCATTATAAGTAATACGTTTAATACTTATGTTTATAGAATCTTTGTTTGTGGTTGCATTGCCCAAATATATTTTGGACGATATTGGTTTCATGCTATTATTTTCGTAATCAAAATCTTTTGTTAATTTTTTCATGGATTTGGGTTTATCAATTTTTCATATTAATTTTATAATATTTATCTGAATATTACTTTTTATTCAACTGATATTATTTATTATTTTATTTACATTATATATATATATATATATATATATAAAATTTAATTTTTTTTAAATATTTTTTGCATTTTATTATAATAATTTTGATTAATAATAATATTAAGATATATTTCGTTTAATTTTATGTATTTTAAATAATTGTATTGAAAAGTTTTTTTGTTTAATATGGAAGAGATATTATAATGTTTTATTAGTTTTGTTTTTGACTATGTATTAGTTTGTCTATGATCAAAAAATTATGTCGTTTATCCATAGTTTAATTTTGGGAATTCATTTTTTGTTATTTTTAATTATTATTTAAATTTATTTATATTTAAGGTGATTGATTGAAGTCTTATTATGGGATGTTTAGTAACTTCCATTTCTATTAGTTGCTAATTTTTTGTTTTTAGTTTTATTTCTTTTTTTATTTAATTTTTTTATTTTTTTCTCTCTCTTTTATCATTTCCATTTTACATAAATTATATTTTTTCTCCATATTTTCAATTTAAGATGACTTATTATTATATTTAAAACATATTTTAATAAATTTAATTATAAAAATTATATATATTAATAAAAAATAAAAAAAACACACACATATATAAACAATATTAGTTAATCATATTTCTTAACTTTGAGTGATGACATTCAACAATACAATATTTTATTAGTTGTTTTATTTTTCTGATGAAATATGTTTTTATTATTTTTTACTTTAAATAATCTATATCTAAGCTAAGCGGCAAGTACTACCTACTATGTAGCCCTTGTTATATTATATTATATAAATATATTGTCTTAGTAAAATTATATAAAAATTATATATATATATATATATATATATATATAAAAGCAACATAGATCTATGTTTAACTCTAAATCTATAAAGTTCTAAGAGGGATCAAATCCCTTGAGTTGCAAACATTTTTTGAAGTTTTGCACTAAAAAAAGTTTACACCTTGAGGGATTTGAGGTTATATAAACCAAAAACACGTATATTGTTTTTTGGTCGGCCAAAACATTTTCATTAATTCATCGAAAAAAACAATTTACAATCCAGGTACCCCTTGCTTCCCTCGTTTTTGAGCTTACCAAACCAACCGGTACAGGTGACAACCTTGTGCATACTCGTTTGAATTGAAACCACTCACCCTCCCTCTCATACAAAGAAACAACATAATGCTAAGTTTGTCAAGTTGTAGGAATATAAAGAATGTTGCCTTCTTGATGCTTTTGTCCAAACGGCGCCACTTAGCATGGCTACCCTCCCACCTTTCATCCTATGTCGTGCCTCCATCATCTATCCAGATTTCACCCACTGAGAATAGGGTGGGAAAACCCAAAATTAACATATTAATTTTTTTTTGCATATTAAATTATTTTATTAAAAATTCGTGATAATGATCTTTACTTTAAAATTGAAACACACATAAACCTAAAACAAGCATGTTATAAGTGGGAATTGAAATGAAATAAGAAAAATAGATTTTATCAATTTAACTATAGTAGAAAAACCCAAATTAACATAATAATTTTTTATAAGTATTATATTATTCTACTATTTTTTTTAATAATAATCTTTATTTTAAAATTGATAAATTTTAATAATTTTTCGCTATTAACCTAACATCATTCCCTTGTCAAATTCTTTTAACATTTGTTATTTTTTATAAATAACTAATATAAAAGAGTAAAAAAAAATTTATCTACTTGATAGCTATTTTAGCAAAAACCCAAATTTATCTTTTAAATTTTTCTACTTATTTATCTTATCTACTTGATAGCTATTTTGGAAAAAAAAACCCAAATTTACCTCTTAAATTTTCTACTTATTTTATTGAAAAAACCTCGCTAATCCATCATTACCATAACATACTCTCTCTCGTTTGACATTTGTTATTTTTTATAAATAAATTTAATTTTATTATATTAAAATTATTATTTATTTTAATATAAATTAATTTTATTAGAATTATTATTTAAATATTAATAAACATTGTAATTTTTTTTAATTTAATAATTTTTTATATTATTCAATCTTGATTATTAAATTTTTTATATTAATTATTAAGTTTATTATCTTAAATTTATTATTAACCATTAATATAAATTAATTTTAAAATATAATTATTAAATATTATAATTTTTAAAAGAATTAATAATATATATTTTCATTATTTTATGTGTTACATAAAATAATAATAATAAGTACTTATTTTAAATCCAATTTAAAGTATAACAATTTATTATATAAAATATATGTTAAGTGAAATTCAAAATAAAATAAAATAAATATTTTTTTCTCTAAATCATTTAAAATAAATTTAAATTATTAATTTATTCATTAACGAAATTTTAATCATAAATAATATTATTAAAAAAAACTTAATACAAGTTAATTATATCTCTAAGAATTAAGTGAAATGGCTATTATCTTTTCTACCAAATGACTTTTATCTTCTCTATCATACTTCCTTCACTTAAATTTTACTTTATTTAAAATAATAAATAAATTTAGAAAGAATTCTTCGGCGAAAATCACAAGGAATATCATTTGTCGACGCGTTTCGAACCAACCAGTGTGGTTCATCGTCAGGACAAGTTGAAGAACAGATCCAGCAGAGACACCAACCGTTACCTGGGCAAGAGGTTGACTCAAGGAGCAAGGTCAAATTTAGTTGAATTAGGTAAAAAATAAATAAATAAATAACCAAATATATAAATGATAAATTATAATATAATAATGAAAATATATAAAATATAAATTTAGTTACATTAGGTGTAAGAAAAATAATAATAAATTATTTATTTAATATATAAATGAGGAATAATAATAAACTACTTATTTCTTAATTAAAATAAAAATAAAATAAAAATATATAAAATTTTTATATAAAAATATAAAATTTAGTTATATTAGGTGTAAGAAAAATAATTAATTTATTTAATATATAAATGAGGAATAACAATAAACAACCTATTTATTAATTAGATAAATGAAAAAACATATAAATTAAAAAATATAGTAATAAAAGTAAATAAAAATATATAAAATTCATATAAAAAATATAAATTTAGTTATATTAGGTGTAAGAAAAATAATAATAAATTATTTATTAATATAAAAATTAAGAATAATAATAAACTACTTATTTATTAAATAAATAAATAAATGAAAAAATTAATAAATATAATAGCAAAAAATAAATTAATTATTTAATTTATAGAAATGAAAGGTATCATTAGTAAAGTAAATACATTCATATTAGGTATAAGATAAATAACCAATTGAAGAATAATAAAACTAATAAATATCAAATTTACTAAATAAATAAAAATATAAACGAAGAATTAAAATAATAATAAATTATTTATTTATTTATTAAAAAGGAATAAATATATAAATAAATGAAAAATGAAAAAATATAAATTAACAAATATAATAGTAAATAAATTATTTATTTAATTTTTATAAATGGAAAAATAGAAATGGTATCATTAATAAGATAAAAACTACAAACATTTCATAAATACACTCCTAACCATTTGAATTTGATTAACAGAAAATTAAATCTTAAGAAGTTAACTTCTTATACTTTTAACCCAAAAATTAGAGGGCAAGCCTGGACTTGCATGCTACTGAAACTTAGTGCAAGTCTGATCATGTACGCTACACTATCCTCAATGATGCCCGACCTAGTCGATTGAGGGTTGGGTTTCACTGTACACGTCAGAGAAAATGACAACCTGACCCATTGAGTTTTGAGTTTATTGAACAATTGGGTCATAACCAGGTCCCATTGTACACGTCAGATAAAAATAAAGAAAGATGCCAGGTATGTACACAGCACCCGTCACCTAAAACCAATAAACATAACGGCGAGTGATTTTTGAGAAAGCAGGAAGTTTCAAGTTCAAATCCCTATTGCCCTGGCTCCAATGGAGGGAAGATATAAAACTGTTATGGATTTGAATGGAAAAATGGGTAGACAATGGCCATGTTGATGAAGCCAAAGATTGAGATATAAAATTGAGAAGATTAAGTAGAAAGAGAAGAGGTTAATAAGGTAAAAATTGTAACGTCAGATCAATGCTCTAATTTATTCATAGATTTGAAAATATCCGAACTCTCACTCTTCTACGTTCTATGTCCAGTCTGTCTTCTACGTCTCCGTCTTTCAGATTCCATAAGTCTCAGTCTTCAAAATGACGAGTCTCGAAAGTGTTTTCTACTTCCGAGTCATGAAACTATGTTTCATTGTATTATTAAGGTTCAGTAATTAGTGTTTCCTAGTTTGGAGTTATGAAACTATGTTTCATTGCATTATTAAGATTCAGTAATTGACCAGAGGAAATGACCCAGGAGCAGTAAATTAAGTGTGAAACAGGGTAATCTGCAACAATAAGATTCAGTAATTGACCAGAGGAAATGACCCAGGAGCAGTAAATTAAGTGTGAAACAGGGTAATCTGCAACAAGAATAACCAAATGATCCACGAGTAGTAAGATTAAGTGTGAAACAGCGTAGTCTGCAACAAAAATAACCCAAATCCACTGCGCGATATATAATTTTTCTTCAACCCAAGTATAATTTACATGATAGTCAACATGAAAGGTGGGGACTAGATTAAAATAAGAGAAAGTGTGAAAGTGGGTAACTGTGACTAGACTAAGATAAAAGTAAGTGTGAAAGTGGGGAATTGTGACTAGAATCAGTCAAAATTGTGGATTTGTTTCTTAAATTTTATGATTATATAAACACCCTAACATGGAACACCATATTTATTTAAACAATTTGTTTGTAAGACTATATTTCATTATCATGGATTCAGAGAGCATTCACACAATGACTTAATCTGAGAGCATTCACACTATAACTTAAGCCAAATAAATGTTATCAATTACAACACAAGCAGAGTACCTTAAAAACATTAAGCAGAGTACCTTAAAAATGTTACCCATTGCTCAGTAGTGCTCATTCCTTCCTTTGCGGTAGTCCCTACCCTGTCGTTTGCATTGTCTTTTATCTTCCCTGTGTGCTAGCAGAGACAGAGACATTGGAAGCAAAAATAAAAATAAATAAACAAAATAAATATCACATAAAAATTCAAAACTAAATTAATAAATTATTTATAAATTTAAAATTAAATTAATAAATTAATTACAAATTTATTATTAATTTTTAAAAATAAAGTCATAATAACAACACAAACAAATAAATAGAGAAGTGTTCGGGAAGGAGCTACACTGTACCCTGTATAATTTGTAGAAAATTATCCCACCCTTTGCACACAGTACTATGGACGGTAGAAAAGCTAGAAACAAGAAATCATCAAACAACAAACCAATATCGTTAATTCAAAAAGTCGAGAAATAATTAAAATTACGAAAACAGAAACCAGACAATTAGATAGCTGCTAATACAGGGAAATCAAATTTCTTTTACCTCATCCATCTTATTAGAAGAGGAATGGATATTTTGTTTGCCAATTTGCTTTATCTTTCAAACAACCCAGAAATACTTCTGCTTTACGAATTTCCCCTCTCTGCTGCTTTATCTTTCAAACAACCCAGAAATACTTTTGCTTTACGAGTTTCCCCTCTCTGCTCCTGTTCAGGAACTACCTCTGTTTCCTGCTCTGGCATTCTAGTGCTCGGACGTTTATCTCACACCGACACCAGACAAACGCATAATAACAATAATAATAGCTTTGGCCTATATGAGCTAAAACAATATTGTGAAAATTTGCTAACGTGAGTGGAAAAATTTATGAAAAAAAAGATACTTACGCGAATGCCTCTTGGTGAAATGAATCAAAGGCGGATGGATCAATTAAATAACGACAAAATCGACTCCGATGAAATCTGCCTTTGCATCTCCGTAACTGTTGTTGCCGCTGCTTCTGCCCATGCTGCTTTAACCACTGATGTGTGTTCGGTTGTTTTTAGTACCGTTGCTTAATGTTCTGAATAAAAAAGTTATGCTGCTTCCATCTCTTAATTTTGTTATTCTAGATTTACTATTAATTATTGATATAAATTAAATTTTAATATATATATATATTATTTAATATTATAATTTTATTTTTAAAATATTATAAGAAAAAATTTCGGTGTAAATTACATTCAGAAAATCATTGTCGACGCGTTTTGAACTAACCAGTGTGGTTCATCGTCAAGACAAGTTGAAAAATGAGATCTATCTTTACAATTATTAAAATACATTTTTATTATTTTGTTTATATCATATAAAATGATTAATCAATTATTTTTAAAATCTAATTTATAAATATATAAAATTATTTAATATTAACTTTATATTTATTATAATAATTATTATTAATTTTAACATATATTTATTTTGATTTTAAAAATATTATAAAAAATATATATGTTATAAGTGAAAATTAAAAAGAAATAAAGTAAATAAAAATTTTCTACAAATCATTTAAAACAAATTTCATCAACCTATTAAATTTATCTCGTTATTAATTTATCTCGTTATTAATTTATTCATTGAATAAAATGTAATAATCAATAATATCATCATATGTAGTAATCAATAGTATCATCATAAAAAATTAATAAAAAATATATTGTTGATAATGGTAACAATATATACATTCATTTTCTTTCTATATAGATATAAAATATAATTATAGTATTAAAAAATATATTAAAAAATATTTAATAATAATTATTAATGATATTGATGTATTTACATGTAAATTTAATATTTTTCTTTAATTTTTTTATATAGTATCTTCTATATTTTATGTGATAACATCTCATTATAATACAATAAAATCTATAACAAATTAATATATTGAATTATAAATATACTTCAATAAATTCAATATAATCATAATATTTCAATTATATATTAATGAAGATGAAAATTATTATAATAATATATTATAAATAATTAACTATATAAATAATTCATGAAATAATATTTATTTTAATTTTATAATTATATTTTATAATTTTTTATTATTAATAATTTAGTGATTTTAAAAAAATGTAAAATCATTGATTTTAAATATATAAAATCAAGACATCACCACAATATTACTGGAAAAGTGCTTAAGGAACATTCTAGATAGTTATGGAAACAAAATTGTAATGAAAATTGACCAAAAAAACTAAAAAGTTTATAATTTGAATTTAAATGTAAGTGTTTATAATTAATTAAGGAAAGTAGACCATGATGTCAAAGTAATTTTTACATAAGTATAATTCAGTAAATGCATAATTGATAATTAATTAAAAAGGAAAAATATTTTATTTATTCATTAATATTATAATGAATGTATTTACTAATAAAAAATGTTTCAAAATTAAAATCTCTTTATAAATGAAAATTGAATCTATTAAATTATTTTTCATTTAATTATTCATTATTTATTTCACAATCAAAAACTTAATCCCTAATCTATTAAGGTATATATTATTTTAATAAAGAATAAAATACTTAATATGTAATATATACAATAAAGTATTAAAGCAAAATCAATCAAAATATCATATTAAATGGATATTATTCATTCCATGTTCATATTTAATATTAATAAGGATCTTTTAAGTTTGAGTTTCATTTGTGATTTAATTTCAAAAAAGAATGAAAATAAATTTTGTATATACAAATCATATAGCAAGCATTTCAATGTTGATAATCTTAATTTTTATAACAAGTTTAATTATGATTAAGAAATATAAATAGGGAGAAAACGATAAACTTAAAAGTTATTATAGGTTTAAATGACACTTTTTATATATTTACTTTTGTAAATATACAACAAAATTAAAAATTTGATAACTATTTCAAAAAATTTAATAACTTTTATTATTAGGGAAACTAAAATTGTAAACTATAATTCTATAAATTATATTTTACAATTTTTCTTCAAATATGTATACAGTGTCTACTTTCTCTTTTTTTTCTTAATTTGTAATTAAAAAATAAATTTATGCAACCTATTTATAATCTATTTAGATAAAAATATGTTTATATTATTATTGTTATTCCTATACTTATCTTTCATTAAGAACAATTGTATCATTGTCCAAATTTTTTTACCAAAATCATAATAATAATAATAATAATAATATTATTATTATTATTATTATTATTATTCCAAAACTTAAATTTATGTCTATTTCTCAATTATAAATCCACAAATCCAATATAGTTTTAAAGTTCATATCTTACTTATTACAATATACATTTGATATTAAAACTATCAAAATACTTATATTATACAATATACTTATATTATATTGAACTCCAATAAAATATAATATATCATTTATATTTAATATTTTCCAATTTAAAATATATATGTAATATAATTCAATTTCTCATATATTAATATAAATTAAATTTCTTATTCTTAATTGTAATCTATATTTACTATTAAAAACAAAAAACAAAAAAATTATACCAACAACCTACATTACCTTACCTTAAGTATTTGATTAACCAAAAATTCTAATTATTTATATTTAATTAATCATAAATTCTAACCATTTGTATTTGATTAACCAGAAATTAAATCTTAAAAATATAAGATATTGTTTATTTTCAATAACAAAGTAAATATTAAACGAACAACATACATTGCATTCATGCATTAATACATTAGTAACCATCTGATATTGATTATAGAAAATTAAATCTTAAGAATATAGCTTGTGCTTTTAAGCTGCCGCTGAAATTAGCGGGCCAAACATGTACGCTACACCATCCTCAATTATGCTCGAGCTAGTTGTTGGCTTGCACACGTGGTTTGTGACCGGGGTCTTACCATATGGTCAACAAATCGAATTCTGTGTTGGTGATTTTAATTAGTGTTAAGTGTGATTTATAATAATAAAAAATTATTAGAGCTAGTTTTTTATGTATAGCAAAGGTTTTTATTACTTAATTAGAGAAAAATTCACATTAATTTATGTGTAAAATAGGATGTGGAAAAGGCCTAAGGAAGTTTGGGAAGAACTGGTGTGTACATTGTGCAGGTCTCAGATGCTGTGGAATCGAAAAAACATTTCATTTTGGAATGTGATGCATTCAAAGACATTTGAGAAAGTTATGAGAACATGTTAGCATCAGCTCCTTGCATTATTATTTTGGCAAAGAGATTGTTGGAAGGTTGGGCCAGCTCATTATCAATTTGAATTGGAAAATGATTGAATTGCAAAAAAACAAAAAACGGGGAACTAATGGTTTCATAAACTATTTTTAGTCTGGTAGACCTTAAAATATCATTTCATTTCATTTCATAATGCCCTAACCATTTTTGATCTCATAAAACTTAAAATATCATTTCATTTCATTTCATAATGTCTTTGTAAAAACACTAAATCCTAATTTACCTACTAGATAAAAATACAACAAAAAAATACAACACACCACACCGTACGAACCCATACGTCCACCGTACACACGTCAGCGAAAATGAAAGGTTTTTTTATTAGAAACAGGGAAAGGCCTATTAAAGTTTATCCACAAGCAGCAACAAATTCCAAAATATAATCCGAGAAAGCGGTTTACCATCCAAAGAGGAAGCGGAAGCGGAAGTGGTTTACCTTTTGTCAAACCCAAAGTGCGGTAAAGGAGAACAAATGGGTTACATCCCAATATGAAGTTCATCAAGGACGTTCGGATAGCGAGGGATACGTTTCGTTTCATGGGGTATACAACATAACCCAGTAACTGAGAAAATGTAATGCGGCCAGATTAGGAGGACTAACAGGCTTGCAGAACTAATTAATATTGGAAGGCAAATATTATTTAGATAAACTAACACATCGTACACACCCATACCACGTATGTCCACCGTACACGTCAGCTAAAACGAATAAACAGAATGGAGAATGAGTGTGGTTTTTCAGAGAGTTAGAGGTTGGTTTTTCAGAGGTTTGAGGTTGGTTTTTCAGAGAGTTAAAAGGTGTCAAGTTCAATTCCGGATCACTTTGGCACCTCTGATGGAGGGATAATACTGTTCTAGATTTGCATATAAAAAATGTGCAGACAATGACAGGGCAGCCATGTCTGAGGAAGCCTAAGATTCGGAAATAAAATTGAGAAGGTTAGGTAGAAAAACGCAGTAGAAACAAAAGAAAATTGTAAACGTCATACCAACGCTCTGCTCTAATTAATTCATAGATTTGAAAATCTTCTACGTTCTATGTTATGGCTTTACGCTTTAGCTTTCTCTTTCAGATTCCATGATTTAATAGAGGAAATGACTTCTGGAGGAATATGAATAAGTGTGAAAGCATAACCCTCGCAAACCCTGCTCCCGTCTTACGTATAATGTTCGTAAACCCAGTTCCAATTTACCTGAATAAATTTTATTTGAGGATATCCAAAATGCAATTTCTGGGTTTAGAATCAGAGTTTGAAGATTGTAAAAACGCCCAAAATGGAACACACCGAAATGTTTATTTGCTCCGAGTCTTGCGATTATGTTTCAGTATAATTGATTTTGGAGGGAAATCACACACTAACCTAATTCTCAGCCCTCTTTTCATAATTACTTAGCAGCAAAAAAGTTAGAATAGCTTCTGTATTTTCATTTATAAATTTATAAATCTACAAAACAAATTTATATGATAAATGTTATGAACTGTAACAATACAAGCAAGAAGATATTCAGAATTGTTACAAGCAAGAAGATATTCAGAAGGAATTGCAGGTTACCTTAGGAATATTGCTCCACTGCATATTGCTCCATAGCAGTGATGCTCACTCTGCCGGTTGCACAGTCTCTATATGTTAGCAAATAATCTGAAAGCAGAAAGAAATAAACAAATAAAGCACCATCAGACATCACTGAATTATTTACAGATTGCAATCGTTGTTAATCGAAAGAAATCGAATCTGAATATTTCTTTATAGTCAAAGGAAAACTTCAAACAAAAAATAAATAAACAAGAAAATACCCTTAACCTCTGCAAATAATTAGGTATCGCAACTGTTGTTGATATTAACCCAAATAGACCCAAATCTCCCTTACCTCATCCATCCAACCAGAAGAGGAATGTAGATTGTCTTGGCCTCTTCAGTTCAGCGATCGAACGACCCAACAACAAATCTGCCTCCGGATCTTTTCCTCAAAAGCTCTTTCCTCTCTGCTCTTCTTCAAAAACTTTTTCCGCTCTGCTCTGGCGGTCTCTGGTTCTCACTCACAGACGTTGATTTCACACACACATTATGCATAAGCACCATTAATCCAAAAATTCTGCTAAGGTTATTAAAACAAAAACAAGAGAATTAGATAAGGCAATTGCTATTGAGAAATCAAATCAAATTACAAACAGACCCAGATCTCCCTCACCTCATCCAGATTGTCTTGGCCGGTTTGGTTCAGCTATCGAAGGCCCGAGAAATACTTGTGCCCAGGGATATTTCCCTCTCTGCTCTGCGTTCTCTTTGGTTCTCGCTCACCGACGTTGATTTCACACACAATCCACACATAACCACAACAATAACGATGACATACAGCACAAAAAAACAGGCATACCCACAAACAGAAAAAGGAACGAACAGGCATACCCACACAAAGAAGAAAAGAAAATGGGAGCGCTCCAGGCATTCAATCAGGGCAAGACAGACAGTCACCAACGCCTAAGAGAAGATGAGAGAGAAACGAGATAAACTCAATGAAATTGGAGGTTGAGTTATATATAGGGAACCATGCCATCTTTCTTAGCTTTTCTTAACGGTTAGCTTTTATGAAATCCTATCCACCTCTTTCCGCAGTGAATATGCTTTCTAGGAAGCATAATGATACGGTAGCGTATGTGTTGAATTCAAAATTCTAGAATTGCGAGAAGTGTTTAGGATTGATCCGAAACAACTTGTTTTTATAAACAACTCATAAATATAGTTCAACGGATGGTCGGTTATAGCGCCGTACATAGCCTCGTCCAACCTCTCCCGAAGCTGTATCAAGTCCCTTCTAACCAATCATGAAGGAGGGTAATTACAAATAAAAAGAGATACATTACAAGTGATTTCTAAATCAACACATTAAAATGTAATTAAAATCTTTTATTTAAAAGATAAATAAACAAATTATTAAAAAAAAATACAAGTGCTCATAGAAATGAGAATTTATATTTTTAATTAATATTAATAAAGTGTTCTTGAGATGATGCAATTTAGGATGTCCTAAATCATTATTCATGGGAAAATGAAATTATAATAATATGGGTTGTTGCAATAATATGTATATAAAAGGTTTGAAGTTTTAATTTATTATATTTTTTAATATTATTTAATCAAAAGATTAATTTCAAATTTTGTCACAAAGTATAATCGTTGATGTTAATTTATTGATTTTAAATCATTTTTGAATATTTTTTGTTTTTTTTGTTTTTTTTTTCGTTTTTTTTTTTTTTTTAAATGGATTTTGATGTTTTTGTTGATTATATATAAGGGATTTGAAATTTTAAAACACTGTATTAATAATTAGTTAAGAGTTTTTAAGTTTTTAATTTTCTTCAATATTTAACAAATAAGTTGGTTCCAAACCTTTATCACAAATATAATCTTAACTCTTTAATTTTATGACCTTTAAATGTTATTTATTATGCAATTTTAGTGGTTACTTGTAAACACAATTGTGTTAGTAAATTTGTCTCATGGACAACACACTTTAAGTTAGGGTTTACATCATAAATATACTCCTAACACTTACTTATAAAGAGGCATATAAGTCTCATTATTCCTATGTCACTTAAAAAAATATATCATTGATGAGGTTACTTTAAGGTACTAAATTTATCCATGAAAAACTCATTGTTTATTTAATTATGTTTATGAATTATACAATTGATTTAATTTTATTGTCCTAAGTTAATTATTGGCTATTAATTTTTAATAGATTAATTTTATGATTATTAACTATTTAGATAATTTTATTTTAAAATTAAATCAACAAATTTGCACCAATAAAAGGCTACAACATAGTTTGCATCTTGATAAAAGTCTTGTATGTCCAAAATATTAGTTACTTAGCCCGAACAAGATCCTATCACATGCCCAAAACAAAAAATGGCCTATGTCATGATGTAAAACTATAGTAAATTTTTAGTTTACTAAAAGTTCGAAAAACATTTAATTCAACAATTTGCATAACGACTATCAACATCCTCCAAACCTACATTTTTTGGTATCAACCTCCTAGCTTCTGGGGTCTCTTTCTTCATTGAACTAGTGCACAATTTTTTCCTCTTTGATCCCTTCTCTAGGAAAGGTTATTGAGATCCTTGGATTTGAAGCCATTAACTAATTATCCTTTTGAACAATTAATGTTAGACTCCAGAAACATCTACTTTCGACTGCTACCATTGCAAAGTGTTTTCTTTAAAGCAACTAAATACTCCATGATTTCTACTACTTGTATTGTAATTGGGCTCTCATGTTTATGGATTTTTGTTGCTAAATTAAAGAGAGATGCTTAGTTGCAATGAATATGTTATTTGTGGCTTTGTAGAGCTCTCTAAAAGTCTTGAAGGTCTATAGAATCCATATGTTTCCCTAAAGAATATGTTTCTACTATTAGTGCTTTGTGGGCCTCGTGAATAATAACCTTTGTATTCCACAACTCCTACATATCTTGGCGCCTTCACTAGCACTAAACATGGCACTAGAGGCACCTCTCAGTGTCTTAATTCAACACATACCCAATAAGCACTCAATCAACTTGAGTCCCTCTCGAAATATGATAGTTGAATTCTCCTTTAGGGAGGCAACTCACCTAACAAGGCTCTAGCACAAGGAAGCAAATTGCATAATAGAAGAATGGAAATCACAACATTTACCTAGTTGAAGATGTGGATGAATGCTTTGAACCCATCAAACTTAAATGCCAATATCCCAGAACAAACCACATTTCTACGAGGAAGCAAAACAAAAACATGCAAGAGCAGAATTGGTGGTATGTAGACACAAGAGTATAATTATTGATCCTACAAATTCACTTATATTTAACTTGAAATTATAAAATAATATGCAAATTTTGTTGTGATGTTTATCTTAAAAAATCAATAATATTGATTTTTTACATATATTTTTTGCTTTTAATTAATTAATTAATTTTATTTTTATTTTTATTTTATCTAACGAGTGAAATAAATTTGTAAATAGTTATTTATGTTATAAAATAACTTCAAAATGTGTCATGTATTTGGATACTTCCTCCATCTATGACTCATGCTAAAGTCTCATCATCAATATAGAAGTCATGCATCCCTTATTTATGTTATTGAATTTTGTTTTCAATTTCTTTAATGTCCCACTTGATTAATGGTGAGATATTCCTTTTGTATGGAGTAGCAGCTTCCATAGCTTTGTGTATTAGCCTACTATGATTTTCTTGCTTGGAATGTCCTTCTTGCTTCCACTTTCCAAGTCAGTGATTCTCCTTTTCATCCTATTTTACCTCCCTTAAAATGATTGCCTATAAACTCTAAGACTAGAAAAAACACTTTATACACTTGTATCGATTAAGAGTTTGCAATAGTCAAATGAAGAATAGGCAAAAGGATATTGCATAACTCTCCCTCCTCAAAATACGAAAATTGGAGTAAAAGTGTGGTTGTATCAATCATAAATTTCATTGGGAGTATGATGTCATCTCATGAACAAAGGGAGGAATAATGGCTCGTATGTCACTCTACCTCCACTTGTGACCTCCATTACCTCTTCATTATGCTCATGCATTAGAACCACATGGAGTGGTATGATGGTGTTAAACCAACTCTTCCCGATGGATGTATGTGGCTATTTGGCACTCCTTCTCAAACATAGGTTATAGAGTTCGGCAATAAAGTCATTTCAAATCCTAGGATAGTAGTGAATATGCTTCATACTCTAAATAATTTTGGAAAAATGCATTGCTTGCAAGATACATTCTAGATCTAACCCAAAGGACATGCTAGGTGTTGTCACTTTTTCTAGAAACTGTAGCACAAGTGCTTCAGGATATATAGAAAGCTTCCTAGAGACAACCTCTCAGGTTGATTGTAGACCAATGCCTAGAACATCTTAGATAGAGGAGTGCATGGAAGATTATCAATGAGGGGTTTCTGTTGCACTCCAATTGTCATGTAGTTTGGAAAGATAATAAAGGGGGGCTTGGTTCAATAGTCTTTCATCAAGAAGATACATAGATCCAAATACAGGGGGTGAATCAGGCTGATCTCAAAGAGGAATGTCTTGTTCGACCGACACACAATAATGAGCAGCTTAATATTGAATTTGTAGTAAAGGTGAAGAGGAGGAGAGAAAGGAAGGAAATAGATGCATAGGGTTGTAAACAAGACAAAATCCTAAGCAATAATGTTTCAGCAGAAGAGATGGAATGGCAGGAATTGTGGAGCACGAATTAAGGTTTCATGTTCTATAGCTCATGGATACACTTATCACTAATCATCATATGTAAATTTGTGCTCTTAAAGGTACATAAGTAAATCTTTAAATAACATAGGTACTATTACTACTTAACAACATACATATAACCATGAGAGAATGAGACCGACAACTTCATTACATAATTTTCGTAGAAGAGAAACATACATGAAATGAGATTTATATAGGGGAAAACATACTTCTCACAACCATGATTGGAATCACCAAAGAGTTTCATTAATCCTCAAAATGAGTCTAATATACCAGTCCATTACATTTAGCCATACATCGCTTGATTCCCTCATGAATAAGCAATTAGAACCCAAGTGAAATCACGGAATTTGGACCACTGCGGGTGCAGAATTTCAGAACTTGTATTAAGTCTTTCTTCCCTCTATTTATAAGAAGAGGGGAAGCTTTGGAAAACAATTACAAAATATCATAGCCTAAGCTCTAGCTGTCTCGGCATGCAAAGGCTACAGCCCAAAATGATTTGATTCAGATTTGTTTCCGTTCTTGAAAATATAGAAATTACAAAATAATAAGAAAAAGGAAACATAATGATGATGGGAGGAAAATATCTCCCAGACGCCCCTGTTATGGCCTCTTCTCAAGCCACGTCTCTGCCTCAATGATCCGGCGAGTCTGCCTGTCGCTTTCACCTTAATTGTTTGGCTTCACCACTCTCTGGAGTTGGTAGCGATCAACTGTGTTGGCTTGTCACAGAGTGGAAGCAGAGATCGATTTGGCAGTCTTGCATTGTATGACTGAGTGGAGCTCCATGCTGAGGCATTAAGTCTTCCCTAAGCCCCATAATGATTTACCACCGCTCCATGCCTTCATTTAATACTGCAGCTGCCAACCCATATGCCTTCAAATCTTTGTACCATTTTATCAGAACACAACATGCCTCATAAAATAACCATGGTGTGATATCGGGTATTCTCCAGTATGGGCACTTAACATTGCAAAACATTGTGAAACAACGAGTTCTGATCCCTTTCGGCCCCTTTTGCTTTGATCCCTTTCAGTACATTGTCATCATATGAAAGGGGCTCTGACGAGGTGCTTAGCCAAATATCATAGCTCGGAAAATCGAGACTTCACACTAAACATGCTTCATGAAACAATGAATGTTGATCACCTTTTCTACTTAGCTCTTGGTTCTTCGGCTCTTCCCGTGACCATAGGCCAAACCCTATATCGGAGGTTTTCAATCGACGATTTAACTTCGGTGCACAACACTTTACTTCGCCGATCGCTGAACTCTGATCACCTTTTCTGCTTAACCCTTGGTCCATTGGCGCTCCTCATGACTATAGGCTAGCCCCCAAATTGGAGGTTCACAATCAGCGATTTCCTTTTGAGGCACAACAAAGGAGGGCGGGCCTTTTCTCTCTCCTCTAGGGGACCACATGGTTGAATATGATTGGTTCTGATAAGGGACACGTGGTGGATGGCTTCACCTTGACGTGGTAGTACGGTGGACACGTGGTATGCTGATCTGGCATTTTCAAGGTTCTATGCGGACATATCGAGGCGACACGTGTCACCACTTAGGAAGTGCCATGTGGAAGTAATGATGTAATGCATCGGAGACCAGTGGTTGCAGCGCGTTGTGCCTCAAATGGAAATCGTCGATTGCGAACCTCCAATTGGGGTGCTAGCCTACAGTCATGAGGAGTGCCAAAGGACCAAGGGTTAAGCATAAAAGGTGATCGAAGTTCGGGGATCGGTGAATTGAAGTGTTGTGTGCCAAAGTTAAATCGTCGATTGAAAACCTTTGACATAGTGGTTTGCCTATGATCATGGGAAGAGTCGAAGAACCAAGAGCTAAACAGAAAAGGTGATCAACGTTCGCCGTTTCATGAAGTTTGTTCAGTGTGAAGTCCCTATTTGTTGAGCTCCGATATTTGGTAAATCACCCGGTCATATGACGAAAAAGTACTGAAAGGGCTCAAAGCAAAAGCGGCCTAAAGGGATCTGAACTCGCTCTTTCACAATGTTTTGCAATGTTAAGTGCCCATACTAGAGAATCCCTGATATCACACCATTGTTATTTTATGAGGCGTGTTGTGTTATGATATCATGGTACAGAGATTTGAAGGCGTATGGTTCGGTAGTTGCAATATTAAAGGAAGGCATGGAGCGGTGGTAAATCGGTATGGGGCTCAGGGAAGACTTAATGCCTCAGCATGGAGCTCCACTCAATCATACAATGCAGGATTGCTATATCGATCTCCGCTTCCACTTTGTGACAAGCCAACGTGGTTGATCGCTACCAACTCCAGAGAGTCGTGAAGTCAGGCAGTTAAGGTGAAAGTTACAGGCAGACTGGTCAGATCATTGACGCTGAGACGTGGCCTCAGCAAGGCCATAACAGGGGCATCTGGGAGATATTTTCCTCCCATCATCATTATGTTTTCCTTTTTCTTATTATTCTGTAATTTCTATATTTTCAAGAACGAAATCAAATCTGAATCAAATCATTTTGGGCAACAGCCTTCGAACGACGAGACAGCTAGAGCTCAAGTTGTGATATTTTGTAATTGATTTCCAAAGCTTCCCCTCTCCTTATATATAGCGGGAAGAAAGACTTAATACAGGTTCTGGAATTTTGCACCCACAGTGGTCCAAATTCTGTGATTCCACTTTGGTTCTAATTTCCTATTCATGAGGGACTTGAGCGATGTATGGCTAAATGTAATGGACTGCTAAATTGGAATCATTTTGAGGATTAATGAAACTCTTTGGTGATTCCAATCATGGTTGTAAGAAGTATATTTTCCCCTCTATAAATCTCATTTCATATATGTTTCTCTTCTACTAAAATTGTGTAATGAAGTTGTTGGTCTCATTATCTCATGGTTATATGTATGCTGCTAAGTGGTAACAACACATATGTTATTTAGAGATTTACTTATGTACCTTTAAGAGCACAGATTTACATATGATGATTAGTGATAAGTGTATCCATGAGCTATAGAACATGAAACCTTAATTCGCGCTCCTAAATTCCTGTCATTCCATCTCTTCTGCCTTCCATCCTTCTGCTAGAACATTGCTGCTTAGGATTATGTTTTATTTACATCACTGTGAATCTATTTCCTTGCTTTCTCTCCTCCTCTTCACCTTTACTACAACTTCAACATTAAGATGCTCATTGTTGTTTGTCGACCATCAGAACAAGAAATTCCTCTATGAGATCAGCTTGATTCACCCCTTGTATTTGGATCCATGTATCTATTTGAGTTCACCTTGATGAAAGACTATTGATCCAAGCCCCCCTTTATTATCTTTCCAAACTACATGACAATTGGAGTGCAACAGAAACCCCTCACTGATAATCTTCCATGCACTCTTCTATCTAAGATGTCCTAGGCACTAGTCTACAATCAACCCAGAGGCTATCTCTAGGAAGCTTTCTATATCTCCTGAAGCACTTGTGCTATGGGTGCTAGAAAAAGCGACAAAATCTTTCTAGCACCGTTGTCGGGGACAAAACTGAAATAATCTTCTCTAGGTGCAACAAATATTTACATTCCCTTGGTTATGTGAGCAAGGGAAGTGTGGGTTGAAGATCTCTCACCTTGGCGACTCCGCTATATGAATTTCATTATAAACACCTTGGAAACTCCATTATTTGAATCTCAATTGTAAACACTCTGACGACTCCACTATCAAGACATGGAGGAGAAGACAGAAGAGATGGAGAGGTTAATAAAGAACTCCTTTTATAGACTGGAAAAACTGGAGTTAGAAAGTATAAACTGATAGAACTTCCAGGTTTGTAATCCATGTTTAAATCCCCAATACAGAAGGCCTCCCCTAGAAATATTGTAAGGGGAGAAGAAAGAACAACAAGATCACACTCATCCTCCACTATATATAGAAGATGATCCAGAGAAATAGACACCATATGCAAATAAAGTTCAGGGGAACTTATGTTCCTCTTTCTCTGATAAAGAATAAGAACTCAAAACATATGAAGAAGAGGAGGAGGATATTGATAAAATGTTGAAAGATGACAAGATCGAAGATTATTGTAAATAGTTTGTTGATATAATGTAGGCTCAGCTGCTCAATATATACTATCTAAGGTCATCCGGAAAGAGATCGATAGGGCAAGATCCAAATGAAGGTACTCCTTCCTCAGAGCCTCCTAAGCTAACTGATAAGGGAAAGGGGCCTTTAGATCCCAACTACCTTAAGCCTAAGGCCCTCAAAGAAGAGAATTTTCCCTCCCCCTCCAGACCCATCTGGGATAAAGAAATAGAGCCAATTAGTGTCAGTGGTTGCCCCAACCAAGAAGATACTGGTCAACAGACTATTCAAGAAAATGAGGCAACTACAATTTTCTCTCATGAAGTCCATGATCCAGTAGCCGACTACATGGAATATTTCTTTGGCCTAAAACATTATTCCTTAATTCCAAGCCCAATTAGAATGTTCATGGAGGAGATTAAAAGAGTTGAGCATCAACAATCAAGTTGGAGGCACATATCAAAATTTTTGTCAGAAGATTTTTTAGGGTGCATACTTGTTTTGACTTTTGAATTCCAACAACATGGAGGCATAAGGTCCAGTACTCTGATGTTGGGATGGTGTCATTGGAAGGTGGACCAAGGAAAAAGGAAAACATAATGATTATGGGAGGAAAATATCTCCCAAATGCCCCTGTTATGGCCTATGTTGAGGCTACGTCTCTGCCTCACTGATTCGACCAGTCTGCCTATCACCTTGAGCTTAACTCTCCGACTTCACCACTCTTTGGAGTTGGTAGCAATCAACTATGTTAGCTTGTCAAAGAGTGGAAGCAGAGATCGATCTCCAAGTCCTGCATTGTATGACTAAGTGGAGCTCCATGCTGAGCCATTAAGTCTTCCCTGAGCCCCATACTAATTTACCACCGCTCCATGCCTTCATTTAATATTGTAGCTGCCAACCCATATGCCTTCAAATCTATGTACCATGTTATCTGAACGCAACATGCCTCATAAAATAACCATGATGTGATATCAGGGATTCTCCAGTATGGGCATTTAACACAATAAAACATTGTGAAACAGTGAGTTCCAATCCCTTTAGGGCCCTTTTTCTTTGAGCCCTTTTAGTACTTTTCTTGTAATATGACCAAGGCTATGAATGGGTGCTTAGTCAAATATCAGAGCTCGTCAAATCGAGACTTCACACTGAATAGGATTCATGAAACAGCGAACACTGATCACCTTTTTTGCTTACATCTTGGTTCTTCGGCTCTTCCCATAGCCATAGGCTAGCCCCTATATCAGAGGTTTTCAATCGACGATTTAACTTTGGCACACAACACTTCACTTTGCCGATTTCTGAACTCTGGTCACTTTTTCTGCTTAACCCTTGGTATTTTGGCGCTCCTTGTGACTGTATGCTAGCCCCCATATCAGAGCCCGCCAATCAGAGGTTCACAATTGATGATTTCCTTTTGAGGCACAACACACTGCAACCACTGATCTCTGATCTCCGATGCATGATGTCATTACTGCCACATCACGCTTCCTAAGTGGTAACACGTGTCACCTAGATATGTCCCCATAGGACCTTGAAAATGTCAAATCAGCATGCCACGTGTCCACCATACTGCCATGTCAAGGTGATGCCAACCACCACATGCCCTTATCGGAACCAATCACATTCGGCCATGTGGCCCCCTAGAGGAGAGAGAAAAGACCTCTTCTGGTTTTGTGAATGAATTTCCTTGTAAATTCTTCTTTGGACTTTCCCGACACTTTAACACTGGAGGCTCAATCCTGACGAATTTAATCGCAATCGGAACTTCATGCAATATCACAACTTTAAAAGGATGTCACCTATTTGGTTGTCGATTGCAATGCACCGATCTCTTGATGCTCCGATGACTTGGACCTCCGATATGTGGGATCTCCTATGTGTAGGCCAATATGCAGGATAACCGATGTGCAAGACCACCGATATGCAGGATCGTCGATATGTCGGAACCCGAGATTTTACCCTTAGTCATTTTCTCCTTGTTTTCTGGTTTCCAAAAGGGCAACTTCAATCTCCTCTAACTTTTGATTTCATAGTCCATTTGAGGAGTTCCATATACCATTGGAAAGCTAATCCGAGAACTATCCATTTGAGGGTGTTTGATTTATCTTTGAGGGATTATGTAGATTGAAATATGGTTGCAAAATTTTATGTTCTTTTGTACATTGGTCAGTTGAAAACAAATTTTGCAGTGAGTGACAACATTAAGTAATTGGTTAAAAGAACATACTTAACAATTGAAACATTAACCACAGAAAGAATTGTTAAGCTTATCTATTGCAAGGACCATGTTGTTGGAGATGATCTACACCTCATTAAAGAAGGTTTTTTTCATAAATACCTTGAGCACAACGATCCAATTCTTGTAGAAATGGGTTATGCCTCCCTCTCTATATGATATGATCTTTAAGACCATGGAATATTACTAACTAACAACTTGAAATTCTAAGCAGAGTTCACCCTTAGCTAAATTCCTCAAATCATGATTTGGTGTTATACCATCATTTCACTAGTGTTTTAGGGGTTATTGGTTTCTCTATGTGCTTCCAAGCACTCTCATATTAATTTCTAAGTGGGAGTGGGAAGATTATACATCCATTGTATACTAGTAGAATTAAAAAACCATAAAGTCTCTATAATTTGGAGTAGATTTATGTAGTATACATATGTATGATCTATCAATTGTTCCATCTTATATGGGCAAGGGAAAATGTATACTTTGGTTGATGTTTAGTGAATGTGTAATCGTCAAACCATATCACCATGATCCCTTTCTCCTTCAGGCATGGGTTCCTCCAATAAAATTTTGGGTTTAATAAGAGGAGTGGCCACTTTATACATCTAGTAGAGTTGCATAAATGAACCACAAGTGGAAAGTTCTTATGTGAACTTAATATCTCAATACACTATAATAGTTTTTCAATGAACCTCGTTATAGATGGCCTCTAATATATGTTGGGTTCTACACTTCCACTTCCTTTTTTTCTTTCTAGACGCCATTATGCACACAATATTACAAAAAATGGATTTTATCTAATAATAAAAATAAAGTATTTTCACCAAAAACTTGAATCATAAGAATTAAAAATACAATGAGGGTAATGAAACACTAAAACATGGGTGTGTTTCTCTATGAAAGGCTCTTCAACACTTTTGATATTTGTGCAAAACATAAAAAATAATTTAACAACTACAATTTTTAAACAAGCCACTATCAATGAATTTTGAATACGCTGAACCTATTCATAAACCTCCTAAACAAACATTCTCTAATTGATCCCTTTTTTCTTAGGTTGGATCCATCCTCTATCTAATCTTTGATTTATGATCAGATTGTGAATACAAGGCTATGATCCCCAATGTTGCACCTTTTCTTCATGTTCTACCAAAACCTTAATTCCAGCGTGGCAAAAACGCATCATTGGTATCAAAAACTCTTTTCTTGGATGGATACATGCCATGATGCTTTGGCAATTCAGTGTTGATGTGATTTCCTTTTCTTGGAATGCTTCAACCATGCTTCAACCCCAAAACATTTTAATCCCATGTTTTGACGATGCATTGTCTATATATGTTGACTTTTTTCAACGTTAAAGGCATATCTAAAACCAAATTACTCACAATCAATCACCAATCACCATGAAATTAATAATTTGTATATCAATTATTAATTATCAATTTGGAAATTGAACTTTTTGAAGTAGACTCCATAGTAGACATTTTTTGTTTTGTGTTTAGAATATATTAACCAGATTCATCATTAGGATGAAAAAGTCAAGGAGAAGAAGGAAAGAAAATATATTAATTCAAGATGGAGGGGAGGGGTGAGAAAAGAAGGAAGAGAATGGTCTTCTTAGAGAAAAAACCTAAAAGATAAAAAAAAAAAAAAATTGCATTAATGATACACTATTAAGAACAACATTATTTGAATGAACCATTCTTTGTGTTGAGTTTCATGGATAGTATAGGAAAGTTTGTTGATCAAATTTTATAATTTTTCAGCATACTCCCAAGAGCTTTCTCCAACCATTTACTTAGACTCCTTTAGCTTAGTCAAAATTTGTTGTTCAATTTTTATCGATTCTAGAACTTAGCTATAAATTGCACCTTTAATTCATATAATTCCCTAGTTGCACCTTAGGGATCAATCTATATGAACTTAATGCACAATTATAGAAGCTTCTACCACATTGTGGTTAGGAACTTTATTATTTTACCCTCCAGATTAATCCACATAAGAACCCTAACAATCACCCTTTATAAAGATCTTGGAACTACTATAGCTATATCATTTGTTGGGTTGTTCACTAAGATACAACCTTATGGATTTGTTTGAATAATTAAGCCTACTCCCCTGCTTGAACTAAAATTCAAACATAACATATTGCAATTTTTTTACTTGTATTGCAATCTTCATTTTTTTTTTTCACTACTACTATACCCCAAGCTACTAAGAAAAGCATGTCCTTTTAAGTCAAAAGTATAAGAAAAAGTTGGGACTACCTCTAGGCTTTTAAGATTCATAAGGGGATTGGTTTGGATTGGATCCACATTTTTTAGAGTGTAGCATGTCTACTAATTGACCTTCCTCTAGCTCAAATAATTAGAACACATTACCAAGTGTTTCTTCCTCTTCTTCCTTTGTGATGATGTCTTTCTCCACATGTGAATCAATGCCTTACAACTTGAGGCTTCCTTTTGGAAAATCGTGATCCATCTAAAAAAACATGCTCACCTCCTTGTGCCATCACTTTGTTTTTCTCTTCCAACTTTGTGGGCATATCCTCCCTAGCTATTCTTCTCTCTAGACTCTTTCCAATTATTAAATCCCCTTATTTGAACAAATGGTTGGTATTCTCTCAACACCTTTGAAACCTTTTAATCTTGTACTCATACCTCTATGTTTCCATCCTCAATAATAATTCTCTTAATTACATTAGTATCATGATGAATCTCCTCCATTCAATTCATCTACCATTTCTTAATTATTGCATTTTGTTTCAAATCTTATTTTCCCCTCTTTAGAGCATGTGCTTCTTCCATGGCAACTTATTCCCTTAGTTATTCAATACTAGTCAATCCATTCTAGGTAACCCCCATGAATTGGTGTCGTTTAACTCATTTTTGACAAAGTTCAAAGGAAACCGATGTCCCAATTTTTTTTTAAGGATTGAGATCGCCAACCATCAGCGTATTGTGTCATTGTAAATCCATTATGCAAATTTGTAAAGTAAATGATGCTAGTATGACTGTTTAATTATATAACAACTTAGGTAAACCTATTATTTGGGTTAAACTTTTCATCCTAAGAGGTTTTTTGTCTCATTGAATCATATGTGTTTCTAAACACAGATAATGGACAAAGTTTTTCCTTCCAACCTCACCCAAAAGCTAGGGTGGAATTTGTCGTCAAAGTCTTAGGTGAGTTCTAGTGTTTTAGTCGAGCCTTATGTAAAAGTGATTTGGGAATAATTTAAGCTAATTGGCTAAATTATTTTATTAAACATCACTTGGTCTACTAGATCATGTTGTGTCACATAATTTGGTGTGTAATTTGAGGGTCTATAACGAATAGGTGTTCCCCCTTTGAGGGTTGAAAATGTAATTATCTTATGTAAAAAATATTTTACTGCATGGTTTCTCATACTTACACACCATGGCTAAAATATTAGAGGATAAAAAAAATATTAAATCCCAAGTGTCAATTTATTAATTTTTCTGGCAAAATTTAAATTAATCCTAAGCCATAAAATTAATCAATTAGAGTCAAATTTAGAGTCTTCGAGAAATTAAATTCTACAAATGGAAAAATTCGTGGGTATTAAAGAAATTAATTTTTCGAAGTCCCCCACCAAGGGAATATTGGAAATGTCAAGAAAAAATGGACATTTGGGCTATGGTGGTTAAGTCAAAGTCACTTTTTTTAGGAAATTAATTCAAAATAATTAATTTTGAGCTAATAAAAAATGGGTTAAATGAGAAATTCGAAAATTCCTCAAAAATAAATATTTTCAATGGTGGAGATTAAAAGATGATCAAATAGTTTTCGACAACCGATATCTTTTTGACGGGGATTAAGCCAACTAGTCGTTATTTTTCCACTTGAAGGATTTATCTATAAATTGAGAGTCATTTATGTCTCTAGCCATCTAGTTTTGGCTTATGTAACTCTGAAAAGATGATGTAAATTATTGTCATGCTGGGAATGTTGGAATAATCATAATAAAGTCTTTGGGGTGCAGTTCATGGTGTCTCTTATATGATGATTTGTGGTACGTGTTAGGCATGAGCATTCTTATATTGTGCTTTATAAATATTTTAATCGTTATTTCATTGTAGGCGATAGGAACATTCTATTGGTAAGTTGTGGGCTTATCTTAGGTGATCTGATTCACTGGGTGCTCTAACGATTTGTCTTCAGAAATATATAATGTTTGAGGGTTCCCTAGCCCTTGGACTCCAAGTTCACGAACTTTGGATAGAGGTTGACTATGTTTGGACTCTAATTATTTTTATTGTGTTCTAAATTCGCTAAGGCTATGATTTATTGTTTATCTTTCGAAATACATTTAGCCACTAATAAAGATTTATAAATATTTTTAAAAAATCAAGCATTTTACATGTATATTTTGTAAATATAATTTGTATAATACACTTGTAAATTATTTTATTTTTTAATCTTGGTTTTATAGCTAGGGTTTTTGGGGTTTGAATTAATCTTGAATTTTAAATGTATATATTGGAGTTTTGGGTATTTTCATTTTCATTTGAGTAGGTTAGATCAAGTGAGAAGAGTTGAACTAGAGCTAGATCTAGTCCCTTGAGGGTAAGATGTAGCCTCTAAAATTTTTGCAGGGCCAACATCAAGGAATTTCACAGCGAAATTGAGCGATATTAACGATCTTAAGCAAATGTTTTTTTCTAGCAAGAATTTTGTTATTTTCAGGCCTCCTAGGCCTAGTGTGGCCCCTTCTAGCTTCAACGTCAGCCTTCTCAACCTCAACGTCAACCCTTAGGGCCTTCTTAAGGCTAGTCGTAGCTCCCTCAAGAGCTGCAGCCTCCTCCTCTAGGGTAGTCGTCTAACTTTTAGAGGGCCTCGACTTGCATCCTTTTCCTCTCTCTCCCTCGCTTTGCAACCCTCCTCCTCTTCCCTCTTTCCTTGCTTCCTTATCCCTTCACTCCCCTTCTTATCCTCCTTTCCCTCTCAGCCTCCCCTCCTCAGCCCTCCTTCACAGCCTCTCCACCTCCCTCCTCGGCCTTTGTCCTCCTCCCTTTACCCTCGACCTTCCCCCTTCTCCTTGCCGCAACCCCTTTCAAGCCCTCCCTCATCCTTATCCCCCTCTTTCCTTAGGCCACAACCCTCTTAGGGTTCGTGGAAAACCTCTAAGGCCTTCTTTGTCCCTATCATAGGCCTAGTTAGTCCTTCCTCCCTTACTACAGGCCTATCTAGGCCTTTTTCCCCTCAACGCTAGCCCTCTAGGGCTTAGCGTTGGCTTCTCTTGGCCCTAATTTTATCTCTTTTCCATCTATGTGGGTAAGTTTGATTTTGGGACTAAATAATTGGTGTGTTTTGCAGAGAAATTGGCTCTAAGTTGGTGTTTTCAGGTGCCAAGTACCTTGGAGAATTCTTTCACAATTTGGGCAAGTGATCTACATGACATTGGGCCTAGGGTTTGACCTCTAAAGCCTCATCGCTTCACTGATTTATTATAGTTGTCATAAACTTCTCGTAATAGTGACATAACACTCATTAAAGTGCCCTAAAATTAACTCAAATTTTACCTTTAATATTGAGGAATTAATTGCATGATTTGGGCATTTCTCATCAATCTCTTTATATGTTTATTTCCTAACTGTCATAAGTGAAATAAGATATGTTATATTCTAAAGCCACATCATAAAAAGCACTTGTTAAGTCATATTTTCACTTGGAAAGTTGTTAGGCACCTCATTGCTCAATTTTTATTCATATATGCTTGTCATTTCCTAGATCTAAAGAAAATTACTTACTTTTATCCTAAAATCTAATTATGCTCATATCATTAATGTTTCTAAGTGCTATTATGAAAAACATTGTCCTAGAATTGGTTATTTGAAGGCTAATGTTTGTTTGTTTACTTGTAAGCTCATTCATAGTCTCTAAGAAATCGTTAATTTTGCACTAAATAGCCACTCAAACATAATAATTCTAATCTTGTCGAGTTGCTTAAGTTACTTTGAGCATTGAAGTTTCATTGATCAATTGGCTTAAGCATCTAATTGAAGCATTGTTGAGAAAATCATTGGATAATTGCTCGAAGAATCTTTAGTAACTTTGTTGACTATCTTAAGCAATTGACATCTTAAGTTTTATTATAATTAAGAATCTTTGATTATTGGCATTGTCTAAAGATCATAATCTTGGAATTATTATTGGCATGCTATTGTTGATAATCATTATAATTTCTTGAGTAATTTGATCTTGTGAATTTGACATTAGCACTAAACAAATTGGCATTTTCTTGGTCATAAGATTGTTTCACAATTTATCATTAAGTACTCTTGTCATTGAAAGCTAATCATAACTCTAATTACTTAAACATTAAGCCAATATTAAACCAAGAATTCACTCATAACTTTTGTATAAGCATTCTAGGCCTAGTTACATTAATAATTTAACTCGAAGCATAAGCTTGATTGATAGACTTAGACGCCACCCTTTCTCACCTAGCTTGAGGGATCCAACACCTTTTTAGTGGTTAACATAGTGACATTGTAGTCATTAGAGACATAGTCTTTGTAGTGACGAAGGCACTGGGTGGTTGGAAAATAGGGGGAGGTATCATTAATCAAGCCTCTTCTTGCTTCTCATTGCCTTCCATCCCACAACCTACTCTAAAGACCGGTCTCAAAACAATTAAGAGGGAGGTTCCATTTAGACTAGGCATATAACTTAAAAGTAACCAAGATCCTTGCATTACACTTAGATATTAATACTTTCATCTCATATAGATTAGTGAAGCATCGTAACAGTGGTTGTCCATCTGGTTACTTGGTCTTAAGTTATAATAAGTAAGAATTTTGACTCCAAAAGGAACTGGTCTCATATCTGAATCTAATCTAATATTTGAGTCTTGCTAAATTTAATCAAGTAGCTAGGCCACTCAATTGTGTCTCCCGGGATGGTTGGTTGTCAACTTGCATTCCACCTTAACATTTCCATAGGGACTACCCCCCATAGCCTGTTGTTGGGAGACATCTAGAATGGAGTGGGTGGGGATCAGAGTGACAGCCCCTGCCCTGATCCGTTGTCTTGGTGCATGTACAATCTGAGCGACAAAATTTTTTGGTGTCATTTCTAGGGAAAATTTTCTTCTTACCGCGGTTAACGACAATCTTCATAATATTCTAATCAGTCTTCATTAGCCTGTCAAGCAGCACATTTTCTAGCATTGTTTCTAGGGACAAAGTTATTGGACCTTGGTGTTGATTTCACTCTCATTAATATTCACAATCTTATGACCTTTGATCATTATTCATCTCTTCATCACTTGATCTTTCTTCCTCTCACTAATCCTTTCATCTTTTTCATTCACACTTTTAGCACCTGGACATTTAGATTGGTTTCCTATTTGGGTGACGACTCCACTTGTTCAACCATTCACAAGAGCTTACTCTAGAAGGAATCCTGGTAGCTTGGTTATCCCCGTTCCCGATCCAAAAAATGTTCTAAGAGCCCGATTAAACAAATTACATTCTAGAGAGAAATTAAATTTTCTTGGACAGAAAGTCCTCCTTGATCTCCATTTTCTTTTCATTAATCTTGTGAATCAAGACATCATGGGTGATTATTATAGGCCTTGTAACTTCAAAAATGTCCAAGGTTACCCTCACAACCTTCCAGATGAATCTACCATGAGCAAGCTCCCGGCCTTCCAGGGGAACAATGCCATTAATGTTGAAGCTCATATAAAGAAATTCAACACATTTGTGCAAATATTTGCTCATGCTACTGCTTACAATCATGAAGATGTCAAAATGAAGTTATTTGTTCTATCATTAGAAGATGTTGCTCTTGACTGGTTTCATGACAAAGCAAATAATGTATTTGAATCTTCAAGAGCCCTCACTAATGCATTCAAATATAAATATGGAGATAAGAGTGAAGGAAAATACTTATTCAGACAATTGAATACAATAAAGAAAAGAGAGAATCAAACAGTAGAAGAATTCAATAAGAGATTTAATAGTCTTCTAAAGGACATGACTCAAGACTATAGGCCTCTCGACAAGATAGTTTTGGAAAAATATCTTGAGGCTTTTAATGGTGATACTCAATATGAGATTAGACGTTCCAAACCTGCTACTTTAGCTACTATTCAGAGTATAGATAACGAGTTGGAAAGTGATATGAAAGCTTCTAGTAAATCATTAATCCCAGATTTTGAAAGAGATCCAATCAAATCTAAGGGAAAAGAAATTAAAGAAGAAGAACCATAATCAAGAAAATAATTGACCTGAGTAATCAGAGAAAGGAAAATTGAGCATGCCAAACAAATAAGTGATATGTAAAATGAGTTAATATAGATGGAGAGAATTCAAATGCAAAATATGCCACCCAGGAATAGTAATAATAACTGGGGTAACAACAATCCTTGACCAAGAAGGAATTTCCTTAGTGATCAAAGGCCGCCTACACCACTTGAATTGGCTAATGTTGTTGAGGAGCCTATCCCTTTTTGCATACCTTGTGAAAGTTTCCATGAAGAAAGTACATGTGTCTTTGGTAAAAGAACCTTAGAGGAAAGAAAGAATCAACAAAACAATAATGCAAGTCAAGATGACTCTAAAGAAGTCGATGTAATGACATGATCTCTTCATCCTTTGCCATCAATAACTTCAGCGAAGAAAATGACCCCATCACTCAAGCATACGTTGAAAACCCATCTCGGGAACAAATTTTAGAAATTGCTAGAAGTAAAGTTACACCTATCAAAGGAAAGGTAAAGATCAAAGTCAGAATAAACAAGTTGTTTATGAAAGGTATAAATCTGGATTAAAGGTGGGTTGGACTGCATGGATTAATAACATCAAAATGTCAGTTCCAGTCTTAGAACTTTTGAAGATCCCATAAAAAAGAGCTTCATTCTTCAAAGCTTTAGGAATTGCTCAACAATAATTATTTGATACTCACCCTAAGGATGAAGAAATTAAGTTAAAATATTTAAATTTCTATATGACTAATGAGGACCACCAGCCCTTTTCCTGGCATTGGATATTAATGATCGTCTTCTTCACAATTGCATGCTTGATTCTGGTGCATCAACAAACATTATGACTAAGAAAGTTATGGAACAATTGAACTTAAGAATTTCTAGACCTTACCATAACATTTTCTCAATGGATTCTAGAAAAGTTGAAGTCCTTGGTGTGGTTAAAGATCTACAAGTCTCCTTGGCTGACTACCCATAATGAATCATCACCATGGATATAGTAGTAATTGACGCACCAGATGTATGGGGGATTCTTATTTCCATAAAGATTGCAACTGACTTAGGTGGGTATATTCAAGTATATCTATCTTATGCTACTATTCCTGCAGTAGTAGGTGGAACGATCATATTATGTAGAGAAGTGGAAAGAAGATACCATGTGGAAGTTCCAAAGAGTTTGGAGAATGGTGAATAACTTGTGCCACAGGGTCATCTGCGCATTCTGAATAATAATTTATCCAGCTGGAATATCAATTTTTCTCATTGCATCTCCCATCCTACTTTCATAGCTGAAAGAGAGAAAGTTCAGTATGATAGAGATATTCAACACAATGATTAGATCCTTCATCAACCGAAGAGGGTAAAGTTTTGGCAAGGGACATCTGATAAGCAGCCTATGGATCCACCAATTAGCATCCAGATGCCCGAGATTGTGCCAGATTGATGACATTTGATGCAACAAGGCATCATTTGTATAATATCTCTAACCCTACTCCTTTTAATTCATTTCATTAGCTAGTTTTATTTCATGCATGTATGTTTTAATGTTCTTTTCTAGTTTGATTAGAGTAGAAGTTGTCTATTCCAACTGATTTATTATATATGCATGATGATATCGATTTTTAATGGATATCTATTTGATGGACTTATGTTTTCATGGATACAGGATTTTGGGGTTCTCACGTTACTTTCTGAAAGTAACGCATCCCCATATGGAGCGAGATGTTGCACTCATTTTTGTCAAAGTTCTGAGGAAGAAGATGTACCAATTTTTTTTTAAGTATCAAGATTGTCATCCATCATCATATTCTGCCATTATAAACACATTCCGCAAGTTTGTAATGTTAATGATGCTAGTACAAAAATTTAATTATGTAACAACCAAGGTAGACCTATTATTTTGGTAAAAGTTTCATCCTAGGAGGTTTTTTATTGTGTTTCTAAACACGGATGATTGATAGAGTTTTTCCCTCTAACCTCACCCCAAAGCTAAGGTGGAATTTGTCGTCAAAGTCTAAGGTGAGTCCTAGTGTTTTAGTCGAGACTTATGTAAAAGATATTTGGAAATAATTTAAGCCAATTGGCTAAATTATTTTATTACAAATCACTTGGTCTAATAAATCATGTTGTGTCGCAAAATTTGGTGTGTAATTTGAGGGTATATACTGAATAGGTGTTCCCCCTTTGAGGGTTGAAAATGTAATCATCTTATGTAAAAATATTTTTGTGCATGGTCCCTCATACTTAGATGCCATAAAATATTATAGGGTGGAAAAAATATTTAAGCCCCTTAAGTGTCAATTAATTATTTTTTCTGTCAAAAATTAAATTAATTCCAAGCCAAAAAATTAATTAGTTAGAGTCAAATTTAGAGTCTTAGAGAAATTAAATTATTCAAGTGGGAAAATTCATGGATATCAAAGAAATTAATTTTTGGAGGTCCCCCACTAAGAGAATATTGAAAGTTTCAAGAAAAATTGGACCCTCGGGTCTTGGTGGTTAAGTCAAAGTCAATATTTTGAGAAAATTAGCTCAAAATAATTAATTTAATTTATTTTGAGCATTGAAGTTTCATTTATCTAATTGGGTTAAGCATCTAATTGAAGCATTGTTGAGAAAATCATTGGATAATTGCTCTAAGAATCTTTGGTAACTTTGTTGACTATCTTAAGTGATCTGAATGGGATAATTAGTTTGTTGTACTTAATTCCTTCTTAGAATATGTTAAAAGTGCTTAAGGATTCATGAGGTTAATTGCAAGTTTAAACATGATTTTTTGAGTGGTTTTATGTAAATTTCATGTACAAATTAACATAAAAAAATCACTGAACAACATAATATGACATACATGAACATCACCAAAACAATATCACAATAGCACATGATGGAGTTCACCCTGCCTAGGCTACATCTCCTTGGTCCAACTTCCAATGGATTGACCCTCTCTATTATGATCAAAAGTGTGAATACATCAGTTTACAATGCTCATATAGCTCTGAAACTTGTTCCAATGGCTCCAAAATGCCCAAAAATGCTTGTCTAGCCTCTTGTTGCTCCTGATTTGGTAAAAAAATGAAGAAGTTATGGCTTCCCCAAGTCTTTATACTAATCGCACCGCAATTTCTCCAAAACCCGACACCATCCTACAAATTTTCCCTAAATTGTGCTCACGGAGCGCCGATTTCGCTTAATTCCAGGCAAAATTGTTGGGCATGTTAAATGGCCTATAAGACCTTAATTCTGAAATTTATGGTCATGTGGGGAGGCCACGTGCCCAGGGCTAAGGTCAATGGCCCACCCCCACTAGTCGGGCCCCGCGCTTTGTTCATTGGTGGTCACATTGGGGTGGCACATCCAAGGGCTAGCCCTTTCCCTGGAATGATGTAGACATAACATTAAATACATGCCAACACCACATATATTAAGAACTATTCGTGTGGTGCATTGGTAGGAGACTTGGACTTGTGCTTGGAGGTCGTGGGTTCAACCCCCACCGCTGTTGCCCGAACCTTAACAAAACTTTTGGTGGCCCTCGGGCTGCCACGTGATGGCCCCTGGCTAGGCCATGTCGCAACATGTGGTTGGCCATCAACCATCCAATAGAATTCCGCCAAAGGCACCCAATCACATCATGCCACTTAGCACCAAACCATTCACTGGAGTTGCACAGTCACCCTGCCAAATAGGTGGCATTCCTAGTCAGCGCCAAGTCAGCAGTACAGACTGCTGACTAGGCTGTTTACATTTTTTTTATAAATTTTCCTATTTAGGAAAATGAAAAGAACATGACTTTGGGAGGATACGGAGTCTGTTTCATGCGGAAGGAATTGCATCAGATTCATAATGATGAGTAATACGTGGTCATTCAGGTTCCACACCGATTTGACAACTTTGAATTTTGAGCTATTTTTTGAGCACCTGATCATTCATCCCCACTTGAAGCCTTTTGGACCCCAAAATATCACTTTCAGTTGTTTGGCAGGTGAGGGTACAATTCCCTCAACTTCCCAATCTTGATCCATTTGGATTTTGAAGGATTTGTTCCCTTGAGCCCCACTCGAAGGTAGTCCACACTCCCTCGTTTTCAAGTCCTTGTTCTTCTGTCAAGAATGGTGTCTTGTTGTATTTCATTAAGGTATTCAGTATAAAAATCCTCAATGGAAGGAATTTGGACATTTTCTCCTTGATCTTTAATCAAATGAGGCTCATACAACCTTAAGTTCTCAACATTAACAACAACATAAATTTGCATATATGAAGGCAAATCCAACCTAAAGGCATTATCACCAATTTTTTCTAGAATTTTGAATGGATCATATCTAATTGGTTTTAGCTTTTTACCTTCTCCTTGGAGCCTCTCTTTGCTAATGTGAATCCAAACTTCATCACCGAATTGGAACTTGTGATCTACCTGATGTTTGTCGTGCCTTGCGTTGTACTTGCCTTGGCTCTTTTCCATCTATTCTTGAACTCTTTGGTGTACCAATTGGATTTGTTCAATGAACCTTGTTGCTTTGTCTATGTCACTATGACCATCACTAGCAACATCCTTTCAAAAAATCAAATCCAAAGGAGACTTACGCAAGTATCCCAAACATGCTTCAAATGGAGATGTTTGAGTTGAAGACTGGTTGGCTTGGTTGTAAGCATGTTAAATGTAGTGCAAATGTTCATCCCACAACTTAGGATGCTTGCTGAAATACCCACGAAGAAGATGTATCACGGTTCTGTTCACCACCTCAGTTTGACCATCCGTTTGCAGATGAAATGATGTACTCTTTTTCAATTTGGTGTCCATGAATCCCCACAAGCTTGACCAAAAATTCCCAACAAAGTGAGAATCTCGATCACTAACAATGGATGTGGGAAATCCAAAATGCACCCATACATTCTGAAAGAATAACTGAGTAGTTTGTTCAGCTGTAATTTTCATATTACATGGAATCAAAATACACATTTTGCTGAGCCTATCCACAACTACATACAAATAATCATGACCTCCTTTTGACAATGGAAGACCTCCTACAAAATCCATAGAAACACTCTCCCATGGTCGTGAAGGTATCGAAAGTGGCATGTACAATCCTAACTTCCTATTTCTAGGCTTATTGGCTGCACATAATGAACATCCTTTAATAAAACATGACACACTTTCAAGCGTACGAGGCCAATAACAATACCTTTGTAGATGTGCCACCGTCTTACTTACACTGAAATAACCAATAATAAGAGATGTATGTGCCTCTCTTATGATGTTGATTCTTTCTCCCCATGGAATACAAAGCTTACCAATATGGTATAACAAGTTATCATGCAAATGATAATCCAATTCCTCTACTTGGTTACTTTGACTCAAGCTTGCATAAACATCCTAAAAGTCATTGTCTAATGCATACTGCTCAATATAACATTCATGGAAAACAGAATTATGCTTGATTAAAGTAGTTGCACTAATAATAGGCCTAGAGAGCATATCAACAAATTTATTGTAGATACCTTTCTTATACCTTATTACCAAGTGGAATTATTGAAGAAAACCTATCCATCGGAAGTGCCTTGACTACTGCAACTTAGATTGAGATTGCAAGTATTGCAATGGCTAATGATCAATGTGAATGATTGTTTCCTTACCCATCAAGTAGTGTTTCCACTTTTTCACACTTTGCACCAATGCATACAACTCCTTGTCATATGTAGGATAATTAATCATTGCACCATTGAAAGTTTACGAATGAAAACATATAGGCTTACCATGTTGCATGAGGACTGCACCCATGGCGTAGTCACTAGCATGAGTCTTGAGTCATCATATTAGTTAACAACATCAACCAATTCAGATTTCAATCTTGAGTCACAACCTTGAAAAGCTTTATTATCAATATAATTTTTGGGTTTGATCATTAGAAGCACACAAATTTTGCTATAATTTACCAGTCTTTTCATCTTCCCTGCATTTACAAGTGAAATATTTAGATTCATGCTATAGGGTCTCACAATGTATTGTACTCCATCTTTGAACAAATGGTATTTTTTTCATGTCTATGGAAGACAAATTTTCTATCATAGAGATATGGGCTGCCCAAAACTATACGACATGTGTCTAATGGCACAACATAAAGTTCCACTTCATCTATGAAATTTGTAGTAATGGCGAATTTCAGTCTACACGTTCTAGTCACTTGCAATTGTGCATTGTCACACACCCATCCTAATGGATATTGTTTATGATGTGGAATGGTTTTCAAGTTTAAACTTTTGACAATGTTTTTAGATATGAGATTGGCTTGAGAGCCACATTCATAAAGAGTATCAATTTTTCTATGCTTTGAGATTACCCTTATTTGAAAATTTTCTATCCTCTTTTTTTTATTTTTAGAGTTCCATTATATAAATTTGAAGTACTACTGCTAGTAATGGATTCTTTTCTTTTCATACCCATGGCCGAAATTTTGGTTTCATCACCCGAATCAGATCCCAAATCCTGTTGAGTGGTTGCAGCTGTCTTTTGTTTTCCCTTGTTGTTGAATTTCTTTGGTTTCATTTTGGGATGAAGCTTCCAACACTGAGCTTCATTGTGTCCCTGTTTGGAACAATGTTTGCATGTTATTTTCTCTCCTTCCTTTTTAATGGATGCATTTTTCTTTCCTTTCCCTTTGAAACCTTTTTATTTTCCTTTACCCTTAAATGGCCTTTTACTACCCTCTTCTGGAGTATTTTCCCCTCTTGCCTCAAGATGAGTGGCTTGCACACACACCTCATCTAGATTATTGGGATTAAACATAAGGATAGTATGCCTAAGGTAACTGTATCAACAACATGTCTTGTGATTGCAAATCTACACCTAACATTAGAGATATTCTTTTAAATTATTGGGTGTAATCTTGCACATTTTGACCTTTAAGTTGTCAAAAGTTCTGCCAATTCATGATGGCTTTCTGCATATATGTTAGAGGGTAAAATTCTCTTTTAATTGCAACAATGAGATCAGACCAAGAAATTGAGGTCTTACGATGTTTTTTTTTTTTTTAATCTCTTGTTGTATCTTGGATTCCCACCATACTAGTGGTGCACCCTCCATCCTCAAGGAAGCTAGCTGAATCTTTATGTCATCATCTTGAAGGTTTTGAATTTTTCAATAGACCTTCAACTGACGAACCCAATTTTCAAGCTTCTTTACATTCACTTCACCATTATACATGGGCAGTTCAAATTTAACATCAAGTTTTAACATGGGTGTTTTACCAGTTCTTTTTGAGGTACATTGATGATTATGAGTAATGGTTGTATTAGTGGAAGAGGATGAAGATGTCTGTGAAGTTGAAGAAGAAGATGATGGTGAAGATGGTTGAGGTTTACCTCCATTTCCATTACCTCATCCTCCTGAAGAACCTTCTCATTTTGGAGGCTTGGAGCTTTCACCCTGCAGTCTGGTATTCCTCTCTTCATAGAGGACTTTCACCATCTCTGTCATGTCAAAGAAAGCCTTCCTAAAAACATTCTCATCCTCTGTCATATTTGTAGGCTCTCCTTCATGTGACATGCTCACTGAAGCTTCAACTGCAACTTGAGGTAGAACTGGTGGTGGAGATTGTGGCAACCTTGCACTCCTTCTCCTTGACCCAACTTCAGGACTTTCAACCAGCTTCCCTTCTCCTCTCTTGAGCTTCAACCTTGTAAGCATCACATTCACTTGAAAACAGTTAAATCTCTCTTGCACAAAGAAAACCAAGAGCTCTGATACCAAACTTGATATGAATGGGATAATTAGTTTTCTGTACTAAATTCCTTTTCAGAATATGTTAAAAGTTCTTAAGGATTCATAAGGTTAATTGCAAGTTTAAACATGAGTTTTTGAGTGGTTTTATGTAAATTTCATGTAAAAATTAACATAAACAAATGACTAAACAACAACATATAACATACATGAACATCACCAAAACAATATCGCAATAGCACACGATGAAGGAGTTCACCCCGCCTAGGCTACGTCTCCTTGGTCCAGCTTCTAATGGCTTGGCCCTCTCGTTATGATAAAAATTGTGAATACATCATTTTAGAATGCTCAAATAGCTCTAAAACTTGTTTCAATGGCTCCAGAATGCCCAAAAATGTATATTTAGCCTCTTTCTGCTCCTGATTTGGTAAAAAACTGAAGATGTTATGGCTTCCCCAAGTATTTATGCTAATCGCAACACAATTTCTCCAAAACTCGGCACCATCCTATAGATTTGCCCCAAATTTTGCTAACGGAGTGCCGATTTCGCTTAATTCCGGGCGAAATTGTCGGGCGCGTTAAATGGCCTATAATGCCTTAATTCTGAAATGTATGGTCATGTGGGGGGGCCACGTGCCCAGGGCTAAGGCCAACGGCCCACCCCTGCTGGTCGAGCCGCCCACTCCATTCGCTAGTGGTCACATTCGGGTGGCGCATCCAAGGGTTGTCTCCTGTGGCTGGCCCTTTCCTCAGAATGGCACAAACATAACGTTAAAAACATGCCAACGCCATAGTCTATTAAGAACTATTTGTGGCGTTGGTAGGAGACTTGGACTTGTGCCTGGAGGTCACGGGTTCGAGCCTCGCTGTTGTTGCCCAGACCTTAACCAAAATTTTGGTGGCCCTCAGGATTCCATGTGGTGGCCCTTGGCTGGACCACGTGGCAGCGTGTGGTTGGCCAACAACCATCCAATAGAATTCCGCCAAATGCACCCAATCACATCGTGCCACTTGGAACCACACCATTCACCGGAGTTTCACAGTCACCCTACCACATAGGCATGCCCAGTCAGTGCCAAGTTAGTAGTACGGACTGTTGACTGGGTTGTCTGCATTTTTTTTAAATTCCTCTGTTTAGGAAAACGAACAGGACATGATTCTAGGAGCATACTGAGTCCGCTTCGCACAAAACGAGTTGCATCGGATACAAGATGACGAGCACTACACAGTCATTATGTTCCACGATGAACCCACAACTTTGAATTTTGAGCTGTTTTTTGAGCACCCAATCATTAAACAATTGACATCTTAACTTTTCTTCTAATTGAACATATTTCATTATTAGCTTTGTCTAAAGAGGTCAAGTAGTTTATGATTAAATATAAGAGACACCAATAATCTTTGTAGTTTATTGAGCATCTTTGTAGTTTATTGTAGCATGAATAATCTTTTTGTGACCATTTTGTAGCAGTTTCAACCTAATCAAGGTCATCTCAGATTTTCTCAAGCATATAAAAGGTATTAATCATCCATGTTTTAAAATCTATTATTTCTTTGTGAATTATAATGAAAACATCTCTACAAATAAAGAATTTTGATAATTCCACAGCTAATATTGGATTCTGCATCCATCTCCATGGTTAGACAGGGTTCAATGCACCAATGAGGATATGAAAGGTACATGTAGATGACACATGTTTCCCACTTGGATGTCCACCTATTGGCATGATTTGGTAAGTTATAGAGATCGAAAGATCTAAGAGTCAAACCTAAAGTCAATGTTATAGTATCATTTATCACCCTTGTATACTTGATGCTCTGTGTCATGGCCTTGAGCAACCCTTTCCCTTCATACATGGTCCATTTACTAAAATACATTATTTTAAATTCCATATGCAACTCTGCCCTTCAAAAAGTGCACGCACACGTGGGTCCAGCTATACCCAACCCACATATATAATTTGAAATATTAAAAAAATATAAACTCCCTATTTTATGGGTGGAGTTTATGGGTTACACCGGAATACCACCTACAAGAGCCTATGGCCTAACTATATCCCAATTGAAACAACTGTTTTGGGGTGATATAAATAGACCTCATGGGAAGGCCTAAGGGTAGAAAGATAGGATATTGATATTATATCCAATTGGTCCTTGATCAAGTCTAATTTATCCATGTGCCTCCTACACTCCCAGCTATAGGAAACCCTTGTTTCCTCATAGAGATGTCCATTTCCTTTATATGGCATCTATGTGTACGTGTTTGAAAGAGGATTGTTGAGTCTTGGGCTAGACGAATCCGGAGGAAGGTTTCACTTGGAGCCGTGGTCGAATCAGGTTGTATTCTTCCACATTCTTTGCAGACATCAATAAAGAAGCTTTTTATTATTCTTGATGTGATGATATTTATGCTTTAACTCATGCTATGGTCTAATTATGTATGATCTCATGTTTTATATCTATATGCTTATATGATCTAGCATTCATATCTTGAACATGCTTTGAACTAATTCTAGTATATATGATTTTCTGGAATGAGTTGTAGATTTTGAAGCATTGGAGGAAGTAGAGGATTTGGACCCTACGGGAACATCCTCAAACGTAGGACCTATGAGTACTATCTATTCATCCCACTTTAGTAGTTTAAGCGTTAGAAATACTTGTTTGCTTTCTTCTTGTTGGTGTATGCCCTTTAATCTGTTGGGGTTCTCAACCCAGACCCTAGGGTTTTTTATCCCGTAACAGAATTGACGACTTTGCTGGAGAATAAAATCTTGTATTTCATTGTTTGGTTTGTGTCTCTCTTGATCTGGGCCTTCTTGTTTGGTTTCTTGGTTTTTCCAGAATCTTTGACTTGTTTGCAATCCGTGCAAAAAGTATGATCTTTTGGATCAGGCTAGGATTTTTATTTTTTCTTTGTTGGCTTTTGTATATGCGTTTTTAATTCACACAGTTGCATACACACTCATTTTTGTCCAAAGAAACATGCATATATGTGTGTTTCCTTGAGTACAATCACATATACGTGCAGGTCATCACTGCACAGTCGTGTATGCTTGGTTTTGAATGCAATTTTCAGATTCTGAGTCCAGTAAAGGGTTTTGCCTAATTTTTATTGCTTCTGTTTAGTCATTGATTGCATGGGAGAGTCTTGCTTCTTGCATATTTTCAGTTTCCTATCTTTCTTTGTGGAAAAACCTAGTCTAGTGTTTTCTTCTTGGTGAAGTGTTAGTTTTTTGTGTTTGGGTTCAGTGCTTCTTAGCGAAGTTCTTGGTTGTTGTGATCTTTTGGAACAAGGAATTGGTCTCAATTCACTTATAACCCAGTCTTTACATTGCTTTTCCTCGCTTTCTTGAAAGTTGACACATTTAGTTTTTTCTTGGTTTCTGAGAAAGTCTTTCTTGCAATCTTCAAAAGTCTTTCTTGGTCTTCTTGAAATCTTTCTTATTTGTTGGAGTTTTTATGTCGCTGTTCATATGAGTTTGTTTGAGTTTGCAACCTATTTTCACTTTAAGGGTTAGCATGTTAATGATTCCTATGGCTTGTGAAATTTGAGGTTCTTTATGCTTGAATATTGATCTTGAAGTCTTTAGTAGTTTTTGTTTTCTCAAGAACTCTTTGTGCCCTTAAAAAGAAAAAATATAAAAACATCTTTTGTTGCCTTTATTTTTCTTTTTGGTTTTGTTTTTGGTCTTCTTATCATTTTAGATCAAGTGTGAAGTATTTTCATTAGGTTGAATTTGCATGATTTTGGGAAAAAGTTTGTGATTGAATTTGTTCCTCCTTTTTGTCAATTTTTGGGTTCTTGATATATTTGAGAAACGTATTTTCTTGCTTTAAGAGTAATGTTTAGAATCTTGCATTAAGAATTTTTAGTTTGCATTAGGATAGTTGCACTGTAAGCATTTTTAGCCTTTTTGTAGATTTTGAGTGTGTGAGTGTATGTTTTGAAAAAGAAAATAATTTTTTGTTTTCTTAGTTTGTTCATAAAACCTTTTGTAGAAATCTCTTTCATTGAAGAAAAGGAGTTGCATATGCATGTAGCCAGGTTTTCTATTGATTTATTCTTGCATCAAATAACATCATAAGTTGCACTTTCATTTTTCTTTGACTTAAGAAAAACCATTAAAATCAAGCGTTAAAACTAAAATGAACTAGAATTTTTTGATTTGACATAGTTATATCAACTAGTATAGGTCATTTATGGCCTTGGAATAGGTGTGTGGAGAGTTAACTCTCCAATGCCATTTTGAATTTAAACATAGAAGTTGATTAAAAGAGTGAAATCCATTGCCGTTAAGTTGTCCGGGAAAGCTCTTTCTCTTATAGGAGTTAAGCACGAGGGCGAGTGAAGGCAGGGAAGAGAGATACCCCCTCTCCTACCTTTTGGATCCCGACCAAAGATTGTTCTGCTTGGCTTCCGATACGAGCTGGTGACCTTAGTTGCTATTCCTAGGGACCACATAGATGACTGTGGGGGGGAATACCCATGGTACCTGAGGTAGACATTGTATCACTCTCATTAGTACTTCTGGAGGGTGTCGTTGCGAAGCTCGGGTACTTGCATCGGTAAAGGATTTTGTCTGGGAGTCAGCATAACTGTTTATGTTACCTTCGCTGGTAGGCTTGGGTCATAATTATCCAAAACTATCTTCGGAAGGTCCTCATCTTTGCTTTCTTGTATTTTGGTGTCCGGTCCTAATCACTCAGAGCAGAAATACCTGAAACTAGCTTGATTGGTTGCATCTTTAGGGACATTTCGGTGAGTGCTCTTTGCTCCTAGATTGCCATAGATTTATAATTTTTTTGATTCTTTACAAGTTCTCTTGATAATTAAAAGTGGTTGATCGACTAGTTTGTCGGTCCAGGAGGCTTCATTGGCTCTCACCTACAAGTTCCGAGCCTTCTTCTAGAAGGCGTGGGAGCAATTATGCTGGTGATTTTCAATTAGTAGCAACGAACACATCGGAGATTGATCCTTCGCTTCAGGCTATAGTTTCATAGGGTGGACCTAGTGTAAGTCATGATTTGGATAGGAACACTCCAGTCCTTTCTAGGGTTCTCTTCCAGTCGGAAGACGAAGTTGAGGTTGAAGAGATTCCTGAGTCCCCTGTGACTCCTTCTTCACCTCTTCCTCCCAATTATCCAGACGTTCTATTATACGTTGGGACCCCAAGTCACAGGCCGACAAGCCCTGATCTTTATTGTCCTTTTCCTTCGATGACCACTACTAGGAGCATGAATCTGGCTATGAGTTCTACTAGTGTGAATACTCCTCTTTCAGTTCAAGGAGGAGGGAATATTGCTATATCTACTATCACTCCTAGTACTGCAATATTTGGCTCTACCTCCATTCCATTTTCGAGTGGCGGCACCCAAGCGTTTTCTTCCCACACTGGTTCCTTCCCCTCTGGGATTCCTTCTAGTGCAATTCCCTCGGTTCCTCTAACCGTCTCATCCGCTATTTCCACAATTATGACTTCTATGGCTAGTGGTTCAACCTCTTTCCAGGTCTTTCCTTTTGGAAGTGGCCATATACCTCATTCTAACCCTTCTTTAGGATCACTCCCTTTCTCTGCTCAAGGTCAAGGTTATAACCCTGTTCAAGGATGGATTAGCCCTGCTTTTAGTGGTTTAGGATCCGGGAATTAGTTTTTTGTTGGTCAATATGGGAACATGCCTTACTCCTCCGTAAGTACCTTTTAGGGTTATTCCCCGTTCGCCAATGCATGGAACTCTTACCAAGGGCTCTCCTCTCCTTTTAATACTTCGCTTGGGGAAAATTTTCCTGGTTATGGTAACCTTTCAGTAGGAGGTGGTCAAACTCTGAATTTTTCTGGACCACAAGGTTTTCCTTATGGTTCAGTTTCTTCTATGAACAATCCTTGACAACTTGGTGCCTCTACAAATCCAGGATATTATTTTCAAAATGTCGGGAATCCTACTCATGGTGGGTGGAATTCCCAAGCTCCTCCACGCTTACCATTCCCAACAACCGTAAATTTTACATATCTTTTAAAATTGACAAATGACTCGATCCGATATAATTCGGCTTGACCTCTGGTTCCCACCAAACTTAGTTCGAATATTCCAAAATTCGAAGGAAAGTCCGGGGAGGATCTGACTGACCATGTAACAATATTCCATTTATGGTGTTCATCTAACTCCCTAATTGATGATTCAATCAGGTTGAGATTGTTCCAACATACCTTAACTGGAAATGTTTCCAAGTTGTAGGAATTTACAGGGTGAGTTCCTCAGGTAGAAGACCAAAGGACACCACTCACAAACATATCACAGATCAATACACCAGTGTTATTGACGTGGTTAAAAACCTCAAAGAGGGAAATAGTCCATGGCCTGAGCCAACGCGGCCACTTCAAGCAATTTATTAATAAAAGAAATAAAATATACATAAGCTCCTCTCATGAACAGTCACCCTACAAATGACCCTCCATGCTCTTTAAATAGAGATCATTGACCAATTGGGTGTTAAGCCACAGATCAAGCGTTGGTAATACTGAGGAGAGAATGAACCATCAGATCACTTCATGTATAGAACATATTGTGACCGTTGGATTGTAAGTTACAAAAGTACATAGTAAAGAAACACACTTTACCTAACTCTACACTAGACCAAGTTATACTTAACTATTTCCTATGTATCAAAATATCCTAACATCCCCCCTTAAGAACAACTTGGGATAGGATTGAAGGATGTACAAATATGACACAATAGGAGAAGGAAGGAGGCATTAGAGCCTATCCCCCCTTAGTGACAACTTCCTTAACTCCAACCATAAATCGAAGTTTAGTAAACTTTGCCTCTGTGAGAGCCTTTGTAAAGATGTCTGCAACTTGATCATCGGTTGAACAATATTGCACTTCAAGAACATGGTCATGAAAGAGCTTTCTGATGAAATTCATGTGTAGTTCAATGTGTTTGTTGCGCTGATGTTGGACTGGATCTTTGCATAATTGAATGGAACTTTGATTATCACACCAAAGTGTAGTCGGATGCTGCTGCTGAAAGCTAAACTCTGACAGGATTTAACGAAGCCACAGGGCTTCCTTACTAGCTTCTACGGCGCCACGATACTCTGCTTCTGCTGAAGAAATAAAAATGGCACTTTGTTTCTTGCAAGCCCATGTAATAGGTCCAGAACCAAGAGTGAAGACATAACCTACAGAAGACTTCCGATCGTTAGGGGCACTAGCCCAATTGGAATCAGTGAAACCAACCAATAGAGGAGATGCTTCTGCACTGTAATGAATCCCAAACTGAACTGTACTTCGAACATAACGAAGTATTCTCTTAGCCGCTTTCTAATGACTTTCATGTGAGTTTTTCATAAACCGAGCAATAAGGCCAACATCAAAGGAAAGGTCATGACAGGTATGGGTCAGATACAAAAGTTCTCCTACAAGCTGACAGTATAAAGTAGCATCAACTTCAGGGGAAGTACAAGTGGCTGAAAGTTTGGCTCCAGACTGAAAGGGAGAAGGGGCTGGCTTACAGTCTTCCATGTGAAAGTGGTGTAGAAGATCACATGCATACTTGGACTGGGAAATGGAAATACCTTTCTTGGATTGCAAGACTTGAAGACCAAGAAAATAATGCAAGTGTCCTAAGTCTGTCATTTCAAACTTCCTTTTAAGGCTGGATTTCACATGGTTTATAAGGTTGGGATCACTACCAGTAAGGATAAGATTATCAACATAAAGAACAAGAATGATAAGAGACTTACCCACTTTATTGGTGTAGACAATATTGTTTGAATGACACCTATAAAAGCCAGTGTCTAAAAGGAAGCTATCCATTTTGGCATACCAAACCCGAAGGGCTTGCTTGAGACCATAAAGGGATTTCTTAAGCCGACATACAAGGCTGGAGTCTGTTTGTATAAATCCTGTAGGTTGTTCCATATAGATTTCTTCATGCAAGTCCCCATGCAAATAGGCAGATTTACCATCCATCTGATGGACTTCCCATTTGAAAAAGGTAGAAAGGGAAAGAACAAGACAGACAGAGTTCATTTTGGCAACAGGGAGAAGGTTTTAGTATAGTCAATGCCTTCAACTTGTGAAAAACCCTTAGCAACAAGACAAGCTTTATGTTTATCAACTTTTCCATCTTGTCCATACTTGGTTCTGTAAACCCATTTGCATCTAACAAGTTTTCATCTCTTTGGAAGAGGAACAAGATCCCATGTATCATTTGCTAATAATGAACGATATTCTTCATTCATAGTTGCATCCCAATCTGGATGGCCTAAAGCTTCTGCAAAGGTGTTAGGATCATAATTCACTGAAGCTTGAGCCAGTAAATAAGAGGCTCTATCAAATTGAGAACATGTACATCGTTGATCTGTAGGATCACCTGCAAGAGCACCTGTTGCATCCCGAGTAGAATGGACCCATTTTGGAAGTTGAGGAGCTGAAGGAAGATCCTAAGAAGGTGGGGGAGGATTGTCATCCTCATTGTCATCATCTGAAGAAGAAATAGTTTCAGAAGTAGAAGGGATAGAGAGAGGCGGCACATCTAGCGAACTAGGCTTGTAGGCCAATATATTTTCAGCAAACTTTACATCTCTTCTAATGATAACATTTTTGGACTTAAGTAGAATAAGTCTATATCCTTTGACATCTTTAGAATATCCAACAAAAATACATTTTTCACTCTTAGGTTCTAAAACTTCATGTTTCTCATCTGGAATATAGGCCCATGCTTCACTTCCAAAAATACGAAAGTGACTTACATATGGTTTAATTGAGCTCCATGCTTCTTCTCGATTGATATTCTTTAAAACCTTAGTAGGAGTGCGATTTACTATGTAATTTGCACAGTATAGCTTTTGCCCAAAAATTAAGACTAAGTCCTTTAGATTGAAGCATACAATTAGCCATTTCCTTTAAGGTGCGATTCTTCCTTTCAGCTACACCATTTTGTTCTAGAGTATATGGAATAATATGTTGCATTTGAATTCCATTCTCAGTGCAAAAGTTGATGAATTTGTCGTTAACACATTCTCCGCCATTATCAGATCTTAGCTTAATAATTTGATGTCTAGATTGTTTTTCAACAAAGGCCTTAAAGGCCAAGAATATGTTAAATACTTCACTCTTGAGTTTTAAGAAGAATATCCAAGTGCGTTTGGAGAAATCATCAATGAAAGTTAAGAAATACTTGTAGCCGGAGAATAAAACAACTGGAAGTGGACCACATAAATCACTATGCACAAGCTATAAAGGCGCTGAGGCATGCTAAGAGGCACGCTTTTCAAAACTATCTTAATGATGTTTTCTGAGTACACATCCGGAACAAACACCATCTCTGTAAGATACCATAGGAAGACCTGTCACCATATTTTCTTTACATAGATTTTGAAGGGAGCGATAGTTTAAGTGACCAAATTGCTCATGCCAAGGTTTGCTCACTTCATCGAGGGAAGAGTTGATGATCCAATGTTGTTGAACTTATATAAACTTGTAGAATCATCAACAATGCCTGTAGCTAAAATCTGTTTAGGATCTCTTAGGTCCTTAATTACAACATCGTGAGGTGAAAATTCAATGGTTTTACCTTCACCTGAATGAGTTATCTGATATACAGATAGAAGGTTGCAGGATAAGGTTTTAACACATAATACATCATTAAATTGACCATTGTCTAGATGAACAATTCCAATCCCCACAACACTAAGAGATCTATCATCACTAACATATATATTTTTGGTTTTACAATCATTTAAAGAAGAAAGCATGGCTTTGTTTTTGTCCATGTGATAAGAAGCTCCAGAATCAATGAGCCACTCATGAGAATGAGAAGAAGAAGACACATTTAGTGCATAACCAGAAATAGATGCTTGAAAACTACATGCAAAAAGTGTTATTCCTGAAGATGAAGTTGAAGTTGACGAGTGATCCAAATGGATGTTATGCTTCTTCATTGCTACTTCCAAGGCTTCCATCTTCTTAAATCATTTGGATTCTAAGTGGCCATCTCGATTACAAAAGTGGCAATGTCTATCGGTCTTCTTCCAATTGTTTTTATTTACCTTATCCTTTTGTTGAAATGATTTTTCATTTTGAGATTAAAATTGCTTAGGACCCTTGTTTGGTTTAGGACCATTCTTTTTAGGATATTGCTTCTTAAGATTATTTGAATTTGGTTGTTTCTGGGCAACCAAGGCTTTCTTAGAAGAGTTTCCAAGATTAAGAGGACCAAGATATAAGAGTTTTTCTTGTTCTCTTGTCAAAGAATCACAAAAGGCATCAAAAATGGGGACTTGTAGTCTTGTCCTTGAGAAATGAAGGCTTCTTTAGTAGAATGGAAGGTGGAAACAAACACAGAGTAGGCTGGTCCCAACTTAGTAAGAATGGAATAGATGAGGCTACCATCTTCTTTCTTAACCTTAACACTTTCAAAGAGAAGTATAAGGGTCTTGAACTTGGACAAAGAATCTTCAATGGAAGAAAAATTATTGGGGTCCAACGTTAGCAACTCATTTTCGAGTTGATGAGCTCTAGTTTCATTTTTAATTCCAAAAACTTTAGTGAGATGTTTCATTGCTTCATTAGGGGTATCAAGTTCAGCGATATGGAATCTAAAATCTAGATAAATAGACATCCCTATCAACCCACGTGCTTGATCTTGCCTATTTTCCCATTTGGCTACCTTATCTTCATCTTTAAGTTTAGTTTCTTGGTCTGAGGCTATTCTGTAAAGACCTTTACTTCTAAGTAAATCCACAATGTAAGACCACCATTGGAAGTAGTTGGTGTTATCAAGAATAACTTTGCCTGGACCTTCCATTTTAATAGAAACTGAAGCTATAGATGCTGAAACTAAGTGTTCCAATGGAAATATCTCAAAAAATTAGGCTGATTAAAAAAAAACAACTCTAAAAACGGCTTCCAGATGAAGAAGTTATGGCTTTTTGAAGAAAAGTTGTTGAAGATGCCGACAAAGTGCGTGAATGTGCGGAAATGAATGATAATGTTATAAAAAAAAATCCACCCCCCGCCCCCCTCCTTCCAAACTTAATCTAGTTAGCTCACTTTTAAAAAATAATTGTGTGACCCACTTTTATAAATAAGTGAAAGTCACTTTTACAATGGTACTTTATGAGCTACCCACTAAATTGTAATTTAAATAAAAGATAAACAGACTTTAGAAGTATAAGTGACTCACTTTTTATAATGGGTGAGAACACTTTTATATAAAGTAACTTTAAAACATAAGTTACATGTGTTTTTTGAAAAGGTAACTCAACAAAAAGAAAGACTTGAATTCAAGACCTCTATTATCATAAAGTAACTTTGGACCAAGTGAGCTAGTTTAAAAGGTTAGTAATTTTTGGAAAAGAGGAAGGGTTTTTTTTTTTAATCACTGAAGCTTGAAAAATCTATTTTTGCCTACAAAACAAAAACCACACAACCCAACACGGACATACAAAAAAAACCAAACCTTGTGGCTTGAAGTCAGCTTTCGCTGGAAACTAAATATTTTCCTCAATGTTTCTGACTTTCCGATGTCACACTAAAGCGCGACAGAAAAGAGCATGCGCAAGAGAAAAATCCTTCATTTCTATTTTTGATTTTCCCAGATCACACAAAGTAGCGAGGCAAAGAGAATACACAAAAATGAAAGGTATAGAACCAGTAATAAAAAAAATAGAGAGATAAAAAACCGAAATAAACAAAGAGATAAATAGCTAAAACGACAAATAAAGACTATATACCTCTAGATCTTAACAATGACGTAGCTAGGGCTACTAGAAACCTTTTCGTGTGAAATGAAAGGGTTTCCTCACTGGGACAAATGCTCCTAAGATAGTAGAGGAGTCATCTCGGCCCAAAAACAATAAAAAATAGTAGATCTAGGAAACGACAGTCGGATGCAGTTGTACCGGCTTCCGATTTGGATCACCAATGGATGCGGCCCTAAAATAGCTTCGATACCATGTAGGAATTTACAGGGTAAGTTCCTCAGATAGAAGACCAAAGGACACCGCTCACAAAGAGATCACAGATCAATACACCAGTATTCGTAACGTGGTTAAAACGCTCAAAGAGGGAAACAGTCCACGGGCTGAGCCAACGCGGTCACTTCAGGAAATTTATTAATAAAAGAAAGAAAATTTACATAAGTTTCTCTCATGAACCCTACAAATGACCCTCCATGCTCTTTAAATAGAGATCATCGACCAATCAGGTGTTAAGCCACGGATCAAGTGTTGGTAATACCGAGGAGAGAATGAACCATCGGATCACTTCATGTCTAGAACATATCGTGACCATCAGATTGTAAGTTACAAAAATACATAGTAAAGAAACACACTTTACCTATCTTTACACTAGACCAAGTTATACTTAACTATTTCCTATGTGTCGGAATATCCTAACACAAGTGGTATATAGAGCTGATCCGAATTTAAACAGGAAAGCAACAAATTACAGATATAACCATAAATACAAAGATGCAGTAGAAATAACACTACATTTCATTAATATCAAATACTGAAATATGCTTACAAACAGAATGGAAATATGACTAGCTCAGGTGATGATAGCTTATCTATGAGAAGAGATGTGGTGGCTACATGCCTCTGAACTGTGTTACAATGAGGCTCAAGGGCCTTTTTATTATTGAACAATAAGAGCAAACCCTAAAAAACCAAAACCATAACTCGAGGAGATGTAACGCCAAGAGTTTATGGGCCTTGTTGGGGTTAGTTGGACAACCAACTTCTCGGGGTCACGACTTGGTCATATTATCTCCGTTTGACACACATGATACCTCGTTAGAAAGATCTCTCTGAGGACTACGATGGAAAAGGTGATATGAACAAAAAATCACTATTGGTAGATTGCCAAAAAACGTCATTTAGGGCCTCAAAACGGCTTCGTAAGTTTAGGACCCGAAAAACTACTAAAAATAGTAAACTGTGTTATAATTAAGGAAACTAAAAAACTAAAAGAAACAATGGTGGGGGTCCAAGTGGAATTGGCGAGTGGTCACCAATATCCACCTAGATCATTCCTCCCACATTAGGAAGCAATGGTTTCCATTGCATTGAATTCCTCCATGAGACGAGGAAACTTCTGCTGAACTTGGTCCCTGGTAAGCCACTTGCCTTGGTGAAGGAGTTGGCATGCTTTGACAATTCGATACAGTTGGATCTTCTGCTGGCGAGTGTGCTTGATCTGCGTGTCCATGATCCGACCAGTTGTGGCTTATTCCATGCAATCTGGATTTAACTCTGTAGGTGTGACTGTTCTGCAATGTCTGATATGTCTAGAAATGGTGAGAAGTATGGTCGAAGATGATCCACATTGAATATTGGGTGTAGGCCAAGGAATGGGGGAATGTTGGGCTCAAATTCATTGTCTCCCACAGCCTTGGTAATCGTGTAGGGACCATATCGGAGTGGTCTGAGTTTCCGATAGGCTCCGGTAAGGTGTTCTTTTTGCAAATGCAACCAGACTTTGTCGCCCACCTGAAACATGTGTGGCACCCGATGTTAATCATGTCGCTGCTTGTACTTGGCATTTGATTTCTCCAAAGTGTTGTGGACCTGCTGGCGGATATGTTGGAGGTTCTCAATGAAGTTGTTTGCCTTATCGGTTTCGAACTGGACATGAGCCGAATCTGCCTGAGTAGCTACAAACGGCATGGCCACATCAATGGGACATAGCGACTAGAATCCAAAGCCCACGTAAAAAGGGTTGTGGCCAGTCGAGCTATGGAGAGCCCGATTATAGCTGTGCTAGACATAGGGGAGGTTCTCATCCCATGTGCATGGATGCTTTGGGATGGAAAGTTGTGGACTTAGTGAGCTTGGTGTCCAGCGTTAACCAGACATTGGAACAAAATGTACCAAGGAACCTTTTCTCCTGATCTGAGATGATAGACTATGGGATCCCAAAGTGTACCCATACTCGTTCAAAGAAGAGTTTAGCAGTGGCTTTTGCTGTGATATTCTTCTTGCAAGCAGCCATAATGGCCATCTTCGAGAATCTGTTGACGACCAGAAAAACACAGTCGTTTCTATGCTTAGTAGAAGGAAGGCTCGACATGTATTCCCAAGGTCGACTAGGGGTAGGCAATGGAGTATAGAGGCCTTGCTTCTTGATGGTTGGTTTGGCAATGGCGCAGGCAGTGAAGGATCTGAAGTACTTCCCGACATCCTGTCGAAGATTCAGCGAATAGAAATACTTCTGCAGTACTACCACCATTTCTCGACCTCGAAATTCCTAGAGGCCCTACTGTAGTGTTCTTCCCAAATAATCTTGGCACGCTCGCTTAAAGGAACACAAAGGTGTCCCAGGTGGCATAATAGAGCATCCTAGAGGTGAAAATCTAGAACTTTTTGACTCTCCAAGAGCGTTTAGTATGTGTGGCCGAATTCTGGGTCGCTTTTGTAGAGAAGTGGCCAATTAGAAGTCTCGTGCCCACAAGAGTTGAGCACGGTGGTTAACGCCATGATCGGTGGTTGGCTAAGGCAATCTACAACATTATTGGTGTTGCCCTTCTTATACTTGATATTCAAATGGAAATGTTGTAGGTATGTGGACCACTTCTGATAGTAATCATTCTGCAACTTCCTTTGCACCTGTATGAACTGCAGAGGCCGGTGGTCTATGTGGATGACCATTTCCTTCCCCAAAATGTAATGCTTCCATTGTCGGCAGGCCTGCACAATGGAACACATCTCTTCGTCATAAGTGGGATACTTCCAGACTGTGTCTGAAAGTGTCTCATTATGATATGCCACTGGATGCCCCTATTGAGTTAGGACTGGCCCAATAGCATAGTCAGAGGCATCTGTCTTGATCTCAAATGGTTGTTGCAAGTATGGTAATGTGAGCACTGGTGCTGAGCAGGGATGATGTTTCAACTCTATGAATGCCTTCTGTTGAGATTCATACCAAAAGAATTTTGCTTTCGCTCCTCCCTTGGTGACTTGACTCAAGGGCCTAGTGATATGAGCGAATCCCAACGCAAACCTGTGGTAGAAATTGGCAAGACCCAGAAAGATGTGCAGCTCTGTTAGAGTGGTTGGAGCTGGCCAATCCCGAATGACTTGCATCTTGGCTGGATCCACATGCACCCCCTGTTCATCAATAATGTATCCCAGATACTGAACCTGGGTCATGCCAAAAGTGCATTTCTCCAAATTGGCACATAGCTTGTATTGCCGTAGTGTTTGGAGAACCTGTCAAATGTGGTGGAGGTGCTCTTCCCAAATTTGGCTGAAGATCAGGATGTCATCCAAGTATACCACTACAAATGAGTTGGTGCATGGCTACAAGATGCAATCCGTTAGCCTCATGAAGTTTGTAGGAGCATTCATCAACTCGAAAGGCATAACCAACCATTCGAATAGGCCCTCCTTGGTTTTCAAGGCAGTCTTTCACACAACGAAGGATTCAATTGGTACCTGGTGATATCCTAATTTCAAGTCAATCTTGCTGAAATATTTTTCCCCCTTCAGTTGGTCCATAGGGTCATCAATTCGTGGGAGCGGGTACCTATTCGGGACAATGATATTGTTCAACACCCGATAGTTAATTCAAAGTCTCCAAGTCCCATCCTTCTTTTGTACCAACACGATCAGGCTCCCACATGGCGATGAACTCGGACAAGTGTGACCTTTCTGCAATAGCTCCTGAATTTGCCTCTTGATTTCATTGTTCTCCAGAATGGAGCGCCAATAGATTGGTCCATTAGGCAGTGACACACCTAGGGTCAGATCAATGGAGTGCTTGACCTAACAGTGCAGAGGCACCCATGCAGGGGAGGTGAAGATGTCCTCGTACTCCTCCACGACCTTGTCCATTTGTTGTTGTCGTGCAGAGGGGGCCTCTCTGGAGGTCATGGCCACCATCTTCTTCTTTCCCTGAGAGCGTACCATCAGGAAAATAAATTTCCCGGTTTTGGAAATGAACTTACTGTATTGTTTTGCAGTAACAAAGAGATGGCGGTAGGCAGTGCCACCTCTGGTATCTTGTACAACTTATTTCCCAAAGCAACAATAACAACACGAGGCCTTGACTCATACAAAACATGTCGCTTCCATAAGTATGGTTCGCCTAATAATATATCACAAACATCAAGGGGAGCAACGTCACATAATACCTCATTCGTGAAGGGCTTGATGTTGTATGGAAGGTGAAACTACTGGCTCATGCGAAGATCCTGTCCTTGGTGAAGCCACCTGATGGTGTACGGTTGTGGATGTGCTGTGGTCGGTAAGTCTAACTGCTTCACGACCTCTGCCGAAATGAGGTTCTTTTGGCTCCCGCTGTCAACAATTAACTGTAGCGGAGAACCTTTTACCCACATCTGGGAGTGGAAGAGGCGCTCCTCCTCCTCTAGATCTTCGGGTTCTTCCATCTAGATCTTCGTGGTGGCCATGGTGGCGTTGTGCTCTGCATCAATAATCTTCTTCCCTTTGTCATTCCCCTTGTCGGGTTCTAACTCAGAGTCAGAACATGCATCTGATTCCAAAGCCTTTAGCTCGGCCACCAATGACTACTTGGCCTGACACTCACTTGTGTTGTGAGTGTAGCTCTAATGTAACTCACACCACTTTCTCGTGTCCTTCTTTGGCTTCGCGATGTTGTTCTTTGCTTGCAACTTTGACGAGTTGTCCTGGGCCACCCCGCCTTGGATTTGTCCTTTGTTTTGCAGTTTGGGGGCACCTATCCCTTGCTTTGGATTCACATATCCAAAGTCTTGCTTCTTCTGTTTAAACTTTTGCTCGATCTTGATGACATATTCGTATGTTGTGCCGAGTGAGGAGATGTCTAGGAATTCCATCTCGTCCTGGATGTATTTGTGCAGACAGTCGCGATACTTGAGAACCAAATTCTTCTCAGAATCCTTGATACCCAACTTCGTACTAAGGGTATGAAAAACATTGGTAAACTCTGACACATCTTGGTCCCTTCCCTATCGTGGCGTTGTCCACTTTATGTATTTATCCTCATAGCTCCCGACAGGACAGTATTGCTCCTTGATGGCATCCTAGAACGAGTTCCAAGTGGGTGCGGCTGAAAACAGTCAGTTCATACTTTCATCCTTCTGCTCACAGTAGGTTTACCACCAGTCCTTGACATGGGGGGATGCTTTGAGAAGTGCAAAAGTGATATTTTCCCGACTGGAAAAATCACGATGGAAAAATATCCTTCTAGCAGATTTAACCATTTATCTATAACGTTTACATCTATCTGACCCTCAAATATGGGAATGTCAAAGTTAACTTGTACCTTAAAGGGTGTGGCACTTCCAGAGTAGTTGCCGAAAGTAGATGCGTCGCCCTTGGGTAGCCGTTGAAGTATCTGGGCAAAGTTTTCCATCATCGCGTTCCGTTGTCACTCGAGGGCTTCTTCGAGCAATATTTTAATAGGATCTCCTACCCCCTCGTCTTTCTTTTCATCCACCATGGGAGGCCGTCAGGATTTGTGAGGCTGTTCTTACAAAGGTTCGACTAGTTTGATCCTTAACTCCTTATATCCCGACCTCGTTGGGGACATGCAAAGAAAAACAAAGAAAGAGAAGACTGCTCTAATACCACTGATATGAATTCAAACATGAACGCAACAAATTACAAATATAACCGTAAATACAAAGATGCAGTAGAAATAACACTTCGTTTCATTAATATCAAATACTAAAATATGCTTACAAATAGAATGGAAATAAGACTAGCTCGGGCAATGATAACTTATCTTTGAGAAGAGATGTGGTAGCTACATGCCTCTGAACTGTGTTACACTAAGGCTCAAGGGCCTTTTTATTATTAAACAATAAGAGCAAACCCCCTTAACCCGAGGAGATGTAATGCCAAGAGTTTATGGCCTCAGTTGGGGTTAGTTGGACAACCAACTTCCCGGGGTCATGACTTGGTCATATTATCTCTGTTTGACGCACACGATACCCCATTTAGGGCCTCAAAACAACCCTGGAAGTTTAGGACCCATAAAAATGAGAAACATAGTAAACTGTACCACAGTTAAGGAAAATGAAAAACTGAAAGAAACAATGGTGTGGGTCCAAGTGGAATTGGCGGGTGGTCACCAATATCCATCGATATAATTCGACTTGGCCTCCGGTTCCCACCAAACTTCCATCGAATATTCCAAAATTCGAAAGAAAGTTTGGGGAGGATCCGGATGACCATGTAACAACATTCCATTTATGGTGTTCATCTAACTCCCTATTTGATGATTCAATCAGGTTGATATTGTTCCAGCGTACCTTAACTGGAAATGCTGCCAAGTGGTATATAGAGCTTAATGGGGGTACCATTGCTTCATTTGGTGAATTGGCTACTATGTTTTTGAGCCATTTCAGTTGCCCGTTCGATATGATGCTGGAACTGAGCTATTAGCTAGTTTCCAACAAGATAAGGCAACTCAAATTTCTGACCATGTTCAGGAATGTCGAAGAAGGAAGAGGCTTATTAAAGCCTATATTCCTAATTAATTCCTTCTCAAATGGTTTTTAAAATATTTACAGCAAGAAATTTCTAAGGATGTATCACTCTCCGGGGTATTCACCAAAGAACATGCTATATTTTTCCTGATGCTCCTTGAACTGAGATCGATTTAGCCAAACCGAAGCCATGTCCCCATGTCGATGGGATATTCATATTGATCGATAACAACACGACTAACCTATTAAGTCTATTGCAACAATTGTCTTTACAAACTGCTTCTTCGATTCAGCCATCGTTGTCAATGCCTATGCCTTTTGAACCTTTAATTATTAACATTGTTCAATCTTCTAACACCAAAGGAAATCAACAATACAATGGGAAGAAAAAGGGACGTGGTAAGAAGAAAGATAAGGATGGGAAGGGTAAAGCGAACAAACCCAATAATAATGTTGGGGAGGGTAAAAAGGAGTCAAAAAAGAAAGTTAAGTTTCCTTGTAAATTGTGCAATGGAGACCATTTAACTCAGCTTTGCACTAATATTCTGGATGCTCAACATTTGTAGTGTAGCAGGGTTCTTCTAGCTCCCAGGTTGTTCTGAATAAACCTTTTCCCCAAGGGCAGCAAATATTTTTTGGCGCGAATGCTAATACTGGAATCCCCATAAGGGGCAACCAGGAAGGGGAAAATCCATCGAATGTATACATGATGAGTTCTCATGTTGATGTTGCTACAAGATCAAGTGATTATGGTGAACCAGAATCCTCTAAGGCTAAGGATGCTCTCGATGTTCCAAAGCCGCTCCATATTGAGAGGCTTGATGAACACTAGTATTGCAGTAAGAATGCTGCAACTCCTGGGGCTACCAACTTTACTTTATCAACCTGGGGTTCGTACAAACTTGGAGGTGACAGTGCTATATACACAAGTAGATGCGATGGGTCCACTCTTTGTCACTGCTAAGCTGGTGATAGACCACTATGGTTTCTCAAACTAGCTTTCTATTAATTTAGAATAAGCTTGATTACCAATCAGGAAAGGGGAAATTTGCACTAACTGAAATCTTGTCTACTGTAGTAAGGAAAGACTGAAATCAAATACTCAAACACACCATTGATCTAACTAATTGCTAAGAGGCTTTGCTTCAAAATAATGCTAATTTAACATGTGTGTAATCCTACTATCCTAGGCATGCAATATGAAATAACCAAACATTCTACTGTTGTGCATGTAAATGAAAACAATAATTTTTTTTCCTTTTCGTCCTTTTTGTGTGAAAATCTGAATGCTAAATCCTCTTGGTGATGTGGCAGTGGGTTAGAGATGGTGGTGGAAGGTTAGATGGCTTAGGAGGAAAGTATGGGTCTTCTCCTATCTTCCAAGATGTTTTTTCCACAATTCGGCATCAAAACAGGCTGCTACAGGTTGTCCTACATGATGTCTTAACGCCTCCTACAAGATGTCCTAATGCTCCTACAAGAACCCACATATTCCTACAAGATTCTTTCGAGAGAAATAGGAGTGTTTTGGAAGGTGGTGTAGGGCTTAGAGAAGGTGAATGGTGGGAGAAATAAGGAAAGGGAGTGGTCAGGACTCCTTCAGAGCCCAAAACAAAGTTTGTAAGATGGTTGAATTTGCTCAAAAACCCTAGAAAGTTGTTCTTATGGAGTGATGAATTGGGTGAGGGACTTAGTGGCTTTTGATGATCATGGATGAATGAGGTTAGGTTGGGGTTGCTAGTCATGATATCTCCTTGCATTGTTGAAACTCCTGCACTGCATCAATCACTAGTATTCATCCATGGATGATGTCAAACAAGAAAGATTTTCAATCAACTAAGAAAATTGAATTCCATTATCTAGTTGCCTATTTCATGCATGGAAAAACTTGCAGAACAATGTGAAACACTATGAGATCTAATGTAAGGCTAAATATATTAGAAATGGCATTTGAATCTTATTCTTGAAAACTGAAAAGATGCTGGCCTAAGTAGCAGAAAACCCTAAATTCCATGAGAAATCAGAATTCTATGTTTTTGGCTGCATAAGAGTTCTTTCCTCAAACCATGGTCCCTGAAGGGAGGAGTGAGGCCAAAGCTACCTACTATCAGCTCTTTGGTGTTCCTTTATCTTCCTAACCTACTGCTAAAGCAATGCACAAATGGAAGCAAACTAATCAAATCCATAACTACTTGCAATGAAATAATGCTAAAACCAATTCAACCATTAATCTATGAAATCAACTAAACATACAAATACAAGAATAGGAGCCTTTGCTGCTAGGGTTGGGCCCTAACCGAAGAGCTTCAACCCTCTGAGTCAACTCAATGCTGGATCAAGGAAATACTCATTCTCTTTATCATATCGAAAAATTACATAACAATGTCTTTCGCAAGTGTTGAACTCCAAAATGCTTAGTGCTCTTATATAAAAAATCCGAATCCTAATGAGGCTCTAGGCCTCTTTATTTATACAACTAAGGTCTCCAACGACTTCCTTAAATCTAGGGAGGCTCGGCTCCCAAACTCAAGATGAACTGGCTCTTTAACTGTCACTGGCTCGACTGCCTTTTGATCTTCATGACTCGGCTGCTTGCAACTCCAAGCTAGTGTGATTTGATGGAGGAATATTTGAATGAGTGAGGATTAAATGAGGAGGATCTATCTCCTACAATCTCTCCTCCTTGTCTCATTTGAGTTTCTGCCCTTAATTAGCCAAAATTGCCATGATTTTCTCTCAAAAACATGCAATAAATGCACATTAGTCCAATAGACATAACATCTTACTTTTATTCATCTCATTAAGCAAAATATAATCAAAATATGTAAGGAATTATGAGAAGAGTTGATTTAAATAAGCTTGGAGGTGTATTAAGGTCCATATAGCTACCCAATGATGAGGCTCATGAAGGCCCGCAATTGAGCCTAACCTCGAATGCCGAAAGGCTCTACAAAATGTTCGACAATCAACCCTAATTCCAAGGCTGCCCATAACTACTCCATTGTTGAATAACTGGCTCAAAGTCCGTGTGTGATGTTTCCATTAGAGGTACTCCGGTCGTGTCCATGACAAAGGAGTGCGCTGCTCACTACGAACCGAGCAATAGATCTGAAAAACTCTCTTATTATTATATTGACATGTCAAATAGTAAGAAGAGACTACCTCATCACATGGCTTTCTAGATTAAATCTGCATATCAAAAGACCAATATCTTTCGAATTGTAGTTGATGAGGGAGCTTCTGCATGTGTCATGTCAATTGTATGTTGGAAAGCTATCAGATTTCCTCAAGTTGTTCCTTCACCCACTCTCTTGACTGCAGTTGATGGTCATTCTCATAGGCTGCATGGAATTCTTCCATCCTTTCCCATCTGTTTTGGGGGAAAGGTGGTCAATATCGAGGTGGAAATAGTCGATGCGAATTTGGATTATAATCTTTTATTGGGACGAAATTGGATTTATGAAATGGATGCCATTATATCATCATTATTTCACATCCTATGCTTTCCCCATGAAGGGAAAATTGTTATTGTTGATCAGATGGATTATTCTCCGAAAGAATCCAATGCATCCTCTGATTCTACTGTTCCCTTGTTGAAGAATGCCAAGCAACCTATTGAAAATGTAGGAGTCGGAATGTATTCCTTGTTGATGGGTACTTTTGATCTTCCTTCTCTTATTGATCAAATAAATTCCATTTCATCATCTAAGGTCCCTTCTCGAAGAAAGAACTCATTATTTTTTGGATCCTTGGCCCTTACCCTCTTCTAAAACCACATTGGAAGAAGTAAAAAGTGGGTGGAATGACATATCACATGTCTGTACCTGAAATTACCAATTTATAGTTAACACTGTAGATTCTGATCCTACTCCTCTTTCACCGGAGGATTTGGATAGAGATGTGGCTCCCGCTTGGACTCTTGGCTCTACTTCTTCTTTGGACTGCCTTGGTATTGTTTTACCATTTGAGCAAGCAATCCTATAAGCAACGATGGGTATAGAAAGATTGTGGGATGATTTGCATCATCGGTCATATTTGCTCCCAGAATTGCATGAAGTAGAATCAAGTTTGTCTAGCCCTTTGTCAACTGGTGGTGTTCACACAATTTTAAACACTTTCGCTCCAACAAAGATTTCTCTCGAAGGTAACATGTCTATCATTTTTGAAACAGTTCTAGTGAACATCTCCAGGGATCCAAATATAATTGAGAATGTTTTCATTGAAGCCGAATGCTCCCCTGAAGAAATTCAAATTTATACTGATCTTTTTAAAGAGTTTCGTGATGTGTTTGCTTGGTCTTATGAGGAAATGCCTGGAATTGATCCATCAATAGTCCAGCATGAGATCAAGACTTACGCAAATGTGAAGCCTATATGGAAAAAGCTTTAGCCGATAAACCCTAGGAAAGTGGCAACTATCAAAGCCGAGGTTGAGAAGCTGCTTAAGGCAGGGTTCATATACCCCGTTCCGTTGACTAAGTGGGTCTCAAATCCAGTCCCAGTTGATAAAAAACAAGGAACGATCCGCATATGCATAGACTTTAGGGATTTAAATAAGGCTTGTCCAAAATATAATTTCCCCACACCTTTTATTTATCATATTATTGATGAATGTGCGGGAAATGAGATTTTCTCCTTCATGGATGGTTTCTCGAGTTATAATCAAATTACTATTTGTCTTGAAGATCAACATAAGACAACTTTTATCTGCCCCTGGGGTACCTTTGCATACAAAAAGATGCCTTTTAGCCTTAAAAATGTTGGAGCAACTTTTCAGTGGGCCATGTCCTACGCTTTCCACGATATCAAACATATCATCGAAGCTTATTTAGATGACCTAGCTTCTTGTTCTTCAAAGAGAATTGATCATCCTCATCATCTTCGATTAATTTTTGAGTGATGTTGTCATTATAAAATCCGGTTGAATCCGAATAAATTCGTTTTCGCTATCACGTTTGGTCAGTTATTGGGATTCATAGTATCTAATGAAGGGATTCATATAGATCCTTTCAAGGTTGAGGCAATACTTCAATTTCCTCCCCCATCTACCATCTTTCAACTTCAAAGTCTCCAAGGAAAAGCCAATTTCTTGAGGAGATTTATCGTCAATTATGTTGAGATCACAAAGGGATTTATGAGATTGCTGAAAAAAGGAGTTCCATTTCTATGGGACGATTCGCTCAACACTCGTTTGATGCTTTGAAAAAATCATTGACTTGTGCTCCTTTACTGAGTCCACCCAATTATAGCAAGGATTTCCTCTTATATCTTGTTGCAGCAGAATCAACCATCGGTATGGTTCTGGTTCAGGAAGCCGATGATCTCCATGAGCACGTGATTTATTATCTGAGTCAAGGCTTGGTAGATCCTGAAATACGATACTCTCCTGTAGAGAAATTAGCTTTGGTAGCCATTCATGATGTCCAACGACTTCGACACTATATTCTCCTTAGAATTTTTTTTGTCTTCGCGACTGTCAACCCATTTCAGTTTGTTCTCAATAGGCAAGTGATTGGGGGAAAATATAAAAGATGGATTTGTTGGGTGTGTTATATTCTTTCCACGTAGTTAATAGGGGGTTTGAAGGGCACCCGTAACCCCACTTTATGGGGTCTGGGGCAGCTCCCCAGAAAATTTTGGTTTTGGACCATATGTTAGGTTGGGCGGACCCACCTATGGTTTTGTGCATGATTTTCGCACATGTTTTTGGACGCGATGGTTTTCGATCCATGGTATTGGACGCGATGGTTTTCGGTCCATGGTATTGGATGCTTCGGCATGTATAAATATGTATTGTAACATTGAAAGGAACATAATGAAAAATCAAGCTGGTAGTCCCGGTTTTGGGATCTAGGGAAAAATCTCTGTGCATATGTGTTTTATGGGTTATGCTCTCGTATTGTTTATTTTCTTTGTTTAAGAATTCGTATGCAGGTAATTTTTGTACAGGGTTACATTTGGTATCAGAGCTGTTTTGGCTTCAAGGGGACGCCTTTGTTGCTGAGGGGTTTCACTCGGGCCTGTGGTAGACCCTGTTCAGTGGGAGATCTGCGAGATCGATTCTGGTGGTGAAAGAAGATGGCGAGCAATGGAAAGATAGAGATTGAGAAGTTCAATGGTCAGAATTTTGAGTTGTGGAAACTCAAGATGGAGGATCTGTTGGTGGATAAAGATCAGTGGATCGCGGTAGATCCGGGTACTAAACCATCGGGAGTGACCGATGAAGAATGGAAGAAGTTGGATCAGAAGGCAAAGAGCACAATACGATTGTGTGTCTCGGATTCAGTATTGCTGAATGTATCAGCGGAAGCTACGACAAAGGCTTTGTGGGTCAAGTTAGGGACTTTGTACCAATCTAAGTCTCTGGTGAATAAACTGTTGCTGCAGAAAAAGTTATATAACCTGAGGATGAAAGATGGAGACTTGGTGACAGAGCATCTGAATGCGTTTAGTACTGTGGTAAGTCAGTTATTATCTGTTGATATTAAAATTTCAGATGAAGATAAGTGCATCAGTCTGTTGTGTTCTCTACCAGACTCGTGGGATAGTCTAGTTATTGCAATACGTAGTAATGCAACTGCTTTGCAGTTTGATGAAATAGTCTCAGCCTTGCTGACGGAGGAGATGAGACGGAAAAATATGGACAACCATAATGGTGATGCCTTGTCTGTACGAGGACGGTCCCAGAATAGAAACAAAAATAAGTCATCGAGTGGGAGATCTAAATCTAGAGGGAGATCTAAATCTCCAGGAAAACCTACAAAGGTGGTGTGCTGGAAATGCGGAAAGGAAGGGCACTTCAGAAGGGATTGTAAATCTAAAGCTCCTGATAAAGGAAAGGGATCTGATGATGCTCCTTCTGCAGAGGCGAAAACCACCTCAGATGAAGGTGGGGATGTGTACTTGGCTTCTTCAAGTACACATGTAGATCATGATGCATGGTTGATTGACTCAGGTGCATCCTTTCACTTCACTCCCCATAGAGAGTGGTTCTGCGAGTATGAGAAATACGATGGTGGTGATGTCTTCTTAGGAGATGATAGGAAGGCTAGAATCATTGGTCGGGGAAAAGTAAAGTTGAAGTTGCAAGGTGGAAGGGTTAGAACACTTCCGGGTGTTCTACATATTCCTGCATTGGCGAGAAATCTGATTTCTATAAGCAAGTTGGATGATGCAGGTGTAAAGACGGTGTTCGAGAAAGATACCTGCAAGATGGTTCGAGGAGCACTGATATTAATGCGGGGAGTTTGGATTGGAACTCTGTACAAGCTACAAGGTAGCACTGTTGTTGATGGGTGCAATAGTTCTATGGTTCCTGAAAATGGAGTAGAGAATCTAGTGGTCTCTGGAGAGAAGACCATGTTGTGGCATCAAAGGCTTGGACATATTGGAGAGAAGGGCCTTCGAATACTTCATGGTAAAGGTATGGTAGAAGGTATGAATAATAGCTCTCTGGATTTTGATTTCTGTGAAAATTGTGTATATGGGAAGCAGAATCGAGTGAGTTTCCCCTCTGGTGGTAAGAGGACGAAACAGATATTAGAGCTTGTGCACAGTGATGTGTTTGGACCTGTGAAGGTTCCATCACTGGGTAAGTCTGTGTACTATGTATCATTCATAGATGACTTCTCAAGGAATACATGGATATATTTTCTTAAGAAGAAATCTGAAGTCTTTGACAGGTTTAAACAATTTAAGGTTCTGGTGGAAAATCAGACAGAGAAGAAGATAAAGGTGCTGAGGACAGATAATGGTGGAGAATTTTGCAGCAAGGAATTTGAAGAATTTTGTAAGAAGTGTGGTATAGCATGGCAGAAGACTACTCCATATACACCTCAGCAAAATGGAGTCGCAGAAAGAATGAACAAGACGTTGTTGGAAAGGGCAAGAAGCATGCTCAATGGTGCCGGGTTAGGACAGGAATTCTGGGCAGAGGCGGTGGATACTGCATGTTACCTGATCAACAGATCACCTTCATCAGCGTTGGAGGATAAGACTCCACAAGAAGTATGGACTGGTAAGAAACCCTCTCTTTCACATCTAAGGGTATTTGGATGTGATGCATATGTACATGTTCCAAAGGAGAAACGAACCAAGTTGGATAGTAAATCTGAAAAGTGCATCTTTATTGGGTATAAGGATGGTTTAAAGGGTTATAACCTTTGGAACCCAGTCACACGGAAGGTTGTGTACAACCGAGATGTGTTGTTCAGAGAGGTAAAAGATGTTGAATACAACATGAAGTCCAACCAAAGGAACCTGAGAAGATAGAGTTTGAGCCAAAGGAGGAAGAATCAGACACTGCAGCAGAGGAGGAATCAGAAGATGAAGAGCCACAAACTCCAGTTGTGAGAAGATCAGTTCGAGAAAGAAGGCAGCCAGAAAGGTATAGTCCATCTGCTTTCAGTTCAAATTTTGCTTTGTCTGTTACTAATAATGATCCCAGAACTGTGAAGGAAGCAGTGGATTCAGAGGATGGAAAACTCTGGAAAGAGGCCATGGTCGATGAAATGGCATCTTTGCACAAAAATGAGGCTTGGGATCTGGTGGAGTTGCCGGCTGGAAGGAAACCCATTGGCAGCAAATGGGTGTTCAAGAAGAAGACAAATGCAGAAGGAAAGGTGGAGAAATACAAAGCTCGATTGGTAGCAAAAGGTTATTTCCAGGTTCCGGGAATTGATTTTGGTGATATTTTTTCTCCTGTTGCCAAGGTAACTTCTATTAGATTACTTTTATCTGTTGATGTTGCTTTTGATTTTGAGGTAGAATAGATGGATGTGAAGATAGCATTTCTTCATGGGGATTTGGAAGAGGAAATCTACATGAAGCAACCTGAAGGCTTTGCGGTGAAGGGTAAGAAAAAACTGGTATGCAAGTTAAAGAAGTCTCTGTATGGGTTAAAACAGTCACCAAGGATGTGGTATCAGAAATTTGATACATTTATATGGGGACTTGGCTTCACCAGAAGCAAAGCAGATCATTGTGTGTATTTTAAATTAATTGGTGACCGTATTATTTATCTGGTCTTGTATGTGGATGATATGTTGCTGGTTGGAAATGACAAAGAAATTATCCAGGATTTGAAGACCCAATTGTCCTCCAAATTCGACATGAAAGATCTTGGTGCTGCAAACTATATTTTGGGCATGGAAATTAAAAGAGATCGGTCAAAGAGGAAGCTCTGGTTAAACCAGAGGAAGTATGTCGAGACAATACTCCAGAGGTTTAATATGCAGGATAGTAAACCGGTGAAGGTTCCTATTCCTGTAGGTGTGAGGTTATCTGCTGAACAGTGTCCCAAGACACAAGAAGAGGAAGAGGACATGTCCCGTGTTCCATATGCAAGTGCAGTGGGTAGCCTGATGTATGCAATGGTCTGTACTAGACCAGACATTGCACATGCAGTGGGAGTATTGAGCAAGTTTATGTCAAAACCTGGGAAGGAGCACTGGACAGCAGTGAAGCGGGTTTTCAGGTATTTGCGTGGCACTAGTGATTATGGTTTGTGCTACCAAGGAAGACTAGGATTGGACAGAGTGTTGGATATTCATGGCTTTGTTGATGCAGACTGGGCTGGAGATCTGGATCAGAGAAGATCTACAAGTGGGTATGTGTTTAACCTATTTGGAGGTGCAGTCAGTTGGATGAGTAAGAAACAATCTGTAGTGGCACTATCAACTACAGAGGCAGAATACATGGCAGCCACTCATGCAAGCAAGGAAGCAGTTTGGTTGCAGAGATTGTGTTCAAGTATGGGGTTAGTACAGGGAGCTATAAGAATAGACTGTGATAGCCAAAGTGCAATTTTCTTGGCAAAGAACCCTGCTTATCATTCAAAGACAAAGCACATTGATGTTCAGTATCACTTTGTGAGGGATATGATAGAAGACAGAAAGGTGTTGCTGGTAAAGGTGGACACTTTGAAGAATACTGCAGATGCATTGACAAAATCTGTGAGCTCTGAGAAGTTCTCTTGGTGTAGAGAAGCAATGGGAATCTCAGGGCTGAAAAAATGACTAAGCTCTCCTGTGGCCCCCTGTGGAAAGAAAACAACAAGTGGGAGATTGTTGGGTTGTGTTATATTCTTTCCACGTAGTTAATAGGGGGTTTGAAGGGCACACGTAACCCCACTTTATGGGGTCCGAGGCAGCGCCCCGGAAAATTTTGGTTTTGGACCATATGTTAGGTTGGGCGGACCCACCTATGGTTTTGTGCATGATTTTCGCACATGTTTTTTGGACGCGATGGTTTTCGGTCCATGGTATTGGACACGATGGTTTTCGGTCCATGGTATTGGATGCTTCGGCATGTATAAATATGTATTGTAACATTGAAAGGAACATAATGAAAAATCAAGCTGGTAGTCCCGGTTTTGGGATCCAGGGAAAAATCTTTGTGCATATGTGTTTTATGGGTTATTCTCTCGTATTGTTTATTTTCTTTGTTTAAGAATTCGTATGCAGGTAATTTCTGTACAGGGTTAAAACCTACAGGATTGATATTTTACAAGAATCCAATCTCGAGTTCTTGTCAGCTAGATCTAAGAAATCTTTAGTATTTGCGGAATTAATATTAGAGTTTCCTTGTGAAGAAGAAATGGTTTATGAGGAATCATTCCCTGGTGAACATATTTTCCTTATTTCTTCACAAGATCCTTGGTATGGAGATATTATAATATATCTTCAGACTTCGAAGTTTCCTCTCACTTTTTCAAAGGATGAGCGAAGAAAGTTGTGTCACTTATCTAAAAGTTATGTTATTATCGGTGACACTTTATATCATCGCAGGGTTTCTTCAATCCTTAGAGGCTGATTAATCTTAGAATAAGTTGAGTTAGTGTTGAATGATTGCCACAGTGGAGCTTGTGCTGGTCATCAATCTAAGTTTTCTACAACCCAAAAAATCTTGCGTGCAAGTTATTTTTGGCCTTCAATTTTCAAAGATTGTGTTGAAGTGGTCAAAAAATGCCATCCTTATCAGGTTTATACTCGGAAAATGTGCGCTCATCCAGCTCCGCTCTTTCTTGTTATTACTGTCGGTCCGTTCACAAAGTGGGGCATTGATTTTACAACTTGTAACCTACCTTCGGCAAAGGGTCATAAGTATATTATTGTAGCAGTGGACTACTTTACTAAGTGGGTCGAAGCTATGCCCACTTTTCCGAATGATGGTGAAACAACAACCCTATTTCTATTCAACCAAGTCATTTCTTGTTTCGGTATTCCAAAGGAGATTGTCACTGACCATGGCAGTGATTTCCAGAACAAGATGATGACTGAATTGGCTTTCAAGTTTGGTTTCCGACAGGAGCATTCATCTCCTTACTATGCTCAGGCCAATGGTCAGGTGGAAGTCGTAAATAAATCCCTGAAATTTATCCTGCAAAGAACAATTAATAAATCTCGATCCAATTTCCATATCATGTTATATCGTGCTCTTTGGTCATACCGAATGTCAGTTAAGACCGCTAGGGTTTTCACTCCTTTTCTACTAGTTTATGGTTTGGAATCGATCTTCCCTGTGGAATGTGAAATTCCTTCTCTTAAATTAGTTGTATAACTTCTTCCAGACACTTCCAGTCTTGAAGAATGTCTCGTTTATTTGGAACATATTGATGAGAAGCATCGAGATGTAGCCACAATTAACGAAGCTCATAAAAAGAGAGTGAAGATCCAATATGATAAGTCTGTGCGTCCTAGGGTTTTCTGTGAAGGTGAACTTGTCCTGGTCTATGACCAAGACAAAGACGCCTTGGGGGAAGGCAAGTTCAATCCCATGTCATACGGTCCTTTTATCATTAAAAAGGTCTTGAAAAAAGGAGCTTATGAATTGGTTGATTTTAATGGAAACGAGCTGGCGGAGCCCAAAAATGGGCTCTATCTTAAAAAGTATTATGCCTAGGCTTCTGCCTAGCATTTGCTTGGTCTTATAGATATCATATATATTTGTGCATATCTGTCTATAGGTTTCATAGTGATATATATATATATATATATATATATATATATATATATATTATCTGCTTTGGCAGGGATCGATGAATAATCCAGTATATCTAGGGTTCGCTAATGGTGCTAGTCGACATTGGCTTCCACGGCTTGGGTGATTTATTATCCATCCATTCAGTTGTTGGCTTCAAGAGGCATATGTATCAGCTCTGCTTAAAACAATGTTTCCAAATATACTGTTGTTGTTAGCTTACTATCTAAAGAAATATCTTCTGGTATTGATTCGTTAGTAGTATACTTCGATTCACAACTGGTGTTGTCTCAGTTAAACAACATCTATTGTGTGATAGATCCTTATTTATATCACCAATTTCTGAGAGTGCATTTATTATAAATATCATTTAATTTTATCACATTTATTCATACTCAATGATCAACCATTAGATTGGCATATTAATCATTCATTGCATTAAAATAAAAAATAACAAAAAATCATATGTATATATGGTCGTCACATCATGAAACCGTCTGTATATAGATAGAAGTTATATGTTCAAAATATTATACAAAATCGGGACAAAATGTCCTACAAAATTAGGGCTTAAGCCCAATCATGTATATCAAAAAGATCAAGACATCTCTAATCTATATCTATGGGCCCTGCCCTGGATGTGCATCTTGGAAGAAGACTATGGAAGTAGCCACCCGTCGGAAAATTCGCACCCAATCGCATGGTACTCCTACCACGCGTCTCTGCATTGCCTTTGGTAGATCCTCTACTGTTTCCATAGGTACCTAGTGAGTCAATCTCTCCAAGTTCCTTTGTACAACATGGAGAACTCTCTTAGTCTCAGTTGTGACACCCTCTGCGTCTCTTCTGCGATGCCTATGCCTAGGTAGACCCTCGGGTCTTAACAGTCCCACATCTATATCATGATCAAACAATTTTGTAAGAATTTTTGTCTCATAAAAAACAATTTCAATTCATAATTTTGAAATCCAAAAAAAATCAAATAATGTTAAAAACTTAAAAACAATTTTACCAATGACACCCCATGCAACACCGAGTGGAAGCACCAGTTTTGGATCTGCTTTGAAATCCATGCCTACATATGGGTAGTCCTCAATAGAAATGACTTGTTCTTCCCACCAAAGGAAAAACTCATCATCGAATGTCGTTCTAGGGACCTCACCACCCCCTATTCTCTTCATTAAGTCAGCCCATATACCTATTTGTGGATTTCTTGGGATGTTGATGGTGGAAATCACTTTGGGTCGAAGTCCTGGTAGTCTCTCGAAGAAGAAAGTACAAAGAATAGTACCATACCCAAAATGTTTTGTATTATTCTTCTTGATGGAAGTAAGTTGTTTTTTCATGTTGGTTAGAAGGGTTGTGCACTAGTAAAAAACTGTGGTAAGGCAATCTACTGTTAAGCTCATTGTAACACGAGAATCTTGGTGCAATGAGGTTGATCTAGCTACCCTCACAATGGTAAAAAGGATAATCTTTGGGGGAAAACTCTCCACATGCTTGATTGGGATCTATGTCCCTACCTTCTCGTTGTTTCCAGGGAAGTAAATGCGAATGTAATCCTCCACATTAAGGCTTCCTTAGGCCTTCCCTTGCAAATTGACCAGCTCCCCTCTTCGGGAAAGTCCAGTAATGAAGTATATGTCTTCTACTTCAATACGCAGGGGCATATGATCAATCATGAATGCATCTTCTTCCGGATCCTAGTAGTTGATGAGCATTTCTAGCAATCTTGTATTGGTTTTCATGTTTACCATTTTGAAAAACTTTAACAATCTGCATCCTCTCAGTGCATCCAGTGATAATAGATCATTCATAACTCCATTATCTATTGCATTTTTCTCTCTTTCCCTCCCAGTAATTGTCATCCTACAAGTTCAAGCATTTTCATCCATTAAAATTTGTGATTTTAGATCTTTGACTACGCACACGTGGGTTCCCTTAATACACAGTCGCGTATAGGGCTTCCAAATACGCAACTTCAATATACCCAACCTGTGTACATGCAGAGTTCAAATCCGAAAATAAATTTACTGTGGTAAAATTATTGAAAAAATACTTGAAATGCACGAAATTTCATTGAGAAATCGAATTAGGAGATTACATGGAAGATTGATCGTTGTTCTTGCTAGGAAATTTGGTGGATTGTTGTTGTTGGGTTTTGCTCCAGAGCTCTTGCACTCAATTGTCTAAAACACAAATGAGGCTTGGTAAGTCAAAAGGTCTATTTATAAGTTGTAATTTCGAAAAATTAAAAAAAACCCACTTTTGCAATTTTTATGGGTTTTTTTTTAAGGTTAAATTGGAGATTTTGAGACGTTTTTTACCACTTCGATTTTATGATTGCTGACCCGTCATGGCAGGTATAATTTTCGTCATCGACATATAGGTTATGGAAGATCACTTTTTCTGTTGCATTATCCATTCTATCCTCCATGCTACGATATGTTGCCATAGGGTCGACCCCATTATGTTATGATTCTTAAACCATTTTCACTCGTCGACTTATGAAATCATGACATGATGGTAGAGCCATCCTTTACATGGGCTTCCTAGTTATATCCTCGCTAGCATATGTTTCCCATGTTGCAAAGATTGAGTAGGTTCGGGAGTTCTCTTTAGTCCCGCCACAACTTTTGCGATGAAGCTTCATTCTCCTTCTTCTTCGCTATCTTTATAGCTTTATACCCTAGAGGTTCCCACATGTTGAGTTGTACTACAGCGTTGCATATTAACTATTTGTACCTTGTGGCCTTAAGACGGTTTCACTTGGACTCATGTATAAGCCACTTTTTGACCATGTCTTTCTGCAAAATCAACCTTGCAATCACTTAGCCTCTACAAATTGACACCTTATGCTTGTGGAAAGAACATTCCTTTGAGTGTCATTGACCAGTTTCGTCACCTTGCATTGAGCATAGGAATGTTCCACTCCCAAGAACTAACACATCTATATTTAGACACTCGTTCTTTCCATTATACCATAGGCAATATTTTATTCTTTTTCACGCTTTTTTAAATATGAAAATGACAAAAAAAAATATTGCAAAAAAGAGCGGGAAGCAGAGTTTACTTCCATAATTGATGGCAGCAAGAGTCAATTGTGTCGCCCTTGAACAAAACACTCAAAGCAAGTCTTTCCTCCAACGGGATGGGCTTTAGTTTGACTTCGGAGAGCCATAAGCTTGTCACTGAGTCAGTACTCCTCCGGTTGGTTATCTCTTCCAATCATATGGAGAGTTTGTTTATGCCTCCTGCATGACAAACTTATAAAAAGTTATCACATGCTTCCATATAGTCACATGTGAGTCATGCTTTTGTTCAATGGAAGTAAACATGAGTTGACCTTTCTGTGGTGTCTCTTGACTCATTTTCAGTTGGCCATACCCGGTCTGTTAGAATTATGTTTAGTATCACATCAGCTATTTGTTCCTTTGCTCGTGCTAGTTAAGAAGGTCTCCATTTACTTCTTGCTAGCGGGTCTACTATTATCGACTTCAACAAATTGCTCTGATAGTAGGCCTAGAGCCGCACCCTGACCCTATTTCCATCATTGATAGGTGACCTTGTACTCAACATCGATCAGTATCATGGGTCTTTGACTGAGTGGTCTCCCTTGTGTTCAACGTCATCTTACGTTATCACACATTAAGATTCGTGTAGTACTTTGGTTTCCATTTGACCCTATTGGTGGATTCCTCACCTCTGTGTCAGCTTTCATTTTGGTTGGTTCAGAGGTTTTCTATCGTGTGCTAGCCACATCTTGTGTATGTCAGAAACATACTTCAGTATGGTTACTACATCTTTCTTCATCCGATTCCTTCCAAATTATTGGCCTGTTGGTTACACTCGCGCTGGATTGATGTGGGATGCCTTAATGCTTTCCTTCCAGCAGATATTTTCCCATCGACTCCAACTCATTGCTATGTGCATAAGGTCTAGAGTCCTTTTTCAGTACCTTAGGGTTTGTAGTCATCAGTGGCAGACTCCTTTGTTGTCGACAATGAGAATACTTCAATGGCTCTCGATTGGTATATTTCCTCAAGTGTTCGACTTCAACCCATTTATTCGCATTTGTTAGATTGTACTAGGGTACCTTGACTCTCATCATCATTGTCGGTGAGTTGTATTGTGTTTGTTAACGGTATACATCAATGACCGGTAATCAAATGATTTCTCACATGGTCGACTTCAGCTCATTTATTCCCATAGTGTAGAAATGTACCATGGTGGTCGGTGAAGACCTCGAGTTGCATCAACATTTTTTGGTTCACTTGTCAGTTCCTCCAGTTTTCTTCCAGTGACACCATCCACCTTATATGTTGCAGTTCATCACAGCAAAATTTTATATGTTGGCACCCGAGTTGCATTCAGTACCATTATTCCACTTTTTGACTTGGTACTTTGAGGATCAGTTATGTGACATCAATGATTAGATATCTCCTTCAAAATCATTAATCAATCCTTTTATATGTGATATTGTGACATGGCATTGATATGTTCTTTTGTGGCTATGATCATATGATCCACTATGTATTTTTCAGTTTCCTTTGTACTTGTATACATATTGGATCTGCTTTGAAATTGATATGCAAACATGCTTTACTATCTCTAAGCATGGGTATGCCCACCTCAGACATGAGATTTCTTTATGATCTCTTCCACTGGTTTGGCAGGTTGGAATATGGTGATCTCCTCCCAAGTCCTCGCAATATTCTTTCGATACACTTAATATATTTCGGCAATCATGTACCCCTTCTGACCTCATATATTAGGGGGCATCTGTTATAGCATCATTTATCACCCTTGTATACTTGATGCTCCGAGTCATGGTCTAGGGCAACCCTTTCTCTTCAGACTTGATCCATTTACTAAAAAACATTATTTTAAATTCCATATGAAACTCTGCCCTTCAAATATCGCGTGCACACGCGGGTCCAACTATACCCAACCCGCATATATAATTTGAAATATTAAAAAAATATAAAATCCCTATTTTATGGGCGGAGTTTACGGGTTACATTGGAAGCCCACCTACGGGAGCCTGTGGCCTAACTGTATCCCAATTTAAACAATTTGCTTGGGGTGATATAAATACACCTCATGGGAAGGCTTAAGGGGAGAAAGATAGGATATTGATATTATATCCAATTGGTCCCTGATCAAGTGTGATTTATCCTCGTGCCTCCTGCACTCCTAGCTATAGGAAACCCTTGTTTCCTCATAGAGATGTCCATCTCCTTTATATGGCATCTATGTGTTGTAGAATTTTGTAGATTTTTTCTACAAATCAACTAGCTCTGATACCATGTAGAACTTTTCCCACCTGTAGATCACCTGGTAATGAAATGTACTAAAGCAAAACACTTGATCTACTTCTACAAACAATTTAGCGGAAGCTTATCAACCATGAGCAACATCAATAAGAACACATATAATTGATAAGAAGGAATCAATCACACACAACACAGAAGAATTTACTCGGGGAAAGCACCTGTCTAAAACCCCATCTCTGTATTATCATACAAGTGGAAATATAGTCCGGATTACACAAAGCCTTAGCTCGGAAGTTATCCAACTCTCAGTACAATCCCTCTGCTGCTCATAGACAGTCAAAGGCTTCTCACAAACCTTCTCCTCTGCCCTCCAATCCTCCTATTTCCTTGTGCAGTTTCTTTGGGGTCCAGTACTGCCACCTATGTGAATTTGCCTCTTCACACACTCACTAACTTCTGATCTAACTGCACAAACTTGAAAGAGATAAATCCTCATCATGGATGAGCTTCCTTTATAGGAAAAATATTCATCCAACTGATAGTACACTGTCCCTTTTCTGATCTCAATTGGGTCTCAGTATGAACTGACATGCATCAGTTATTCATGAGTGAATACACAGTTATCTGAAAATAATAGTTGTCACATGCATGCAAGCATCAACAAACTATATCTCATTAATTTAACAAATTGTTAAATTAATCTAACTGAACTTGACTAAGTTAAACTAAGTCAACTGATCCTCTCAATATAGAACTCATCCTTAATTCCTTAATCAGTGGAGTAAATCAAGGACACATTCCCCAATTAGTGGAGAAATAATTGTATGTTCTCACAAAGACTTCAAGTTTGCTTTTCCTTAACAATTAACTCATGGAGAATTAATTAATTAATATTCCAAACTGTTGGTAAGACCAAATTCGAATTTACTTCCTATAGATAGACCAGGCATTGCTATAAATAGGAAGGGACCCATAAATGCTATTTTTAGAAGATGTTATTTTTAGCAGTTCCACCTCTCACCCAAGGTTGCCAAAATGCTCATTGGCCAAATTGCTATTTTTAAAAGTGCTATTTTTAGAAGTTCTATTTTTAGCACTTCCTAAATTTAGCATTTCTTGTTGCACACTTTTCAACACTCCCTCTCAACAAGAAAGGCTTCCTCTCGAACCTGATCTAGTAACTCTGCAATGCTCTGCATGCAACACATCTACCAAGTGCGGTTGCTCCAACAACATTCAGAACAAAAAAAAAACTCCCAACTGACCTCTTTGTTGGGCTAGAAACATACTCTGATACTGAAGCTCTACCTGCTGCTGACAAGTGCTCTCTCTCTGACCTCTACGCTATTGCAACATCTCCATGCATCTCGCACCGTTGCACCCTTCTCTGTGCTACCCTGCATTGTGCAACACACTTGTGCCTCTCGCATTGCTGCAGCCTGCATGCTTTGCGCTGTCCTAGGATTCCCTGCACTGTAGCTCTCTCTGTCACTCCATCCGCATCTGTCTCTACCCAATCAGTCAGTCCTGCTATTCCTCATTGGAGCTCCTATAGCAAAGTCAAATAAGAAAAGTTGGGTACCTCAAGGATCCTGCCCCTCCTCCTTGGGACGATCACTCCACATCGCCCCACCTCCTACCTGGAGGTATGGCTGCATGTGATCCCTCTGCCCACCTGGCTTGAAGTTGCCGCCTACTGGAGGTCTCTGCATGAGTGAATGCCTCCACTATGTCTCCTCTCGGCTTCTCCAGTTGTGGCTTCTCCACAACCTCCTGAATCTGCTTTACCAATTGTGGCTCCTCCACAATTGTTTAAGACTTCTTCTGGCGCTGCATGTTGAGAGGTAATTTACTCTCCCTCTCAACTGCCAAGTATCTAACCTTTGCCTTGCTCCTCAAGGTGTTGCATGCATCTTGTACCTCAAGTGCATATAGGTTCTTGGCTAGCATGCCAATATGTTTCCACTTTCCTATCGTCACGAAATTTTCTGGAAAAAGAGTTGATTTAAATCAGCGATATCTCCCTCATCTGAACTCCAATTCAGCCGATTTTTTTTTTGAATTTGGGTCTTTTTCTGCAAGGAATCCAAATCTGTTATTTGTTTCTGAAAATTTTGTACAGAAATTTTCAAATCTGCTCTGCAAACTCTCGGCCCAAAACTTAAAACTTTGAAATATCCTTTCAGTATATTGTTCTCTCCTTTGATCACCTTTGCTCTAATACCATGTAAAATTTTGTAGAATTTTTCTACAAATCAACTAGCTCTAATACCATGTAGAACTTTTCCTACATGTAGATCACCTGGTAATGCAATGTACTAAAGCAAAACACTTGATCTACTTCTACAAACAATTTAGCGGAAGCTTAATCAACCATGAGCAACATCAATAAGAACACATATAACTGATAAGAAGGAATCAATCACACATAACACAAAAGAATTTACCTGGGGAAAGCACCTGCCTAAAACCCCATCTCTGTATTATCATATAAGTGGAAATATAGTTCAGATTACACAAAGCCTTAGCTCGGAAGCTATCCAACTCTTAGTACAATCCCTTTGCTACTCATAGACAGTTAAAGGCTTCTCACAAACCTTCTCCTCTGCCCTCCAAGCCTCCTATTTCCTTGTGCAGTTTCCTTGGGGTCCAATGCTGCCACCTGTGTGAATTTGCCTCTTCACACACTCACTAACCTCTGATCTAACTGCACAAACCTGAAGAAGATAAATCCTCATCATGGATGAGCTCCCTTTATAGGAAAAATATTCATCCAACTGATAGTACACTGTCCCTTCTCTAATCTCAACTGGGTCTCTGTATGAACTGACATGCATCAGTTATCCATGAGTGAATAGACAATTATCTGAAAATAATAGTTGTCACATGCATGCAAGCATCAACAAACTATATCTCATTAATTTAACAACTTGTTAAATTAATCTAACTAAACTTGACCAAGTTAAGCTAAGTCAACTGATCCTCTCAATATAGAACTCATCCTTAATTCCTTAATCAGTGGAGTAAGTCAAGGACACATTCCCCAATTAGTGGAGAAATAATTGCATGTTCTCACAAAGACTCTTAGTTTGTTTTTCCTTAACTAATTAACTCGTGGAGAATTAATTAATTAATATTCCAAACTGTTGGTAAGACCAAATTCGAATTTACTTCCTATAGATAGACCAAGGAATGCTATAAATAGGAAAGAACCTAGAAATGCTATTTTTAGAAGATGTTACTTTTAGCAGTTTCACCTCTCACCCAAGGTGGCCAAAATGCTCATTGACCAAACTGCTATTTTTAGAAGTGTTATTTTTTGCAGTTCTATTTTTAGCACTTCCTAAATTTAGCATTTCTTGTTGCACACTTTTCAACATGTGTATGCATTTGAAAGAGGATTGTTGAGGCATGAGCTAGACGGATCCGGAGGAAGGTTTCGCTTGGAGCCGTGGTCGAATCAGGTTGTATTCTTCCACATTCTTTGCAAACATCAATAAAGAAGCTATGTCTTGTTCCTGATGTGATGATATTTATGCTTTAACTCATGTTATGATCTAATTATGTATGATTTCATGTTTTATATCTATATGCTTATATGATCTAACATTCATATCTTGAACATTCTTTGAACTATTGCTAGTATATATGCTTTTATGGAATGAGTTGCAGGTTTTGAAGCATTGGAGGAAGCAGAGGGTTTGGACCCTACGAGAACATCCTCAAACATAGGACCTACGGGTACTATCTCTTCATACCACTTTAGTAGTTTAAGCATTAGGACTGCTTGTTTGCTTACTTCTTGTTGGTGTATGTCCTTCGATCTGTTGTGGTTCTCAACTCAAACCCTAGGGTGTTTTATCCCGTAACACTCAGGTTATGAAGATGCAACAATCAAGCGAAGATTGTCAGAAAATCATGAAGAGATCCAGCGAGCGTGGAGAAGACTTGTTCGATTAAGAAGCAACGTTTGAAAAGAATCCCTCATGATTTTCTCTTTCGGTAGCAAATCACGAGGAGATAGAGTTTTAATTTAAGTTCACTTCTTAGATGGCAGATCAGTTTAATTGCCCATCGAAACATAAGTATTAGAATCATTTGATAAATAATTGTATAAAAGTCGTGAGGTGAAACCAAAAATATAGTTAAGTTGATCATAGTTTATTTTCAGTATTTTGCAAACTTCGTTTAAGAAAACCTCTATGGATTAATATAATAATATGTTTTTCAATGTGTGGTTGAATAATCTTTAACCAGTGATAGACTTACTCTCACAGGAGGGCCCCTTGGAGAGTTGTAAGGATAGTTAGTTTTTGTTAGTTTTTTTTTACATTGATAGATAGTTTGCATTTAGTTCGCAATTTCATATAGTTTTCTTTCTGTCAATTGGAATAGTAACATTTCAGTTGTGTTTTAATCATCTTTTGTTTTAATTCCAGCATGTTCATAAACAAAAAATATATAAAAAAAATATTTCTAGCATGCATTTCGTTCAAGCAATTTAATTTTATAACTCAGTTAAATTTTTGGATAATGAAGAGATGGTTTTTCAGAGCTATTAGTGCACATTAGTAATCACTTGAAGTTACAAGTTTTTGTTTGATTTACTTTCCTTCTACAATCAATTAGCATTAGCATTCCTTTTCTGCAAATAGAGTTAAGTTTCATTTTCTGCAAATAGAGTTAAATTTCCTTTTTTGCAAGTAGTTTTAAGATTTATTTTCTGCAATTTAGAATTAATCTTTCCCTTATGCAATTAAAGATATAATTTTAATCATGTAATTAGATATGGACTTTCAATTTTGAAATTAGAATAAGTTGAGATTTCAAGTTCTAGATTAATTTTAAATTCAGTTTGGCATTTAGTTTGGATGTAGCTTTAATGAAAAGAACATGTGCGTGACAACTCTTGAATTTCATTTAACATTTATCCACACGTATATCAATTTCATTTCAAGATAGAATTCCTAGCATATATGGTACACATGCATCTCATAAGTACACGAATCTTAGTTGACAATTAATGAAGTAATTTAAGAACAATTAAATTACCCAACATTTTGGCGTCATTGCCGAGAAGGTGTATATAGGATTCCATTATTGGTTTTCATATATTTCTAGGTGCATTCAACATCATAGATTCATATTTAAAGCATGGGAAAAATCATTTATGCATAGAGAAAGGGATTCTAGGGGTAAATTTGTAAGTAGAGGTAGAAGTTCAAATCCAACATCACTACTCACCCCTACTAGACTTCATAGTGCCACACCATCCACTAACACTTGCATCCCATCATTTGCAGGTAGACATAGACTTCCTGAGGTGCGTAGGTCTGAAATCCAACAAAGATATTCACTAACTTCATCTACTGAAGTTGTAGTTGAAAAACCTACATCCCCAACAGAAGGAGTAATCTTTCTCTCTTCAATAGAAGAACAAATTCTAGGACAAGAATTAGAGATTCCTAACGAAGAGGAAGAAGAAAATTATTTTAATATACCACTACTAGAGGAATTAGAAGAAGAGCTAGATAACCCTACTATAGAACCTTATATTAGCTTTGAATAATGGCAAGGGAAGGAGAAGGAGAAGTACACAATGTAGATGGTGAACTTAGGATTGAAGGTGGAAGAGGCAAAGGAGGAAATAGAGGAGGAGGAAGAAGACAAAGTGGTAGAGGTGGTAGAAGAGAACCAGATCCTTATGGATTTCCCATTTTTTATGAAGATACCACAACCACAATGAAAAACATTTCACCCTCTATCCTCCTTAATTTCCATGGTTTAAAAAATGAGGATCCAAAAATATTTCTTTTTGAGTTTGAAGTTTTATGTAAATCTTATGACTACTTAATCCTCAAAAATTGAAATTATTTCCAGCTACTCTTAAAGATGAAGCACTTAAATGGTGCATGGAATTAGGAACACATACTATTAGAACATGGGAAGAAATGAAAAATGTGTACTTAAAAAAATATAAAGATTATTGCATGCCCCATAACCTTAAGGATGAAGTCTTTAAGATGATGCAAAAAAAGGACGAAAGCCTTGAATACCTAGTTGAAAGATTTTCCTATAATGTTAAAAGGGCTAGGATGCATGATTTAGATGAGTAAACATTAAAAGCTCTTTTGTTAAAATCCATCAGAGATTAATGCATTGACCTTCTCAATTTAATGTGAAAAGGAGAAGTTTGTCAACTTTCATTTCCTAAAATATGTGATTTGTGTAAACATAGCTGAAGAGGCAAGGATGGAACTAGTAAAAGTCCAAGAGATCTTGTCATGTCAATAATTAGTAAATCTGCAACTGGAACAGTTATTAGAACTTAAATAAGCAATTTGCTTGATAATTTCAAAACAAATATCCTTGGGAGCTTTAGTGAAAAACTAGATACTCTTAAGATACAAAACAAGCAAAAAAATGAGAATGTTACATTATCTATTTTCTGTCCCAAATGTAGGAAGAACCATGCCTTGAGAGAACGCCCTCTTGATAATATAGAAATTTGTGCATACGTACTGAAAATCATGATAGAATAGGATGTCCTTCAATACCTAGTCTTAAAGTTATTTTTCAAGAAGAGCTTGGAACAAGCTAGGCTGAATCACTTTGCTTTTTGCTAAACGACCAAAACCAAAAAGATAGTTTTATTTTTAGTATTTTGCAAACTATGGTTAAGAAAACCTCTGCGGATTAATATAATACTATGTTCTTCAATGCATGGGTGAGTAATCTTTGACCAGTGACAGACTTACGCTCACGAGAGGGCCCCTTAGAGAGTTGTAATGATAGTTTTTGTTAGTTTTTGCTTACATTGATAGATAGTTTATATTCAGTTCACAATTCCATATAGTTTTCTTTTTGTCAATTGGAATAGTTACATTTCAGTTGTGTTTTAATCATCTTTTGTTTTGTTTCCAGAGTGCTCATAAACAAAAATACAAAAAAGATTTATTTATAGATGCATTTCGTTCAAACAATTTAATTTTATAACTCAGTTAAATTTGTGGATAATGAAGAGATTGTTTTTCAAAGCTATTAGCGCACATTAGTAATCACTTGAAGTTACAAGTTTTTATCTAATTTACTTTCTTTCTACAACCAATTAGCATTAGCATTCATTTTCTGCAAATAGAGTTAAGTTTCATTTTCTACAAATAGAGTTAAAATTTCCTTTTTTGCAAGTAGTGTTAAGATTTCTTTTCTATAATTTAGAATTAATCTTTCCGTTATGCAATTAAAGATAGACTTTCAATTTTGCAATTAGAATAAGTTGAGTTTTCAAGTTCTAGATTAATTTTCAATTTAGTTTGGCATTTGGTTTGGATGTAGCTTTAATGGAAAGAACATGTGTGTGACAACTCTTTAATTTTATTTAACATTTATCCACACTTATATCAATTTCATTTCAAGATAGAATTCCTAGCATGTATGGTGCACATACATTCCACAAGTACACAAACCTTCGTTGACAATTAATGAAGTAATTTAAGGACAATTAAATTACCCAACAATTATCATTAGAATATCTTACGTAATTGGAATGTTATGAATGTGACATTAACACACAAAAAAAATTGGCATTTTCTTGGTCATAAGAATGTTTCACAATTTATCGTTAAGTACTCTTGTCACTGAAATCTAATCATAACTCTAAGTACTTAAATATTAAGGCAATCTTAAACCAAGAATTCACTCATAAATTTTGCATACACATTCTAGGCCTAGTTGCATAAGCTTGGTTGATAGACTTCTAGGGCCACCATTTTTCACCTAGCTTGAGGGATCCAACACCTTTTTAGTGATTAACACAGTGACCTTGCAATCGTCAGAGCCACAGTCTTTGCAGCACCAGAGACACTAGGTGGTTGGAACACGGGGGGGTGTATCGTTAATCAAGCATCTGCTTGCTTCCCGTTGGCTTCCATCCCAGACTGGTCTCAAAACAGTTAAGAGGGAGTTTCCATTTAGACTAGGCATATAACTTAAAAATAACCAAGATCCTTGCATTACACTTAGATCTTAAGACTTGCATCTCATATAGGTTAGTGAAGCATCTTATCAGTGGTTTTCCATCCAGTTACTTGGTCCTAAATTATAATAAGCAAGAATTTTGACTCCATGAGGCACTAGTCTCATATTTGAATCACATCTAATCTTTGAGTCTTGTTAAATTTAATCATGTAGCTAGGCCACACAATCATGTCTCCTGCGCTGGTTGGTTGCCAACTTGTCTTCCACTTTCACATTTCTATAGGGAATACCCCCTATAGACTGCTGTTGGGAGACAACTAGAACGGAGTGGGTGGGGATCAAAGTGACAACCCCCACCCTGAGTCGTTATTGCGGTGCCTGTACTATCTGAGCGACAACATTCTTTGGCGTCATTGCTTGGGAAAAATTTCTTGTTGCTAGGGTTAACGATAATATTCATAATCTTCTAATTAGTCTTCATTAGCTCATCAAGCAACGAATTTTTTGGCGCTGTTGTCGAGGACCAATTTATTGGACCTTTCTTGAACTACTCTTCTCTTGATTTTAAATAACTAGTCAACTCTACTACAAACTCAATATTTTAACTTGATATGGTAATTAACCTAAAAATCTATTGCTCTTGAGACTTGGTGATTGAATTACTGCAACAAAACCAAATTATGGGTATTCCATTAGATCTCTCTTCTTCGGTTCTTTGTAAGTTGTGATTTCCACTACAAGAAAGAAAGACATTGGTGAGGGTTGAAAAATGTTATCATAAGCTCATTGGTGACGGTTAAAAGAACCTGTCGCAAAAATTGAACGTCACCAAAGGTGGCGTCGCCAAAAGTATAGGTGTTTTGGTGACATTCAAGGTTCGTCACAAATAATAAATTATTATAATGATGGATAGTGATCATCACCATTTCATGAGCAATGGTGACAAAAGTTAGCCTCAATCACCAAAAAATTGAATGTCACTATAGGCGGCGTTGCCAAAAGTATAGGTGTTGTGGTGACATTCAAAGTCTGTCATGAATAATGATTATAATGACAGATGGTGTTTGTCACCATTTCATATGAACAATAATGATTTATTGCGATGGACCTTTCATGGCCGTCACTATTGATGCATATATATGGCGACGTTCATTGACCGTTACCATTTCATATTTTGGTGAGGGTTGAAAAATGTCATCACAAGCTCATTGGTGATGGTAAAAAGAGCCTCCGTCACCAAAAATTGAATGTCACCAAAAGTCGCATTGCCAAAAGTATAGGCGTTGTGGTGACATTCAAAGTTCATCACAAATAATGATTATAATGACAGATAGTGATTGTCACCATTTCATATGAACAACAACGATTTATGTTGATGGACGTTTCATGACTGTCATTATTGATGCATATATATGGTGGCGTTCGTTGATCGCCACCATTTCAAATTTTGGCGAGGGTCGAAAAATGTCACCATAAGTTGATTGGTGATGGTTAAAAGAGCCTCTGTCACCAAAAACTGATTTTCACCATTCCATATGAATATTAGGGCATGATGGAATCGAACCACCAACCTCCTACTTGTAAAGCAAGTGCTCTTCCATTGAGCTAATACCTTTTAATGAATTTGACTTTAAAAATTATATCTTGAAACTTTATAAACTGTAAATTCTACAACTTTCAATTAATTATAAAACTTTTTAAAGTCTTGGAAAATCTTTTACTAAACAAGAGCCACATGGTGGTATGCCACTGCTTAATTGTATATATGAACTGTGTGCATATAGTTTTTAAGACATACAATTAATGTGAATCAATTAGGAGAATGTCTAGAAATACAAAGTATCTAGACTTTGAATAGGATTAAAACAAATCAATTGTGATCCAAAAGTAAAATGAAAATGCAGTTAACTTTAAGGATACCCAGGCCGACATAACATCCATCATCACATAATTGGCAATTACAAAAGAAAATTTTGATATTTCACATTTCCATCCTGTAATAATACAAATCATCATGTAATAAAACATATTATCCCATGGAGAGTATAACATTTTTTTAAATACAGACTAATTTGCAATGGCTAACAATCTCTTCTTATAAAATTGAAAATCAACAAACAATTTTACAGGTTGCATAGTGGGTTTTCCATTACAAAGTTCTAAATAGAAATATGCACACAGTTTGTCCGGCACAAATCCTTGTGGAAATGAAGTCTCTGATTCAGTCTCTTCGCTTCCTTTTCTCTTTCTCAGATTTCAAAGTTGCATTTCTTGTTTGAAGTAAAGACGATGTGAGAAAACATCATGCAAAATGAGACATTCCTACTAACATCTGAAAAAGAGGAAAGATATTTACTTAGTCATCATTATAACTTACCATTATGATCAGCAATCAAACAAAAACTGCAGCAAAATCGATAAAGAGTTCCAATGAATGCTTGACATAATCATGGTCCTCACGATCTGCCCTCTCAATAATAATTTGAGTGTCAAAAATGATGCACACAAGGAAAAGTATAAGGCCAAAATAAATCTACAAGACTCAGTTTGACAGCTAGCTAAAACAAATCCACCAAAACAATTAAAAACAAAACAAACCCCTACTCTAGTAGATGTACAAGCAATTGCAGTCTAGATAAAGATAAAAAATTATTGATGGTTGTAATGAGTTCATAACAAATTGCCCTATACTGCTGAGAATAAATATAGACATGCTATAGCCTCTACACAATGAACAACATAAGCATGGCTTTTTCTGGTTTGGCTACAGTGCTTATTGTTGCTATAGTTTCTTAGCTTGCAAATATTCTATACATTTTTTTTTAATCCAAGAGATGACTGCTGATGAATATTTAAAAAGTGGCTGGTATATTTACACCTTAATGATGATAGAGGAACCACCTGAGGACACCAGTATTCATATAGTGTATTAGAGGCATCAATCAACTCAAGTTTAACTCTAGCTCAATAAGTGTGTTGATTACAAGTCAGCGTTTTTGAAAACCTGCATCTCATATCATGGGACAACTAAATCTGAATAACATGGCAAGTCTAGCTGCTATTAAAATTAAAATCCAAATGTTGTTAAGAAGAGGATGATAGGTACAATGAGTTGACAACTATAGATTTTTTTACTTTTATTGAAGTGCTTCAAGAAACATGTAAATGTGAGGAGCTGCACTGTAGAGAACAAAATTTCTTTGACTAGGTTCTGTGTCTGAGGGGAATCAATTATGGCATGCTTCGAGAAGCCCGTGAATGCAAGGAGAGGGACTGCAGAGAGAAAATTCTAGAGCACTTTAGCAATATTCTATACATAGAGATATATAAAATAAAAATTGGTAAATTGTTTTGGGAAGAAATGGATATTAGCAAATCTATTGTGAAAATAGAAATGCAAAATTAGCAAAATGGTTATATTTAACCCCTCAAATTTTCCCTAATATGAACTCTGCCAAAATTGCCTGAGATTTGTACACTGTACTTGGCATCATCTCTTTCAAATTCATATAAATAAAAATGAGGAAACACTAGTAGACAAGTGATTGGGGAACCTCTGTCAATCTCCCCAATGGATGCTTCCACATTCCTTTAATTGTTACAAATATTCCTCAAAATTTTAAAAGAATTAAAGACAACCATGTTTTATATCAAAGCTTATATAACATGAGTTGTTGATTTTTAGTTATCATAGATCCATATAAACTCAAAATCTATTATGTGTCGAATTCCAATCAGTATCGAATTCCATGAGGTAGCAATTCTAACGTTTTTGAGCAACTTTATATGAATAACCAGTTTACCATTTAAACATGGAGAAAATTAAAATATATACAAAAACAATACTTTGATGTGAGAACACGTGCAAACACACAAATGCACTTCTCCACACAACACACACATGTGATGCAAGAGTATATGTTGAAGAAGTAACAACTTAGTATTTCAAAACTCATACATAATAAGCAACATGACAAACATTCATGGAAAGCTTGTTTTACTGTAAAAATTCAATGTGGGCGTTAGTATTTAAATAATGCACGCAAGGCACAAATTACAGTTACCTCAAACATGTAGATAGAATTGGAGCCACCAAAAAGGCCAATGCAAACTACAACCATAGCAAGATACTAATATAAATATACAAATAGGAGGTGTTCATTAATAGTGGTTCTAATCATTCCACAATCATTTTGGAGCTTGATAAAGGCAAAGGAAGAAAAACCCTTGCCATTTGAATCCAGTGCTCATTGGCTTAACCATCCTGACTAGTTCAACTAATCTCTTCCTCTTGGACTCCTCTCCCAACAACCCAAGAAGACACTAAGACTCAATTTCATAGGAACCTAATCTCCATCAACGACATATCAAGGGAATGGTGCTCACGACAATTTGGGGATGCCTCATTGAGGCTGAGAATAGCGAATTAGCCAGTATTCTACCTCAATAAGCAATTCTTCCTTAGATTCCCCTCACGTAAATGAATTCAAGAGATAATAGAGCTAGAACATGAGCGCAATACCCTACTCCATTATGAAGAAGCTTGCTGGCAAATGAAAATTAGGGCTATATGGCTCCAAGAGGGATCCCAAAACACCACTTTCTTCCTTAAGCAAGTAGAAATCTGAAAAGTATACAATTTGGTTTAGAGGATTACAGATAACAAGGGAATCACTATGAAAATTTTGACTCTAGTGTTGTAGGGCTATCACATTCTAGAAAACTATACACACAATTCGTCCTCTTGGAGAGACACTCAAAAGCATCATGTCAATAGTCACTGCTTTCCCATCCTAGGTGGATGAAGACACAAACAAAGCTCTCACAGACCTAAATCTCATGCCAAAACTCAAATAAATCATCTACAAATGCAACACAACAAATCTGATCAAATAGGTTCCCATTGCCTTCTTCAAAGGTCTTTGGGACCTCATCATTCAAGATTTGATCTTTCAACTCTACTTTTCTTGCAACCATTTCTAAGGTATATATAATACAATCCATCCATACCATTTTGATCATTTTCAACCCATCTCTTTATGCAATAGCATATACAAGATTATCTCTAGCATCAATGTTGCTTGCCTTAAACCCTTCCTATCTAAGAGAATCTAGCCAAAACGGGATCATGCTTCAAGCTTTCAACTCTACTTTCCTAACAACCATTTCTAAGGTAAATAATCCACGCTATTTTGATCCTTTTCAGCCCATCTCTTTATGAAATAGCATATACAAGATTATCTCTAGTATTAAATTCGTTGAGGGCATGCAAATCACACACCTGATGTTTGTAGATGACCTCTTATTTGGAAATGGATACATCTCTCAAGCCAAATAATATGCCAAAATCCATAATCTTTTCTATTTAGCAACAACAATGGAGATAAATAAACCAAAATCCTTTATTCGTTTCAACCTCATTCCTTGATCTCATATTCCCATGATACACAAGCTTCTTCCCTTCTCTTTGCAAGGTTTCAAGGATAATCATTCATACCTAAGATTCCATATAAAACCTAACTACAAAATTCAAGATTGGACTTGGATCCTTAGCAAAGTTAAGTCTAGAATCTCCCACTAGACCCATTAGATGGATTTCTAGAGCTGACCAAACTGTATCAATAAAGAGTATGCTATATGTTGCCCTAGTCTATGGGCTCTCCTTAGCCTCCCCTCCAAAGCATATCCTCATAAAACTCAAACATATATATTTCCCTTACCTTTAGAAGAGAAGCAAAGGAGGAATGCCCTTAGTTACTTAGGAATCCATACGTCAACCAATAGATATAGGTGGTTAGGGAATTAAACATATAGAGACATTTGTTACAACACTAGCCACTTAGGAGATTCAAGACTAATTAATAACAAGGGCTTTATGGCAAGAGGTACTCCTCAACAATAAATTGTCCCTGCAAGTTTGGCGGAATAGATTAAGGATCTAAACAAGTCTTACCAAGGAGGCTCCAACTTCTAAAAAGCTAATACAAAAGCAGCTCATCTCATTATAGACACCTTTGTTAGAGCACATAGGAGATGGAACAAAGCTAAAAATGACCTTGGACAAATGGGCAAGCAAATGTTATCAAAACATGATTGGATCTAGCTAAAATGGCTGGTTTGACTAGTTCGAGGGCCGTATTAGTCCAAATCGAAGAATAGAACCATAACCACAATAGGGTCCATGCAAATTTGAATATAATGGTTTTGTTTTTATATTTAAAATTTCCAGGAATAAAAAATAAAAAAATCTCAACGTTGTTGTTTAAATTTTATAAGAAAACTCACCTAGCCAATTAAATTTTCCATCAAATCCGCCACTACTTAAGGTTTGACGAAATATGAACTTTTTAAATAGGACTAAGATAATTGCATTTGCTGACTTGCAACAAACAAGAGGGCTGCAATTTAACCTTCATTTCCAATAAAATATTAGGAAAAGCATACCAGTGAGTATTTTTTTACTTTGGAAAATAAGTGCTACAAAAGGCCACATCAAAAAAAACCTTACTAGACACATAAACCTAATTGTAATAGAAAGAAATCCCTTGATCTTTGATTTTCACCTTCGAAGATGCAACAAGGAAAGTTTAATCAAATATGCAGATGCTTTCATGTCATATTTAAAAATTCACTAAGATACATTGCAGGTAAGTCACACCACTTCAAAATAGTCTTCAAATAGGCAAATGGTATTTGATCCTAAGTTAATGAAATACTTGCTCAACCCACTTGATGAAGGAAGACGCAATTACTTCAAGGAGTGCAAGGAATGATGATGAACTATGTTTCTATATTCACACTGACACTTCATGGTGAGACCCAATTGCAACCTGACAAAAATATCATACAAAGCATGGATCATGATGCTTGACACCAAATCCATAAGCAAAGTATTGAGGAAAATATCAAGTGACATCCAATGATGTTGATGAACTATGTTCCTATATCCAATCCAACACTTTATGGTGTGACCCAATTGCAACCTGACAAAAATATCATACAAAGCAGGGATGATGATGCTTGACACCACATCCAAAAGCAGAACATTGAGGAAAATGTCAAGAAATAGCCAATGTTTTCAAGCTCATGAACACCAATTCCAAAATGTGCAAGTAACTCTACTGAAGACTGCAATTTGGAATGTGACCTAAAGAGGGGATGCAAGTTTCATGACAATGCATTGTTGTTATAGATCTCTTTCCTACAGCTACGGTTAGCCCGATTGGGAGTTGGTGGGTCAAATAACATAGGGGTTGTACAAGTAGATGTGCTTGATTTGGAGGGATATTCATTTATTAACTGAAATATTTTATGGTCGTCTTCTCAAGTCAACATTACACAACTTATCTCACTATCTTAAGTGGCATCAGTGACCAGGTTATGTTTTTTAATCTTATATAATACATATAGTTAGCAACAAATCAAATTTGGGGACAGACTTAACCTGCAAGCAAAGAAACAAACTATGGTAAAACTTCAAAGTTAAACTTGAGCTAAAAGAAGCAGAGCATTGAGGAAAATGTTAGGCAATAGCCAATGTTTTCAAAGCTCACAAACACCAAATCCAAAATTTGGAAGTAGTGTGTTTCCGGATTGCTTTGAGGACAATGTATCTCCTTTCTTGGATCTAGTTTTGTTTCCAGCTTTGGGTGCAATTACCACTTTGGAGCAGCAGTCAGTTGTGGGCATCGATTCATTTCATGGTGGAGTGTTTTCTTCTTCCAGTAATGTTTTAACCTTTGACCAATGTTGGTCCATCAACTTTTGACTGATGTTGGTCCATCAGAGGGGGTTAATCCCAAGTTGTCCTCATCTTGGAGTGTTTTGTTGCATAGTGTTTCATCTTCTTCATTAGGTAAACTGTAAAGGTAAGGAGGCAAATTTCATTCCCTTAAATCTGTCTCCTCCAAATTCTCAGGCTTAAGGGGCCAGATTGAGGAAATATGTCTCATATTTAGTTTATTTTTCAACTCATTCATTGAAGGATTGGGTTTAGGCCATCTAGGCAGGTATGTTGTGTTACTCTTTCTTCTTTTGGCCCAATGGGATTGATGTTTTGAACAAGCCTCTCACCAATTTTGCTCAGATTTGAACGATGTAACTAGTTTTAATAGAATCTTCTATAGGATTGTTTTGAATCGAAGGGTTTGTAGAAAGCAAAAGGAGGTGATCTCAATCTCGAAAGGTAATACATTCTTCTCTAAATCCAAGGGTTTCGAAAGGCAGACGAGTTTTCTCTAAATCCTTTAATGAATCTCACTGCCGAGGAACAAACATAGACAAAAGAATGGGTTCCAAATCCAAGGATTGGATTTGTGCAACAAGACGAATTGTGCCAAGATGACATGTTTAGCCTTGTTGAATTATCAGTTGTTGAAAACTAGCAAAAGCAAGTGGTAGTTACCCCGGAGTCCAATTTCTCATTTTGGACAACCTTGGTAAAACAAATGTTGCAGAAAATGGAATTTCTCGAAACTGAAAACGAGCAGCTCCGTTCAGAAATACACACCCTCTTTGTCAGAGTTTCAGAGGTGGAGGGGGGTAATTTATCCCTTAAGAATATGTTACATGAAACTAAAGAGCAGAAAATTCTCCATCCTCCATATGGTGCACTGTATGCAAAAATTCTTGACCTTAAAAGGAAGCAAGAAGAAATCTGATCCCAACAAGCCAACTTCAAACAAGAAATAGAGACACACATCAATTCTTGCGTACAGGTGGTTCGAGGGAAGGATGAAACTCATACCCCTCTTGCAACAATTGAGGAGGTGGTGCAAGCAAAACTTGGGGAAGAACGTAACAGACGGCAAGAGAATTGAATCTCAAGGTGAGAGGTCTCCCCTTACCCCACCCTTCTCCAAATCCTATGGAAGTGGGGGCTAGGTTCCTTCCGGACACCATTAGCCTCCCCGATATAGCTTTGGACAAAGCCTGGTTGGGCTACGACTCCACTCTCTTCCTCAGGTTTCAGACTGCATCTGATTGACTCTGTGCCCTCAAGGCTAAGCGAAAGTTGTTTTCTCTTCCCAACAAGATTTTCTTGGATGAGGACCTCACTTGAGCACAAGTTGTGGAACTTAAACAATCCAAAGAACAAGTTATGGTAGCACGACAGGCAGGGAAATGGGCGGTTATCAGGAATCTCCAGGCAGTCATTCGGGACTCCTTCCCACCTGGGTGGAAACCCCGAACTGGAGGTTCCAAATGACGGGCCCACTTGGAGAGGCGACATGGTATAGGAATTTCTATCCATTGTTCGAATGGAAATGGATCTTTCTGGTCATCCTCGGGACTCTTGTATGATGCTCTCAAATCAATTGACATCCTCTTCGTGACGGAGACTCATGCGAGCCCTGTTCGGCCCCTCCCAGATATTGCAGGTTACAATTGGATCTCAGTTTGCATGCAGGAGATGAGGAGCTTAGGAGGGGTTAGAGGATTAGGTGGAGTTGCTTGTTTGGCTAGTGACTCACTCCGGAACAAGGTATCTTTGGTAGCCGAAGATGAGTTTTCTAGGTTTATGTGGATTCGGATTAGCATCAGAGTCTCTCCTCCAAAGGACATCTACATTGCAGTTTCCCCCCAGCCTCTTCACTATTTGTTGTCCATAATGGCTCAAATGGGGATCCCTTTATAGACTTGTACACCGACATCACCCGGTACTGTGTTGTTGGGGAAGTCATCCTCCTAGGTGACTTCAATGCTCGCACTAGAGATCTCCAGATCCCTCTCCACGACCGATCAGAGGATGTATTTTGTACCCAGGGGATAGATCCAAATTTAGTAGGGCTTCACCGGATGTCAAATGATGCTTTAGGGCCTATTACAGTTTATAGTAAACATCTATTGCAGTTGGGGGAATCTCAGGAGTTGTTGATTTTAAATGGTCTCGACTCTCCCCTATTTCCCAGACTCTCGCATTTTCACTTGTTGGCCATATGGCGGGGACGCGAGTGTAGTTGATTATATAATCGCTAGCCATAACTTGCTCCCTTTTATTCACCATCTCTCAGTCTCCCCCATCCCCCTTGCCGATCATGCACTTCCTTCCTTCTCTCTCCAGTTTGACCCTTCCCTTCCACCGCATCCCTCCCCTCGGGGCCCACCCCGAACTACCTTCTGATTTGACGAAGGAGACCCTGACATTTTCTCCTCTACCCTACGCAAGATGCTCCCATCGAAAACCCAGTTCTCCTTGCTTGATTCTGCTTCCACTAAATACACCTGTCTTTCAGCTACCATTTGGGAAGCAACACTCAAATCCTTCCCCCACTCCACTCGTTCCACTTCCATCTCCCCTAAAGTTGGATCTTGCCCCATGAACAAATGGTACGATGATGAATGCAAGACTCTACATCGAGAACTTCGATATGCTTTCACCCACTCTCAACCCTTCTACTCTGACCTCAAAGCTTCTTATCGTCATCTCCTTCGTCACAAGAAACGACTCTTTGTCTCCCATAGAAGACGAGAACTTTTTTCTCTCCTTGCCCACTCCCCTAAACAATTCTGGCGTACCATCCTTCCCCAACGCTCCCCTCTTCCACCTGACCTCGACCCTACATCCATGTTCTCTCACACTTCCAACCTTTATGATATTCCCGGGCAGGCCCAAATTCATGTTACCTCCCCACCCTCTTCCTATTATCTATTCTCGGACAGAGATATTAGAGAGGCCATCTGGGTGATGAACAGCAACAAAGCAGTCGATGAGGAAGGCTACCAAGCATAGTTATTTAATCACGGTTTCCGTGCTTTGGTTAGCTACTTGGCTGCTCTCTTCAACCATGTAGTTCGTGAAGGTTTTCCACTGACATGGGCACACCACATCATCCATCTGATCCACAAATTAAGTTCCAGCTCAAATCCCAATAACTACAGAACAATCATGGTGGGTCACACGTTCTCGAAGTTGTAGGCTATTGTTCTACATAGGAAGCTCTCCAGTGACCTTGAGCAGAGACAACTCAGAGCTAGGGGACATGCAGGTTTTCAACCGGATCATCAGACCATTGACCACATCTTCACCCTTCGTGCCGTGATTGAGGAGGCGCGACACTGCTCTTCGAAAGTCTACTGTTGTTTCGTAGATTTTCGAAAAGCTCTTGACTCCGTTCCGAGGGAGGCCTTGCTCCAGAGACTCAAAGATATTGACATCTCTACAACCCTATTGACTGCTATTATACGCCTATATGAGTCCGTTCTTGGTCGTCTTCACGTTGCCCATGGGATGTCTGATTTCATCCAAAGCACTATTGGGGTTAAACAGGGTTGTCCACTGTCCCCTACCCTGTTTGGGATCTATATTGATGAGTTGGAAGCATTTCTACACAAGCATATCCAGGACACTGATGGCTGCCTTCTTCACCAGGTTCTGATATCTATTCTACTCTTTGCTGACGACGTGGTCCTCCTCTCCTCATCCCTAGAAGGATTATAGAGGTAGCTGGATGCCTTAGCTCTGTTTTGTGACCATCGACAGTTGACGGTCAACCTGGGTAAAACCAAGGTTATGATCTTCAATGGGGTGAAGAAAACATCAGACCTTCACTTTCTATTCAGAGGGGAGGAGATTGAGATCACCAACACGTATACTTACTTGGGGGTGCAATTCTCAGGTCCCCGCTTTAGTTTGCGACCAGCGCTTCAGCCTCGGATCAACAAAGGATATGGATCCTTAGCCCTTCTCGAGAGACAATGCTTTCGACATCACTTCCAGGACATCTTGTCCAAGATGAGCCTCATGGACACCTTGATTCGTCCCACTGTTCTATATGGCTCAAAGATTTGGGGACCGTCTTTACTTGAGTCAGACTGGGCTTCAGCTGAGAGAGTCCAGATTCTTCTTCTCCGCCGCATCATTAGGTGCAAACTGACAGTGCTGCAACACATCATCCTTGCAGAGTTTGGAGCTCAGCCCTTTCATCTTGAGACGGTGTTCAGATTGGTTTCATTCTTGCATCGTGTCTAGGGCTTGGCAGACTCGATAAAGAGTAGGGACCGTTATCCTTACTTGGCATATTGCTCTTCTGAGACTATTGCCCGTTCTACTCCCTCAGGCTGAGCCAGATGTTGGTTTACAGGAGTTTCAAACCTCTTAGAATCAGTGGGAATTCAGTTGAATCATCTCCCTCCTTTCCAATATTCCTTAGATGCTCCTGGTCACCTTTTACCTACTAGACAGGAGCTAAACAAGATCATCGGGGAGGACATCTACTGGAAGTTCGTCCAAGTCACCTGGGTCAATCCTCCTGGAGGGTTGTGCCCAAAGATGGCCTTCTATGCTGAGCACTTCTTGGAATTGAGAGACAGGCTCATTGTTCAACCCCAGTATACGTTTCACCACTGGATGCATGCTCTTCACATTTCTCTATGCCAGTTCAGAGTAGGTTCTCATAGACTTTGGGTAGAGACAGACCACCAGGTGGATAGACTAGACAGACTCTACCAGGTATGTCATTTACAGCAAGTGGAGACCGAGGTGCACTTCATCCTTGGTTGCCCTGTCTACTACGAGATCAGAGGAAGGTTTCATTGCTTGTTCAGAGATTCTCAGACCTTCGCCGACTTTTTCAGGTATCCCGATCAAAGATGTTTGGCCCTATATATGCAGGAGGCTCTTAGGTTCTGAGCGCATATTCTTCAGCCTCCCATCAGACTAAACCCCACACAAAGGATCACGACATTTTTCAGGGTACTACCTTCAGACATGGGCACCAAGAGATCGATTGATACCAGTACGTATCCAGACTATAGATTAGTGAGGATCCATGGGACCTCACCCTGCCACACGAGATCTCAGCAGTTGTTCTGTCTTAGATCCGTTCCTAGGAGACAGACTAGGTCCTCCAATCAGCAGTTTGTGAACCCCTCCAGGATAGGATTTAGTGGATAGTCTACACTTGCCATCGGCTCTTCATTGGGCCAACAGACTTTGTTGAGTTTCTTCAGTGTTATTCATTCAGCCTCAGATGTTAGGAGAGAGAGATGGGTCTGATCCTCAGACCTATTAGCTCCTGGATCTTCTCCGCTAGGGCCAGATGTTGATTTACTTCATGCATTGTATCTTTTATAGGAGACCGTTTGGTTTTCCCGCTTTGTATATACATCAGTGTACTCAACAGTCCCTTTACTCAACAGTCCCTTTGACCTACTTTGTGGTCATTAGTTGGAAATAAATATAATTATCTTATCTTATCTTATCTATGGACAAATCTGATGTAACCACTGTATTGTGCAATTTTTTTCTCAATGAATATTAAAAACCATGACATTTTTATGTGGATAAAAAAATTACTTACCAATGAATTTATTGCACCAGCTTTTTTGTGGTGTTCAAAACCAGGTCTCTTTTCATGAGAAACATATATGAGTCAAGGTAGTTCATTTCCATCGGTGTCAAGCCTACCACTATGACCTAAAACACCTATGACGGAGAGACACAAAGAAACCATACATTTAGAAGGGATAAATGTGAACACAGTTGCAAAATAACCTCACCATTGGTTTCAGTTTCAACAATATTTTAACAAAACAGTAGTCATAAATACTGTGGAATGAAATGGAAAACATGTCAACATATAAATACTAATTGAAGAGAATGAAATACCTGTATCATCCCAGGATGGTCCCGGGTATTATTTCCAGGCCAACCTTCTGAGCTTTAGCAACAAGAGCATTGATTTGGACCTTGAACTCTTCATATTCTCTCTGGAAATGATAGAAAAAGTGCAATCAAGATACCTATCAAAAGATCAAAAACCAAAATACAAGGAATTAACAAAAGCACAAGCAACAGGTAGCCAATTCTTTCACATCTACTTGCCTTCATTGCTCTGCATTCTTTTACAAAGGAAGGTTGCATTTTATCCTTCGAATAGTCTATCTTTTGAGCAAAATACCACTCTGGAGCCCTGGGTTCAATATCAATTTTTTTAACAAATGGCTCCCATTTCCTTGCAAATTCTGAGGTTTCAGAAAGGGTTTCAAATGTTAGCATTGAAGCTCCATCGTCAGAGACATAGCATGAAACTTTATCAACTGGATAGTCCACAGAAAGAATTGACAAAACAGTATTTGCCGTGACAAGAGGAGGCTCCTTCATAGGATCAACTGTGCTGACAAAAATATCAACAGCAGCCAACTGAGATGGATCTCCTTCTCTATTGTATCTGTCAGAAAATATGGGGATTGTAAACACTTTGGTATAAGTTTCTCATTGACTACACAGTATCTTTAGGAAATTAAAAAACACCTAGAACTATGTGAGTAGAAGCATTTTTGCAGGAAATAGTCTCACCTCAAACAAAGCCTGTCAAGATAAGTTTCCCTATTGATGGGAAGCCATTTAGGAAACTGATCAAGAATCCAAGATATGGAAAACCAAATCTCACATATTACTAAAGTAAACCAAAGTGCAAAAGCCTTGTGAACAGGATTCAATATTTGGTAGCGGAAGAAAAACACAAGACCACAAGTCATAGAACAATCACCATCCTGTACAGATTGATCTTGGATGAAGGAATAGGAACCTGTAATAGATTGTTCAAAACCTGTAATATTTAGCTTCAGTAAAAAGCATTCGCATTCTGCCATCCACCCAACTACATATTGCAAACTGAGAATATTTATGATACTTGAATACCTAAATATAAGCGGAGAAGAACTGCAATTTTTGCCTTTATCAAGTAGGACTATGCCTACACATGGTTCCAAAATATGACAAGGTTTTTCCAATTAAAATTTACTAAAAGATAGAGGACAAAAACATCTTTCCCTGAGTAGCAGTTCGCCTTAACTCTTTGAAGGGATGTCATGTCCACTGTGTATCCGTTACCAGTTGCCACCTCTGATCCAATTTTTATGCCTCCTTAAGCCATCTCTCCAAACTATCTATTTACTGAAAATAAAGACATGTATTTTCTTGAACAGTCTTGTTTCCACATTGCAAGACCTTCAGCTATCTATCTAGTTTCTCCTAGTGCTTCTTGATGTATCTTGTGCGTCCCCATCAACCTAAATTATTTTTGAAGTAAACAGGTACTTTATGTAGAAGGACCAGCAGGAAATCTATGTGCAGCAATGTTCAAGGCATACTACCTTCCCCCTCAACTTTCAAGCCTTAATATGGCACATCGACTTAACTCAATTGAATCTCAATATTTGTATAAAAAGCATTCACATTATGCCTTCCTCCCAGCAGCTACTGATTCTAAACTGAGAATATTTGTGCTGAACTTGAATACCTATTAAAAGCAGAGATGTGCAATTCTGCCCTTTATCAATTTTTTATGTCTCATAAGGCTTGTCCATGGCTATATTTTCAGGTTTTAAAAGAGACTAGACAATAAAGCTGTAGTCAGTTGAAGTTTAGCTAGATATTGAATATCCCACATTATAAATATGGGGCCAATACACATGTATTTTCACTGGAAGCACTTCAGAAGTTTCCATAGCTTCTATGTAGCTAAAAACTCATGAGATTATACCTACTCCAGAACCAAAACTGTTAAATGCTTGACATAGTAAAGTAGTGGTAGAAGACTTGTATGAAAGGTTATGATTTGTGGCCATATGCATTTGAAATTTCATTTTGAATATTGTTTGTTTAGAGGCTAATAACTTATATCCAAGCTCATAGTAAATATCCATATGCTATGGAGGTTGCATGTTATTTGAAAGGCTCATAAAGAGGCTGCTGTAGTACATGGGAGATTCTTATATTAACCTTACAGTGAAGTGAATTTGAAGGGCAGCATATCCCTTTATTGCTTGTGTGAGTCCGCCTTATACAATTGGAAATTGATGTGTCATATTACTGTCATACACCTTTCTGGAAAATTTGAAGTTTATGTGACCCATTGGCAGCTATTTGATGTCTCTGGCAGTGTCTAGGTACTGCTCGTGTAGCTCAAGGTAAGCCGGTTCAACACATTAATGAAGACATTTAAGCAGACCTATTAAATATGCAGTTGTAGAACAGTTTTGTACTTGCTATCACCGCATGGAAACAGTGATTTCAAGGAAATTAAACAACTTAAAACTAGTTCATTTGTGTGGCATATATTAGTTTTAACTTTTAAATAATATTATTTAGCATGAAAATGTGGCTATGTGGCAGGAAACACCTAGTTTGGCCATATAACAGTACCAAAAACACCGAAACAGGTATGAAATGCCCATCAGGTAGGACTGTACCAACACGTGGCTCCAAAATATGACAAGGGCTTCTCCAATTAAAAACTACAAAAGGATGGAGGAAAAAAACATCTTTCCCTGACCAGTAGTTGGCTTTAAGTCTTTAGAGGGATGTCATGTCAACCATGTATCCATTACGAGTTGCCACCTCTAATCCAGTTTGTATTCCTATTTAAGCCATTTCTCCAATCTATCTCTTTATTAAAAAGAACATGTGTATTTTCTTGAACAATCTCATTTCCACACTGTGAGACATTCAGCTATCCAGTTTCTAATATCTATAGACTATAACGCTTCTTGATCTATCTTGTGCATCCCCGTCAACCTAAATTATTTCTGAAAGGCACACATACTTTATGTTAAAAAAGGATCGACAGGAAATCTATGTGCATGAATGTTCAAGGGGCACTACCTTCACGCTTGAGCCTTACTATAGCACATTGACTTAATCCAATCTCAATATTTGTGTGCTTTGTGCTCATCAGAGATGTGTGTAATAATTATTTTATAAACTGAGAAATAGACCAATGCAGAATATACTAAAAGCTAAGTGACCACAGATTTATTCTTGTCAAGCAAAAATGATATAAAATGATCTCTAGCAATTCCAGCAAAGTTTAGATTACATCAAACTTACTGCACAAGAAAAAGAGCCTTGAAAGTTGAAACATTACTGACACAAATGCAGAATCAACTAAAAGATCTCAGGTGTTATTCTTCTCAAGCAAAGATGGTTAAAAATAACATCCAAAAAGTCCAACAAATTCATATGACATGACAATTACTGCACTAGAAAAAGAGAAGCTTCAATTGAAACATTACTGAATAGAAAACTAAACGGATTGCTCTGAACAATTCAAAAAGAGATTCAGGATTCCTTCTAAAAACAGAGTTCATCTACTACAAAACTAGAGAATGCAACCATAACAAAAGATGAAGATATTTTTATTATGTCAAAAAAATGCCCAGGATAAAGGTCAATGGGACTAGAAAGTGCAATCAGTGATACTAGTCTGTAGGGGTGCCCAACGCTAATCAGAAGACATCAAGCAAAATACAACATGATCCACCAGAAAACGTGAACCAAATATTACATCAAAGAAGAGGAAAGAAAGAAGAATACAAGAGAACAACTACAAGTCCATGAGACAATTAACATAAAATATGAGATCGAACTGCTAGCCAGTTAATAACTCTCGATAAAATTAATTTTGGCATACAAGACTTGTAGAAAATACATTTGATAACTAGCATTTTATTTTACTTTTATCACCACTTATGAAAACTTTGGTTGCGTGACACAGAGCAATATCAAAAGTTAAGAAGAGCATAACATTAACGCAAAGTAGCATTTACAGTAGAAATGCTTGTTAAATTTGTTGCAGAGGAACCTAAGTTTATGCAAAATTGTAAATATTAAAATAACATTTATGCTATATAGAGAAAACGTTTTCCAGTTCCACTTTCACAGAGTCCACACAGTAATTTAGGGAGTTGTGCCAATAATAGAGGCCTCTGGCTCAATTCCCATTGCAGCACCAACTAATGCAATAGTGCATGCCTTACTCACAAAACTTATATGGCAAAGAATATTAACTGTACAGTCCCAAGACATTGCATGAAGGCATATGAAATTAATGGTGATATCAGAGTACAAGGCCCTGACACAATGGGATGGCTGCATCAAACCAATTGGTTGAGTGATTTCCTTCTGCAGGAATAGGTATCCATACGCTTTAACACCATGGAATGGCTGAAGCTTGATATCCCCACGTCATGACAAGAGTTTGACCCTTTTAAAGGAGTTATCCAGCTTCCATAACCACACTATCGACTGAATAATACCTAACACTATGAACAAAATAACTTCATATATTGTTTGTAGAATCCTTGGAAAAACATCAATTGCCTAGACAATACTACATAGTAGATCGACCACCAAATACCCTGGACAAATTATAGCCCAATTCTGAATACCTTGGGATCATTTTCCCTTGGACTAATACTGATTCCAGACAAGACTACTTAGGTCCCATTGCCAATAATAAATGTGCCCAAACATCATAACTCACTATTGACTCTTGAGTGCAACATGCTCAGCCACTTTGGGGTTGCATCGATTCCACTATTACTAGAATCCCAACCCAAACATTTCTATACACAAGATGACATAACCCTCAACACTGTTGTTCATGGTTAGAAAACTGCACCTTGATATCAAACTAGTAAGAGGAGCATGTAGCTCAGTGGTAGAGCAACATACACACAAGGAACCCTTAATGGTTCGATATGAAGCTGTGGATTGCTACCTCAACACACCATCTCAAGCCACACTTTATCTTAGGTGGTAGCAATCACACCGTTATAGTGAACTGGTAAGGGTGCCCCGCATGAAAGGGGCAAGTAGCTCAGTGGTAGAGCAGCCCAAGGCCAGGCATCCATACCGCCATGATATCAGAATGTGGGCTGCTATCGCAACACCCCCTCTCAAGCAAGTCTCCTATCCATCCACAAACACTTTCCTCTGATACCATGTTGGCATTTGGACAGGGAAGGAATTGAACCCTGTATCTGTCCCTAGCTAGTGAGTTGCTCTACCACTGGCTACATACCCATTTTAGGACAGGAAAACCTTGTTTGGACTGTTGATAGTCACATGCAACAACTATGGTCAGACGAATAACCTCAGCACCAACCATTAGCACTTCAGCTAGCGCAGTGTACTTTAATGCAGAAGATTTCTCCATTGCCATGGACAAATGAAACTCATGACCAACTACATTATCATAAAGTTGTGCCACTTCCATACAAAAAATAAAGAAAAACCTCTAGGGATTTCACACAGGAAGAACAAAGTCGAAGCCTCAAAATCAGAGACCATTTACCACATTCCTGTAAATTCATGCAAATTTGACAAACGGTACCACGACAAAGGGGCCTAGTTTCCAGACCAAAACTGCACAGAGCCAAACAAAATGCCAATCCTTTGTTCTTCTTAATAACCTGTTCAAGTCAAACCAAAATTCCCAAAGTGCAGAAACCAACCAAACAAAAAACAAATCATATCCTAACAACCCAACAGAGGCAAAGAAAAATGAAATTCTTTGCTTTAGTTTTCCAAGCTTTCAAACTAAATGTACAGTCTACAACAAAAAAGAGGAAAAACCATCACCCAACTCAGATAAAACTAATGAATTAATATCTCCTTGGTCTATTTTCTCTAAATTTTCAACTCAATTGAAAAATCAATAGCAAGAATAGAGCAAAAGATACCCTATTTTTGTTATTTTATTTTAATTTTTTACTTTAATGCAACAAAATTTGAAACCTCTCCATAATTTCCATAGACCTGTTAATTTTTGTAACTGTGGTAAAATTCCACCTTGGACAGCTCAAATGACCGAGATAATGATTGCATTCCTCTTTTTGAGAGGACCAAAATCAACCTAAAGATCACCCAATTTGGTCAAGCGGAAGTTGAGTTATGAATTATTTTATTCATACATGTATTATGGAATGGGTCAGCCCTAACCACATGAGTAATTGCTTGGGTCAGTCTTAACCCCAAGTGAACCCTCAGGAAAGCCTATAAATAGAATATACCTCAAGATCATTTGGACACATCTTCTCTTCTCTTTTGTCTTGGTTTGATGGAAGGAGTTCACTCAAGGGTTCGAAATCACAGGCGAAAGGTTTGCTCTGGGTTAGGGTCTTCTGGATCTCGGTCGCTGGCACAAAACAGGGCATTCTGGTCCCTGGTCGCTAGAACACAAGCCTATGAGAGCGACTATAAACTCTTGGTCGCTGGCACAGAGGTTTATGGGAGCGACTATGGCTTTAGAGGCAGATCGGAAAGTTCCGGTCCCCGGTCGCTCGCACAAAGTAGTCCTGGGAGCGACCAGGACATCTCGGTCACTTGCACAACAATAGTAAGGGAGCGACTTTGGGTTTTAGCAGTATTATGCTACAATCGCACGCATGAAGGCTTCCTGAGAGCGACTCTGCAGTCACAGTCGCTTGCATACAGTATTTGAGAGAGCGACCCAGGAGTTTCGGTCATACAAAGACAGTTTGGATGAGAGAGACCCAACTTCAGATCTAGGGTTTGATATCTTGGCTTCAGTTGACTTCAGTGATCTGGGTTTCTCTCTGTTGTTATACAGATCTTAATATCTGTAGATCTGATTTGTTAGTATCCGCTGCAAACATATGTTTTGGGCTCATTTACAGTGACAACAGTGTTCGACACATCGGCAGTAGTATACAACAGTTGACATCAATTTGTGACAGCCAATTACAACCATCAGTACGAGGGTTCAGATTCCTAACATGATTAGATTTGTTTCATAGATATCAATATTATTTGGCCACATAGACAAAGTTATGGATCATTGTACCCTCTTGTGCTGCATCATTTGATGACGATCTAAGAAGAACAATATTTGCAAGGGTTTTCCCCATAGTGGGTTTTTCCCTGGTCTTGGACCAATCCTGATGTCTTTATATGTGTGCATGCTTTTATTCTACTATGTTCTACTACAATGATGATGTTGGTGATGTTGCTTCTTTCCATGTAATTGGATAAGTTGATGTATAATGGTGTAGATCTTAATAATGCAATGATGATATGGGGTGAACTTAATGTATTAATGATGAAATGCAACTATCATAGCAAAGAACAATGTCTCCCTAAGAAAATTTAACATGGTACCAGAGTTGGGCTGAAGAAAAGCCATGGAGATCACCCCTATGATGACACCTTTGACAGAAGCAAGAAGAGGATGGTGGAGACCTAAAAGAATTCTAGGATTTTGAAGAAAACCCTAGGCATCCTGATGATATTAGGGTTTGATGGATTATATGAGGTTAGGTTTGAAGAGACTTGGTTTATGGAAACGATATGAGACATGAATCCCTAAATGGGATAATCCCTAGCAGATCTGGTTGGATACTTGAAGACAACATTGGTATATGAACCATGGACATTGATGGCTCTTGAAGATTGGTTCAAGAGGGAGAGGATCACCTCTCATTGAAGAAAAGTATTTCTTGACTTATGATGCTTCTTACTTGTTATACTTATGGATCTGATGATTATGTTTATTGCTTGTACTTCCTGCATATATATTTGAGTATATGGATGTTTCTAACCTCCTTGATGAGATGTGATGAGTAGAAGGATCGCCGAGAAAATATCGTAATATTTTGGCTCCCGAAAATATCGTGATATTTCCAAGATATCGCTGATATCTCGACAAAATATCGTGAGACGATAGAAAATATCGCCAGGCGTGTTATGTCGCGGCTAGAAAAAGGGAAAATCGTTTTTTTCTTCATTTATGTTTCTGAGTGTTGGAGAAGGAAGGGGAAGAGTTTTGTGGTGGTGGTTGTAAAGGAGGGTTTGAGGATCAAACAACGATTATCACCACCAACTAAGATTTTTTTGTGGATCAAAGATTGAAGAACAGTGAGACAAATTTCATTTCTTCCATTAACAAGTATGTTCTTAAAAACTCCTATGTTAATGATTTTTTCATAGATTTAGGGTTATGCTTGCTTGCTTCTTTGCCTACCAACATTTTGTTTCTTTGTTTTTTTTTTCCATTTGTTATGATTTTCATGCCCATGAGCCAATGCAAGGGTTTTCTCCATATTTGGACAGCAAGCTTCATTTCTTTTTGAACTTTCTTCTGCACCCTCTTATTGCCATTTTTCATTCACATTGCAAAATGCAAATAATGTAGTAATTTCTTTTAAATGAGGTGGTTATTACTTATTATTTTTTGTGTTGGGGGGTTTAATGCCAATTTTTTGTTTTTTTCGTGCCCTAGGTTTGAATTAGTTCACTACAAATGTCAAATATGCCAAAAGCCTTGGACCCATTTTGGGAGTATGGGGAGGTTGTTGGTGAGGCAAATCAGGCATATATATCATGCAACTTGTGTGGGACCAAAATGTCAGGAGGGGTTACATGATTGAAATACCATCTGGCTAGACTCCCTGCACATGATGCAGATGTAAAGAATTGTATGGTTTCTAGTGCGAAGGTTATACAAAAAGCTCTTGAAACAATTGTTGAACAAGACAGAAAGAACGCTGTTAGGGAGAGGCCAATGGTCTTAGATAGATAGCTGCTAGTTTTATTTGTTTTGCAACTTTTGCTACATATAAGTTTATAACTCATGATGATGAAATACTTTTAAAGTTTTATATACGTGATGTTATTTTGTTTGAGTCCTTGATTGGACAATTATTAGGGATCAGCAGGATTTGGTATCGCCTTTGAAGTTTGATGTATCATTTCTATTTGACATCATATATATCAGTGCTTTCTTCATATTTATGTGCCAATGTGTTTAGTTCATGTTGTTATTGCTTTATATGTTTAGAAATCTGAAAAAAATGAATATATTATGCATTTTTTATGCTTGCTGATATTTTGCCGATATTTTCGCTAATATTGTTGATAAGATGTTTTCTAGACCCTCGCTGATATTTTGCCGATACCGATATTTTCAACATTGGATCCTTCTTGAGGATCACTTTGAGATGCAGATCTGGAAAGAGACAAAGAGGTACTTCAAGCAGCGCATGTCTAATAAAAAGGTGCACAGGTAATACCACAAGGTATGCATGGTATGTTTCAGCTATTAAGCCCTAAGGTATGATGAGATCATGCACTTGGCGTTCTTGAATTCTATGAGGCTATCTAATGTTGATAAATTGATACACTTGATGTTTGGCTAACATCTATGATCTATTTGTTGGATATCTTGATCCTACAAAGAAGGCTAGCACCTTGGCTCTAGAAAATGGTACTCTTGATGCTTGTCATGATGGATCTCATATAGAAGTATAGTTCATTGAATCCTATACATGAGTCTGTTGGTAATGCTTGCGATAAGCATGAAGAAAGCATATGGAAAGAGCAATTGACACTCTTGTTGTTTTGATAAATCTTTATTGAATGACCCCATTCACCAGGAAGTGCATGGTAACCTTGATGTGAGAGGTATAAGTGTAAGATTGATATTCCAAATCTCTTAATACCTGTGGTCTTGTCTTGATGGCATATGGTTAAACTGGATGCAGTAACTTGATGGGATGACTTCAAAGAAAATGTTATTGTGTTCATAATCTTTGAGATAGGATGTTGCATCTATCTGCTTCTTTCAGTCTAACCTTTGATGAAAGATTGATGTCATGATGTTGATAGCCATATGTTTATGATCTAACAAATCTACTATTACATGACTCTACTAATGAAGATGAATGATGCAGATCCCCAGTCAGAGGGAGAATCTCTTCTCAAGATTCTTACCCTTATTACTATTCTACGCTGCTCAAGTATGATTTATGTGCATCTGATAGTATTGAGATGCAGCAAAGTCTTAGATCTGAAGCCCCTATAGAAATTAGGGTTTCTGCTCCAGACATAGTCACAAATCTAGGATATCTCGTCCCTGGACACACGCATGCTAAGGCCTAGACAACATCTAGGCAGCAAAAGTCGCTCTTACATGACTCTACTAATGAAGATGAATGATGCAGATCCCCAGTCAGAGGGAGAATCTCTTCTCAAGATTCTTACCCTTATTACTATTCTACGTTGCTAAAGTATGATTTATGTGCATTTGACAGTATTGAGATGCAGCAAAGTCTTAGATCTGAAGCCCTTATAGAAATTAGGGTTTCTGCTCCAAAGATAGTCACAAATCTAGGATATCTCGTCCCTGGACACACGCATGCTAAGGCCTAGACAGCATCCAGGCCAGTGTTGCAGGAAGCGCCCCCCCCCCCCCCGGATCCTAGGCTGGAATCGCGTCCCGTACGGAAGCGTTCCGGAAGCGCCAAAGGAAGCGCGATTCCAACTTTTCCGAAGCGCGATTCCTAATTTTTTATGCGCTTCCTGGTTTTTGAGAAGCGTGGGCCCCGAAGGGCGCTTCGGGCCTCCGGAAGCGCCACGCTTCGGGCCCGGAAGCGTACGCTTCACGAGCGCTTCCGAAAAAACCGCGCGGGCCAAGGAAAAAAACTTCATTTTTTTAAAAAAAAATTTAAAGTTAACTTAACTTAGCAATGAGGGGGTGGGTTAGGGTGAGTTTAGGGTGAGTTTAGGGTGAGGAATGAAAAGCATAAAGCTCCCATTCATTCCTCATTTTCTCACTTTGAGTTTAAGAGAGTTGGAGAAGAGAAAAGAGGAGAGGAGAAGAGAAGAGAGGAAAGGAGAGGAGAAGAGAGGAGAGCTTGGAGGAGTGAAGAAGGAGGAGCTAGGAGAAGGAGGAGGAGCTTGGAGCAAGAGCTTGGAGGACTTCATCTACAAGAGCTAAAGAGGTAAGTTCAAACCCCAAACTCCCTTGTTTTTTTGAAAAAAAATTTGTATTTTTCTCCTCCCTCTCCTACTCTTTCCCATTGTTTCTACTTGCTCCTTTATTTACAGGTTGTCCACCACCTATATCCATATTCCAAGATGGTGTTCTTTTGGCTTCTATGTATCATTCCACTCTTGGTTTTAATGATGGCAAGGGTGAGGAATAGAAGGGAAGAGGAAGGGGATGAACTTGGTCCTAATAGTAGTGACCCAATGTATGATGAGGAGGAAGGGTTTGAAGAGGAAGGGGATGAACTTGAAGGGGACACTGAAGCACAAGATGGGAAAGGTACATCAACACCCTTGTGGAACTATGTGACCAAACTTGATGGGGGAAAGGGTGGTGGATCTTACAAATTTGTGTGCCCTCATGGTTGTCATGGAGGAAAACCATATTGTGGTTCATATACCCGTCTGAGGAGGCATCTTTGTGGGGTGTTGGACAGTGATGAAAAAAAGGGTTCTGTGGGGGTACAAATTTGCCCAAACATTTCAACTGAAGAAAGAAGAAAATACATCCAAATAGAGATGGCTGCACAACAAAAAAACAAGAAACAAAAAACTCATTCTGAATCAAGTGCAACCTCTAAATTTGGTAGTTGCCCATCTCCTCATGGTACTTCTGCAACCTCTGGAGGTAGAAGAACAATAGGGGATTTCCTTAATGTTGCTGGGAGGGATGATGTGGATGGAAAGATAGTCCGTTTTCTTTGTGCTTGCGGTGTACCATTCAATGTGCTTCGCTCTCCCTATTGGCATGACATGGTAAAGGCCATCAATGAAGCCCCAAAAGGATACAAGGCCCCCAACTATGAGAAAGCTAGAACAGTGTTATTAGAAAGAGAAAAAGCTAAGGTTCAAAGAGCTTTGACACGTTTTACACATGAGTGGGTGGATTCTGGGGTATCCATTGTATCAGATGGGTGGACAAATATTAGAAACCAACATTTGATAAATGTTCTTGGTGTTTCTTCTAGTGGTGCAGTATTTATTGCATGTCATGACTCCTCCTCCATTAGTGCAACTGCACAAAACATTGCAAATCTCCTATTGAAATCAATCAAAGATGTTGGTCCGAATAATGTGGTTCAAGTGATCACAGATAATGCAGCAAATTGTAAGGCAGCAGGAAAAATTATTGAGCGTACTCATCCACACATCTTTTGGTCTGGGTGCCTGGTTCACACATTGAACCTTTTGATGCATGATATTGTGAAACACAAAGATTGTGGGTGGATTGCTGAGGTTTACAGGAAAGGGAAGCAGCTCATTAAATTCATCACAGGGCATACAAGGGTAAACTACTTCTATGGCACTTACTCTAAGTTGCAATTGCTTAAAATTGCAAAGACAAGATTTGCTAGTTATTACCTCACCTTTAGGCGGCTAGTGAGGGTGAGACAAGCTTTAACTAATCTGGTGTGTGCTGAAACATGGGATGAAATTAACACTGACACAGATGGTGCTAATGCAGTCAAGGACACTGTTCTTGACAGTTACTTTTGGTCACAGGTTAAATATGTTTTGCAATTCACCAAACCAATTTATTACATGATCAAGTTTGCAGATTCAGATCGACCAGTAATTGGGGAGGTGTATGAGCAAATGGATAGCATGTTGGGGCAGATTAAAGACATTGTTGAGCCTAGAGATACCACCTTGTACAATTATATTCATGTAGAGGTGCAAAACCGATGGGAAATGCTAAATATTCCATTGCATGCATTAGCATATGTTTTGACACCTAAATACTATCATCCATCATGGCTTTCAACACCAGCACCTGGGGGGGGAAGCAGGAAAAAACCACACCAAGATAGAGAGGTTCACGAAAAATATATGGCTGCATTGAGTAAATTAATCCCTGATGAGGAGGAGGCTGCATTGGTACGGAGACAGGTGAGCAACTATACGCTCAACACTGGTCCATTTGGGAGCATGCATGCAATTCAAGATCGAGATACTTTTTCTGCTCTTGAGTGGTGGAACATGCATGGAGGGGGTACTCCACTTCTACAGAGTTTGGCATTGCGGGTGCTATCACAGGTGGTAAACACTTCTTCTGCAGAGAGGTGTTGGAGCTCTTATTCTTTCATCCACAGTGTTAAAAGGAACAGGTTGAATTTAGACCGGGCAGAGAGCTTGGTTTATGTTCATTACAACTTGCGATTGTTGTCCCATTACTGTGAAGATGCAAAGTCTAATAAAGACTTGTTGATTTGGGACAAGAATCCAGAGGAGCCCAATTTGGAGGATGGAGTGTTGCGACTAGAGCAATTAGAGGATGCTCTTATCCAGGTATGTCCATTGTGGTATGAATTTTCCAATTTTCCCTTATAAAGCATTTCTCTAATTCATGTTTTTTATTTTTTTGTTAACTAGTGTTTTTTTTTTTTTGCATGAATTTTTTGAGCGATTCTAGGATGATGATGACCGTGATGATATGCCACCACCCCCACCCCCATCTGGTCCCTTGGTTCCTAGGTTCCATGGTTCAACACCAACAGCAGGGGGTTCTTCTTCATCAGTTTCAGTGCCACGACTTACACAGGGACCATCTTCTTCATTGCCACCACGTGGAGGCCCGCCATCACGTTCTATTCGTGGTGGAAGGAGGAGAGATTAGTAGATATATTCACAATCTACTACTTTTTGTCATAGATTACTCATTAGACTTGTAGACTTGTGAATTTGAATTTTGAACCTTTTTGGCTTGGCGGTGACCAAGTGACATATTTTGTAAACATTATTATTTGAATTTTGGACATGACAAATGTTGACAGTTGCTCACTTGCTAGATAAATCATAATATGCTCTATGTTTTATGTTTTATAATATGCTTAAATGTTTTATGTTTTATAATATGCTTAAAAATTTGATGTATGTTTGTAATAGCTAGAATATAGATGATTGTTGTACATACTAGTAACTACAATGGAATCATGGATGCCATATCTATCTTGATTTATGCAAAAATATGCATGTTTTCATGTCTTCTACAATTAATTTGGTATTTGGGATGTTTGTTTTGAGTATAAATGCAAAAAAATATAAATATATATATATATATATAGCAGATGCTTCCGCGGACGCTTCGCTTCCTAGATTTTTGGAAAATGACGCTTCCGCGCTCCCGCTTCCGCTTCCGCGCTTCCGCTTCGCTCCCGCTTCGTGCAACATTGATCCAGGCAGCTAAAGTCGCTCTCATCCTAACCTGAAGGGAGCGACCAAAGGTTTGACTATTGTTGACCATCATCTGAAGCTTTCAATCAAGATGTTTTTGACATATCCTGCCACTGTAATTTGATTTCTGAAGTTGTTGGATTAAATTGTTGATCACATAACGAAGTATTATGCATGAAACCGGATGGTCACCTAGAATATGTCAGCTCCACAAATGTGTTGCAGATGGCTAGATCTGCAAGTAGGAAAAGGTTGAATGTTTGCCATAACATGAACATGCAAACTGAACTTGTGTTTGCATGTGACCAGAACATACATATAGATATGTCACTATGTTTGTGCTACAAGAGGTTGGCATGATTTGGCTTACTAGTATATATGAACAGTGTTTTGTCATGTTGCTTGAAATAACTTTGAATTGATGATTGAGATGTGCTCTGACTATAGATCTCTCTACGATAGAAATTTAGACTTGACCTAATGTCTAGTGATTTGATTGGACGATTGTTGATTTGACCTGATATCGATACTATGTGGGCATGATGACTTATGTGGATATTCGGAGATTGGCCTCCTTATTCTTAGAAAAATGGTTTAGGTATTGATAGTTGTGATTCAACATGAAAATGGAACTTACATGACTAATACTTGGTGTATGCATTTGCACCTAGTAACAGAAATGACTTGTATTACGATTATGAGAATGACTTGATCAACTTCAGATTTATGATGCATGGTTGATGACAACTTGTTGGCATAATGAAGTCATGATTTGATATGAGCTCTACCTGTCTCCTGGTTGAAAGTATTGATGCTGTGATAATGATGACTTTAACAATGGTCGTGATCTGACTTCTAAACTCTGATGAGATGACTTCGTTGATATAATGTTACAACACTGATTTATGTAAGGATGATTATGATGGCTTAGCAAGGCGTTATGCTTATAATCCATATATGTCTATATTTGACAATTATCTGATGAATTTAGGATGATGAGTTCCAAGATATGGTTTTGATTTTATATCTCGATGATCTACTTGTGATCAGTGATGAGCCTCTGATGATCTAAATTAGAGATAGATCGCTGATGAAGCTCGAAATAATGTATCATGGCATGATGAATCAATTTCAGGAATTTGGGAAAGAAATTCCATATTGCAAAGCTATTGGAAAATGTTTTTGAAAATTGCAAATCCTTGGATACTCTGAGTTGAAATTCAAGATGTTCTTGAACTTGACATGGCATCCGACAGTTGAAGCATTGATGTTCTGTTTTGAACATCCATCTGGATATGTATGATGTACATAGAACTTGAATAAATTCATGAGTGAGTTTCTTCACTTACATAGAGTTGCCACCGAGCATGCTTTGAAATATCTGCATGAGGTATTCTATTTTGAGAATGAGATATTTCTCCTATGATATGTATCTGCATAGATGTATTGCTGATATTTGAGATTATTGTTGATAAGCACATTTGGATGCTTCTTTAGTATGTGATCTGCCATGATATCTTGGATGAGAGGTCCATAGCATGACTGAGGTTGATCATGATGTTGCTAGCATGGCTAGCTATGAGGCAGGATACAGAAGCTCCTTAGAGAGTTGTTTGAGCATGATCTGGATATGACATGGATACATTGTGATAATCCGATTGGCAGTAAGTCCCATATTTATAGTTGGGACCGAGATACTCTCATATATTGAGATAGTGCAGTTGTTCGAAACAAGCTCAATCTTGTGGTTGGCATCCCCTTGAGAGGGAGGATGATTATGGTATCCTTTTGTGATTTATATGATTATATATGATCTAACATGATATTTGATTTGATGTTCTGTATGAACAGGTAACAACTACTATTAAGACAAGCAGATACTAGATTCGAGTATGATGAGAGCAACGTTGACTGAGGACACTGAGCCAACTCTTACCCCTTGTTTGACCTCCCAAGGTGAGGAATTGAGGGATAAAGGCTCTTGGGGTTGAGGGTGTTGATTTGGGGTAGCATCGGATGTGCTCTAGGCCTCAAATTTTGCAAGGAGGCTTGGGAACATGCATTCCAAAGAACCCAAAAACCGTTTTGCGAAATTCCACCCAGAGATGATTTTATTAAAATAATTAATATTTTTAATGGAGTTCCTAAGTCCAAACTTAGGAAAATTAAAATATTAATGGGTATTAATCTAATTGTGGGTGTAACTTCTAGAAAAAGATGGAGATCAAGTCAAAACGATCTGAGCCTTTGATTAGGAGTTAATCTGGGCTGTTGGTTGTCCAACAAGAAGATATAAGAAGGGGCTTGAGGGTCATTTGGAAGATACACTAAGAGAGATCAAGAAATCGATTTTCTGATGTGAGAAGTTCTCAGGAGGAAAATTTGATTGAGCAGATTTCTTGCAGTTGAGGTGTAGGGATAGCTCCTGGAGAGAGAGTGATTTTCTCAGCCAGATAATCATCAGCAGAGAGAGGCGGAAAGTAATCCAGTAGTGGCAACGTTGACCCAGAGGCGTTGATGCAGAGCCACTAGAGGCAGCGCAGAAGCCAAGAGGGAGTCTGAATTTGCAGAGGGAATTCGAGTTTCAGAAGCCGGGAGCCGGGGTGTGAGACAGACAGGCAGAAATCGAATCTCCTGGGCAACCAATCGACCAACCAAAGGATTGATGTTGTTCGTTGAGAGCTTGACGTTGGGCTGACGTAGATACAACGCAGAGGTAGCCATAAATGCCGAGGGAAATCAGTCTGGGGGCCGAATCAACTAGGATTTCCAGTGATAATGTGAGGTAACCTCGCAATTCTTTCTACCAGTATTTATCTTTGTAACTGAATAACCCTGTGAGGTATTCAGAGATGTATTCAAAATTTGCTACTGCTTAATAATAATAAACTCTCAAAGCTGTTGCACCAGTTTTCTCGCATTGGGTTTTTTCCGGGGACATTTGTCCACAAATAACGGTGTCTATTGTGTTGTATTTTCTTTCTTGCTCAATATCTTGTTTCCACTTATAATTTAATCAATTGAAGGCTGCAATGTATGTATTACGATATTTTTCGTAGAAAACTGCACGTATTTTGTTTAAAGAAATTTAACAAATAGGAGTAATATCATCAGTTGCTATAATAGGGGTTCCGGTTGTGGAATTTTCACATGGTATCAGAGTTGCAGGTGAAGCAAGAAGAGTAGAGCCGGTAGATCCAACACTGTGCAGAAGGAGGAGTTCGAAAAAGCTGCAAAAGGCAGTAGTTCGAAACCCCCAGAGGGTTGACGCAGTTCCAAGCCAGGAGGGCAGATTTCCAAGGCAGTCTCTCTTCGAGTGAGTCGACAGAGAGAAGGACTCCCAGTTCGAACTTTTGCTGGGGTAGAGGGAGCAACACTGAAGTTTCAACGTAGGAGAGCTGGTGGGACGCAAACATTCAACAAGCTGTTTGTTGGGCTAAAAAGCATCAAAAGAAAGAAGAGAAGCACCTTGAGGAAACTTTTCCTCAGCATACTTCCCACCGATAAGTCTGTTTTCTCATTGGCCGAACAATGGCAGCGAGAAGCAGAGAGGGAATTTTTGACATTTTTGGCAGATATGGCAATCCGTGGCTTGAGGGATCAAGACAGGTTGGACGGAGCATCCAACTACGTCATCTAGAAGGCTAGAATGTCTTTCCTTCTACATGAGCATGCCCTCAAGATGTACGCCAACAATGTGGTGGTTGAACCTGCAGATGCAGATCCACTGAAGAAATACAAGGTTGAAATGGTGAAGGCAAAAAGGATGATCCTCGACAGAGTGAAGGATCATATCATCTGTCACATTGCTAGCAGAGGGACTTCTAGGGAGATGTGGGAAGCATTGTCTACATTGTATCAAGGATCTTTCGAGCAGTGGAAGATGTACTTGGAGAAGAAGTTGAGATCTGCTCAGATGCAAAAGGGAAAGCGTGTGGATCCATTCCTCACAAAGCTGAAGGAGACCCGCGATGAGTTGTCGGCTGCGGGGCATACACCTCAGGATTCAAAGTTAGTTAGACTGGCCCTAAATTTTGTCTCAGATGAGTGGCAAGTCTTTGTCCAGAGTATCCTGAGCAGAGCAGCATTACCAAATTGAGATGAGATGTGGGTAACTCTAAAACAAGAGGAGTTGAGGAGAGACCTGGTCAAGGTCAAACTTGACGGAAGTAGAAGCAGCAGTGGGTCGAATCCCAAGGAGGAGGAGAATAATGTAGCCCTTGCATCGAAGGGACAATAGGGGCAACAGAGACGAAACAAGGACGCTCCAAGGTGAAGTTTTTCAGATGTGGCGAGATGGGCCACTATGCATCCCAGTGTCCTTTGAAGAAAAAGGATAAGGATGAGAAACACGATCCGAAGGTTGCAGCTGCGAAGATCGAACAGCAGTTCGCCATGACAGCCGAGATACCTCTAGAAGGGAGGTGGCCTGATTTGGAGCTGTAGTTCGGTAGAGCTACAAATGGGCAAGATCCTTGAGGAGTCCACCTCTGAGACCAATACCTTGCTACGGGAGCCCAGATCAGGAGTAGCAGGATGGACTAGTGTACGATGGTGCCGAGGAGTGTCGGGGAGAGAGTTGCAGTGGCTAGGAGCGCCAGAGTCTGAGCAGCGTAGAGCAGAGTTGGCATCAGTGCAGATGGCACAGAGAAGAGGTCAACAACAGCATAGTAGATTTAGAGGGTTAGTGCAGAGATTAGCAGTAGTCAATTCCAACATTCACGTGGTATCATACTGAACACAGTTAGTTCAGTAATTTTGGATGTTTTTTCAATTGCTTCTCTCAACAACTGAGTTGCAGTACAGATGCAATGTTAGCAGTAGCAATACTAGTAGCATAGCAGATGCAGCATTTGAGAGGGAGCTGTAGTACAGATGTAGCATTGGCAGTGGTAGTGTCAAAGGCAGCAGTACAGTTGCAGCAACAGTGTAGTAGCTAGTGGACAGCATGTCAGACATCAGTAGCATAGAGGGCAATGCTTCAGATTCAGAGCAATATGCAACAGTAGTATATTGCTATAGCACATTCCTTGCTAAGAGGGAATGTTGATTTGGTGTAGTATCGGATGTGCTCTAGGCCTCAAATTTTGCAGGGAGGCTTGGGCGCATGCATTCCAAAGAACCCAGAAACGTTTTGGTAAATTCCACCCAGAGACAATTTTATTAAAATAATTAATATTTTTAATGGAGTTCCTAAGTCTAAACTTAGGAAAATTAAAATATTAATGGGTATTAATCTAATTGTGGGTGTAACTTCTAGAAAAAGACGGAGATCAAGTCAAAACGATGTGAGCCTTCAATTAAGAGTTAATATAGGTCGTTGCTTGTCCAACAGGAAGATATAAAAAGGGGCTTGAGGGTCATTTGGAGGATACACCAAGAGAGATCAAGAAATCGTTTTTTTGAAGTGAGAAGTTCTTAGGAGGAAAATTCGATCGAGGAGATTTCTTGTAGTTGAGGGGCAGGGATGCTTCCAGAGAGAGTGATTTTCTCAGCTGGAGAATCATCAACAAAGAGAGGCAGAGAGTAATCTAGCAGTGGTAGCGCTGAGCCAGAGGGGCTGACGCAAAGCCACGCAAAAGCCAAAAGGGAGTCTAAATTTGCAGAGGGAATTCAAGTTTCAGAAGCTGGGAGCCGAAGTGTGACACTGAGAGGCAAAAATCGAATCTCCTAGGCAACAAATTGACCAACCAAAGTATTGACGTTGTCCCTTGAGAGCTTGACGCTGGGCTAACTCAGATACAGCGCAGAGGCAGGCAGAAACACTGGGGGCAATCAGTCTAGGCGCTGGATCAACCAAGATTTCCAGTGATAGTGTGAGGTAACCTCACAATTATTTTTGCCAATATTTATCTCTGTAACGGAATAACCCTATGAGGTATTCAGAGATGTATTCAGAATTCGCTACTACTTAATAATAATAAACCCTCAAAGCTGTTGCACTGGTTTTCCCGCATTGGGTTTTTCTGGGGACATTTGTCCAAAAATAACGATGTCTATTGTGTTGTATTTTCTTTCTTGCTCAGTATCTTGTTTTTGCTTATAATTTAATTAAGTGAAGGCTTAGTGTATGTATTACGATATTTGTCATAGAAAACTGCAAGTAATTTGTTTAAAGGAATTTAAAAAATAGGAGTAATATCATCAGTTGCTGCAGTAGGGGTTCCGGTTGTGGAATTTTCACAGAGGGAACTCTAGACAATAGGGCATTACCCTTATCTATTCCCCATAGGGTTGAGGGTTTTACTCCTCTGTTTGATCTTTGCAGAGTATACCCCAGTTGGCATCATACCCACAAGCAGGGCTTGTTGGGAATATTACTCCTCATTTGGCCAACGAGTTGAGGGTGTGCATGGGGGTGTACAACCCAAGGCGATTATGATGCAGGTGTTCTACCACATGACTACTGAGAGTCATTATTGGGAAGATCGGTAGGCAATAGGATTTCAGGTTGAGGGTAAAGCTCCCCGATGAAATTCTGGGTTGAGGGTAAAGCTCCCTGTTGAAATTCCAGGGTCGAGGGTGTACTCCCTTGTGTAATCCAGGGTTGAGGGTTTACTCCCTTGTGTAATCCAGGGTCGAGGGTTTACTCCCCTCTGTGATGAGCTATCCTATTACTCGGTATGGGTGGAAGCTATTGCTCCCTGATGTGATCCCAGGTTAAGATGTGTTCCCTAATGATAAGCTCTCCAATGATGATTGATGATAATCCGGGTAGTAGCCCGCTGGCAGAGATTCCAAATAGCAACTTGATAGATAAAGGGTGGTAGCTTAAGCTCCCCTCCAATATCAAATTCTTCCTCTTCTAGATCCGAGAATGTTCAACATACGAGCAAGAACAATCAAGAGATAAGAAGGAATAAGCAAAGGATAGATCGAGATGTACAATGATGATTTGTGATGATGAGACACTGGAGATGGGCATGGCACAATGACTACATGACAAATATGATTAGTTATGATATGTGATGACACTTGAAGATTCCAGAATGTCATATTGATCGATGGACAAATAATGGCAGGTGGAATTCTCCCTGGTTGAGAGGGAGTATTAATTTTTGCAACTGCGGTAAAATTCCACTTTGGACAGCTCAAATGACCAAGATAATGATTGCATTAGATTCCTCTTTTCGAGAGGACCAAAATCAACCTAAAGATCACCCAATTTGGTCAAGCGGAAGTTGAGTTATGAATTATTTTATTCATACATGTATTATGGAATGGGTCGGCCCTAACCACATGAGTAACTGCTTGGGTCAGTCTTAACCCCAAATGAACCCTTAGGAAAACCTATAAATAGAAGAGACCTCAAGATCATTTGGACAAATCTTCTCTTCTCTTTTGTCTTGGTTCGCACAGGTTCGACGGAAGGAGTTCGCTCAAGGGTCCGAAATCACAGGCGAAAGGTTCGCTCTGGGTTAGGGTCTTCTGGATCTCGGTTGCTGGCACAGAATAGGGCATTCTGGTCCCTGGTCGCTGGCACACAAGCCTATGAAAGCGACTATAAACTCTTGGTTGTTGGCACAGAGGCTTATGGGAGCGACTATGGCTTCAGAGGCAGATTGGAAAGTTCCGGTCCCTGGTCGCTCACACAGAGTAGTCCTGGGAGCGACCAAGACATCTCGGTCGCTTGCACAACAATAGTAAGGGAGCGACTCTGGGTTTTAGCAGTATTATGCCACAGTCGCACGCATGAAGGCTTCCTGAGAGTGACTCTGCAGTCATAGTCGCTTGCATACAGTATTCAAGAGAGTGACCTGGGAGTTTCGGTTGCACACAGGCAGTTTCGATGAGCAACCCGACTTTAGATCCAGGGTTTGGTATCTTGGCTTCAATTGACTTCAGTGATCTGGTAGATCTAGGTTTCTCTCTACTGTTATACAAATCTGAAAATTTGTAGATCTGATTTGTTAGTATCCATTGCAAACATATGTATTGGTCTCATTGATAGTGACAGCAGTGTTCGGCACAGTGGCAATAGTATACAACAGGTAACATCAGTTTGTGACAACACATTACAACCATTAGTATGAGGGTTCAGAATCCAAATTCCTAACATGATTAGATATGTTTCATAGATATCATTATTGTTTTTGCTGCATAGACAAAGTTATGGATCATTGTACTCTCTTTTGCTGCATCATTTGATGACAATCTAAGAAGAAGAATATTTGCAAGGGTTTTCCCCATAGTGGGTTTTCCCTGGCCTTGGACCAATCCTGATGTCTCTATATGTGTGCATGCTTTTCTTCTACTATGTTCCGCTGCATTGATGATGTTGGTGATGTTGATTCTTTCTATGCAATTGCATATGCCGATGTATAATGGTGTAGATCTGAATAATGCAATGATGATATGGGGTGAACTTAATGTATTAATGATGAAATGCAACTATCATAGCAAAGAACAATATCGCCCCAAGAAAATTTAACAAGACCAACACCACCAGTGCCATGAGTTTTCTGAACCAAGGACCAACATCTACAAAACCTCCACATTTTACTTGAGATCACTCTGAATCCTATAGAAGAATTCTCATGTCTATCTGCAATTAATCCAAGCTATGATAAATCTTTGAAGGTTTATCTTTTTCAAAGAGTATCATTGACCTTTTCCTACAGCAAATTTGTCCTATGTGCAATAACCATGTCAACTCCTTTCACAATTTGCTATTGATTAATATTAATGTCAAATCTATCCAAGCAAGCTCTCACAATGCTGATTCTGATTAGCATCTTGCTGCTGTTCCTGTAAGTAATCCACTAATCTTTCATTAAGTGTTGCTGTCTCATTAATCTCTGTCTTGTATGAACTCTCTCAGCCAAAACATGGATCATGACATTCACACCATTTATTTTCTTGGAAGGTAGATTCTAACAGTACTTCTCGTGCTGACAATGGTTAAGGAAAAGGTTTTAAAACTATTCAACTACAAATAAATGAGGTCAAGCCCGTGTCCTCTATTTGGCAAAAGTGGCAAAAACATCAGTAAAGAGACTTAGACCACTACTCCACATATCATTTACATTGAAATAGCTACTTCATTCTGGTATTTAACTGGACAGTCTTTGGATTTTGGTTGGTACGTCAGCCAACTAAGGTAACACCGTGGAATTTCTTGAATATATGTCTCTGCCTGTACCCTTATATATGCCACATATTCAACCCAACTCATATCTTAAGGAAAGACTATGACAATTAGATTATATAAGATATATACCCTACTCTAGCAGGGATATCGAGTGGATTGAATTTTGACATCAACCTGGAAGTTCCTAATTCATCAAGTTATGTACCTTTGGAATTGGAATTGGGTTAAGTAGTTACATAACACTTTGAGTTCTCTTCCAAGTCTAGGTACTTGCCTATGATTTCTGGCACGTATGCAAGCCTTCAAAGTGTGAGAATATGCAAGAATAAGCTCAAGGGATAAATACCCATTTCACTCTAAGGTCTCCCTTATGTTTATATGCTGCTGTGTGTCAGCAACAATGGCATTCATAAGGGGAGGACTCTCCCATGACAACCCAAATCACTGGTGGGTAGAAGAAACAGCTACTGAGCTCAATTCCGTAGAAACAGAGATCTCAACAATTTAAAACTCAATCCATGGACCGTTGAAGTGTTAGACTCAGCATTCAATAATTGCAATAAGAAGATATGAAATATACCAACCTTATCTATCCATTCCTAAGAAACATCTAACAACCACCTTTGGCATCTAGCTTTTAGTACTTTACTGGAAATGCATGAAGCATTATATAAATAGAATTCAATCTTTTGGGAAATCCATTCAATGCTTTCACAAGTGAAAAGGAAGATCTGGTCTCAAATAGGATGTTTACAATAAGAACAATAATTTATAGACGAGAGACTCATTGTCTCCTCTAACAGTGATGAATATGTGTGGCAATGCATGATTATTGGATTATCTTGGTGGTGAAAATCCTGTTTTTTTTATGCCTGGGCTATACTTTTGAACCATGAGATCCAGCTACTTGGTGTTATGACCACTTCCTTATGTTGAATCAAGAATGATTACTGCCACTGGTATGAAAGATGGTGTGATTTAAAATCATTGTGCCTCATGAATGCCATGATACCTTCCAGGTTACAACTCCAAATCACCGCACTCTGAGAATTTCTGAATCTACACATCAGAAACCCCTACTGCAATCACTGGTTTATCATGTCCTACTTGTTCTTTGCATTTAACAAGTTATTTAATTACGTAGATATCGATGAAAAACACTATTGCAGCCTACACATACATAATATCATGAACTGAAATAAACTGAGACAATCCCACAAGGGACATTGTTATTTTTGGACAATCGTCCCTGGAAAAACCCAATGTGGGAAAACCGGTGCAGCATATAGAGGGTTTGTATTATTAAGCAGATTCTTTAATACAACTAGGGTGCCAAATGTGGCTCACCCAACAAAGAATAACCTTGGCAAAAGTACCTCTATCTGGAGACAGATATTTTGGCAAATCCAGCAACTGGATGATCAAACTCCACAAATGGAAAATGTTGTCCCCAGTGCTGGGTAGCGATGGCTGCTCCAAGCTCTGTGCTGGAACTGCATCACCTCCTCTAGGAGCTACGTCACCCTCTCAGTGAGCCTCCCTTGCTCAGAAAGTTGATATGCTGAACTACTCTCTCTGCCCCACAGAAAAACCCTAGCGCTGCCTCTAAGGGCATGCGTCAGCTCTTCTGACTTCTGCGTCAACCCCTTTGGCCTCTGCGTCACCCTCTATGGAGCTGCGTTGTCTGTCCTAGTGTTGCTCTGCCTCTCTATTATGTATTATTCGGCCTTGTACTGAAGTCCCTCTGCCGAACTGCCCCTCACTACAACTCATATCACTAGCTCTATTTCCTCAGCAAACCTCGCCCTAGAAAAATCGAACTCCTTGATCTCTTTGGTGTATCTCCAACTGACCCTCAAGCCTCTTATACTTTTCCTGTTTATGAATCAACAATCGTGATCTAATCTCTAATCAACGGCTAAGATTAAAACAGGCTTGATCCTCGTCACTTAGATTCATCTCACCCATATTCTTATTAATACACATTAATATTTTTATTTTCCTAAGTTTAGACTTAGGAACCCATTAAAGTTATTAATTATTTTAATAACTCCTCATTTGGGTGGAATTTCTCCAAACGATTTCTGGGTCTTGGAGATCTCATGTGTACTAGCCCCTCCACAAAATTTCGGAGCTAGAGCACATCCGATGCTACCAAATATCAACACTCCCTCTTAGCGAGGAATGTGCGCTAGCAATGCTTCCCCGTAGAAACATTACATTGATCCAATGCATTGGTCCTCTATGCTCCTGATGCTTGGTCTGTTGCCTTTCACCCACTGCACCGATGCTTCCTGTACTGCTGCCCATGACTTTGCCACTGTCATTGCTACATTTGTACTGCAGCTCCCTCTCAAAATGCTGCCTCGTGCTGCCCATAGCACTGCCACTGCTAACTATTGCATTCCAACTCAGTTACTGAGAATCACTGGATGATAAGTTGGTTGCATTAGTTCTATGATTACAATTAGCATTAGTATGATGTAATGTGCATATTAGAGTAGGATGCATTCCATGCTGACTTTTGCATTAGAACTAATATCATATTCTTTTATCATGCTAGATTAGAATTGCATTTAGAATTAAACTTTTATTTCTTATTGATTTGTATGGGCTAACATAAGCATGGGCGATCATGAGACGCCACAAAAACATGTTACCCCATGTGCTAAGTCTTCGATGTGAAGATAAGAGGTCTATGGTCCCTAAAGATTGTGGTGTTCTCATGACCTCCCCGTTCAAGTAAGTTTGTGCACTCTACTGAGAGCTCATGTCCCAGATGGAGCTAGATGTTACCCACCACCCGTGGGTGACACCCATAGGAGAAATTTTTCTCCTATATGGTATTTAGCCGGCAACAAGCAGCCCCTTGTAGCCACCAGACAGCTAGATGTGCCATCATCTTCGCCAGCTGAGCCAGCCATTATGCACCCTAGCCCATTCGTCATGATCATATGTTTTAAGGTGGGCCCTGTTACCCACCACTTGTGAGTAGTGTCTATTGGAGAAAAAATTTTCTCCTAGATGCTCCTTAGCCGACAATCAACAACCACTTGCAGCGCCCAGATAGCTCGATGTGCCATTTTCTTCGCCACCTGAGCCAGCCATGTGGTTCCTCACCCATATGTTATGAATGTATGTTTGAAGGTGGGCCTCCTGACCCCAAAGGTATGACTTTTCATTGGTATAGTTGAGTACTTTTCCTTACTTATCATGGGCACTTTTTGGCATGAATTGGTGGGGGGATTCAGCGGAAAGAGTAGGTTAGGCTTGTATTCTTGCCTTCATTGCCCGATTTTTTGGTTACAGTAATATTCATAATGGAATTATGCAGTGAATAACTGAAGCATGAACTAGAAAATGACCAAAAGTTTTAACACACAAGGCACCAAAACACCCAACACAAATTTTAGAACAACAGCTGAGTCATTTTATTAAAAAACTAAAATAAATGGGAGTACAATAATAAGGAATAAGTGCATCTAGGCTTGCATAAGCAAGCTGAAGTAAACCCAGGTGAGAAAGATGCCCAATTGAGTAGAAACTTCGACCCTCAAATTGCCTCTACACTACCTAGAAATTGTCCCACTGTTGCTATCTGAAAATAGTTTGAATCCCCTGCCAAAATGCCTAAATTGGCCTAAAATTGCTGCTGTAGCCTCCTCTTAATTTTCCCCACAAGACCCAGAAAGGAATTGGTCCCAATCCTTCACACCAGAAAACCCACAAAATGGTGCAAACTACTAGCGGAGTAATAAAACACACTGTTGAACAAAATGGGATTTCGGGCCTAAATACTACCTAAAAAATTCTGCAAATTTAACCAGGACCTCTCCTCCAAATACCCATAAAAACCCAGAAAGATTTGGGCCTAATTCCAACCTTCCAAAATTACCCCCAAATAGAGTGAGCTCCTCCCCTTGCTGGGAAATTCATACCACCCAAAATTCTGCTGCAAATTCCCACCAAAAATAGTTGATAAATCCCTCCAATAATTCTCCTGATGTCCCCTAGCACAACTCACCCCCAACTCTAGTCTATCCTCCACAATGAATGTTGCTCCTCTAGTGACTGCGCAGGCCCCCAGTCGGCCACTTTTGCGCATGCCCAGGAAGAGAATTTCGGCCTGAAGTGCTGCCACCAAATCAGCCTATAAGTCCCCTACAAAAATGCTGCCAAATACTCTAAAAATAGGCCTCTAAGTTTCCCGGAAAAATCTCTGATCGGTAGCTCTCTCCTCCCTCTAGTATAGCCTCAGATGTATCGCAATACTCCCCTAGGGTGGCACTTGAAATCCATCGAAGGAGTTGAGATTTCCCTGTGGAAATCTCGTGTACTGAAAAGCACTCTGTTAGATGTCAAATGAGCAAAAGTCACCAAAATGAGTGTTCTACATTCCATTTCTAGCCCCTTCTCTTTCCTTGTGGGCTCCACCCAACAAATTTCATTTTCCCTCCTCTTCTCTAGCAGTTCCGGAAATAGTCGGAACTCTCTCGGAACTGTTGGGAACTACCGGGACTGCCGAAACTGCTAGAACTGCCGAAAAAGCTAACGCAAAGGGAAGAAGCCAGAACTGCCGGAACTATCGGGAACTATTGAAATTGCTGGGAAAGTTGATGCAGAGGGCAGAAGTCGGAACTGTCGGGAATAGCCGTAACTACCGAAACTGCTGAAACTGTCGGGAACTGCCGGAACTGCTAGGAAAGCTAACACAGAGGGTAGAAGCCGGAACTTCCAGGGATAGCCAGAATTGCTGGAACTACCGGGAACAGCGAGAACTACCAAAACTGTCGGGAACTAACGAAACTGCCGGGAACTGCCGGAACTGCTGGGAAATGCCAGAACTGCCGAAACTACCAGGAACAATTGGAACTATCGAAACTTCCAGGAACTGTTAGAACTGCCAGAACCGCCGGGAAAAGTCGAAATTGCGGGGACTGTCAGGAACTGCTGGAACAACCGGAGCATCTGTCTCCGAAGGAGAGCAGCATGCAAGGGACAACTAACTAACATTGTGACAGTTGTATGGTACTTAGCAGCAAATACACCAAGCATGCAATGTTACAGCTAGCATGCAACAACAAGCATGCTAGGGACAACAAGCATGCTAGGGACAACAAGCAAGCAAGGGACAACAAGCAAGCAAAGTTCAACCAGCACATAGGTTAGTATGGCAACATGGTGCAACAATGGCACATAATGCAGTACAATGATGGGTACAATCATGATTAATGAAGCATGCTGAGATGCAGCATAGTGATGATGGGTGCAGCATGGTGACGAAATGCAGCACAACGATAAGTGAAGGAGTCACCTTGGAGAATCAGTTGAAGCAGCATGTCTTCAACTAATCTCATGTATCATCTTCTTAAAGATGATCTATGCTCTTCTCTAAATAAGTCAAAGTGTTGACTTCTGTTGTAAATGTACTATCTCTCTCTCTCTACTGAACTATTGAAAAACATATAAGAAGAATTGATCAAGGGTTTCCCCACATTGGGGTTTGTCCCTGGCTAGCACCACATCTTGTGTCCTCTTGTCTTGGCTTGTCCTCTGCAATTTATGTTTATGTTCTATCTGCAGTTTACTTTAATACTGATGTGATTGCTAATCTGGAAAAGGTATTGAGCTAACTGTGAAAATTGAAATAAATTGCTCTAAGCATAGAACATACCTTAAATTAACATGGTATTAGAGCTGAGGTGAAGGCAATGTCCAAGCCAGAGTGAAAGAGCAATCATTGAAGATAGTTGGGAAAGGAAAAAAGGATCAATGGATTCCTCATCCCTCTTCAAATTCACCATGGGTGAAGTCAAAGCAAAGAATATTATTAAAATGGCGCAGCAGAAGTTTCTGATGGCCTACCTAAAGATCACTTCAATGGGAAGTCCAGATCTAAAAGTGGAAGGAAAGGCAGATGCCTTGGTTGTAATAAGTTCAACCATTATGCGAAAGAGTGTCTGAGGTAGGGACACATCACTTGATGATGATAACAATCATTCCAGGGACATCTTCAATGATCAAAGGAATGACAGGTAATGCAAGTCATCAAGGAAACGACCGACTCTTCAGAGAAAGCAAGGAACCCCAAGTATGAAGAATCAAATGTTGTTTATGATAAGATAAAGAAGCGTTATCTTGTATTGGCCCTCTCCGTCAAATTCTTTGGGAATCTGGCTTATTGATCGTAGTGCTTCAAGGCATTTCATCGGATAGAAGGGTGCTCTCTCGAATTTGGTAGAGACAGAAACAATTGTGGGATTATACTTGGAGTCGATTCCACCTATCTCGGAAAGGATGTAGGGAATGTTACCCCTCAATTGAATGAGGGTAACTCTATTCATTTACAAGAATTTGTTTTATGTACCTAATCACAAGAAGAATCTGGTGTCCATCTCAGAAATGGAAGTCAAAGGTTTCAGGGTGGCATTCATCGATGGAAAGGTATGTGTTAAAAAATAGAATTTTCAAAGATGCTTTTTCTCATGGGTTCAGGGTTGGAAATTTGTATCAAGTTGCAGGATGGTCCATTGGGGATCATGTCAATTGACATATCGCATCTATAACACTGGAGGTCTACCTATGGGGCCCTACCCGATGTGAGTCAGATGGTGATAGAGATGCCTGAATTCAAGAAGAGCATGAAGGTACATGTTTGAGATGTACCGAAGGAAAATCTTATAAGGGGACCATTCCCCTCATGCAGCATGTCCACCGGTTTGGAACAACCAGAGGAGTTTGAGATTCATGATTGGAAATATCATATATACAGGTGGAAGAAAGCCCTCTATGGCTTGAAGCAAAACACCCCAGGCGTAGTATGAGAGGATTGATAGCTGTTTGATGAAGCTGAGATTCACTAGGAGTGAAACCAATCCAAACCATTACCCGAAGGTTGTGGATGATAGACCTCTCATACCGGCACCTTATGAGGACAACCTATTTCTGACAGATGCAGACCCTCTCATTTGCAAAAGCAAGTGGGAGTTGGATTCCGGATGTGGAATGATAAACTGCAAGCTTGTGACTACCTCGAGGATCTTAACTTTCAGAAGTTATATGGTAGTGATGTCGGACCAGATTTAGGAAATGCCTCTGAGTTTCATAAACTCATTCGCGTTGATGTTCTTGGTGAACTTCCGTCCGGACATATGTTTTGTAGTTAGCATGGTGAGCTCATATTTGGTTGAGCCTCACTGGATTGGTGCCAAGAATCTTCAGAGATATCTTCGGGGCACAATCTCTCATGGATTAAGATACACTGTCGGAAATATGAAACTGCATGATTATTCAAATGCTAACTGGGCAAGCAGTGTGGAGGATCACTAGAGCACTTCTCAGTGCTGGTTCTCTTTGGATTCTGCTTCGATATCATGGATGAGCAGGAAGCAGAAGTTGGTTGCTATAAGCACCGCCGAGACCGAATACATAGCTACGAGTATGATCTCGTGTGACGCTGCCTAGTTGCGGAAGCTCTTAAGTGAGTTGTTTGTACACATGATGAATACCACTGTGATTCTCTGTGACAACTAGAGGGGGGATTCAATTATTGAAGAATCCCGTATTCGATGATTGCTCCAACAGATAGACATCAGATACTGCTTTATCTGGGATATGGTAAGTCGATGAGCGAGGAGGCTCCATCGCATTGAGACTGATGTACAGGTCGCAGACATTTTGTCAAAGCCTCGGGGAAAGGTCAAATCTGTGACTTTCCCGAACGAATTGGAGTCGTTGAGAGACCTTCTTATAAGGGTCCTGCATGTTGCATGCATTGAGCTTTGGGAGCTCTGGGGGGCTTGGGGTACTTACTGGAGCAACATGCGACCACAAGGCGACTCACCCTCCCCTGGTGGTGCGCCAGGTTCAACCTTCCCCTGTGATACCCCGTGGCGACTTTGGAACAGGATGATTTGTTCTCCTGTGGACCGGGATGATTAATACTCCCGTGGAAACTATGGAACATGATGATTAGTTCTCCTGTAGGCCGGGATGATTAGTTCTCAACTTCTCTCGTGGCAACTATGGAACAGGATGATTAGTTCTCCTGTGGGCCAAGATGATTAGTTCTCCCGTGGCAACTACGGAACAGGATGATTAGTTCTCCTGTGGGTCGGGATGATTAGTTCTCCCGTGGAAACTGTGAAACAGGATGATTAGTTCTCCTGTGGGCCGGGATGATTAGTTCTCCCGTGGCAACTGTGAAACAAGATGATTAGTTCTCCTGTGGGCCGGGATGATTAGTTCTCCCGTGGCAACTGTGGGGCAAGATGATTCGTTCTCCTGTGGATAGGATGATTAGTTCTCCTGTCGAGGCATCCTACCCATGCAGTCTGGGACTCATGGGAAGTACCTCTCATCTGATCAATGAGCAGGGAAATGGGGTTAGGGACCATAGTAGTACTATCGATGGATGCATCGTTGTATCTACCGTACTCCCTATGCTAGGATGACCTCCATTGATTTGGGATCAATGAAACTGATCTGAGATCAGTATGAGTGGTTTGAGACACTCTCTTGTGATATTGATCTAGGATCAATAAAACTGACTTCGGGTCAGTAAGAGTGATATGACACACTCTCTTCATATGGAACTGACTTCGGGTCAGTAGAGAATGGTATGAGACATTCTCGATCAATTCTTCTTCTTCATGGTTCAGCAGAGCAGTGCAAGGCACTGATGGAAGAGATAGTACAATCAGACATATGGATCAAAGATGGAGTTCTCCCTAGTTGAGAGGGAGTGTTAAAATTGGCAACTAGGGCCGAACTCCATGTGGGTCATCTTATTTATGGCAGCTGATATTTTTCTTGAACCCCTCTCATCGAGAGGTGTAGGATTGATCTAAAGATCATCCGATTCTGATAAGTATTCATGGAGTTATGAATTTATTTGTGTTATAAGACAATTCGTCAAGGTCGGTTTGCAACCAAATAAACCCCACATGTGCTCAACGTTTTAGTATAAATAGAGGTGGCCTTCAAGCCATTTAAAAACACTTGGGATCTCTTCCTCTCTAGTTGTCTTTGGGTTTTAGTAGGAGGAGAGATCCTAAGGGATAACGCTTCCCTAATCTAGAGGGCAGAAGCCGGAACTGCCAGAAATAGCCGGAACTGTCAAAACCGCTGGAACTGCCGAAACTGCTGGGAACTACCGGAACTGCCGGAATAGCCAGAACTGCCGAGAAAGCTGACGCAGAGGGCAGAAGTCGAAACTGCCGGGAATAGCCGGAACTGTCGGGAACTGCTGGAACCGCCGGGAAAGCTGACACAGAGGGCAGAAGCCAAAACTCCCGGGAATAGCCGTAACTGCCAGAACTATCGGGAATTGCCGAAACTGTCGGGACCTGCTGAAACTGTCGAAATCGCTGGAACTGCCGAGAACTGCTGGAGCTGCCGGGAAAGCTAACGAAGAGGGTAGAAGCTAGAACTTCCGGGAATAGCCGGAATTGTCGGAACTGCCGGGAACAGCCGGAACTGCCGAGAACAGCTAAAACTGCTGAAACTACCGAAACTGCTGGAACTATCGGAACTATCGGAACTGCCAGGAACCGTCGAAACTGCCAGGAATTGGCAGAACTGCTGGGAACTATCGGAACTGCCAGGAACAGCCAAAACTGCGGGAATTGCCGAGAACTGCCGGAACAACCGGAGCATCTGTCTCCAAAGGAGAGCAACATGAAAGGGACAACTAACTAACATTGGAATAGTTGTATGGTACTTAGCAGCAAATACACCAAGCATGCAATGTTACAGCTAGCATGCAAGGGATACCTAGCATGCAACAACAAGCATGCTAAGGACAACAATCAAGCAAGGGACAACAAGCAAACAAGGTTCAACCAGCACATAGGTTAGTATGGCAACATGGTGCAACAATGGCACATAATGCAGTACAATCATGGGTACAATCATGATTAATGAAGCATGAGGAGATGCAGCATAGTGATGATGGGTGCAGCATGGTACAACATGGTGAGGTGCAGCATGATGACGAAATGCAGCACAACAATAGGTGAAGGAGTCACCTTGGAGAATCAATTGAAGCAGCATGTCTTCAACTAATCTCATGTATCATCTTCTTAGAGATGATCTATGCTCTTATCTAGATAAGTCAAAGTGTTGACTTCTATTGTAAACGTACTATCTCTCTCTCTCTCTCTACTGAACTATTGAAGAACATATAAGAAGAATTGATCAAGGGTTTCCCCACATTGGGGTTTGTCCCTGGCTAGCGCCACATCTTGTGTCCTCTTGTCTTGGCTTGTCTTCTGCGATTTATGTTTATGTTCTATCTGCAGTTTACTTTAATGCTGATGTGATTGCTAATCTGGAAAAGATATTGAGCTAACTGTGAAAATTGAAATAAATTGCTCTAAGCATAGAAGATACCTAAAATTAACAGGGTGTGCATTCCCTCATGGAGTGGCCCCCACCTTCCACTAGCTCCATGATTTTCCTTTTTCTCTAAGTGGGTCCCTTTCTTTACCCCAAGATTAAATGTTCTTTTGATTTATCCCCTTTCCTAAGTTTTAATGCCAAAATATCTCCCAATTGTTAAAATTGCAAAAATGGAAAACTCTTCTTAACAAAATTGATTAATTGGGGATATTATAGTCCTCCCCACCAAAAATTGCTTGTCCTCAAGAAATGCCTAAACAAGCACCCTCTCGGTCAATTGACCCAAAGAGTCACTGCAAACAATATCAGGGTCCCAAATGTGCCACCAATTCATCTTGGATATCTAAACTGTCTTTCCATGGGGAAATCCCTTGATAACAGGATCCCAAGCCATCCTGATCAGCACAACGCGTCCATCGCTCCCCTCACCACCCAACCCAGCATGGTCACCAGACACCCTCTACATACCGTCGCTAAGTAAAGCATCATGGTAGAATAAAATCCCAATCATCTCCTCGCGAAACTGCTCTACTAAATAGTCCCTCTCGTGCACTTCAGGAGTTGACTCCTGAAACTACAATCCAATCCCTATGGGATTGAGTCCCCGTCTGCCTAAGCTTCCCATGATCTCCTCCTGCTAATCACCCTACCATACTGGTGTAGTCCCCCACACCATCAATGAATCACTAAAACCCAATGTAATATATGGATGACCTTCCCCTAAAGAAACCATCTCACCTCTACGGGGAGTTGAATTACTAAGCCCAGTTATGACAGAATCCCTAACCGTTGCAGAATGAACTTATCTTGCTGACATTGTCACACCCCGGTCATGCCCAACTACTCAACATGCTCATACTGGATCGTCCTCTCTAGTAACGCTCGACCACTATACCTATCACGGTCAGTGCTATGCCCAACTTGCAAGGGCAACTCAACAATGGTCAAGTCCACCACTCCACGGCTAGCCTCAATCCAGAGCATCAACCTACCTCGCCATATGATGAATGTCTCAACGACTCCCCATGTGTCAGCCTCGAAAGGAATTGGATCACCCTCCATTGTAACCCTTCCCATTGAGTAGTGGAGTGATCCACTCGCCAACCGAGTCCCTGGATCCCCCAAGCATGCTGGGAGCTCATGTGAAAATTTGAGAATCCTCGAATCACCACTGCAGCGACTGATTGAGGTTCTTCTATTTGCTAATTACTAAACAAATTATTTACTGCATCAAGCAACAAATACGAAAACTAATACACTGCAACCTTCACCAATTAAATTAAATGCGGAAACAAGAAACTGACCAAGAAAGAAATAAAAAACGCATTACACCGTTATTTTTGGACAAATGTCCCCAGAAAAACCTAATGCAGGAAAACTGGTGCAGCAGCTGAGGGTTTGTATTATTAAGAAGTAGTTTTCTAAATACAATCTTTGGATGCCTTGTTGGCTATCCAATACAGAGAATTTGACTAACAAGGAGATTAGTGAGAGATACCTCACACTATCCCTAGTGATCCAAGATTGATCGAACCACTGAATGGCTAGCCCCTAGCAGCCTCTACGAAGATTTTGCGCAACCACTGCATTGTTCTGTGTCACTCCATCTGGGAACTGTGTCAGTCCTTCTGGCTTATCGTTTTTCTTTTGGATCTTCGACTTCTGCTCTCCCGGTCTCACACCCCAGCTTTCAGCTTCGGAACTCGACTTCTCCAGCAAAATACGAATCTCCTCTCAGGCTCTGCGCTGCTTCCGCGTCAACCTACGCTGCCCAGCATAGCCTCTGCTCTGCCTCTTTCGGATCTCTCTCTACCTCCTCTACGATGTATTCCCAGATCAGGAAATTCTCCAGCTGGAACTATCCCTGCCCCTCACTGCAAGAAATCTCCTCAATCGATTCTCTAGCAACAATTGCGCTTCCCTCTCTGAGAAATTTGATTTCTTGATCTCTCTCTGATGTAATTTCCAAATTCCCATCAAGCCTCCTCTTATAATCTTCTCGTTGAGAACCAACAGCGCAGATTAGATTCTAATCAATGGCTCAGATCATTTTGGCTTGATCCTCATCTTCTTCTAGAAGTTTAACCCACAGTTTGATTAATACCCTTCAATTATTTTAATTTCCTAAGTTTAGACTTAGGCACCCATTAAAAATAATTAATTATTTTAATAAACTGTCTCTGGGTGGAATTTCCCAAAACGATTTCTGGGTATTGCGGAATACGTGTGTCCAAGCCTCCCTACAAATTTTGAGGCTTAGAGCACATCCGATGCTATCAGAAATCAACACTCCCTCTTAGCAAGGAATGTGCTCTAGTAATGCAACCTGCTGAAGCATCACCTTCTCTGTAACATCTCCCTCTGCGCTGTTGATGTTTGACATCACTGCCCACCAAGTACAGCGCAAATGCTACATCTGTACTACTACTAACCCTAACACTGCCAACACTGCATCTGTATTGCAACCCTTGTAAATTTTGCATCTGTGTTGTTGTTGGCCCTGCCACTGCCAACATTGCATCTGCATTGCAACCTTCTCCAACCGTTGCTACTACTACATCAACAACGGAAAAACATCTAAAATTATTGAACAGGTGTTCAGCATGATGCATTTGTTGCTAGAGTTCTGATTGCTGCTAGTTTCTGCACTGACCCTTTGAAGCCTCTGCGTTGTTGCTGACTCTGCACTGTGCCAACTGCACTGCTACCAATTCTACTCTGCGTTTCTCAGTCTCTGGCGCTCCTAGCCACTGCAACTGTCACTCTGGCACTCCTCTGCACCAACTGACACTGGTCCATCCTGCTACTTCTGATTTGGGCTCCTGTAGCAAGGTCTTGATCCAAGAGGTGGACTCCTCAAGGATCCTACCCATCTGCAGTTCTTTCGAACTACAGTTCTAAATCACCCCACCTCTCCCCTGGAGGTATTTGGGCAACCATGGAAAACTCCTCCTCGATCTTTGTGGATGCAGCCTTCGGATCATGTTTCTCGTCCTTGTCCTTCTTCTTAAGAGGACACTGTGTAGCGTAGTGACCAAGTTAACCACACTAGAAGCACTTGATATTCGAGACATCTTTCTTCTTCTTTCGCTACTCCTGTTGCCCCTTAGATGCAAGGGTTGCATTCTCTTCCTCCTCCTTTAGCTTCGTCCCACTGCTGCTACTGCTACTATCAAGTTTGCACTTGACACATGTTGCTTGGGAGCGGGAGCGGGAGCGGGAGCGGGAGCGGGGAGCGGGAGTGAAAACGGGAGCGAGAGCGACCATTTTCAGAAGCTCCCGGTTTAGGAACGAATCCGGGAGCGATTTTTTAAAAAAAAATATATATATATATATATATATATTTTATATTTTTTAATTTTTGATACATATATGTCAACAAAAACATGTAGAATGATGAATTAGACATAAAAAAACATAGATTGATCATTGAACCATATCACATCAATCATCTAGAAATTATAATCGTCATCAACCATGTCCACAAGTTAGTAAAATACATATTACAACTGCAACATATTGAGTCTCATGAATCATGATTCATCAAATTCAATCTTAAAGTTTCAACTTCAAGCTTTCAAAATTGAAAATTCAATAACATTTATCATCATTGATCACCAAAGTTGTACTTGTAAGCTAAGTTTAACCATTACAAGAAGTAATATCTAAGATATTTCTAAGTCCTAACTTCTAACTGTTAACATGATATGAAATGTTATAAATTTATAAAATGAAACATGAATAATGAAATGAAATGAAACAACTTTAGTCTTTCACGAAGCATCATATTCATAATTCACAATCATTACCAATGAGTTATAATTGCCAAGGCCCAACTTCAAACTTCAAATTTTCATTGTCACAGTGATATATTGGTTACAAAAAATATCATTATGATATGAAAGAGTCAAGAGTCAAGAGTCAAGGACTCAAAACTCAACAGCTATGAAAACTAAAGTCTAATAGAAACTAAAAAAGACAAGTAAACTGTAAATCTACATGTGGCCCTTGCCACGAGAGTCTCCAGGAGTATAAGCAGGTCGTGGTGGTCTTCTAGGAGTCTCCCGCACAGACCGACGACCAGAACTAGAACCTCCACGTGAGGGTGTAGATGGAGGTGGCGACAGCAAAGGAACAAGACTTGGACCTCGAGCACTGCTACTGGATGGTGGAGGTGGAGGTGGAGGTGGCATGGCTGCTTCATCTTCATCCCTTACAAGTTCCTCTTCCAGTTCTTCAATATGTACAATGTCATCCTCCAAATTGTCATCCTCTGGGTGATTGTCCCAAATTTTATATGTGGGATCCTCATAAGCCCGATCACAGTAATGACTCAACAACCTCAAGTTGTAGTGCACATAAACCAAGCTTTCTGCTCGATTTTCATTGAGTCTGTTTGTTTTCACATTATGTATGTAGCTGTAGGTGCTCCAACACCTCTCTGCAGAAGAAGTATTTACAACCTGTGAAAGAACTTTTTTTGCCAATTTTGGCAAAAGTCCCTGGCCGCCATATGTTTCCCACCATGTGAGAGTATCAAATCTATCTTTGTCATCCATTGCATGGAAGTTACCATACAAACCAGTGCCACTGAAGTATCTGCCTATTTCAAGGCACACAGCTGCACATTCCTCCCTGTCAGGTACCAACTTTTCTAATGCTTCCAAATATCCTTTAGTTATCTCTGGATCTAAATGGGGTTTGGTCCTAACCCCACCCCCTGCTACAAGTTGGCCCAACCAAGATGTAGAGTAGTATTTTGGCGTAAGGATATACGCCAAGCAATGTAGTGGAAGATTAAGCCTATTCCACCGTTCACACACACAATCATGAATCAGTTAGTACAAGTTGGGATCTCTATTATGAACAATATCTTTTATTTCCCCCAACATGGTATCCATTTGCTCATACACCTCGCCAATCACTGGTTTGTCTGTATCTGCAAACCGAATCATGTGATAAATTGGCTTGGTGAAATCCAATACCTGCCTCACACTTGTCCAAAACTGCCCATCAAGAGCGGCCTCCTCCACCATTTCAAAACCTCCCATGTCAGCTGCATTTGTAGCCCTTTCCTTTAATACCTGCCAATGTGGACTTGATACCATGCTAGCTAATGCCTCTCTTACCTTCAAAAGGCGCCTGAAGGTGAGGTAATAGCTACCAAATCTGGTCTTCGAAATCTTCAACAACTCCAATCTCGAGTGACTACGGAAAAGGCCATGGGTATTGCTATGATTTGTAATAAATTTTATCATTTGTTTGCCTTTCTTGTACAAATCACCAATCCATTGGTATTGTTCATTTTTGTTCTTGACAATATCATGCAACAGAAGGTTCAATGTGTGAACCAAACATCCAGACCAAAATATGTTGGGGTATTTATCCTCAATAATTGCTCCCGTTGCCTTACAATTAGGAGCATTATCAGTAATGACTTGGATGACATTGTATGGGCCAATACGCTCAATTGTTTCAAGTAATGCTTCTGCAATGTTGATGGCGGTCTTGAACTTGTCTGAGTAATCATGTGCAGTTAGAAAGATGGGACCACTAACAGACACAGCAAGAACACTTATCAATGGCTTGCCTTTTACATTTGTCCATCCATCAGATACAATGGACACCCCATGGTCAGTCCAAGAACTTGTCATTCTATTCAAAGAATGTGATATTTTTGCTTTTTCATGATCAAGGCCAATGGTTCTTGCCTTGTCATACCCAGGGCTCTTGTATCCTTTAGGGGCATCATTTAACGCAGAAACCATTTCGTGCCAATAAGGTGAGCGAAGAACATTGAATGGTATCCCACATGCATAGAGAAACCAGTAAACCTTTGAATCCACATCATTCCTACACCCCTCATCAAGGAAATCTGATATGGTTCTACACCTTAAAGATGACCCTGTGCCTCCATATCCACTGCCTTGGGAGGATGCTGAAGGAGTTCTTTGTGAGTGTGAGCTTGGTTCAAAGAAACCCCTTGATTTTTTTGATCTGTATTGGGCTTCCTCCTCTTCCCTTATGTATTTGGCTCTATTTGCTGCTGACACCGCTGTACAAGTTTTGATTCCTATTTGTTTGTCTCCATCCCATGGCCTTTTCTCGCAGAGGTGTCTTCTAGCACGGGTGTATAAACCTGTGTAATCAGTGTTGCAATGGGGGCAATGAAATTTAGTGGTTCCACCCCCTCTCCCTGTTTCAGCCCTGTTAACATATTTCCACAATGGAGTTTGGTCTTGTTTAGTTTTTTGAGGGTCATGTTCACCCTCCTCCAGCTCCTCCTCACCGGGGTTTTCACCAATTTGACTTTCTCCAGCTTCTTCATCCCCCTCTTCAGTTTGGCCCCTCCGTTTCCTCCTCTCCAGCACCATAATAACCATAAAAGGGACCACGAAGAGGAAAATGCCAAGAAATATAGCCAGGTCCATGGTGTTTGATGTTTGTAGGGTTTTGATTCTTGAATCTGCAAATTAATTTAATTTATTGGGATTAATTAATTTAATTTATTAATTTAATTTAAATTCATGATTTTTAAACTCAATAAACTAAATTACTACCTAACTAAATTACTAAGTTACTTACCTCTGCAGGCTTGCTCCTCGCTCCTCGGCACTTGCTCCTCGCTCCTCAGCACTTGCTCCTCGCTCCTTTGCTCTTGCTCTTGCTCCAAGCTCTTGCTCAATGAAGTGATAATGAAATTTTTTTAGGCCCATTGGGCTTTTAAAAAAAAAAAAAATTGGCCCCCGTCGAAACGCTCCCGGAGCGTTTTTTAATGCCTGGGAGCGATCGCTCCCCGATCGCTCCTGGGCGTTAAAAATCACTCCAGGAGCGACGAAGCGATCGCTCCTGGGCATTAAAAATCGCTCCAGGAGCGACGAAGCGATCGCTCCCTGCAACACTCCCGAAAATGGCAGGGAGCGCAAATTTTTTCCGGGAGCGCGCTCTGGAGCCGCTCCCGCCCGGAGCGCGATTCGGGAGCGGGTTCGGGGGGGGGGGGCGCTCCCCCGCAACTATGCACTTGACTAAGTCTCTCCTCATCTCTTCCTACTGAAGAGCGGACCACATTCCTTCCCAATCTGACAATCTTTCTCTGCCCAGAATACTTTGGACAAACACTTGCCACTCTTCTGAGAATAAATTCAAGGCCAACCTTACCATCTCGGTAGGTTGAGGTGTTGACCCCATAGCTGCCAACGAGTCTTGGATCTCCTGAAACTTTGTAAGGAACGGATCAATGCGTTCCCCCTTCTGCATCTATGTGGATCTCATCTTCTGCTCCAAGTACATTTTCCGCTACTCCGAAGATCCTTCGTATAACGTGGCCAATGCTTCCCACATCTGTCAGGTAGTATCATTGACGACAATGTGACACACTACACGATCTCTCACTTCGTCGATGATCAACCTCTTGGCCTTTGCCATCTCGGCTTTGTACTTCTTGAGTGGATCTAGATCCGCGGGTACAGCTACCATACTGTCGACATAGGTTTTGAGATTGCGCTCATCCAAAAGGCATGAGATCCTTTACTTCTAGATCACATAGTTGGATGCACTCTCCAACTGATCCTGATCTCGCAACCCATTAGCTGCCATCTCTGCCAACAAAATGTAGAACTGCCTCCTCTCTCCTCTACGCAGCACTAGGCTAGCCTACGCACTCCTTACTGGAGTTAGTAGATCTGCTCCTCTCTCCCACTGCTCAGCGATAGAGAAATCGAATTCCCTGGCTAGGAAATCTCTGAGGAAGAAATTCCCTCAACAATATCTCCTTCTTCCTTCTGACGCTTTTCTACCCCAACAACTACTGTAGAAAACTGCGTCTCACCAGAAATCTCCTCTTCGCTAAAGCTTTTGCGTTGCTCCCTCTAACACTGACAAACTTCGATCCATAAGTCTTACCTCTCTGTCGACTCACTCAAAGAGAGAACTTGAAAATTTTTCCCTCCTGGCATGGACAACGCTGCCCTCTGGGGAGTCGATTTGCTGCCTACGCAACACTTCGACCCTCCTTCTCTTCAACACTGGGTTCTTCTAGCTCTGCTCTCTTGCTTCACTTGCAACTCTGATACCATGTGAAAATTCAAGAATCCCCGAATCACTACTACAGCAACTGATTGAGCTTCTTCTATTTGTTAATTACTGAACAAATTATTTACTGCATCCTACAACAAATACCGAAACTAATACATTGCAGTCTTCACCAATTAAATTAAATGTGGAAACAAGAAGCTGAGGAAGAAAGAAATACACAACACATTACACCGTTATTTTTGGACAAATGTCCCCAGAAAAACCCAATGCGGGAAAACCGGTGCAGCAGCTGAGGGTTTGTATTATTAAGCAGTAGTTTTCTGAATACAATCTTTGGATGCCTTACTGGCTATCCAATACAGAGAATCTGACTGACAAAGAGATTAGTGAGAGATACTTCACACTATCACTGGCGATCCAAGACTGATCCAGCCTCTGAATGGCTAGCCCCTAGCAGCCTCTATGCAATTTCTGCGCAAGCACTGCGTTGTTCTGCGTCACTCCTTCGAGGGCCTATGTCACTTCTTCTGGCCGATTATTTTGCTTCTGGAACTTCGACTTCTGCTCTCTCGGTCTCACACCTCGGCTTCCAGCTTTAGAACTCGACTTCTCCATAAAAATATGGATCTCCCTTCAGGCTCTGAGTTGCTTTTACATCATCCTATGCTGCCCAGCATATCCTTTGCACTGCCTCTTCCAGATCTCTCTCTGCCTCCTATACAATGTATTCCGGATTAGGAAATTCTCTAACCGGAACTATCCCTGCCCCTCACTGCAAGAAATCTCCTCAATCGATTCTATAGCAACTATTGTGTTTCCCTCTCTGAGAAATTTGATCTCTTGATCTCTCTTTGATGAAATTTCCAAATGCCCATCAAGCCTCCTCTTATAATCTTCTCGTTTGAGTCTAAGTAGGGTTATGTTTAAAATGTTTCAAATAATGATGGAAATAGTCATCGATTTCCTAAGGTCTAAGTTTAGTAAGTTTAGGGAAATGTGTCAATAAAGTCAGGAGTGAAGATTATAACGCAATTGAGTTTTCATCATTGAGTCGAGTTCAGTGGTGTCTTGTCAAGTTGGTTGCAGGGTCGAGTCATCATATCATCATCATTACAAGTTGGTGCTACACTCATCATTTGCGTGCTCTTTGATATTTGAATTTTCAACTCATCATTGTAAACAAAGGAGGCTTGGAACGCGTGGAAGGTGACAAATGCATGCATTACCCATCGAACCAATTTCTCCTCCTCCTCGGATGTTCTAAACAGCGAAAGGAAGTTGTTGCGCTTTGTCTGCAGGGGTGTTGTTGCACTTCTGCAAATTGGAGATTATCTTGTACCACGATCACTCTCATGTTCCAAATTTCTCTTTTCTAGTGTAATTCATGTTGTTCACTAATAGATTCATCTTTAGCAATTGATGAAAACGCCCAGTAAAGCTTGCAACCCCCATAACCTTTAACTTGCTACGCTATTGTCAAAGGATATTAAATGGAAGGAACAATAGTGTTATTGCTCTTCTTTTCACATGTGAGGGTTCAAAGGAAGTTTTTAAGGCTAACAACATCATCTACCAATTGTTTTACTCAGTCAGAGGCCCCAACATCTAATCAAACATATGCAAATGAAATTGGTTGCGCTTTTGTTGTAGGTGATGATCTTCATGAATGGAAGTTTACAATTTAGACAGGTGTTTTCCCATGGGCGTCATATATTGAATATTCGAATGAATCTTTACAACCTATTTTGCAGATTTCATCAATTCATGTTTTAGTCATGATCCTTCGGCACGGATTCCGAGGAGCTAGAGAAGAATTTTCAAACACTGAGAGGTTTCTCTCAAGCACAATCTCATCTACAAAAAACTCCTTTGATTTTCTAACAACTATCATGATTCGAGAGATATGATCTAATATTTTACCCCTATTTTCCAGAAATTTGGTCCCTATTTCCTAGCAGGCAGTTTCTAAATCTAATGTAACTAACTTTATCTTTGGGGAAATGGTTGAGATTGACCCCTTGAGTCCAAGGATGAGATAATTGTATATATTTCATGAATTTTAGTGTGCAAAAGGTTGTTTAGTCAGGGTTTGATAGAAGAAACATTGTGCATTGTACATTTTCATTAAGTTTTAGTGAATGATAAAGGTTGAAGGCTACTTTTACAAGGATTCATGTGTCAATTTCTTATGGTGATGTTTTGTAAGAACACCTTATTGAAAACATATCATGGCATGAGATGAGGGGAAATATGACATCCAAAACACTTGATATAAGTACCCTCAGGTGTTGAAAACCAATCCACAATATCTTGTAGTGATTCCTTCACTTGATCGATCATGTAAGGATCATCGATATCATATATCATGTGGAATACGACTGTAAAGAATTTCTCTGCCAACCTGTCGTATGCGCCTCTAAAACTTGATTATGACAACAACCTGTAGTGGAAATAGACTGGACACTTGTTTTCCTGAGAAAGCATATTGTGCACAGATTCCATCTAATAGAAATGCATACATATAGAATTTTTGTGCCTGGTTTTCCCTCAAAGATGCGTCTTCTTGTCCCACATGATGTTGCAACTCAAATGATAATATATCTACCCAATTGAAGATCTTACCACGGATAACCAACATGTTGATAATATATATCCAGTTTTCCTCAAACACCTTAGTGTTTTTTCGCCCATGCAGCTGACAACACATAACAATGAGATACCGACATACATCCCCGAGAATTTGTAACAACCCCAAGTTAAAAATTCATGCAATAAAGTTAATAAAGGTAAAATAAGACCAAGGTCATGGGACACGTATTCCAAGCTAAATGTTGGGCAAAAACATAGTTATGGGGATCACTTTTGATTAATTAATGGCTATGGAAATTGGCAAAGGAAAAGTGGAATTAATTGGCATTTTATTTATGAAAATAATGGAAAAAAAGAGAAAAAGGAGGTGAAAGGTCATAGAATTGCATGTGAGGAAAATTGAAGGAAAAATAATGGAAAATGAAAAAAATAGAGGCCTCAATGATAAAAAGTCTTCCGAGGATCAGTTCACAGCTTTTGACAGTTCTATGGTGGAGCCCTCACTCCATTCTCTCATTCTCATACTCTTTCACATTTAGAGTTTTCTTGGAGCACTCTTGGAGCAATATGGTATACTTTGGATTTGGAGGAAGAAGGTAAAGGAAAGTGAGAAAGTGCAAGGGAACAGGTGGATCAACAACTACAACTAGATTTATTTACAGGTAATAGGTTGCATGTGTGATTTCCGTGTTGATTTATGGATGCATGGTATATGCATGCAATTATTTGGTTATGATATGTCATCAGCATGGAGGATTTCCTGGACTGATAGTGGTTTTAGTCTTGCCTTGCCATTTCCTGGATAGCCATGGTGTTTTGGGTGTTTCCACATGATTTTTTTATGTTTGGTTCTCATAGTTCCTTTTGGTTTTGGGTTGGAACAGACACTCTAGAAGCCCTGGAACAACTTGGGTTGAGTTACTAGTCCTAAAGCCTAGGTTGGACAAATGCTCTGGAGCCCTTGGTGGGTTGAATTACTAGTCCTGGAGCCTAGGTTTGACAAATGATCTGGAGCCCTTGATGGGTTGAGTTACTAATCCCGGATCCACCATGCTAGACAAACGATTTGGAGCCCTGGAAGGCTGTGGGTTGAGTTACTAGTTATTGGAGCCCTAGACAGTTGGGTAGACACTGATTTGTTTGGTGTTAGTGATGTCCAACCGTGAGGTGGAATCAATGGTTGAGGTTTGAGGTGGTTTGGCCTCTAGAAGCCCTAGTTTGATTTTTATTAGCTTATTCCATGAGATCCCACATTCGTGCTTCGAATATGGCGTGAGGATTGTTAGAGTCAGTGTTTGCATACTGCCATCAGTGATCAAAAATCCTCTTTTCATATCGTATTAGGGTCTCGCTCAGAAATTTTTGTCATTCCACCTAGGTCCTCATTCAAAAATTTACTCACTGATGGTAGCCCAAGTCAAAATCCCACTCTCCCTCAAAAAATCAATATTTTTTGCCCACCTTCTTGTGTCTTACTGAGCATACATTCATTTTAAAATCTCATTTCATCATGTCTTATGTCAGTCAAGTCTACATGAAGTCTCCTCATTCAAGGTTTTCATTAGGTCTCTAGGTTTCATTTTTTCAAGGTCCAATAAAACACCATTTCACTGCATAAGGCCAACAAAAACATGAGAGTGAAAGAAATAATATCATTTTTCATTCAAAAAAGGATTTGCAACATGTAACTATGGTTTCCAAATCTCTAATTTTCATTCCAAAAGTGAAAGTTTTGTTTTAGATTGTAATTTTATTTCAAAAAGAGAAATGTAATATTTTTATTTATTTATGTAATTTTATGTTTATCATATGTAATAAGTAACTATTCTAGTTGTTAACTCAAATTTTATTGCCAACATCATCCAAGCAAAATTCAAAAGTGAGGATTGCCAAAACTTTAGCATCATCCACCTGCAAAGGAAGAAGTCAGAAAACAAATCAGAAAAGAGGTTAAAAAAAGGTGAAAGGAAACATTAGAAAGTGGGTTTTGAATCTAATAGATCAAATTCAATCAGCTATAAAGGATCTCTTGGCTTTAAACTCAGCCTCATTTGCCTCTTACCACTGATTGAGATAACCCCAAGAGACCCTTTCCACAGTTCAAGGTGAAAATCAGCTGAATAGAGTTGGCGCTACACGTTTACATGGCGCTGCGTGTTTCCTTAAGACATTGCGCGCTTGCCTAAGGCATTGCGCACTTGCCTGAGGCATTGCGCACTCTGCATTGGCATTGCCCGTTTGTCCAAGAAGGCTCTAGTTACCTCCTCAACTCCTCCAAGGTCCATGCAACCTCAAAACAAGTAAGTACCTGCTTGGGAAGGTGTTTTTCTTCCTCCTCAAGTCACTCCCTAAGTGTTTGAAAGACTTAATTGAAGATTTGGTTTAAGTTTATATATAAACCATAGATCTCCCCGCCAAAACTTCCTTGCACTCTCAATCCCTTTCATACACTCCCCTACACCTTCCTTCCCTTTCCCTAAATCATTTTATCCCAGATACCCTCTAACCCTTTGTCCCAAAACCCTAAGTCCTAGGTGCCACAACCACCTAGGCTCCCAAACCCCCTATATTGCAAACAATTTCCCCCCATCCCCAAGCTATCATACTACTACCCTATATCCCTCTCCAATACATATATCCCTTTACCCATCATCTTCATATTTACCCTTCCCCATACACCATATTTCCTAAAAACTACATTCCCACTACCTTACACCTCCCTAGGGTTTGATACTAAACACCATGGCAGATGAGGAATACAAACCACACAATGAGGAAGAGGAAACTGATAGAGAAGAAACATAGGTAAAGAAAGCTCACAAAGGAGGCTAGATACACAGATTTGAGCCCACAGATCTTAGGGAACTCTTAGCATCCCCTATGACTGTGACATCCTTCAAATGGCTAGGCTGTTATGATTTCTGTGAGCAAGTTCAGGCAGTCCAACACCATCCTGAGTTGACTAGGCTCTTCATATCTAAACTCCAAGATCACTAGATCACTCTACCAAGTATCACATTTACTCTATCTACTGCCATTATATCAGCTTCCACCGGGATCCCAGATGTTGGGGAGAAATGGTTTAAACAAGGTGATTTGGAGAGGCATTATTATGAGCCTTACATGAAACCAAGGTATAGAAATGAAAGAAGGGGCTATTTTCCTTTTTCACACCTCCTTGACAGATATGCCCCAATGATGAAGATTATTATGAAATATTTTTCATGTGAAGGTAGATTTTCCAAGGTCTATTCTTATCATATCCGGCTTTTAATGCATTTCACTAGGGTAAAAATGCTCAATATACCCTACTATCTTTTCCGAAGTGTTGAGAAGATGGCCTACATTGCCCAAAGGAGGGAGTACAAAGATCAAATGAAGAGCTTATTTCATCATTCCCTCATTAAAATCATAGTTCTTTATCATCTCAAGGAACTCAACATTGCTTGGAGCACCTTCATAGCTAATCCCATATTCACTCATGCATCTACTCAGAATGTTTAAAGCATCCCTTCATCATCTAATCCTTCCACTTCCATACCTCCATCTAATCCCATTGAGAATTCATCATCATCTGATGAGTCAGCCAGACCATCACCTCCATCATCAACATTCCATGAGCATATTCATTCACCTAATAGAGATGAATTCAGAGAGCAAGAGCACATTGAACAAGTTGAGGTCAACAAACCTAAAGGGGCTGATTTGGGCATTTTGACACATACTTATTAGAGGGGACATAGGCAAGTGTTTTCCCCCAGATTGTGGGAGGGGCCTTGCCTTCTTCATTAGCAAAGCAGGTACAGAAAGGCAAGGAGAAGATGATAGAGACAAAGATCCAGCAGGAGGAGGACCTCCATGAGACAGAACAAGATTTTCACTTAGTTGACCTAAGTGAGCATGATGACAGTGAAAACACAAGAATTGTCATCAAAGAAAAGGATGCACTCATAGGGGAGCTCCAGGTCAACTTGCAGAGGGAAAAATACATCATTTCATACTATGAGCAGGAGAACAAGCAGTTTGAGACCAAACATGAGCTCATGGAGATTCAGCTCATCAAGGCAAAGAGGGAGGCTGAAAAAGCTAAGGCTTTACTTGATGAAGCATATGGAGAATATAGTGACCAATTGGAGGAACATGTACCAAGAAGGCGGCCAAGCACCGGAGGCCTAAAAAGAGCACTGGAGCTAGAAAAACAGAGAGAGGTTGAACTAGCTAATGAGCTCACCCTAAGTGAACAATTTGCCAAAATGGTCAATGAGAACCAGGAGCATTGGCTTGAGAGGGTGAACAGCCATATTGAAAACCTCCTAGACAAGGCCAAAAGGGATAATAACATTCAAAGAAAGATGGAAAAGTATTATTTCCAAAGAAATCAAATAGTTAGGGCAAATCTCAAGGCTACCAAGGCAAGAATTGAAGCCCTAATTCACCAAGGGGAGAAGAACAAGCTTGATATACTTGCAGAGGTTTCACTCCATGCCTAGCAACATCAAACATCAGCTTCTTGCCCAATTTTGAAGACTTTTGGCTCATTTTTGGTAAAGTTGTCTTTCCTGTCTTTTTTAAGGGAATTTCATATCAGCAGTTTGGTCAAGCGCGCAGCGCCTATGAGGCATTTTTTGGAGGAATGGAAAATGCTAGTGGATTCAGAAGGACCAAGACATCCATGAAAACCATGTTTCCAGCCCTGGAAAGCAAAACTGGTAGGTGAAAAAGGCAAAAAAACCACCTAAAAATCATGTTTTTGCCTCTTTTTTGGACCAGGCACTATGCGTTTGAGTAGTCTTGGAAGAATGGAATTATGAGGGGGGAAATCAAGCCCATTTTGAAAACCAAGGGAAGTTTTGGAAACTAGACAGGATCATCATTCCAATGAGATATCCTGGGCTAAATTTGGACATCAAGAAGGTAGGCAAAAGTCATCTTGAAGATGGTGATACGTGTTTGACACTGGCACTACGCGTTTGACAGTTACCCCAATTTTTCACCGTTTCTCTCCAAAATTGATTTTTACCTATGGGAAATCATTGTTTTATTGTTGTAATTGATGTGGTTGATGTAATTATTATGTTTTTACTACTATCTAGGGTAAATGCATTAGGTAAATGGCCTCCATTGCTTGTAATGAATCAATTTGCTTAAGTTAGGGATGAGTAACTTTGACCACCCTACACTCTAGCTATCAATTCAGTTTTTGTTGTAACTACTCCTCCTCTCATGGATTCGACCCCTGAGGCTAGGATGAGTTGGTTTGAGGCCCATATCTTGTAATTTCTCAGTCATTCTACAGGTTGGACTCCGTTGGATATTGTATTAGTGTTTCAGACTTTGGCATGGAATATATTGGATGAGTTGTAGCTATTTTGGTGGGATTCTTGTGGCATGGTATTTTGATATTGTTTTCTCTTCAGTTACATATGCATGAATGTTTTGTACCTTTCATGATCCATTTCACTCTAAATATGTTTGATTTTCAAGGTGTGATAAGCAGAATTCATCTTCTATGCTTTGTTTTGGGAAAATCATCATAAATTGTTTCATTTCTTCAGTTTAAAAAGAATTCATGGTTTTCATGCTCTTTTTAGCACCTCAGCAGTCTAAACCATTTCATCACTATACTACAAAGTGTCAAAGTAACTTGCCTACCTTGCCCCATCAGATTTTTGCAATTCTGATTATCTTTTGCCCTGACCTAGTTCACTCTCTTACCTAATTCACTCATCCAGTGACTACCCCAATCAAATAAAATCAAACAAACCCTGAGCTACTATATCTAGCCTAAAACCCTAATCTATCCAGCCCTCTTGGCTGTGATCCTTTGGAGAGAGCCCTCTCCATCTTGGTAGGGCTCGCTACCAAGTCAAAAGTTTGGTTTGTGGTTACCTCATCTGGACTCTTCCTCAGCCTTAGGGATCTGGAGGAGTGATAACAAGGGTGATCTATTGAAAGAGAGATTTGGTTCAACCCAATCTATGGTCAGGTGGTACGTGGAAGTCCCTGACTTGGTTGACTTTTGCATATGTTAATAAGAGCTATTTCTCTAATGTATTATGAGTACCCTCACTTGTTATTATTTGGATTTGATGGTTATTCTATCATGGTTTATATGTTGTTCATTTGTTGGTTATATGATGTACAATATTTATGGCTCTTGATATAATTTGATTTGTTGAAGAATGGTTAATGAATGCATGAGCTAAGCTTGAAACATTTAATCAACTTGAGCGACTACGACTCTAAAAATCTAAAGCTCTAGGTATTGCACCCTTTGTGCTCTCCCAGAGGCTGCCCTTGGAGCGTCGAGGTGTTTGGCTGCCTGAGATTTCCCTCGCCTATCCTTCTTCCACGGAGGAGCCAGATGATGGCCCTGAGGCCCCCTCCTTTCACGACATGGTTACTAGTCGACCACATGAGTAGGAATCTTCTTTTTTCACCAAGTAAGCTTCATGCACAACCTTTTAGTCCTCCAAACGAGCCCAGAAGTAAGGGCTAAATGGAAGGATAAAGGGAAAAATGTAGAGGCTCAAACTACCACATGCGCCACCTCTGCAAATATGTCAGCAATGATGGAGACAGAAACCACAGAGGAACAACTGCAAAAGGCAAGAACAAAACTAAGAAGAACCTGCAGCCCAAAATCCAAAAAACTCTCGGAGTTGGAAATCCAAGACTAGATGTTTATAGAGACTATATGCAAGAACATGTATTAATATGCAAATTCATGGGAATTTGGCCCACAAAGAAAGCACTAAATTGGTGGATTCAAGCCAAATGGAAACCAAAGGGAGAAATCAGACTACAACTAGGTTCAAAGGGGTTCTTTACAGTCATCTTCGATCTCTTAGAAGACAGAGACAGGATATTTGAGGGAGGACCCTAATTCTTCAACTCAACAGGACTGTATATGATATTATGGAAAGAAAAATTCACTCCTGGGAAAGAGGACTTCACTAGGGTCCCAGTTTGGGTTCGCCTCTACTCCTTGCCAACTGATTATTGGGTTCCTTCTATCCTTAAAGGCATTGGAGACCAACTAGGTGAATATATAAAAATGTCTGAGGGCACACGAAGCAAACATTATGTTTCACATGCTAGAATACTTGTTTACATCGATGTCTCTGGAGTCCTTTCGGAATCCATAAAACTAATATTTAGGGATGAGGTCTGGTTCAGAGCATTTACTATGAACACATCCCATTCCGGTGTAGAAAATGCCATGAGCATGGACACCTCTTTAGGGACTGTCCGCAAAATAAAATGCCTCAAAGCAGTGAGCAGGTTAGCAAGAAAAAGGATGAATAGGGTTTCACTAGAGTAAACACAAGGAATAAAAACAACAGGAAAACTAACACAAAGAAAGAACAACACCAGGAAGCTAGCCTAAACAAATTTGAAGCTCTGAATAATTTGCAAGAACAACCACTCTCAAATAGCTCAAATGACGAGGAGGCCAAAGAGGATAAACAAAACACAGCAAACCAGAGGCAAGAGGATCATTACTTGGATCACAACAACAAGGAAGACGAGAATTTACAGGAAGACATAGAAATGGAACAAGTACTGGTGGACTCTACCCCAGAGGAAAACACAATAGAAGAGGCATTGGAAGGAGTTGACCTCTTATCAGTAGCAGAGGAATGGAAGAAAAATGGTTTGGTTACGATTCCAAAAGACCAAATCCAAAAAATTGAAGGAGCCTACCTCCTTCAAGAGGAATTAAAGCAAATCTCAAGTCAAACACCACCTAAAAACAACGCAGTTAATGGCATTCTGGCAAACATGGTAGCAGGAAAATACAACCCAAAAGGCCCAAGTCAAAAAAGAGGAAGGAAAAAAACCAGTCAGCTTCTTCAGGAACTTGGTGCCAGACTCATTAAGGAAGGAAAGGTAAAGGCCCTAGCCCTAACTCCCACTCTTTACCAATGAATTGCATCTCTTGGAATATTAGAGGACTTAATGGTCCCGGAAAGAAAAGAGTCTTGAAAAATAGACTCCTAGTTGATAAACCAAATATCCTTTTAATTCAAGAAACCAAACTTGACATGGCTCACCTCACTCTCCTTCAAAAAAATTGTTTCAAGCAATACAGTTACACCACGAACTCGGCCACTGGATCAACAGGGGGAATCATGACCATGTGGAAAATCTCTCAGTATGATCTTACCTCCTTTGTTGCCACAAAACACTCCATCACCACTGTTTTGAAAATCATTGGCACCAATGATAGCATCTGTGTCACCAATATCTACGCTCCACACAGAGTGGTGGAACGAATCAAGATGTTGCAGAGCATATCTAAACTCCTTGATTCCACCTTTTCAAAATTGTTGCGGATGACTTCAACATGGTGATAAACCTCGGCAAAAAGAATGGAGGCATAAGAAAACTTGAGAAGGAATCTAAGGCCTTTTAGTCCACCATCGAGAGCCTTAGTCTAATTGACATCCCTACGAACAATGGAATTTTCACTTGGAATAATAGACGAGGAGATAGGAAAATTGCTTCCAGGCTCGACCAATTCCTTCTTTCAGAAGAGATCTATCTCACCTCATGGGAAATGGAGGCAAGAATTCTCCCTCAATCAGGATCCGACCATTGGCCAATATCCTTGAAGGTTCACATTTCCTCTGGCCCGAAGAATAAACCCTTTAGATTTGAATCCTTTTGGATGGAGCACCCGGATTTCATGGAAAAAATGAAAGAACGGTGGAGTAAACCGATGTCCCAAACTAAAAACAAGATATATAAATTCCAGCACAAACTGAAATCCATCAAAAATGAGATCAAACTATGAAACAAGGAAACTTTTGGTTTAAGGCATCGATTATTGTACTGTTGTGTTGGTTCATAAGGTGTCTTAAAAACTCCAATGAACAAATTTAACATATCTTGAATCAAGAAGATGTATGCATACAATACTCTATTTGCAACATAAAAGATTCAGCTCTCCTAGCAACAATTGTCACATACTCTTGTTGAACTATTTGATCCTAGCAACATCATCAATATCAAGACTTGATTGTACAATGCTTGTGACTATATGTGGACAATACATGCACTCAGCCATACAAACACTACAGCAATTGTGACTCAATACAAGGTTGGTAAATGAGGAATATTTTAATGTAATGCTATCATAAGAATTTCTATCCCTTTAACCCCAAGAAATAATGCTCAGATGTGGAAAAGAACCTTAATAATGTAAGGGAACAACCTATCTATTGGACAACAATTATATGAGCAATAATTGACCAAATTATAAACACAACAGAGTATATGAAATGATGGAACCTGAGTTGTGACTTCCCGTATACTCCTCCATGCACAGGGTCCTTATGGCTGGAAACGTAGCCCAATCTCTGATCAAATGGTCTTGCTTCAACACCTTAATGCACGTAGACAAATTCAAGTCAAAATTCACTAGTTTGTTGAGCAACCCAAACATGCTTTCAGAATTCAAGCAAGGTAACTGCAATTTGTATTATCCTTCAGCTCAATATAACTCGACTTCCAAAGAGCAATCTGCTACAACACTGATGCAAAATTCGGTCCTTTCTGGGGCCAATGGACAAAACTAGAATGGAATGTAAAAATCCCCCCTAAGGAAAATGTCTCATATAACCACAATTTTCTGAGTTTCACAGTGATTCTTCAGTTAGGTATTCACGTGCACATTTCTATAGATGGCTTCTATATAACAGAGTCATATGAAATATGCATACAGTAGAACCTAGTTAGCCCCATACAACTCTAACAATGATGATGAATGCCCCTTTTTTTCTCGGTTCTGGGTACTTGTTACAGTAATGCATAGATCATTAACTTTGTTTAGCACTTGGATGTTTCAGCAAATGAGCATCTGGCTCAGGAATATTGTGCTCATCCACTCCAAAATTCGCTATTCCCAGGAGCAGACACATTCAACACATGGATAACATGCCCAGATCTGATGTGTGGCACTTCAATCAGAGGAGACAGATTTCTCTTTGGCACTGAAAGAAGTCCCTATAAATTCACTACTCCTTCCAACTGTAGGGAGAAAACTGACCCTCAAAAAGCAGTGAAACTTGTCCTCTGTTCTGAGATTATTTGTTCTACCCCACTCAAAAAATTTCAAGCAACTCGTAAACCTTTCAGGCCCCTAATCCACCTTGGTTGACAGGGCTGCTACAACAAAGGTAATTTGATCTACTAACAATTAGGGAAAATCACACCCAGAGGAGAATTGTATTCCACTGCTAGTGAATCCGTCGTCGATATAGCAATGACCACACATTTTAGTAAATTTGACCCTTCACAATTTAAATGGTTGCTTCTCAAACCTTACATCTCCCTCCAAATTTAATATGACAACGACCTTCAAAAAATATAATTTCACCAAAATATGTGTTGGTTCCTTGAAAATCTTAAGAATTGTGCCCTTTGATATGAGCTGATATTAAATTTCTAAGAATACAAAGCCATAGGGAACTCCAAGATTTGGTGCGTGCTTCCTGAAAAGGGAAGAATCGACTAGATTTGATGAACGCGTGGCTTTACAATTTTAATTTTATGTGGCCCCTTTAAAGATTTAAAAACAAGTCAACCTTTTGATCATGCAACCTTTGAATATCATAAAAAATGCGACCTAGTTCTTTATTCTATTGACCCTTTGACTTGTGCACAACAACGTAGTTACAATGGTGGCTCGTCCTCTAATGCCCACAATGGAAACCTTTACCTGGAATTGGAATGGAGGCCCCGACTGTTTAACAACACTTAAATGAATACACATTCACAATTTGGCCACCGACTACTGGATAGACAACGCATTGAAAATTTAATTTGTAGCGCTTCAAAAAGAATTAATACTCGACCCCTTTAACATGAAATTCATCTCCCACATGAAATTTGGCTCCCACAAATTGCGATTTATGTTCAGCGACTTGGTCCTCCTTTAGAAGGAAAACAATTCGCTAGGGATCAATGGCCCCTTAGAGATTCAATACAGCTGGCAATAATAATTTGGCCATGTTAATAGGATTTGGCAATCCTTTAATAATTTTAAAAAAACTTCACAACCCACTTTAAAATGAAATATTTGTGCCTCCCAACAATGCGATGACCCTTTTTTAAAAGGAAATATTTCGGCCTTCCAATAATGCAATGGGAAAAATTAAACCCTCGGCCAACTATTATTGATTCAACAATTTGAAACAAATTGTCAGATGCATAAAATCTTCAGCGATTTTGATCTATTTTCTGCACGGGAAATTTTTTGAAACCTGAGACCCTTGATTTTCTCCGAGGTTGTTCTGCAATAAACCCTCAGGCTAGCAGGATGCATAGCTCAGATACCACTATAATATCCCAAACGGGAAATTTTTGACCAATTTTGCAGAAATCCAACTCAACCAAATTTCTCCATAAAATGACCATTCATTCAACATAAAATTGCCCTGTAAAATATAATCACAAAAAATATGGCAAAATAACAACAAGGTGAAGAGGAGCAGTCTCATCTTTTATTATAATAGATAAACTGGGGTTACATGCATATACAACCAAAATAGATGAGATGAAAAGTTGGCTGCCAAGATAGTCTATTGCACTGCACTGGCCCTCCAAACTGACATGAAATGCACTGCTAAGCTCTCCTGTGAATTCTAGATGAATTCACCAAGGGGAGATGGGTACTCGTCCAATTTCACTGAATCATCCAAGGGTTTCCGTCATGGGGCTACACATTAGTAATGAACCAAGTTCTCAAACCTCTCATACAATAAGAAGATCAAATCCAAGATGTCCTCTAATGGCCTCCTCCTTCTCTTTAATAAATCTGATGGACCCCTCTAGAACCTTCTATTTTATTATTATTTTAATCATTGAGCACATTTCCCTCTTTTTATTTCAATTAAAATATTCTTTTTAATGTGGGAAAATGGTAAATTGGCCACCATGCCTCTTCAGGTCACTAAAAATCACTTCTAACCATCCCATCATGTAGATCTCCTCGTTCTGGTTCCAACCAACTATTGCACTAAGGTGTTATGTCAAGTATTCCCCTCGGAATGCCACCTTTAGCGTAATTAATTGAGTTAAGCCCAATAATAACCCTGTTTCTTAAAAGTTGTCAGAATGCAACAGAATGAAAGGCAAGTTGTGCAGATCATGAAATATGAAAAGCAAATGCCATCGAATCCCATAGAAACTCCTAAAAACCCATGAAATGTCTCCAAAAGCCCTTGGGCCCCCTGATGACGTAAACGTGCATTGGTGACTTGCATGCCTCCAACCCTGAAAATCCATCCATAAGGAACACTAGAAAAAGGAACATCACAACATCATACCAACAAATCAAAGGGTATGACTTAGAATTGGGAGACAAGGAGGCAAATTTAGTGACATGGGTATAAGAGATAAGGAATACTTCCCAAATGGTCAAAGAGAGAATATCATATTTAGATGAAACTAACTCAAGAGACAAGAAATGGGAAAGGGGAGGGAGGAACATGTGAAGGTGGGAAGAATAAGAATCTAAATCCCCATCATTGAACAAGATGGTGGTTCAAGGGGGGGACATTTAAGGGGAAGAGGTAGGAATTAGGGGGAAAGGACAAAAGAGTATACATTGTTAAATGGATCGAGATAACAAAACACTGGTAGAAACATAGTACGCACCTTCAAGTAGCTCATGTGTGTTGTCAGTGCAAAATGGCCCTGTACAATCAATAAAGATTCTCCCCAATGAAAGCTCCTAATTATACCTTACATTGTTTGAAATAGGGAATCTATTCAAATTATGGTATAACAACCTTTTACTTTTTTGAGGGATTTACCAATTATGGCCTTGTTATCCACTAGCATGTAGGGGTAACTAGAATATTGATTCACTTGTGATTTTTATCACAATCAATAGTTCCACAAATAAGATCTATGGTTATGCATGGATATTTTCCAAAGATTATTCCCATCATTTGCTCAAATGAACCTCATGATGTTGCACCTTTTCCTCTTTCTTTCACACATGATGATGTTGTTCTTTATATGTGGGTGATAGGACACAGTGGTCAATGGTGTATTTTATAATTGCACCTAACACTCTAAATTGTTGTCTCTTACTAGGTTTTACTCTAGGGTTTTCATAAGTTACCTCTAGATAAGTGTGTTACCTTATAATTCAATTTGTACTACTAGCAACCTAGGTAGTGTTTCAAGTCATTTTTTGTAGTCATTTTCCATAGTCGTTTTCCAAGACTTGTCATTCCATCACCATTTTCATGCATTTTCATTTTCCCCTTTCTTGATTGACTTATCAGATGCCACTACACCAAGGTCCAAAACAAAAATTTCGCGTATGAAAATGCCTATTAAAAAGAAAACTAAGAGCTCAATTTCCCCAAGTCTCATTCTCAAATTAAAAAAGTGGGGGACCAAGCAAATTAAAAATAAATAGGAAAGAAAAGGGGTAGCAAGAAAAAGAGACTCAAGGAATGGTAACTCTATGCTAAGTGTTCCTTCTAAAGAGGCACGTGGAACAATAAATGATAACTCCTAGCTCTTGAGAGCTAAGGGGAAAACCTCTTCGATTATCCTACATAACTATGAGGGTTAACTCATGAAAACACATTTTCCCTTGTACCACATTCATCACATCGCCTGCACCTAACTTGGAGTCCTAGTAAATACATCTTATAATAGGGGTTTCCACATGTAATTAAAGTTAATGATGTCTACACCATGGTCAAGTTAGGAAGGGATAAAAATTAAGAGTCCTTGAACTATTAAAAGATGTCACATAATGATTTAACACCCCTTGACCCATATCTGGAGGAAATTATCATCACTATTGAGGAGACACATACATTGGGCATTGTGATATGCACTAGGAATTGTGACATTATCATTAGCATGTTGAGGATGTTGCTTACATGGATCTTTGAGGTTGTAATGCCTTGGAGAAATCACCCTCATGTTTATTGGAGCAACTTGGAGAGCTACTCACCTTGGAGTGCTCCCACATACCACTCATGTGGGTCGTTTCATCTCTTTTGGGGGTCGACTTGGTTGTTGAGGTTGCTACCTTTGTTTGAACAGGAAACCTGGGGCTCTTTTGACCACTTTCTCCCTTTAATTGGACACCTTTGTATAGGTGGCATAAGAACTTCATATTTTATTGTATTGTTAACCATATCTCACTAGTTAGTTTAAGAGATAATGGTTCTTTATGAATTTCTAGACTAGATATAGGATTTTATTTCTATTCTATTGAGGAGGTTGTTGGTTTTCTTCTCTATATAACATAAACTTCTATCATTTTAAATTTTTCTACAAGCTTATGGACAAGAAACTCCCAAAACATTTTGTCTAGGCGCAAATTTGATGCTATGGATGGATAGCTAGAGCACATTATTGGAGGACTTATTCATGTGGATACTTATTTGATGGATGAATGTTCAATGTATGGTCTTGTGTGTCAATTTTTGGGTAAGATCCTTCTCTAAAAATTTTGTGGTGTTTACTTTTGGAATAGTTAAGTGTGGTTATATTTCTCAAAATTTGGTTGTATGTCATCTTAGTTGTTGCTTAGTAGATTCCCTCTCAAGTCTTGTGAAAAAATTTGTTCTAGGATTTTCCTTTGACATTCTTGAAATCACTTAAGTTGCAAAAGCAATTTCATAGGGCTTGAGAGTTTATGCCCTGTGTATCTTTTTATTCCACCTTGAGCTTCTCAAGAAGAGCCTTAGTTGAGCCCCCTATGCAAACCAATAGGTAGCCACTAGTCACTTCTTCTAGTCAAACAAAAAATCATATTTTTCATCTTTTCCTTTGTTTTAAGTAGATCTGGAAATTGTTACTTGCAAATAAAAAATCATCCCTAGAAACCCTAGATCATTTGATAGATTCCCTTTATTTTGAGCTAAAAGTTATGTTTTGTGGAAATCTATTTGGCCGTCCCACAAGCATTTAATTAGGGTAATTAGATCATCATGCATGCTTGTCTTGTTCGTGTAATTCAGATTTGATAAGTGGCTACAAATTTTCAGATTTACATATGTTTCAGCCCTAGATTCATACAATTTCACATCTATTTTCACTATAATTTTGCAAATCTTACTACATAGTTTTGGTTTGAATATTTACAGTTTTGCAACATTTAGTGTCTCCCTTTTTTGTTTGTGATTATAGAATAGGTCCACAAGGGTTGGTTTCTCTAAAATTTTATTATTTTTTTGTAAGGTTAGGCACTTTGCATTACATCAAAATAAGATTACATAAACCGTTATTATTTTCTACTACACTACTTGAAGGGAAACTATTACAATATCATAGGTTCAAAGCTTTTAGGTTACTAAAACCTCGTCTAACTAGAGCATATTTTAAACAAAAACTAATATAAGCAGGTTGGTTGTACCAAAACTTTACATGCTGAAACATGGCTAAACAAAAATGATTGCTAGAGATGTAAACAAAAAAACAGTAAATCATAATAGCTAGTCGGAAAAAACTCCAGGCATCTGTAGTTGCCAATCACCATCCTCATTTGAGGAAAATGAGACATTTGTTGACCTCCTAGCCAGAATAGTCAATTTTCGATCAATGTGATAGATTTTGTCCTCAAGCTTTGCAAATCTAATTGCATTTTCTTGTTGATTGTCTGCTCGGTCAATGATTAATCGCCCCATGAGAATTTTGGTATGCTAGTAAATGTTGACCACTTGCATGTACCAATAAAATTGTGACCGAGTGGAGATCCCTGTATCAAGGATCTAGTCATGAGTGGCAGCACCAACATGGGGGTCTAGAATTGTTAAAATTGGCAACTAGGGCCAAAATCCATGTGGTTCATCTTATTTATGGCAGCTGATACTTTTCTTGGATTCCTCTGGTCGAGAGGTGTAGGATTGATTTAACGATCATCCGATTCCGACATGTATTTATGGGGATATGAATTTATTTGTATTTACTTGACAATTTGTCAAGGTCAACCAGCAACTAAATGTGTGGCACACATCCTCAACGACTCATAAATACAAGTTACCTTGAGGCATTATTCACTCATCTCATCTCTCACATTCTTCTCTCTCCTTGGTTGATTGGGTACACACAGGGAGCAGCTCTCACGTGGGAAGAAGGAGGACGCAGAACTGTTTCACTGCATTGACCGAGTTTGACTAGGGCTGCAAAAGGTCTCTTTGACCAACGTTGACCAACGTGGACTTTCTAGGGCTGCAGTTTTGGTGTGGTTGTCTCTCCTAGGTAGGCCGCAAATTTTGGCACGCAAAACAAGGCAATCTCACCTCAGGTTTGACCAGCATTGACTGCCCTAATTGCTCACAGCATGTTCACTTCTGTTGACTTCATTTGACTAGGTTTTTCGGGCTGTTTTTGGGCTGCCTCTCCTTGCTATTGACTGGGATATTGACCAAGTTGATTGGAGGTCAATTCTATCTTGTTTGACCAGCTTTGACTTTGCCGGTTAGGGTTTGTTGCTGCTGCCATAAAATTACAGATTTGTATATTTGTACTATTTCTCTCTCTGCTGAACTATTGAAGATTATAGAAGAATTGATCAAAGGGTTTCCCCACATTGGGGTTTGTCCCTGGCTAGCCGCCACATCTGGTGTCTCTTGTCTTCGCTTATTTTCTGTTGATCTATTTATGTTCTATCAACATTTTACTTTATGTTAATGTCATTGCTAAATAGTGAATGACATTGGACTAATAAGAAGAAATTGAAGTAAATTGCACTAAGCATAGAATATACCATAACTTAACATGGAATCAAAGCTGAGGTGAAGATAAAGTCCAAGCAAGAGCAAGAGCAAGAGCAATCACCGAAGACTGTTGGAACAATTCTTAAAGACTTCATGGGTTCCTCATTGCACTTCCCCGCCAAAGACAAGCTCCGTGAGAAGTCTAACTATCACGGATGGAAGATGTCTCTCGATCTGACATTAGAAGAGCAGGAAGTGTTGGACTATGTGAGAGGCAGAATTGTTAAGCCTCCATCAAATGCACCAGTTGCTGCAAGGAACAAGTGGACCAAGGGTGAAGTCAAAGCAAAGAAGATCATCCGAGACTCTATCGACAAGCGCCTGGTAGCCTACATTTTCGAGTTGAACACCTCCAAGGAAATCTACGATAGACAGGTAAGCTTGTTTAAAGTTAGTGATGCAAATCAAGTTTTGTTCCTTAAGAATAAGCTGAAGGAAATAAAGAAGGGCAAAGATGAGAATATGCAAGCCTACTTCTTAAGGATCACCGAGATCAAGAATGATCTCCCATCGATTAGGGAAGTCATTCCTGATAGGGAACTAACCATCACAACTCTTGGAGGGTTCCCATTCGAATGGTATGTATTTAGAACCACTCTTCTCAACAATAATGTAATTCCAAGATTTGAGGAATTGATGGCGAGATGCATTCAAGAAGATACAAGGATGGAAGAGCAGGAAATGCCTGCATTTATAGGCAACCCCACTGCTTTCTCCTCTCATGCTAAAAGGAGAAATAATTTTGGGTCAAAATCTAAACGAAAGGCCGGATCGAAAGGTGGAAGGAAAGGAAGATGTTTCATTTGCAACAAGATTGGCCACTATGCGAGGGAGTGTCCTAATATAAAGGACGCATCTCACAATGATGATCAAAATCACTCCCGAGGCAATTCCAACCACAATAAAAGGAATTCCAAGAAGGCAAGAAACTCCAAATATGAATCTAATGTTGTCAACAATAACTAAGATGAATATTATCTGATATTGGCCCTTTCCACTACTTCTCCTTCGGACTCGTTGGGAAATTGGCTTATTGATAATGGTGCCTCAAGGCACTTCACTGATTACAAGGAAGCTCTCTCTAATCTAATAGAGAAGGAGACCAACCTGGAAATTATTCTTGGAGACAACACCACCTATCCCGTGAAGGGTGTGGGGAATGTTACTCTTCAATTAAATCAAGGTAACACAATTCATTTGCAAAAAGTCCTATATGTACCTGATCTCAAGAAGAACCTGGTATCCATTTCGGCAATGGAAGACAAAGGCTTCAAGGTGTCCTTCATCGATGGCAAGGTACGTGTATGGAAAAAGATTTTTAAAGATGCTTTCACTCTTGGGTTTTAGGTTGACTCTCTATATCAAGTCGGAGGAAGTCCGTTGGGAGTCATGTCTTGCAACACAACTCTTCAGTCTGAACTATGGCACCAGAGGTTTTCCCACCTTCACTATAAGGCTCTACCCGATGTGAGACAAATGTTGACCGGTATGCCCGAGTTTAAAGTGGAGCAAGAAGGTGTATGTCTGGGGTGTGCCGAAGGAAAACTCAAAAGGGGACCATTCCCCTCAAGCCATAGCAATACCTCCGATATATTGTAGTGGGTTCACTCCAACATATCTAGTATGATGCCTGTGAACTCTTTGGGAGGTTATTTATATTACATCACTTTTACAGATGATTATTCTCGCGAGACTTGGATATACTTCTTGAAAAAGAAGGATGAAGTGTTCTCCTGGTTCCGTCACTTCAAAGACTTGATCGAGAATCAAATTGAGAAGAAGATCAAGATCTTAAGGACTGATAATGGGACCGAGTATGAATCCAATGAGTTCCATGACTTTTGCAAAGAAGTTGGCATTAAGAGGGAGACCACAACACCATACACTCCTAAGCATAATGGTGTGGCGGAAAGGAAGAACCGTACGATTTTGGAAGCTGTTTGTTCCATGCTCTATGATCAAAGGCTTCCAAAGTTTCTATGGGCCGAAGTTGCGAGTACCACTGTACATGTTCAAAATTGATGCCCTCATCAAGCATTGGATTCCAAGACTCCCGAAGAGATGTTCACTGGTAAGAAACCTAATATATCTCATTTTAGAATTTTTGAAAGTCCTGTATATTTTCATGTGCCGAAAGAGAAAAAGAATAAATTGGGTGCATTTGGAAAGAAGGGAATCTTCGTGGGCTATAACGAAAATACTAAGGGCTATAGAATCTATGTGGCTCGTCAAAGGGAAGTCGAGATTAGCCATGATGTCACCTTTGACGAAGATATGGTTCTTAGCAAAGTTGACAATCTTCCAATACTAAGAAAACCTGGAGAAGCTGACACCAGGAAACCGGAGGAAAAGAAAGATGAGATGATGCTCGAAGTGGAAGAACCTATGGACCCTATTGATCCCCCTCCGCAAGAGCCTTTCTCTTCTAGGAAGGGGCCCTCATGGCTTAGGGGGACACTTGATGATGCCAAAGGACACATTGCACCCAGAGGGACTTTCCGTGAAAGTAAGAAGCTGACCAGGTATCAAGGATACTTGACCATTATGAGCATAATCATTCAAATGAGCCCTCATCATTCGCAGAAGTCGTAAAGCATCAAGTATGGAAGGATGCTATGACTAAGGAATACAAGTCCATCATGAAGAACGATGTCTGGGATGTGGTCCCCAGACCCCAGGACAAAACAATTGTCACTTTGAAATGGCTTTACAAGATAAAGCATGGAGCTGATGGAAGTGTTGAAAAGTATAAGGCTTATTTTGTCGCTCTTGGCTTCTCTCAAAAGGAAGGTATAGATTATGACGATATATTTGCACCTGTTGCCCAATACACCACCATCCACTCAATCATAGCCCTTGCTGCTTCGCAAGGATGGAACCTACATCAGATGGATGTCAAGACCGCGTTCTTGCATGGTTCGATCAAAGAGGAAGTCTATGTGGAACAACCCAAGGGATTTGAGATTCATGATCGGGAATCTCACGTGTGCAGGTTGAAGAAAGTCCTCTATGGGCTGAAGCAAGCACCCCGAGCTTGGTATGAGAGGATCGATAGCTACTTGATGAAGTTGGGATTCACTAGGAGTGAAGTTGATCCAAACCTTTACTTTAAGGTTGACGATGATAAGCCTCTCACACTGGTGTTGTATGTTGACGACCTCTTTCTGACAGGTGTAAAGCCTCTCATTCACAAATGTAAGAGGGAGTTGGCTTCCAAATTTGAGCTGAAGGACCTAGCACTGATGCACTATTTCCTAGGGCTGGAAGTCTGGCAGAAGCCAGGGGAGATTTTCCTATCTCAAGGAAAATATGTGGTGAAGATATTGGAGAGATTCGGTATGGTGGACTGAAAGCCCGTGACTACCTCGATGGAGCTTGACTTTAAGAAGTTAAGCGGTAGTGCTGCCGGACCTGTTTTGGGAAATGCTACCGAGTATCGTCAACTCATAGGAGCATAGATGTTCTTAGCGAACTCCCGTCCAGATATATGTTTTGCAGTCAACACGTTGAGCAAACATATGGTTGAGCCTCACCACTCACATTGGATTGGTGCCAAGAATCTGTTGAGATATCTTCGTGGCACAATCACTCATGGGTTGAGATACACTGCTGAAGATGTGAGACTACATGGATATACCAATGTTGATTGGGTATGCAGTGTGGTGGACCGAAAGAGCACTTCCGGGTGTTGTTTCTCTTTGGGATCTGCCTCGATATCCTGGATGGATCTGCCTCGATATCCTTGATGGATCTGCAAGTAGAAGTCGATGGCTTTGAGCACCACTGAGATAGAGTACATTGTTGCAAGTATGGCCTCTTGTGAGGCTGTCTAGTTGTGGAAGCTCTTCAAAGAGCTGTTTGGATATACATTGGATACTACCGTGATCCTGTGTGACAACCACAGTGGGATTCATTTATCAGAGAATCTCGTATTTCATGATCGCTCCAAACATATCGATATTAGGTACCACTTTATCCAAGATATGGTACAATGAGGAGCAATAAGGCTCCATCATATCGGTATAGATGAGCAGGTTGCTGACATTCTGACGAAGCCCCTGGTCAAATTCTTGACTTTCCGAGGAGAGAGACCCTCTTATGAGGGTCCTGTATGATGCTGCATCAAGCTCTAGGAGCTTCGGGGGGCTTGGGGTACTTTTTGGAGCAACAAGCGACCATAGGGCGACTTATCCTCCCCTAGTGGTGCGCTCATCCTCCCCTAGTGGTGCGCTCTGTACAGGGTGAATGGTTCAGCCTTCCCCTGTGATACCCCGTGGCGACTTATGGACAGGATGAGTGGTTCTCCTGTCGAGGCATCCTATCGATGCTAACCACTTTTAATCACTTAGGAAGAAATTTAAAACAACTTTTATATTTTTAACCCCAAATAAACGCTATCAACTATGAGCCAGAAGATGTTGAAGAGCATCTGCACATTACCTTATAAACATTGCTTCATAGCAGTAGTGATGATTCCTTCCTTTGTGTTAGTGCTTGCTCTGCTCTTTGCAATCAGTCCTCTACCCTTTATATGCTATCGTCTCAGTCCTATATCCTCTCTATATGCTAGCAGAGAAGCTAGAAAATGATGGTAGCAAAAATAAATAAACAACATCAAAATCCATAAATAAATGAATGAATTACTTACAAGTTGCAATTACTGTCAATTTAAAGAAATCAAATCGTAATAACACCACAAAGAAGCACAAACATGAGGTGTTGAGAAGGAGCTGCAGTGTACCTGTATATCTTGTAGAATATTATTCCGTCACTATGCAAGTTCTTTATGTAGTCGAAGAAAAGCTAGAAACAGCAAATCGATAAACAAACCAACAACATTAATGCGAAAAGTCTAAAAATATTTAAAGTTGCTAAAACGAAAATCAGAGAATTAGATATGGCATTGATAAACAAACCAACAACATTAAGGCAAAAAGTCCAGAAATATTTAAGGTTGCTTGAACTAAAACCAGAGGATTAGATATGGCAAATGCTGCTGATATAAGGAAATCAAATTTCCTTCACCTCATCCATCTAATGAGAAGAGGAATGGACATTGTGTTGGCCAGTTTACTTCAGCTATCGAACGGCCCAGAAATAAATACCTCTGCTTTAGGAATTTTCCCTCTCTGCTTTTGTTCAACAACTTCTCCCTTTGTGCCATGCTAGAGCTCTAGCTCTGGGACATTCGTCTCACAAAACACAATAAGAGTAGCTTTTACCTCCTAAAATATGTGAAAAATTATCAAATAACGGCAGAGAAAACATTAATAAAAAATATAGATACTTAGGATGTCACCTGGTCAAATGCATCACCGGCTGACGGATGTTTCTCGTCAGGTTGATGGAGGTTCTGAATAAAAAGTGAACAGGGCTTCCATTGCTTCATTGTAATCTGGATTTTGAGCATCTCAGACTATGGTGGCATTAAAGTGTTAATCGCATTGATGGTAACGTGAATCCTTAGGGACACCACGCGTCAACTAGGGCCTATAAGTGATACGTTTAATAATTATGTTCATAGAATTTTTTTTGTGCTTGCATTGCCTAAATATATTTTGGATGATATTGGTTTCATGCTAGGGGAGGGACGCCATTACCTGTGCGCCCTCCCCTCCACCTGGCGGACGGGCACGTTGCAGGCACGTGGCCTCGTACGACACCACGCCAACTCAATCCGCCACCTGTTGCCGAACGTGTCAAGGGTTTAGGGTTTATTAAACGAGCATGGAGGGGCTCATTTCCGCCTTTACCGCGCGATGTATGCTCCGACTGTGGGTTTTCTGTTCGGGTCTGGTGGTTGTTCGAAGCCCTCCGCCGATGATGGCGCGGGAGGGCTCCATTACCTGTGCATGAGGTCCGCCATTGTTGAGCTCCTGTCCGCCCATTGCTGTTCAGCCAGGACCGCCGGTGGTTTAGGGTGGTCCGCCATTGTTGAGCTCATGTCCGCCAATCGCTATTCAGCCAGGACCGTCGGTGGTTTAGGGTGGTCCGCCATTATTGAGCTCATGTCCGCCAATTGCTGTTCAGCCAGGACCGTCGGTGGTTTAATTCGTGCTATTTGCTGTTTGGGGAGGAGCCAGTACCAATTTACAGGTAACTGCAAATTTCGGTGGTATTTGACTGGTTTTTTGGGTTTTTTTCTTCTGCATTTGCTCATTTGTTAATTTTTTCCAATTGTTGCAGGTGTGGCAGGTCCGGCGAGCACTGGAGAAGGTCCGCCGAATGTGTGGCGAGCTCTGGACTGATGGCTTCTATCCGGTAGGATTTTTATCCTACCAGCCATTTTCTGAAGTGTTTTTCAACACCTCTCACCGTGTGTTTCTCAACACCTCACCTCGCTTATTGGAAGTTTTGTTGTAGCTTTTCGGTGTTAAGGTCTTGTGCTTTTTTCGGTGTTAAGGTCTTGTGCTTTTTTCTGATATAATGGTAGCCCTCTGGTTTTGTTGAATGTATAATTTATTAGCTGCTTTGTTGAAGGGTTTAGGGTTTTGGATTCTAATGGCAGCTTGGTTTTTCTGATATAATGGTAGCCCTCTGGTTTTGTTGAATGTATAATTTATTAGCTGCTTTGTTGAAGGGTTTAGGGTTTTGGATTCTAATGGCAGCTTGGTTTTGGTTGCCATCTCCAAAGCTTGCAGCTAGTGTGAGACTCGGAACATACGGAAATGATGTTGTAGCTTTTCGGTGTTAAGGTCTTGTGCTTTTTTCTGATATAATGGTTTTCTGATATAATGGTAGCCCTCTGGTTTTGTTGAAGGTATAATTTATTAGCTGCTTTGTTGAAGGGTTTAGGGTTTTGGATTCTCATGTGTATATTTCTTAATAGGAATTGTAAATGCTCTTCCGAGGCCAAGATATGCTATTTTTACTACACCTCTTCGCGTATCCACCAGGAGATTGTGAGGCTTCAGGTCCCTGCCATATTATAGGCTGCCTTTCAATATTGGAGCATGAACAGAGAATGTTTCAACTGCCTTTCGAGCTTCTGTACCATTCCATATAATTTAGGCATACTTCATGAATTGTAAGACTCCTAAGCCGGTGGTGTTCTAAGTTGTTTGCTTGTAGGAAGTTTGTCAGACTGTCTTAAGGTGGCTAAGCTGTTTCTAGGGTTCTACTGCGTCTAGTCTTGTTCTGAGGGTTTGAAGGGAGTTATACAGATAAGATGGTATGCGGATTCCTTCCTAAGCAGGTATTGGAATTGAACCACTAGTTCTTTGATATCATGATTTGAACAAGGTTACTGCTACTAATTTGAATACATCTTATATGTGTTAACACTATCATACCTAAGCTTTGAACAGTGTTAATTGAGTACCCCACTAGTTCTGTCCAATAATGATTGTTGTTGTATTTTATTCTTATCGCTAGTTCTGTCCAATAAAGATTGTTGTGGTATTTTGTTTGTATCGCTAGATGGAAAGTATCTCCAACAACAAGTAGCTCTAACATTGTTTCTCTTACATTTACTCTACTAGGAGTTGAATAGGGATAAAGTCTACAGAAATATCAAAGACTTTGGAGGAGTTGCCCAAGGCCATAACGCAATACAAGAATTGAATTGATGTTTATATGGAACCATAAAGTAATAAATAGTGGCTAAAGTTACACTATCATTACATGGATCTTCTTGAAGCGTGGTTGAGCTTACGAGTAGTCTAACTTATGACTACTAGATTGTTTCACTTTCTTATATTCTTTTTTCACAATATTTTGGGACCTTAACGCATGCTCTAGGATGTTTTCTTTTTGTTTTTCCACCTTATGTTTTCTATGAGATGTAAGGTTGTTTGCTTGTAGGAAGTTTGTCAGACTGTCTTAAGGTGGCTAAGCTGTTTCTAGGGTTCTACTGCGTCTAGTCTTGTTCTGAGGGTTTGAAGGGAGTTATACAGATAAGAAGGTATGCGGATTCCTTCCTAAGCAGGTATTGTAAGGATTCAAGGTCTAGTGTTTCATTCCAAAGATCTAGCTTCCTCAGTCCTTCTAAGCTAATGTCTCAGACCATCTTCAGATTGTCTCTGTCCTTCTTCGGAATGTTGGTTTGCTTCTTGAAGGATACTAGAGCCTATGGTGTAAGCAGCTTATGTATTATTCATATATTATGATAGCTTGTTTCTCTGTATTGGTTACTAGTAATCACAATGCATAACCTTATGGACAGTGTTCACATAATCTACATGCCTTAATTACGATAAGCTCTTGTTCCTGTATTAGTATAGCTTGATTACAGTGATATCATAACTCTTACATATTACTGATATAAGCTCAATGTAAGGATATGGAATATGAAGCGTATAGTCTAATCACTTACACGGGATCAATTGATGTACCATATATAATTGACTAAGCTTAAACTCCATATTAGTAGAAGCTGTAATACATTTATACCTATAACTATTTCACACATATGGCTCTGATTCCCATTGAATTGATTACAATGAGTACTCTTATTCAAGCATTGTGTTAGCTTCTCACTTCCATGGGACTAATCTGATGAATACCGATATAGTGCTTGCAGTAGTTTGGGTTAGGTTCCTAAAGACTATCTCCCATGTTTGCCTATGCCATTCAATTTTGTCTATCACATGCATTTTGTTCGTTTCCTTGGAAAAATACTTAGCTCAATTATTTTAGAACTATATATGACTACATATTTGATTATATTAAAATCAGATTTGTTAGATTTATTTACTTATTTATGGTTGAGAATTTATTTGCAGCTCTGTGTCTTATTATCTCAGTGTTTCAGGTTTTCTTCAACAAATTTAAATAATAATTACTTCAAAAATGAAGAAAATGACTTCAAAGAGTCCAGTAGTTCCAATTGTAACTCTTTATGATCTTTGTGGAGTAAATATGTTGTGTAGGCTTTAAGTTTAGTTCAGTTTTGGTTTTGAGCTATTGTTGTGTATTGACTTCTTTCTGTATTCAATAGAAGATGGATGTGTTTGAGAGTTGGGATATTTTACAGAAGTATGTGCTTGTAGGTAAGCTTACTTAGATCTAGGTTATTCTTTCAAAGTTGAAAAACTGCTTACAGTGGCCTGCTTTCTATGATACTTGTTGACTGCAATGAATAATTAGATCTAAAGCATATTGCTACGGTGACTGCATAAATACCATAAGACAATAATAATAAGCCCAAGACCACTGCACATTGACCATAAGAGACTAATAAAGTCATATGTTTTTCTGTTGGTGACTTTCCAAGTGTTTATCTAAGGTCTGGTATATGTTTTCTGATATCTGAAATATGCTTTTCGAGATCTGGTGTACTTGTTTTAGTAAGAAGAAATCAATTTGCTAAGGTTTAATATCCATAAGAAATCACTTATCAGTGTTGGGAGCATCATTTTGAAGCTAATGGTGAAGTATTAAGTGATTTATTTTGTGAAATATAGTTCATCTTTGCAGTGGAAAAAGATGCCCCAAGACATAATATGAATTGACATAACAATTTCAAAAGGGAAATAAGTATCTAAGTTATCATTGTAGTGTCTTTTGTGGACTGATATCATTTGTGCTTAACTCGCAAATAAAACTACTTTACAACCAACCAAGCTGCTGTTGGCTTTTCAATGTAGTGAATGCATAGCACCATAATGTTGTTAGTGTTTCAAAGCAATAAAACAACCTAGGTTGTAAGCCAGAATGTTTTTGTGACAAGAAAAAGACACAATCCATCCAAAATCCACATCATAATGTGGTTACAAACAAAAACATATGACACCCCTATTCTTTATGGCCCTGAGAATCTTGAGTGCCAAAACTCCCCGAGTTACCTTCTTGAGCCAAGTAGGTTGGCCTACCTGTCAAGGGTTGATTAGGAAATGGTTGATTGCTGCCATATGATTGACTCCAATTTGCAGCTTCCAACCATGGAGGTATTGAGTACCCATACCTCACATTTGCACTACTGGTCCCTGCATTAAGTGGAGGTGTGTAATGAGCATACATAGAATTGGCACCAACTCTGGTAGGAATAAGGCAAGTGGGTAAACCCTCAGTAGTATAGTGAGGCACTTGAATGTTTATGAGATCTTGGAATAATGGTGTATTATCTGCAATGGAGTCCAATGAGTTTGAAATAATTCTGGTTTCATTAGCTATTCTTGTATCATTGTCAACCATATTGATCATCCCTTGTTCCTTTTCAAGCATTTGTTGTGCCTTTCGTTTTTCCTTTTCCTGTCTTGCCATTTGCTTTTGTTGGTCCTTAATTTGCCTTGCTTTATCTCTTTCAATCTTTTCATCTGCTCGATGTTGTGCGGCAACAATCCTTGCTGCCTTCTTCTCCTTGACTAGATCCTTCTTTTTCTGTTTTAATTCTTGCATTTCAAATTTCTTTTTTTCAGACTCAACTAACAGGGTTATATAGTCCTCTGAGGTGAGTAACTGTGAGCTTCGGCCCAGACGAAGACTACCTGGTGCACCTTGCTTTTTTTTCATTGATACTCTCTGTACTGGTAGCTTTAGGAATTGTCCAAGTGTCTTCTCCACCCCTCCCACCCGCATGTCATTGCTTGGTACTTCCCTTCCAGTTTCTGTTGGAACTGATTGAACTATATCATTATCTTCATTTGATGCCTCATTATGTCCTTCATCTTCTTCCATTGATATATTGTCCACAAAAAAATGAACAATTTCACTGTTCAATTCTGCTGGTTGTGAGGGCATGTTCATGCTTTCTTCATTGGTTGCTGAGACACTATGTGCATTCATATTGATCATTGCTTCTGCTAGCCATGAAGGTGGGGTTACTTGGCTTGGCAATGTCAATTGGTCATTGTCAACTGCATGTTCAGCAATAACATTAACAATATCAACAACAGGAATTTCATGTTCTTGAGTTGGTGGAACAATCTCCATGTTACTGCGAATTTGTTCATTGTTATATTGTGTTTCACATACAGTTTCATCATCTTCAGCATATAAGTGTCCTTGAGACAAGGAAATCATATTACCAGCTGCAACAACATCATCTTGGTCATCTACTTCTTGCACTTCAACACCTGTTTGGGCATTCCCTTCTTCCTGACCATCCACATGAAACGCTTGGCTACAACCAGTATCATGCATGAGAGCATCATAGTTCAGTGGCCAGATTCCTGTCCTCCTAAAGCCAGCCTTGATATTTGATGGTGTCAAAGCCCTTTTAAAAGCTTTACTTGCAAGCTCTGCTAGCTCAAACCTTTTCACCTCAACCCCTGGATTCTTTGCCATCCATGCAGCACGCTCCGACCTGAAATAGTTCTTGAAAGGGCCAAACACACTAACATCAAGGGGTTGCAGTCTATGAGTGGTATGAGCTGGCAATGTCAATAGGTCGATGCCTAAATTGTTTGCTTCCTCAATTGTTTGTACAGCCATGTGGCTCCCATGGCCATCTAATATCAAAAGGTGTCTGTTATTAGGCGAGACGCCACCTGGTACCGATGCAGCAAAGTGAAAAAGCCAACTTAGAAACAGTTCTTTAGTCATCCATGCATGGGGATGTGCAGCCATGCATGCACCTGGTTCGCAGTTCTGTATATAGTTTTTCAGTTGATTTTTACCTTTGAATAGATAAAATCCTGGGATTGAAGTACCAATTGCATTAACACAACATAAAATAGTTATCCACTCCCTGCTCTTGGGCAAAATCTTTGGCACATTTCGGCTCCCTCTCTTGGCAATTACCCGCATGCCACAATTCCTCCCTGCCTGTAAACCTGTTTCATCACAGTTCCATATATGGTCTGCTCCATAAGAATGTTTATCATAAGCACTAGAAAGTGTGTCATAGAATTTTTGCACAACTGCAGGGCGCAAATTTAATGCTCTGTCTCTGTCAAGGCCCTCAGCAGTACGCAATACAAGTTCTGGATGCCTTTTTTTAAACCCAAACCACCATGATTTACCAGGAAACCCATCTTTGAATGGGTTTGGCCTCCCTTGACAGATTTGAGCAACTGTTGATTTGAGTTGTATCAACTCTAGCCCATGTCCCAGTTGGGCCATCTCTTTACACCACTCAACCACCTCGGCCTCCTCATCCTCAGTCATAACTGTAAGAGGCCCTCTACGTTTTGTATGAGTCAGTCCATTTATCCAATAATGTATTGATGAGGGAGGAATACCATGTTTTTTTGCAGATGCCCGAACTGAGTATCCATTAAACTCTATGTCGTCAATTGCAACTAACATTTGTTCTTTTGTCCATCCTCTTATAGCACTGATTTTTTTAGTTGAGCTTGCCCCTTGGACTGTTGTTGATGGTGGTTCTGTGGCTGATGGTGTGTTAACATCAGCAGCTGTCACATGGTCATCTTCAACAATGTTCCCTGGTGCATTGCTGGCATCGACATCAGCTGGCCTGTCATCATCGGACGATGTGCATCGCAGCTGCGCACCCCTTGTCACTCTCCTGCCACTTCTCCTTGTACGAGCAGAGTAACTTCCTTTTGCCATAGATGAAACAACCTATAAAATTATTGCATGCATTTAGACATTAGAATATATGTTAAATTATGCTTTATTACTTCTGCAAAAATTATCCCTATGAAGCTGATGATCGAATAATTCCTGTAAGCTAACCTTCAATTCCTGTAAGGTAAGCAACAAATAAGGTCAACAAATAAGGTCAAAACAAGATTTTTACGATGGAGGTAAACTTGTGCTTTTATTTACATTATTGGGACATGTCTTCCTCTGCTTCGCATATCTGGTTACAAAAACTTAGAAATGCTTCCCACTTGACTGATATGGAATTTGTGAGTTTGATTTTAGTTTTTCATGTAATGTCTAAATGAGTCTTTTTCTCTATCTTTACATAATTTCAAAAGAGTTGAAATTATTGCTTCAGTGCTTCCTGTAAGGTAAGCAACAAATAAGGTCAACAAATAAGGTCAAAACAAGATTTTTACGATGGAGGTAAACTTGTGCTTTTATTTACATTATTGGGACATGTCTTCCTCTGCTTCGCATATCTGGTTACAAAAACTTAGAAATGCTTCCCACTTGACTGATATGGAATTTGTGAGTTTGATTTTAGTTTTTCATGTAATGTCTAAATGAGTCTTTTTCTCTATCTTTACATAATTTCAAAAGAGTTGAAATTATTGCTTCAGTGCTTAGTATTTTATTGGTGTTTACCATGCTTACTGGAAATTTGAATCGTTGAAATTATTGCTTCAGTGCTTAGTATTTTATTGGTGTTTACCATGCTTACTGGAAATTTGGATTCAGTGCCCTGTTTTGATTGTTTCCTTTACAGTTACTCTGTCTCTTCTTTCAATTAATTTGTCCTTAGGCTTTTTGAAACAAATGGCTTGCATCTCCTCATATTACTTCACCGATAGTTCACTAAAATCCTATTTAGTTTGTTCCATGTGCTTGTTGCATGAGCAAAAATAAGCGCGACCTTTGTAAAATGTGACTGAACTTAAAATTCGGCTGAGAGGTCTCACTTTTCATTATATTTTGATATATTTGTGAAATTTTCTCTCGTAATCATGTAAGTTCACGGGTTTCTTCAGTATCTGTTTTTCCTGGTATACCACTTAAGCGCGACCATTGTAAAATGTAACTGAACTTAAACTAGTATTTCTGAAATTGGCACCTTTAAAGTTTTGAGTTTTGCAGCTATGGCTTAATAGCGAGCTGGATTACTAATGTAGCCCAAGTATTTTTAAACTTAAAAACACCTGTTTTATTAAGCAGACTTAAAAACAACCCACAGTCGGAGCATACATCGCGCGGTAAAGGTGGAAATGAGCTCCTCCATGGTCGTTAAATAAACACTAAACCCTTGACACGTTCCTTAACAGGTGGCGGATTGAGTTGGCGTGGTGTCGTACGAGGCCACGTGCCTGCAACGTGCTTGTCCGCCAGGTGGAGGGGAGGGCGCACAGGTAATGGCGTCCCTCCCCTAGCCCAAGTATTTTTAAACTTAAAAACACCTGTTTTATTAAGCAGACTTAAAATCTAATAGCATCTTGTCCTCTTATTTGATTTGCTGTCTTTCTGAGCAATATGTTTGATAGCTTACTGCACTAATTTGTTTGTAATCCTAGAAAAAATGATCTATAAACTCTGTATAAAAAAGGTTAATTGTAACTGTATAGGTTAACTGTCACCACCCTATGGACAGAACTGTAATGTAAGAAATCTGATAAATGAATGGACAGAACTGTAATGTAAGAAATCTGATAAATGAAAACAATGAAAACAGAACTGTAATGTAAGAAAAATCTGATAAATGAAAACAGAACTGTAAGAAGATATAACTAACTTGAATATATTGGCCACTGTTTTGTGATGTTGTCTTCAAGTTTGCTGAATAGTTTGAAAGCATAAGATGCAACTTCAACAGTGGGTGGATTTGTTTTATAGTTTTGGGGACTTGATTTTAATTGGTGGACATGGATGCACATGGATTGCAATGGCTTCATTTTGAATGTGTGGTATGGATTTAATTTGCTGTGATCTAATGGTTGGGAATTGTTTATTTGTTGATCCATGTGCTTTGATTTGTTTTAATGAGAAATACAATGAGTTGGGTGTCATTTATTGCAGTTATTGGGTCTGGGTGTCATTTATTGAACAAAGTGGATTTAATTGTTATTGGGTTGGGTGTCATTTATTGAACAAATTGGATTTAATTGTTATTGGGTTGGGTGTCATTTATTGAACATAGGGTGCTTAGTTGTTGAACAACACAGCAGTTATGGCTGACATACATTCCTTTTGTTATGTGCAGGTAGGCATATTTATTTGGGATGCAAAGTTGGAGTTCTCATGAGTGGGGGTTGAAGTGACTGCTGTTTTGTACTTCTGGAATAGACCAGTTTGGAAGCCTTTATGGCTCTAGCTGTTTTCTACTTGGGTCAATATGTTTTGCAATATTAAGTAGTAAAATACTATTTATGGACAGTTGTGGGCCCAGTCAATGTATGGGTGATTTTTGGACATAATTTAAAACTTATTTATACATAATGTTATTTATTTCTGTTTAAATTTGGTTTCACAAGTCTTAATCACTGGTGGTTTGGTGGGACCAGTATTATATCAACTACTGGTCCCTGCACAAGAATAGGAATCCCTCCCCTATTATATTCATAATCAAAATGTTCTGTTATTTTCTCATACAGTATAAGATGGATTTGGGTTTATTAATATTTAATATCAATTTTATTATATTTATTTGAATATTACTTTTTTTATTTAGCCATATAATATTTTTTATTATTTTATTTACATTAAATTATATGTGTATATAAAAGATTAAGTATTTTTTTATTAATTTATATATGGTGTGAATTTTATTACGATAATTTTAATTAATAATAATATTAAAATATATTTTGTTTAATTTTATGTGTTTCTGCTTGGCTAAGAGTTCGTCTTCCTCGGACGTAAGGAAACAGGGTAACGACCCAAGACCCAGAGGCATCTGGCAGGAGCGAAAGCCTGCTCCCTTACGGACCACCAGCGGGTTATTAAAGGTGGCGTGGTTTTCCTTGATAACAGTGATGAGTCAAACCGACATTCGCAGATAACAGCCAGAGATGGTTGTCCTCACTGTTGGTTTGACACCTGAGTTTGATAGGTTTTGCCACCTTCGAAAAAAAAAAAAATTGTGTTGAATTTTTTTTTTGTTTTATATGGAAGAGACACTGTAATAATATTATGTTGTGTTATTTAAATATTTTGTCTTGCTGAAATTACATAAAAATAATATATATATATATATATATATATATATATATATATATATATTTTGAGTGGGTTTAATGGTTAAGAACATGTGTTTTCTTTTAAGAGGTCACAGTTTCAAAATCAGAGGGGTACAATATGTATGCCTTCGTAGACTTAAAATTGGATAATAATAATAATAACAAGTAGATCCATTTTTAACTCGAGATCTATGAGTGTTAAGAGGGATCAAATCCCTTGAGGTGCAAACTTTTCCTTAAGTTTTCCAATAAAAGAAAGGTTTACACTTTGAGGGATTTGAGGTTCTATAAACCAAAAACACATATATTTTCTTTTGTCGACCAAAAGACTTTCATTAATTCATCAAAAAAGCGCAATTTATAATAAGCGTACCCCTTGCTCTCATGGCTTCACTCCAACCAGATTTGTTAGAAAGGTGAGCGATGCAAAAACAGAGTAGATATTGTCATTTTTTACATGAGTTCCAAAGGCAAAAAATTCAAATGGCCCAAAACACTTGTAAGACCAAAAAACAATCAACATATAGCATTTCAAGGAGGAGAGGGTGGTGCATGACCAACACCCGGGGCCCTTGGAGGGCCATGGCCTTCATAGACATGAAAATCTATATGCATCAGCCGAGCTTCGATCTCATCCAACCGCTCGTTGGAGCAATGTTGGCTTCGTCAGATGGAAATCAAACAATCCACGATGTCACCCTGGCTTAATTGGAGGCATTGATGTACGCAATGGCCTCATTGCAATCCTCATATCTCTGCTAGCGAATGACCTTGAGACTTGCTAAGATGTCTCGCAAATGTTCTGCTATGGAGGCAAGCGTGGGCAGTTGTTCCACATGGGACGAAGGCTTGGTGCAGGCTTGAGAAACTTCTCCCTCCAAGCCCACACCCCCTGCCACGTTGCCCTCCATTTCATTCGGTCGGTCTACTCTCCCCCCGGGCTGGCCCCGAGGGCCTGCTCCTCGCCTAGCCTGCCCTCTTTGGTGAAGCATTGCCACCAACTTGCTAAGACAGCAAAGCTGCCAAGGAGAAAGAACACCTAGTCTACTCCCACAAACATGGCCTCTCCAACCCACTACAGACGGCTCGCCACCCATAAAATGTTATGGCCACAACCCCAATCAACACACCAACCGTATATCAAATTATCATCAACCCTTGCAGAGGGGTCCTTTGCAGAACTGTTTGTGGATGAGGTCGACACAATGCTGCTCCCCCAAACTCCTAAGACAAATTTTTGAAATAAAATTGCCCCCTCCCAGGAAAGGGATAGAGCCAAAACTACCAAACCCGGACCAGGAATGTAAGGCAAGGAATAATTGAAACTCGAAGGAGAATCTTCACTTACCAAAATACCATTTGTGGCTCAGAATTGACACCCAACACCGAGCACTTTTGTGTGAATGCTCATTGCCAAAGATTCATTTTGTAGCTCGAATGCATTCTAAATGCACCACCAAACCCACTCTCTAGGATCCCACACTGCCCTAAAATTCACTTGGACAAAAACCACCCTGTAAGCATACTCTCCCTTGCTAGCTTCCCTCATTTTTGAGCTTACCAATTCGACGGGTATGCACAAGTGATAACATTGTGCATAGTCATTCGAATTGAAACCACTCACCCTCCCCCACATACAAGAAACAATATAATGCTAAGTCTGTCGAGTTGCAGGAATATAAAGAATATCGTCTTCTTAATGCTTTTATCCAAGTGACGCCAAGGCCACCCTCCCAACTTTTGTCCTCCGTCCTCTATCCAAATTTCACCAACTGAGAATCAAAGTTTGTGTCTTATGCTCCCATCACTATTGGGGTAACCAAAAACACCTATATTATAAATGGGAATTGAAATATAATAAAGAAGATAGATTTTATCTACTTAACTACCTTGGGAAAACCTAAATTAACATATTAAATTATTTTATTACAAAGTCTTTATAATGATCTTTATTTTTAAATTGAAATACACGTAAACCAAAAACACATATATTATAATTGGAAATTAAAATAGAATACAATGGATACATTTTATATACTTAAGAAAACACAAATTAACATATTGGATACATTTTATCTACTTAAGAAAACACAAATTAACATATTAAGTTTTTTTAAGTATTAAATTATTTTATTAAAAATTCTTAATAATACTCCTTATTTTAAAATTAACATATTAAGTTTTTTTAAGTATTAAATTATTTTATTAAAAATTCTTAATAATAATCCTTATTTTAAAATTGATAAATCCAATAATTTCTCGCTATTAACATACGATCATCTCCGTAGTTTGACGTACGTTATTTTTTATAAATAAATTTAATTTTACTGTATTAAATTTATTATTTATTTTTAATATAAAATATTTTTATTAGAATAATAATAAACAACATATTTTTTTTAATTTAATAACTTTTTTTATATTATTCAAGATCATTAAAGTTTTTATATGAATTATTAATTATTAATTTTATTATCTTAAATTTACTATTAATCATTCATATAAATTAATTTAAAAATATAATTACTAAATATTATTTAACATTATAATTTTTTAAAATATTAATAATATATATTTTCATTATTTTATTTGTATTACATAAAATAAAATAACTAAGCTACTTTTTATATTTTATAAATATATATAAAACTATTTAATATTAATTCTATAATAATAATTATTATTATTACTCTTATTTAAGATAAGGAGGATAAATTTATTTTCCTAATCATTTAAAAATAAATTTAAATAAACTATTAAATTTATTAATTTATTCATTAACTAAGTTGAGTGGCCTTAATGGTTAAGAGCATGTGTTTCCTCCTACGAGGTCATAGATTAAAAACTAGAAAGGGTAAAATATGTATGCCTTCCTAAACTTAGTAGTCAAATCATTGTGCGAATTAAAATTAGATAATAATAATAATAATAAATAATATTATTACAAAAAATTAACACAAGTTAATTGATATCATCTTTATTGATTAAATGAAATAGTTATTATCTTCTAAACAAAATTTTAAATCTTAACATAATAACAAAGTAAATAAGAATCTCATTATAAATAGATCATTCTTCCCTCACTTAAATTCTACTTTATTTAAAATAAATAAAAAATGATAAACAAACTATAAACATTTCATTAATACACCCCTAACCATTTGAATTTGATTAACATAAAATTAAACCGAGATCATTCTTCCCTCACTTGAATTCAACTTTATTTAAAATAAATAAAAAATAATAAACAAACTACAAACATTTCATTAATACACCCCTAACCATTTGAATTTGATTAATAGAAAATTAAACCTTAAGAAGTCTTCTTATACTTTTAAGCCAAAAATGAGCGGACAAGCCTGGATATGTATGCTACTGAAACTTAGGGCAAGTCTGAGCATGTAAGCTACACTATCCTCAATGGTGCTCGAGCTAGTCGATTGAGGGCCGGGTCTCACTCTACACATCAGAGAAAATGGTCGTTCCACTGTACACCTTAGAGAAAATGACAACGTGATGTTAGACCATTAATCACAACGACTGTATGATAGGCATAGTCGGCGTAGTCATCAGAGTTAGTCGGCGTAGAGCAATTAGAATTCAATAGAAGTTTTTAATGTAGTTTCTAGAAATGTTGACAAAGGGGCAAGCTTCTCCAGGAAGCCACCGCCTGAATTGTTCTCCAAAAACTTCTCCAGCTTGTATATATACTTGTATGATCAATGAATGAAAGTAAGTTGTGTTGTGGAGTTTAATTTTTGTTCTGCATTTCTGTGTTTGCATTCCTGCTCTCTCCCTTTGTCATGGTATCAGAGCTGAGGGTGTGAGCTCAGTGAGTATTGGTGAGCCGTGAGTGAGGGCGACTGAGCCGAGAGCTCAGGAGTGAGGGCTCGGTGGAGTGAAGAGCTAAGGGTTTGAGCTCGGATTTGTTGCCGCCTGGAGAGATATGTTTGTAAGAACTGTGCTGCGTTATGGTGTGGCTGTGAACTTGAGAAGGAGTTGTGCGTGTGGTGGAGCTGTGTGCTCATCTAGTTGGGAGCTGTGTGCTCATATAGTTGGGAGTTGTGTGCTCAGCCAGTGGTTGGCTCACTCAGGTGAGCTGTGAGGAAGGCCCAGTAGTGTCTGCGTGAGGCCGGATCTGAGTTAGAAGAGTGTTGTGTTAAGTGCAGACTGTGTGAGGTGAGGCGGAGCGGTGTGGCTAGTCTTGATGTGCATCTGCCAGCGTGTCAATCACCAAGTCGAATCTTGTGTGTTGAGGACGAGTTGAGCCCTGTGTTGCTGGGCTGCTTAAAAGAGGTCTCGGTTGTGTGAAGGTCTCAAGGAGCGAGATCCTATTTGGGTCTGAAGAATGGTGGATTGTGTGCCCCCTGGAGTATTTTTTTAAACGCTGTTTGTTGCAGAGTGCTGTTGAAAGAGAATCATTGAAGCACCCTGTGTGGAGCCTGGAGGGTCGAGGAGAGCCGCTTGCTGAAGGAGCTGGGGATTTCCCAGGAGGAGCTGCGAAGCGCTGGTAAAAGAGGGCGTTGTGCGTTGAGAGCTTGAGAGCCGCAGAAGCGCCGCTGTTGTGAATCTTGGAGGAGACTGTGTGTTAAACGTTGGAGCCGTGAGGAGCTTCCTGGAGAAGCTTGCCCCTTTGTCAACATTTCTAGAAACTACATTAAAAGCTTTTGTTGAATTCTAATTTCTTTACGTCGACTAACTCTCATGAGTACGTCGACTATCCCTGTCATACGGTCGTTGTGATTAATGGTCTAACACCTCCCCTTAATCATGATGACCTAAAATTTAACTTGCTTGCTGGTCTAAGTCTCAGTTAGGCTTACAACAAAACACGTGACCCATTGATTTTTGAGTTTATTGAACAATTGGGTCATAACCAGGTTCCATTGTACAAGTCAGATAAAAATGCACAGAGATGCCAAGTATGTACACAACACATGTCAGCTAAAACCAATAATCATAATGGAGAGCGATTTTTGAGAAAGCAGGAAGTTTCAAGTTCAAATCCCTATTGCCCTGGCTCCAATGGAGGGAAGATATAAAACTGTTATGGATTTGAATAGATAAATGTGTAGACAATGGCAGTGAGGCCATGCTGATGAAGCCAAAGATTGAGAAATAAAATTGAGAAGGTTAAGTAGAAAGAGAATATGTTAATAAGGTAAAAATTGTACCGTCAGACCAATGCTCTAATTTATTCGTAGAGTTGAAAATATTCTAACTCTCACTCTTCTACTTTCTATGTCCAGTCTGTGTTCTAAGTTCGAGTCTTTCAGATTCCATAAGTTTCAGGCTTCAAGATGATGAGTCTCGAAAGTGTTTGCTAGTTCGAGTCATAAATTTCAGTAATGGACGATTATTAAGATTCAGTAATTTACGAGAGGAAATGACCCTGGATCTGTAAAATTAAGTGTGAAACAAGGTAGTCTGCAACAAAAATAACCAAAATCCACTGCGCTCCCCTAGATATATAGTTCTCATGAACCCAAATATAATTACATGAATATATTTTCTTTGATGATAGCCAACATGAAATGTGGAGACTAGACTAAAATAAGAGTAAGTGTGAAAGTGTGGAACTGCCACTAAAATTAGTTAGAATTGTGGATTTTTTCTTAAATTTTATGATTATACAAGCAGAACACACTGTATTTATTTAGACAATTTGTTTGTAAGACTATATTTCATTATGATTGATTTAGAGAACATTCGCACACTAATTTAGTTTTCATAATTATTTCTTAACTTAATTTTCATAACTATTTCTTAGCAATAAATTTGGCTTTTATATTAACACATTCATAATAAATTTGGCTTTTATATTAACACAAATGAATGTGATCAATCACAACACCAGCCAGCACTAAGATATTTGAGGAGCAACGGCAGAGTACCTTAAAAACCTTGCCCATTGGTCCATAATAGTAGTGTTCATTCCTTCCTTTGTCGTAGTGCCTACTCGTTTGTATGCTAGCAGAGACATTGGAAGCCAACCCACATAAAAATTTAAAACTGAATTAATAAAATACTTACAAATTTGTTATTAATTTTAAAAAATGAAATCATAATAACACTACAAACAAGCACAAATAGGGAGGTGTTTGGGAAGGAGCTAGACTGTACCCTGTATAATTTGTAGAAAATTATCCCGCCCTTTGCACAGTATTATGAACGTTCTCTATATAATGGAAGAAAATCTGGAAACCGGAAATCATTAAACAAACCAACAACATTAACTCAAAATAAAAAAGAAACCGAAACCTGACAATTAGATAGCTGCTAATACAGGGAAACCAAATTTCTTTTACCTGAATGGACATTTTGTTGGCCAATTTGCTTTATCTTTCAAACAGCCCAGAAATACTTCTGCGTTACGAATTTCCCCTCTCTGCTCTTCTTCAGCAACTTCCTCTGTTTCCTGCTCCGCCATTCTAGCGCTCGGACGTTTATCTCACACCGACACCTGTAAAATACATGATAACAATAATAATAGCTTTTGCCTCCTGTACGAGCTAAAACAATATTGTGAAAATTTGCTAACGTCAGAGGAAATTTTTATAAAAAACTAGATACTTACACGAATGCCACTTGGTCAAATGAATCAAAGGCTGATGGATCAATTAAATAAACGACAAAATCGACTCCGGGGAAATCTCACTTTGCATCTCTGTAACTGTTGCCCCTGCCTCTGCCTATGCTGCTTAAACCACTGATGTGTGCTCGATTGTTTCTAGACTTGTTGCTTAAGGTTCTGAATCAAAAGGTAATGCTGCTTCCATCCCTTAATTTTTTTATTCTAGATTTAATTTTGAAATATAAATAAGAATATATTTTTATTGGGTTATTTATATTATATAAAATAATTAAATAATTATTCTTTATATTTTTAACGTATTTTATAAATATATAAAATTATTTAATATTAATTTAATATTTATTATAATAATTATTATTAATTTTAATATATACTTATTAAAGTATTATATAAAATATATATGTTATAAATTAAATAATTTTTTCCTACAAATTATTTAAAACATATTAAATCATCATATTAAATTTATTTAATAAATCATTTAAAACAAATTTAGTCAACCTATTAATTTATCTAGTTATTAATTTATTAATTAACTAAAATATAATTATCAATAATATCATCATAAAAAATTAATAAAAAATATATTATTGATAATGGGTAACAATATATACATTCATTTTATATATATAATTTATCTTATGAATAATATTGTAATAAGAAATATTTAATATAAAATGTAATTATTCGCAATACTAACCTTCCTAGCCTTTTACGATGTCAAAATTATAGTGTGCTCGAGAGGCTTCTCTCCAAGCTCTTTGAGCATAGGAATAAAATCTTAAATAAAACTAAATAATTTGTTTCTTTAGCTCCGATAGGCCAAAATTTGGTCTCAGTGGACGTTAACCACCACCACCATCATCATCATCATCAATAATTATTATTAATGAGATGATGTATTTACAAGTAAATCTAATAATTTTTTTAGTATTTTTATATAGTATTTTTTATATTTCATGTGATAAACCTTATTACAATATAATAAAATCTATACCAAATTAATATATTGAATTATAAATATACTTAAATAAGCTCAATATAATCATAATATTATTAATAATATGAAAATTAATGTAATAATATATTATAAATAATTAACTATATAAATAACTCATCAAATAATATTTATCTTAATTTTATAATTATATTCATTAATTTTTTTTCATTAATAATTTAGTGATTTTGGAAAAAGAGGATATAAAATCATTGATTTCAAATATATAAAATTAAGACATCACCACAACATTATTGGAAAAGTACTTAAAGAAAACATTCTAGATAGTTATGAAACAAAATTATAATGAAAATTGACCCAAAAAAACTAAAGAGATTATAATTTGAATTTAAATGTATGTGTTTATAATTGATTAAGGAAAATAGAACATGATGTCAAAGTAACTTTTATATAGATGTAATTTAGTGATTAAATAATTGATAATTAATTAAAAAATTATTTTTATTTATTCATTAATATTATAATGAATGCATTTACTAATAAAAAATTTAATATATAAAAATTATTTCAAAATTAAAATTTCTTTTGTTGAATTGAGGCTTCTGTGATCCATATCAAATATAAAAGAGTTTCTTCTGCGTAAATCACAAGAAATTTTATTTGTCCACGCGTTTCGAACCAATAAGTGTGGTTCATCGTCAGGAGAAGTTGAATGAGCAGAAATTTTATTTGTCCACCTGTTTCGAACCAATAAGTGTGGTTCATCGTCAGGAGGAGTTGAATGAGCAAATTAGGCTTAGTATGATTAAATAGATAGAGCAGAAACTCCAACGGCTGATTCCAAGGCCTATATTGACAACGGCTAGATTTGACTGAAAATTAAATCTATTAAATCATTTTTCATTTAATTATTCGTCTTTTATTTCACAATTAAAAATCTTAATCCCTAATTTATTAAATATATATTATTTTAATAGAGAATAAAATACTTAATATGTAATATATAAAATAAAGTATTAAAGCAAAACCAATCAAAATATCATATTAAATGGATATTATTCCTTCCATGTTCATATTTAATATTAATAAGGATCTTTTAAGTTTGAGTTTCATTTGTGATTTAATTTCAAAAAAGAATGAAAATAAATTTTGTATATACAAATCATATAGCAAGCATTCCAAAATTGTCCATCTTAATTTTTTTATAACAAGTTTAATTATGATTAAGAAATATAAATAGGGAGAAAACGATAAACTTAAAAGTTATTATAGGTTTAAATGACACTTTTTATATATTTACTTTTGTAAATATACAACAAAATTAAAAATTTGATAACTATTTCAATAAATTTAATAACTTTTATTCATGAAACTAAAATTTTAAACTATAACTCTATAAATTATATTTTACAATTTTTCTTCAAATATTTAAACTTTTCCACTCTTTAATTTCTCTTTTTAAAATTTATGATAAAAAATAAATTTATGCAACATATTTATCTAAATTTAAATTTATCTATAAAAATATACTTATATTATTATTGCAATTCTTATACTTACCCTTCATTAAGAATAATTGTATTATTGTTCTAATTTTTCTTATTGCCAAAATCATATTGTTATTATTATTTTAATTTAAATAATTTTATTTTATATATATATATATATATATATATATATATATATATTAAAAAATAAATAATTAAAAAAATTATTCTAAAACTTACTTTTATTTCCATTTATTAAAATCCACAAATCTAATCTAATTTAGAGTTTCATATTTTACTTACTACAATATACATTTGATATAAAACTATGCGACAATTCAAAATTCACATTTATACTAATTTCTTTATTTTTATTTTATATTATATTATATTGAACTCCAATAAAATATAATATACCATTTGTACTTAATATTTTCCAATTTAAAATATATATATAATATTAAAATGATGTGAGAATTCAAAATTCACATTTGTACTAATTTCTTTATCTTTATATTATATTGTATTATATTGAACTCCAATAAAATAAAATAAAATATAACATACCATTTGTACTTAATATTTTCCAATTTAAAATATATATGACATTAAAATGATGTGAGAAACTCAAAATTCACATTTGTACTAATTTCTTTATTTGTATCTTATATAATATTATATTGAACTCCAATAAAATATAATATACCAACTATACTTAATATTTTCGAATTTAAAATATATATGTGATATTATTTAATTTCTCACATATTAATATAAATTAAATTTCTTACTCTTAATTATAATCTATATACTTTTCGATAATAATATATATATATATATATAATACCAATAAACTACATTACCTTATCCTAATATACTAACCATGTGTATTTGATTAACCAAAAATTCTAATCATTTGTATTTGATTAATTAGAAGTTAAATCTTTAAACTCTAAAATATTGTTTATTTTTAATAACAATAACAAAGTAAATATTAAAAGAAATTTGATCGCGCGCTCTGCTCTGAACCGCGAAGACGAGTTTAGGTTTACCGCCGCCACATCTTGGACGCAGCCATGAGTGGCCCTGGGGGTGGGGAGTCCGCTCCCACCCCACCATCGTCCTCTGAAGAGGCATTTCGCAGACTCTTAACGCAGAAAGGGAAGAAGCAACAGAATTCCGAGGTACCAAAATTCATAAAAAAGCTTGAAGAAATACCAGAGATAGCACTTCCAGAGGAACAGCCGATCAAAATAGCTCTTGCTCTGTCTGACAGAGGCCTGGTAGGGCAGTTTATGGGCCGATGGCCGTCCACTAAAACCACAGACGAATGGATTCAGCGAAACTGAAGACCTCAGCTGAAAAATAACGTGATTTGTTATGCTGTGGGACGAGGCTATTTCATTTTTGAATTCACCACCAAAGAAGATCGCGACCTGGTGTTCAGAAACGGGTCGTATTTTATGGGAAATCAGGGACTGTATCTCAACAAATGGAGTCCGGACTTTGACCCATCCGTCGATGTCCCTAAGGAGGCGCCGGTCTGGGTTCGGTTACCTAATCTCCCGTTACACTGTTGGAGCTATCAATCTCTGCAGAAGATTGGTAATGGGTTGGGTCGATTCATTGACAAAGCTGATCACAAGGGCCAATATACATGCGCTAGAATCTGCGTGGAAGTCGACTTGGAAGCCGGTCTACCAGAAGCGATCAAACTCAAGGTTGGAGAATGGCAGCACTACCAGAAGCTGGACTACGAGCAGTTGTCGTTCAAATGCCGAACCTGTCATGAGCACGGACACTTCCAGAGAAACTGCCCAAAAGCTCCAACAGGGAACACGGTTGAAGAAGAAGGATGGAAAGAAATCATAAAGGGAAAGGCTGTTCCAAAGCCTCCGGGACAGAACAACTACGTCCCGATGGGGAAGCCTCCATTCAATCCAAAAGCCGCTGCAGCCTCGAAAGATGACCCCTCCTCAGGAGAAAAGGTGGATGTCAAGGAGACCCAAGAGGAAACAGAAAATAAGGAGAAACAAGTGAAAGTAAATGAAGTTGAACCATCAGTTCCTCCAGCTGAGGACAATCAGAGGGGAAATGATGGCAACGAAAAACACATCAGTCTAGCCTCAGACTCTGAGGGAGAATCAGAAGAGAGAGATTCTGAAACTGACAACTCGTTAGTCACCCCAATCAAGACGACTAGAGGGCGGATGTCCAAGAAGAAACAGAGAGAGGAAAAAACCTACATAGATGTCCTCCAAGGTTCCCAAAAAACTCTCAAAGCAATGATGAATACTAGATCTGGGCGCAAGAGTAACAAGGCTCCAATAGGAGCCTCATCCCCCCAAACCAGTAAATAATGAAATACGTCTCCTGGAACTGCAGAGGTTTAGGTAGCAGGTCGAAAGAGGAAGCCATGAAAGATATAGTGAGAATATACTCGCCTGAAATCCTCCTCATCCAGGAGACAAAGCTGGAGGATCTTCCTCTCCTCCATTCCAGTAAAGTTTTTTGGAAAAAAGGCCAAGGAAGAGCGGTTAGTGCAAGAGGCGCCTCTGGTGGAATAGCCACCTTCTGGAACAGCGACATATATGACTTTATTCAAGAAAAAAGCAGCCCCCACTGGCTCTTCATTCAGCTTCTCCACAAGGATTCTGGTCAGCAAGTAAGTATGTTTAATGTTTATGCTCTTGTTTTGCCAAGCGAGAAAAAAAGCTGTTGGAACTCGCTTCATTCATTTCTTTTAGAGCAAAATCCTGGGAATATCATCATTGCAGGTGACCTGAATGTCACCCTTGCTCTTGATGAGAAAAAGGGAGGCTCCATTGTCAGGGACCCTGCCAGAGAATGGGTTGAAGATATAATGCTGGGCTGGGACCTGGAGGACATTAAACCTTCTTCAGGTAAATTCACCTGGTCCAACAAAAGAATAGCCCCTAATCACATTGCTGCCCGCTTGGATAGATTCCTTGTCCACTCTACTTTCCTGACTTGCGGTCTTATGGCAACCTCTAAAATTCTTCCAAATCTCACCTCTGATCATAAGCCCATCCTCCTCGAGCTTTCCCTGGACTGCAATCTAGGCCCCATTCCTTTTCGGTTCAGCCCTCTTTGGATCCAGCAAGAAGGATTCCAAGAGGTGGTCTCTGAATCCTGGAATAGGCCCGTTCACGGTTCTCCTTTCTTTGTGTGGGAAGAGAAAATGAGGGTCCTAAAAAGAAACCTTAAAGATTGGGCCAAAAAATTGAAATCCCCTACAGCCAAAAGAAAAGAAACTCTAAACAGGCTTGCTGCTCATCAGTTAGATATGGAGCATAGTCCTGTTTCTCATAGCCTGCTCCAAAAAGAAGTCGAGCTTCAAAAAGAGGTACATAGATCTAGCAGGGAGGAGGAAGAATTTTGGCGACAGAAGTCTAGGAATCTATGGCTGCAGTCCGGAGATAAAAACACCAGCTTCTTTCATAAGCAAACCGAAGCCCGAAAGAATTTCAAAACAGTCTCAGAGATTCATTACCAAAATACTGCGATTAAGGACTTCGAAGGCATTAAGAGAGCTGCATATTCCTTCTATCAAGATCTTTATTCGGCTCCTGATGAACCAGCTATTGATCCTCATGCCTATCCGATGGATTTAATTCCCAATTGCGTCCAGGATTCGGATAACGCCATGCTGACAGCTCCGATTAGTATGGAAGAGCTAAAGGATGTTCTGGACAGCATGGAGCCTGATAAAGCCCCAGGCCCAGATGGGTTCTCTGTCAGGTTTCTTTTGACTTGTTGGTCAACAATAAAAAAAGACCTATTGAGAATGGTCAGAAAATCCCAGAACTGTGCAAAGCTAGGCGGTGGCATCAACTCGGCCTTTCTCGCCTTGATCCCAAAAGAGAAAGGCGCCTCAGACTTCAGTAGATTTAGGCCAATATCCTTGTGCAACTCCAGTTATAAGTTGGTCTCGAAAATAATAGCCAATAGGCTTAAAAACATTTTGCCAGACATCATCCCTGAAAATCAAGGCGGATTCATAAAAGGAAGAAAGATATTGGACAACATTGTGCTGGTGCAAGAAGCAGTTCACTCTAGCTGCCAAAGAAACGAGAAAGGTATGGTGATTAAGCTCGATCTGGCTAACGCATTTGATAGGGTGAGACATGAATTTTTGTTCGCTGTGATGAGGAAGCTTGGCTTCTCAACAGACTTCATAAACTGGGTGAAAGCCTGTATTGCCTCTCCATGGATCGCGCCTCTGGTCAATGGCCGTTCTACTGAATTCTTCCAAGCTTCTAGGGGCCTGAGACAAGGATGTCCTTTGTCTCCACTCCTATATGCTGTTCAGGCCTCGGTGCTTAGTTTCCAACTCGATCATAATCAGCAAAATCAAACTCTGCCTGGCCTCAGATCTACTCACAAGGTGAAAGACATTAACCATGCCCAGTTCGCCGATGACACCTTGTTGCTCGGAGGAGCCAGCATAATCTCTGCCAGACACTTCAAGAGGGAGCTGGACATTTACAGGTCGATCTCGGGCAGCAAAATCAATTATCGAAAATGTTCTATCTATGGCTGGAACTGCTCGATCAAAGAGCTGTCTGATATTGCAAGACTTTTAGAAATGGATGGAATTCGAAACTGGGAATCATTTAAATATCTCGGGGTTCCTATTTTCAAATCTAAGCCAAAAGTTGCTCACTGGCTGCCACTGCTCGATAAGATAAAGAATAGAATCCAAGCTTGGGGCGCCTCTTGGCTGAATAATGCAGGGAAAGTCATCCTTATGAAATCGGTCCTCATAAGTATGCCTCTATACCAAAACTCTATTCTCCTTGCCCCCAAAACCTTTCTCAGCAAATTGGACAGCCTGTTGAGAAGATTTATGTGGGAAGGTGGGAATAACAACGAGAGAAGGATCCATTTAGTGAATTGGGAAACTATCAAGAGACCATATCTGGAAGGAGGCCTCCATCTGCGTAATTTGGCTGCCCAAAATCTTGCTTTGGGATCCAAGATACTGTGGAATTTAGTCTCTGGAAATTCTAGCTGGAGTAAAAGAGTCATTTGGAAGAAATACTTCCAAGGGCAATGCTTGAGATGCCTGGATAAGCCTCCAAGACTTCTAAAAGGATCCCCGATCTTCAATCTTTGTAGTGCTGCTAGGGAACAATTCAGCCAGTACCTTTATTGGATTCCTGGTAATGGAAGGAAAATCAAAATCTGGGAAGACTCGATTTTGGGAGACCAACCATTGAACCATGTGGAAGGTCTTGAAAACATCAAAGATTGGCTTCAGTCTTGCAATTTTCACACTTTGTGGGATATATCGAATTGGAAGGAAGCTCCTGATAGATCCTGGGATGGTTGGAATCTGGGGGAGGTCCCCATTATGCTGCAGGGGGAAGCTTCTCTAATGTTAGATCTGCTCCCTTCAAAGGCCACCACTAAAGACAAAAGAGGTTGGGGCTCCCTCTCTGGCTCTTACTCTGTGTCTGAAGGTTATAAAAGAATTACGGCTATCCCATATGCTCCACCCAACCCAGCCCCATGGAAATTTATATGGGATCTCCCATCTCTACCCAAAATCGATTTCTTCTGCTGGACCGTTGCACACCAAAGCATTCTCACCAGAGATAACTTGCGAAGACGAGGGATGGAAGGGCCTTCCAGATGTCCTCTATGCTTGTCTGATGAAGAAACTATCAGTCACCTGTTGCTGCTTTGTCCCTTTGCTCAAGAAGTCTGGAGGGGAGTTCTGTTGTTAGATCCAGCTAATCTAGATTTTCCAGATAACATCCCTTCTCTGTTCCGAACTTGGGCCAGCTTATCTCCGTTCTGCCTTAAAAATAAAAGTCTTCTTAAAACAAGTTGGATGTGGATCCCAAAATTCATCTGCTGGAAACTGTGGTTGGAAAGGAATAACAGAATTTTTCGAGAAGAAAGCTGCACTTCTATAAGAGTTATCTCAAAAATAAAAGCTTTGTTGGGCGAGGCTTTGGAAGCTAATACTTCCTCAAGGAACGAAATGAGTCTGGTCAAAGAGGAGGAGCAATGGCTCAAAGATCTGGTTCCAAATCTGAAGGAAAGGCCCATCCCTCCTGTTCCTGCACATGCCAATTGGGAGATTAGGCTGGAAGAAATGGAGTTCATTAAGTGGAGATCGGCTCTGGATGATCACTGTTTATTCTTCGACGGGGCCTCCAAAGGAAACCCTGGGGTTGCTGGCAGTGGTGGAGTCCTTCTCAGTCCTGGAGGTTTACCGGAAATGCGGTTCCATTGGGGTCTGGGAATCGAAACCAACAACAGAGCGGAGGCTCTTGCACTGTGGCAGGGGCTAACTCTGGCGATTAACAGAAATATCCTTTCTCTTTCTGTCTTTGGAGATTCAAGACTCATCATCCAGGCTCTGCTCTACCCTAAGACCTCCCACCAGGTCCATTTAGCCACTATTATCAGAAAAATCCGGCTTTTACTGCCCAAGTTCAATAAAGTCTCTTTCTTTCATATTTTAAGGAATCTCAATTCTCAAGCTGATACGGAGGCCAATCTTGGCTCCCTCTGTGCTCGGAGATCCTTGGTGGTCAACTCGATTGAATCTTCATGCTCCATCCCTTAATGTTCCTGTTGATCAGTCCTTCTATCCTTTTTGATCTAAGGGCTTTCTATTCTCTCCTCATTTTCCTGCTCTACGGGACTTCATGTAAATCGACGGTCTCAGGCCTGATCTCAGTCTCCTTTTCATTGACCACCGCTTCCTGTCGAGTTCCTGCTTTTCAAGAGTCCACAAAGGATCCCCATGGGGGCGATTCAGTTCCAGCCTTGACCCTCATTCCTCGTTCATTCCTGAAAGCCGTGATCAGCATAAACAGAGCCCCTCTTTCCCGGAAAGCAACATCAACTGAGTTATGCAAAAACTGCGATGGAGCTCCCCGCTGCAGAAGCAATCTCTCCAAAGCGTGGTCATTCAGGCTCCTCCGCCAATCAACAACATCGACGCTCTTAGGTACAGCAAGTTCAGGATCCGTCCAAGGCAGTCCTCTGGCACTGTGCGATGCCCCAACTTGTCCAATAGACAGAACAGAGTGAATTCATGTCAAAGCCGACGAAGCTCAAATCACTGATTCCGAACATCGGATGGACTGGTAAATCTCCGGTTTAAGAGCGAACAATTCCATTCCCATTCAGATTTTCTCTGAACTCTGTCTATGACCTCGCAGTACTGTAAAAGCACGCGGCAGCTTGTTTGCCGCCCCTAATAAACTTAACCGTTATTGTCGAAAAGAAAAAAAAAACAAAGTAAATATTAAAAGAACAACCTACATTACCTTACCTTAATATACTAACCATTTGTATTTGATTAACCATAAATTCTAACCATCTATATTTGGTTAACCAGAAATTAAATCTTTAAGCTCTAAGATATTGTTTATTTTTAAAAGAACAACATACATTGCATTCATGCAATGATACATTAGTAACCATCTGATATCGATTATAGAAAAATAAATCTTAAGAATATAGCTTGTGCTTTTAAACTCCCCTTGAAATTAGCGGGCCGGGTAGGTCTAAACATGTACGCAACACCACCCGGATGCGGGTGACAATTAAGAATAATGAAGTGGCCTCCAACTAAGTTGGTGTGTGGCGAGATCACATGGCCTCCCGTAGGTCGGCACAGTGGTCCAAAAATGGCATTTACAATCGCCATAAATGCACCTTTTGTGAGCGCTGCCTCCAATCTGATAACCGCCATCAACCTCGGCTCAAGGCAAACATGAATTCTCGGGAGATATCATCTCTGCTCCTGCCTATCCACCCCTGCAACGCCTCTGCCCTCATGCAGTCACTGCACCCAACTCTCGCACAACCACAGGGAGACGCTGCAACCTCTTTTGTTGTATTGTTGTTGGCTCAGGTATCCACTTCACCCATAGCATAGATTGTCATTTTACCATCCCTTCGGCCCTGGTTGCTCATCCCTCTACTGAATTGTCCGCAAGCTCCATTGTGACGTTGCATTCCATTGTGCCCAATTCTAGTCGAAATTCGCATCCACCTGCAGACAGCATAGTGCAACACAGGATGCGCAGCCATAGCGGTGGGAACCGAGGGAGCCTGAGTCGCACCCACCGCTCTCCTGCTTCGGATACCACTTCCTATCTGGTTGAGCAAATCCCAAGTCGTTATCCTAATACACGCAGTGGAAGAGGTCCCCTCCACACGGTGGCCTCTGCCTCGCCTCCCAGCAGCTTCCCCTCCATTTCTGCGCCATCTCCCAGAGGCACTCCACTCACTCCTCAATTGCATTCCCAAAATGCCCAATTCACCTTCAGCTCCGCCCTGAACAAGCCCCTCATCACGGCTACCATAACCATAAGCTTTCACGAGGAAGAGCAGAGCTCTGAGGCACACGCCACTAAGGCTGGTGGACGCATCACAGCAACTGAGGAGCAAGGAACGATGGGAGGTGGCCGAACCAGGGCAATTGAGCGCACCACAGCAAGGTGCAGCCACACCAAAGCCAAACCGGAACTGGCATAGACAAGCATTCAAGGCGCAGGGGAGCGGAGCCAGGAGCAGCAGACCAGACGTGCAGGGAAGGAAGTGAACGAGGCTCCGCAAACAAACTGGGTAATCGACGAATACTGTTGTCTCGTCGAGGAAGAACACTCGGCATTGCAGGCGGGCGACATGGAGACATCGTTGTTGGCAAGTGGCAACATGGACGAGTACAGATGCTTCATCGTGGAGGAGCACCCTCCGTCGCCGCCACGTCCCTAGCCTCCCACCTCAATGCCGTGTGTCAGCGTCTTTGTCTGCCACCTTGTTGCCACTCAGCGTGCCACGTGTCCGCGACATAGTCTACCACTAAGCATGCCACGTGTCTCAGGTTCATTGGGACTCTGTTTTTTAGCTTTCTGTTTTCAATGGGATTTGGGGAAAAAACCCATAAGATTTTCGGATCTTCAGTTGGGTTTTTATTTTTTGGTCTTATTAGATACAATGATACAACACTGGATGCTTTGTTGGTTTCCCCTGTGTGGGCAGCAAGCTAATTTTCTGAACCTTTTTTATTACGAACTGGTTTCTCTTCTGGGCAATTCTAACATGGTTAAGTACAAGTTTCAGCGTCAGTGTATGATATCTTTTTTCATTAATAGAATTAGTATAACTTTAAAAATAAAAAACAACAAACATGTACGCAACACCATCCCTAATTGATGGCTTGCACACGTGGTTCTTACTGTACGGAGTAAATAAAAAACCTGAGAAACCGAGCTCTGCGTTGGTGATCTTAAGTAGTCCTAATGTTATGGTGAAAGAAAAAACTAGGTCCTAATGTACATGTCAGATAAAAATACAACACACCTTACGAACCCATCCACCGTACACGTCAGCTAAAACGAAAGGTTTTCTTATTAGCAGCAGGAAAGGGCGCATTAAAGTTTATCCACAGCCAACGACAAATTCCAAAATATAATCCGAGAAAGCGGTTTACCATCAGAAAAGGAAGAGAAAGAAGCGGTTTACGTTTTGTCTAACCCAAAGTGCCTTAAAGGAGAACAAATGGGTTACATTTCCAATATGAAGTTCATCGAGGAGGTTCGGATAGCGAGGGATACGTTTCGCTTGATGGGGTATACAACATAACCCAGCAACTGAGATAATGTGATGCGGCCAGATTAGGAGGACTAACAGGCTTGCAGAATAATTAGTATTGGAAGGCAAATATTAATTAGATAAACTAACACATCCTACGCACCCATACCACGTATATCCATCGTACATGTCAGTTAAAACGAATAAACAGAATGGAGAGTGGTTTCCACTAATGAGTGTGGTTTTTCAGAGAGTTAGAGGTTGGTTTTTCAGAGACTTAAAAGGCTTCAAGTTCAATTCGGACCACCATGGCACCTCTGATAATAGTGTTCTAGATTTGCATAAAAACATGTGCAGACTATGACAGTGCAGCCATGTCTGAGGAAGCCTAAGATTCGGAAATAAAATTGAGAAGGTAAGGTAGAAAAACGCAGCAGAAATAAAAGAAAACTGGAAACGTCATACCAATGCTCTGCTCTAATTTGTATTCATAGATTTGAAAATCTTCTACGTTCTATGTTATGGCTTTACACTTTAGCTTTCTCTTTCAGATTCCATGATTTAATAGAGGAAAGATTCCATGATTTAATAGAGGAAATGACTTCCGGAGGATTATGAATAAGTGTGAAAGCATAACCCTCGCAAACCCTGTTCCCGTCTTACGTATAATGTTCGTAATCGCCGTTCCAATTTACATGAATAAATTTTATTTGAGGATATCCAAAATGCAATTTCTGGGTTTAGAATCAACGAGAATTTCAACCGAAATGTTTATTTGCTCCGAGTCTTGCGATTATGTTTCAGTATAATTGATTTTGGAGGGAAATCACACACTAACCTAATTCTCAGCCCTCTTTTTATAATTACTTAACAAAAATTACTTACAAAAAAAGTTAGAATAGCTACCGTATTTTTTATTATAAATTTTTAAATCTACAAAACAAATTTATATCATAAATGTTATGAACTGAACTGCAGGTTACCTTAGGTATATTGCTCCATAGCAGTGATACAAGCAAGAAGATATTCAGAAAGAATTGCAGGTTACCTTAGGAATATTGCTCCATAGCAGTGATGCTCACTCTGTCGGTTGCACAGTCTCTATATGTTAGCAAATAATCTGAAAGCAGAAAGAAATAAACAAATAAAGCACCATCAGACATCACTGAATTATTTACAGATTGCAATTGTTGTTAATTGAAAGAAATCGAATCTGGATGAGCACAGGAACGTACTGGGAAGGAGCTACTCTCAGTAGCCTATTGAGAGTTATTTCTTTATAGTCAAAGAAAAACTTCAAACAAAAAATAAATAAACAAGAAAACACCCTTAACCTCTGCAAATAATTAGGTATCGCAACTGTTATTGATATTAACCCAAATAGACCCAAATTTCCCTTACCTCATCCATCCAACCAGAAGAGGAATGTCGATTGTCTTGGCCTCTTCAGTTCAACGATCGAACGACCCAACAATAACTCTGCCTCTGGATCTTTTCCTCAATAACTCTTCCCTCTCTGCTCTTCTTCAAAAACTTTTTTCCTCTCTGCTCTGGCTGTATCTGGTTCTCACTCACAGACGTTGATTTCACACACACATCATGCATAAGCTCCATTAACCCTGCAAGGTTATTAAAACAAAAACGAGAGAATTAGATGTGGCAATTGCTATTGATATTAAGAAATCAAATCAAATTACAGACGGACCCAGATCTCCCTCCCCTCATCCAGATTGTCTTGGCCGGTTTGGTTCAGCTATCGAAGGCCCGAGAAATACTTGTGCCCAGGGATATTTTCCTCTCTGCTATGATCTTTTCCTCTCTGCTCTGCGCTCTCTCTTGTTGTCGCTCACCGACGTTGATTTCACACACAATCCACACATAACCACAACAATAACGATGACATACATAAGCACAAAAAAAAAAGGCATACCCACAGACAGAAAAAGGAACGAACAGGCATACCCACACAAAGAAGAAAAGAAAATGGGAGCGCTCCAGGGATTCAATCATGGCAAGCCAGACAGTCACCCACGCCTAAGAGAAGATCAAAGATAAACTCAATGAAATTGGGGGTTTATTTTTTGGTCTCATTAGATACAATGATACAACACTGGATGCTTTGTTGGTTTACACAATGTAGACAACGAGCTAATTTTCTGAACTTGCTAATTTTCTGAACTTTTTTTTCGGATCTTCAGTTGGGTTTTTATTTTTTGGTCTCATTAGATACAATGATACAACACTGGATGCTTTGTTGGTTTCCCCTGTGTAGACAGCAAGCTAATTTTCTGAACTTGCTAATTTTCTGAACTTTTTTTATTACGAACTGGTTTCTCTTCTGGACAATTCTAACATGGTTAAGTACAAGTTTCAGCCTCAATGTATGATATCTTTTTTCATTAATAGAATTAGTATAACTTAAAAAAAAACAACAAACATATACGCAACACCATCCTGAATTATGCTCGAGCTAATTGATGGCTTGCACACGTGGTTCGTGACTGGGTTTTACCGTACGGAGAAAATAACAAACCTGACAAACTGAGCTCTGCGTTGGTGATCTTAACTAGTCCTAATGTTCTGGTGAAAACACTAGGTCCTAATGTACATGTCAGATAAAAATACAACACACCGTACGAACCCTTACCAGGAATGTCCACCGTACACGTCAGCTAAAATGAAAGGTTTTCTTATTAGCAGCAGGAAAGGGCGTATCAAAGTTTATCCACAGCCAACGACAGATTCCAAAATGTAGTTCGAGAAAGCGGTTTACCATTGGAAGAGGAAGAGGAAGAGGAGGAAGCGGTTTACCTTTTGTCTAACCCAAAGTGCCCTAAAGGAGAACAAATGGGTGCATTCCAATATGAAGTTCATCGAGGAGGTTCGAACAGCGAGGGATACGTTTCGTTTGATGGGGTATACAACATAACCCAGCAACTGAGATAATGTAATGCGGCCAGATTAGGAGGACTAACAGGCTTGCAGAACTAATTAATATTGGAAGGCAAATATTAATTAGATAAACTAACACATCGTACGCACCCATACCACGTATGTCCACCGTACACGTCAGCTAAAACGAATAAACAAAATGGAGAGTGGTTTCCACTAATGAGTGTGGTTTTTCAGAGAGTTAGAGGTTGTTTTTTCAGAGAGTTAAAAGGTGTCAAGTTCAATTCCGGATCACCTTGGCACCTCTGATGGAATGATAATACTGTTCTAGATTTGCATATAAAAAATGTGCAGACAATGACAGTGCAGCCATGTCTGAGGAAGCCTAAGATTCGAAAATAAAATTGAGAAGGTTAGGTAGAAAAACGCAGTAGAAAGAAAAGAAAATTGTAAACGTCATACCAACGCTCTGCTCTAATTAATTCATAGATTTGAAAATCTTCTACGTTCTATGTTATGGCTTTACGCTTTAGCTTTCTCTTTCAGATTCCATGATTTAATAGAGGAAAGATTCCATGATTTAATAGAGGAAATGACTTCTGGAGGAATATGAATAAGTGTGAAAGCATAACCTTCGCAAACCCTCTCCCGTCTTACGTATAATGTTCGTAAACTCAGTTCCAATTTACCTAAATAAATTTTATTTGAGGATATCCAAAATGCAATTTCTGGGTTTAGAATCAGAATTTCAAGATTGTAAAAACGCCCAAAATGGAACACACCGAAATGTTTATTTGCTCCGAGTCTTGCGATTATGTTTCAGTATAATTGATTTTGGAGGGAAATCACACACTAACCTAATTCTCAGCCCTCTTTTTATAATTACTTAACAAAAATTACTTACAAAAAAAGTTAGAATAGCTTCCGTATTTTTAATTATAAATTTTTAAATCTACAAAACAAATTTATATCATAAATGTTATGAACTGAACTGCAGGTTACCTTAGGTATATTGCTCCATAGCAGTGATACAAGCAAGAAGATATTCAGAAAGAATTGCAGGTTACCTTAGGAATATTGCTCCATAGCAGTGATGCTCACTTTGTAGGTTGCACAGTCTCTATATGCTAGCAAATAATCTGAAAGCAGAAAGAAATTGACAAATAAAGCACCATCAGACATCACTAAATTATTTACAGATTGCAATTGTTGTTAATTGAAAGAAATCGAATCTGGATGAGCACAGGAACGTACTGGGAAGGAGCTACTCTCAGTAGCCTATTGAGAGTTATTTCTTTATAGTCAAAGAAAAACTTCAAACAAAAAATAAATAAACAAGAAAACACCCTTAACCCAAATAGACCCAAATTTCCCTTACCTCATCCATCCAACCAGAAGAGGAATGTAGATTGTCTTGGCCTCTTCAGTTCAGCGATCGAACGACCCAACAATAACTCTGCCTCGGGATCTTTTCCTCAAAAGCTCTTTCCTCTCTGCTCTTCTTCAAAAACTTTTTCCTCTCTGCTCTGGCTGTCTCTGGTTCTCACTCACAGACGTTGATTTCACACACACATCATGCATAAGCTCCATTAACCCAGAAATTCTGCAAGGTTATTAAAACAAAAACGAGAGAATTAGATGTGGCAATTGCTATTGATATTAAGAAATCAAATCAAATTACAAACGGACCCAGATCTCCCTCACCTCATCCAGATTGTCTTGGCCGGTTTGGTTCAGCTATCGAAGGCCCGAGAAATACTTGTGCCCACGGATATTTTCCTCTCTGCTATGATCTTTTCCTCTCTGCTCTGCGCTCTCTCTTGTTGTCGCTCACCGACGTTGATTTCACACATAACCACAACAATAACGATGACATACATAAGCACAAAAAAACAGGCATACCCACAGACAAGAAAAGGAACGAACAGGCATACCCACACAAAGAAGAAAAGAAAATGGGAGCGCTCCAGGGATTCAATCATGGCAAGCCAGACAGTCACCCACGCCTAAGAGAAGATCAGAGATAAACTCAATAAAATTGGGGGTTGAGTTAGATATAGGGAACCATGCCATCTTTCCTAGCTTTTCTTAACGGTTAGCTTTTATGAAATCGTATCCACCTCTTTCTGCCGTGAATATGCTTTCAAGGAACCATAAGGATACGGTAGCGTATGTGTAGAATTCAAAATTCTAGAATTGCGAGAAGGGTTTAGGATTGATCCGAAACAACTCGTAAATATAGTTCAATGGATGGTCGGTTACAGGGCCGTACATAGTCTCGTTCAAGCTCTCCCGAAGCTATATCCAGTCCCTTCTAACCAATCATGAAGCAGGGTAATTACAAATAAAAAGAGATACATTACAAGTGATTTCTAAAGTTATTTCTACGGAAATAACTTTGTTTAATACATTAAAATCTTTTATTTAAAGATAAATAAACAAATTATTAAGAAAAAATACAAGTGCTAATACAGATGAAAATTTATTTATTTTTAATTAATATTAATACAGTGTTTCTCAGATGATGCAATTTAGGATGTCCTAAATCATTATTCATGGGAAAATGAAAATGAATAATATATATAATATGTTTTTGCAAATATAATATATATATATATATATATATATATATATATAAATAAAAGGTTTGAAGTTTTAATTTATTATATTTTTTTTATTGTTATTTAATCAAAAGATTAATTTTAAATTTTGCCATATAATAGCTAATCTTAATTTATCTGTTTTTAATAATTTTTGAATGTTTTATTATTATGGATTTTGATGTTTTTATGATTATATACAAGGAATTTGAAGTTTTAAATCACTATATTAATAATTAGTTAAGAATCTTTAATTTTTTTAATTCTTTTCAATATTCAATAAATAGGTTGGTTCCAAACTTTTATCACAAATATAATGATTAATCTTAACTCTTTAATTGTATGATCTTTAAATGTTATTTACTATGCAATTTTAGTGGTTATTTGTAAATACAATTGTGTTAGTAAATTTGTCTCACATACAACATACTTTAAGTTAGGGTTTACATCATAAATATACTCCTAACACTTACTTATAAAGAGGCATCTAAATCTCATTATTCTTATGTCACTTAAAAACATAGATCATTGATGAAGTTACTTTAAGCTACTAAATTTATCCATGAAAAAATTATTGTTTATTTAATTATGTTTATGAATTATATAATTGATTTAATTTTATTGTCCTAAGTTAATTATTGACTATTAATTTTTAATAGATTAATTTTAAGATTATTAACTATTTAGATAATTTTATTTTAAAATTAAATCAACAAATTTGCACCAACTAAAGACTACAACATAGTTTGCATCTTGATAAATGTCCTATTTGTCAAAAATATTAGTTACTTAGCCAAAACAAGATCCTATCACATGCCCAAAACAAAAAAATGGCCTCTGTCATGATGTAAAATTGCATGATACTTCTTTATATTATATATATTCTATAGTAAATGTTTAGTTTACTAAAAGTTTGAAAAACATTTAATTCAACAATTTGCATAACGACTATCAACATCCTCCAAACCTACTTTTTTTGGTATCAACCTCCTAGCTCATGGGCTCTCTTTATTCATTGAACTAGTGCACAATTTTTTCCTCTTTCATCCCTTCTCTAGGAAAGGTTATTGAGATCCTTGGATTTGAAGCCATTAAGTAATTGTCCTTTTGAACAATTAATGTTAGACTCCAGAAACATCTACTTTCGACTGCTACCATTGCCAAGTGTTTACTTTAAAGCAACTAAATACTCCATGATTTCAACTATTTGTATTGTAATTGGGATCTCATGTTTCTGGATTTTTGTTACTAAATTAAAGATAGATGCTTAGTTGCAATGAATATACTATTTGTGGCTTTGTAGAGCTCTCTAAAATTCTTGAAGGTCTATAAAATCCATATGTTTCCCTAGAAAAGATTGTAGAGCTCTCTAAAATTCTTGAAGGTCTATAGAATCCATAGGTTTCCCTAAAAGATATGTTTCTAATATTAGTGATTTGTGGGCCTCGTGAATAATAACCTTCGTATTCCACAAATCCTACATATCTTGGCGCCTTCACTAGCACTAAACATGGAACTAGAGGCACCTCTCAGTGTCTTAATTCAACACATGCCCAATAAACACTCAATCAACTTGAGTCCCTCTTGAAATATGATAGTTGAATCCTCCTTTAGGGAGGCAACTCACCTAACAAGTCTCTAGCATGAGGAAGCAAACTGCATAATAGAAGAACGGAAATCACAACATTTACCTAGTTGAAGATGTGTATGAGTGCTTTTCACTCATCAAACTTAAATGCCAACATCCTAGAACAAACTACATTTCTATGAGGAAGCAAAACAAAAACATGCAAGAGCAGAATTGGTGGTATGTAGACACAAGAATATAATTATTAATCCTACAAATTCACTTATATTTAACTTGAAATTATAAAATAATATGTAAATTGCGTTGTGATGTTTATCTTAAAAAATCAATAATATTAATTTTTTAGATATATTTTTAATTAATTAATTTTATTTTATTTAACGAGTGAATCAACTTTGTGAATTGTTATTTATGTTTTAATATATAATTATTTAAATATTATTTAACATTATATTTTTATTTTTGAAATATTATATATATACAAACAATTACTCATTACTCTTTATAGGTTTAAAATATTACTCTTTATAGGTTTAAAAATATTTTATAAATATAAAATAAAACTATTTAATGTTGACTTATATTTATTATAATAATTATTACTATTATACAACTTAATTTTAATGTATAACTAATTATTATATAAAATAAATAGGTAATATACTAATTTTAAAATAAGATAAAGAGAACTCTTTTCTCCAAAACTATCTGACATAAATTTAATTAACCTATTAAATTTATTATTAACTAGGTTGTAACATAATAATATTATTTAAAAAAATCTAATACAAACTAATTAAGATTATTTTATGTGATTAGGTGAAATGATTGTTTTGTTTCCCCATCATTCTTCTATTAATTAATATTCTAACCCTCACATAAATCCAATTTAATTAAGCAAAATAATATTACAAAACAAACTAATACACTCATAAGCATTTGAATTTTGATTAATAGAAAATTAAGGAGTTGTCTAACGAGGCGGAGGAATTGTCCAGATGGCCAAAAATGGTTGGAATCCGCGTAAAAAAATTTCAAAAAATCTTTTAGAGGCAGTGTTTGAATCATGTTTTTGATGGTGGAAATGGATTCAGCACCATCAAAAATGTCTAGGGTACCTAAAATTTTGAAATTTAAGAACTATAATTTGGATTTACAAAAATCCTTGCCGGATTTTCTCTAAATATAACTGGAATTTCCATAACTTTCCAAGCAACTCCTTCGCCTGGTTAGACTACACGGAAAATTAATTCTTAAAAATAAAAATCCTTATATTTTTAAACCAAAAATTAGCGGGCATGTCTGAACATGTACGCTACACCACCCTCAATAATGCCCGAGCTAGACCAGTTCCCACCGTACACGTGAGAGACAACCTGTCACGCCCCTACACCTGCGGTAGTCTTCCAATCGCTTATAGCGAGGTGCGGCACCACCGAACACTTTCTTTTCACCAATACTAATGTTCATGGACTACGCCTAATTCACTTTTCCTTACTTAGTTTGTGTTTCGCAACCAAGCAATATTATGTTTAGCCTTTATACTAATGAACACCCATACTCATTCATTATCATTAGCAATTATAAAAGAGAACAACAATTGCACAGTATAAAGGGAGGGAAACTCCCTGAACAATGAGTCTGCCCAACAATATATTATAATCAATCTTTCTTCAATAATACAAGCTTCACAAGTATCCTTGGCAGAATCCAAGTCTATACTTAGCCAATTTTACAACAAAGGCAAAACAACCTTTTACAACATTTGTGCATGCCTTGCACAGTGGGAGGGTGCTCACCCGAGACACCAAGACCCCCTCCTCAAATCTCACACAAATCTACACTTCGACCGATCACCGGGCACACCTTGCCCACGCCTTCACCCAATCTCCAAGTATGATTTATCTCTGTGCGTCCACCAAGACTAGCACATGAGTTATGCGCTCACCTCTTGTCACTTCTGCACACAAGGGACTACGCACTATACTTGAGCGAAAGATGCTTGATCGAATGATGATGAGTTGAACGCTCAACTCACAAGTGTTTATACCCATCGTGGGGTGTGGGTGGGCTGCCCAGCCGACCGCCCACACACCCCTCCATCGCATCGTTTGGGCGCTCATCAAGTCGGCCACACCACCTCGTCGTAGGTCGGCCACCCCATCACTGCAAACGCTCCAAGGATGGGTATAAGCCAACGCACTTTGCCTTTGTCTGTCCATCACAAAGTCTTGTCGCATATGTTCGTCGCTTTTCCGTGTGCGTCGGCTCGTCGCGCGCCCGCCCGTGCACCGCGCGCCCGCTCGTGCACCGCGCGCCCGCCCGTGCACCGTGCGCCCACCCGGTCGCCCAACGCCCAACCGCGCCCGGCTAACTCGAGGACCTTACATCCTCCTCCACTTGAAATCGTTGTCGTCCTCGACAACATATCATCTCGGTAGCCATCCACCAAGATCATCACTATCCATGATGTCAACTCCTCCACATAAGGCAAACATCCCTGCAACATATGTAGAACTCCATCTCCATCATGTCTCACCTTAGTGACCAACTGCCACCAAGCTCTCCATACCAAGGTATACACCTCATCGGTATGTCCTCCATCAGATATCATCTCGATCCATGATTATTGACCCCTTTGTCACAATCTCCACTGCAACATCCCGTGTCGACCTCATCATGTGAACCTCTGTCATGATACTCCAACAAGAGCTAACACATGTCCATCATGTGCCAACATCTCATCCCAATAGCAACATCATCCTGTACACTGGATCCCCTCATGACTCGAACTAGTTGGGTAGCTAATCCAACCATGCGCCCAAACCACAAGAATGCACATTCTTCCATCACCACCAGTCGTTTCTCGAAACAACCTGCCACATTCTTGACTCATCAAGAATCTATCTCCATAAGTGTACTCCATGCTCAGGTCCATGGAAACTCCATCCATCTCATCTGCAACATGTCACCATGCTTGACGCCAAGCCATCCCTGCATCATCAATCATACCTGCTCAACATGTTTAGGGAATCACTACCATGAGCAGCTAACAATGAGTCCCATCTCCTTATCCATCTAGGAAGATGTAGAGGGAGTAGAGCCTGAAGGCTCTCCCTCACTAATCAATTTGATCCACCTATCAGGATCCTCAATCTCCATCCTTTGTAGATAAGCAACCCCGTCTTCCTTCTGGACATCCGACCTCACATATACCTCCTCATCATCATCATCATCCTCAACCAACTCTAGCCTTCTTGACAAGTCCAAGATGTTATCTGAAAGTGACCTGATGACCAATGACTGCTCGGTAAGCTTTGCCTCAACAGTAGACAACCGCTTATTCATGTCTCCCATTCTCTTTTCATCCTCCATTTGCATCACTCCCAATTTACAATCAGGCCTTGTCACTCCAATGGTTGGCACACCAATGGGTACATCTTCCCTTCCATCATAAATGTAGAGCTTCTTCAAATGTGGAACAATCATAGCATCAAATTGTTTCATGAACTCCATCCCCAATATAGCCTCATAGTCATCAATCAGCACTATAGTGAAGTCAACCTTCCCTGTCCATTCACCAAGTGTAGTGTCCACCCTTTCAGCTATACCAAGAATTTCAATAGGAGGAGAATTCACTATCTTCATCTGTGCCTTTGTTGGTACAAATTTCAGCCCAATTCTTCTCATAGTATCCTTGCCCATGAAGTTGTGAGAAGCCCCACTATCCACCATAGTGAGTACATCAGCACCTCCAACCTTCATTCGAACATACTCCAATCTGTTCCTCTCAGGATCCCTCCTAGAGACCACCTCCGTAGTAGCAGAAGCACCAAGTATCTGCATCATCCCCACAGAAGCACCTTCATTCTTCGCATCAGATTGTGCAATAGCAGCCACCTTTGGTCTAGAAGGACAATTCTTCACCGTGTGTGGTCCAGCACATATCCAACACTTCAAGGCTTTCTTCGTCTTCGAACTATCATCTGATTTCAAAGCATCATCCTTCTTCTTTTCCTTCGGCTTATCAGACTTCTTCTTCTTGTCATCAGAAGTATCATCATAATGCTCCACCAACCTATCAATAGCAGCAAAATCTTCCTCAAGTGTTCTAATCTTCTGCCTCTTCACTTCATTGCGTGCCCAAGGCTTCAACCCAATAATGAAGTTGAACACCTTGTCCCTCTCCGCCATGTTAGGAAGTTCCAGAGCTGCACTTGCAAACTCTCGCTGATATGCTTGTAGGCTCCCGGTCTGCTTTATGTACTTAATCTTTGTCCTTGCTTCCCATGTCTCATCCTGAGGACTGAAATGGGTCTGCAAAGCCTTCTTCATACCATCCCACGAAGTAATGTCATTAGCACTGCCATTGGAAATCTGGTCCATCCTCCTTCGCCACCACATCTTAGCATCCTTTGTTAAGAACTGAGCAGCTACCTTGACCTTAGTCTCATCATCAGATAGACCCAACCATTCCAAGTATTGCTCCTTGTCCCATAGAAAGTTGCCAAGAGTCTTTGCGTTCCTTGTGCCATCATAAGATTCTGGTTCCTTGACTTTCACATGAGGCACTCCTCCACCTGAGTTATGCCTCACGACCATCTTCAACACCGCGATCTCATCCCTGGCTTCGTCAAGAGATTTCTTCAAGTTCACGATCTCTGCAAGACCCTGATCCCTTGCTTCTTCAACCTCCTTGACCCTTACTTCAAGTTGTGTACACATAAGATCAGTGTACTCATGCTGTGTTCAGAGTTCATCAAACTCTTCCTTCATCTTCGAGTTGGCCTCTTGCTCCTTAGCGAACAAGTCCATCTTCTTATCCCAGGAAGTTTCCATAACCTCCATCCTTAACGACATCTTTTCCATAAGTGCTAAAGTAGCATCTTGTCCATGACTAGACCCAGCTTGAGATTCAGCCGCCATCTCTAACAGCTTCTTCTTCTTTTTCAATCTAGTTTCGACCATCCAACAGCTTCACCAAGTAGCTTGCAACGTGAACCAGCCCTTGTTCCACTTGTGTGAAACAGCTTCCTTCACCTGCAAGTACCCTTTCCACTGTCACGAGCAACCCTGCTCACCAGCTTCCTGCAAGACTCCTCCAAGTCTTCAGACTAGCTCTGATACCACCTTCACTTCGGTGAAGGTGTGTAGCAGCTTCAACCTTCAATACCCTGAATCAGCTGCTCTGATACCACCTGTCACGCCCCTACACCTGCGGTAGTCTTCCAACCGCTTATAGCGAGGTGCGGCACCACCGAACACTTTCTTTTCACCAATACTAATGTTCATGGACTACGCCTAATTCACTTTTCCTTACTTAGTTTGTGTTTCACAACCAAGCAATATTATGTTTAGCCTTTATACTAATGAACACCCATACTCATTCATTATCATCAGCAATTATAAAAGAGAACAACAATTGCACAGTATAAAGGGAGGGGCAACTCCCTGAACAATGAGTCTGCCCAACAATATATTATAATCAATCTTTCTTCAATAATACATGCTTCATAAGTATCCTTGGCAGAATCCAAGTCTATACTTAGCCAATTTTACAACAAAGGCAAAACAGCCCTTTACAACATTTGTGCATGCCTTGCACGGTGGGAGAGTGCTCACCCGAGACACCAAGACCCCCTCCTCAAGTCTCACACAAATCTACACTTCGACCGATCACCGGGCACACCTTGCCCACGCCTTCACCCAATCTCCAAGTACGAGCTATCTCTGTGCATCCACCAAGACTAGCGCATGAGTTATGCGCTCACCTCTTGTCACTTTTGCGCACAAGGGACTGCGCACTATACTTGAGCGAAAGATGCTTGATCGAATGATGATGAGTTGAACACTCAACTCACAAGTGTTTATACCCATCGTGGGGTGTGGGTGGGCTGCCCAGCCGACCGCCCACACACCCCTCCATCGCATCGTTTGGGCACTCATCAAGTCGGCCACACCACCTCATCGTAGGTCGGCCACCTGATCACCGCAAACGCTCCAAGGATGGGTATAAACCAACGCACTTTGCCTTTGTTTGTCCATCGCAAAGTCTTGTCGCATATGTTCGTCGCTTTTCTGTGTGCGCCGGCTTGTCGCGCGCCCACCCGGTCGCCCAACGCCCAATCGCGCCCGGCTAACTCGAGGACCTTACACAACCTTACACATTGAGCTTTGCGTTCACTGAACACGTGGGGGTTTATTTTACGCTTCAGATAAAAATAAATACATACAGTACGCAATACGACGTATGTCACCATGGATCCAATGGAGGGAAGATATAATACTGCTCTAGATTTGAGTAGAACGCAGTGCGGCCATGTTGATGTAGCCAAAGATTCCGAAATAAAATTGCTAAGGTTAAGTAGAAAGAAAAGAGGTTAATGACAGGAAAAATTGTAAAGTCGGACTAACATTCTGTCTGTCTGCGACTTTCTATGTTCAGTCTGTTTTCTATGTCTGAGTCTTTCAGATTCCATAAGTCTTAGTCTGTTTATTTTCTATGTCTGAGTTTTTTAGATCCGTAAGTCTGAGTCTGGAAAATGATGAGTCTGTTTTCTATGTCCGAGTCTTTCAGATTCCATAAGTCTGAGTCTGGAAAATGATGAGTTTTGAAACTATGTTTTAGTGTATTATTAATTGATGAGAAGAAATGAATTGCATTATTCAGACTTGGCCCTGCCCCTGACCGATGCTGCTTAAACCACTGATGTGTCTAAATAAAAAGGTTAGGCTGCTTCTATCTCTTAATTTTATTATTCTAGGTTTACTTTTAATATTAATATAAATTAATATTAGGCGAATTTGAATGCGGCAGAGGATAATCTAGGCAGTGAGCGTGCTGGCCTTTGAAATATTTTCTCCATAGTGCTAATTGCGTCCCACCGGGATTAGGTGCAATGATTCTCCAAATTAATTTAGCACCCATTGCAATATTATGATTGCAAAGATTTTTGAAATTCAAACCTCTTCCCAACAGTGGTTTGGAGATGGATTCCCAATTGACTAGGCGTATTTTTTTCTCATTCTGCTTGCCCTCCTTCCAAAAAAAATGGAGCAAGAATGACAGAAAACTGAAATAAGGGAACACTGTTAAGAACAGATTTGATGAGTACAGACTTACCAGCAATGTAGAGCCAGGAAAAGCCCCAGGCAAGCAACTTATTCTTGAATTTCTCCAATTAGGGGAGCCAGTGTCTGTTGTAGGCTCTTTTGAGAAAAACAGGGAGACCCAAGTACTTGAAGGAAGTCCAAGTTGAGGAGGCAGCGAAACCAAAGCATCTGGAAATGGAGTTGAGCAAACTAGGCGATGTATACCAACAATAGATGTGGCATTTTCCATTGTTTAGTATGCTTCCCGAGACCCTACAAAATTCATCCAGAGCTCCTTTAAATCTGGAAGCCATGAGCACAGAGGCAGCGCCCAACAACAAGGTGTCATCAGCAAAGAGTGCATGCTTGATGTTTTTAATGCCTCTTGCTATGCAGAGCCCAGAGATTTCCTGATCCATCATTTTCTTGTCTAAATAAAAACTGAGGACTAAGGCTTGAAGAACAAATAGTAGGGGTGAGAGAGGGCACCCCTACTTGAGGCCTCTCATGGCTTTGAAAAAATTAGCAGCTCTGCCATTTACTAACGGGGCAATCCAAGGCTCCGAGATGCAAGCCTGAATCCAGTTTATAAAGTTCGCACCGAATCCAAGCTTATGTAAGACTTTCAGCAGAAAACTATGCCTAACTCGATCAAATGCATTTGCTAAATCAAGTTTGACAACCATACCTTTTTCATTGCGACTCAGACTTGAGTGGATTGCCTCTTGGACCAGAATGAAATTGTCCACAATCTGTCTACCTTGAATGAAGCCTCCTTGGCTTTCCAGAATGATTTTGGGGAGGATGAGCTTCAATCTATTAGCGATTACTTTGGTAATCAATTTGTATCCAATATTACAAAGCGAGATCAGGCGAAACCTGTTGAAGGAGTTGGCTCCTTTCTCTTTGGGGATGAGAGCAAGAAAAGCAGAGTTCGTGCTGCCACCAATTTTCTGGCAAGCTTGGGACTTTAGAACCATTTTGAAGAGATCTTTTTCCACAATCGACCAGTAGATTTGGAGGAATCTGGTTGAGAATCCGTCCAGCCCAGGGGCTTTGTCTGGGTTCATGGCAAAGAGGGCATCCTTGACTTCGTTCTTGGTGACTTTAGCTTCAAGGAGGTGGTTCATTTCAACGGTAATCAAGGAGGGGACCACGTCTATCATATCAGAGTTTTGGTCCAGATCTATATCTTCACTATACAGGCTTTTAAAGTGAAGGGAGGCTATTTTTTTGATGTTTACAATATCCTTGTGAATGGTAGTACCATCTTTGATTTCAGAGATGGAATTGGTGCATTTCCTTGCCTGAGCTTGCTTGTGAAAAAAGGAGGAATTCATGTCCCCTGCTTTAAGCCAAAGATGGTGTGACTTAAGCCTCTGGTATTCTTCCTCAGCTAGACAGGCCTTGTGATAGTTTTGTTGGAGTTGGGCTTCTTTATCTAGAATCTCTTTTGTGATGTCAGCTTTTTCAGCCTGGAGATGATGGTTATCCAGTGTGCATTGAATTTTTTTTCTTTTGTTGGCTGGATTGGGCAGAGATTTGGCCCAACTTTTCAAAGCTCTATATCAAGGCCTGCCCTCTCATCAATGCTCATGCCTACTGGGTTCCCGGTAATGGCAAAAGGATCAATCTATGGACAGATAGGATAATGAACAATGATCCGTTGGGAGACTGCTACTCACTCCAAGCGCTGCGCAGATGGATGAACGAGGCTGGTTTGCGTTCTCTGTGGGACATTTCCATATGGCATGGTCCTCGTTGGGCTGGTTGGAATCTTCAAACACCCCCAGAGCTGCTTATGGAGCACGATGTCCTGTTATCCAAGCTCCACGGTTCGGCTCCAACGTTGGCTCGAAAACGTGACTCAAGAGGATGGGTTGCACAGGCTAGTGGCTACATCGTAACACTTGGATACGCCAAGCTGTGTGAGCGCCCTCACGTGGCCACGAACCCAGCGCCGTGGAAGGGGATATGGCATTATCCTTCCTTGCCAAAGATCGACTACTTCAGCTGGCTGCTTTGCCACTCCAAAATTTTGACTGATGAAAATCTTCAGAAGCGAGGTTTCCATGGCCCTTCAAGGTGCAGCCTGTGTAAGGAAAATCAGGAAAGCGTAATTCATCTTATGCTTGAATGCACTTTCACAATGCAAATTTGGTCCGAGCTATTGGGAACTTTGAGCTCCAACTTCGCACTGCCATCCTCCATTTCTGATCTATTCGCTAATTGGCTGCAAAGGTACCTTGGTCCCCCACCAAAAAACAAGATTATCAAAGCTGCTTGGTCTACTCTCCCTAAAATAATCTGTTGGCAGGTTTGGCTTGAGCAAAATAAAAGGATCTTTAGAAACTATGAACATGATGCCAAGCTTGTGGTAGTTAAGATAAAATTCCAGTTAAAAGAGTGTTTGAGAGAGCATAAAGACGATTCAAGTTTAAGCCAACAAGATATAAATTGGGGCTCTTCTCTCGATCTTCAGTTCCAAAATGTTGCAAATAGTATCTCCCTCCCCAAAGATTGGCAAATAAGGGCTACAACAAAAGAGTTCTAGGGCTAGATTACAAATCATCCGAGACATTCTCTATTTTTTGATGGGGTTGGAAAGGGAAACCCTGGAAGTGTTGGCACTGGAGGTGTCATATTGAACCCATATGGCATAAGGATCCACAATTTTGCCTAGGGTTTGGGCATCGCTTCCAGCATTCAAGCTGAGGCTTTGGCCCTTTTCCAAGGTCTCAAGCTTCTGAAAGGGCTGAACATCAGGGAGGCTAATGTATTTGGGGATTCTCAGGTTATTATTAACACTATGGTGACTCATTCTAAGCCTTTGGACCTAAGGCTTGCAAGGCTGATCTTCAGAATAACAGATCTTGGAGACTCATTTCAGAAATTGAATTTCTACCACGTGTTGAGAGCTAACAACAAGGAGGCGGACATAGAAGCCAACAAAGCAGCCCTTCTTACAGCTGGAGCTTTGCTCAGAGGCGGAGATGAAACATGGGATCCAATTCCTTAATTTAGTGAGCTGTCATGTTTTACTGCCTATTGTTAAATCAGTTTGTATGTACCCACAAGCTTGGGAAAATCACTGAAATTGACCACATAGTAGCAACTAAAAAGAGATGTGATCTAAGCATAAATGCCATGGCCTTTCAGGGTTGTGCGGCACTCGTGGAATTAGGCTCACCTTTTGTAATCTGAATTTTGGCATTGAGGCCAAGTATCTAATAATATCCATTAACCGTTTCTGTAAAAAAAAATATTTATATAAATTAAATTTTAATATATAATTATTTAAATAATATTTGATTTTATTTTTAAAATATTAATAATATAAATTTTTATTATTATTTGTTTGTGTTTTTTTGGTTTATTATTTTATTTTTATTTATATAAAATAATAAAATAATTATTTTTTATATTTTTAAGATATTTATAAATGTATAAAATTATTTAATGTGAATTTTATATTCACAATTATTTTATTAATTTTAATATATACTTATTCTAATTTCAATTTTATGATATGTGAAAATTAAAATGAAATAAAGAGAATAACTATTTTTTTTAAGTCATTTAAAACAAATTTAATTAATATATTAAATTTATTTAATTATACATTCTGACAAGAAGTTCATTGGGATGGGGTATACAAATGGGTTACATTCCAACAAGAAGTTCATTAAGGAAGTGAGGTTCGGATGCCCCTTCAATTCAATTCAAATAGTGTTGGATCCCTTTTTTTGGGATGGGGTATACAACATTATCTAGCAACTGAGATAATGTAATGCGGACAGATGAGGATAACTGACAGGCTTGCAGAATTAATTAATATGGGCAGCAAATATTAATTAGATAAACGAACACATCGTACCGCACCCGTACCACCACGTATGTCCGTCCACCGTACACGTCCGCTAAAACGAATAAACAGAATGGAGAGTGGTTTCGACCAATCGAGTGTGGGTTTTCTACAGATCTAAAGGTCCGAAGTTCAATTCCTGATGCCATGGTTCCTCCGATGGAGGCATAATACTGCTCTAGATTTGCATAAAAACGGTGTAGACAATGGTTTTTTTAGAGAGCTATAGGTCTCAAGTTCAATTCCCAACGGCATGGCTCCTCCGCTGGAGGGATAATACTGTTCTAGATTTGCATAAAAAAAGTGAAGACTACGGCAGTGCGGCCATGTCTGAGGAAGCCCAGGATTAGGAAAGAAAATTGAGAAGGTAGGTACAAAAACGCAGTAGAAATAAAAGAAAATGGTAAACATCATACCAATGCTCTACTCTAATTTCTATTCATAGATTCTATAATTTAAGAGAGAAAAAACCCGGGAAGTGATGATTGACTTTATGTGATTTACTTCACCAGTTTCAATCTCACTATGTGATTTACTTCACCAGTTTCAATCCCATTTCTTCACCTCTGTGAGCATCACCCGATGCAATGAGTGCTAAGTGAATTATTCAAATCATGAGAAATTAGTCACTTACGACTACCTCTCATGGAAATGGTCATAAGTGAATGACTTACTTAACACAGTTGAATCCCAAAAATGATATCTAATATGAATAAGTATAGAACTATAACTCTCCCAAACCCTACTCCCCTCTACATATAATGTTCGTAAACCCAGTTCCAATTCATGTGAATGAAGTAGAGTTTGAAGATTGTAAAAACGCGCAAAATGGAACATACCGAAATGTTTGTTTGCTCGGAGTCTTGAGATTACGTTTCACTATAATTGATTTTGGACACTAGCCTAATTATCAACCCAACTTTAACTTGGCAAAAAAGTTAGAATATCCAAAATGCAATTTATGGGTTTAGAATCAACCAGAATTTGAAGATGGTAAAAAAGCCCAAAATGGAACCCACCAAAATGTGGCAAAAAAGTTAGAATATCCAAAATGCAATTTATGGGTTTAGAATCAACCAGAATTTGAAGATGGTAAAAAAGCCCAAAATGGAACCCACCAAAATGTGGCAAAAAAGTTAGAATATCCAAAATGCAATTTATGGGTTTAGAATCAACCAGAATTTGAAGATGGTAAAAAAGCCCAAAATGGAACCCACCAAAATGTGGCAAAAAAGTTAGAATATCCAAAATGCAATTTATGGGTTTAGAATCAACCAGAATTTGAAGATGGTAAAAAAGCCCAAAATGGAACCCACCAAAATGTGGCAAAAAAGTTAGAATATCCAAAATGCAATTTATGGGTTTAGAATCAACCAGAATTTGAAGATGGTAAAAAAGCCCAAAATGGAACCCACCAAAATGTGGCAAAAAAGTTAGAATATCCAAAATGCAATTTATGGGTTTAGAATCAACCAGAATTTGAAGATGGTAAAAAAGCCCAAAATGGAACCCACCAAAATGTGGCAAAAAAGTTAGAATATCCAAAATGCAATTTATGGGTTTAGAATCAACCAGAATTTGAAGATGGTAAAAAAGCCCAAAATGGAACCCACCAAAATGTTTGTTTGCTTTTGGACACTAACCTAATTCTCAACCCAACTTAGCAAAAAAAGTTAGAATAGCTTCTGTACTTTTAATTATAATTTTTTTAATTTACAAAACAAATTTATACCATAAATGTTATGAACGGTAACAATACAAGCGAGAAGATATTCAGAAGGAACTGCAGGTTACCTTGGGGATATTGCTCCATAGCCGTGACGCTCACTCTGCTGGTTGCACGGTCTCTCTATGTTAGCAAATAATCTGATAGCAAAAAGAAATAAACCAATAAAGCACCATCAGAAAATAAATAAACAAGAAAACACACTTAACCTAGAAACTCTGCAAATAATTAGGTATCGCAACTGCTATTGATATTAAGAAATCACATCAAATCAAATTTAAAATAAATAAACAAGAAAACACCCTTAACCTAGAAACTCTGCAAATAATTTGGTATCGCACCTGCTATTGATATTAAGATCAATCAAATTAAATTTAAACAAATAGACCCAAATCACCCTTACCCCTTCCATCCAACCAGAAGAGGAATGTAGATTGTCTGGACCTGTTCAGTTCAGCGATCGAACAACCCAAAAGTAACTCTGCCTCGGGATCTTCTCCTCTCTGCTCTTCAACAAAAACTTTTTCCTCTCTGCTCTGGCTGTCTCTGGCTCTCACTCACAAACGTGGATTTCTCTCACACACATGCTTAACCAGAAAGTCTGCAAGGTTATTAAAACAAAACGAGAGAATTAGATATGTAAAACAAAACGAGAGAATTAGATATGGCAATTGTTATTGATGTTGAGAAATCAAATCAAATTAAACAAATAAACCCATATCTCCCTCACCTCATCCATCCAACCAGAAGAGGAATGGAGATTGTCTTGGCCAGTTTGGTTCAGCGATCGAACGGCCGAGAAATACTTCGGCCTTATGGATCTTTCCATCTCTTCTCTTCTTGAAGAACTTTTTCCTCTTTGCTCTGCGCTCTCTGGTTTTCACTCACAGACGTTTATTTCACACACACTCCACAACAATAACGATGGCATACAACACAAAAAACCAGGCATACCCACACACAAAAAAGGAACGAACATGCATATTATCCACACAAAAAATAAAGGAAAACGGTCGTTTGCTTCTGTGCAAGCGGCGCCACTTAGCGTGCCCGCCTCCCACCTTTCATCCTGCGTCATCTGTCCAGATTTCATCCACCACCTCGCACTCATTTGGGAACCAAAAATACATATACTATGGGTGGGAATTGAAATGGAATAAAGAAGATAGATTTTATTTAGGCCAGGAAAATTTTAGTAGTTAATATATCAACTAGATTAATATTTTATATTTAAAAAAAAAATCACTAATTTCTATTTTTGTCTAAAAAGACAGTACACTATTATTTTACTTTAAAATTGTCAAAATATTATATTTGATTAATATAAAATTATTGAAAATCTAGATATTTTTATAAAAAAATACCAACTTTTTTACAATTTGCACATTAAAGACTAATAAAATTCACCAAAATTTATAAACTTTAAAATAAATTTCTATCTTTAAAATTTCCCCGCTTAACAACCGAAATTAATATATTAAATTATTTTATAAAAAATTCTTGATAATGATTTTTTTTTTGTTTTAAATGAAAATACACATAAACATATATTATAATTGGGAATTGAAAAAAAAAAATTTCTACTTAACTATATTAAAGAAAACCCAAATTAACATATTAATTTTTAAGTATTAAATTATTCTATTAAAATTTTTAATGATAATTTTTGTTTTAAAATTAATGTATTTAATAATTTCTCGTTATTAACATTATGTCATTCCCATATCTTCAAGAATGAAATGAAATGAATGTTATCTTCTCAACCAAATTTCAAATCTTAACCTGATAACAAAATAAATAATAATCTCATGATCAATCATTCTTCCCTAACTTAAATTCAACTTTATTTTAAAAATAATAATAATAAATTAAAAAATAATAAACCAACTACCAACATTTCATTAATACACTCTAACCATTTGAATTTGATTAACAGAAAATTAAATCTTAAGTTGTTTTTTTTTTTTTGTTTTTTGTTTTTTGTTTTTTAACTGAAACGGTTATAAATTTTATTTATGTGGAGAAAATAAGAAGGGACTTTGCCATGGCAGCGCCGATTACAAAGTGAGCAGCCTTCTGCTTCACATTTTGGAATACATCGATTTTATGGTGTCTGGAGGAAGATGTTACCATTTACTATCAGCTGTCCTTTCGGTAAAAAGCATCCTTTATTCGTCATTTGGTCAGCTTCCCCATTCAAGTTTTTGAGGATGTGGTAGAACTTATAGTTGCTGAAATCTTGCAGCACTCTTTTTAATCTGCCCAGGATTTTGTTTAAAGCGGCATTACTAAAAGGCTCTTCCGTATTCAATTTCTTAATTAGTATCTCTGAATCTCCAAAAACTTGCAGCTCTTTAATACCCTGTTCTCTCACTATTTGGCAGGCTTTGAGGAGTCCATAAATCTCAGCTTGGTTATTGGATTTCTGTCCCAAACTCCAGCTAAAACAATCTTTTAGTATCCCATCTGTGGAATAAATGATACCTCCTGCACCAGCAGTTCCGGGGTTTCCTTTGGAGGCCCCGTCGAAGAAGATAGTGGTTAACTTTTTGGATCTCCACCAGGTTGAGAAGACATCCTCTTGGTCTCTTCTGCGCCATTCCGGATTTGCTGATTGGGGTGTGGGAGGAGATTTTCGAAGAGCAGGCTCCAGGGAGCATAGCCAACTCCTTTCTTCAGATAGTAAAAGCGGATCCTCTTTATGAAACTTCTGTTGTGCTGCTTCCAAAAGGAAGGCTTTGGCTTTAGCTGCAACCTGGAAAGGGGAGAGTTGATGCCCATTGAAAATCTGATCGTTGCGGGCTAACCAAATCTGCCAGCAAACAAATTTTGGTATGGCTGTCCAAACTTTGTTCCAGAAGGATTTTATGGGAATTCTTTGCGGATATTGATTATTCCATTCAGCAAAAAAGTCATCAACAGAACGCTGGGGAAATGACGGAATCTGTAATCCCTGTAAGATGAGGCTCCACGTTTCCTTAGCAAAATGGCATTCCAGAAATAAATGTTGGGCTATTTCTTTGTTGTTTCTACATAGTGCACACCTGTGAGGCCCAACTATGTTCCTCTTCTCCAAATTGTCCCCTGTTAAGATTTTGTTGTGCATCAATGTCCAAAAGAAAAAATTAACTTTTGGGAGGGCGAGACTGTCCCAAACTCGCTTCCAGAAGGCTGGATTATGTTTGTTATTCCTTGAATCCTGAAGGGCCTTGTATCCGGCTGTTGTGGTGTATACGCCTACCTGTCCCCATGCCCAGCGATCTTTTATGTGTCGATTCTCTGGCTTCGACTCTTCTAGAAGCTGAATCAGATGGTCTCTCTGTGCGGATAGCCAGCTAGGTGCGTCGTGGAGGTTCCACCCGGCCCACTCTCCTCGGTGGTCCCAAACTGAGATATCGCATAACCTATTAATGCCAGCGTCAATCATCCATACTTTGATATCTTTTATTTCATCACTCTGTTCCAGTGGATCACCTCCCATAATCCGATCCTTCCATAGATTAGTTCTCTTGCCATTACCTGGTATTTTGTAGAGCGATTTTTTGAAAAAGGAGTTGCTTTTGCAACAGAGAGCCCAAACATGCGTACTGTTGACAGGAGGCTCGGATTGTAGGTTGCTGAGTGACGAGTTCTGGGCATATTTAGACAACAGGATGTCGCTGGTCGGATGCTTGGGATCGTTAACCAGTTTCCATAAGAGTTTGCCTCCGAGCGCAAGGTTAACTAGAGATGGGTCACGGATCTGAAGGCCTCCTTCTGTTATTGGCCTTTTAATCAAATCCCAATTGACTAGGTGCATCTTCCTTTCGTTTCCTTTCCCACCTTGCCACAAGAAGTCTCTTAAGAGCTTGGAGATCTGCTCCATGACATTTCTGGGGGCTAGTAAGAATGCTCCCTGATAGACTGGCAACGCTGATAATAGAGCTTTTATTAAAATGACTTTGCCTCCTTTAGATAGCCAAAAGTTGCCCCATGATGCTATTTTTGATTTTATTTTGCAAATAATGTCTGTCCAGAGTGACCTTCTGTTCGAACCATTTGTGATCGGTAGCCCTAAATATTTGAATCGATCCCATTGGGTGTGGCCTCTGAACCCCAAGGCATTTGTGTTTCCAGTTAGCTCTTGATTATCTATATTTTAGGTGTAAATTTCACTCTTGTTTTTGTTGACCAGCATTCCTGAGACCCTGCAATAACTCTTGAGAACTGTATCAAAACCTTTGGCGATTATGGAAGATGCGCCTCCAATTAGAAGAGAATCATCTGCGAAAAGAGCATGGTTCAAGGGAACTACGCCAGGGGAGGGTTTAAGACCGGGGAGAGTACCAGCAGCTCTTTCAGAAGAAAGTTTCCTACTAAAAGAATCAGCCATTAAAATGTACAGGAAGGGGGAGAGAGGGTAGCCCTGCCTGATGCCTCTCTGTGATTGAAAGAAATTGGAAGGGCGTCCATTGACTAGAGGGGCAATCCAGGGATTTTCAATACAGGCTTGTATAAGCTGGACAAACTGAGGAGAGAAGCCAAAGGCACTGAGAAATTTAAGGAGGAAGGGGCGATTTACTCTGTCAAATGCATTTGCCATATCTAACTTTATCACCATACCTTTCTCATTTCTCTGTTTGTTGGAGTGGATTGTCTCCTGTACCTGAATGACATTATCAAGAATGTGCCTACCTTCCACAAATCCTCCCTAGGGGCTGGAGATCAATCTTTTTAATAGGGGTTTGATCCTATTTGCAAGAAGTTTAGCCAAGATCTTATATGATGCATTGCATAACGATATAGGCATGAATCTTGTAAAAGATTCCATATTAGATTCTTTGGGTATTAAGGCTAAATAAGTGGAGTTGGTGCTTCCTCCAATCTTTGCTTTTCTCATGAAGCCTTTAATCATTTTTAGGAGATCAATTTTGATGATGTTCCAACATACTTTATAGAAGTGTAAAGTAAAGCCGTCTGGGCTAGGGGCTTTATCAGGTTCCATGGTCCAGATGACTTTGATTATTTCTTCCTCAGTGAAGTCACTGATGAGAACGTCGTTATCTTCAGGATTGATCAGTTGGGGAATATTATGTAGGAAACCTGTAATTTCCTCCTCGCAGTCCTGTGGTTCCTCACTATATAATTTCCTGAAATGGCTGTCTGCAGCATCTTTAACTTGGTTGAATCCCTGTCTGACTTCGCCTTCTGCTGTTTTTATTTCTGAGATATGATTCCTGGACAGCCGTGCTCTATACTGTCTGTGGAAGTAGGAGGTGTTTCGATCCCCTGCTTTTAGCCACAGACTTCTGGATTTGATTCTCTAGTATTCTTCTTCTTTTCTTAAGGCTTGAAAGGTAGAGCATTGAGCCTTTGTTTCTTGCTCCAGCAGCTCTGTTGTAATCTCTTTGCGTTCCATGTTATCTTGCAGGTTCTCCAACGTGTGGACTGCCTCCTTTCTTGTATTGGTTGGGTTGTGGACTGGTTTCCTTATCCAGTCCTTCAACGCATACTTTGTAGCCTTGAGCTTTTGCTCCCAAACAAAGCTTGAGGATCCAGAAATAGGTTTGGCCCACGCTTCTTTCACAATGTCTATGAAACCTTCTCTCTCAATCCATAGAGGATTAAATCGAAAAGGGAGGGGCCCCATATTTTCTTCATCTTCTAGGAGGAGTTGAATCAGTTTGTGATCTGAGGAGAGCTTGGGAAAGATTTTGGTTTTTATTATCCTTTTGTTCAACATAATCGAACTTTGAACCAAGAATCGATCCAATCGGGCAACTATATGATCTGGCCCAGATCTGTTGTTGGACCAAGTATATATGCCTCGCACTGGGGCAAAATCAAGTAAGTCCCATTGCTGTGTGAGCTCTTCGACGAAAGCCAGCATTCGATCTCTGTTGTTTGATCCTCCCCTTTTCTCCTTTGTTTTCAGAACGATATTGAGATCGCCTGCTATGATAATGTTATCTGGATTATGCTGTTCAAGATAAGCTGAAAGGGATTTCCAGCAATCTCGTTTTTCATAATATGTAACAAGAACATATAGATTAAACAAAGAGATGGTCAACTTGCTTGTACAGTGTAACAACTCCATAAAGATCCAGTGCTGGGTTTCATGGGACTTTTTTAGCTGAAATAGGTCTTCGGTCCAGAGAGTTTCCAGCCCTCCAGAGGATCCCCTTGAAATAACTGCTTTGCCTGCTCTTTTCTTTCATTTTTTTTTGCTGATATCTAGAAGAGCGCCCCCTTCTATCTTCATCTCTTGGAGCATGAGGATATCTGTAGGCTCTATTTTCAGGAGGTCCATGACTGCTTCGGCTTTGGATGCGTTCCCGAGCCCTATGCAATTCCAAGAAACGAGTTTCATCATTTATAGAAATTTTGAATAATTTAACACATATTCACAGAGATTATCTTGATCATACAATTATAAGCGGAACATGTATAATACATAATCTCCTCTACGTTGATCATCAATTTACAAAAGCAGAAACATTCACAGGCACACATAGAAGCATCAATCAAACTCATAAACATAGTATGTATCCCGGGGAAAGCATCTCGCTAAAAACCCCAACTATCTGTATATTATATTGATTGAATCATGTAACATTACAAAGTACAATGCTTATCACAAGCAATCCAGTACCAGCTCCACCTGTTACACACAATACAGCTCAGATCTGATCTCCAAATCTATTCCACTGCTTGCCTACCTCCACTGCTTAATACCTGCTCAAGAACTGATGAGAATGGCTTACCAAACTCGTATTTGACCTGCAAATAATCACTCACACTCTGTTGGACGTGAGCACAGTCTACAATTCTTGATATTGGCCAATTCATTGGCATACACAATCCCTCTGATTGTGCAAATCATCATGCACAGCTATAGTCACAACTGATAGCAATCTGATCCTCTAACACCTGTCCCTGCTGAACTGAACATGCACTGACATGCAACTGAGTTAACTGATGTATTCTATAGTTGCATTATGAGTTAATAACTTGTGAATTAATTAATAACTAATTCACCCAACTCATCTCTAGTCTATTGATCAGTTAGACTAAATACATCCAGTTTAACAAAGCTAAACTGAACACAAATCCATCAACTGCACCTCCAGTCCACTAAACTCAACTCACTTGAGTTCTAACTGAAGTCTTGCATGCAAATATTAGTCATCCCATAGGTAACCACGTATTTCCCTCTGGGATCTGCATGTACCACATCCGTAGCTCATCCTGAAGTGCTCCAAGAGAATAAGATCAAGTTTATAGTCCAAATATTATTATGAGACAATAATATTTGACTTTTCTATTTTTGACAGCCAGTCTAAAAATAGACTTTGATCACTCACACTGTGATCACTCACATTGTGGTCACCCACACTGTGATCACTCATACTGTGATCACCCACACTGTGATCATCCACACTGTGATCACCCATACTGTGATCACCCACACTGTGATCATCCCTGCTGGGATAAAAAATAGAACTTGCGCCATAATTTGCCTGCGGGCCCACTTAGTGAAGGCGACTCTTTTCACTAAGCTCCATCATCTTGTTGCATTCTCAACAAGCATTTCTTGTTGCACACTTTTCAACACTCCCTCTCAACAAGAAAGGCTTCTTCTCAAACCCGATCCTGTAACTCTAGAATGTTCTCCATGCAACACATCTGGCCGGTCCACTTGCTCTATCATCAAAGTCTCTGACTGCTATTGCCTCTGTCGACTGAAAACTCTGCATCTCTGTGCTCTTCAGTATCTGACTGCTCTAGCCTCTGTCACTTTGATCTCTGACTACATCTGTGCTGCTACTAGTTCTATCTCCTAGCATTGCATCCGCACTGCACCTCCCAACTGACCTCCCTGTTGGGCTAGAAACACCCTCTGATGCTGAAGCTCTACCTGCTGCTGACAAGTGCTCCCTCTCTGACATTTGCGCTACTGCAACATCTCCATGTATCTCGCACCATTGCACACCTCTCTGTGCCACCTAGCACTGTGCAAAACACTTGTGCCTCTCACATTGTTGCAGCCTGCTAGCTATGCACTATCCTGGGATTCCCTGCATTGTCGCTCTCTCTGCTGCTCCATCCGCATCTGTCTCTACCCAATCAATCAGTTCCTGCTACTACACATTGGGGCTCCCGTAGCAAGGTCTCATCCAAGAGGTTGGGTACCTCAAGGATCTTTCCCCTCCTCCTTGGGACGATCAATCCACATCACCCCACCTCCTACCTGGAGGTATGGCTGCATGCGATCCCTCAGCCCACCTGGCTTGAAGTTTCCCCCTATTGGAGGTCTCTGCATGAGTAGATGTCTCTACTCGATCTCCTCTCAGCTTCCCTTGTTGTGGCTCCTCCACAACCTCCTGAAGCTGCTGCACCAATCGTGGCTCCTCCACAATCGTCTGAGACTTCTTCTGGCTCTGCATGTTGAGAGGTAATATACGCTCCCTCTCAACCACCAAGTCTCCATCAGTTGCCTCGCTGCTCAAGGCTTTGCATGCATCTTGAACCTCAAGAGCATACAGGTTCCTGACCCGTGAACCAATCTCATGACAACGAAATCATCTCACCTTCGACTTGTCAACCGTCTTCCCATCATTGGAAGATCTGGATTCGGAAAGAGAAACCTTCTCCTTCCCCTTCTTTGCCTTACTCGCTAAGGCATAGTTCTCCTCATCCTGCATGGATGAAGAACCGTCTCTGGTGCTCCGTCTAATCTCCTCTTGCACAAGATCTGACCACAGTCTTTCCCATCCTGGCAATTTCTCCCGACCATTGACAGAGTCCTGATAGGAACGCCAACTCTTCGAAAGACCAAGGAGAGCCAAGCTCACCAAGTCCTCATCATTGACAGTAACCCCCACACTTCCCAGCTCATCTCGACACTGAGTGAACTTCGTGAGATACTTGGGAATACTGTCACCCTTCTCGCATTTGATGTTTCTGAGTTTATCTTTGAGTGCCAGCTTCCTCTGATCGCTCTTGCTTTGGAATAATTCTGTTAATTATTTCCACATCAAATATGGAGTAGCCTTTCCATGGAGGCTGGACACAATGTGATCCTTCACGCCCTCCAACAGAATCCTTCGACATTTTGCGATCTTCTTTTGCCAAGCATTAGCTTGAGTAACATCAGTAGGCTTTGGGATATCCGTATCTATGAACTCCTTCAGCCCTTTATCATCCAATACTGCCTCCATCCTGTCCTTCCATGCAATATAGTTTGAGCTGCCCTCAAGAGCATACTCCAATCGCAATCCGTTGAAAGACATTGCTGCGTTGTCACCAAGAAAATACTGCTGCAAATTCGAATTCCACCAGCACAAAACTCAACTGCTTCCGATCTAGAATTCGTGAGAACAAAGTATTTCTTGTACAGAGATCGACTGTATGGGCATTCACCGGATATCTCACCTTCCAAAAGAAGGATGAATCCAGAGGCTACCTGGCCCGATTACAGACTCTGCCTGAAGAAATAGAATGTAAACACTTCTTGAATAGTAGATCAGATGATCAATCCTCGCTTGATATCTTGTAAAAATCTCTTCTACAAATCAAGCAGCTCTAATACCATGTAGAAATTTTGAATAATTTAACACATATTCACAGAGATTATCTTGATCATACAATTATAAGCGGAACATGTATAATACATAATCTCCTCTACGTTGATCATCAATTTACAGAAGCAGAAACATTCACAGGCACACATAGAAGCATCAATCAAACTCATAAACATAGTATGTATCCCGGGGAAAGCATCTCGCTAAAAACCCCAACTATCTGTATATTATATTGATTGAATCATGTAACATTACAAAGTACAATGCTTATCACAAGCAATCCAGTACCAGCTCCACCTGTTACACACAATACAGCTCAGATCTGATCTCCAAATCTATTCCACTGCTTGCCTGCCTCCACTGCTCAATACCTGCTCAAGAACTGATGAGAATGGCTTACCAAACTCGTATTCGACCTGCAAATAATCACTCACACTCTGTTGGACGTGAGCACAGTCTACAATTCTTGATATTGGCCAATTCATTGGCATACTCAATCCCTCTGATTGTGCAAATCATCATGCACAACTATAGTCACAACTGATAGCAATCTGATCCTCTAACACCTGTCCCTGCTGAACTGAACATGCACTGACATGCAACTGAGTTAACTGATGTATTCTATAGTTGCATTATGAGTTAATAACTTGTGAATTAATTAATAACTAATTCACCCAACTCATCTCTAGTCTATTGATCAGTTAGACTAAATACATCCAGTTTAACAAAGCTAAACTGAACACAAATCCATCAACTGCACCTCCAGTCCACTAAACTCAACTCACTTGAGTTCTAACTGAAGTCTTGCATGCAAATATTAGTCATCCCATAGGTAACCACGTATTTCCCTCTGGGATCTGCATGTACCACATCCGTAGCTCATCCTGAAGTGCTCCAAGAGAATAAGATCAAGTTTATAGTCCAAATATTATTATGAGACAATAATATTTGACTTTTCTATTTTTGACAGCCAGTCTAAAAATAGACTTTGATCACTCACGCTGTGATCACTCACATTGTGGTCACCCACACTGTGATCACTCACACTGTGATCATCCACACTGTGATCACCCACACTGTGATCACCCACACTGTGATCATCCCTGCTGGGATCAAAAATAGAACTTGCGCCATAATTTTCCTGCGGGCCCACTTAGTGAAGGCGACTCTTTTCACTAAGCTCCATCATCTTGTTGCATTCTCAACAAGCATTTCTTGTTGCACACTTTTCAACATCATTTACTTAAGGAAAGGGGTGTGGCCTCCCTTGGAAGGCCTTGGTCTAATGTTTCTTCCCATGGTAATTTCTATGGTGGCCTGGCTTCCTTGGACTTTGAGTCACTCGGCATCCTCTTCCCTTAGCTCTTTGCGAGATTTCCTTCCTGCTTTTTTAGTAGGTCGCTCAAAGGTTTCGTCTTCTGAAGAACCTGAGCTTTCTTCTAGTTTTTTCCTTGTTACATCAGCATATGAGGGGCGGGAGGGGCTTCGTTGTGCAGTCTCAACCTGTGGGATTTCCTCCCCCTCTTTGTTGGGGGATCGATTTGCTACATGCTCTGGATTTTCCTGAGTCAAGGTAGATGGGTTAGCCTGAGTATTTTCTACTCCTTTCTGAGTTGCTTCCTTATCTTGGTTAGGCTTGGAACTGCTTGGAGCTTCTGGCAAGCTGCCTTTACCATTTCCTTTTTTTTGCCAAGCGGTTTTTTGAACTACAGTCCACTGGTCCTCACCTGTTTTTGCTTCCTGTTCCTCGATATTTTTCTTGCAGTTCTTTGCAAAGTGCCCATGTTCATGACAATATCTGCACTTGAATGGAAGTTGTTCGTAATCCAGTTCCTGCACATGAGTCCACCCAGCCACCGAGAGCTTTATTGCTTCCGACAAACCCTCCTCAAGGTCCACTTCTGCGTAGATTCGGGCGCATGAGTACTGATCTTTCCTTACTGCTTGATCTATATACTTTCCTAATGCATTGCTTATGATCTGCAGAGTTTTTTGGTTCCAGCAGTGTAAGGGCAGATGGGGAAGTCGCACCCATACTGGAACAACTGATGGCATGTCCTGAGAGGGGTCGAAATCCGGAGACCATTTATTTAGATACAACCCCTGCTGTCCCATAAAATAAGGGCCATTTCTGAAGATTAGGCTTCTGTCATCCGAGCTCTCGAAGACGAACACATAGAATCCTTTGCCTACAGAATAACTTTTGACCCCTTCTTTGATCAAGGGAGCCCAATTTCTTTGGGTCCAGTTCTCCACTGTCTTGGGGGAAGGCCAGAGACCCGTGAACTGGCCTATCAACCCTTTCTCAGCTAGATTCAAGGCAGCTTTGCAAATTTCTTCTTCAGGTAGGGCAACCGTTGGGATGGAATCAAGCTTCTTGACAAATTTCTGCTGGCTAGCTGAGAGAGGGCGTTTCGAGCTAGCAGCTACCATGGCTTTGAACGCCGCGATCTCCGGAGGAAGGGTATGGGGGGGGGGGGGGGGGGGCAGAGCCCCCGCTGGGCTCCATGAAGGTCTCAGCAAGGGTATGCTGTGAGGTCAGCCGTAGGTCTGGCAGGCAGAAACTAAGGGAACCGTCTCAGAACGCCAAGCGCGTAGGGGAGGGCTTGTGAGCCGAGACTGGCCGACGGCCGCAACCAGCTGCAGGGGCGGCTAGGTCTCGGGAGCGAGCACGTTTTGATTAAGATGATTTTTTTGACATTCACTATTTTTTTAGTATTCACTGTGGGTGTTGGCAGTCCCATGCGTCCATGATTTTTGTAAAATTGTTGAAGATACAGAAATCTATCAGTCAATTATGTTGGACTTTGTGAAAATGGAGAACAAATCTTAAGAATTTAACTTCTTATACTTTTAAGCCAAAAATTAATGGGTATGCTACTGAAACTTAGGGTAAGTTTGAGCATGTATGCTACACTATCCTCAATGATGCCCGAGCTATGGTCGATTGAGGGTTGGGTCTCATTCTACACGTTAGAGAAAATGGTCGTTGCATTGTACACCTCGAGAAAATGACAAGCTGACCCATTGCGTTTTGAGTTTAGTGAACAATTGGGTCATAACCAGGTCCCATTGTACATGTCAGATAAAAATAAAGAGAGATACCAGGTATGTACACAACACACATCAGCTAAAACCAACCAACATAGAGGCGAGTGATTTTTGAGAAAGCAGGAAGTTTCAAGTTCAAATCCCTATTGCCCTGGATCCAATGGAGGGAAGATATAAAACTGTTATGGATTTGAATAGAAAAATGTGTAGATAATAGCAGTGCGGCCATGTTGATGAAGCCAAAGATTCTTACTCGAATGCCACTTGGTTAAATGAATCAAAGGCAGATGAATCAATTAAATAAACGACAAAATCGACTCTGAGGAAATCTGCCTTTGCATCTCTGTAACTGTTGCCCCGGCTTCTGTCCATGCTACTTAAACCACTGATGTGTGCTCGGTTGTTTCTAGTACTGTTGCTTAAGGTTCTAAATAAAAAAGTAATGATGCTTCCATCGCTTGATTTTTTGATTCAAGATTTATTATTAATTATTAATATAAATTAATTTTTAATATATATATATATATATATATATATATATAGATATATAATTTAAATATTATAATTTTATTTTTTATTAATCATAATATATTTTTATTATTTTAATTATATTATTTTTTATATTTTTATACATATATAAAATTATTTAATATTAACTTTATATTTATTAGAGTTATTATTACTAATTTTAATATATATTTATTTTAATCTTAACAAAGTGTTATTAAAACATATATGTCATAAGTGAAAATTAAAAAATAAAAATAAATAATTTGTTTTTACAGATCATTTAAAAAAAATAATCAACATATTAAATTTATCTAGTTATTAATTTATTCATTGAGTATATATAATAATGAATATAAAAAAATTAATAAAAAATATATTATTGATAATGGGTAACAATTTATGCATTGATTCTTTATATATATAAACATAATATTTATTTTATAAATAATATTGTAATAATGTATAAATATAATATTTATTTTATAAATAATATGTTAATGAAAAATATTTAATATAAAATGTAATTATTAATAATAATTATTTTTAATGATATTGATGTATTTACTATAAATCTAATATTTTAAGTTGTTTTTTTCTATATAGTATTTTCTATATTTCATATGATAACATCTCATTATAATATAATAAAATCTATACCAAATTAATATATTGAATTATAAATATACTTAAATAAATTCAATATAATCATAATATCTCAATTATATGATTCAATATAATCATAATATCTCAATTATATGTTAATGAATATGAAAATTATTATAATAATATATTATAAATAATTAACTATATAAATAACTCATTAAATAATATTTATCTCTTTTTTTTTTTTTTTTTTTTTTTTTTTTATCTAGGTGGAAAAACCTATCAACTCAGGTGTCAAAACCAACAGTGAGGACAGCCATCTCTGGCTGCTATCCGCGAATGTCGGTTTGACTCATCACAGTTAGATAGGAAAACCACGCCACCTGAAATAACCCGCTGGTGGTCCGTAAGGGAGCAGGCTCATCACTCCTGCCAGATGCCTCTGGGTCTTGGGCCGTTAACCTGTTTCCTTACGTCCGAGGAAGACGAGCTCTTAGCCAAGCAGAAGCAGTTTTACGGCATACTCCAGGCCGATAAATAATATTTATCTTAATTTTATAATTATATTTATTAATTTTTATTTTATTTTTTATCATTAATAATTTAGTGATTTTGAAAAAAGATATAAAATCATTGATTTTAATTATATAAAATTAAGACATCACCACGATATTATTGGAAAAGTGGTTAAAGAACATTCTAAGACATCACCACGATATTATTGGAAAAGTGGTTAAAGAACATTCTAGATAGTTATGGAAACAAAATTGTAATGAAAATTGGACCCAAAGAAACTAAAAAGTTTATAATTTGAATTAAAATGTAAGTGTTTATAATTGATTAAGAAAAGTAGACCATGATATTAACCTAATTTTTATATAGGTGAAATTTAGTGATTAAATAACTGATAATTAATTAAAAAGTTAAAAGAAAAAAATAATTTAATTTATTCATTAATATCATAATGAATGTATTTATTAATAAAAAATTTAATATATAAAAAATGTTTCAAAATTAAAATTTATTTTTAAATTTATAAATAAAAATTAAATCTATTAAATCATTTTCCATTTAATTATTATTTTATTTCACAATTAAAAACCTTTAATCCCTAATTTGTTAAAGTATATGTTATTTTAATAAATAATAAAATACTTAATATGTAATATATACAAAACTTGTATTGAAGCAAAATCAATCTAAATATCATATTAAATGGATATTATTCATTCCATGTTAATATTTAATATTAATAAGGATTTTTTAAATTTGAGTTCCATTTATGATTTGATTTCAAAAATAATGAAATCATATAGCAAACATTTTAAAGTTGATAATTTTAATTTTTATGACAAGTTTAATTATGATTAAAAATTAATAAATAAGGAGAAATTGATATACCTAAAAGTTGTCAAGTCTTACTAGCACAATCAGTTGAGTATTGGTCTGGGCAGCAACCTGACCTGGGCAGCAACCTGACCCAGATCAAATCTTACGTGGGGTGGTTGTTCCTTGGACTAGGGGGAGGAGACATGCTAAAAAATCTAGTCAGGTAAGGGTTGGTCGATCCCAGGGAGTGGTTGTGCCCTGTGTTAAGGGCTGGTGCAATCCCTAGAGGTGGTTGTGTGGTGTGTTAGGGGGAGGAGACATGCTAAAAATTCCAGTCAGCTAAAGACAGACATGTTAAACAAGAAAACACCCTTAACCTCTGTAAATAATTAGGTATCGCAACTGTTGTTGATATAAACCCAAATAGACCCAAATCTCCCTTACCTCATCCATCCAACCAGAAGAGAAATGTAGATTGTCTTGGCCTCTTCAGTTCAGCGATCGAACGACCCAACAAGAACTCTGCCTCGGGATCTTTTCCTCAATAACTCTTCCCTCTCTGCTCTACTTCAAAAACTTTTTTCCTCTCTGCTCTGGCTGTATCTGGTTCTCACTCACACTGGCTGTATCTGGTTCTCACTCACAGACGTTGATTTCACACACACATCATGCATAAGCTCCATTAACCCTGCAAGGTTATTAAAACAAAAACGAGAGAATTAGATGTGCCAATTGCTATTGATATTAAGAATCAAATCAAATTACAAACGGACCCAGATCTCCCTCACCTCATCCAGATTGTCTTGCCCGGTTTGGTTCAGCTATCTTTCCCTCTCTGCTCTGATACTTTCCTCTTTGCTCTGCTCTCTCTCTGGTTCTCGCTCACCGGCGTTGATTTCACACACAATCCACACATAACCACAACAATAACGATGACATACAGCACAAAAACGCAGGCATACCCACAGACAGAAAAAGGAAGTAGCAGGCATACCCACACAAAGAAGAAAAAAAATGGGAGCGCTCCACGCATTCAATCATACAGGCCAGACCACGAACGCCTAGGAGAAGATCAGAGATAAACTCAATGAAATTGGGGGTTGAGTTATGCCATCTTTTCTAGCTTTTATGAAATCCTATGTGGCTCTCAAGTGTCAAGCTTTTCTGCAGTGAATATGCTTTCAAGAAAAGCATAATGATACGGTAGGGTATGGGTTGAATTCAAAATTCAATTTTCTTTTTTAATAATATATTCAAAATTCTAAAATTTTGACAAGGGTTTAGGATTCATCCGAAACTTGTTTTTATAAAAAAACTCGTAAATCTCTTCAGATTTGTAGCGTCCTACATCTTGAGATTTGTAGCGTCCTACATAGTCTCGTTCACGCTCTCTCTTGAGATTTGTAGCGTCCTACATAGTCTCGTTCACGGTTTCTCGAAGTTGAAGTTGTGTAAGTTCCTTCTAACCAATCATGGAGGGCTATTATTATAAATAAAGAGACACATTAAAAGTGATTTCTAAAACAGTATATGAGTTTTTTTTAATCTAAAAAATAAATAAACAAATTATTAGGAAAAAATACAATTGTAAATACAAATGAGAATTTATATTTCTAATTAAAACTAATAAAGTGTTTTCAAGATCATGTAATTTATAATGTACTAAATCATTATTTATAAGAAAATGAAATATTATCAATAATCAATTATAAAAATATATTATCTCTAATATTTTAAATTATCATACATATAAGGTTTAAAGTTGTAATTCATTATATCTTTTTATTATTTAATAAAAGGATTAATTCTAAATTTTATGAGGGCTTCAAATTTTATCATAAAATATAATGGTTAATTTTGTTTTTTTGATTTTAATAGTTTTTTGAATGTTTTTTTATGTCTTTAATCATTATATAAAAGTTTGAAATTTCAAATCACTATAATAATAATAGGTTAAGATTTTTCTATTTCTTAATGCTTAATAAATATGTTGGTTCTAATTTTTTATCACAAATATAATGACTAATCTTAATTCTTTATTTTAATTTACTTATAAAGAGACATATGAGTCTCATTTATTCTTGTATCACTTGACAAATAGACTTCCCTTTAAGTTACTCAATAACATCTACATGTTATTCTGAGGAATCAAAGTACATGATCAAGTTACATAGACAAACATTTCATAGCATGAGATTCAAACCCGGGTGGGGAGGAAGACAACAGAACGTCCCCACCACACGACCTGCACTTGCTTGACATGCACTTAGTTATGTTTACGTATTATACAATGGATTTAATTTTATTGTTCTAAGTTAAATATTGGCTATTAATTATTAATAGATTAATTTTATCATAACTAACTATTTAAATAATCTTATTTTAAGAGTGACTCAACAAATTTGTATAAGTAAAAGAGTACAACATAAGTTGCATCTTGATAACAGTCCTATATGTCTAAAAGATAAGTTATGTAGCCTAAACAAGATCCTATTACATGCCCAAAACAAAAAATGGCCTTGTCCTAATGCAAAATTGCTCAATACTTCTGAATACTATATGTATTCTATAATAAATGCCTAGTTTATAAAAGTCTTAAAAAAACCATTTAATTCAACAATTTGCATAATGACTATCAACATCCTCCAAACCTACACTTTTTGGTATCAACCTCCTTGCTAAAAAACTCCCTTTCTTCATTGAACTAGTGTGTGATTTCTTTTTCTTTAATCCCTTCTCTAAGCAAGATTGTTGAGATCCATGGATTTGAAGTCGTTAACTAATCACCTTTTTGAACAATTAATGTTAGATTCCAAGAGGAAACTACTTTCGACTACTACTGTTGCCAGATATTTTCTTTAAATCCACTAAAGACCCCATGATTTATACTACTTGTATTGTAATTGGGCTCTCAATTTCATGGATTTTTTTTGCTAGAATAAAGAGAGATGATTAGTTGCAACAAATATTCTCTTTGTGGCTTTAAGAGCTCTCTAAAAATTTTGAAGGTCTCTAGAGTCAATATGTTTCCCTAAATAATAGTTGTCTACTATCAATAATTTGTGAGTCGTGTGAATAAGAACCTTTGTGTTCCACAACTCCTACACACCCTAGTGCCTTCCCTAGCACTAAAGTGGAACTAGAGGAACCTCTCAATGTCCCAATTCAACACTGCCAAATAAGCACATAATCAACCTAAGTCCCCCATGGAATCCAAAAGTTGAATTCTCTACCAAGGAGGCAACTCACCTAACAAGTATTGACCACAAAGAAGAAAATTGCAAAATAGAAGAAAGACAATCACAACATTTACATATCTTAATATGTGTATAAACACTCTGAAGCCATCAAACTTAAATGCCAACATCCCACAACAAGCCAAATTTATATGGGGAGGAAAAACAAAAACATGCAAGAGAAGAGTCGACAGTATGTAGACACAAGATTCTCATTGCTTACCATTAATGTTCAAGTGTTTGAGCTGTTTTGTGAGATTAAATGTCATGTGGTGTACTAAAAATCCATTGGTAATAACCATATGTCGAAGTAACACCAAAATATGTGTCAACGTACTAGACATTAATTAGGGGATAAATTGGTGGGATAATGTACCATTAACCTTAATATCCCCCTAATTTTGTTATGAATTAAAATTTTACCATCGATTTTCCTCTTTATTATGTTATTGCAAGACATGGTAGTATTGAATTTTGGTGAAGGTGCCTTCTAATTGTCTACATCAATCTAGAATTGATGCTAGAAAGTTTCCTTCTAAAGATCAGGTCCTTATTTGCCTTGTTTTCAAAGAAAAAGTAAAAAAAATTTTCTCGCATAAGGAAGAAGACACTAGGCCCTTGATCAATGGCTTCCAATTTTTCTCAACCCTCATATTCATTGAGTAAGGGGATGATCTAATTTCCATGAACTGGTCGACTAGGCCACATTCATCTAGTTGCAAGGCACAAGATCAAGATTGAGTGGCGTTGATCTCCACTTTGGGGATTTCGTCCAACTTTTTCACAAACCGTGAGGGCTTAGCCTTTTGGTATTTTGGCCCATTGGCCACTGGGTTGTTGAAGGCATCTATTTCTGGCATTGGCGGAGGGGGAGGATTCAAATATCCCCCTAATCTCATGGCAATAAGGAAATCGAAAGAAATCGTAGGGTGTGATTAGATATGTAGGGCATTAGAGTGTAGAGTTGGCATTACCTATCTTTCTAGTTCAAAAATGAATCCCTCTATGATAAGTTGCCTTATTCAAACATTAACTTAATTGATGATGTTAAGGAACTACTACAAAATTTTGACATGAAAATAATAGGCCTTCCTCCAACCAAATACATGTGTTAAAATTCAGAAAAAGTTGAAGACTATCAACCCTACATTAAGCACTTCGTTAACATGACACAAGAAAAACTCTATGAGAGATTAAGAATAAGAACATGGAATTGAACTTGGACCAAATATATTTTAAGAAATGCAAGCCTTGATATGTTAGAATACACATAAATTGTAACACATGTTTGATCCAGGTGGATATTGGTGGCCACCCACCTATTCCACCTACACCTCTAGTTGGTTTCAATTGTTTCCTTGTTTATTTCAACATTTACTATTTTTAGTAGTTTTTTGGGTCCTAAACTTCAAGAGCAGTTTTGACCCCCAAAATGGTGTTTTTTTAGGTCCATTGTAGACCCATTGACATAAGCTTGGGCATGTGGCAAAACCTGTATTACTCAGAGAGACCTTTCCAACAAGGTATCATACACGCCAAACGAAGATAATATGACTAAGTTACAACCCTGAGAAGTTGGTTGCCCAACTAACACCAACAGGGCCCATAAACTCTTGGTGTTTCATCTCCTAGGGTTAGGGTTTTGGTTGTTTAAGGTTTTCTCATGTTTTTCAATAATAAATAAGCCATTGAGCCTCATTGTAACACAGTTTAGAGGTATGAAGCTGCCACATATCTTCTCAGAGATAAGCTAGCATTGCCTGAGCTAGTCTTATTTCTATTCTATTTGTAAGCATATTTTAGTATTTCACATTAATGAAATGAAGTGCTATTTATGCTGCATCTTTGTATTTATGGTTATATATGTAATTTGTTGTGTTCCTCTTTAAATTCAGATCAATGTTGCTATAGATACCATGTAAAACTTGATTATTTTTATGACACATATGTACACATTCGCCATGTTTCGCCTCCTAACAATATGCAGGATTGCTCATCCATACTACCACTGATTTCATTGACATAATATATTCATAGGATCATGTGACCGAGGTCTAATAATAAAAAATATTATGAAAAATCTTGTTTGTATGGGACACATACGGGACATGCTCTAGGTGCAGTGGATTTGGATTATTGAGCTAATGCATTCATGAAAGTGAGGAGCACGTATTTGGGAGGATGATAGTAGATATGCAAAGCTTCAAACATGTTACCTATGAATTAGATAGTGGGAAAGAAAGTAAAAAGATTACATTGGTGAAGTCCTAAGTATGTGAAGATAACATTTATTTTCTTATTTCAACTTCAAATTCAACATATATTTTTTCTTATAACCTTCTTTTAGTGTCACTAGATATAAATATGTGATTTCATGAAGGAATTTTTATAAAAATAGAAGCATATGCTCAACATGTGCATGTAGTGTGATGGTAAGATGAATAATTTAGAAAATGTAGGGACACCTTTCCCTTTGGAACTATATTGTCAGTTGTGTATTTTGCTAAGAACTAGACCCTTCAATCATATAATGAGATCTAGAGCCAATATTATCATTTAGATCAAGTTAGAATAATGGTACATATCACATATAGGCATGGGATAGGTAGCAACAATGACAAGAGGATAATAGTAAAGGAGACAAAATTCTACATAAGTGATGATAGGAACCATGACCTACATTATGCACAACATTGCTTTCAAATGTTCTATGATCATTTGAATGATAGAAATATACAGATAGATTGAAATTGGATTTGGTCAGATGGTTGTGTGGGTCAGTTAAAAAATGTTCATGTATTTAAATGGTTGAGTATATTACAAAAAACATACAATTTATCCCATATTTGGAACTATGAAAATTCCCTGAAATGCAACAACTAGAATTTATTCTTCTAATTGATTAATTATGTAGTTTATTTTGTTATGAAAAAATAATGAATAAATCACACTACAATTTCTTCACAATAAAAGTGTTGTGGAAAATAAATTGGAAACTGAGAAATAGAGCACACGCACACACACACACAATAAATTGACACTGTTATTTTGGACAAAAGTCCCCGGAAAAACCCAATGTGGGAAAAATCGTGCAATAGATGAGGGTTTTATTATTATTATTATTATTCAACAACAAAATCTGAGTACAATAAACTGGATGCCAAACTGGAAATCCTATCCTGAGAAATTACTAGAAAATTATTGAGGGAATTTTTTCCTTCTCCACAAGCAATTTGGCCTCAACTTGGCCTCAGAAATTGGCTATCCAAGGCCCCTACGCGGGCCTCTGCGTAGATGTTGCACATGAATCTTCGTAGATGTTGTATAGTCCCTCACACACACTCCATGGATCTGCCTCTGAATCAAATGTCTTATCTGTTGCTGCCTCGGGAATTTATTCTTCATCCCTCTGAAAAATTATCCCGGTCTCCAACACCTAAATCAACCTCCTCTTCAGCTGAATCAAATTTCCTATTTGAGAATCTACGCAAAACCATGCACAACCCATTCTGGAATAACTCGACCTCTCTCAGTTGACTCTTCCGACACTGGAAATCTCCACTGGAATCTATGTTTCTACTCCTTTGCCTCTGCTACTAATATCTGGCTCGAATTCTCTTCCTAGTTGAATCTCTGCTCTCTAGGAAATTAGATCTGCCTATATCACTCACTCACTCGATGTATATTCTCCATCCCCATCATCCTACTCTTATAATCTCTCATTGGTTAACCAACAACCATGATTAAGTCCTCATCAATGGCTCAGATCATCTCAAACTCAATCTGTGTGAGTTTCTAGAGCATTCTCACTTTTCTCAATTAATACCCTTTAATTAATCAATTTCCCCAAGTTAGACTTAGGCATTTTTAATTATCGATCAATTAATTTAATTGAGTTGTCTCTGGGTGTTTTCTCCTTAAATGTTTTTTGGGTTTTGGATATCTTGTGTTTCTTAGCCTCTTTGATCAAAGTTAAGACTAGAACACATGTATGTTGCTACAAAAACTAATAGGAGTTACTTTGAGAGTGGGCATTACAAAGGTGAGCATGATGGGGATGGAGCACTGATAAAAAATACACTACAAAGGGATGAGATTAATTTTACGAGAAATCCTCATACCTGGGATGCAAAATCTATAGTCTAATGGTGCTCTACAATTATGTCAAATTGAGAAAATGAGCAACAAACATCAATAGGGACAGGTCACATGCTAAGAAATTTCTAGGAAGTGGTCAATATAGATCAGTCACGTTAATATCATTGCAACATAGTACAAGGAATTTGTGGATTTTATTCAATTTTAAGCTTGGACAACCATTTGATCGAAATATCGACATAAAAATTGCCTTTCTTTTGTGGAGCATGTAGTAGTGGTGAATGCAATGATTGTGAATCAATAGACTAGATTAATGAATGGTATCGTGTATCACTTGTAGTATACCCACGTGTAGTTGTTAAAACAATGCAACTAAAGGAGGTCCAATCCTCCATTTCAATAGGCTATGACCCTATATTTGATTTTGTATAGCCAAGTAGAGATATCTCACAACATATCCAAGATCGATTTGTGTTTTTCATTTATTTGTTATCAAAATCCCACTAGAATTTGCATTTGACTGTACATTGCATTTATATATATATATATATATAGTTGTTTCCCCAAAAGAGAATGAATGTTGCACTGATTATTGGTTGGAACAATGCATACAAAGGAAGAAAACTCTCAGTACATTATTAATTGATGATGAAGGCAATGAATTTCCAATTGGCGTGATGGTTGTTAAGGGTGAATATCTTCTACTAGATGGAAATTCAAGAGAGACTGGTGGTTATGTATTCATTAACTATAGACTAGGTGTAGTAGAGTATCACTTTAACACTTATTCAATGGTACAAACATCCAACTACAAACAATGTCTAGCAATAGCTCACACAAGGCACACTACTTTTAACCTCAATCATAGCATGAGAGACATATGGAGACGATTAGCAATAGAGATGATCCAAATGGTTTAATTGAATGAAAGTAGGTAGTTATACAAAAGAGGTAGAATGACATATTAAATGTTATATTCTATGTTGAGGTACGTGTATTGTTATGCTATTACTTTAAATGCATACATATTACTGATGAGCCTCATCATTGGGTAACTATATGGACCTTAATGCACCTCCTAGCTTATTCAAATCAATTCTTCTCATAATTTATTACATGTTTTGATTTTATTTTGCTTAATGAGATGAGTCAAAGTGAGATATTACGCCTAGTGGACTAATGTGCATTGATTGCAGGTTTTTGAGAGAAAATCATGGAAATTTTGACTAATTAAGGGCTGAAACTCGAATGAGAAAAGGAGGAGAGATTGTAGGAGGTAGATCCTCCTCATTTACTCCTCACTCATTCGAATATTCCTCCATCAATCACACTAGCTTGGAGTACAAGCAACCAAGTCATGGAGATCAAAAGGCAACTGAGCAAGTGAAAGTTAAAGAGCTATTTTATCTCAAGTTTGGGAGTCGAGCCTCCCTAGATTTAAGGAAGTCGTTGGATACTTCAGTTGTATAAATAAGGAGGCCTAGAGCCTCATTAGGATTCAACTTTTTGCTATAAAAAAACACTAGTCATTTTCGAGTTCAAGACTTGTGTAAGACATTGTTATGTAATTTTCTGATTTGATAATGAGAATGAGCACTTCCTTGATCAAACACTGAGTTGACTCAGAGGACTGAAGCTCTTGGGTTAGGGCCCAAGCCTAGTAGCAAAGGCTTCTCTTCTTGTATTTGTATGCTTAGTTGATTTCATAGATTAACGGTTGAATTGCCTTTAGTATTATTTCATTGCAAGCAGTTGTGGATTTCATTAGTTTGCTTCCATTGGTGCTTTACTTTAGCAGAAGCTTAGAAGAGATAAAGGAACATCAAAAAGATTTTAGTAGGTGGATTTGGCCTCACTCCTCCCTTCAGGGATCATGGTTTGAGGAAAGAACTCTTGTGCAGCCCCAAAAAGACAGAATTCTAGTTTCTCATGGAATTTAGGGTTTTATGTTACTTAGGTCAGCATTTTGCTAGTTTTCAATAATAGGATTTGATTTTCATTTTAGCAGTAGCTTAGAAGAGATAAAGGAACATCAAAAAGCTTTTAGTAGGTGCATTTTGCCTCACTCCTCCCTTCAGGGATCATGGTTTGAGGAAAGAACTCCTGTGCAGCCCCAAAAAGATAGAATTCTAGTTTCTCATGGAATTTAGGGTTTTATGTTACTTAGGTCAACATTTTGCTAGTTTTCAAGAATAAGATTTGATTTCCATTTCAGCAGTAGCTTAGAAGAGATAAAGGAACATCAAAAATCTTTCAGTAGGTGGATTTTGCCTCACTCCTCCCTTCAGGGATCATGGTTTGAGGAAAGAACTCCTGTGCAGCCCCAAAAAGACAGAATTATAGTTTCTCATGAAATTTAGGGTTTTATGTTACTTAGGTCAGCATTTTTCTAGTTTTCAAGAATAAGATTTGATTTCCATTTCAACAGTAGCTTAGAAGAGATAAAGGAACATCAAAAAGCTTTCAGTAGGTGGATTTTGCCTCACTCCTCCCTTCAGGGATCATGGTTTGAGGAAAGAACTCCTATGCAGCCCCAAAAAGACAGAATTCTAGTTTCTCATGGAATTTAGGGTTTTCTGTTACTTAGGTCAGCATTTTGCTAGTTTTCAAGAATAGGATTTGATTTCCATTTCTTCTATCTTCAGTATTACTTTAGATCTCATCAAGGTTTCATATTATTTTGCAAGTTTTCCCATGCATGAAATAGGCAACTAGCTCATGAAATTTTGTTTTCCTTAGTTAATTGAAATCCTTCTTGTTTACATGATTTATGGATAAATGTCAATGTTTGATGCAATGCAGGAGTTTCAGCAGTACATAGATATGTCATGATCAACAACCTCATCCCAACTTCATCCATCCATGGTCATCACTTTCTTTCACTAAAACCCTCACCAATTTCATCATTTCACAAGAATACTTCTCCAAGCTTGTTGAGAAAATCCAGCCATCTCACAACTCTGGTTTTGAGCTCTGCAGGAATCCTAGGCACTCTCTTGCCTCATTCCATCCACCTTCCCTAAGCCTTACATCACCTTCAACATCCCTCCTTTTTCTCTCAGTTGTATCCTGTAGGAATATAGGGGATCCTGTAGGAATTCAGGACATCCTATAGAACACATTAGGACATCCTATAGGTTTACCTGTAGTGGCCCCGTTTCGAGGTCGAATTGTGGAAAAATCCCCTAGGAAGCTAGAAAAGGACACCTACTTTCCTCCCAAACCTTCTGACCATTCACCTTCATCCCTAAGCCACCTGCCACATCACCAAAAGAAGTTAGCTTTCACACTTTCACACAAAAAAAGACAAAATAAAAATAGAGTTATTTTGGTCATTTACATGCACAAAGTAGAATGTTTGATGTTTCAATTTTGCATGCTTAGGACAATAGGATTGTTTACATGATTACTTAGCATTCTTTTGAAGCAAAGCCTCTTAGTAGTTAGTTAGAGAAATGGTGTGTTTAAGCATTTGATTTCAGTCTTTTTCCTTGCTGCAGTAGACAAGATTGCTCGTAGTGTATATTTCTCTCTTCCTCATTGGTAATCAAGCTTCTTCTGAATCAATAGAAGTTTGGTTTGAAAAATCTTAGTGGTTTATTTGCAACCTAGCAATGACAAAGATTGGACCCATCACATTTACTTGTGTATACAACACTTTCACCTCCAAGTTTATACGAACCCCATGTTGATAAAGTAAAGTTGGTAGCCCTAGTTGCATCATTCTTGTTGCAATATTGGTGCTCATCACTTTTTGGCGTCGTTGCCAATGAGGTGTCTAAGCAATATGTAATTAATGCTTTATTTTTCCATTCCTTATCTCTGACATTCTACTATTAGTTTCATTTCTACAAAAGTAATTTAGTTTGCTTTCTTTTCCATTCTGCATGTGAGATTTCAATCAAGCAGTTAGTTTTCATTTAGCCAGTTAGTTTCCATTTAGTTTGTGATTTCAACTCTCAAATTATTCTCAAAGCTTGAAAAAAATCACAAAACAAAACAAAAACACTTATTTCATGCCTCGTAGGAATAGGGACAACTTAGGGAAATTTCTGCCAAATACCCCCAATGATTCAAACAACCAACCTTCCCTCTTCTTCGGTGGCTATGAATTGGAGAACCCCTTAGGTGAACAACCAGAGATATTTGAAGAGCCTACAAGGGGAGAAGAAGAAGAAGAACCCATTCCAACTGACCCAATGGCTGAAAATAGAAATGACAAAGGAAATAGAGAAAGAGTTTAGGGTGTCTTTCCCATCAAAGAAACTAATGGGGATACCAAGATGAAGAATATAAGCCCCTCTGCTCTTCCTCATTTCCATGGCCTGACCTCAGAAGATCCAGACACTTTCTTGTTTGAGTTTTCTGTCATATGCAGAACCTATGATTACACCAATGATGAGCAGAAGTTGAAACTATTCCCATCCACTCTCAAGGATGCAACTTTGCGCTGGTTCATGGGTTTACCTAGGGATAGCATCACAACTTGGGCTCAGATGCAGCAAGCCTTCAACAACAAGTATCGAGACTACTACAGGTCCAAAGACACTAAAGAGGAAATTTTTAGGATGACCTTAGGGCATGATGAATCCCTAGAGGATTATGAAGAAAGATTCCAGCTTAGCTACAAAAGGGCCAGGTGCACACTTGATCCTGAGTCACTGAAGCTAGTCCTACTTAGAGGGGTAAGGGAAGATCTTCTGGATACCCTAAACCTGTTAGCAGGAGGGGACATCTACCAACTACCCTATGAAGATATCAAGATTGTCTTTAGGAACCATTCTAGGGCAGCTAGGAAAAAGGGTAGGGGTATTCAACCTATGGTAAGTCCATCCTCTTCCAATACATCCATCAAAGGTGAAATTGGAAATATGCTGGAAGATTTCAAGAGTGAGATGTTGCAAACCCTTTCCCTACAGATGGACACTATGCACATCAAGAGAAAGCAAGAGGAAGTAGAGAGAGCCTTAGCCATTTTCTGCCCTTGATGCACAAGGAGGCACCGTAGGAATGAATGTCCATTGAATTTGATTGAAGTCTACTCCGTTTGTGAAGAAAACCACTCCAAAGACAAGTGCCCTTCTCTACCTGGACTAAAAGCTGTGTATTAGGGAACTGTAGGGGTGATTGAACAAGTCTGCTACATAAATCAAAGAAGACCTCATGGGCCTTGGCCTTGCTAGTAGGGCATGCAAGGGTTATCCCATGCATATTAAAACCCCAACCAGACCACATCCATTCCCTCTTGGGCCCCCCCTGCTCATCCATTCCCAGCTGACCAACCAGTCATTTCAGCCATATACTCTGCCACAACCTCAGTGGAATGCATTGCCCTAGGGGTGGAGGCCCCCATACAACAATGCTCCAACTTTATTCCCTTCACCACCTACTCAACCACAGATTTTACACCCTGCTCCACCTAAACAACCCCAGATGCATGCCCAGCTAATTTCGAACCCAAAGAACAGACAAGCACAACAAGTCTACAATGGAGAGACATCCTATCCTGCTTATGTTGTGGAGATTCAGGAAATCAACCTGATATCTGGGAGAGTACTCCTGGACAACCAACCTCTACCTCCACCTAGGGAGAGTGAGGAATAAAGAGAGGAAAGCATGCCTAGATTATATTCACTATCCTTTCCTGAGAGATTAACTCATCTAGTCCAGCCTACCCCAGAAGAGGATGAACTTTTGGGTGAATTGAAAAATCTATGTGTCAAAATTCCACTTCTCCAAGACATAAAGGATGTACCTATTTACAACAAGTTGATTAAGGAGAAGTGCTTCAAACATCCAGGGAGGTGAAAAAGAGACACCCCTACCATTAATGTCATTGGACAATTGTTCGACTTAATGCTGGGGCAGGTAATTTGTCTGAAGTATTTGGACCCTAGAAGCCCTGTAGTAGATGTGCACATCAATAGCACCATTGTCCCAAACACTTTGGTTAATCTTGGGGCTGCCATTAATGTAATGACTAAGGACACCATGCTCAATCTCAATCTCCATGGTTCGTTGAGAAAGACCACAACAGTCTTGCAACTTACAGACCGTTCCACAATGACCCCTAAGGGGATTGTGGAGGATGTGATGGCATCCATTGACTCTTGGGAGTACCCTGCAGACTTCCTAGTTCTCTAGCCTAAGGCCAAGCTTATTGATTACCCTCTCATTCTTGGGAGGCCCTGGGTAGCCACTGCCAATGCCTACATTAGCTGCACGGCTGGAAATATAACTATAAAAAAATGCGCATATGTCCAAGCAATTAGTCATGTACCCTCCTACTCAGCGATCTCTAGAGCGTGACTTACCTTTATGTCTACCATGAATTTGATGGGTTGATTGTTGTTTGCAACCAGTCAAGGTACAAGGATTGCATCCCGGTTCTTAATGGAGGCCATCCTTTCGATGCAACACCACGCACAAATAGGTAATTTTCCCCCACAGTTACGACTACCACCTGCATGTTCCAGTGACTGGCGTTTTTACCAATTGTTCCTCTCGCTTTCCAGATACCCATATATGTTGCAGATTTTCAACATAATTTGTCACGTAAGCCACTTATCAGTCTAGGGTAATGAGAAATTATGCTTAAAACTTGTTAATTTCAAACTCAATCATATTTTCTTAGTGTGTTCCTAGGTGAGAATCTTGGTTCTCACTGAGGGTTCCTACTACCTAATTGAATTTGTTCAGTGAAGAAGACCGACTGTCCACCTTTCAGATCCAACTGAATTCATTTCATAATTGAATCCATTTCATCATTTCATTTCCTCATCCACTTCAATTTCCTTATCTATCATGTTACCAACAGTTGAGGATACACCACTTAAAACAAACCCTAGTTGTAGATAAGTTTCAAACAAAAGTATATTCCCAACACATTAAATCTTTGTCGTAGTTTTAAAAAGTCAACCAACCTTCATCACCTGAAAGTTGAAATATATATGCCTTCAACAAAATATAATGTCAACTAATAAATATCAAACAAAATGCATACATTGTCAATATGTGGGAATATAAATGTAAGGTCAAAGTAAAAACTACTATGTTTGATTTTTTACTTCTTACATCTCACCACTCCACCTAATTACTTGCTTACCAGATTGGCATCATTATAGCAATTATCCTATTCAAAAAAATTAAGAAATCCAAAAACTTACACTAAGATTTTTCTTGGAGTGTCTTTGACTTGACTTCAATATAAGGAAGAGGAACTGTATTTGATAATTTAATTACATGCAACTAGTAAACTCTATCCAAATTTTCATTAAGGAAGAGGAGTTATGTTTAATCCAATTCCAACAACCTCTAATAAATTCTACGAAAATTTTCAAATATTTGATACACGTTATTTTCCTTTTAAGACATATGATATTGTCTTTAATCGTTTTCAAATATATATTTACACAATTTAAAACTCAATGGTATATTTAATGCCATATTTGTAATTATATGTGATACTTTCTACTAAAATAATAAATTTTAATTTTAATTTACCAATTCAGTTAAGAAATATTATTATTTTTTATTAATTTTTTATTTTTTATTAATTTTATTTTATTATTATTATTATTATTTTTATACTAGTAACATTATGCTTTATATAGAAGGCTCACAGGCTAGAACCCTAGCCATTGTTTCCCTCTATTTCGTATTTCCATTTCCCCGCGACTTTGTTCATGTCGTAGTCTCGTCATATTGTCTGGTGTTGGCTTGTTCATTGTTGTCGTTGTACTGCCTGTTGTCATTGTCATTTTCGTCACCTCTGGATGTGGTTGTTGTTTTGGATTTTTGCAGTACTACTTCACTCTGGCCATCACTCTTCATGTTGTTCGTGGGTCTTGCAGGATTGCTACCTTCATGTTGTTTTCATGGCTTATTCTTGGATATTGTGGGTATGTTGCCACTGCCTCGTTGTGGTTGGCGCTAGACTTCTCATTGTTCATGGTTTTTACAGTTTGGCATGTAGGTTTGCCCACTTGCCTCCTTTGAGTGGTGTTAGTGTCAGTCTTTCCAGCCTTCCTACAGTGATCAAATATGCTCTTACAAAGTGGTCTCAAAGTGTCAAGGTCAAATTTTGTCATTTCAAGAGTCTTCAAGCAAAATTTGGTCACTAGGCATTAGGTCTAGGGTTTGCTTTCACTCTTTTCAAAGTTGCCCAAATGTCAGTCTATGTCACTATTCAGCTGAGTCTATCATCATTCATATGGTTTTTATCATCATGTCAAGTTCCATTGGGTCATTTTACAGCTTATTCATGCTTCAGTTGTGCCTTGGTAAGGTCCATTTCCCTCTCTTAGGGTTTTGGAGGTAATTTCTCTTGGATGGTCAAATCATTAGCAAAACTTGTATCCATATGTTCATACACCTTCCCTTATCCTTCATGTACCTTATTAAACACTTCCCATCCCTTAGATCTGCCAAATTCCTCATTTTCGCACAAACCCTAGTTTCTTGCTACAACCTGACAATTTTCTAGGTTGGGCCTGTATTTTGCCCTTTTAGACCCCTTCCCCTCACTCGATCTCTAAGATTCCACTTTCCCCTGCTTCCTAACATCCCTCCCTACTTCCAAAAATTTCCCCAAGAATTTAGAAGTCCCTCATACCCTTCATTTCGCTTCATTTCCACAAAATTCCTTGTTTCACACATCGGGATAAGTTTCACTTAAAAGATGTTTCAGAGCAATAAAAGATGAATTTTGGAAAACTGAGAGAGGTTTTTGTTCACAATAGGCCAAGGAAGAAAAACCTCCTTCACTTTTTATACGGGTGTCATGGTTTTAGAGAAATGTCAAAAATACCGTTGCCTCAGGAGAATCGAATGCACCTCTGAAGTGACCTTGGGAAAATCAAGTTTTCTCCTAGCTTGGTTGACCAAATGACTTTTTTGATGAGTCAAATGATAACTAGATACAAATATATTTCCAATGAGCTATCATGAGCTCAATTTGGAGTTGAGGAAGGCATTCAAAAGTTGACTGCAACAGCACTCTGCCTTGAGGCAGCCTCATTTGGCACATTTTGACCAGTCTTGGGAGATTTGATTTTTGACAGGGTAAATGAACTCCAAATTGAAAAATTCCACTTGGGTTGGAAAGTAGACTCAGAGACCTTTCCAACAAGCTATCCTGCACCTGATTTGGACACCAGGAAGTTCCCCAAAAGTAGGTGGAAAGGCGCGCTACGCATAGGGCTCAGGCGCGCTACGCATCAGGGTTTTTGGCACAATTTGTTTTTTGGGCTCAACGCGTAGCGCGCCGCGCGCTACCCTTAAAATTGGGAGGTCCAAATCACGAAAGGTTTGCATTTTTGGATTTTTCATGATGAAATACACCTGCTCAGCCACTGCCAAGGCATTTCATCAAGGTTTGGGTCCCCAAAAGGTCAAAAAACATGCAAAAAATGACCTCACTGCCCCTTTTTGGACACACAGGTAGCAGCCTTGGGAGAATGCACTTTTGGAGGGGCAAATGGACATCAAATTGGAAAATTCCACTTGGGTTGGAAAGTAGACATCCAGGGCTTTCCAACAAGCCAACCTGAGCTCAATTTGGATGCCGGGAAGTGCCCCAAAAGCAGGTGGAAAGGCGCGCTATGCGTAGGGCTCAGGCGCGCTACGCATCAGGATTTTTGTACAGTTTTCACCTTCCAGCTCAGGAATTCGGCCAGTCTTGACCAGTTTTGACTTGTGATGGGATTTTTCACCCTCCTTGATGTAATTAATGGAACTTTATGTTGACTTGACACTTATTTACCTATTCTAGATGATTCATTCATAAAATAGCAAAAATTTAATGAATGAATTGGTTTCCTAGCTTATAGAGGCAAGTTGTTTTGACTGCCTAGATTGTAGTGCTTTGTTTAGAATTAGTTGAAACAGCTCCTATGATGATGAGCTCGACCCCTACAGGCAAGGGAATGTGTTAGCTTGCCTATATTATGTATTTTCTTAGTCATTTTCAGGGTTGGACTCTTGGGAATAGCTTGATACACTATTGTACATATTTTATCTGCAATTTTGGCAAAGGATAGACCAGGGTTTTGCAGCACTATTTGGGATTCATGTGGCCTTATGTATTGATGGTGTGTTTCTCTCAGTACTTATAAGTTGTGTATGTGTACCACTTTCCTTAGTTGATCTTCTGCAATTAAACAAATGAAGTGTTAAGGTAGAATCCATAAATTTGCTATGCTCTGCCTTTAAGTTTGTTTAATTTTCCATGTTTTCTTCAGTTTAAGGAGAATGCTTGAGACTTCCTTGCTCTCCTTAGCTCCTCACCTGTCAGGACTATTCATTCACTCACTTTAAAGGCATCAAAACAATCACCTATCTTGCGCCAAGTAGATCTCTGCAAAAGCTGTGCCTCATCCCCGCACCCAAAATTGCCTTTCCCTTGAATTCAACAAAACTTCAAAAAATAAATTCCATAATCCTTGTACTTCATACCTAGCCTAAAATTAGTCGTCAATTCAGTCATCTCGAGCCTCTTTGATTACCTTTTGCCGAGATTGACCAGAGAGAGCCCTCTCCTGTCCTCGTAGGGCTAGCTATGAGGCTGAGCGTGGTTTGATGTGGCCTCGAGTTTTGCCTTCCTCAGCCTGAGGCAAATTCGAACGCTAACAAGTGGTTCCTAGGAACATGTGTGTGAGGGCTTTTTGAAGTCCTCTAAGTTGTTTCTTTTAGATAGTACGGTTTTGGACTCTATTTTGAAAGTATTTTTAGTTGTTTTGTTGAATGTAAGTAGGCTTTTTAGGCCCCCGATCTATGCATGGAGCTAGATTACACTTTTGGGAAGTGAGGATGAATTTTGGGTTAAAAAAGGAGCTTGATCGAGTAATCTTTGAGCCCTCGATCGAGTTGTTTGAGGGTTTAATGATAGCTCGATCGAGCTCCTGTGTAACCTGAAGTTACACAAGAGCTTGATTGAGCTAAGGGCTCGATTAAGCTCCAGGGATTGATCGAGCTCTAGTGTAACAACCTCAGGTTAAAAGTTCATGTAATAAAGTTAAAGGAAAAATAAGACCAAGGTCATGGGACATGTATTCCAAGTCGAATGTTGGGAAAAGCATCCTAGTGGGTGTCAATTTCGGTTTGTTATGGCTAAGGAAATTGGCAAAGGGAATGGCAAAGGCGAAGAGGCATTAATTGGCATGAGAAAAGGGAGATGCAAGGTCACACATTTGCATGAGAGGAAAATTAAAGGAAAATGAAGAAAATAGAGGCCTCAATGATAAAGAGGCCTTTGAGGATCAGTTCAAATCTTTTTTTAGTTCAGTTTTGGAACTCTCTATATTCCCTCTTACTATTTCATACTTAGAGAATTATTGGAGAACTCTAGCATTGGAGAAAGCAAGCAAAGGAAGGCAAATGAAGGACAAGGAAAGAAAAGGACAAGCAAGGAAGATTGTATCAAATAGCTTCAACATGAAGACTTGCAAGTAACATGTTGCATATATTATTTCGTAGATGGTTTGTCAATGCATGGTACATGCATTTTTGTATTTGGTTATCTTATGATCATTGGCATGGGTTATTCCAGGTGTGACAATGGTTTCAACCTTGCCTTGCCATTTTCAGGTAGTGATGGTGTGATGGGATTCTTTTGTTTGGTTGATCTTTGGACTGTCAAAAAGTTTTGGAACCAGGTGAGGTGGTCTCAGGAAAATTCCCAAGGGTTGGGGGTGGACGTGGTTTAATACTAGAAGCCCTCGACATGTGGGTGGAGATAGGAAAATTCCTTAAGGTAACGGTGAAGAAATTCATAGGCATCCAAGCCTGTTTTAGGCTTAGTGATCTCTTCACCAGTTTTGGTGGGATCGTGGTAGCCTAAGGGTGGAGGTGGTTTGATATTCGGGAATCCCTGGTTGTTTATTTATTGATTTCCCACATTCATGCTTGGAATATGGCACAAGGGTGATTGACTGAAAGAAGGATTTGGTTTAGCTCAATCTATGGTTGGGTGGTACATGGATGTCCCTGACTTGGTTGACTTTTGCATAAGTTAATAAGATTTATTTTCTTATTGTAATATATGATAATTTGTACTTGGTATGGTGAGTTGATGGTTGTTATGTCATGGTTAATAATCTGATTATATGTTAGTTATAAGCATGGACTTTTAATGTACTATAACTGTGTCTTTTTCAAGATTTTATAATTATTTTATGGTTAATGAATGCATGGGCCAACAAATGTTATTACAACTATTATGAGGGGGAATTATACCTTCTTGATGACTCCCAAATAATTTTCAGACTCCTATGTTCAAATATGCATTCATGACCTATAGATTACATGTTCATCATATGTTTGATGAAATGACTCTCATTGGTAGGCCTAGTTAGGTCAAGTCTTTGATCAAGTTTGGTATGATTGGAATTATATTCAAGTATTTTATCATTTTGAAAAGTTTCATGAAGTTTTGGGAAATGGTCTAGAGGTTGACATGGAATTATGGCTCAGATCTCGTGACCACGGACACTAAACTTGGCAATTTAGGTCATAGTCGCACGCAGGTAGGCTTATGCATGCAGTTGGAGGGTGACAACCACACCCTTGCAGCCTTGTGTATGCGGTTGGGGCGTTAAGTCGCTAAAAAAGATATCTAGCTCAAGGTCGGGTCACCTGGGGTGGTCCTTTGGCCCCTAAGTTTCCTATAAGGCCTATAGGATGTTACCAGTTTGTAGTCAGTAAGTTCCAATTGTCAATCCCACTTACATAACTGAAGCTTGGAGGTCGAGTCATGTCATAGTAACTCTTCCTCTCATGTTTACCTCAACAGACCGGTGAAGTAGGGTAAATGTGGGAGGGGTGGTTACATCTAGGGCTTGATCAAGCCGTCATTTCTCAATAAAAACCCAGTTTGCAGTCTGCGCAAGCCATTTTGCGTAGATCGCGAGGGAAATAAGAGATCGACCGAGAGTTTATGGGTTCAACCGAGGTGGAGGAGATCGATCCAGTCACCCAATGAACCCATCGATGTCCCAGAAACTCAAACCAACCACCATTTGGAGGCCAAGGTAGGCTTCCTATCATTTTTTCCCTATTCAAATTATTTTTTTCTTGCAAAAATAAATTTGAAATGAAAACCCACCATACAAAAACTGAAAAATAACAACCTAGAAAACCACAAAAAACAACAATGAAAAACATCAAAAAGACTATAATTTAGGTTTTTTTTTTTTTTTTTTTCAAGTACAAGTTTTTAATAATTATAGTGATGACATGTTTATTATGAATTTTTTTCCAGATTTTGAATGGTAAAAACTTTATTTTCTAATTATTTTAGGTTTTGAAGTTTTTTCTTAAGAATATAGTGAAATAAATTTTCAATAGATTTTGATTTTTTGTTATTTAAAATGCATGTTAAATTTCTAACAATTTTGACAAAAAATTAGCCCAAAAAACTCCAAAACATAACCAATAAATAAATAAATTAGGAACATGAGATTGACATAATAAATATGGTTGTTCATGGTAAACCTCTATTTATTAAATAAGAAAATTTTGTTTTATTTTTTTAATTATAAATTCAAATTAATTTATATTTTTAATAATAAATATAGTAATTTGTTTAAAAAAAATAAATTCTTAAATACATTATTACCTAAATTAAAAGTTCAAACCAAAAGAAAATTGATATTTAATATATATGTGTGTGTGTGTGTGTGTGTTCAAGTTTCAACAATGCATCATTGATAAATACATTGAATTCATGATGAAAAGTGCATTTAAAGTGGAAAAAAACATTTTAACCTTTTTCTATTTTGTACCATATTCTTTCATTATGTAGTGTGTTGTACAAAAAGCATTGTCTTCATGTGCTTGCACCTAGTACATGTCATGTATCAAAATCAAACATTATAAGAACTTGTTTTATGGAGTATTTGGTTGGCATGAAATTTATTAGTTTTGCAAACAGGTTTATTTCAATCTTTTACATATATTTACATATTTATGCTCTATGAATAAAATGCATTATTTAGAAATGGGAAAAATAAGTTAGATTTGATTAGTTCTTTCAATTTTATTTACATGGAACTCAATATTTTGGCTGATAAATTATCAAAAAAGGGGCTCTAAAGCTTAGGAAGGTTAGATTATTCTACTTGAGTTTAGAAATGGTTTTCTTGTCAACATTCTTTCTAAGTCAACATTTTTTTTGGGTTAGTTTACATGTATTATATGTAATTATAGTTTAGTGAACATTTTTTTATTGGATTAGTTTATATGTATTATATGTAATATGCAGAGCCTTGCCCCATACACCCCCCAACCGCAGGTCATCAGAGTGTGGGGGAGTTAGCTATACATGGTCGGACTCGTGATAGATCACATAGCCCAACCAAAGTGCATGTTCCACTCATGGATCCTAGCTCCGACACCAGTCGGAGTATCAGAGGCAGTGTTTATGTCTCTATTGATGATCATGTTACCGATAGTAGACCATCTTCACCTATTGTAGGTACAACTCCTGCATTTTTAAATCCTCTTTAAACTTTGTGTTTATGTCTTGAAATTGTCTTTAATTTTTAAATCGTCTTCAATTGATGTGTTTGAATTTAATGTATATGTTATTAGGTTTAGTTTGTTATATATGTTAAATTATATTTATGATTTGTATACGCTCAATAGGGTGAAGGTAAGGATGATAATGTAGCTATGATCTCTTGATGTAATGATACTACAACCACTATCACGTTGGAGGATGTTAGGGCCCAGGATGCATGGACCACACGAGAGCTGGGTAGACTCACAGCTAGGTCACATACCAGGTGTAGTTTCACTTTGATGTTGGACAACGTCAATAGCTTGATCCAAACATACTAGAGGGCGGGCCTATAGGGCCACCTCCTACATTCCATACATATTATTAGGAGGTTGGAGGTTAAAGGCCTAGATAAATGAGAGGTGGTGAAAACTACCACCAAGGACATTGATGTTCGTGTCGAGTTGTTTCACATCCCTTTGGATCACTCTACTATACATGCTCATTTGATTCCACACAAATATTTTAAGAATGTTGATGTTTCCCCTTTTGTTTATGATCGATTCATTAGAGCTTCGGTCGAGTTCCCCCACCATGACTAGGTCCCCATTTACTTTTCAAAGCATATATATGTGGAGTTCGTGCTACATATGAGGCCATATTACACCAACACCAGATCTAATTTTTATGGACCTGACAGAGGACGTAGCTATGATCATGTTGGGGCTTGTAGGGACCCTGCGCATGTATCACAACCTTTGATACTATTGTCACTACTATGCCGGAGTGTGGTGTTGCTGATAGAGCTAGAGGAGCCATCACAGCTTGGTGCTGAGACTAGGAATACCATTACAGATAACATGCAGACATAATTGGCCAATGCGTAGGTCGCATTGTGTGGAGAGATGAGCAGACCACCACCATTACCTCGTGACCCGCAATTTTCATTATATGATGATTCATATCTTGACATTCTACCCGCTGACTAGGTTTTTTCTTATGCACGTATGTGTCGCAATGCCATTTGAGACACTTAGAGGGTACATGACCTGCGTGACATAGGCCAGGTACATATGCATGGAACTTTTGACTCTTATCATCAAATTATGCATTATTTAGATCAATAAGTTCATATCAGATTTCATTTATATTAATAAGTTCATGATAACATGTAGACACAACCAGACTACATGGATGAGCTTCTGAGGTCATCCGAGGGGGTAGTTGATAAGCTAGAGTAGTCTCCACCAGTGCATGTTTCCATCATTCTCCTCCACCTCTATCTCATCACACTCATGTGGAGGAGAGTCACTATGTACAACCACAAGGACCAGTAGTTTAGGTAAAAAAAAATATTTCGAGGATTTCAACATTTTTTTTAAAGTTACATGCATGCTAATTAATTCGTAGACTAATTATAATTTGTGTTTTCCAATGTGTACACAGACTTGGATTTAGAGTGGTGTCGATGTCGCAATGATGATTACGCATGAGTGGGATGTCGGGTGTGGAGGTGTTGAAGATGTGGGTCCATTGATGCATGCCCCAATCTTTGAGCCCAGACAAGGGACCACCAAACCCAGATTGTCCAGACCTCCATCGTACTCGTTCCATTTGGACTCAAATGAATTTAGTAGATTCATATGTAACTAAATGTGGTTCAAAATCATTTATTTCCAATTTTTTTATTTTGTACAAAATATTATCTAATTAATTTGAATTTGAATGTGTTATATTGCAATACCAGATTCTGGATGACATGTTTGACCAATAGTCACAAAGGGGTACTGGTGGTACTTAGAATGGATAGTTTGTATATTTTTAGGCCCATTTCATAGGGCACATTCACATGTGATACATATTTTGTATATTTTCATACATGGATAGTTTATGGACACATGAACATTATTTCAATTTATGGATGCTTATTATTTCAGTTTATGGATATTCATGTAATGTAATTTGTATATATTTTCATATGGATAGTTTATTGATACATTCATTATTTCATTTTATGGATATGTTAATTATTTTGCTAGTTTTAAAAAAAATTATATAGTATAATTTTTATTTAAAAAGATAACAATTTTGATTTCTAGTTTCATAGACTAGGAAAATAAGTACAATCGCACTATTATGCAAGTCACTTTGATACTTAAAATGAACTAAAATATATCATGTATCAATTTAATATTGAAGATGGAAAGAATTACAAATATGCTTCATATTGGCTTGTAGAAAGTGTCTTTTAGTGCGACCAATTTATGTTAATTTAAACAATTAATGATATGCTTTTATAATTTTATATAATTTTATGAACTTTCCTAAATTTACTTGGCTATCCAAGTATTTCAATCAATTCCTAATCTTAAGGTTCCATTAAAAACACAATTAGGATTGAAATAAGTTTTATTCAATTTTAAAAGGCGTCTTATAAACAACAAATAAGTTTTATTCAATTTTATTTCTTATGAGGTCATCTGCAAGAGCTTAGTCATAACGTGATATAAGTATATGTATTGGAATTTAATATACCAAAAAGAAATTAAAGATATGTTTCTACATTTTTATATAATTTTATGAACTTTCCTAAATTTACTTGGCTATCCAAATATTTCAATCAATTCCTAATATTAAGATCTTCAATTAAGAACATTCAAGAAGTAAAATTTTACAAATTACAATTTTGATTTCTAGTTTCATAGACTAAGAATATAAGTACAATCGCCCTATGATGCAAGTCACTTTGATACTTAAAATGAAATATACCATGTATCAATTTAATATTGAGCGTGGAAAGAATTACAAATATGCTTCGTATTGGCTAGTAGAAAGTGTCTTTTAGTGCAATCAATGTACATTAATTTAAACAATTAATTTTATGCTTCTATAATTTTATGAACATTCCTAAATTTACTTGGATATCCAAGTATTTCAATCAAATCCTTATATTAAGGTTCAATTAAAAAACAAAAATAGGATTGAAATAAATTTTATTCAATTTTAAATTATGTATTTTAAGCAAGAAATAAGTTTCATTCATTTTTTTAATTTTATTTTTAGGTCATCCACAAGTGCTTAGTCATAACATGATGTAAGTCATATGTATTGGAATATAATATACCAAAAGACAATTAATTATATGTTTCTATAATTTTATATAATTTTTTGAACTTTCCTAAATTTACTTGGCTATCCAATTATTTCAATCAATTCCTTATCTTAAGGTTCAATTAAAAAACACAAATAGGATTGAAATAAGTTTTATTCAATTTTAAAAGATGTATTGTAAACAAAAAATACATTTTGTTCATTTTATTTTTATTTTGAGGTCATCCACAAGAGCTTAGTCATAACATAAGTCATATGTATTGGAATATAATATACCAAAAGGAAATTAATTATATGTTTCTATAATTTTATATAATTTTTTGAACATTCCTAAATTTACTTCGCTATCCAAGTATTTCAATCAATTCCTTATCTTAAGGTTCAATTAAAAAACACAAATATGATTGAAATATGTTTTATTCAATTTTAAAAGGCGTCTTATAAACAACAAATAAGTTTTATTCAATTTTATTTCTTTTGAGGTCATCTACAAGAGCTTAGTCATAACATGATATAAGTCATATGTATTAGAATTTAATATACCAAAAAACAATTAATGATATGTTTCTACAATTTTATATAATTTTATAAACTTTTCTAAATTTACTTGGCTATCTAAGTATTTCAATCAATTCCTAATCTTTAAACCTTCAATTAAAAAACACAAATATGACTGAAATAAGTTTTATTAAATTTTAAACGATGTCTTGTAAACAACAAATATTTTTTGTTCATTTTATTTTTATTTTGAGGTCATCCACAAGAGCTAGGTCGCTTACCAGGTGTAGTTTGACTTTGATGTTGGAGAGCATCAATAAGTTGATCCAAACATACTAGAGGGCGGGCCCATAGGGCCACCTCCTACATTCCATACATAGGATTAGGAGGCTGAAGATATGATCATGTTGGGGTTCGTAGGGATCCTACACATGTGCCATAACTTTTGATATTGTTTCCACTACCGTCTTGGAGTGTGGTATTGCTGATAGAGATAGAGGAGCCACACATCTCAACGCTGAGACTACGAATACCATTATAGATAACATGCAGACGTAATTGGCCAACGCGTAGGTCGCATTGAGTGGAGAGATGAGAAGACCACCACCATTACCTCCTGACCCACCAGTTTCATTAGATGATGATCCATATCTCGATAATATACTCGCTAACCAAGTTTTTTCATATGAACATATGTGTTGTGATGTCATCTGTGACATAGGTCAGGTACATATATTTGGAACTTTTGAATCTTATCGTCAAATTATGAATGATTTATATCAATAAGTTTGTATCATATTTTATTTATATTAATAAGTTCATAATAACATGTAGACACAACCTAACTACATGGATGAGCTTCTGAGGTCATCTGAGGGGGTAGTTGACAGCTAGAGTAGCCTCCATCAGTGAATGTTTCCATGGAGTCTCCTCCACCTCCAACTCATTATACTCATGTTGAGGAGAGTCACTATGTACAACCACATGGACAATAAATTGAGGTAAAACAAAATATTCATAGGATTTCAACATTTTTTAAAGTTGCATGCATGCTAATTATTCCGTAGACTAATTATAATTTGTCTTTTCCAATGTGTACACAAGCTTAGATGCAGAGTGGTGTCGATGTCGCAATGATGTTTACGCATGAGTAGGACGTTGGGTATGGAGGCGTTGAATATGTGGGTCCATTAATGCATGCCTCAATATTTGAGCCTAGGCAAGGGACCACCAAACCCAAATTGTTCAAATCCCCCTCTTACTTCACTTCCATTTGGACTCGAGTGAAGTTTGTAGATTCATATGTAATTAAATGTGGTTCAAAATCATTTATTTCTAGATTGTTTATTTTGTACAAAAAAAATCTAATTAATTTGAATTTGAATGTGTTATATTGCAATACCAAATTCTGGACAACACGTTTGACCAATAGTTACAAAGGGGTACTAGTGGTACTTTGAGTGGATAATTTGTATATTTTTAGGCCCATTTCATAGGGCACATTCACATGTGATACAAATTTTGTATATTTTCATACATGGATAGGTTATGGATACATGAACATTATTTAAATTTATGGATGCTTATTATTTCAGTTTATGGATATTCATGTAATATAATTTGTATATATTTTCATATGCACAGTTTATTGACACATTCATTATTATATTTTATGGATGTTTATTAATTTTTGTTTATGGATGTTTATTAAATTTTAGTTATCGTAGTTGAACGAACGCACAAATCACATTGAGCAACGAGAGAAAGGGACACATAAACATGCATGATCAGGCAAATACCAAGACCATCGAAGACCCTGCACATTTTTCTGTGCGGAGGTGAAGACATGTTACACTGAGAGCACACCATTACTCAGCAGCTTGACACGAACACCATAGTCAGTCAGTGCATGTCAGCAATGTCATGTTGAGTTGTGTCATGAGTTGTCTCAACCACATCACTAATATGGGCCATACTTGTTCTAATCAAATGTAATGTAATGTGAAAGTCCAAGAGATGTACATATTAAGTTTAAGAGTCATGTAAGTCGAAAAGTCACAAGAATTCAAACAATCATGAGGGAAGTCGAAGAGTCACAAGGGTCAATTATTCCCCCTTGGCTATATATACCCCCTCATTGTATGAGCAAAAGGACTTTTCACCTTGGCTCCTCCCACATAGCCTTGAGAGTCTGTAGTCTGTTCTTTGAGGAGCGAGGAGTGGCTCCAATGTCCCACTACTAGGGCTAGTGATGTATGGTGTACAGATGTGTCTTGGAACTTTTTCTTAATTCAGAAGCCTGTTTCAGACCATCAAATTTTCATGAATATTTCGTATCCATTTGTAAGACTATTCTTTAAATGTTTGTAATGCATGTTTTCTTAACCTGTACTAAGATAGTTGAACTACTTTCGTTATTTTAGTACTTACATTGTTGAATATGTGTTGTAATATTTATCACTGTTGTCTCACAGGTGTGGACTACTCTGCCAGACACTAGACAAACCATTCTTGTGTTTTCTTGGTTTTAATGACCATCACCCCCTTGTGGACTAATCCACTGGATGGTGTATGTGTTTTCCATTGAACTTCAGTTTTCACGATTGTCGCATTTATTTTGGACTATTCTGTTGGATGATGGACAGACCCTTGTTGTATTTCATGTGTGTTTCTTCCTAGCTTGGGACTATTCCCTCTCATCAAGAGGCTCACTTCACCTCTCCCTTTGACAGTAATAGAAACCGGACACAAATTTAAATTACGCACTCACCAGGCACACTCGCCTCTCTTTCTTGAAGTTACAAGCATAACACAAGTGTCATGTGCTAAAAAACAAGAGCTAAGGAAAATCTTTAAGAGAATGGAAAATGGGCCATCGTACTGGATGAGGCTCCTACACCAAATAGTGTGAAGTCTAGTTGGGACTTCATACTAGGGAGATCCCCTAAATGTTGGCGGGTCCAACACCATCAATAATATCTTAGCCAATGTGGGAAACTCTCTCAATCATTTTATTAAGATAAACATGGACAGGTTTGAGAGGCATATTATAACCTTTTCTCACATATGTGTTGAAATAGGTCTCAACCAAGGGTTGTTTAACCATACCCTCATCAATTGGAACGGCCTAGTTTATTTACAAATGGTGGATTACAAAAATATAGCTTTCCGCTACAAAATTTTTCAACAACCAAGTCATCTCTAGAATTCCTATGCTTGTTCCCAAGGGATTTCCCTGCCTCTGGATGCCAAGAAAAATCATCGAGGATGGGAACAACCAAAGGATCTAAAAATTATTCAATCCCCGAGAAAGACAACATGCAACAACAAAAGGCTTATGCAACCAAATCAATTCCTTAAGCCTTAACTTAGGCACATGCAGCACCATGTCATCTGTTATATGCTAGGGTCTATCCCTTGAATGGATATGAAAGAAACACAACTATGATCTTATCTTCATCAACAAATGAGCACAAACATTTTCATTAATTAAATCACTGAATAAGGAAAAAACGAATATTGCAGATCTTCTAGAAATGGAATTGTCTCAAGGGAATGCAGTCATTGTCTCCCCTTCATATTTTATTGATAACTCCTTATAATGGATTGATATTCATAAGAAAAAAGGAGAAAAGGACCTTCAAAAAACCCCTTGATCATTCCTAGCCTCAAAGTCTAGGACCTTAGTAAATGTACTAGCATTGTTAATCTCAAGTTAGCTTGTGTTTTATTTTTGGACTTGGTTGGATTCCCCAAAGATTGACCAATCCAAATTTCTCAGTTTCATGTAATCTTAGGTTATCTTTTTTCTTGATTTTGGATTTGGATGTATTCCCCATCGGATCGACCAATCCAAATTTCCCAGTTTTCATGTAATCTATTGATCTAAAGGTAATACAATTTCTTAATTCATAACAATAATATATATCTATATACATATATAATATAATTTGTTAAAAAACAAAAATATTTTTTTAGTTAAAGGATCTTATCTTGAGTGGTTTGGCAAACAATTTGTTTTCCAACTACATGGTTTCAAGCCTATGGAGACATATTATAAAGTCTCCAAAGACTTGTTGTAACTAGCTCGTTTGTGGAATTTATGAAATAGTTGTATAGAATAGTATAATAATGAAAACATCCAAAAAACTAAAACTAAAAAAAAAATTAACTTACTTTGAAATTTTATTTTTATATTTAAAAATTAAAAGAAAAATTGAATAAGTTAACAAATTTAAAAAGTGATCTTATATTTAAATTATAACTTAATAAATAATTACCATGATGTGGGTGACCCATGTCCGTGCACGAAGTCATGAAGGCAGCCCTCAACCCACCTTTGAGGTCTATGAGAAGGGCATGCAGGACGAGTTTCGAACCCGAACATATCTTGCAGGTTCAAAGCACAATGTGTCCACTTGTGCATTGAATCACAAGGAGGGCAAGAATTGCATTGAAATTTCTCCAAACAAAGGAACGTTGGGGCAATTATTCCCTCCTATGCATTTTCTCTACAGAGATGAAAATGGAGGCTCTCCTTCAATGGTGTGATGTTTCCAAAATGACTCTATGTACACAAAGGGTGGGTTTAGAAAGTTTGCTTATTCTCAATAGCATTTAAACCACTTGACCAATTAGTCAAGAGATGTGAAAGGGAAAAATATTTAACAATTTTACTATTTTTTTCTTTGCAAATAGAAGGACCATGCCCTCGTGGCCTAGTCCCTTTTTCTTTGAAAGCAGTGGGATACCCTCATCACTCTACACATCATCCTTCTCTTGGTTGTAACTGACACCATTCCCTTAAATTTCCCCAATTGCAACAAGCCTCGCTCCACTTAGGTATATTATTGTCCTCATCGTTACTTTTCTGTTTCCAACTTCCCATCTAGTTTTTATTGCTTATAGTTAGATAATTTTGGGTTTGTCAATCTATGTTTAAGAGCTCATCCCCACTTCATGTGATTCCCTTTTGTTCATGATCTCTTTTGTGCTCTCACCTCGTATTCCCTTGTTTTCCTTCACCTTTCTCCATTGCTCCTTCCACCTTGTGCTCCAGTTGATTACTTTGTACTTTACCTACTTTCTCTCTAATGTCGAGGGAGAGAGTTAGTTTGAGAAGAGGGGGTGGAGGTCACGGTCCTCCAAGCAACTGACGAGCTTGAGCCTAAGCTCAAGCCTCAACATACCATTTCCATGAGAATGCTTCCTTGGTCGTTCAATATGAATTATGAGACATTGAGCAAAAACTGGTTAACAAGAGAGCTGAAATGTCAGACTCAAAAGTTATGGTGGATGTGGAGAATTAGGTCCCCGATCTGGGCACACCAATAACTTGTTGCAATCAGTGCCTATATATAGTGGATTTATATTGGCATATTAAGCACTTGTTCTAAAATTTCTTGTTCACCTATAATGAGAGCGAGGATGAGCTCCTTCTTTTCATGAAAGGGCTCCATATGCATTACCAAATCATAGATGGTGATGAGCCCCAAAAATGGATAATTATTTGGGCTCATTCAACCTCCTAATTCGACTTAATCCACCATTCTCATTAGTTTATTGCATGTTTTTAATTATATTTATGCTAACAGAGTGAATTGGGTTAGTCATTATGCCAACAAGTCTAATGGGTGCTTTGTGTAGCCTTTTTGGTCAATTTGGAGACAAAATTGAAGGTTTTAATGAGCACTTGGCAGCCAAATTCGTGGGGAGAACAAGGGAAAGGATTTGTAGGAAGGTGTCCCCTTCATTTATGGGCCCTTACCTCGAATTCTCCACCATCAGATCGGATTTCAAGGGCCACCAAATCAATTAACACAAGGGCAGCCAAGCAAGTCAAGTAGGACTGCTGTTAACTACAAGTTTTGGGTAGTCGAGTCCCTAAAGTTTAGGAGGACTGTTGGGGTCCTCAATTTGTATAAATAAGAAGGCTTAGGGCCTCATTTTGGTTAGCTAGTGGTTAGTCATTTTGTAGCTAGTGGTTAGTCATTTTGTAGCCAATGGTTAGTCATTTTGTAGGCAGAAGTTAGCTAGTTTGTATTTTGATTTTTAGGCAATAGATTAGCTTTTCTTTCAGCTCATTTTCAAGTTCTCCTTGTGGACAGTTTTGATGTAACTCTTCTTTTCTTGCTCAATAAAGATGAATCCAGCTTTGCACCAGCTCTAAATCTCTCTTAGGAGGCTATAGCTCTTGGGGTTGGGCCCATCTCAAGCGCCCAATACCTCCTTTGATTATCTTTATGTGTTTTTGTTGCATTCTTAGAATAAAATCTGCTATTTAGATCTAAATCTTGTTTTGTTATTTAGTTTGTTTTTTTGATGAGTAAAATAGCTTTTCATGCTCAGATTTAGTTGATAGGTTGTTAACAGAAAAATCTTCAAGAAAAGGGCCAACAAACATCTGTGGTTTCATCTCTCCCTCAGTGGGATCAGGAGCTGTGACTAGGATGACTTCGCTACCCACAAAAATACTGACTTTGCTTTGCCATGCAATCATTAGTGTTTGGTTTTCATTTGCAGAAGTTGGTTACATGTTCAGATCTTTGAATGATTCATTGCATAGTTAATATACGTGGTTTCCTTGCAAATAAAGCTGCTTTCCATTCTTGTTACTGTTAGCTAGATCATATTAGGGTAGCATAACTAGATCTTTGTTTTCTTGCATGTCTTTGTTGGTTCAGTTGGAAACACAAATTGCAGAGCACCTGTACCACTTCTCTGTCTACCCAGACTCCCTCAAACCCATCTTCTCCATCTCCTAACTTGGTTTCTTGCCTCACGTTGCCACATTGCCCTCATAACCCTACCTTTTGTGCAACATTATTCCAGTCTTCTTAGAACAAGTCCAGCCATCTACACCTTCTCCTCAACTCCATCCTCCAAGTCTTGAACTCCCGTACACCCCTATTTCACCTCCATACTCATTCCTCCACCTTTTTCCCTCCATCCATGCTCCAAAATTCCATTACAGAACATCCTGTAGAAATCCCAGAACATCCTGTAGAACCCCTGCATACTTCCTGTAGAAGCTCATAAATGCGGTTTCTTGGCAGCCAAACTTTGTGAAACTCTCTGGAAGGGTGTTAGGGACCGCTTAGACCCTCTCTGAACCTTCCCAACCTTTCCCAAGCATTTCTCCCCTTGATCTACCCCTGCACAATAAAAAGCCAGTTAGAAGCACATGCATGATAATTCCAACAACTTGAACAAAAATACAAAAAGATGTTTTCTTCAGATAGAGGTAGTCTAGACACATGTATTTTACCTTCATAGAAGTAATGGCATCTCTTTCAGTAGTTTGCATGCTCTCCTTTGCATCAGTAGGACTAGTTGGTAGAATTAGGGTTTGCTAGGGTTTGCGTTTCTTTTTGGCTTTCAGTTTCTTTCCGCAAGTAGATTAGCTTCCTTTGAGTTAGCTTTCATCCATCAGTTAAAAAGCTTCTTCTAAGAGCTCATAGAGGTTGTCTTAAGCCCCTAGCGGACTTGTGCCAGCTGACCAAGTGACAACTGCGGCAAGAGCTAGTACTTGTGCATACAGCACCGTCGCTTCCAAGTTTGTTACGAACTACCGGGTTGATAAAATTAAAGAAGGGAGTTCCAGGAGTTGTAGTATTATTGCTACAATACTAGAGCCCACCATCTTTTTGGCGTCTTTGCTGGGGAAGCGTCAGAGTATTGGTGATTGCTGCTATTCTTCTATTTTCCACTACAACCTTCTGCTAAGTAGTTTATTTCATTTCCATTATGCAATTTCCTTTTTGCAAAAGTATATTAGAATTTCCCGCTTTCATAGATTAGCATTTCAATTCCGCAATTTCATTTCTGCAAGCGTAGATTAGCATTTCAATTCCACAAGTGTAGCCTAGCATTTCATTACTGCAATTTCATTTTAACAAAATAGATTAGTCCTTCCCCGCTTTCATTTCAATTCCGCATTTTCATTTCAGCAAGATAGTTAGTTGCAGTTCAATTTATTTTAGTTTTTGCAGGTACAAGCAGAAAAAAGCAAAAATCAACCAAAAAGATTTTATTTCATGCCTTGTAGGAGTAGAGATAAGTTAGAAAAATGATTGCACAACACCCCCACTGCTTCACACAGCCAACCTTCTCTCTTCTTCGATGGCTCTGATTAAAGAACCCTTAGGTGGACAGCAAGACATATTTGAAGAACCTCTAGGGGAGAAGAAGAAGAAACCATTCCTCTGGAGCAAATGGCTACAAGCAGAAATGTTGGGAGCAGCGCCTTGTCCAAAGACGAATTTGAAAATCAGATCGAAGATTTCAAGAGTGATATGAGGCAGTTTCTTGCCATGCAACTGGATACCTTGCGGATCCAAAAGAAGCAAGAAGAAGCCAAGAGGGCTTTGACCATTTTTTGTCCTAGGTGCACTAGAAAGCATCCTAGGAACGAATGTCCATTGTACTCCATAGAAGTGTGTTTTGTATGTGAAGAATACCATCCTACAGATCAGTGCCCTTCCTTACCCAGAATCAAAGCTGCATATCAGAGAGCCAAAGGAGCCATTGAATCACTCTATTATATGAACCAAAGGAGGCCACATGAACTTAGATCTTATCAGCAGGAACTGCAAGGGACATCCGAGACCTATTATGACCCCTATCAAGCCACTTTCATGCCTTCTTGGGGTCCCCCTGCTCATCCTTCTTGGTTCACACCTCCTCCTTGTTCCTTCATAGATCCATATTATGCCCAACCAGCTTCTCATTCGTTTCACTCTTATGCTCAGCCACAGCCTCAGTGGAATGCACCTCATCAGGGGTGGAGGCCCCAATACAACACTCCTCACACTTCTTTTCCTCCACCACCTGCTCAATCGCAACCATCACCTCCTCCTCCACCAAGGCAACCCCAAATGCCTACCCAACCACAACCCCATCCGCATCCATCTCAAATACACGCCTCCACTCAACTACCCGTACCACCATTTCCAAAACCATACCATGGAGCAGCTCAACCCAATTGCAAAGCTGAGGCACACCATGTCCAAATGACTCCTCTTGAGCTCAATGATCTTCACCAAAGCTCAAGAAGAGTGTTGCAAAACAAAGATTATATTGACAACATTGAAGGACCAAAGGCAAAGGAAGATTCAAAAGAAAAGATCAAAGAACCATGGGCTGCACTTGATGAAGAGAAGAGATCAGAATTAGAGATTGAGAGAGTTCCCTCATGGTTACCATCAAATCCTCCATGTACTCAAGAGAAAGATCAACAAAAAGAGGAAGATGAGAAGGTCATGATAGAAGGCGACATGAAGAATGATCTAGATCAGCAAAAGGACCAAGGATATCAAAGCTATATTGAGATATGGTTTCAGACGGTCACTAAGTTGCAGAGGTACTATCTTCTTCAGCTATGTTTGATCCCTTCAAAGTCAGATCATTTGGTCTCTAAAATCCGGATACCTGTCAAAGCATGCATTTCGAGCCTTCACATCATCTTGTCTCTAATCTCGATGTGCACATGGCTCCATTGGAAGTATTCTTACACTTGAAAATGTTTTTTTTTTCAAGTAGGGTAGGGTAGAGAGAAAAAAAAAAAAAAAAAAAAGAGAAAAGAAAGAGAAAAAAATGAAAATAAGAAGAGAATAAAAATCTAAGGTGAAAACCTCCTCGGAGGCGCCTTAGATTGGCTCATTGATTGAAAACCTCCATGAGGCGGTCAATGGGTTGGGAAAAAAAAGAGAAAAGAGAATAAGGTCTCTGGGTGAAAACCTCCCTTGGAGGCGCCCAGGGCAGGCAATTAGGGTGAAAACCTCGAGGCGCCCTAGTTGTTTTTCAAAAAAACAAAAAAAAAAAGAGAAAAAGAAAAAGAAAAATAAATCTAATTTCCATTGAATAATTTCAGGTTGCAGCAATGACATTGCAGGTCAGGAGGATCACTCAAAACAAAGACAAAGGAGTTTTTGTGCCTTCTAGAGGAAGTTCGATATTTCTACAGGAAACATCCTGTAGAACCTTCAAGCAAGCCAGATTCGATTTTGGAAGGGGATCTAAAGCTTGGAATCCATTGGTTATGCCTGCAAGCATCCATGTTCCCATTCCTCACCCTTTTCCATCATCTTTTCCACCTTGTTGTGCTTCTTCATTATGCTTCTACAGGAAGTTCCTGTAGAAATTGTAGGAAGCTAGAAATGGATTTCAAAAAGGTGGTTTGGCGAACATGGTAGCTTCCTCAAGGGTTCAGAAGTCCTCCTACAATCTTCAAACTCCTCCTCCATCATCTCCATACCTACATCACATCCCAAGTTCATTTTTCTTACCATGCAACAAAAACTGCAGAATGCCTTGAAGCAAAAATACCTAGAACATAATTTGTTTTTGCCCTAACTTGAAAACCATGCATCCATTTTAAAAACCATTTTATGGGGAGTTGTACAAGGGTAATGGCAACATGCCTGAGCAGTTTCAGCCAATTCCGGTGCACGGTTTCCGAGAAATCAGCCTCCATCTCCTTCAGCAATTTTTGCATTTTCTCCATATCCGTGCATCCATTTCAAAACCTATTTCATGGGGAGATGCACATGGGTGATAGTAGCCTACCCAAGCAGTTTCAGTCAATTCTGATGCACGGTTTTCGAGAAATTGATCTCTGAAATATTAAGCCATTTTCCATTTTTATCGAAATCTATGCATCCATTGATCGCAATTTTGCTATGGGAGATGCATAATGATGATAGGAACGTGCTCAGCAAGTTTCAGATCGATCCGGTTTACCGTTTGGGAGCAATGGCGAAAACAAGTTCTGGTCCTGTGAAAATTCAGCAGCAGCAGCTTGAAGGTGCAGATCTGAGCGTGGAAATGAACTCCTGCAGCATGCATCTGGCCAGAGGACACCTGCACAAGGAAAACAACCAAAAATTAGCAACCAAGCCACATGCAACCACAAAAACCAGTGCATGCAGCAAATGACAGGTCACAGCAGCCATTTGACTTCAGGTACGTGACTAAAACTTGTTCCTCTATTGCATGAATCTAATTAAAGAAATGCATGAACGAATGGAATGGTGGTGTAAGCCATGAATCTAGCAAGGTTAACCCCGCATACAGTTCTCTAGCGCTCAGGAAAAAATCACGCAGCATACGTGTATGGTCATTCACGTGAAATTTGAAAAAACACAGACAATTGTGGATATTTTAAACTCCAGTGCAACTACTGGTAAGGGATTACAGGCAGATGGCACTGCAGGGGACCAACAGTTTGCATGAGCAGCGCACGTCTCTGTCACCTCACCACAAATCACGCAGTAATTAAAGGAATGCTCGGCTGAAGACTCATGTTAACTGCTGATTCATTTACACTTGCAAACCTCTTCGGCTGAATCCTCTGCCTCTGAATTCTGTTAAACTGACATCCTTCGCCAAGTTTTTCAGCTTGTTCAAAATTCTCCCGCATACCAAGACCGTTCAAAGGTGCAGAGACATCCTACATAAGCCGGCTAGCGTTCTACAAGAAGAAGTTCTATAGGAAGTATGGCATATCCTTCCGAAGCAGAGAAGCATGGACTTTTCTTCAGCGAGTTTGCAGTTCTGAAAGAGCAAACCATGCAAGATCTCGATTTATGAGGTTAACAGAAGCTGTGGACAAACTTAAACTCCAGGCTGCTGCTAGTGTAAAGGCTGGCAAGGAATCTTCTGCAAGAGAAATGCTTCTGGAAAAAAAAAAAAAAAAGTGCTGCAAGATTTGGAGAATTGTAAAAGACCGTGTGGAGCTTCTTGATGAGCTTTCGACAAAGCTTGGTGAGGCAATCTCAGTGAAGAAAACCCAATTAATTAAAACCATAATGTCTACACGTTTTGACATGGATATTGAAAAAGAGACTGAGGGACCAGTCAGAGTTGTCTCTTCCAAAGAAGTTGCATCTTGTGCCAAAAAATTTAGTAGAACATTTCAGTTTGGATCCAGGCAGCAAGGATACTAATATGGATGAAGTTCTAAGAACTGTTGTAAGTGATGCTGGTGAAAACGACAACAAGATAAATCAGAAAGTAGACACCAAGGGCCTTTTGGCAAAGAGAGAGAAGATCGAAGATGATTACTTCCATGCAATTTTCAAAGGGATTGACTCATATCAGAGCTTCTTAATTTACCTTGACGAACAGGTAGCTGAAATGGAGTCAAATTTGCATACATTTCTCAAAATTTTCAAGTTTGATACTTGAGGATGCTAGTGCAGGCAACATTCACCACTAGAGAGTCGGGTCTCAAGGTCTTGGAACCAGCATCAACAAAATTGAAGAAGAAGACACCCCCAGCCATGCAAGCCAAATCAGGAAGTGTAAAAACGGCTTCTACAGGAAGCCAGAAATCAGCTACAGGATTTTCTACAGGAAGTCCTGAAAAAGGGAAGTAGAAGGAGAAATCGGCCGAAATCCTAGCTAGGGAGGCAGCAGCTGTGCTGGCCACCCTAAGTACCTCTCCCAAGCTGAAGGAGAAGTGAAAGAGGGAGCTTCCACTATATTTTAAGGCAAGAAAGGGCATGCAGATACTCTAGGAAAAGAAGCACAGGCAATGGGAAGAAGCAAAGAGAAAAGCATGGTTTCATGAAAGAGAAGAGGGCATCACTTCAGAAGCTTTGCATGACAGGGAGGCCACCAGGGCCATCAAAGATGAGGAGATAAATTGGTTGCTCAGAGGATGAGCAACACTTTCAGTAGGGGGGTGATGATGAGCCCCAAAAATGGATAATTATTTGGGCTCATTCAACCTCCTAATTCGACTTAATCCACCATTCTCATTAGTTTATTGCATGTTTTTAATTATATTTATGCTAATAGAGTGAATTGGGTTAGTAATTATGCCAACAAGTCTAATGGGTGCTTTGTGTAGCCTTTTTGGTCAATTTGGAGACAAAATTGAAGGTTTTAATGAGCACTTGGCAGCCAAATTCGTGGGAGAACAAGGGAGAGGATTTGTAGGAAGGTGTCCCCTTCATTTATGGGCCCTTACCTCGAATTCTCCACCATCAGATCGAAGTTCAAGGGCCACCAAATCAATTAACACAAGGGCAGCCAAGCAAGTCAAGTAGGACTGCTGTTAACTACAAGTTTTGGGCAGCCGAGTCCCTAAAGTTTAGGAGGACTGTTGGGGTCCTCAATTTGTATAAATAAGAAGGCTTAGGGCCTCATTTGGGTTAGCAAGTGGTTAGTCATTTTGTAGCTAGTGGTTAGTCATTTTGTAGCCAATGGTTAGTCATTTTGTAGGCAGAAGTTAGCTAGTTTGTATTTTGATTTTTAGGCAATAGATTAGCTTTGCTTTCAGCTCATTTTCAAGTTCTCCTTGTGGACAGTTTTGATGTAATTCTTCTTTTCTTGCTCAATAAAGATGAATCCAGCTTTGCACCAGCTCTAAATCTCTCTTAGGAGGCTATAGCTCTTGGGGTTGGGCCCATCTCAAGCGCCCAATACCTCCTTTGATTATCTTTATGTATTTTTGCTGCATTCTTAGAATAAAATCTGCTATTTAGATCTAAATCTTGTTTTGTTATTTAGTTTGTTTTTTTGATGAGTAAAATAGCTTTTCATGCTCAGATTTAGTTGATAGGTTGTTAACAAAAAAAGCTTCAAGAAAAGGGCCAACAAACATCTGTGGTTTCACCTTTCCCTCAATGGGATCAGGAGCTGTGACTAGGATGACTTTGCTGCCCACAAAAACACTGACTTTGCTTTGCCATGCAATCATTAGTGTTTGGTTTTCATTTGCAGAAGTTGGTTACATGTTCAGATCTTTGAATGATTCATTGCATAGTTAATATACGTGGTTTCCTTGCAAATAAAGCTGTTGTCCATTCTTGCTACTGTTAGCTAGATCATATTAGGGTAGCATAACTAGATCTTTGTTTTCTTGCATGTCTTTGTTGGTTCAGTTGGAAACACAAATTGCAGAGCACCTGTAACACTTCTATGTCTACCCAGACTCCCTCAAACCCATCTTCTCCATCTCCTAACTTGGTTTCTTGCCTCACATTGCCACATTGCCCTCATAACCCTACCTTTTGTGCAGCATTATTCCAGTCTTCTTAGAACAAGTCCAGCCATCTACACCTTTTCCTCAACTCCATCCTCCAAGTCTTGAACTCCCCTACACCCCTATTTCACCTCCATACTCATTCCTCCACCTTTTTCCCTCCATCCATGCTCCAAAATTCCATTACAGAACATCCTGTAGAAATCCCAGAACATCCTGTAGAACCCCTGCAGACTTCCTGTAGAAGCTCATAAATGCGGTTTCTTGGCAGCCAAACTTTGTGAAACTCTCTGGAAGGGTGTTAGGGACCCCTTAGACCCTCTCTGAACCTTCCCAACCTTTCCCAAGCATTTCTCCCCTTGATCTACCCCTGCACAGTAAAAAGCCAGTTAGAAGCACATGCATGATAATTCCAACAACTTGAACAAAAATACAAAAAGATGTTTTCTTTAGATAGAGGTAGTCTAGACACATGTATTTTACCTTCATAGAAGTAATGGCATCTCTTTCAGTAGTTTGCATGCTCTCCTTTGCATCAGTAGGACTAGTTGGTAGAATTAGGGTTTGCTAGGGTTTGCGTTTCTTTTTGGCTTTCAGTTCCTTTCCGCAAGTAGATTAGCTTCGTTTGAGTTAGCTTTCATCCATCAGTTAAAAAGCTTCTTCTAAGAGCTCATAGAGGTTGGCTTAAGCCCCTAGCGGACTTGTGCCAGCTGACTAAGTGACAGCTGCGGCAAGAGCTAGTACTTGTGCATACAACACCGTCGCTTCCAAGTTTGTTACGAACTACCGGGTTGATAAAATTAAAGAAGGGAGTTCCAGGAGTTGTAGTATTATTGCTACAATACTAGAGCCCACCAGATGGCCAACTACAGTGATTGGAAATAACACTACTCCAAGATAGAGATATGTCACCTCATGGCCACTCTGCGTTCCTACCCCTACTTGTTGATTGCATGGTCTCTTTCTGATGCAAGGCCACCGTCTCTAATCCTACTAACACCTACAAATTATAGTTCTTGTGCATATTTACAACCTTTTGTTTACTTAGTTATCACGACTTTTACAATGAATTTTGTATCTTTTTTAACGTGTTTGGCCACCACCAGCTCAATCCATGGCTTTTTGGACATTATAGTATGATCCATGACTAGTCTTCTAAACTTGATTTTTTCTCAAGCAAGTTAGAATTAATCAAGGACTCACTCGTTAGCATGGTTTGTACACATATGTACGTAATATAAAATTGTGGAAAAAAAACTTATCATATATCACTGGAGAAAAACATAATTAACAACTATGCCAAAAACACTTAGGCATTCAAGACACAACCGTGAGTACAACTTTGCCATTTTTTTGACATTTAACTTGGGATAACCAAACCCTTGCATGGTACACCAGAGAGTCATTTAAACATATGTGTGTATAACTATGACAAAAACATCATCGTCCATGGCCTTACATATAAGTCATCCGTCAAATGGCACCCCTAATTCTGAAAAGTATAACTATGATAGAAACATCATTGTCTATAGCCTTACATATAAGTCATCCATCAAATGACATCCCTAATTCTAGAAAATTAAATCTTCTAGTCCATACTTGTTGCATAACTATCATAAAAAGAAGTAAAAATATTTCCAACTACTTTTTTCTTAGTAATTGATGGTCCCAATAAATATTCTTCTCTTTGATTGAAAAACTAACCAACCAAATCATTCACATTTATAAAAAAAAAAAAATGACTCTAATAGAGAACGACTTTTCTAAAATATGACTAAAAAAATGCACTTATTGTATAATTAAAAATAACAATCAAAATTCATTAACATTAAAAAATCATTTAATGATAGTCACTGACAAATAAAAAAAAAGTTATCACTCTCTAACACCTACTTCCAATAATAAAAATATTTAATTTATCAATTATTTTTCTTAATTGATAAAATAATTAAAGTTCCTTTTCTCCATTAAAAAACCAAACAACCAATTCATTCACATGTATAATAAAAAAAACAACGCTTAATAAAAAATAAAAAACTACTTTTCTAAAATAAAATTTAAAATCTACGCTTGGAAAATTGCACATAAGAAAATTCAAAGAGTTCAAACACAATATTATATAAACTAAAAATGACCCAAAATCAAAATTCATTAATATTAAGAAATCATTTAATGTTAATTCTAATTCCTAAAAAATCATTTAATGTTAATTCTAATTCCTTACTAGTCCAGTCAAACAATTATAGAAGCCGGAGATGTTATCACTCTCTAAGCGACTTACCTCCAAAGGTGAATAAAGATGGAGAGAGTGACGGTAAAATATGTTGTCCTAACGTGGATCAAGCAAGAGATTCACTTTAAAATTAATAACTTATTGGTTGTAATTCACAAACACATATTAGGGATATGATTATTATAAACATTCCTTGAAATAACTCCACAAGACAATTTCAACAAGGAGGTTGCATGGCAGCTAGTCCCTGCCTTGAGCAGGAAGAGGGGCTTGAGCGTTGAACTAGTCACAGCCTCGAAATAATCATAACATAAGTGCTAAAACGAGAGCTTGTTACAATTAATTCATGTCCTCCCTACTGTTGTGGGTGAATCTGTAGGTAAGACTTCCAATCCACATTTATGAAGATACACTTAAGAATATGTGGGTATTTTCCCTTTATCATATCTGAAGGAGCAATCCCAGTCCTTTGCCGGCAATGTCAGTTGATCAAAATGCAAGATATTGTGTAAGTGTCCACTGCATAAGAAAAGAAGAAGATCGGCAGATGAAAACAAAGGAGTTCAATCAATTTGACCTGGTATGCTTCAAGTAGAGGTTGCCCTGGGAAAGTTTCTTAACTATTGATTTGTATTGCAGCTTCAAACTCTTGGTATGAAGATGAAGATCCATGGAAACAAATTTCAATGACTTCAAGTTCATGCTGTAGGTTCCAGCTAAGATTGTACTTAAGCAGACACAGGCAGATTGGCTACAAAACAACTTCCTGAGAACAGAGCTGAAAGAGTCCAAGCCAAAGTTTTGAATATGCTTGTCATATAACTGGAAAATCTAGGATGTTTATTGATCCATTCATATGCTGCGAATTTAGTTAAACATCTTGGCAACACGGGTCATTAAAATTGCCATCCAAAGACATTGAATGTACATGCTATAAACTCCAAGCAAAATCCTGATAGTTGCAGTGACTAATTGAAAAACAGTACCCACAGAAATAGTCTTCAAATCTTGAGCAAATGGATTAACTTAAGCTCCACTTCCTGCTGTCCAGTAAAAAACAATAGCATATTACTGCCTGAATTTGTCATTCTTAGAATGTGGTTATTGTATGTTTTTTTCCAAAAACAATTATGGCATGCTTTGACATCAATATTTCAACTATTCCATTAACCTTGCTATTTTAAATTTAGACAAAATGTTTGAAGTTTAATAGTGGAATGTTTTGCTAATAAACAGGTTAGAAATGTTATCAGAGACAAAGGGTTAGAAGTTGTTGCTAATACTTGCAAAAAGCTGAAAAGACTTAGAGTGGAACGAGGAGCAGATGACCCAACTTTGGAGGACGAACAAGGTTGGATTTCCTACAAAGGGCTTTCCTTGGTAGCTCAAGGCTGCCCCCTTCTTGAGTACATTGCCGTCTATGTTTCAGATATATGCAACTCAACCTTGGAGACTTTTGGTCAATGTTGCAAAAATCTCAAGGATTTCCGGTTGGTCTTGTTAGATAAAGAAGAGCACATCACTGATTTACCACTGGACAATGGAGTCAGGGCTTTGCTTTTCTTTTCATTTGGGCAATTACACCAGCATCTGCAAGCAACATCTCTAAAGAAAAAAAAGCACACTGTAGCAACATATGTAATATTTAGAGAAGGTGAGGGTAGTGTGTCCGCTGTGGTGTGCCAATATTTGCAGGTAGTTTGTTCATCATTAGTGCCACTCCTTCATGGATTTATATCACGAATCAATACCTTGAATAAATCTATTGAGGGACTGCTGTTGCGTATCATCTCGGCTATCAAGTGCTTCTGCTCGGTCAATTGGCACATTCACTGCTCCAGAAAAAAGGAGCACAAGAATGGCGCAAAGAGAAAGTAAAATCACCCTAGCAATATACGTATAATTACTTAGCAATATTGCATGTGATAACTTTACACTTGAGATGTTATATGTGATGGAATTCAAGAAAATATATTCACTCGTTGATTTCCCTTTCAACATGATTTTGTGATTGCTATTTGGTCACAAATTAAAACGTGTTTTCATCGTTTGGTTATTGTATTTATGTCACCATTCATCACAATATCAACATTTTTTGACATGAATTTTACCGCAATATAAACATTTATCATCACATTTTTGGTGTTATTAATGCGGGGTTAATCCTAGTTGCAATTCCAATATCTGTCAACTGGAATAATCACTAAAGTAGTGCTTACACACCACTCCACCATAGCATTCTCGTAAATTGAGAACGTTGTTTTAATAATAGTGTATAAATGAAGAATTAAACAAAATTAACTTTCCTGCTACCTCTTTTTTCATGATTTTTGCTTATGGTTGCAGAATCCCAGAGATCTTGACGCAAATAAAGTAGACTCCCGCTGGCAGAAGAAACCACGTGGTCAGAGAAAGAAAATGAAACGTGGCATGCTCATAGAAAACGAAACATGTCTTCATGCGTCTGAGGAAAATGAAACATGTCGAATGAAAATGAAAACTGTCTTCATCTCTCTGAAGAAGACGACCACGTGGTAAGAGAAAATAAAAACCGTAAAAACACCAGCGTATCAAAATCGCAACACCAATGGTTGTTTCAACTTGCCTGCCCTGGCATTTTTTCATCTGGATATTTAGGATCTGCGCTTGGAATTCGATCATGGCATTTTTATGTCTGGATATTTAGGATCTGCGCTTGGAATTTGACCATAGCATTTTTGCCTGTGGATATTTAGGATTTGCGCTTGGAATTCGATCAGGGACTGGGAATAGGACCAGAAAAGACCGGATTTTCCACCTTTGTTTATGCCACTCCTCCTCTTGCGTAAGGTTTTGCAAGCTGGCTGGTTATTGCCTTGCTTCCAAAAACACTCCTCATCTAGACAACCACCCGCGCAACCGCAGTAAAGGCAACAACAGAGACAACCTCACCAGCAACAAAGACAGACAAAAAGAGCAGCGTCAGAGGCCTGCACAACAAGAACCCCCGAGGAATCGTGGCCAGCAGAGGCAAGCTCACTGAGGCCGCTCGACCGAAGGGAGAGGTGGTTTGGTAGTTTCTTTTATTTTTTAAATGCATCCCTGCGTGTAAAGTTCAATTAACACATACTTACAATGAGATTGCAGTTCAAATTCAATTGTTGAATTTGAGTGTATTAATCTAAGACGCAAATACTTACAGTGAGATAGCGGTTCAAATTTAATTGTTGAATTTGAGTGTATTAATCTAAAACACCGAGACAGTGCTGAAACAGGCTGATATTTAGGCTTCTGCTCTGGGGCCTTAAGTTCTGGGGATGAGTCATTCATTAATGCGCTCTTCCATTTCTCACTAGACCTGGCGATAAACTTTGGGTACTGTGCCAAAGCTATGAGTGTATGCTTATGTTTTAAAGGACTTTCGAGGATTAACAAATTGAATTGTATGTTTTCGTGCATGATTTCGGTGATGCGGGAAGAGTTGTCGACTGCAACGGACAAACTACTATATGAGACCTGAAATAAAACATGGGAAATTTAGTCTCAAACACTTCACCAAATCATTGGAAACAGTAAATCACTATATGAACTGTTCTTGTTCTTAGGTAGAGAGGGTAATTTGAATATTTCCTTTCGCTTGCTTAATTGCTTATATTTGTTTCATTTTTGCTCATTTGAATGGGGCTATACGCCTTGATTTTGTGTTGACTCGTACAAAATAGGCACCACTCCATATAAGGGTGTACAGAACAGTCACCACTCCATATCCGGGTGCTCTGCCAACAACACCGTAGCTCTTGGACGAAGTCCATGTGCTGGTCCATAACTGTAGTTCCTGAAAAACACAAAGCAAAACGAAATTATGCAGAGGAAGAGGTCAACTCGTTCTGTGTCTTTGTATTGCGTTAATACTTTCTGTCTTTGTATTGCGTCTTTGTATTGGAGATGCTTTTTTCATCTTAAGATGCTTTGCTTTGCTTTCATTTTAAGATATCTTGCTTTCATTTTAAGGTAGGCAAGTAAAGTCGGTTGATCATGCAAACTACAAATTTGACATGGGATATGGTTATGAGGGGTTTTATAGGAGAAAAAATAACAGATACAAAGCAGTGGTAGAAATTTCTCCATAAGAGGACGAAATCTGAAGCATTAAAGTGACCCACAGTAAGGCCAAATTCACTAGTCCAGGAGGTCAAATTGCACAGGCAAAATATTAAAATTTCTAAGCGCTAAGTTGGGGGTTTCTCTGGTGCCAATGGCTCAGTTGAGAGATCTAATCGCTGTGTGCTATTCCAGAATTTCCTTGCACAGAGAAAGGAGGCCGATTTCTTCAGAATTATGTTGATTCTTTGAGGCTGTGTTTATCCTACGTAGAGGGAGCCGAAATCTTTCATATTTTCCAGCAGGTTGTATCTATCATTTCCAGCCTCCATCAATGTGGCCTCCATCAGTGTGCAGAATGAATCTCCCCGACTCCCTCCGCAGAAGACATCCTCCACCTCCATCAGCGTGTAGACACCATCTCACATGCACAACGCCATCTGTTTTTGTTCTACGCCATCACATGCACAACGCCATATGTCTCTCTTCTACGCCATCATCTGTCCCTGTTCTATGGCATCATCTATCTATGTTCCAGTTCTATAGTCATATTCCAATATTATAATATAGCATTTAATATTTTTGAACTAATGCTAGCAATAGTTTCCTTGTAGAAAATGTTAACTAAATAAATGGAATATCGTATGAAGAATGGAAAAAATATAATGGTATAGCCTTTTCCCCTCGAGAAGAGGCCAAATAAGATCGTTAAAAGGAATGAACCTGAAAACTTTGCTTTATAAGCCATCTTGACTAATAACAAGCGATAACAAGCAGGTGAATTAATAGTTTAACATCACCAACTGATAACTATAGTCCCATGCCATTGCCAGATGGCAGGGACTAATAACATTTTGGAAGTGGTGTAAAAAATATAAAACTAGGACTTATAGTGAAAATTCGTCTCCTCATATCTAGGCTTACATTGTCCATGCTTATTGTTTGAATTTTTTCTTTATGAGTGTGCTTCCTATGCAACCATTATCATTGAATTGTTGTGTTCTTTCTCATTTTCTCCGCTCATCGTTTGCATCTTTTTTATTTATTAATTATTGGGCTTCTTATGAAATCTAGTGCCTTCTCTTTTTTTAGATATAACCTTTTACCCACTTTTAAGAAAATAGACTAAAAAGACTAAAAATGTTATCATGTTTATTTATGTATGCATATTTTTATAATAAGTTGTAATTAGTACTGTTACATTAGTAAATGTGGTTGAAATATGGTTGAAATATGTTGATTGGCATATAAAAAGTGGAAAATGTCTTCAACTAGCATATATCAACCATATTTATTAATGAGGTTGTATTAATTGACAATTGACATGTGTGGGACATATTTATAAAGGATTCTTGACTATGATTCACGTTTGTTTACTATGATTACAAATGGTTGTTGAGGGTTGACCATGGTTATCTAGGATTGATGATGGTTGACCATGGTTGAAGAGGGTTGATTCAATTAACCATAGTTGAAGAGAGTTGATTAAGGTTGACCATAGTTGATCGAGGTTGTCCATGATCAACCATTAATGTAACATTGTATTTATGTTGTACAATGATTTAATAAAGTTACATTAATATGGATTATTGTTACATTGTTACATTCATGTTACATTAATATTGATCATGGTTGACCATTAACAACCATGGTTGACAATGGTTGCTGTTTCATTGATGTTAATGCTAATGTTACATTAATGTTTGAAGAGGGTTGACAATGAAAAGAAATTTTGGGGGTTAATCAAAATCCCCTTTCATTACATACTTTCGATCCTTGACCTATGGGTTATTGGCCCACAAGTCTATTAGAAGCTTTTGAATATGTAGTTAAGCCTTAACATCGGAACCACTTACTATCGGGAGCATTAACCTTTCTCTTTTCCTTTAAAAAACCCTGGGACAACAAAATATCGCAATACACAAGAACCACGGGAAAACCCTGCTTTACCCTTGGGCAGGATCTCAAATCTTATAAACTCGCATATATAAATATTATCGGGCTTGCCTCTTTAGTCGCTTCACAGCGCTGTGCCACTCCTTCGACCTCCGATCGACCTGATCTCCGATCGTCGATAAGCTTTATCACTATCAACATGTCAGCGTATTGGCATTCCATTGCCCACAGTCATTTGGCTTTCTTGATTTGCGATCAACGATTAGATCTGGACCGTCGATCCTAATCTTGATTTGATGGTGCACACTTAATCGTGTGATCGTGATTGTGCTATTTTGAAGGCCCGTTACTTTGTAAAACAATTCCGCTGATGTGATAATAATAAATCACTGCTCCTTTGCAACTTCATTTGGATTGTTGATCATATCGATCCAACGGCTCCTGTGCATTCTCAGTCGTTTCCTCCTTAACTTATTCTCGCTTGCCTTATGATGGATTTATGTGTTAAACACAGTTCCGCCACAGTCTGCCAAAGCATGCATAACTTCCATTTAGTACCTTTGGATCGCCATCGATCCATTCAGTGATCAATGGTCGATCAAACCTGCATCATTTGAACACATAGACCGTCTATGAACACACACATGCATATAATTCAACACTGAAAACACACTATTTCATATTATATATAGACAATTACAAGCTAAGGCATTTCAGCCTTAGAATAGTTTCTCCCTTGACTACATTTGAATACTCTCGGTTTTACAGTTTCTATCTATCACTCTATATTCTTCTCTGTCTCACGATATATATATAGAACATGCAGGTTCATCGTTATGGGAATATTGGATTGGATCACTGAAAGGATCTGATCAATCCTCTCCTTGATTTTCTCAACAACTCCTTAATCTCTCTACATGCATACATATGGCAGATTAAATTACATTAAATAAGTCTTCAAGGGACTTTATCCATTCCACCTAATTAGCTATGTTTGAACAGAATTGTCCTTTGTTTTTCTCGATGGTCCACGTCTTCTTGTCTCCGGTTTGGATTCCTTCTTTAATAAAGGGGGGTCATATGCTCTTGCATCAGACTCCCGAGGCACAAATTTTTTTGACCTCCTAGTCATATGCTTCTCCTTATCCTTAGCAATTCTACCCACTTTCAGTGGAACTTCTTTCATGATCTTCTGTGAGCTGCAACCAACCTCTGCACTAACGGTCTTCCTCTGCTACACGATACCTCACCAAGCCCTCCTCACTCAGTCTTTTGGCATCCTTTTGGTTCTCTTCTCTGGAACCAATTGAGCACTCCTTGCTCTAGGTTGCTACAAATCTTCTCACCTTCCGCTGCCATTATCTGCACGATAGTAAGGCTATAAACTCACCATACCTCAACACAATTGTACCTCTTCTCCTTCTGCTTGCACTCTTCTTCCTCTCGCAGGAAATTCTTTCCCTACTCTGATACCACTTGATGAAAGGAAATTTTGGGGGTTAATCCAAATGCCCTTTCATTACATACTTTCGATCCTTGACCCGTGGGTTATGGGCCCAAAAGTCTATCGGAAGCTTTTAAATATGTGGTTAAGCCTTAACATCGGAACCACTTACTATCAGAAGCATTAATATTTCACTTTTCCTTTAAAAAACCACAGGACAAAAAAATATTGCAATACACAAGAACCACGGGAAAATCCCGCTTTACCCTTGGGCCAGATCTCAAATCTTATAAACCTGCATATATAAATATTATTGGGCCCGCCTCTTTAATCGCTTCATAGCACTGCGCCACTCCTCTGACCTTCGATCAACCTGATCTTCGATCACCGATCAGCTTTATCGCTATCGGCATGTCGGCGTATTGGCATTCCATTGCCCATTGTCATTTGGCTTTCCTGATATGTGATCAACGATTAGATCTGGATAGTCAATCCTAATCTTGATCCGACGGTGCATACTTAATTGCGTGATCACGGTCACGCTGTTTCGAAGGCCTGTTCCTTTGTAAAACAATTCCGCCAATGCGATAATAATAAATCATTGCTCCTCTGCAACTTCATCTGGACCGTTGATCACATCGATCCAATGACTCTTGTGCATTCTCGGCCATTTCCTCCTTAACTTATTCTCGCTTTCCTTATGATGCATTTCTGTGTTAAACACAGTTCCGCCATAGTCTGCCAAAGCACGCATAACTTCCATTTAGTACCTTTTGATCACCATCGATCCATTCCGTGATCGATGGTCGATCAAACCTGCATCCTTTGAACACGTATACTGTCTATGAACACACACATGTGCATAATTCAACATTGAAAACACACTATTTCATATTATATATAGACAATTACAAGCTAAGGCATTTCAGCCTTAGAACAGTTTCTCCCTCGACTACATTTGAATACTCTCAGTTTTACAGTTTCTATCTATCACTCTATATTATTCTTTGTCTCACAATATATATATATATATATATATATATATATATATATATATATATATAGAACACGCAAGTTCATCGTTACGGGAATATTAGATCGAATCATTGAAAGGATCCGATCAATCCTCTCCTTAATTTGCTCAACAACTCCCTAATCTCTCTACATGCATACATATGGCATATTAAATTACATTAAATAAGTCTTTGAGAGACTTTATCCATTCCACCTAATTAGCTTTGTTTGAACAGAATTGTCCCTTGTTTTGCTCGATGGTCCACGTCCTCTTGTCTCCACTTTAGATTCCTTCTTTAATTAAGATGAGTTAGATGCTCCTGCATCAGACTCCCGAGGCACAAAAATTTATGACCTCCTGGTCATATGCTTCTCCTTATCCTTAGCAATTCTACCCACTTTCAGTGGAACTGCTTTCATGATCTTCTATGAGCTACAACCAACCTCTGCAATAATGGTCTTTCTCTGCTACACGATACCTCACCAAGCCCTCCTCACTCGATCTTTTGGCATCCTTCTAGTTCTCTTCTCTGGAACCAATTGAGCACTCCTTGCTCTAGTTTGTTGCAAATCTTCTCACCTTCCATTATCGCTATCTGCACGATAGTAAGACCATAAACTCACTATACCTCAACACAACTATACCTCTTCTCCTTCTGCTTTCACTCTTCTTCCTCTCGTGGGAAATACTTTCCCTGCTCTGATACCACTTGATGAAAAGAAAATTTGGGGGTTAATCAAAATCCCCTTTCATTACATACTTTCGATCCTTGACCTATGGGTTATGGGCCCGCAAGTCTATCGAAAGCTTTTAAATATGCGGTTAAGCCTTAACATCATAACCACTTACTATCGGGAGCATTAATCTTTTGCTTTTACTTTAAAAAACCCTAGGACAACAAAACATCGCAATACACAGGAACCACAGGAAAACCCCTCTTTACCCTTGGGTTGGATCTCAAATCTTATAAACCCGCATATATAAATATTATCGGGCCTGCCTCTTTAATTGCTTCACAGCATTGCGCCACTCCTCCGACCTTCGATCAGCCCGATCTCCAATCACCGATCGGCTTTATTGCTATCGACATGTCGGCATATCGGTATTCCATTTCCCACTATCATTTGGTTTTCCTAATTTGCGATCAGTGATTACATCTGGACCATAAATCCTAATCTCGATTCGATGGTGCACACTTAATTGCGTGATCGCGATCGCGCTGTTTTGAAGGCCCATTCCTTTGTAAAACAATTCTGCCGATGCTATAATAATAAATCATTGCTCCTATGCAATTTCATCTGGACCGTTGATCATATCGATCCAACGACTCTTATGCATTCTCGGTCGTTTCCTCCTTAACTTATTCTCGCTTGCCTTATGATGGATTTCTGTGTTAAACACAATTCTGCCACAGTCTGCCAAAGCACGCATAACTTCCATTTAGTACCTTTGGATCACCATCGATCCATTCAGTGATTGATGGTCAATCAAACCTACATCCTTTGAACACATACACTGTCTATGAACACACACATGCACACAATTCAACACTGAAAACACACTATGTCATATTATATATAGACAATTACAAGCTAAGGCATTTCAACCTTAGAATAATTTCTCCCTCGACTACATTTGAATACTCTCGGTTTTACAATTTCTACCTATCACTCTATATTCTTCTCTGTCTCATGATATATATATATATATAGAACACACAAGTTCATCTTTACAAGAATATTGGATCAGATCACTGAAAGGATCCGACCAATCCTCTCCTTGATTTGCTTAACAACTCCCTAATCTCTCTACATGCATACATATGGAAGATTAAATTACATTAAATAAGTCTTCGAGAGACTTTATCCATTCCACCTAATTAGCTTTGTTTGAATAGAATTGTCCCTTGTTTTTCTCGATGGTCCATGTCCTCCTGTCTCCGCTTTTTATTCCTTCTTTAATTAAGGGGGGTCAGATGCTCCTGCATCAGTTGATGTGGGTTGACCATGGTTAATCAAGGTAGACCTTAGTTTACCATGGTTGATCATAAATGACCATGGTCAACCATGATTGACCTTGATTATCATGGATGACCATACTGATCATGTGTAACTTTGTGGCCATGTTTGACAAGGGTTGCTTTTGTTGTGCATGTTGTCCATGGCTAAGCATGTTCAACCAAGTTCATTGTGCTTGACCTTGTTGTCCATGGCTAAGAATGTTTGACCAAGAGTTAAATACATACTTTCAAAGTACAAGTAATGAACTTGGAGACATTCTTTGAATAACATTTATTATATAGGTTAAGGAAAATATGTCCATGATTTTAATTTTGATTTATATCTTTCAATTTTCTTCTCTCTTCTAGTTTCTAAAATTTGCAATTACCATTCTCGAATGGAATTTATAGGAATGGATTTTCATTCAATTTTTTCTGAAAATTTATGCTAGATAGAACATATTATCAGAACTTGTAATTTGGGACTAGATAATGTCCCCGGTTTCAGTTATTTACAAGACATGAAAGACATGGATGCCAACAGAATTTCTGAAGAGACAATGAAATTCATGTTGAGTATCTCTTTGAGGCTACCAAAGGAGTCCATATGATCAAAACAAGATATATTACCAATACTGTCATGGTCAACATCATCAAGCATAAGTTTAAGAAATTATGGCTCCAAAAGCACTATGACCTATAACACTCCTATGACTATTTAAGCGTAGGTCATCTAGGATTTGAACCCTACCCATCTTCACCCCAAGCACTATTGCACAAACTAACTTAAGCCTTCTCATCTTTAGGGTGGAGCGCACTTCCTTAAGAAAGTGGCATTTACATAATTAAAAAAAAAAAAATGTATTAAAATATCCAACATAGCTTCATTCCCTATAATCGCTACGCATCACTATTACAGGCATCTCAAAATTGATAAGGCGGGTTGTAAATCCCGAAAAGAATGGGTACCCATAACTCAAACCTTTCCCCTAAGGTGAAATAGGTACAGGTGTGGTTCTTGACACACCTTTAATAACGAAAAAAAAATTATTGCTTAGACTTAAGTTACAAAATATCAAAGGTCATAGAATTTTTGGGTAACAAAATGTGTAAGAGAAGATGGTGTTGTAATCTCCTGGTTGTTATGATTATTGCAAGAAACACAAAAAAAAATAAGTAAGACAATGAAAGAGATCATGCATGCATTCTCAATGCTTTGTTATTTCTGTCAAAACAATCTCAAAGCTCATTTTTCAACAATTCAAATACAAATGAGTTGTTCCTTACTTGAGTCTCTTTTTAGACTTTTTCAGTGTCGCTACAAGAACTCGCTCCCATGATGCGGAAGGAACATTGTCGAGCAAGTGTCAACACAGAAGCGGGGGAGTTCGAGCAAGTCTCAATGCTAAAGAAAGCTTATTTTTTACTTGTTCACGATCACGGGAAAAGGTACCTTGGTGGAGCAAGTTTCAATGTTGAAGCAGGGTTACATCCTAGGTTTTGGTGGTCATGGGCAAGACTTACCTCCTCATATTTGGCTGTTATGGGAACAAAACACAAAAACTACAACACCTTGATATGCGCAAGACTATTAGTGCATTGTCATGGACAAGGTTGTTAGCTATGATGGTATATTGAAATAAGAGATCAAAATTTTTGTACAATAAAATGTTAACAATTTTTTATTTATTTTTAAAGTATAATAAAACATAATTTATTATTTTTAAAGTTTAACATAAATTTTTGCATAAATAGTTAACCTAATAATAATAAAATTGTAGATAAATTACTAGAGTCCTACCTTAATCGAGATTAATAATATATTTTAGAATAAATAATAGATTATAGAGCTATCATTTACCGGATAAAAATGGTATACATTAAAATAAAGTAAATAATAAATTATATGATTTTAGAATAAATAATAAATTAGAGAGCTATCACTTACCAGAGGAGAAAAAATAATAGAAACCAATCATATTCAACAAGAGGAAAGAATTTGGATTGAGTTTGCACTGAGTAAGCAGAAAAGATTAAACATCAGCAAACCAATTCACAACAATCAGAACTTGAAGATTAGATTAAAAAAAGAGGAATTTAAATTATGGATAGAAAATCTAAAAAGACCATGTCTTCTATTTGATGGGGCTTCCAAGGAAAACCCAGGAAAAGTCGAAGCTGGAGGCTTCCTATTTGACCCAGGTGGAAGAAATTCAATTACATATGAATGGGGATTAGGGGAAATATCTAATAACAGAGTAGAAGCCTACGGTCTATTATTAGGAACAATGATATTAAGACAATGAAGCATGCAGAATCCAGTAATTATGGGAGACTCAACTATTATTATTCAAGCAATGGTGGAGGGAAAAACTCCCAAGAATAAGGCTTTGAGCCAAATAATTAAAAGGATAAATAAAAATATGAAGTATTTGGGAAATGTCACATTTAATCATATTCTGAGAGAAAACAATGGAACTGCAGATAAACAAGCCAATCTGGCATTATCTTGTCCTATAGGAGGATCCTGAATATCCAATGAGACTGCACACATATCAATAACATAGGTGCACAAGCTTCCAAATGTAGTGAATGAATCGATGATCATGGGTGTTAAGGTTGGAAAAAGCCATATCAAATAAAAAAAATAGGGAATTTGAATCTCTAGAAAATATTCATCGACAATCAGTTGAGTCATTTTTTGCATCCCAAGCAATTGAATCCCAAAAAATGATATCTAATATAATGCACTGCAAAAGACCCTCAATACTTAATTACATAAGAGTGAAGGGAGCTCTACTTGAATGGTTAATGAGGTACAATACTTGCCTAGGTTTTGCAAATGGGGTAGCAAGATAAGTAGGCTTCATTGTGGGGAAACCTCTATAGTTAAGTGCACACGCTTGAGCTAGAGGCAATATGGGATGGGTGACCTCCCAAGAAGTCTTGATTACTGGTGCAAGCCCCGGAAGTGATGATTGATGCTATGTGATTCATTTCACTAGTTTTAATCCCACTTCTTCACCCATGTGAGCATCACCCGATGCAATGAGTGCTAAGTAGACTATACAAAAATCATGAGAAATTATTCAGTTACAACTACCTCTCATGGAAATGGTCATAGATGAATGATTTTGTTAACGCAGTTGAATCCCAAAAAATGATATCTAATAAAAAGCACTGCAAAAGACCCTCAATACTTAATTACATAAGAGTGAAGGGAGCTCTGCGTGAATGGTTCATGAGGCACAATACTTGCTAAGGTATTGCAAATGGGGTAGCAAGCTAAGTGGGCTTGATTATGGGGAAAACTCCACAGTTAAGTGCCTTGAAACAGAGGCAATCTGGGATGGGTGACCTCCCGGGAAGTCCTGGTTATCGGGTGCAAGCCCCAGAAGTGATGATTGATGCTATGTGATTCATTTCACTAGTTTCAATCCCACTTCTTCACCCCTGTGAGCATCACCTGATGCATTGAGTGCTAAGTGGACTATTCAAAAAACATTGAGAAATTAGTCAGTTACGACTACCTCTCATTGAAATGGTCATAGAAGAATGACTTTGTTAATGTAGTTGAATCCCAAAAAATTATATCTAATATACTGTGAAAGACCCTCAATACTTAATAACATAAGAGTGAAGGGAGCTCTACTTGAATGGTTCATGAAGCACAATACTTGCTAAGGTTTTGCAAATGGAGTAGCAAGCTAAGTGGGCTTGATTGTGGGGCAAACCCCATAGTTAAGCGCGCTTGAGCCAGAGGCGATTTGAGAAGGGGGACCTTGTGAGAAGTCCTAGTTACCGGGTGCAAGCCTCGAAAGTTATGATTGACGCTATGATTCATTTCACTAGTTTCAATCCCACTTCTTCACCCCTGTCTTGGTTACCAGGTGTAAGCCTCGGAAGTGATGATTGACACTATGTGATTCATTTCACTAGTTTTAATCCCACTTCTTCACCCCTGTGAGCATCACCCGATGCAATGAGTGCTAAGTGGAATATTCAAAAATCATGAGAAATTAGTCAGTTACGACTACCTCTCATCGAAATGGTCATAGATGAATGACTTTCTCCCGATGCAATGAGTGCTAGGTGGACTATTCAAAAATCATGAGAAATTAGTTAGTTACGACTACCTCCCATGGAAATGGTCACAGATGAATGACTTTGTTAACGCAGTTGAATCCCAAAAAATGATATCTAATATAATGCACTGTGAAAGACCCTCAATACTTAATTACATAAGAGTGAAAGGAGCTCTACTTGAATGGTTCATGAGGAAAAATACTTGCTAAGGTTTTGCAAATGGGGTAGCAAGCTAAGTGGGCTTGATTGTGGGGAAAAATCCACAGTTAGGCGCGTGCACTTGAGCCAGAGGTGATCTAGGATGGGTGACCTCTCGAGAAGTCCTGGTTACCGGGTGCAAGCCCGGAAGTGATGATTGACGCTATGTGATTCATTTCACTAGTTTCAATCCCACTTCTTCACCTTGTGAGCATCACCCAATGCAATGAGTGCTAAGTAGAATATACAAAAATCATGAGAGATTAGTCAGTTACGTGATTCATTTCACTAGTTTCAATCTCGCTTCTTCACCCCTGTGAGCATCACCCGATGTAATGAGTGCTAAGTGTACTATTCAAAAATCATGAGAAATTAGTTAGTTACAACTACCTCTCATGGAAATGGTCATAGATGAATGACTTTCTTAATGCAGTTGAATCCCAAAAAATGATATCTAATAATTATATTGTATTATTATTATAATAATATAATATATCTATTATATAATAATAATAATAATAATATTATTATTATTATTATTATTATTATTATATAATAATAATAATATACTATTATTATCATTATAATATAAAAATATAATTATTATGATAATAATATAATAACTATTATATTCATAATAGTAGTAATAATAATAATAATAATCACAATTATATTGAATTATTATTACCAACCTAGATCCATCTTAACACCGGATCTATCAAGCGCTGAGAGGGATCAAATCTCTCGAGGTGCAAACCTATTTTTTGAGTGCAAAACTTGAGGAAAGGTTTGCACCTTGAGAGATTTTATCCCTCTCGGCGCTTGATAGATCCGGTGTTAAGATAGATCTCGGCTGGTTTCAGTCGTGCGCGGTCATACAAAATTTGTTGAACATCTATTTATTTTGATAATTTTAAATATGCTAAATATGTCTAAGATTAATTTGGTCAATTTAATTTAAAATTTTCTTAGTTACCTCAGTTTGTTGAGATGAGAGAGACTATTAGTAACTTGAATGATGAAAAATGATGAAATACAAATTTTGAGTGCAAAGTGTCAATGTAACAATTTTGATAGATAGAAAATGTGAATACTAGGAATATAGCCAATTACAAACAATATTCATTTCAATCAGTCTGAAACTATTTTTTCCATTTTCTCATATCGATCATATGAAAAGAGTAGTTGGAATCAGAGACCATTCAAATATTTAACTCGAGCTACTGTAGTAAACAACATACCTTGTCTCTGTTACTCTCTAATATTAATAGTAGTTTTCTCCAATTTCAATCATTGCGACTTATGGAGTGTTAAACCCCAAATACTTTTCAATGGTAGTTATTTTCTATTACCGTGTTTGAGTGCAAAGTAATTAACTATGTTGAAGGATGGAAAATGGTAATAATAAGAATGTGCCCAATTATACATTCAAGTAAGCAAATATTTTATTTAGGATGAAAATTCAAGTATTGTATTTATGGTTGAATAATTTTTATGTGCTTACACTGAGAGAGAGTGTGTATGTTTTGGGGGTGAGAAGGAGAGAAGTCGAGATAGAGATATAGATGTGGGGGAGAGGTAAGAAGAGAGAGGAAAAGGCAAGGAGGGAGGAAGAGATATGGATATGGAGAGAGAAATGTTAGAGAGAGAGAGAGAGAGAGAGAAGGGGGAGACAGAGAGAAGGGGGAGACAGAGAGAAGGATATATATATATATATATATATATATATATATATATATATGGAGTGAGAGTGTGTATGTTTAGGGACTGAGATAGAGAGATAGAGAAGGAGAGACAATGGGTGATAGTGAAAATCTAAAATATTCATGACTTTCTAGATCTAACTTCTATATTTGTATTTGTCTCTATGAGACTCTTTCTTCTTCCCTCCTCTCCTTCTTTCTCTTCCCCTCCCTCTCTCCCCCATCTCACTATATCTGCCTCTCTCTAACTTTCTCTATCTTTCTCTTCTTTCCTCTCTCCCCCTACCATCTATATATATACCTCCCTCCATCTCTCCTTATTTGTCTCTCTATCTCAACCCCCTAAAATATTCCATGCTCTCTCTCTCTCTCTCCCCATATCTATCTATATATCTATATATCTCTCCCTCTTCCTTTCGCTCTTTATCTCTTCCCTCCCACTCTCTCTCCCTTGCCACTCTGTCTCTAACTTTCTCTCTCTATGTCTTTCTTCCCCTTCCAACTCCATCTCTCTCTCCCCCTCTCTCTCTCCTCTCTCTCAGTTCCTCTCTCTTTTTCCTTCCTCTCTCTCCCCTTCTCTCCGACCTCCCTCTGTATCTGCCCCATCATATACATACTCTCTACACCCTCCAACTATGTCACTATCTCCCTCCCTCTGTTTCCTTCTCTCTCTCCCCCTCTCTACCCCCTCCATATATATGTCTCCCTCTCTCCCTCTCTCTCTCTGGCACTGGATGCATTGATTTCAATGTAGATGTCGATTTCTAATCATATTTAATACATTACACTAGATTCATGGATTTTAGCGTAGATGTTGATTTGTACTCATATTTGATTTCTTGCATTAGATGCATTGGTTGTAGTATTGATATTGATTTATAATCCTATTTGATTGCTTGCACTAGATGCATTGATTTCAGTGTAGATGTTGATTTCTAATCATATTTAATACCTTACACTAGATGCATTGATTTTAGTGTAGATGTTGATTTCTGATTTGATGTAACAAAATGTATGATGTACATTAATTTCAAAGTAATTATATTAATAGTGTGCATTGATTTCAGTGTAAACACATCTCTACCTCCTCCATCTACCTCTCTATCTCCCATTGTCTCTCCTTCTCTATCTTTCTATCTCAGCCCCTAAACATATACACACTCTCTCCATTTCTATCTCTCTCTCTAACATTTCTCTCTCCATATATCTTCCTCCCTCCCTGTCTTTGCCTCTCTCTTCTTACCTCTCCCCCCCATTTATATCTCTATCTCCCCTTATCTCTCCTTCTCACCCCCAAAACATACACACTCTCTCTCAGTGTAAGCACATACACATTATTCAACCATAAATATAATACTTGAATTTTCATCCTAAAAAAAATGTTTTCTGACTTGAATTTATAATTGGGTACATTCTTATTATTCCCATTTTCCATCATTCAACATTGTTAATTACTTTGCATTCAAACGAGGTAATAGAAAATAACTACCATTGAAAATCATTTGTGGTTGAACACTCCATAAGTCACAATGATTGACTTTGGAGAAAACTACTATTAATATTAGAGAGAAACAGAGACAAGGTATGTTGTTTACTATAGTACTTCGAGTTAAATATTTGAATGGTCTATGATTCCAACTACTCTTTTCATATGATCGATATGAGAAAATGGAAAAAAATAGTTTTAGATTGATTGAAATGAAGATTGTTTGTAATTGACTATATCTTAGTATTCACATTTTCTATCTATCAAAATTGTTACATTGACACTTTGCACTCAAAATTTATATTTCATCATTTTTCATCATTCAAGTTACTAACAATCTCTCTCATCTCAAAAAATTGAGGTAACTAAAAATTTTTAAATTAAACTGACCAAATTAACCTTAGACATATTTAGCATATTTAAAATTATCAGAATAAATAGATGTTTAACAAATTTTGTATGACCACACGTGACTTAAACCAACCTAGATCCATCTTAACACCAGATCTATCAAGCACTGAGAGGGATCAAATCTCTTGAGGTGCAAACATTTCCTCAAGTTTTTCACTCAAAAAATAGGTTTTCACCTCGAGAGATTTGATCCCTCTTGGTGCTTGATAGATCTGAAATTAAGATGGATCAAATCTCTCGAGGTGCAAACCTATACTTTGGATCAATCATGTTAAATAAAATACAATAATAAAAAAATTAAAAGAATCACACACTATCTTTCCTCTATCATTGTTAATCATTTTTCTTTTTGATCACTCGGATCCTTAGCTAAGATGCATCTATCCTAGTTCTTTATAATATTATTTATATTATATAAATTTCACATATGTATATATTAATGTATTCTAAGTTTTAATTTATTAAAACCTCCATTTAATCTCTATGAAAATATTTCAGGTCACACACCACACTAAATATTACATTCTACTCAATATTCCCCCTCACACCTACCAATTTTATTGAACACCTTCCATTATATTCAGTTTACATTCCTTCATCTGAAAATTTGAATGCAGCGAAATATAAATTTACGTGATTACATAAACGCCACAAAATTTACCTCGCTATTATTACAGGATATGCCCAATTGAATCATCCACTTCCTTCACCTAATTTTCTTTGTTATTCAATGAATAAGCTAATCGATCTCTTTTTAAATTGTATATATATAGTTTTCAATATTGAGTTTGTTAATATTAGCCGAAAAGTTTTTTTATTTAAATTAATTTTTATGTTTTTAATTTTTTTTTTTTTATTTCAAAGTAACGTTACACATATCTTCAGCCCATACAATATATATTAACCGACACATTTTTTAATGTAACATTACGTTACATGATAACATCTCCCTCATATTTATTTATTTATTTTTATTTTTAATTAATTTTTTAATGTAAAGTTACGTTACGTGACAACATATCTTCAACCTATAGAATATATATTAGTTGACAATTACACAAATCTAAACATTAGTTATATCAATATCTAAATAATTCTATACATTCAAACAAAGTAAATAATAAATTATATGATTTTAGAATAAATAATAAATTAGAGAGCTATCACTTACTGTGATATACATTAAAGTAAATAATAAATTATATGATTTTAAAATAAATAATAAATTAGAGAGCATTAAGGTGAGAAATGAGGGTGAATTTGAATAGAAAATAAATATACAAATTAAGTGGACTAGTATTTAAAAAAGAAATTTTTTATAAAAAATAAAATAAATTAATAGAGCTTATTTTTATAAACTATGATTTTTTTTTTAACGTACAAAGGTACATCGAAAGAATAATAGATTTGGAACTCGATTATTTTGAAAAACTAAATCATTAAACATTAAAACTCATAAAGTAAAGATTATATAAGGACTGATCTTTGTCGAATAGCAACGATTTGTTCCCATGCCACACAATGGGTTTGGCTGCTCTAATCTTTCTTTCCCAATTTCTGTCAAAATATTTTCCCACCCTATATCGTTCCAACATCCATTCACCAATTTCCTATCCTTCCAAATGCCACTGATATGTCTTCCAGTCAATGGAGTTTTGGTTCCATTTTAAAATGGAGATGTTTGACATCTTCGCAAGTTTCAAATCTAATAAGAAATTTGTTAGCAAGACATTTGGTGTTAGATGGAAATAGTCCACAATTTTTTGTTTGTTTAGTTTAATGGAGATAGGGAAATAGTCTACAAATTTGTTGTTTTTATTATTATTATTCAAAGGTTTTTGAAATTGTTAAAAGGGCAGCTGTAAATCTTCTAGAACTTCAAGAAAATTAATATACCTTTTTTTGAAGATAAGCTACAAGTTAATTGAAGTTCAATATAATATTCATGTATGAATAAGAAATAAAGAATTTAATGGTCAGCCCATGTTTAAGACCCAGATCTATTGGAAGACATACAGTGACTCCATTTTCATTGCCCAGCAAATACATGCATATGTATTGACTTATTACGAGATGCACAATACTTTCACATGCATTTGACATCAATAAAATCCTCCCCATGGTTTAAGAGTGTGAATTTCATTGTTACAGTTGTAATTTCTAATCCACAATGGTTGGTATTTGTTTGCACCGAGTAATTTTGTGAAAATGAAATAGGGAAGGATAATTCCGAGTCAATCCTAATCTTGGCTTTATTATTCTACTAATTGGATTTTCTAATTCAAATGGAAATTCAATCGTGGGATCAATTCCTGGATCTGTGATGTGAATCCCATCTCTAATGCCCCAACAATTGTGTGGTCCTCCTGATCGCTCGTGTATGTTTTGGGATCATTACTTTATCAATCAAAGAGATTGTGAGTGAGAAATCATCTTCAAATTATTATACAACATATCATTATGGTAGATGACAAGTAAAATTAAGGTAAAATATAGATTAGAGTAGGTAAAATAGCATAAGTTTGAACAAAATTGGGTGGGGGGACTCAGGATGAGATCATCGCTTCTCTGAGAAGAGGGACTCTCTAGGAGTTCTATAGATGTACTGGGTACAAAGCCAAATACCAATCTCAGAGGGACTCTCTAAGAGTTCTATAGATGTATTGGGTACAAAGCCAAATACCAACACAAAGAATCCAAAATTTATGAATCTCGTATTGTTCAGTTTGTACTGCTCTAAGAACTGAAATTGTCCCTACAAATTAAGGTAAGGGATATGGAAGTGTCATTCCAAAGGGCATGAGCATTAGGATATTTCCCATGATCACAGAGCAGGATAATTATGGTGGGTTGCAGAAAAATCAATGATGGCCATATAATCATATTCATAAAGGAAGCTTCTCAGGACATGGTGCCACAGTCTGAATTGAAATCCAAAAGGGACTTCCTGGGTCCAAAAGAAAATAAAAAGATGGTGTTGCCCACAATCTCAATTGTAGATAGGCCCAAACTTCTAGTTATCAAATGCTATTCTAGTTTGAGGTGACTGTCAGATCGTTATGTTAACTTGCTTTGGACGATTATGTGTGTACAAGGATCAAATCCCTCAAGAAATTGTGTATATATTAATTGGTAATGCCAACCTTCTGTATTTTCACTGGAAAGTTGCCTTTAAATTCATGGCATTTTTTGTTGTCCTAGAAGATTCGCTGATGTCAATATCAGTTTTCCAGTGATATATCTTTTCTATGTGTGTGAAGAAAGGACTGTTTTGGGTGCTCTCTTGTTTAAGAACTTACAGTTCTCGCTGATTTATGTCTATGTGCATTTGGGTACTTTTAATTTCAATTGTGTATGAAGAACATATGAGTTTTCAGATGCTTGTTGCATCTGGCAGTGGCCATTGTGGATACTTGTTGTAAAATGGGCTCTACAAAATAGTTGAATTAAGACCTCGATTTTGGGCTTAGTATGCATCTGGACACCGTGTATACTATAAAATCTGTGCAATAATGAACGAAAGCTTTGACTTTGAGGTCAACTTCCATTTGGTCACTCTCCGTATTTTAAGTTGTGAATTAGATCGTGAAAAATACCGAAGCTAGGCCCTTGAATTTGGCCTTAGTTTGAAATTTGTCCTTTGGGGAAGAAGACTTCTAATTATTGTAAATGGAAGGCCTCATTGGTGGGTTTGGAATAGGAAAGATTATTTTGGGGCGATTAAAGACTTGTAACTTCTTATTGTTAATTGGCTCGTTGGAATACAATATTTTGTTTGTGTCTTCATCTCAATTTCTTGTAACTTATATTACAAATATTAAAAATATATTGAACTCTTAATTTGGTTTGTTTGGATATAAAAAATCAAGCGTAGGGATGTTATTTTTCTTTTTATTTCTTAATGTATATATAATATTTCCATTTACCATTTAAAAACTAGTAAGTTCTTAATGTTAATTGGTTCATTGGAATACAATATTTTCTTAGAGTGTCTTCATCTCAATTGTGTATAACTTATATTTTAAATATTAAAATTTTAATTAGCTTTGTTTGGATATAAAAAATCAAGAGTCATTACGTAAAGATTTATTAAAGGGCCGCTCTATGGAGAAAGCATGTATATAGGCATGAGCACTATACAAGAGTAAAATTTCCAGTTGGCGATTCTATCTTGATGTTCTGTTTTTCTTGGTTTTCTTTTGTATTATGAGGTTTCTGTATTCTTAGGTATGACTTGTGATGTAATTTCCAAAATTTGCGATGAATCTTTTTGATGTAATTTCTAGACTCGTTAATGAATCCGTTTGGATGTAATTTCTAAAACTTTCTAATTTTGTGTTTTCACGAAACTTTCTAAGTATTTTGTTTTGCCATGTATTCAAAAATTGTTGGACAGAAGAGGATAAAATTAAGCCTCTACTATTGGTTAAATATTCTCAGCCAAAGACATGATAAGAACACCCTTTGTGTAAAAATAAAATGAACCAATAGAGTTATCTGTGTGACAGATAGATTGTTGTTTTATTTGTGAAAAATATCGTGCCCTCATGTGCATCGGTCGTGACTTTCCAAGCACCACCTTCAAACTTCTGTGCATCAATCTTGACTTTCCAAACACAAGCCTGGAACTCCTTGGATCTCTTAAAAATGGGAACCATCCTTCTTTTAGTCATCCACACATGATAGAGGAAAGTTTATTACGAGTTTCCATAAGTTGCCTCAAACTCTTCCTCCGCCTCTGCCTGCAACACAGAGGGAAATTGGGCATGGGACCCTCACTTTCTTTTTGTTATGTTGGATATTGCACAAGGGTCAAAGGAACGAAGGAATATTTCCTCCAGGACCTTATCCATGGCCAATCATTGGAAATCTACACCAACAAGAAAAAATTTATTCATCATTCTCTAAAAGACTTGGCTGACAAATATGGTCCCATAATGTTTCTCCTCTTGGGCTCTATCCCCATCGTGGTCATTTCTTCTTGCGACATGGCCACTCACTTTCTAAAAGCTTAGGATCCCATATTTGCCAGTTGACCTTCAACTGCAGCTGGGAAGTACATATTCTACAATTTCAAGTGTATGATATTGTCTCCGTACGAAGATTATTGGGTGCAATTGAGGAAGCTCTGCACGTTGGAACTCTTTACCTCTAAGAGAATTGATTCCTTCAAATATGTGCGAGAAGAAGAGGTGTGTGATGTTGGAGAATCTAATTCCAACCATTTGTTAGGTGTTAAAATTGTCCTTCCAAGCGTCCTAATTCAGTTTCACTTACTCTAGTTCAAGTTGAGTTTCACTCCAGTAATTTATTACTGATGTTTCCAATGTAATATTTTTTAAACTGATTCATAATACTGAGAAGAGCATTCCTCTACTCCATCGTTTTGTTCTCTTCATTTTTTGTCATGGTATCGAAGCTTAGACTCTGTAAGACCCTTTCACAGAGCAGTAGAGATCAGAGTAGTTTGCATAAGACTCCTTGAGAGAGCAACAACGTGAGCAAAGAGAGAGAAGTAGAGAGAATAAGCGAACTGGCATAAGACTCTTTGACAAAGCAGCGGAAGTTCGAAGAATCCTACTACGAAAAAGAAGAGAGAGAGTGTAAAAGACACTTTCAGAGAGCAAAAAAAATTTGAAAAAGCTTGAAGAAACTTGAAAAAGCCTAAAAAAAAAAAAAAAAGCAACAAAGAGAGTTAGTTTTGAAGTAAAAGGTTGAACTGCATCCACGTAACACATTAGAAAAATTAATCCACCTGCGTTAGCGTTACTAACGCTCAACGACACTGCAAAAGCATGCGTTAGTTTTGTTCACTGTTCTCCCTCTGATGCGGCCTCTGCTCATCCCATAGAGCGTTACCTGTGATATTCAAAAAAAAAAAAAAATGCGTTACCTGTGATATTCAAAAAAAAAAAAAAAATGTCCACGAGGCACGAGGGAACAAAGGTCAATGCACAAAACGGATTGGGACAACAATTTGAATGAAAAGGCAAGGTACACGGCCAGAAATCATATGCGTTAACTTTTAATGTCTTAAACGGAATATGGTATCATGGTATATGACATATGCGTTAACTTTTAATGTCTTAAACGGAATATGGTATCATGGTATATGATAAACAAATGTGCATGTGTTAAAAAGGCCTCCTGTAATTTTTTGAGTGCGTTGGCATTGTTTTCTAAAAGGGCTCAAGTAATTTTAAAATGTCTCAGTCAAAGGTTATATAAGAGGCCTTATGTCATAAAGATTATATAAGAGGTCTTCTCTTAAACAAGGTGGTGAATTATAAATACCTAAGATTATATAAGAGGTCTTCTCTTAAACAAGAAGGTGAATTATAAATAAGAAGGTAGCGCTTTATTTTTTTTTTCAAGGGATTGTGATATTTGTGAATTTTTTTTGTGTGTAAAAGTATTGCTTTTGTAGAGAATTTGAAGTCTTGTTTTTGACGTTGGGTAAGAGAAAAGCCACCATAGAGGCATTTTTATTGTAGACAACCACTATGTCTGCAGGTCTATTTGTTTTTTGAGTCACATTCTGTCAATGCTCAAATGGGAAAAACCAAGAGGCTAAAAAGGTCAAAGCGAGAATAAGATATGTTTGAGATCTTTTTAGATCTATAAGTGAAGAGGCATAAAGATGACTTCGCATTGAAATGCATAAGAGAATCTGTAGATGACAACATTCTTCCCCTCATTTCAAATGCCAAGACAACCAAAGAAGCCTAGGATACCCTTGAGAGGAGTTTTGGTGTAAGGGGGAGCACTGAAGTTGAAGTTGAAGGTGGATCTACAACAACAGATCTACAACTAGATGAAACGTTTGTTGAATCCCACTGTGTTGAGCCACAAGTGGATGATGTTTGTGAAGAAGTCGCAGAATCAAGAGAGAAGGAGCATGTAGATGCTCGTGAACGCCACTGTGCACAACCACAAGTGGACGAAAATTTGGTGGTTCCAGCAACAGAGCTTGCTGATGACAATTTGGTGAATCCAGCAACAAAGATTGCTCATGAAAGTTTGGTGAATCCAGCAACAGAGCTTGCTAAGAACAATGAAGCTTCCATTGGAGCAGTCTAAATTATGGTGAATCCAACAATTAATATTGTTGATGTAAAATTTGATGAAGAATTTTTGGCTAATGATAAATGGTCGCAAGTGATGAAACAAAAAAATCATATATACATGATGTTATTCAGTGAGAAAAACCCACTTGAGTTAGTGGAAGACAACCTATCTGTAGCAACACAAGATAGTACAGAAGTGGAAGAAACAAAAACAGAGACAGAGATAGAGGAAGAGACAAAGAAGGAAGCCCACAAAAAGAAAACAAAGACAAAGATAGGGATAAAGAAGGAAGTGCAACAGAAGGAAGCTCTCATTACAGAGAAGAAGGAATAGAACCAATGTGGTTCTGCAAATATTTTTAATTCTAAAATTGATTTCCAGTGTGTAGGTACATAGAACGATTATGAAGAAGAGTTAAATTTCCTTGAAGCATGGCTTGCAACACCATGCCTTGATAAAGTTTGCATAAAAGCTACATAAATGAATGTTGAAGACAACATGCATGATGAAGAAATTAATGAAATTTTCAGGTATTGGAGAAGAGATGAAATTGTATTATGGTCTTATGTTGTAGCAGATTGATGATAAAAAGTGCAACACATAAGATAATATGTGGCAGCAGCCTACATACAAGCTGTTTTTTGAAGAATTCCAGGATTTGTTTAGACAACTTGGAATGATGGAAAACCTGCACCAACAACTGAAGAAAATGAAATTTGAATCCTTCAACAAGAAGAAAATGCTTAAACAATTTAGAGGTTATAGGATCTGGAAAAAGAGGAGAAGAAAAGTAAAGTCAATTTTTTAAATTGTAAGCCTAGCTGAGACAAGATAGACCATCAGGCATCTTAATTGAATTTTTATGTGGTTGTCATTAGGGGGAGTGTTGGAGAATCTAATTCCAACCACCTCTTAAGTGTCAAAACCATCCCTCCAAGTGTCCTAGTTCAGATTCACCTACTCCAATTTAAGTCGAGTTTCACTCCAGTTATTTATTACTTATGTTTTCAATATAATCTTATTTAAATTGATTCGTAATATTGAGAATAGCAATCCTTTGCTCCATCTACTCCATCATTTTGTTCTCTTCAATTTTTTGTCATATGAGATGACCAAAACCATTTGGGAAGAGAGCCGAAACGACACCATTTCCATGAATGTGAGTAAGGCCATCCTCACCCTTTCCTCCATTATAGTTTCGCGAATATTGTTCAGGAAGAAAGTTTCTGATAATGACTCGCAAGCTAATACCAAAGGATTTATCGACCTGTTACTAGAGCTGTCAACTATTATGGGAGATGTCAACATTAGAGACTTCATTACACTGGATGGACTTGCAAGGCATCAAGCATACTATGATGTAAATAAGAAAAACATACGATGCCTTCACTGAAAAATTTATAGATGACTTCTTTGTCGAGACAAGTTCCACTCTTTGCTTTTCCAAAGTCGAGGAGGGAAAGCCATAAGAGATTTGAAAAATAAACATTTTGTCCTCTTTACAAAAATTAGTGATGGAATTTACGAAATTTGATGGATAAATGTTTATTACGAGGTGATTTGTTTATCAATAAAAACAGGTTAAAAATTTCCTAACCTCATCATTAATCTGCTTAAACAATGATGAAAGAGAGGATGTAAAAGTCATCTCCTTAGATATTGATATAACTAATGTTTTATGATGAACCATACTCGTTGGTTCGAAACATATCGAAAAATGAATTATGATGTGATTTTCACCAAAAATTCTTCTCATAAATTTAATATAAATCACAGAAATCTCAATTCAATAATATTTTCTTTTTGTTAATTTTTCTATAAAACTAGTTTTTTAATCATTTGTTTAATTTAACAAAAATATATATATATATATATATATTATTTCTAATTTAATAAAAAAATTATATAATAATAATAATAAATATTTAAATATTTATTATTTCAAAAAAATGATTGATATAAATTTACTTTACCTGATAAATTTTATAAAATATATTTTAAAAATTCATAATAAAATAATCAACAATTTTAATTTTTAATTATAATTTTATAAAATTGAAAGTTATATGGGTGTTTGTTTTACCCATATGTATGGATTATAGTTTTATGAATATTAAAGTTAAGTTTTATGGTAATTCAAAATTATTCATTCAACATTATTCAACATATTATTACTGTATTTTAACAAATATTTTGATTTAATAATTTTGAGTATTAGTTATAATTTTTTAAAACTAAATTTTAATGTACTCGCATTTTCAACCTATTACACTATAAATATAATGTTAACTGATTAGATTATGAATATGGATTATAAATATAATGTTAAGTAATAAATATCATGTTTGATTTTTTTAGTTGGTTACATTTCATCATCTCATCTCGTTGTTGTTGGTCAGATGGGTATTGTTCTAACCATTACCTTTTGGATGAAAGGTAGGCAATTTAAAATATTTTAAGCTAAACATTTCTATAACAATTACCTTATGGATAAAAGGTAGGAAATTTACAAGGTTTTAAACTAAATATGTTTATAACAATTACCTTATAGATAAAAGGTAGGAAATTTAGAAGATTTTAAACTAAACATTTATTTTGGAATATCTTTGATGACAAAATAAGGAAGAGAAATTATGTTTTATAATCCAATTTCCTTCAACTTCTAATAAACTCTATTAAAATTTTCGATAAGAAAGAAGAGTCATGTTTGATAATCCAATTCCATACCATTTTTACTAAGTTTATCAAAATTTCAAATATTTGATGCATGTTATTTCTATTTAAAACATATATTGTATTTGAACATTTTCTAAATTTATATATGCACAATTAAAAATATAAAATGTTATATTTTTAATTCTACTGTGTCACTATTAAAATGTTATCTTTTTAATTCTATCATGTCACTATTACATATATGATATTTTCTATTAAAATAAGTTAATTTTAATTTATCAATTTGACTTAATAACATATATTTTTGTTGTCATTATGATAAACACTCTTCAAAATTTTGTGTACACTCGAATTTTGGAGCCTACTGTGGAGCTTGTGATTGGTTCTTCCGTAGTTACTTTTTGGTCAGCTGATGCTTTTTGAGCTCTCTTCTTGGATTAGAAGTGTCGAAGTCACTTGCTCAAACATGCTTAGTCTGCAACAAATCCATGAGCACATTCTTTTATGCAAGCTTGAAGAAGAGTAGCATGGTCCACCAAGACTGTGCCTATGCGATGTCCAATCCATGTTGACAATCAATGCGCACTAACATCGACACTCCTTCACTTTGTTTGCGATCGTACTTCTACTTTGATGAGTTTCTCCAACAGTTGCTTTTTCACACTTTCACCTTCGTGAGTGTTTTTTTCATGTTTATGACTGTCACTCTTTCTTGTTTTCCCTTTAATTAGTGTCATTTTCATGTTATATTCGCCCTAGCATGTGTTATTTTTACCATCATTCGCATACGCAAGTGTTATTCACACTCATATTTTCATATAGCAAGCGTCATCTTTTGGCGTGGGAATTATCGCTTATCATGTAAAGTGGAGTTTTGGTTTGTTTCAAGGGGGAATATTTGTGATGATGAGTTGTTTCAAGGCATGTTTCACACTCAAGTGTCGCCATTGTCATCGCAAAATGTATCTTTAGTGTTGCACTTTCCATAAGTTGCCATAAAGGTTGTCGCACTAAGGGAAGTATGTGTTCATGTGCTCCGAATGATCTATGTTGTGTCGTAAAGTGTCTAAGTGTGTGATCACAGTCAATTCATATCACTGTTCACATCAGTTTCATAGATCCCACACATAGCCAAATTTTGGAAAATTCCTAGCAACATAGCCTCATCTGCCCTTCTTGAACTGTGCATTACACATTCCCAGCCCTCAAGTTGCAACATTTCCTCTTGACACCGTGCAATGCACAGTTTCTTCCTCCCAAGACTATCGACTGCATAGTTTATGTGCTCAAGCCCAAGCCTTGCCCTCCAAAATTATGCATTTCAGCACTCCAGCCTGGCCCCAACTGCACACTACACAAAATTTGAACTCAAGATCAAACCTTGAGCTCTTGAAATGTGCAAATTAAAAATTTCCAGGCCTTATTTACCTCCCAGAACTGTGTAGTTGGTTGTAACAGTGCAAAACCCCTCATCCTAACTCACTGACTCCCAAAACTATGCAATTTCTCTCTCCTGCCTAGCCAGTACTTTGAATTGTGTAGTCTCAAGGCTCGAGCCTCATCCCTGAGCTCTTGAACTATGCAATACACAATCACCTAGCCTCCTTTGTCTTCCAGAACTGTGAAATGGCCAAAATAAGTGCTCAAGCCCTCAGCCTAGCTCCTTGAGCTCCCCAACTATGTAATCTCTTTGCTCAATCCAAGCCTAAACTACACATTGCGTAGTCTCAAGGCTCAAGCCTAACCTTGACTACCTGAGCTATGTAACTATGCAGTCACTAAGCCTCTCCCTTGGCCTACCACTCAGTTTCGGTTCAGTTAGTGGATCATCATGAAGCATCTTAGACTATGGGTTCATTGGATTGATTCCATCTTGTCATGAGTGGATTGTAGATGTAGGAACTCTATCATGCTATGGAAATATGATGAAGAAGGAGATGGAGAAGGAGGACATGCTAGAAGACACCTAAGGAGTTGAGGAGAAAATGATGATGATTAGACAAGAAGATGAAAGAACATTGGATTACAACAAAAGACCAAAGATCTAGACCGCATGAAGACTCCATCTGATTTACAACCCTTTGAAGGGTATATATGAAGAACAAAGCATGTATCCCATGAATATGAAGCATTGGATACATCTCTTATTGAAAATAGAAAGAAAGAAGCATCAAGAAGGACAGCATGGCACTGCCACATTATCATGAAGTCAAATTCATTAGTGTCATTTCATGTCATGTTACAATTCATCATATGCCACATCATTGTTATGGATTATGTAATTATCTATTCAAAATGTATTGTAAAGTGGAAGTCCAAAGGATGCATTCAGAATATGAAGACTCATGTGAATTCGAAAAGTCATAGGAAGTCAAATAGTCATGAGGGTAGTCTAAGAGTCACAAGAAAGGCGAAGCATCACCTCTTGGTTATACATACACCCTCATTGTATCAAAAAATGACTTTTCACCTTGACTCCTCCCGCAAGGCATTAGAGAGACAAGCTAGTTCTTTTGGGGAGCAAGTAGTGGCTCCAACGCTCCACTATTAGAGCTAGTGGTGTTCATTATATACATGTTTCTTGGAAATTTTACTTAGTATCAGAAGCCTCATGGCCAACACGTTCTTCATGCATGGATTATGAATATTTGTAAGACTATTATGTGGATTTTTGTAATTCATTTTTCTTTCATCTATGCTAAAGTAGTTTAACTATTTTGGTTATTTTGGTACTTATCATATTGAGAATGCGTTGTAATGGCTGCTATTGTTGTCACATCCTTGTGGACTATTCCAATGGATATTAGACAAATCTTTCTTGTTGATTGATTGTAATGACCATCACATCTTTTTGGACTATTTCATTGGATGTTAGACGGACCCTTCTTAGTTGCGTGTGACTCTACTAGAGTGGTACTATTACCTCTCTCTTAGAGGCTCACCTTTTTTTCTCCCTCCACAGTAGAAGAAACTTGACACACTTACAACTGTACACTCACCATGCACACTCACTTATTTTTTAAAGGCACATTTGCGTTCCTCTCTCTTGCTGATAGTTAGAGGCAAGGAAAACATATAAGAATACATGGAAACTGAGCTGATACTCTGAATGGGTCTCCTATTCCAAATCATGTGAGGTATAATTTGTACTTCACGTCGGGGAGACCTTGTTGGTTGACCTATTTCCAGCACCATCATCAAAATGGCATTAGGAGGGATAGATGATAGGTTGTTCCTGTTGAGTTTGCTTTGAATATCTTATTCAAAATGGCTCTCCCCTAAATCATAATCCCGGGACGTTTTTCTAAAGAGATTAATCTTAACATCCTCGCAGAAGTTATTCATAACCTGTCCCAATTTAAGTTTGATGGTGAGGGTAAATTAAGTCTTCATGAACATATGTTTTAAGTTGTTTTTTTTTTCCTTTCTAATGGAATACATTGCAAATATGTCATGGCTAGATTACTCACCCTCACATTTGAAGGTCGCATTAATCGATGGTGTCATACATTAGCTGCCACTTCTATCTATTCATTTGACTAGCTTGTGAAGGAGCTTCATAAATCATTTCATATGTATGATTACTGGGATGTTCTTAAATTAATTAATCAACTAAGAATGAAGCCTGATGAATCAATTAAGGATTTTTCCAATCGATTCCTTCACCTTTGTTATCAATTTACAGAACAAGACATGGATTGGGATTTCTTTAAATGGAAGTTTAGGTATTTGGTTCACATATCTTTGCAGGGTGAATATGAACCCCTTGATGTTTCTACTTCCCCAACTTTTGTAAATCATGACACAACTCTAATTTCAGAGGACGAACCTACTACTCCTTTTTTTCCATGTCCTCCTCCTTTTCCAGTTCTGATGTGGTTGCCTCCTTGCGGTGATAATAAAGTTGGGAAATCTGCAAATAAAATTCCCAATCCAACTCTTCATCCTCCTTTCGCTTCTCATGATTCACATCAAATGAAAGAAACCTCGGAATGGATCATGGAGCCTATCGTGAAGGCTAGTCCTTTCATTCCTTAAGATGACATTGGCACTCTTAACATCAATCTTAAATCTAGTTCGCTGAAATATTTACTTCTTCAAGGGACATATGTCATTATCTATCATCTACATGTCATGACTCTATGTATCATGATCTTCTTGATCAATATGTTCCACCAACCAAATCTTCATGCTCTCTTGAGTTTCAATTCGTTGGTTCCAATTACGATCAAATACAAGGAATTCACATTAAACTAATAGAGGAGGAGAAAAGTGAAGATAGTTTTGATCTCTCTTCTCTTTTTCAAAGTCCCCCATGTCCAGATGATGCACTTCCATTCTTCGATGATATCCGTTAGGCCCCTATACTACTAGTGTAACCCCTTATTGTTATTATTACAACCCCCTTATTATACTATTATACCCATGTAGTCCCCATATTATTACTATTGTGCCCCATAGAAGCCCACTATTGTTATTATTGTGCCCTTACATTATTATTGTTATGTCGGCTCTGATTATATTATGACCCCATAGACTCCTAAATATAGAAAGGAGGTTTTGTCATTTGTATCATTCAAGAATTGTTCATTTATGTAATGTAGAGGAGGTTAATCCCTTAAAGAGGCTTATTTCTAAGGTGTTCATCTATCTTTTCTATATTTTTGTGAGCCGGTTTCATAACATTTGGTATTATAGCTTTGAATTCTAGGGTTTCGCTACTCCAAAAAGGTCATCGTGGAATTTGCGCTATAATTTTTTTTTTTTTTTTATTTTTATTTTTATTTTTTATTTTTTATTTATTTTTATTATTATTTTATTATTATTTTTATTTATTTATTTATTTTAATTTTTAAATATATATATATATATATATATATATATATATATATATTTAATTTATTATTATTATTATTATTATTATTATTTTTTTTTTTAATTAATTAATTAATTTTTTTTTTTTTTGTGACATTTCAGATGCAAAAACCCATTTGGGACGAAATCATTATGAACCTCGAGTCCGAATTTCAAAGCGTTTCGTGCTACGTTTGCGAAGATATGATATGAGGAAGTTGGCCTTTTTGTAGACTCCCAAATTTCATTCCAAACAGGTGACCTGGGGAAAATCGTCGTAACTTTTGTTTTGAGCATCAGATTGAAATTTCATAAGAATTTATAGAAAGAGGACGGACTGTAGTTTCATGTATATATTTTTCAGATACTAAGGTCAAAACAGTGACAAGTGACACTTCATACAAGTTCGCTCTTCTGGAAAGTTATATAATCAGGTCATCTTGGAAGATTGTGCATAACTCTTTCTTGGAGAATCCAATTTTGATAAGACTAGTGGCATTGGAAAGAAGACACAGAGGGCTACTACAGGTCGCAATTTCAAAACTGGAAGAACCAAAATTAAATATTTGTAATTGTTTCAGGATCAAACTCCTAAAATCAAGAAAAGGCAATATGAGGAAGTTTGATGGCAAGGATCCCGAAAATTGGATACTTCAGATGGAGCAATATTTTGATCTACATGGTGTACCATTGTTATAAAAGGTATGTATTGCATCTTCATATTTAGAACTAGATAAATTTTTATGGTATAAAGGTCTTTGTTCTCATAAACAACTTGGTACGTGGTCAATTTTCACGGAGGAAATGATAGCACATTATGAGGATACAAAGAGAAACACCTTCTTTAGCCAATTGATAAATCGCAAACAAAAGTGTTCAATGGTAGAGCACATTGAGGACTTTCAAAAATTGAATATAAAGGTAAATGATATTCTAGAGAAGCAAAGGATTGATGTCTTCATATGTACTTCAAAGGATAACATTCAACATGAGGTTTGTCTTTGGAAACTTGATTCATTGGAGAAGGCATTTAGGTGGGCAAGAAAAACTGAAAGAAAAATTATGGAAACAAGGTATCCCACCACTCACAACTACAATTATGGAAGTGTTTCTTCTCCTAGCCTTCCACAACTTACAAGGGTTACATCACAACAATTGGAAGAAAAAAGAGAAAAAGGGCTTTGTTACAATTGTGATAGCAAATGCACTAAAGGTCATAAGTGTGCTAAGAAGAAACTATTTTACATAGAGTATGAAGAGGATGAAGAAATGGATCAAGAAACATCAAAAGAAGAGGATATGCACCAGGACCCAACCCGAGAGAAAGGAGAAATGAGTCCGACGATATCTTGTAAAGCATTGGCAAGAATAACCACTCCTAAAACTCTCAAGATAGAAGGACATATCAAGAAGAAAAAGGTTCAAGAAGTGAAAGATCACATCGAGAAAGAAGAAATGAATCCAAACATATCATGTAATACATTGGCCAGAATTACCACTCCTCAAACTATCAAGATAGAAGGACATATCAAGAAGAAAAATGTTCAAGAAGTGAAAGATCACATCGAGCAACAAGAAATGAATCTGACCATATCTTGTAAAGCATTGGAAGAAATTACCACTCCTCAATCTCTCAAGATAGAAGGACATATCAAGAAGAAAAAGGTTCAAGCAACGAAAGATCACATCGACCATCAACACCAAGTTCTCCAACTTTTAAAGGATAATGCCACTTTAGTGCAGAATCGAATGAAACAACAGGTAGGTCAACATCACAATGAAAAAAGTTTTGATATAGGTGATTGGGTATTTTTACAGCTACATCTCAAGCAAGCTATTTATGAGAAGGAAATATTGGCAATATTACATGCACTTAAGAAATGGATACCTTACCCAATGGGAGAACACTTCAAGGTAAAAATGGATCATGATAGTCTTAAATACTTTTTAGAACAAATATTATCTTTAGAAGAACAGAAAAAATGGGTCACAAATATGTTGGGTAAAGTCTTTGACATCATCTACAGAAAAGGGAAGAAATATTTTGTTGCAGATGCACTCTCAAGAAAGGATGAGGATGTGGAAGCATTGTTTTGTGCTATTTCTATTATCCAACCAGATTGGATAAATGAAGCAAGGGATGAAAGGAAGAAGGATGAAGATGTGTGGCAACTCATTCAAAAAATGCAGAAGATCCCAATTCAAACAATATTGCCATAATTTGAATAGGAAGGAAAAATCATATTGGAACCTAGAGCAGTCACAGAAACAAGAACCTGATAGTTATGAAATCGATCAATTTCAGAGTATATCATCAAGTGGAAGAACTTACTCGCTAAAGATTCCACATGGGAGGACAAGAATTTCATACAGAAGCATCAAGAACTACTCAAGCGTTGAGGACAACACTTTTTGAAGGAGAGGGGCATGTTAGGCCCCTATACTACTAGTGTAACCCCTTATTGTTATTAGTAGAACCCCCTTATTATATTGTTGTACCCATGTAGTCCCCATATTGTTACTATTTTGCCCCATAGAAACCCACTATTGTTATTATTGTGCCCTTACATTATTATTGTTATGTCAGCTCTGATTATATTATGACCCCTTAGACTCCTATATATAGAAAGGAGGTCTTGTCATTTGTATCATTCAAGAATTGTTCATTTATGTAATGTAAAGGAGGTTACCCCTTCGAACAGGCTTATTTCTAAGGCGTTCATCTATATTTTCTATCTTTTTGTGAGTTGGTTTCATAACAATCTCCAACTTGATAATCTAATTTCTAGTGAATCAAATGCAACCAATTCTTCCAATCAATCTGTAGCCTTAGGAAACAAACATTCTCATGGTGATAATTATGTTGATGTAAGCGATGATGAATGCCCAAGTGCACCAGTTGATCTTTCAGTTTCCTATAAAGATTTTAATTTACATCTAGAATCAGATTCAGTCAAAGAAGATGTTTTTATTGAAATTTCCTCTTCATCTCATTATCCCTTGTGTTGTACCGTTTGTAATGCATCTACTTGTGATGGAAATACTCCATGTCCTTCAAGTTCTTCATACAATGGGTTAACTTCTCAATTGGTATAAGGTCATGAGATTATCCATGGTGAAAATGAAAAAAATCAAATCATTTGGTACTCTTTCCATCCCTCGTCATCTCTTCTCTTCCATGAAGGCACCTCTTAAAATCATCTTGCTCATTAAATTTCTCTAATTGGTACATCTTTATATTTGTGATCAGAATAATCTTGCAACGCGAGTAATCTAGTTGTTGAAGTTGAGAAATCTGGTCAAATCAATGACATAGATGGTTGTCATCCGATAAGTAGCGACCTTATTGAAACCAGTAGTAGTAGCTATCAACACACCATGCACCATTTGTTTCAATCTTCAAAATGAAATTTTACAATCTTCAAAATTTTTGGTACTTTTCAGGAAGTCGAGGCACTTCAACTTCTATTGATGGTTATGTCAGGATCTTGCAACTCTAGTAAGCCCCCCGAACTAAGCCAGATTTGGTTTCGCTTGTAGAATCCTTCTCTTTTCATGGTTTCACTCAATGGAAATTTAGTTTTGAAATATGTTTGGTATTTTGGATGCAATCTTTCAAATTTTCAAGATTTTACTTCTGATTAGATTCAAGAATATTCTTCGATTTGTTCATCTTCAGGCAAATCTCTTGCATCAAACTCGGTTTTGGAATGTGTTTGTCTCATAAAGTCATGGAATTGCGAAGTTGGTCATTTCAAAGACTAACTTTGGTTGAAGGAATCATGCCTATCAAATTTATTTCTTAATAATCAGCTCCTAGTTTCTCTTGTGAATTTTATATTACAAGTCTTTTCCTTCATCGCACCTGAAATCCTCTTGAGTGATAACAAATGCACAATTTATTGTGCGAATCAAATTCTTCCCCGTTCATTGTCCCGACTGGTCTCGTGTGTTGGTTCTGCTAGAATTCCTTTTAATCTCTTTCATTGATTACGATTCTTGTGCATTTTCCACCAGTTACAGGAAAATGGTTTGTCACATTCTTCTTGCAAGGAAGTTGGTTTAATTGTTCAAAGCATTCGCAGATTTTTTAAAATTGATTTATCTTCATTTGCTAACAACTGGGAATATGATGCTTTAATCATTACATCTGATCATATATTAGTTGTCATTTGTTTTATCTTTTCCCACCAATATATTTGATGACCTCTCTTTCACATCAATTAATATTTATGGTTCATCTCACTATCCAAGTAGTTTTCAAGCCGTTGAGGCACTGAACATTATCATATCTATTTCTTCTCACAAGATTTTCATTGTAATCTCATTCCTTTAATTGAAAATTCATCTTTTCAAAAATTTTGGGGTTTTCAAGAGGATTATCATGAATTTTATGATCCAATCATTGGATGGTTGGAAAAGTCTTACTTGGAAAGATCTGACGCAAATAATAAGTTTCGATCTTTCCTCATGCTTGCTAAGGAGTTCGGTGTAAGTGGAGACACATTCGCGTGAAGTTTCCGAGGTCTATTGATGATGGTTCTCATAAAAGGTTAAGAATATGAACTGGTTAGAATTGGTGGCTATGACCTATCTTTATGTTGATAGGAAAGGCCTTCAAATTTTTGTGCAATATATTCAAGTTCTTATCTTTCTTATTGCACATTGTTTTATACTTGTTTTAATTGATCACATCTTTATGATTACAGGTTGGGAACAATTATGGTAGTTACATTGGAAATTCCATTATACGTGACCCCGACCTTCTAGCTGGTTAGGTTAGGAGTAGGTTTAGTTACATTTTAGTGCACCTAAACTTTCATCCTACATTCTTTCCTGTAGTTGTCTTGTGTTTTCAGGTTTTGGTTTCGCATCATGTTTTGCTTTAGCCACTTTCATCTTGTCTTTTGGTTTTGTTTCCTTTTTGTGTGTTATATTTCCTTTCGTTTTTATGAGACATTTCATGAAGATGATTTATTGGCTCAAAAGGGAATGTGGCAAAATAGAAAATGAATTTGTAACACTGCAACATTTCGCTAACTCTTTGTCCCTTTTCCTTTTCTTGGTTACATTGTTTGCTCAATAATGTTCCGACAGAAAATATAATCCTTGCTTTAAGAAGGCCTTGTGTCAAACTGTGACCTCCATGTCTATTATGGAAACCTCATACTTACACTTGGGTTTTCATGTTTCACTATTTTCAATCTAATCCAATAAAGTAGAGAAGGACAAGGGGAAAATCTAAACGAGCGAACTAATATCAGAGGTCTTATATATGCTTCTTTGAAGGGACAACTTCTCCTACTCTCCATAAGTTTGGATCCCTCTTCCACCCATGAAATAAATAAGTGTTGATGCACAATCATAATATAAAATAATAAATAAAGGAAAAATAAGAGAAAGGCTTCCTGTGCAGAGGGGTGAAGCAAGAAACTTTGTTGGGGTATTATCTAGGCCTGCTTGTAGTGGAGCAATGTTTGTGTCCCTAAAGTGACTCCACTGGGGTACTATCTAGGCCTGCTGGAAGCAGAGCAACACTAGAGCTGAAAAAATATACTCTGAAAATCTAAATATTGCAAACTTCATTACCCTATCCTGATTTGAAACATTGTGTGATCATTGATTGTATGTTTGTGTTTAACTAAGTAAAGGAATGAAAGGGACTATGTTTATGCATGGGGTAACAAGGGAATCCATGGTAATCTCAATGATGAATCAATACTTCCTGGATAACTATACCCTACATGAAAAAATTGACCAAGGAAGAGAAGCTAGAGTCCTTCCAGCATGTCGCCAAGTCTTGTCGCTACAACAAACACCCTCCAAAATTTTCCATACACTCAAATTTTGGATCCTACTGTGGATCTAGTGATTGGTCATTTCGTAGTCACTACTTGGTCATTTGATGCATTTTGAGCTCCCTTCTTGGATTAGAAGTGTCAAAGTCACTTTCTCACACATGATCAGTGTGCAAAAAATCCATGAGCGCATTATTTTACGCAAGATTGAACAAGAATGGCACAATCCACCAATAATATGCTTGTATGATGTCCAATCCATGTTGACAGTCATTGTGCACTAACATTGAGAGTCCTTCACTTTGTTGAAAATTATACTTATATTTTGGTGAATTTCTCCTACTATCGCTTTTGCACACTTTCACTGTCACGAGTATTGTTTTCATGTTTATGATTATTTCTTTCACTTAGTTTCCATTTAATTAGCATCATTTTCATGTTATATTCACCTTGGTAGGTATTGTTTTCACCATAGTTCGCATATCGCAAGTGTCGTTCGCACTCTTATTTTCATATTGCAAGTTTTGTATTTTGGCATGGGAATTGTCATTTATCATGTAAAGTGGGGTTTTGTTTTGTTTCAAGAGGCACACTTTATGATGATGATTTTTTCTTATCATGAAGGCATGGTTCGAACTCATTTCCAAAGTTTCACACAATATCGCACACGTGTCATCATTGTCATCGAAAAGTGTATCTTTAGTGTCACACTTATCGTAAGTTGTCACAAAGGTTGTCTCACTAAGGGAAGTATGTGTTCATGTGCTTTGGATGATCTATTTCATGTCATCAAGTGTTTAATTGTGTGATCATAGACAAGTCCTATCACTTTTCACATCAATTTCAATGATCCCACACTAGGCCAAATTTCAGAAAATTCCCAACAACTTAGCCTCATCTAGCCTTCTTGAACTGTGCATTGCGCAGGAAACCCTCAAGCTGCAACCTTTCCTCTTGACACTGTGCAATTCGCAATTCTTGCCTCCCAGGATTGTCTACTACACAATTTAAATTCTCAAGGCCGAGCCTTGGCCTCCAAAATTGTGTAATTCAACGCTCTAGTGTGCCCCAAATACACATGGTGAAATCTCTGAACTCAATCTCAAACCCTGAGCTCTTGAACTACACAATTCTGTAAACAACAAGCTTACTTTGTCACCAAGAACTATGTAGTTGGCTGAAATAGTGGAAAGCACCTCATCCTGACTCACTGACTCCCATAAGTGTGTAATTTCTCTCTCCTGCCTAGCTAGTAATGTGCATTGCACAATATCAAGGCTCAAGCCTCACCCTTGATCTCTTTAACTCTATAATTGCATAATCATCTGGGCCCCTCTAGCCTGACTCCCTGAGCTCCTCAACTGCACAATCTCTTTGCGTAGTCCAAGCCTAAACTGCACATTCCAAAGTCTCAAGGCTTAAGCCTAAAACTTGACTACCTAAGATATGCAACCATGTAGTCACTGAGCCTCTCCCTTGTCCTACCACCTAGTTCCAACTTAGTGAGTGGATCATCATGCAACACCTTAGACTATGGGTTCATCGGACTAATGTCATCTTGGCATGAGTGGATTTTAGATGCAGGAACTCGATCATGTTATGGAAAGATGATGAAGAAGGGGAAGGAGAAGGAGGAAATGCTAGAAGACACCTAAGAAGTTGAGCAGAAAGGATGATTGTTAGAAAATAAGATGAAAGAAAATTGGATTACAACATAATACCAAAGATAAGGACCGCATGAAGACTCCATCTCATTCACAACCCTTTGGAGGGTAGATATAAAGAAAAAATAATGTCTCATGAAGATGAAGCATTGGATACATCTCTTATTCAAAATAGAAAGAAAGAAGCATCAATAAAGACAACTTGGCTTTGCCACATAATCATGTATTCCATGTCATCAATGTCATGTCATGTCCTATCACGAGTCATCATATGCCACATCATTATTGTGGATTATGTAATTATCTATTCAAAATGTATTGACATAAAGTGGAAGTCCAAAGGACACGTTTAGAATATGAAGAGTCACATGAATTCGAAAAGTCATAGGAAGTCAAAGAGTCCATCACATATTGGTTATAAATACACCCTCATTGTATGAGAAAATGACTTTTCACCTTGGCTCCTCATGTAAGTCATTAGAGAGACAAGCTAGTTCTTTTTGGGCACAAGCAGTGGCTCTAACACTCCACTACTGGAGCTATTGGTGTTCATTGTATAGATGTGTCTTGGAACTTTTACTTAATATCACAAGCCTCATGGCGAGCACATCCTTCATACATGGATTATGAATATTTGGAAGACTATTATGTGGATGTTTGTAGTTCATGTTTGCTTTACTCTGCGCTAAAGTAGTTGAACTATATCGGTTATTTTGGTACTTATCATATTGATAATGTGATGTAATGGTTGTTATTGTTGTCACATCCTTGAGGACTTTTGATCCAAGATTTTTTTCTATGGATGTGTTATTAAATTACATATAACGGAGAACTTAAAAACCACGGAACACAAGAATATAGAATGAAGATAAAAGAGACATAATCACACATGAGATCAAGACACAAAGAATTGATTATGGAGTTCATCCAATTTGGACGACATCTTCGGACCTTGCACAATAGTGGGGAGGCCTTCATTAATTAAATGGCACGAAAAGAGAAGAATTACAAGAAGATTTTACATAAACACCCTTTTGCCTCCAATATGAAATATAGATGACAAATGGAGAGCCCATCTCTATAATCAGATAGCACCATTGACTTCCTGGTGAAAAATCATGTAGAATCTCCTATCCAAATGCCCAATTCTGATTTCCGAGGTAAGGTTCCAGCCACCTACCAGGAGTAGGTGCCACTTCTCTTCTTTGTAAATATACGCTAATCTTTGCTACTCCCCCCTCTCTCACTGTGCGGATAGCCCAATTTATATTATGTTGCGTAGATTCCTTCATAAATTAGGTAGTTACTAAATGACAAGTTTAGCAAGTCGTTTCAACCATAGGCATATTAGTTTCAAGACAACTCGCGGTTGTTTTTCATTCTTAGAAAATCCACCAGAAAATAGTTCCTGCAGACCATTTTTGCTTAACTTCTTACTACACATTAATCCTTAACCTGACGATTTTAACATAGAGAATCAACTCTTTAAATTGGTGGACATACCTGAATCCTTGGCAAAAAGCATTCTGTGATAAAAGGTAGTCCCAACAGAAATGATCAAATAAGGTCTATAATCCATCGGATCCGTTAAAGACTTCGCAAATCGCAATCGGCCGGGTCCAAGGGTGATTCCCCTCAATGGGCTGTTGCATAATGCGAAATGCGATCTGCAAACCAGCGAACCCGATGGGTTTTAAAAACTGCACCCTATAAGTGTATTGCATCTGGGATCGATCGACATATCACAATCGTTAGAGCCAGGGGTAATATTATGTACACGGGACTCGGCACGCAGTGATTTGTGATGTGATATATAAGGTAGACCTGACGAAACTATCAAACCGCAGTATATAATATATCAGATTTGAAAGAAGTCTTCGCAAATTGAAATCAGTGGAACTGCCCAGTCTTATGGTTTTGTAAACACGACATGTGTGATTTGACATTGTGATATCTCAATCGCAATCTTAACTATCGGGGGTCGATTTTGTGAAGCACTTCCCCTTTGCGATGTGTGATTGCAATCATCACATCGCACCCTTCCTTTCTTGGGGCCGATTTGTAAAGCACTTGATCCACCTACAATCTACGATTGTGATATCGCAAATCACAACCCGGTACTGTTGGGGAGCGATTTCTTCAACTGCAGACCTCTTCCTTCTGCGATCTATGAAATTCGAGGCCAATGGAATCCTACCATTTGGTGCTTCCCCTTTTGCTGAAGAGTTTTTCCATGTCATTTCCTCTCCCACCTATCCAAGTCAAACTTATACTTTGACTTGCTCTAACTTCTTCATATGAGCTCGGATTCGAGTGTTGTTCACATCATTGGAATCAGGATGATGAGAACTTCGATCTAATACTAAGTTTATCGAGATTCTGCCACTTTGAGTTTTGAGCCTTTTTACCATGCCACTAGTACTTTAGAGATCCACCTGGATCCTTCTAGATTAATCGTCTTGAATCATCCTCCTGGATCATTCCTCCCCACTAAGACAATATTTTGGTCCTCTAAAAACATTAAATTATATGCACCTGCTCCATACATTGTTTGCACCACAAATGTCCTAACAGGTCATCCTTCCTTCTCCTTCACATTTGTCCTTCGGAGCCATAAGAGATGAACTGACCCCTGCATCCCATGCAAAGTTGTAGTAAGATATCCTTAAAATTACATGTTTAGCTATATGACCAAAAATGAGCCAAGCATCCCATACTTGCCATGAGTTTATGACACATACTCTATGGTCAAGTTTACATAAAAATAAAAACAATACCCCAACTATCAATACAAGGCCAAACATCATTGTTTCTTCAACAAGTGATGGAAAACACATCATCACTGCAACACATGATTTATAGAAATAAGGCCAAACAATATTGTTGCTTCAACAAGTGATGGAAACACATCACCACTTTCACATTTAAAAATACAACACAAAATAAGGCTAAACATCATTGTTGCTGCAACAAGTGATGGGAAACACGACATCACTTTTACAATTTAAAATGCAACACATGATTTGCAACAATTAGGCCATGACATTCTACCACACCTAGAAAAACCATCTGTCACTTATCAAAGTGAATGGGTCATCTCCTTGTGGCACATTCACTGGTCGAACAACTGTTTCACTGTTAGGAAACCAACTCACAAAAAGATAGAAAAGATAGATCAACACCTTAGAATTCAATCTCTTCGAGGGGGAACATCCTTTACATTACACAAATGAGTAATTCTTGGATGATACAAATTACTAAACCTCCCTTCTATATATAGGAGTCTAAGGGGTCACATATAATCAAGCCGATATAACAGTAATAACATAAGGGCACAAAAATAACAATAGTGGGTTTCTATGGGGCATAATAATAACAATATGGGGACAATAGGGGCACATTGATAACAATAAGGGATACAATGACAATAGTAATGGGGGAATCACTAGTATTATAGGGCCCTAGCATGCCCCTCTCCTTCCGAAAATCATTGTCCTCAACGCTTAAGTAGTCCTGGATGCTTTTGTATAGAATTCTCATCCTCTCATGTGGAATCTTTAGTGGATAAGTTCTTCCACTTGATGAGATACTTTGAAAATGATCGATTTTGTAGCTATTGAGTTCTCATTTCTGTGACTGCTTCCGGTTCCAATATGATTTTTCCTTCCTCATCAAGTTTAGGCAATATTGTTTGAACTAGGAGCTTGTCACCTATAACCTTGTTTAAACATGAAACATGGAAAACTGGGTGCACTCGGGAAGATACAAGAAGCTCCAATTTGTATGCCATAGTACCAATCTTTTGCAACACCTTGTATGGACCATAATACTTTGGTGATAATTTATATCCTTCTTATCTTTCTTGAGGGACATTTTTTTATATGGTTGTAGCCGTAGGAATACCCAGTCACCTACATCAAAATTTCTTTCACTGCAATGTTGATGTGCCTGTTGTTTCATTCTATTCTGCTCCAATGTGAGGTTATCCTTTAAGAGTTGGAGAACTTGTTGTTGATGCTCGATGTGATGCTCCATTGCTTGAACCTTAGAGTTTTCTTTTAAATATGATGTGATGGATGGTGGATGATATCCATAAAGTGCCATAAATGGGGTCATTTTTGCTACAGTATGGAAGGAAATGTTATACCGCCATTCAGCCAGAGGCAACCATTTGACCCATTGTGTCTGTTTATCAGATACAAAGCAACGAAGATATCCTTCCAAACATTTGTTTACTGTTTCAGTTTGCCCGTCAGATTGAGGATGATAATATGAGCTATGAGCTAACTGAGTACCGAGACAAGAAATTAATTCTGTCCAAAAATTTCCAGTGAAAATGGGATCTTTTTCAGTTACAATAATCTTTGGGTTTCCATGTAGATTTTGAAATGTTTCCATAAATGCGGTAGAAATCGATTGGCTTTAAATGGATGTGATAATGCACAAAAGTGTGCATACTTGGTAAGTCTGTCAACTACCACCATGATGACACTCTTTCCTTCGGACTTGGGTAAACCTGTGATAAAATTCATTGAACCTCCTCCCAACATTGGCTTGGAATGGATAAAGGTTGTAATAGACCCAGGGTCTTAATTGTTTCAACTTTATTTTGTTGGAAAACCAAACATTCTGCCACAAACTTTTGAATATCCAATTTAAGGCCATCCCAAAAAAATTCCTTCTTAACCCTGTGGTAAGTTTTTAAAAATCCTGAGTGCCCTTCTAAGGGAGAAGCGTGCAATTCCATAAGAATATTTTTTTTGAGTTGGGAATTCTTACATAGGTATAAATGATCTTTGCACCATAACAAATCATTTTTCCAACTAAATGTATCAGATGTACTGGGATCTTGTTGTATCTTTCGAATGAGTTCCCACACTTATTCGTCATTCTTTTGTTCCTCCCTTGCTTCGTTTATGCAATCTAGTTGGATAATAGAAATGGCACACAACAATGCTTCCACATCCTCATCCTTTCTTGAGAGTGCATCAACCACAACATTTTTCTTCCCTTTTTTGTAGATGATTTCAAAGTCATAACCCAACATCTTTGTGACCCATTTTTGTTGCTCTTCAGAGGATAATATTTGTTCTAAAAAGTATTTAAGACTATCATGATCCATTTTTTACCTTGAAGTGTCTTCCCATTAGGTAGGGTCGCCATTTCTTAAGTGCATGTAGTATTTCCAACATTTCCTTCTCATAAATAGCTTTGTGTAAATACTTTCCCTTGATTGGACGACTTTTAAAAGTAATGGGTCTTTCATCTTGCATTAAAACAACACCAATTCCATTTCTTGAAGCATCACATTCCACAATAAAGGTTTTTGTGAAGTTCCTGATGAGCTCCCTATAATCTGGACACATGTGCCATGATCCATCCTTCTTGTGCACCAATACTACTGGAGCAGAGAAAGAACTTTGAATTGGTTGAATTATACTAGCCTCTAGCATTTCTGCAACCATACGTTCAATTTCACTCTTTTGGGCATAGGGATATCTATACGACCTGATGTTTGGAGGAACACTTCTTGGAATCAAATGAATAGCATGATCATGATCACGAATAGGTGGGAGACCTTTGGGAGTCTCAAATACCTTGGAATGATTGTCCAAGACCTTTTGGAGGTCTGGAGAAATAGACGATTTTGATGTGGGAAACTCTAGCCAACATAATTATGCAATTACACCTCGTTGTTCCTTCTTTAGAAGTTTTGTCATATTGTTAGAGCTTATTATCTTTCCTGGTTTCCCTGCATTACCCCTTAATTCAACTTCCTTTCCTTCCACACAAAATTTCATGAAAAGTTCTTGAAAATTAAAAGCTATTGTACCCAAGGATTGTAACCATTGGACTCCTAGTAGAACATCAGCACCACCCATTAGAATGGAAAGCATTGGGTTGTTCAATACATATTCTCCCATAGATATCTTGGTATTATGGCACTTTCTCAAGCAATTTATGGTTCCTCCACTTGCAACCATCACTTGACACTCCGGTGCTGGATATAGGAAAAAATTCAATTCCTTTTCTATCTTGCAATGAATACAATTACGGGCACTTCCCGAATCAATCAACACTATTATCTTTTTCTTCTTGATATGCCCTTCTATCTTGATAGTTTGAGGAGTGGTAATTCCAGCCAATGCATTACAAGATATGGTCAGATTCATTTCTTCTTTATCTAGGGTTTGTTCCTGGAGTATATCCTCTTCTTTTGACATTTCTTGTTCCTTTTCTTCCTCCTCTTCACAATCTATGTAGAATAATTTCTTCTCAACGCACTTATGACCTTTAGTGTATTTGTTGTCACAACTGTAACAAATCCCTTTTGCTCTTTTTTATTCCAATTGTTGTGGTGTCAACCTTGTAAGTTGTGGAAGGATAGGGGCAACAACACTTCCATCTTTATAGTTGTGAGTGGTAGGCTTCCTGGTTGCCATAATTTTGCTTTCCATTTTTCTCACTAACCTGAATGCCTTCTCCAATGGATCAAGTTCCCAAAGGCGAACCTCATGTTGGATATTATCCTTTAAAGTCCCTATGAAGACATCAATCCTATGCTCCTTTGGAATATCTTTTACCCTGATGTTTAATTTTTGGAAGTCCTCAATGTGCTCCATCATTGAACCCTTTTGTTTCAGATTTATCAATTTGATAAAAAAGGTGTTTCTTTATGTATCCTCATAATGTGCTATCATTTCTTCCATAAAAATTGCCCAAGTGACAATTTGTTTACAAGAGCAAAGCCATCGATACCAAACAAACTGATGTGGTTCCAAATATAAAGTTACAATACGTACTTTTTGTATGTTTTTCACATTATGGAGATTGAAAAATTGCTCCCTCTGTAGTATCCATGTTCTGGGATCCTTGCCATCAAACTTCCTCATATCGATTTTTGGAACATGGTGGGTCTTCAATCCAACATTAGAATCTATTAAATCATGACTAACATTTCTTTTGTTCTCATCATGAGTTTCATTTCTACCCTTTCACCATTAGTGACCATTTCTTGTAGCAACTTATTCAAATTTATCTTCAATTCTTCCATCTTATCATCCCTGCCATTCATCTTTGCTTCCACACCATCCATATTAACTTGCATGCCATTCATATTAGCTTCTGTTCCATCCATCTTAACTTGCATGCCATTCATATTAGCTTCCATGCCATTCATCTTGGCTTCATTTACCTTTAGTGAGAGTGAAATTTGTTGTACTTGGTCTTGTAATTTTGATATATCATGTTGCATTTCTTCCTCTTCTTCACAAGTCATGTTAGAGCTTTCATGTTGTTTACTAGGTGTTTCCATTTTCTTTCTTTGGGGCATTAATTAATGCTAATTCTTCACTATTCACTTCGAATTCCTTCAAACTAATGTTTCAAACCAATCTTATGCAAAATTTAAAAAAAAAAAAAAAAAACTACACACCTTTTTTTTTTTTGTAAGTGCTCGATATTGAATCTGTTGTATCTCTGTCACCGTGGATCTTGAATATCTAAAATTGCATCCCGCGGTAGCCCTTTGAGTCTTCTTTCTAACCCTGCAAGTCTAATCAAGATTAGATTCTCCAAGGAAGAGTTATGCCAAATCTCCCACGGTGACCTCACTATAGACTAATTCAGTAGAGCGAATGTGTACGACATACCACATGCCACTGTTTTGACCTTAGTATCTGAAACTGATACACAGAAAACTACAGTCCATTCTCTTTCTAATACTTCTTACGAAATTTCAATCTGATGCTCAAAACAAAAGTTATGACGATTTTCCCTAGGTCACCTGTTTGGAATGTAATTCGAGAGTCTGCAAAAACCCTAACTTCTTCAGATCATATCTCTACAAATATAGCGCTACAAGCTCTGAAATTTAGAGCTAAAGTTTAGAACAATTTCGGCTCAAATGATTTTTTTTTTGCAGCTTTTGAAACATCACAGAAAAAAATTTATAGCAAAAATTCCACGATGATATGTTTGGAGCAGCAAAACCCTAGAATCCAAAGCTTTGATACCAAATGTTAGGAAACCAACTCACAAAAGGACAAAAAATATAGATAAACGCCTTAGAATTCATCCTCTTCGAGGGGGCAACCTCCTTTACATTACACAAATGAGCAATTCTTGGATGATACAAATGACTAAACCTCCCTTCTATATATAGGATTCCAAGGGGACACAATATAATCAAGCCGACATAACAGTAATAACATAAGGGCACACAAATAACAATAGTGGGTTTCTATGGGGCATACTAATAACAATATGGGGACAATAGGGGCATAATAATAACAATAAGGGATACAATGACAATAGTAATGGGGGAATCACTAGTATTATAGGGGCCTAACATTCACCTAGTTCATGCACAGATGCTTTGTCCTTATGATGCTTCTCTAGATGCAACCTCCAACACGTGGCTCTTTGATGACCACCTCTGTTGCAATGACTGCAATAAGCTTTCCTCCTCCAGATCTTCTTTACCTTCTTCTTTGCCTACTGTTGAGAAGGTTATTTACGCCTCATCCATTTTCGTGTTTCCATTCTTATCTAGCACTCAACAAACACATGGTTATGCAATCCACAAAAATCACAAGGTTTTTTATGCCATGATTTTCGTTCATTATTAACAATACGGTTGCAATCAAAATTAACATTAGAATACCAAGATTGGTTATACCTTTCTTGTTGGTCTCTGGTATGATTATGGGAATGAGAGCTTGCCTCAACTCTTTCCCTGTAATGCATACTACCATAGGTTGATGTTGATGTGTTCCCATCATCCTCTTTCCTTGACGATTTCAACAATATCATGGAAGCTTCTGGCATCTTTGAACATTGTCCGTTAGTGCACCCCAACCTTGCGAATCGAGGTCTTTGCTCAGCCTCCAATGGCTGAGTTATGCCTTGGTCATTAAGACCAAGTCCTTCTTCTTCCTTATACCTCATCTTGGTAAGGAGTCTCATGTTTGTCCCTGTAATGGGTATCTCTACATTTCCAACAAAAATTATACTATGTGAAGATGAAACTGAAGAGAAATCGACATCTTTTACCTCCACAGTTGATTTGGAAAGAACTCATGATGGCTTCTCATCATCATTCATTGATGGTTCAATGACTATTTTGACGCATTACCAACATCCTTCCTAACATATCTAAGTCTTGTATGTCAGGGTAATTCTTCTACTTTGATGGGGTTTATGATGCCCTAGCCATTAATACTAAGGCCCTTTCTCTGATACCCCATTCTCTTTAACAGTTTGGACCTGATTCCTGTAGTATGGTTTTCAAGAATGGTGAAATCATCATCAGGAACAATACATAGAGTTGAAGAATGGATTTTTACCTCACAGGGGTCACGCTGCAGCTTTTCCAATGCTTCGTCCTTAGCTTGTAGTTGGATTACCAACCTTTGTTTCTCCTCTTTCTCTTCCTGTAGAAGCCTCCTTAATTCAACAAGCTCTCCTTGAAGACTCTGGTTGTTGTGCTTCAATTCTTCTAGGGCCTCATCTGTGGCTCACAATTGAAGTTGCAATCATTGCTTCTCTTCTTTGTCTTCTCATAGTAGCCTTCTTAATTCAGTGTTCTCTTCTTGAAGTCTCTGTTTAATCTCCTCATTCGAGGAAGGTGATGAATAAGACGCAAAAGCACTAGAAGATGTGGATAATGCATCGCTCTTCAATTTATTTGTCTCCTCCTCTCTTCTCTTCTCATATGCACCATACATGATGTCCACCATTTTGGACATTCATAAGAAGTTCTCATGCATTTATTTATCATTATCCATGGCTGCACACTTAGTCATTCATGCTCTCAATTCTTAATAGCAACAAGACCTCTTATGTTCCCAATGAGCTTCAACATCCACCATGTCTCCTCTTCATGATGCACATCCTTTGAGGCTTATTTCTGGTTAGTGTACTCACGCAATCCGCATCAACTAAGCCCTCAACAATTTAAACTTTGAAATGGGAACTCTGGCCAAAAAACCTCGAAAAACATCAAAAACAGTGCTAAAAACGAAAAGTGTTGATAATGGAAAAGCACCTTTTTTTGGGGTAAATTTTCAACATGTTTTAAAAATGGCGGTGAAAACCAATTTTTTGTGGAAAACACTTTCTTTTTTTTTTCCAAAAGTAATATTTCAACATTTCGAAATAATGGCGTAAAATATTTTATCTTGACCCTGAAAAACATTAAAATTAAAAAAATAATAATGAAAACATAAAATGAAATAAAAATTAAAAAAATTAAACAACGAAAAAACACAAAACAAAAAAACAAAAACAAAAAAACATAACAAAACATAAATTAAAATATACATTAAAAAAATGTAAAAAAAAAAAAAAAAAACAAAATTAATGATAAGAATTAAAAAACTAAAAAAAATAAACATTATAAACAAATAAATAGTAAAAAAATGGAAAAATAAAAAAGTAAAATTATCTTGTAAACCATAAAAAAAATTGGCTATATATATATATATATATATGGAAAAGAATAAAAAAACATTTAAAATAAACTAAAAATTAAGTAAGTAAAAATAGGAAAATTAAAAATTAAAAACAAACTAAATAAAAAAAAATAAAAAAAAAAAAAAATAGAAAATTAACCAAAAAAATTTAAAAACTACTAAAATTAAGATTAAAATGTTGATTACTTAAAAAAACAAATATTTATAAATATATATAAAAGACAAAAATAAAAAATAAAAAATGTTAGATTTTTTTAATCTCATAAACCATAAAAGAATTTGGAAAATATATATATAATTAAGTAAAAATAGAGGAAAAAAAAAAAAAACATTAGCAAAAACTAAGAAAATTTTTTAAAAACAAACTAGTTAAAAAAAAAAACGAAAAAAATTAAAAAAACTAGTAAAATTAATATTAAAAAAAAAAAACAAAAATAAACTCAAATTAAAAAAATATATATATATATAATATATATATATAAACCAAAAAAATATTAAAATTAATTTTTTTTTTTAAATACATATTTTTTTAAACAAATTTCTTTTTTAATTTTTAATTTTAAAAATTATTTTAAAAAATTACAAATTTTAAGCAATTTTTTTTTCTTTTTTTAATGGGCATGGCCTGCCCGCTCCCCCCCCGCCCCGTGGCAACCTAGCCGTGGGCGAAGGGGCAGGCCCTCTGCCAATGTCCGTGCCACCATGGGCAGTCGGGGGTAGGTGGGCAATTTCGAGAAATTGCCTACCTACCCCTCCGCCGCCCGTGGTGGCACGACCGTTGGCAGAGGGCCTGCACGCAGGCCCTCTGCCTACGACCAGGCTGTCACGGGTGGTGGGAGAGCGGCAGGCCATGCCCTTTTTTTTTTAATAATAATAATAATAGAAAATCAATAAAAAATGTTTAAATTTTTTTTTTTTAATTTTTTAAATAAAATTTTTAAATTTTAAATTAAAACATGAAATTCATTTAATTTTTTTTTAAATGATTAAAAAAATAAATTTCAAATAATAATAATAATAATGTTTTTAATTAAAAATAATTTGTTTAAAAAAATAATTAATATTTTTTTGGTTTGTTTTTTTAATATTTTCATATATATATATTTTTTAAATATTATTTATTTATTTTTACATTTGAGTTTATTTTTGTTTATTTTTAATATTAATTTTAGTAGTTTTCTAATTTTTTTTCCTTAATTTTTTTATTTATTTATTTAACTAGTTTGCTTTTATTTTTAATTTTTTTCCTAGTTTTTGTTAATGTTTTTTTTTTTTTTTTTTTTCTCTATTTTTACTTACTTAATTTTACCTCCTATTTTCTATCTTTTTTTTTTTTTTTTTCAAATTCTTTTGTGGTTTATGAGATAATTTATTTTAACATTTTTATTTTTGTCTTTTTTATATATGTTTTTTAGAGACAATTATTTCATGTGGATTGAAAATTTAACTAACGATGTATAAATATGTAGAATATCGAAAATGCAAAATATCGACCTTTTTCTTTAAATATGCAAAACAATAAAAACCTCATTACAAAAAAAAAAATCAAGAGAATATGGAGAAGAAGACCACTTCCAAAATTATTTAAATTTACAAATTAATTATTTACATTCATACATTATAAAATTAAAAGTAAAAAAAAAAAGGCCTTTAAAAAAAAGGGCATGGTGTAGAATTACCACTTTTTTAAATCAACATCAAAATCACTACCATTTTAAAATGCAAAGTACATAAAAAAATTTATAGTGCCAAAAACTATGCTCTAAAAAAAACATGTGTGTTCTGCATCACCCCTTTCCAAAATCGAGTTACTTTTTTGCTATCTCTACAAAATGGGTAACAATATCAATTCCCGTTTCAAAGTTTACGTTGTTCCTATTAATACAACTTTATCCAAGATTTTTTTGCTATAGATGCATTATTAAATTTCATCCAATTTGGACTACATCTTCGGGCACTACTCAATAGTAGGGAGGCCTTCATTCATTAAATGGCATGTAAAGAGAAGAAGTACATGCGGATTTTACATAAACACCCTTATACCTCAAATCTCGAAGATATATGACAAATGGAGAGCCCATCTCTAGAAACAGACAGCACCACTTACTTCCTGGCGAAAAATTGTGCATAATCGCCTATCCAAACACTCAATTTTGATAAAAGGGCTTTCTGCACCTTCTTGGAACCTTCTAATTTCTGAGGTAAGGTTCCAGCCACCTTCCAGGAGCAGGTGCCACTACTCTGCTCTGCAAATCTATGCTACTCTTTGTTGCTATGCCTTCTCTAGTTGTGCGAATAGCCCAATTTGTATTCTAGTGGGCATATTCCTTCATAAACCGGGTAGTTACTAAATGACAAGTTTAGTAGGCCATTTTAACCATCAACATATTAGTTCAAAGATATTTCACTGTTGTTTTACATTCTTAGAAAATCCATTGGAAAACAACTCCTACAAACCATTTCTACTTAACTTCTTAACCGTACATTAATCCTTAACCCGACGGTTTTAACATAGAGAATCAATGCTTTAAACTGGCAGACAGACCTGAATCCCTGGCAATAAGCATTCTGCGATAACAAAGATCCATAATGCATCGGATCCGATAAAGACTTCGCAAATCGCAATTAGCCATGGCCTAAGGTGATTCTCCATAACAGGATACTACGTAGTGCGAACTAGGATCTGCAAACCGGCGAACCCGATGGGTTTTAAAAACTGCACCCTATAAGTGTATCACATCCGGGATCCATCAGGATATCGCAATTGATAGAGCTAGGGGTAATACTATGTACACAAGACTCGGCATGCAATGATGTGCGATAAAATGTAGACCCAACGGAACTATCAAACTGCAGTATATAAAATATTGGATCTGAAAGAAGTCTTCGCAAATCACAATCAGTGGAACCAGCGGGTCTTATGGTTTTATAACGCAGCGTGCGATATGTGATTACGATATCGCAATCGCAACCCTAACTAATGGGAGCTAATTTTGTGAATCACTTCCCCTTTGTGATGTGCGTTTGTGATCATTGCATCACACCGTTCCTTTCTTGGGGTCGATTTGTAAAGCACTTGGTCCACCTCCAATCTGCGATTGCGATACCACAAATCACAACTTGGTACTGCTGGGGGCCAATTTCTTCATCCACAAACCTCTTCGTTTTGCGATCTGCGAAATACAGGACCAATGGCGACCTACCACTTTTCGCTTCCCCATTTGCTGAAGAGTTTTTCCATGCCATTTCCTTTGCCACCTGTCCAAGTCAAACTTGTTTTTTAACTTTCTCTAACTTCTTCATATGAGCTTGGATTCGAGTGTCATTCACATTGTTGGAATTAGGATGATGAGCACTTTGATTTGATGCTAAGTTGATTGAGATTCTTCCACTTTGATTTTTGAGCCTTTTTACCATGCCACTAGTACTTTAGAGATCCACTTGGATCAACTATTCTTCTAGATATTAGACAAACCTTTCTTGGTGATTGGTTGTAATGACCGTCACATCTTTGTGGACTATTCCGCTGGATGCCAGACGGATCCTTCCGGGTTGTGTATGTCTCTACTAAGGTGGTACTATTACCTCTCTCTTAGAGGCTCACTTTCTTTTCTCCCTCCATAGTAGAATAGTCTTGACACATTTATAATCAAACACTCACTAGGTACACTCACTTATTTTTCAAAGGCACATTTGTGTTCTCTCTCTTACTGACAATTAGAGCCAAGGAAAATCTATAAGAATACATGGCAACCAAAGTGATACTCCAGATGGGGCCCCTATTCCAAACAATATGAGGCCTAATTGAGATTTCACATCGGGGAAACCCATGATTGATAAATTTCCAACGCCATCAACAATTTTCAATATATTTGAAAATATATATTTCTACCCATCATAATTTATACTAAAACTACATACATTTTATATCTAAATAATTTAGAAATACACTCTATGTATAAAATAAATACAAAATATAAGATACAAAATATCTCTTAACTAAATGGGACCATAATTACTTTTGATTTCAACTAGCAAACCTTTATTTTTAAAAGAGGACAACTTAAATCTAACCCAAATAGGTTAGTGAACATTTATGGTAAGGTGTCCAAATAAATTTTCATGACACTATCGTTAATTATATTTAAAATTTGGTTTTTAATTATATGAGTATTAATAATAAAATAAGATTTGGAAACAAATTTTATTATTATATGTTAATGATTTTGTTGAAAATAAAAATAATTATTTAGCATAATTTAAATTTGTTTTTATATTTAAATAATAATAATAATAATTAAAAGTATTATCTAAAAAAATTAATAACTACAAAGTTACGGATTCTATTAGTGGAATGTACTTATTTCTATTAATAAAAAAATAAAAAATAAATAAATATTATATTTAAATTATAACTTAATAAATAATTAACCTTAGAAAATATATCTTAATAAATAAAACGGAACATCAATATAATAATAACACTAATCTAAATCATCATAAATATAAAGTTTAAATAAAATAAATGAATAAGAGATAAACATGATTGTCATTCAATGTACGATTTAGATCAAAGTAAGGAAATCCTGTAAGAGGGGACATAACCACAATAATGAATCAAGTTAGAATCTCACTCAACATAATTTCCAATTTATGTAAGTTAATCAAGCTTGGAATTTTTTTGAGTTTTTAGCTTGCCATTTATGCAAAAAATCATTTAAACATTAAATAAATCATATTAAGGTGAGAGACAACCCAACACCACCTCTTCGTTTTCTGAGCACATTGTTGATTCATAGTCAAAAATTTTGCATGAAACATGATAGAATAGGATATTTTCTAGTTGATTTTTTCTTTCCATGAGTGATATTACTTGCAAGTGTTATTATAACATCATGAAAAGGATGCATGAGGAGATCTATCAAAGGAGGTATTGCGAGGACGCATCCAAAGGCAAAAGAGCACATGATTGTGACAGGTAAAAGAACATCAAATTTCGATGGTCATAGTGATCTATAAAGACTCCATTTGATCTCAAGACCCTTTAAAGGGTAGATGGATACAAAAATGAAAAATCTATAGTAAGTATTGAAGACATAGGTGGTAGCATTGTCACCTCTCAAGAAAGTTCATGTCACAAGTCATTATGGGTCCAAGTCATCAATGTCAGTGGCTTGTCATGTTCCCGCCACATGATGATGTGGAAGTAATGACATAGTTTTGTAAATATGAATATCTAGAAGCCCAAGAGTCATATATGGACAAAAGAGCCACATGGAGAAGTCTAAAGGTCACATATAAAAGTCCAAAAGACACAAAGAAGTCCAAAATTCATGTTGAATTTTACAAGTCTTTTGGAAGTCCAAAGGTTATTTAGAAGTCTAAAGGTCATTAGAAGTTGAAAATTCATATGGGAAGCTCAAGAGTCATGTGATATGAGGAGTCATGCTTCTAGTTATAAAAGAAGCCTCATTACTCAAAGAGAGGACTTTCCAACTTGGGTTCTCGCACAAGGCATTAGAAAGATAAAGATAGTTCTTTTGGAGAGAAAATGGTGGCTCTAATGCTCCACTATTGGAGTTAATGGTGTTCATGTATCTTGGAAATTTTTCTTAATATTTTAAGTTTATTGGGCCAACACATTTTCATGCTTAGATCGTGGATGTTTTAAGAATATTCTTTGAATGTTTTTGGTTTATGTTTGAATTCTTAAGTACTAAATAAATTGAACTATTTCGGTGGATTCGGTGCTTATCTTGTTGAAACTGTGTTGTGATGGTTATAATGATCATTGCATCTACATGAATTATTTTGCTTGGTGTTCAATGATTATCTCATGCATTTATTCATGTCTTTACTAGATTAGTACTAATACTTTTCTCTTGAAGACTCATTTTTGTTCATTTCAGTGAAAGAACCTTAATACATTCTATAATTAAACACTTCACAAGGCATACCTTTTTCTCATTCAAAAGTACATGCTTGCTACTCTCTTATGCTAATTTCTCAAGCCAAGGAAAATACTTAAGTAAATGGAAACCAAGCCAAGTTCTGGATGGGACTCCTATACCAAATGGTGTGAGGTCTAATTGAGACTTCATATCGGGGAGATCTCTTGGATGTTTGCGAGACCCACCACCATCAACATGGTCTCAATGAATTTCAATTGAAAAAATGGCAAACCAAATCATTCACATCTAAATAAAAATTGCACTTGAATGATTGCACAAAAGCAAATTCACAAATTTCAAGAATAATATTATATAAACTAAAAATGACAATCAATCAAAATTCATTAAGATCGAAAACATTGAATGTTAATTCCTCACAATTCCAGTGCAAAAGAAAAATAAAGCATACAAGGAAATATAATAATATCACTCTCTTACATCTAATACTAAATGTGAATAAAGGTAAAATTGAAGAGTGATAGAGAAATAGCTCATGCCTAAATGTGGATTAGGAAAGATTTTCAACACAAGATTTTTACGATGGCTATTATATAGATATGGACCCTCTAACTTTGGTTATGGGAATTAAAAAAAATCCATCATGTCATGGTGCTCTTGCAACAATTTAATATGAATGTGTTCAACAATAGATTAATATGATTGCAGAAGGGTTGGTTTGATCATAAATTAACTGAATACACACTGCATTCTACACTGCCTATGATTTCACACACACACACCGCTCCTATAAGTTATGTGTTTTTTGTCCCTTTGGAACATAACCATTAGTATTAGAATTCCCTATATTTTACATTCATTACAAAGAGTTCCCTACACCTCAGTATACCAGTCATGCTAATGAACTTAATTAGTGTTGGAAGGTTGTCACAGGTTTCCCTGTAGAGGCCCATTGTGGTTTTGAATCGCCATTGTTCAAATCAACAAATAACCTCAATATTTAATCCAATTGACATAAATTATTATATCGTTGCATAGTGTTTTTCCACACCAAGGTCACAGATGTATCCACTATGTGCATTCAACACTATATAAATTTAAATCTCCCTACATACATAGTGTTAGTGAAGAACTATTACACAAGGAGCTATTTATTTGCATTCCTATTTGGAGATCATCAAAATTTTATTCTCATAATCACAAGAGAGACATGAACCATTCATGTAGTTAATACAAAATTAGCTTAACAGCCCAAACATAAATTTCAAGACACAATAACCATATGGGGAAACTTATCTTGGATTGAAGATAAGGTTGGGATATTGAGTATGGGACAAAAAATCTCCATCCAACCATAGATAAGTTACAAGTAGTCAATACTTGTAGTTGTCACCCCCTAGTTATAGTCTAGAGACCAAGGAGGTTTTTTCTTAAGGAATCAAACTTCAACTGCTAGTTAAAACAAGGATTCCAGAGGTTCCCCCACTTCCACCCACCAACTATTTATAAGTCAACAAATTCATAGGGAATCCATAGGTTTTCTACCTCCACTCTTAACCCAACACTTGGGAGTCGAAAGGCTTCACCTCCACCCTGAAAACACGTAACACAGTGGTTCAACCTAATGAAGGGAATCCATAACTCACTACCAAAAACCAGATGAATAAGCAAAGAATACTTAAGAACTTTATCTTACGAGGAATCCAAGGACCAAATCTCCAATCTAGGCTATCGAGGGGATCTAGAGAAGGTTATCTCGATTGTCAAGCACTTAAGTCATCCAAATAATTATCCTCACCTGGAGGGAATTATTTTCATGCTCCTATTTCTCAAATGAGATGTATATCTTCTCCAAGTGTTATAACTATGCATAACTCCTCTCTTGTCAATTTTCCTCAATTGTCTCTCAACCAGATTTATTAAAGGTTTCCTCTGTTTTTGACCTTCCTGCTTCTCTTGCACAGCCTCTCGCTACTCTCTCATCCCCATCATGTTGTTCTACTAATTGTGGGGGCATTCCCTATGTCTGTCTACTTTGCATATATTTTCTTCCAAGTTGACTGCCACTGTTTTTGTCAGTGTAGCCCATGCCTCATAATTTTTCTTTCTTTCTTCCTAGTCAATTTTTCCAAGGAAGCATGGCTTCTCATCCTTATTCCTCAACTCCATTAATTCAAAAAAAACATTCAATTTAAGTCACACCAACTAACCTTTAATGGTTTTCTTAAATACTTAACATTTCCTACAACAAGAAAACACTAAACCATCCCAAGCAACTAACCTCCTCAACTCTGGAATCTATCTCCCTTTGATTCATCCCATTTTAATTTACAATAAAAATTCATGAAATATTTATAATGTGTGTAATAGGGGGATTTTCCTAACGGGGTTGTCACAAACCCCTCCCCCTGTAGGAACAATGTCTTTATTGTTCTAATCCTAAACACAACGCAAAACATGCTTAGTTTGAGCATAGTAAATGTGAGCTTTATAATGTAGCTCACTTACAATCACATCTTATGTAGATTAAAACAATTTGATTGCTCAACAACTAAATAGACATGAAATTTTTTCCTTGGATCAACCACTTTTTGTAGGTCCTTGCAATATTCTTGGTTTTTTCTATTCACTCGTATATCTTCAAGTTGTTGCTTGTTTGTACTATAACCAACTTAATTCACCCATATTGGGAAATTCCCATGCTTCCCTACAACATGGCATACAATCTCCCAGGAGATCCATCATGAAAAAATTGCAATGATCTAAATTATACCCCTTGTCTTGTCCACTAGTCTATTAAGGGAGTCTAGAGGTATCCCACTTCCACCCTTTTCCAAAGTAAGGGAATCCATAGGCTTATGCCTCCACCCCGAAATTGGTAACAAGGGAATCTATAGGTTTATGCCTCCACCCTCAAGGGAATCCATAGGATTATGCCTCCACCCTCAAATCAGAAATAAGGCAATCAAGAGGTTGATACCTCCACCTTCAAGGGAATCCAGAGGCTTATGCCTCCACCCTCAAATCAGTAACAAGGGAATCTAGAGGTTGATACCTCCACCCTTAAGGGAATCCAGAGGCTTATACCTCCACCCTCAAATCAACAACACGAGAATACAGAGGTTGATACCTCCACCCTCAATGGAATCCAAAGATTTATACCTCCACACTCAATGAAATCCATAGGTTGATACCTCTACCCCTAAGGGAATCTAAAGGCTTATGCCTCCACCCTCAAATCAACAACAAGGGAATCCAGAGGTTGATAAATCCACCCTCAAGGGAATCCATATAATACGTCATCTCGACCTATATTAAATCAAGAATATAAAGGATACAAGGCCTCCACCAAAACATGGAATCCAGAGGACCTTGTTCCTTCACCTGAGCAATGTCGTTTTTGCATGTTTTTTCCTCATGCGCTGACAACCCAAATCTAGGGTTTTTGTTTCCTTCAATTGACTATGTTTGTCCCCACATGCCACATATCACATTTCTTTCATTCTATTGATATATCCTCCAACACTTCCTACCCATAGTAACACACGAGAACAATGTAATAATCACATCGAAATGAATTAAAATCATAGATCAACCAGGGCTACTTTTTCCCAATTGATTTCTCACACTGCTGGGAATATTTAATGCCATCCAAATTTGCATTAAATAAAATATAACCCATCATTCTTCCTCAAGAATGACTACTGTCAAAACTTGTCAGTCCAATGGAATTCATATGTGTATATAAACATTGGAATGATCATGAACGTATCATAGATTTACATATGTAAATTAAGTTAAGGTTAAGAGAATATTCATTCGTGTCATTTTTGTGGCTACCATTCCACTGTCTGTTATTTCATATGGACTCAACCAACCTTCTTGGTTGTTCCAACCTACCTAAAACTCCTTAGCTAGCTTTATCGGGTTACCTAAACATGGAAGTTGCAATTCCTCCCATCTACATAGTCCTATTGTTAAGGATAACTTGCTTATTCTTCTACTATGATGGTTCTCCACCCAAAATCATGTCATACCAGGAAACATCATTGTTCCTCCATTGCATTGTCATACAAGAATGAATTTGTACATATATCAGTCACACAATTTTTAAGGTTCATAAAACTTCCCTTTTCTTTAAGTAGGTCATGCATTACCATATGTCAAATAAAGCCAAGGTGTTAGAAAACTCCCTGCACTGTTGTTATTTTTCACACAAATAATTTTCAACCTATACGTAATTTTGTTTTTGCTTGATGTCATGTTCAGGAGGCATGGTCCAACACACATTGATGATGGTATTTTCTGACCATCCTTTCCCATTTTTATCTTTTTTTTTTATACTCTTTATTTATGCATTGGGCCTCCTCAACTCTCTTACCAGATCTTCGTGGCTTCTCTGTCATGCCTAATGAATTTGTATTAAGGTACCAAGCATGAAAGTTATAAGGCTAATTTGAAAAGAAACAAAGGGAAACAATACAAAAATGGAATTCACAATAGCCATCATATAAATTTAAAAAACAAAACATGGTCATGCCATGATACATGCTTCCTTTTACTGCCACTGAGTCTCGCTATGTGTTGTCACACACACTCAACTATTAGTTCATTAATGAAATAATTTAAATAAGTGTACCAACTACCATTTTTCTATGTTAAGCCAAGCATGTTTCCTTGTAACTGTTCACATATCTCGATTTATTTATTAGTCACATGTCTAAAAGTCCAAAACATGATTAGACATATTCCATATTTTAGCAGGTCTCTCAAATATCATAACTTTAACATGATCATGCATATACCAACTAAATTACAATCATGCCTTTTTACGTTTAAAGGTTAATATTTTCCCTAACTCTCGGCATTAAATCAAAATCAACCTATTGATTGAGACTAGTATTATCAATTTAGAAATATGCCTTTAAAAGTAATATTAGCCTTCTTGCTAAGGCAAATAATCCTGGCATCTGCAATCTCAAAACATCAGCTTGAATCCATTTATCACATAAGAATATGCCATATTTATAATTTATAATTGTTCACATTTACAAATGCAACATGGATATGCATACTTTATCACAATCAATACATAAACATTACATCTCAATGTTATACCTAGTATCCACTTGAATAAGCAAGTAATCAACCTATGAATAACAATTTCAATGCTACAACCAACACCCTCTTGCACAACAAGCAACTCATAAAAAATACCCCACTCTCTAATGGAGTCACCAAGCATCATTCCTCCAATCAATCGAGGATTTATGCCACATAGGTTACAAACCATGGGATTCTTACATCCCAACCAATAAGCATATATATGTATATATTCAATAAGAGATAAGTTATGCTATGTAATACGAGCCCAATATGGATTTCCCCAAATCCCTCATATCATACATACAGACATTTACATGCACATTCATCCCAAGTGTGTAAGGATACACCACTTAAACAATCATGCACTAAACCATGTTGATAGCATTGCAAAATTAGAGAAATGACAAGCATCCAAGGTCACTGCAATAAGTTGTCCAAACCTTTAAAATGGAATATAACAAACGAAATCATGACCATGAACTTTCTTCTACAGAGCTGCTATGGTAGGGCTAGCTTAAAAAAAACAAGTCATGTTGGCACATCAATATCAAACAAACATCAATTCACTAGAATTACTAAATGTTCATGCATAGTCATGAACATATATTAGTCAACACCAACAATTAAATCACACAATGGTTAATCATAGACCAAATATTAACACCTAAACATTTGCTTTATCCATTTTCTAAAAATTCAATATGAAACTCCTTTTCTTTGTTAACAGAGTACCAACTCATTCCTAGGGGCTTGGAAAGAACCCAACCATTATTTTTCCATGATAGATCCCATCCAGTCCAAGTGTTGAACTTGGATACTCTGATACCACTCTGTGAACAAACTCCCTCACCCTCAGGGATGTACTCACTATGCTAACCTAAATTCCCTGGTACATTTAGAGAAATGGGGTAATTATTTTATTTTTTTACTTCTATTAAGATTCTAAAACTTAATTTGGATGTCATCATCACATTTGTCTTAGGGATACCTTTCTAGTGATATAAATTTGTTCCAATTAGACTCCCATATTACAAGTCTTAATAGTTTTAATTGCGTCACCTTTATTTGACTTCCATGTCACACCCACATGGCACTCACTCCATAATCTAGGTGACACCTTGGTGCACCATCTCCGCCAATGTGGCCAATCCACGGGGATAAGCACAGTCCAAGTAATCAAAGGTCAACTCATTCCGAAACTCCAAAACATGTTTAACTTCACAAAAGGGGTCTGACTCTCGACCTAGAGGTTGGCCTAAATACCAACTTGTGGGCCCGCCCATCTGCCATAAATTCCCCCCATTAAACTAACACGATCAACGACATTGGTTCAATAATGCAACCACCCCCTTACCCCCACCCCCCTTTGTTGATGCCTTTGAGGGGGTCCATTATCCTCATTCCATTTCATGGTTTGAGGGTAAGGATATCATGGTGCCTCGTAACTTGACTAATCCCACAACCCACATCCAATAGCGCAACCCCATTCCCCTCACTAATGCCACAATGGGGGTGGGGGGGTTCATTATTACTCTCAAACTGCCGATCTGGTAAGTCGATCCATGTCATTCATTGATCCCAAAGTTCCACCATTATTCATTATGCATGGTTATATGGGTTCACAACCTGACCCCACTAAAATATCCTTTAGTGCTTAAATTTTTCCACTCTCACCATGTGACCAACATTAAGGCCTTAGTCCTTGGTCCCTCATTTCTTTTGCAAACTTGTATATGTTGGGTTGTGTTATATTCTTTCCACGACTAACCTACGTAGTGAACTGGGGGGTTAGAGGGGGGGCGGAGCCCCCCTTCATTACACCGATTTTGCAGCGGGGGGGTCACAGGGGAGGTTTGAGGGGGGCGGGTAGCCCCCCTCTACGGGGTTTAGGGCAGCACCCCGGGAAATTTTTTTTTTGGACCCTATATTAGGTTGGGTGAACCTACCTATGGTTTTCGGTCCATGGTTTTGGACACAATGGTTTTTCGGTCCATGGTATTGGATGCTTCGGCATGTATAAATATGTATTGTAACATTGAAAGGAAAATAATGAAAAATCAAGCTGGTAGTCCCGGTTTTGGGATCCAGGGGAAAATCTCTGTGCATATGTGTTTTATGTGTTATGCTCTCGCATTGTTTATTTTCATTGTTTAAGAATTCGTATGCAGGTAATTTCTGTTCAGGGTTAAAACCTACATTTGGTATCAGAGCTGTTTTGGCTTTAAGGGGACGCCTTTGTTGCTGAGGGTTTTTTTGCTCAGGCCTGTGGTAGACCCTATTCAATGGGAGATTTGCGAGATCGATTCTAGTGGTGAAAGAAGATGGCGAGCAGTGGAAAGATAAAGATTGAGAAGTTCAATGGTCAGAGTTTTGAGTTGTGGAAACTCAAGATGGAGGATCTGTTGGTGGATAAAGATCAGTGGATCGTGGTAGATCCGGGTACTAAACCAACGGGAGTGACCGATGAAGAATGGAAGAAGTTGAATTGGAAGGAAAAGAGCATAATACGATTGTGTGTCTCAGATTCAGTATTGCTGAATGTATCAGGGGAAGCTACGACGAAGGCTTTGTGGGACAAGTTAGGGACTTTGTACCAATCTAAGTCTCTGGTGAATAAACTGTTCCTGCGGAAAAAGATGTATAACCTGAGGATGAAAGATGGAGACTCGGTGACAGAGCATCTGAATGCGTTTAATACTGTGGTAAGTCAGTTATCATCTGTTGAGATTAAAATTTAAGATGAAGATAAGTGCATCAGTTTGTTGTGTTCTCTACCAGATTCGTGGGATAGTCTAGTTATTACAATAGGTAGCAATGCAACTTCTTTGCAGTTTGATGAAATAGTCTCAGCCTTGCTGACGGAGGAGATGAGACGGAAAAATATGGAGAGCCAGAATGGTGATGCCTTGTCTGTATGAGGACGGTCCCTGAACAGAAACAAAAATAAGTCATCGAGTGGGAGATCTAAATCTCCAGGAAAACCTACAAAGGTGGTGTGCTGGAAATGCGGAAAGGAAGGGCACTTCAGAAGGGACTGTAAATCTAAAGCTCCTGATAAAGGAAATGGATCTGATGATGCTCCTTCTGCAGAGGCAAAAACCACCTCAGATGAAGGTGGGGATGTGTACTTGGCTTCTTCAAGTACACATGTAGATCATGAGGCATGGTTGATTGACTCAGGTGCATCCTTTCACTTCACTCCCCATAGAGATTGGTTCTGCGAGTATGAGAAATACGATGGTGGTGATGTCTTCTTAGGAGATGATAGGAAGGCTAGAATCATTGCTCGCAGAAAAGTAAAGTTAAGTTGCAAGGTGGAAGGGTTAGAACACTTCCGGGTGTTCTGCATATTCCTGCATTGGCCAGAAATCTGATTTCTGTAAGCAAGTTGGATGATGCAGGTGTAAAGACAGTGTTCGAGAAAGATACTTGCAAGATGGTTCGAGGAGCACTGATATTGATGCGGGGAGTTCGGATTGGAACTCTGTACAAGCTGCAAGGTAGCATTGTTGTTGATGGGTGCAATAGTTCTATAGTTCCTGAAAATGGAGTAGAAAATCTAGTGGTCTCTGGAGAGAAGACCATGTTGTGGCATCAAAGGCTTAGACATATTGGAGAGAAGGGCCTTCGGATACTTCATGGTAAAGGTATGGTAGAAGTTATGAATAATATCTCTCTGGATTTTGATTTTTGTGAAAATTATGTATATGGGAAGAAGAATCAGGTGAGTTTCCCCTCTGGTGGTTAGAGGACGAAATAGATATTAGAGCCTGTGCACAGTGATGTGTTTGGACCTGTGAAGGTTCCATCACTGGGTAAGTCTGTGTACTATGCATCATTTATAGATGACTTCTCAAGGAATACATGGATATATTTCCTTAAGAAGAAATCTGAATTCTTTGACAAGTTTAAAGAATTTAAGGCTTTGGTGGAAAATCAGACAAAGAAGAAGATAAAGGTGCTGAGGACAGATAATGGTGGAGAGTTTTGTAGCAAGGAATTTGAAGAATTCTGTAAGAATTGTGGTATAGCACGGCAGAAGACTACTCCATATACACCTCAGCAAAATGGAGTCGTAGAAAGAATGAACAAGACGATGGAAAGGGCAAGAAGCATGCTCAGTGGTGTCGGGTTAGGACAGGAATTCTGGGCAAAGGTGGTGGATACTGCATGTTACCTGGTCAACAGGTCACCTTCATCAGCGTTGGAGGATAAGACTCCACAAGAAGTATGGACTGATAAGAAACCCTCTCTTTCACATCTGAGGGTCTTTGGATGTGATGCATATGTACATGTTCCAAAGGAGAAACGAACCAAGTTGGATAGTAAATCTGAAAAGTGCATCTTTATTGGTATAAAGATGGTTTAAAGGGTTATAAGCTTTGGAACCCAGTCACACAGAAGGTTGTGTACAGTCGAGATGTGGTGTATAGAGAGGTGAAAGATGTTATTAAACATGAAGTCCAACCAAAGGAACCTGTGAAGATAGAGTTTGAACTAAAGGAGGAAGAATCAGACTCTGTAGCAGAGGAGGAATCAGAAGATGAAGAGCCACAAACTCCGGTTGTGAGAAGATCAATTCGAGAAAGAAGGCAACTAGAAAGGTATAGTCCATCTTCTTTCTGTTCAAATTTTGCTTTGTCTATTACTGATGATGATCCCAGAACGGTGAAGGAAGCAATGGATTCAGAGGATGGAAAACTATGGAAAGAGGCCATGGTTGATGAAATGGCATCTTTGCACAAAAATGAGGCTTGGGATCTGGTGGAGTTGCTGACTGGAAGGAAACCCATTGGCATCAAATAGGTGTTCAAGAAGAAGACAAATGCAGAAGGAAAGGTGGAGAAATACAAAGCTCGATTGGTAGCAAAAGGTTATTCCCAGGTGCCGCGAATTGATTTTGGTGATATTTTTTCTCCTGTTTCCAAGGTAACTTCTATTAGATTACTTTTATCTGTTGCTGCTTTTGATTTTGAGGTAGAAAAGATGGATGTGAAGACAACATTTCATCTGGGGATTTGGAAGAGGAAATCTACATGAAGCAACCTGAAGGCTTTGTGGTGAAGGGTAAGAAAGAACTGGTATGCAAGTTAAAGAAGTCTTTGTATGGGTTAAAACAGTCACCAAGGATGTGGTATCATAAATTTGATACATTTATACGGGGACTTGGCTTCACCATAAGCAAAGCAGATCATTGTGTGTATTTTAAATTAATTGGTGACCGTGTTATTTATCTGGTCTTGTATGTGGATGATATGTTGCTGGTTGGAAATGACAAAGAAATTATCCAGGATTTGAAGACCTAATTGTCCTCCAAATTCGACATGAAAGATCTTGGTGCTGCAAACTATATTTTGGGCATGGAAATTAAAAGATATCGGGCAAAGAGGAAGCTCTGGTTAAACTAGAGGAAGTATGTCGAGACAATACTGCAAAGGTTTAATATGCAGGATAGTAAACCGGTGAAGGTTCCTATTCATGTAGGTGTGAGGTTATCTATTGAACAGTGTCCCAAGACACAAGAAGAGGAAGAGGACATGTCCCGTGTTCCATATGCAAGTGCAGTTGGTAGCTTGATGTATGAAATGGTCTGTACTAGACCAGACATTGCACATGCAGTGGGAGTATTGAGCAGGTTTATGTCAAAACCTAGGAAGGAGCACTGGACAACAGTGAAGCGGGTTTTCAGGTATTTGCGTGGCACTAGTGATTATGGTTTGTGCTACCAAGGAAAACAAGGATTGGACAGAGTGTTGGATATTCATGGCTTTGTTGATGCAAACTGGACTGGAGATCTGGATCAGAGAAGATCTACAAGTGGGTATGTGTTTAACCTATTTGGAGGTGCAGTTAGTTGGATGAGTAAGAAACAATCTGTAGTGGCACTATCAACTACAGAGGCAGAATACATGGCAGCCACTCATGCAAGCAAGGAAGAATTTTGGTTGCAGAGATTGTGTTCAAGTATGGGGTTAGTACAGGGAGCTATAAGAATAGATTGTGACAACCAAAGTGCAATTTTCTTGGCAAAGAACCCTGCTTATCATTCAAAGACAAAGCACATTGATGTTTAGTATCACTTTGTGAGGGATATGATAGAAGAAAAAAAGGTGTTGCTGGTAAAGGTGGAAACTTTGAATAATACTACAGATGCATTGACAAAATCTGTGAGCTCTGAGAGGTTCTCTTGGTGTAGAGAAGCAATGGGCATCTTAGGGCTGGAAAAATGACTAAGCTCTCCTGTGGCCCCTTGTGAAAAGAAAACAACAAGTGGGAGATTGTTGGGTTGTGTTATATTATTTCCACGACTAACCTACGTAGTGAACCAGGGGGTTAGAGGGGGGGCGGAGCCCCCCTTCATTGCGTCAACTGTGCAGCGGGGGGGTTTGAGGGGTGCGGGTAGCCCCCCTCTACGGGGTCTGGGGCAGCGCCCCGGGAATTTTTTTTTTTGGACCCTATATTAGGTTGGGCGAACCTACCTATGGCTTTCGGTCCATGGTTTTGGACGCGATGGTTTTTCGGTCCATGGTATTGGATGCTTCGGCATGTATAAATATCTATTGTAACATTGAAAGGAAAATAATGAAAAATCAAGCTAGTAGTCCCGGTTTTGGGATCCAGGGGAAAATCTCTGTGCATATGTGTTTTATGTGTTATATTCTTGCATTGTTTATTTTCTTTGTTTAAGAATTCGTATGCAGGTAATTTCTATACAGGGTTAAAACCTACAGTATCCACCCATGGCACGTCACTTCACTCATTGGCTCAGCAACCAACATTCCAACTCCACATTATCATTTGCTACACAACACCCTGATGTTGAGTCATCATGACTCTTTTATAATTGGTGCACAAAGGGCTACCTCCGAGGAGACAAACTCTGGGATGGGAAATTTTCCATTAACTACAGTGTTAATCCTCCATCAATGTAGACCCCACTTCAATCCTTTCTATGTTGTGTTATATCCATGTAGTTGTGTTGTACTCTTGCCTCCCAAAAACATGCTCCAACTCACCCTGGCCTCTTCCACGTTGTCCTGGTCCTTGTCATCTTGATGCTCCCCTTCTGTGCTCCTCCTTTGATCTTCCGGGGATGAGACTTTTGGGACACATCACCTTGACTCTTTCCTTTTCAACATACTTAACACATGCTCCAACTCATATTAAACTCTTTCATGTCATTGGCTCCTCCATGTTGTCTTGGTTAGTGTCATCCCGATGCACCTCTGTGCGTGCTCTCCTTTGACCTTTTGGAGATGAGAATTTTGGGAGATGTCACCCTGATGCTTTCATTACAACATAGTTAAACCACCAAGAAGTTTGTCCTTTGACGGTTTTATTTGACAAATCTTTGTTTTTTTTTTCCCAACTCTCATTAAGTGATGAGATTTTGTTGAGGCAAGGGAAAACAAATATAATCTCATGAGCATACTTCGACTCCAAATTTGTTAAATATTTTTAACACAAGATTTTTATGATGGCTATTATATATGCATGGTACCTCTAACTTTGGTTATGGGAATTAAACAAAATCCACCATGTCACATTACTCTTGCAACATTGTAATAAGAATACGTTTAAGAAGGGAGCAATATGATTGCAAAAGGACTGGTTTGGTCATAAATTAACTCAATCCACACCGCATTCTACATTTCCATATGGTTCCACGTGGATATATGTCTATGTACACTTCTATAACTTATGTGTTTGTTCTCCCTCCTGTACACAACCATTAATATAAAAATTCCTTGTATTTTATATTCATTGCAAAGAGATTTGTGCACCTTATAATACCATTCATGCTAATGAATTTATTTAGTGCTGGAAATATATCACAAGTTTCCTTGTGCAAGTCCATTGTTGTTTTTAGTCATCATTGTTCATCTCAAAAATTAAGTTCAATATTTAATCCAATTGACATAAATTATTATACCCTTGCACAATGTTTTCCCACACCAACAACACATATGTATCCACTATGTGCATTCAACACTATATAAATATAAATATCCATACATACACAGTGTTAGTGCAGAACCATTAACACAAGGAGCTATTTATTCACATTCCTATATTGGGATCATTAGAACTTTATTCTCATAATCACAATAGAGGCATGAACCATTCATGCAATTAATACAAAATTAACTTAACAGTCCACACATAAATTTCAAGACACAAGAACCATATGAGGAAAATTATTTTGGGTTGAAGATAGGTTTGGGAAGATGAGTGTAGGAAAAGAACTCTCCAACCAACCATATACAAGTTTCAGTCATTCCTTACTTGTATTTTTCATCCCCAAGCTAGATTCCAGAGGTTGAGGTGGTTTTCTCTCAAGGGATCAAACTTCAACTGATAATTGAAACAGGGATTCTAGAGGTTCCCCCATCTCCACCCACCAACTATTTAGTAGTCGAAAAATTCATAGGGGATCCATAGGTATGCTACCTCCACTGCTAACCCAACACCAAGGAGTCCATAGGCTTCACCCCCACCTTGAAAACATGTAACACATTGGTTCTACCCAATCAAGGGAATCCAGAACTCACTGCCAAAAACTAGATGAACAAGAAAAGGAGACTTCAAAACTTTCCCTTACCAAGAATCCAAGGACCAAATATCTAGCCTAGGTTGTCAAGGGAATCTAGAAAAGTTTTTCTCCACCCTCCATCCCCCAAGGAATCCAAAGACTTTTCCTCACTTGAAGGGAATTATTTTCATGCTTCTATTCCTCATTCGAGATGTATATCTTCTCTGAGTGTAATATATGTGAAAAATCCTCCTCTCTTTCTAATTTTCTTTGATTGTATTTCAACCAAAGATATGCACAAGTTTCCTCTGTTGTCGACCTTCCTGTTTCTCTTTTGTAGTCTCCCCCACTCTCTCATTCATGTCATGTTTATTTTCTTACGTTGGGGCATGCCCTCTATGTATGAACTTTGCATCTATTTTCTTCTAGGTTGAATTCCATTGTCTCTGCTATCAACGTATCCCATTCTTCATAATTTTTCGTCCTTTCTACCTTGTCATGTTTCCAAGGAAACATGGCTTCTTTCCCTTCTTCCTCAACTCCATTAATTCAAAAAAAATAGTCTATTTAAGGCACACCAACCAAGCTTCAATGGTTGTCATAGACAATTCAGATTTCTTATAGCAAGGAAACCTTATACTATCCCAAGCAAGTAACCTTCTCGACTTTGGAATCTGTGTCCCTTTAACTCAACCCATTTTAATTTATAATCACAATACATGAAATATTTATAAGGTGTGTAAGAGGGAGAATTTTCCCAAAGGTGTTATCACAATAACTAAGGAGATAGATTGCATGTAGTAGGAGGTTAGTTTTCAGCTATCTGACACCATCCAAACAAGCATTTTTTAGATATTTGATGACTATGTGTCGAAAATAATGAATGATTTCGACATGGATATCCTATAAAGAGGTGTCAGATATTTGACGAAAACATGTTCATCTGATTATTTGATGAAAGTACACAAACGGATATAGGAAGCTATGTTTCATTAGAGTACATATGCAATTTCATCAAAAAATTGACGAACAATCATCAGATTTTATTGCATCAGGAAGTAGTGAGCTAATAGTTATAAAAAGAGAATGGAAAATACAACAATTATACTTCAACAAAAAAATGATTAATAAAGAACAAACAACTAGAAAATAAGAGCTGATATGAAAAAATTGACCTCATTTCAAGGAAACATGACGATAGGCATATATATCAACTTCCTATGTTTGGGGCATTCATATTAGGGAAATAATTGCATTTCCATTTTGTAGTGAATTGACTACAATTTATTGAAACACTTTGATTTTACTACAAAAATAACAACAAACTAACCAATAGGATTGCCTATTTTTTCATCATACAACTTTTGTCAACGTTTTGTCAAGTGATTGTGTGGTTTCCTCCACTAGACCCATCCATGCCTTCCCCTCCACCCACCAATAAAATTGCAGATAAATTATCATCCATACCTAATATCTTCCTGAGATTGGCCTAAGGTGTGATAAACCAACGACAAAATAATGGAACTACTTAGTATGGTTTCCTTGATTATAGAAAGTGTATGAGAATTTTTTTATATTTTAGCATAAATTCCAACTTACTTTTATTGGAATCTTTATAAATATTTGAGCTGGCAAGATACACACAATTTTCATTTTCTCTACCTTTTTTTATTATCATATATATATATATATATATATATATATATATATATATAACCATATTGATTATTCAACTAGATTAAAATAAAGTATTTGGACTCAGCTTTTGATGTTATTCTTAAGTGTATCATTATATATATATATATATATATATAAACAAAAAAACAAAATATATACTTTTCATTAAAAAAATTCCATAAGAGTAAAAGTGGTGAGAGAAAATATGATCCATGTAAATTTTTAAACCAAGATTGCTAGTTATGAAATTAATTCTTTGTAAATTTTTTAAGAAAACCAGGATTGATAGTTATAAAATTAATTCTTTGTAATCAAAAGAGATGATGATGATGATGATGATGATGAAGAAACTATTTGTTTAAAAAAAATTAGTGACTAGATATTAGTTTGATTTGCACGTTTTCCTATGAATTTAATAATAATGTTATAGTTATTTATTAATTTATGTGCACTTGCTATCAGTTAAGTATTTAAAGTTGCAATAGACCAACATACCAGTTCTCGGGTACTCTAGAGGAGTAAAATCCAAATTGGTGTTGTAACTTTTCCCATATCTACTATTCTTCATGGGATTAAAGAATGAAATCCTTGGATTGCCATCCTTCTAAGTACAACAAGTGTCAATATGAAACTAAGGCAACTAAAATCAATAGGAAGAAAATTGAAACAATAATGTTTTCGTAAAGTCATTAAGAAATTGTTGCCTGGTCAAACTGAACCTTGTAAGCATTAATGTCATGATAGAGATCCTTTCCTTTGTTGCTGTCTAGTCAATTTAATGTCTTAAATTTCTCTACATAAATTATCAATCCGGGTATCGTAAACTGATGAAGTGTGGCGCACCATATGTGCTTAGTTAACCTTTTTCTTACTTCGTTGTTTTATAGTTTATGTTGTTTTGGGGGTTTTGTTCTTGTTGGTTTTCTAAAGTGTCTAATGCAAATAAAAATCCTATTCTAAGGTCTTAAGAATACTTTTAAAGGACAAGTATGGATAGAGATTTCAAGACAAGGCCTATGTCCCTAATGGTAACTTCCAAAACTTAGCACTTCAAAAGATCTTAAAACATGTTATTGATGGAATTAGTACTTAAACAAAAGTGTAAATATGCAGCTACTTCAATCAAAATAGAATGCAATAACCAATCAATGAGCTAGTGACTATGAAACCCAGTATCCTTGCTGCTGTATAAAAAGAAAACTGAAGAAAGTAAAAACTGAACTTAAAGCAACTCAAAGACTGAAAGCAAAGCAACTAAATCACACTACTTCAACCCCTGTTCTGATCCTTTACCCTTCAACTCAATCTGCCTATGGGGAGTAATCATAAACAAGCTGAGTAATATGATATCTAAATTGCAGGAAATTAAATTGCATAAAAGGAAACTAATCACACTACTCCAACCCTTGTTCTGATCCTTTACCCTTCAACTCAATCTACCTATGGGGAGTAATCATAAACAAGCTGAGTAATATGATATCTAAATTGCAGGAAATTAAATTGCATAAAAGAAAACTAATCACACTACTCCAACCCCTGTTATGATCCTTTACCCTTCAACTCAATCTGCCTATGGGGAGTAATTATAAACAAGCTGAGTAATATGATATCTAAATTGCAGGAAAGCAAAATAAATCACACTGCTTCAACCCCCATTCTAATCCTTCTCATTTCAACTCAATCTGTTTATAGGAAGTAATCATAAACGAGCTGAGTAATATGATATCTAAATTGCATGAAAGTAAATGAGCAAAACAAAACTGAAAGAAATAACAATGTTGGAATTAGAACTCAAAAAAAAAAAATCAGCAGAAGGACAAGATGATTCCGTCATATCATTAGTCATTAAAAAGCTATGTGCATTACTAACCTACAATCAACCGGTTGAACACACTTGCATGAATTAAAATTGCATGAATGAAAAATCTAATCTATCAAACGTGAAAGCAATCAAATGACATAATGAAATCAAAGCAAAATTATAAAATGAAATCTACTCTACCTTACATTCTAATATGCTCCATGAGATCTACTTCACATCTCCTTCCATGTTAAGAACATCAAAGCTTTATTCAAATTCTTCAAAATTACAAAGTACAACAAAGCTCTCCAAAGCTTTCAAAAGCCATCAAGGAAGAACTAAATCAAACTCACAAGCTAAAAAGACTTAAGAACTCCAAACTCTAAGCTCTAAGCTCTCAAAGGAAGGAGGATATTTCCTATTTATATAAAAAGATGAGAAGCCATCTCAT